>LR991052.1:20789593-22063821 GCA_905163555.1 Notocelia uddmanniana
AATTTGTTGAAGTTAGGGTTGGTAGAGTTAGGCCGTGTAGATTCAGAAGCTTGGCTCTACATGAGATCTGATATCTTTTTCACAGGGCAACCCTTATGTGGTCGTCTTGGCAACATTTTACATGATATGTCTTTTTTTTTTTTTGGAGAAATAAACAGTGATAGATGTACAAATTAAAGTAACTTATACGTGCATCTAACTCCTCAACAGCTCTCACCAAGACATAAAATTTACATTGTTTATGCACTACCCTATAGAAGAATATTACATCCGAAAAAGTAAAAAGAAATGTTACAAAAACTTAACAATGAACATTAAGCGAGCAATTGAACTACATACCATTTTTTTTTAACATCTATATATTATATACTAGCCAATAATCAAATTAAATACCAGCAAGTACTTTAGAGAAGCACTTAGTCACCATTCTTCCTCAGGAATAACATTTATGACTTGTTTTTTAAATTGCGCTTTAGATGTATTAAATATATCGACCGAGACGAGTGACCTGTTATACGCGTCGCACATGCGGCGCAGAAGCGCGCGCGCCCCGGCGTTGCTGGCGCTCGCTGGCACGGCGAACAGGGCCGTGGACCGAGTCCTATGGCACTCCGGCACCCTGAACTTTACGAGCTGCAGCAGTTCACTACTGTTATATTTACTTCTGCAGATGTTAAAAAGTGTTACTGCGTCGGCCATTTTACGGCGAGCTAGTAGCGAAGAGACTTTGTATTTCTTTAGTAAGTTATTATATGAGAGTTTTTTCCGCGTTAATCTTCTATGCATGATTCTTAAAAAAATCTTTTGGACCATCTCAAGGGAGTTACTGTATTTTGCATATAAAGGGTTCCATATAACTGACGCATATTGTACCTGCGGCCTTACTAGCGTTTTATACAGTATTAGATACGTATCTGGCTTTTTGAATGATTTGGCTGACCTAATCACGAAACCCAACATCTGATAGGCCTTACGAACTATTTTATCCACGTGCACATCAAACTGCAATTTTTCATCGTACATCACTCCCAGATCCCTAGCCACGTGTTACCAATACTATACTGAAATTTTACTACGTATTTCTTATTTTTCGTGAAAGTTATTTTCATACATTTGCTAGCCGCTAGATGTAATTTATTGCGCTCACAATATTCATAAAATGCATCCAAATCAGCTTGAATAAGCTTACTATCAGATTCGTTTTGTATTGTCCTATAGATCTTTAAATCGTCTGCGAACATCAAAAAATTGCAATTTTTAAAACACGACTTGATTTCGTTAACGAAAATAATGTATAACAGGTTTTTGGTGGGATTACAATATTTAAAGGTGAAGAGTTCCAACTAGACAGTTCTGTTTCCGGGCCAGGCCGAGTCATGGCTTGGCTGTTTCCGAGCCTCGCCCGTAGCTAGTTCGGCCGTCAAACGTTTGTGTTGACCAAAGAGCGACCGGGCGGGGCCGCTTCCGAGCGTCACCGGGCCGGACGCGGCGCGGCCGCCCAACAGCCAGCGTCATATACTATAATAGAAAACGGACCGGCCCGGACACGGAACCGCCCACTGTGAATAATCCTTTATTGACCTCTTTTGACATCCGACGGTACGATCTTACTTTGGTATTATTTTTCACTGATAATACATAATTTGAAAATCAATGCTTGATATCGCGACCAGGTACTTGGCTACCGTTTAATCACGTCTCTGATGTCACCATGTATTTACCTGTTACCCTGAGTCTACATTTGTCTACATATATGTTAATCTAATGCCCTAATTAATACCAAAGGGATATCTAGACTACAAGAATATACGTTGTGCACTATAAACACTATAGGTAATTAATTGATATCACTACAAAAGTGGCGGATCGCGCCAAGGTGAAGAGCCGCGCGGCGGTCGCTCGTCGTTCGCCGTCGCTTCGTTGTCACTCTCCAAACTTCCACCGCCCTTTTCACCCCCAATTATTTCCGGGGCAAATAATATCCATGTCCTTCCCGGGATCTTAAACCAAGTCAATGTTTATCTAAATCCGTTCAGTGGTTTAAGCGTGAAGAGGTAACCGGCAGAGTTACTTTGGCATTTATAGTATTAGTATGGATTGTGAATATTTTGTATGAATATCTCAATAATAAAAAGTTGTGTTTAGGTTCAAGGACAGGGTCCCGTACCCTTGGGCGGCGGGCCGGTCGAACCTGATCCTGTACCCCAAAGCGGGCAACCAGACGCTGTACGTGCCGCGGGCCGCGCTGTCGGACTCTGGCCGCTACAAGTGCCGCGCCTCCAACCACAGCGCCATCCTGGAACACGTCATCGACCTAGAGATCTTCGGTAAGTGTATTGTCAGGCAGATCACACCACACCTGTTTACCTTGTGCTTACCAATATGGAAAAATAAAATAATTCATCCATCCACCTAGCGTTATTCCCAGTACAGTTGCATCCTAAAGGATACCGGGTCCTCTACCTAATTCCAAAGAATTGGCGAATAAATAAAATAATTATTGAAACGAAAATTCTAATCGCCCTTGCAGACGTCCAAGATGGGCTCGGCCTAGTTTGAATTCTGATGGATAAATATTGTATGCCAATTCATTCTTGTCAATCAAACTATTAGTAATTGTATCTACTTACCTACCTGATAATCTTCTGAAACGTTATTGAGGTAAAAGCTAGACAGTAGATGATCTACTTCTTTGTAGATCGGACAGTCAAGAGCAAAAGTAAGTTAACACTTTTTCTACGTAACACAGTGGAATAATTTCCAACCGAAAATGAAAAATAGAAAAAAAATACGATAGAGCGATGGACGGATTCCAGAGGTCGCGGGTTCAAGTCCCGCCTGGGGTGAGCGATTTTTCATTTTCGGGTTGTAAATTATAATTCCGCTAAGTGCACGTTTCCGTTTGTAATTTTTTTGTAATGGAATGAGATGCAAAAGTGTTAACTTACATTTTCTCTGGACTGTACCACCTTCGAAAATGTACCCCCTGCTTCATATGATACTTAAGTAATGAACCAAAACACACTATGTTAAGTAAATCACGAACTTTAATTTGGGAACCCCTATATTTACCTAACATTTACAATTCTGTCTCTTCAAATATACAATTTGCGGAATGGATCACAAATTAATGAGCGTGATGTACCTAGTAGGTACGCAATGAGAAGAGTGCGGTACTTACTGGTGGATTGGCCCATCTATAATGTCAAGAAAGCGTTACCTATTTAACAATTACATATCCACGAACTTGTTTCCAAAATACTAGAGGTGAGAGTTTTAGGTAATGATCACTACGCACTAAGACTAACGTATAATTTTAAATACGCAGCCGCCCCAGGATATGGAAGATGCAGTAAGTAATACATACAGGCGAGTTCATAAATATTAAAGCAAATCCAAGCCTTCAAAAATAAATATACATAGTAACGTACAAATACATTTAAACAGTCATTAATCTGCGTGCTGCTTATTTTACTATTTTGTGATTTATACTCAGTTTAAAAGAGGTTTGATATCAACATTTATTACTGGCTACTTAATATTTTTCTTTTTTCTGTCAGTTTTGATGTTATTTGAAAATATATTTATGAACTCGACACTCACAAAAATATTTACCACTAACTGCAAGTTACTTCACAAAAGAGAGGCTAACCGCGGGCCACAATTTTTTATGAACAATTTATAATATATATGACACTGAATCAGATTGTCTGTTCAATCTTTTCAGCGCCTTATGAGTAAAAAGTCTCTGGCAAACACATGAATTTTTGACAAAAAAAGACTCCATACTTTTCCACTCTTACTCGGCATCTCCTAGATACTATATAATTTTAGGATTTCCCTCGATTTCTCCAAGATCCCGTCATCAGATCCAGACTTGATGACAATGGGACCAACTAGAATAATAACTTTTCAAACACAAAAAGAATTTTTGAAATCGGTCAAATGGTCTCCGAGTAATCGGTGAACATACCTACATAAAAAATATTCGGACGAATTGAGAACGTCCTCCTTTTTTTGAAATCGGTTAAAATGTAATTTTTGATATAAGCTTTTATTGCTGACTGTACCTTATTTCCACATTCAAACCTACTACTACATTGAGACGGTTTGAATAACGGCAAACACGACGGGTTTATTTTGTGTAGTTTAGGAGTTGCTATGGCCACCTTCTGTCTCCATTATCAGATCAGCTCGGTGACAGTACAGTATTGTGGTACCATAATATTGTACTGTCACTGAACTTACGAAAAGTATGCCCAGCTCAATCGGACACCAGCAAATGACTGGAAAGTATGCCCAGCTCAATCGGACACCAGCAAATGACTGGAAAGTATGCCCAGCTCAATCGGACACCAGCAAATGACTGGAAAGTATGCCCAGCTCAATCGGACACCAGCAAATGACTGGAAAGTATGCCCAGCTCAATCGGACACCAGCAAATGACTGGAAAGTATGCCCAGCTCAATCGGACACCAGCAAATGACTGGAAAGAATTGCAAATTTTGATGACACCTTACTTGCTTACATACGAATAGCGCAAATTGCATAAATACTTGTAGTAATGATAAATAAAAAACCGGCCAAGTGCGTGTCGGACCACGCACAAAGAAGGGTTCCGTACCGACACCTCCTAATCTACATTCAAAACCACTATACAATACATTGAATCAAAAAAGGTCGTATCTTCATAGGAAACTTACGGCACTTATGCCCTTTAGTTTGGACAAGACAGTTTTTCAGCAATAACTCAAAAACCGTTAAACCGTTCTTGTCCAAATCAAAAATCATTGAAAGGATTAATTATTGTACACCATCTTAATTTTTTTTAGAATTTTAAACTTCATAGCTTAGAAATTAGAGGGGGGGAGGGACACCCTTTTTACGACTTTGACAGCTAATATCTCACCAATGGTTGACTTAAATGGAAAACTTTTTAGAAACCTCTATGTCATTTTTGAAGGCCTTTCCATTGATACCCCACGCGCCTATGTGCATTGAAAATAAAATGTTGACCCCCCCTGTTCCATGTATTCCTACCAAATTTCATAAATGTAGTGCTTATAGTCTCCGAGTAAATCGGCTGTGACATACGGACGGACGGACGGACGGACAGACATGACGAATCTATAAGGGTTCCGTTTTGCCATTTTGGCTACGGAACCCTAAAAAACGTATATATTTTGGCGAAATATAATGCTGGAATCACACTCCGTTAAGCGCTATTCTTGATGTGATTGCGTCGTATTTTCGAATATATTTGCTATATAGGCCAAATTCCTCTCGCATGATAATTTGTACCACCATGCTTCAGAAAGTTATATTATGAAGCCCTGCGAACGTCAGCTGCAATTGCGTTGATGGATTGAACAGCAGTTTCAAATGCGTAGAAAAAATATTAATTTTAGTCATTCGCTCTTGATTCAAAGTTCCAATATAATATATGTCTTTAGGACATCAGCTGGCGAATTTTCCACCGAGATATAACCAACTGACGTGATTATTTATCCACAATGACTTATAAACTGTCATTTGACAGTTTAATTTGAAAAGGATAATCCACGACTCTTTAGCGGCTGTCGTCTTTTTCCTTGAGATATTGGGTTAGCTATCAAGAAAAAGTGGTTTATTAACACTGGCTTACAGTTACCTATAAAAGGAGTAGGACATATACACTTATATTTGCTTATACGAGTACAGTGGAAACGTAAAAAAATATGTTATATTCTTAAACTAAAAGAGAATAAAAATCATTATTATAAAGGAAAAAAACTAACTAAAACTAAGCATTACAAATCCAGGTCAGGTCCCCTTGGTTAGCTATCATATAATAAAACTTGGAATCGAGAGGAAATTACTACAATTTTTTTGACGTACTTGGTAGGCTACTTACTGGTCCTCAACCCAGCCACGGAGCGCCACATGACGTCCACGGGAACTCATAAGACAACTCTCTTCAGTTATCCCCCGAGAGGAAATGGCGATATGCCTATTCGATTTATTCGTGTCCTTTGATGTGTATAGCAAAACCGACAAGGCAACCCATACGCGTATTCTCTATTCGCGCTTATACGTGTGAATAAAGCAAACATAGAAGAATAAACTCTACGCACTTCGTCGAATGTAGACGCATAAAAGATGATTCACAGTAGGCCATTCCGTGCCGTAAGCCGAAAACGATTAGCACATAGCGTAGTGTGGTACCGGCATAAACAAATAATATTATTCATGGCAACGCCAAAAAGTTCGTGATATAAATTAATGAAAGTATTTTTCTGTGTAGGTAAAGTTACCGACGCTCCAAGAGTTATGTTTGTATCTCAAGATCAAATCATAGAGGAAGGCAATCCCCTTCGGCTCTTCTGCGAAGCTCTGATAGGTAAGTTTCCCAGTTTGTTCAGTGTTTTTGACCCCTAGAAAGCGCGATAGCAGTAACTAACTACCAAAAAACCGGCCAATTTCAAGTCGGATTCGCGCACGAGGGTTACGTACCGACTCGTATGATTTGTATGTAGCTAATTAGCCTGTCTAGTGTAACGTGAGCTCCCGTAATGAAGGTATTTACTAAATATGTAACGCCCATATCGGAAATCGATAATTGTGAAGTTGCCTGGAAGTAAGTGAAAGCCTGTTTTTACTAAATATGTAACGCCCATATCGGAAATCGATAATTGTGAAGTTGCCTGGAAGTAAGTGCATCTATTGCACTTTCGGCCAAGCCGACCTACATACTATACCGCTATCAGTGCTCTCACATTTAAATATTATTGTTATTCTTTCCACGACTGTTGCCACAATATCACCTACACCCGGAGGAATTCATAAACGTTAATAAATAACTTTTTAAAAATATTTTGAACGAGGCCGTTCTTAGTGTACAGTCATTCAAAGGAGTTTTATGTTATAAAGTGATGCCTTTATAGAAACATCCATGATCGCTTATAGTTAGAATATATGACTGGTGGCAGAATCAATATGGATTTCCATATAATATTTACAACTGGTATTTTATTAATTTTTAAAAGAGGCACGCGTCCGCCCCTATTCTGCCTACATATTTTTTTTATGTAAATGAAATTATTTTGCTGTCGTAGAATAGTTATTGTATGCAACGTTACATAATTAGGTCTTTAAATTCTCAAGTCTTTACTAACAGTTGCTAGACATTCAAAAGCGTCGTCTGACCAAGATATTTAATGTCGTGATAAAAATTCATAGAAGGCTCATTGAGCTTACAACTATTAGTCGTTTTGGGGCCTCATTTCAGACCATCATTCGTCACATTTCCGAACAGTGGCGTGAAAATACTATTTACCGGTGTCTGGATGTTACTTATTTATTTATCTTATTGAAGTGTATCGTACATTTACAAGCTCATTAAGTATCACAATTCCTTGCCAAATTTGCTTGATAGGTTTTGATTCCCATGTGAGTCTTTCTCACGGTTTCAAGGTATTGCTGGTTTATTGAAACGGAACTTTACTGAAATCAATGTGTACCTGTAGGTATGTACTTCGGCAACAGAAATTTTAGATTCGCCGCCGCCAATTTTGCACACTGGCTGCCAATTCAGCTACTATATGATGCTTAACTATGGCGTCATATTGCAGAAAAGGCCCACCTGGCCGATGCAGCCAGCGACCTGAAGTGGAAGCGAGTTTTGCCGAATGAATCTGAAGTCGCATTGCTCCCTTCTCAAAGAGAAATGAACACAACTCGGTAAGTACTTTTCGGTATACTCATAATCATAAGGTAAACGCCCAAGAACTCGACACTATAATAAACGTCCGTCAAATCTATTTGACGACCACTTTGACTTAAGGATGATTTCCACCAAACAGCTCGCATCGCAGCGGATTGGAACGGATTTTACTATCTTTAAACGATATTAAATCATGTACACAGTATTTAAAGTCTATATTAGCAAGCCGCGCACATAGTGATGTGCCGTGGGAATATTCCCGGGAATGGGAATATTCCCATGGGGAATAACAGGTACTAGTGTGATTTTTAATGAAACTGTGATGATTTGTATAGTTTTAGCTTATAAAAAATGCTTTTCTAAAAAAAATGTTATTCGACTTCCCTAGTAACTATGGGAATATTCCTGGGAATATTGGGAATATACCCCGGGAATATTGGGAATATTCCGGGGAACATTGGGAATTTACTTTCGCAAGTGAGTTACACTGTTTAATGTGTCGGTAAATAGTTCAATGAATAAAGTTTTGATATAATCCTCAATCGCACAAAATGTTGATCCCGGCTGTTGTCTACGACAACAGTCGTTTAGCCAAGTTAGAGGCCTTCGGGCGGCTTGAGAACTTCTAACAGTCAAGTTGCCCACTCACTTGACAAAGGGGGGTCGAAGTTGCACCACGTCCGTAGGGAGTACCCACCGTTACCCTACACGTGACCCCTGGGTGGTGCTAAAAGTGCAACAAAAACTGGCAACCGTACTTGTCTTCTCGAAGATCTCACGGTTCGTAAATAAATGCCATACGATTAAAAAAAACACTAAATGTAAACCTATACACTTTCAAAATTCCCCAATGTTCCCTTTGTGTGGGAATTTTCCCACCTAGGGAATATTCCCGGGAACGGCACATCACTACGCGCACAGTCGTTAGATGTTACGTCATTGCAAAAAATTTTAAGAAAATTACAGCTAAATATACTTAGTGTATTTTCCTTTTACTAGATGCATTAGACGAGAGAGCTACCTCTTTCAATGCTATACAAGAGCAGTCTAAACAGGTCGGTAATGGATCGTTTTTATTACAGATTTTACAGTTTCTAATCTTCTCTCACTAATCCATTTAGATTATTTACCATGTGTACGTATTAATATACTGTGACGTGTTGTTTCCAATAGGGAGGACGTGCCGACCATCGTCGGATCATACTTGTTCGTGGACAACATGTCAGCGGAGGACTACGGCCGCTTCGTGTGCGTCGTACGCAGCAACAACGTCCCGGTTCGCTACTACGTCAACGTCAACCCTCCCAGTAAGCACTCTCCCCATTCACTTATGTAGGTACCTACTATTAGGGACAATCACACGCGCGCGATTTCGGTAAATTATTTGGCCTCTATTAGAGGAATTGGGGCCTTCTATACAAAAGTTATACTCATTGGCAGCAGCAATCGTCGCATGCAGTCGCTACTGTGTAGAAGGTTTCAAGTCCTTTGGCTCTAGTGATATGCGCACCGATCTTTGTACTGACGACAAAATGTAGTCATTGACTCTCGTTGAAATAGCGGGATACACTAACAGATTATTTTTCCTCGTGCTCGCGATAATACTTAGTCCGCGCCACACCGCTTGTATGGTAGGACGCAATTTTTTGGTGATGCTGGCAATAAATACCTATGTAATAAATCAGATCAGGCCTCCCGATTTACACATCCGATGAAGCTATAGGCACCCGCTCCTAGCGCCCGGGTGTCTACACACAGCGCTGCCGATCTCTCTTTGCCGACACTTGTATAGCTACACTACCGCTCATAAGTATTTAGGCACCCATACCTTTTTCCATCCATACATCTGTATACAAAAATGACTTTTAGAAATACACTGCCAAGTCAGAGTCCCTTGACAGTTTTGCACGCATTTTGCATGTTTTATTTAGCTGGCTTATTGAGATATATACAAACACACTACACTTTTCTAAGAACAAGCAATTAGTAGTTATTTAAGTCATTGCAAAAAAACTACCATTTTAAAAGGGGAGTCTCTGGCACTGATTTAAGGCTCAACAAGTCAGCTAAATAAAAAAATCAAAATGCACGCAAGGGACTCTGACTTGGCAGTGTATTTCTGAAAGTCATTTTTGTATACAGATGTATGGAAAAAGGTATGGGTGCCTAAATACTTATGAGCGGTAGTGTATATGCTTGTGCAATTTATAATTGTACCTTTGATCCTCTTTTGATAAACTAGAAAAAATGTGAGTTCAAGCTCGTTGACTGAGAATTGTACCTCTAAGAGCAATAAAAAAGAAAAAGATCTTCAAAAATAAGTGGTATATACTTAAAATATCTCTCTCAACAAGTCAGCTAAATAAAAAAATCAAAATGCACGCATAACTGCCAAGGGACTCTGACTTGGCAGTGTATTTCTGAAAGTCATTTTTGTATACAGATGTATGGAAAAAGGTATGGGTGCCTAAATACTTATGAGCGGTAGTGTATATGCTTGTGCAATTTATAATTGTACCTTTGACCCTCTTTTGATAAACTAGAAAAAACGTGAGTTCAAGCTCGTTTGAGTGAGAATTGTACCTCTAAGAGCAATAAAAAAGAAAAAGATCTTCAAAAATAAGTGGTATATACTTAAAATATACCTAAATATTCAAGAAGGTATTAAGTAAGGTTTATGTAAGGTTTTATAAGATGCATACGCTCGGCGATGGGCTGCTTGCGATTTGTGTGTATATGCTTTACCATGTATACGGCTGGACTATACCAAGATTCCATATGCTTCAATGCATGCATGCATATCGTGTCACATTGGCTACCAGTACTATCAGATCATAGGTCTGAATAAGTAAGTACTGACTTACTGAGATATGGTGGTACTTTATTTTATTACACATTCACGTTATGAAAGGAGGTTGTGTCTAGCAAAATAGTTCACCTTTGTCAGACTACCTAGTAAATATAAATCCAATTGCGCAAACATGCAATCATGCAATTTAATCCTCTAGGTGCATTGCGAATTTTTTTATTCTGCTGAAACTTACTTACTCGTATTTTGCGAATGCGATATTAATTTTGTTCGGTGTTTAATTTATAGAACTTTAGTCTCTTTGTTAATGATGTGTGTATAAATACCTAATTTTAAGTTTGGACTTGTATACCTACCGCCGAAATATATCATTTTCATATTACTTCTCCACAAATAAGTCACCTTGACTAAGAAATTTAATGAGAACATTGAGTATTGAGAACACGTTCCACGCGAGTATTCTGTAATAAAAGAAGTATGCATGCAGATGTAGGTCGAAGGATTCTTAGATAGGATGACGAGACAATGGAACACTTGCTGTCTGAATGTCACGCCCTTGCCAGACTAAGGATGAATGACTTTGGCAATGGTTACCCAGAACCAAAGGAATTCAGAGTACTCCCGCTGAGCTCCATCATCAGGTTTGTAGAAATGTTGGAGAGTAGCTTGGAGTAGATATAAAGGAGGGGCCAATTGCACATAAAATGCCATTGGATCGAACTGCATCCTCAAGGGTCCTCGTCTAGACAAGATGGTAATAGAGCCACAGCACAGAAGCTCCCCTTTTGTACTCCTTCTGCCGATCGAGTAAATGGAAGGTAACCGTGAATTGTTTAAAAAAAGAGTTTAAGTATATCGTCTTCCTGCGTATGTGCTCTTAAATAAGTATAAATTAAATAATTGCCAATTTTTGGTATTTCATAAAATTGCCATTAAATCTGGAATCTTCTTGCAAGGACTGTAAAGTCGCTATTGAAGTGGTATCATTTGATACAAATCTGCCTATCCAAATGTTTTGTAGTATACTTGTTCCTATGAAATAATAATATTTAAGCAAACATTGGTAGATTTAGAAGTATTCGTGGATTTCCTAACTCAGGTTGTATAGGTACCATTTTATGGAAGGATTTGTACAAGTCAATTTGAAATAGGGAATTGGGATAGTAGAAAATGTGTGTGTTGTGTGTGCTCTTGGCCTTAGAGCATTACAGAAGACGCCATCAGCGCATCTTACAAACAAAATATTTCTTCATTTTTTGAGAGGGGCGAGTTAAAAAATAAACGCGCAATTAGGTACTAGACATTATCCCATTACGATGCATACGCACCCACACTAAAACAATCAACGCGTGCACATTTAAAACATTTAAGTTGAGCAATAAAAGTCGGCCTTACTCGCGGTTAGGTACACTCTGCCGGGTCTATTATCGGATTTATCGGGTTATTATCGGATCGCCGAATTGACCGAAGTTGCTAAGGAGCATATTTCATAGGGATTCTCATAGACAGAAGTCCTTTTTATACTTGAAATACGGCTGACATTTCACGTCAATATGAAGGCTAATAGTCGTGATCTGATGATCAAGCACGACTATTCAATCGATGTTTGATTTAAATAATAGAATTATAAATAAAACGAAAATATATCATTTACCTACCTACCTTGACCCAAAGAAGTTGAAGCACAAAGTCATTTTTAAGGAGCTCTTCCAGTTGATAAATATATTATTCCTGTGTTCAGCTCTTGGCCTATGCAAGTGGGAGTAAAGCGACTGTGGAATGTTTGTATATGGTACAGTGAGCATGTATTGTTGCAGTTCCCCTGGAAGAGTGCTGGAAAGTCAACTCTGTGCCGTGGCGCGGGCTGCTGATGAGCGGCACCCTGTTCTTGTGCTTGGCGCTGGTGGTGGCGGCCGCCAACCGTCCCGTACCCGCGCGCTGGTGGCTGTTGCTGCGCCGCGCTCGCGCTCTCGCCGCCACGCCGGGTCAACGGGCTAGAGGTAAACTTACAGTGTCCAGTCTAGGTACGTCAAATGTGGCTTAATACTTTTTCATCACACATGCTCGTAAAGGGTCTTATTGTACGCAGGCGTTTAGAGCAGTTATAGCCGATTTATCTCCCACGGGAGTTATAAGTTTCAGTGTGATCTGATTGGTTTAAAAAAATCTAGCTGATCGGTTTCCACAAGAATACTGCTCTGTGATTGGTTGAAAGATTAAAGCTGAAATATCAAACTGGCCGTGTGCCGCAAATATACTGCTTTGTGATTAGTTGAAATATTCAAGCTGCGCGCTGCTCTCGCAGCGACGCCCCGGCGATCATGCACTGATACTGGAGGTGCAGTTGTCGATTTCGTTTATTTGGATTGGTACTGGAGTTATTTATTTCCTTGCAAATGTGATGAAAAACATTGTGATTGACTCGGGCGTAAGAATATTGCAAATATCCCCTTACGTCCCTCGTTAAACAATGTACAATTGTGAATTTTACTGTTAAGGTGAAATAGTTGTTAAGCAAGTGTAGCCCGTAGCAATAGGCGGACATGAATGGGGGGCAAACCAGTTATGGAACGCAATTTAGGGATTGCGAGGGGCACCCATTAGTAAGTGCCATTATACATATATACATCCCATGCAGGCTGACGTAATATCTCTTGATTTTCGCAAATTGTTCGTCACAGTCGTCGATGATTAGAGACAGGACACAATTTGTCATATGCATGGGTATTTTATTTCCTCCCCTTATCGCATCCGATCGCGAGTGAGCCAGGAGTCAAGTTTGGATCAGTGCTGTTGCTAATAATGTGAACAGCCTAGCGGTGGACTTTCAGCATGCAAAATACCTGATGTATAATGATGACCTCAACAGGCATAGAGCGGGAATTTGATGGCATAACACTCAAAAACGATCTAGATCGTGAATATCGTTAGAGCAGCTGCGAAAAAACTTTAACAGTAGTAAATGCATCTAACATAGCTATAATGGAGCGTTTCTATCGAAGCCTCTGGCGATGGTTCGATGCCATGAACATTACGTAAAAAGTCGCTTACCTATACGTGTAACTCCCATCACATTCATTGTGAGATGGCTCAATTGGGCAATCATGATGATGCCACTTAGATAACATGATTTGAAAGCACATAACCTGTTGTATTTTTAACATGTGCATCGGAGCCGCTGAAGTAGTCTCAAATTGAGTCCAATAGGCTTGTCCTATTTTCATGTTTTCTCGACGATTTTGAAAGCAAGCAGTCCTTAGATACAAAAGTTAATCACATTATATCAGATGAAATGGTTAAAAAACACCGTCAGATCATACCCTCCGAAAACTTGTATTTAATGTAATTAAAAATAATTCGCATAATAGTCATAACTAAGTTTTGCCTGTATTTATAATTAACGATACAGACCACCTATATGTAGCGTGACGTCACATGGCACCAAAATTACAAGCTCTGCTCGTATTAATATTTATATGGCATCTTAAGCCATAATGTTAGTTACAATGGTCCATAGGCTACGGTAGCAGGTTGCTATATACTAGTTTCCCATCGACGTGGTAATAAGATGATTTGACCGTCTTGTGTCACTATGCTCCCCAAATAGATTGGAGTAACGCACAATATGAAATTGGTCTAGTTATTTTTAGAGCTTCGTCACCCATGTATAGCCAAGAATATAAGAAAGAAAGAAAGAAGACATTTATTCACATAACCAAAGACACACAGATACATTAAAAAGGGAAGAAACACACATTAAAAGCCGTAATTAAATAACCTTAATGGATTATCTCAAATTCTCGAGACTACCCATCGCTCCTGGGCAAGTGTATGTGTATAAATGAATCACTATTGAGAACAATAGTTATTTGTTATACAAGGATGCAAAGTTGTATTTTACCCGCGAGTGTAGAATTGAAACACGAGCCAGCGAAAGGATTCTATAGTTGAACCGCGAGCGAAGCGAGTGGTTCTAAAATAGAATCCTGAGCGTAGCGAGTGTTTCAACACACGAGAAGTAAAATACAACTTTGCACCCGTGTGTAACACAAAACTTTTCTGCTTTCTTTTTCAAAAGTGCAACCTGCAAAAAACACAGTTCCACAGGCATGATTTTCATCACTGGAATCACGATAATATAACAGAAAACTCTGGAAGTAGTGTATAATATTTACGTGAGTCGGAGTCCGTGACACTGTGTATATTTTAGTTGACATTGACAATGATGACATTTCTGACGATGCGTTTTGAAATTGCATCGACTCAACTCGGCGTTTACAATTATACTCAATATCATTATAAAACAAATGTTACTTATAGAGTTTGACTTAAATCATAAAATAAAGCTAAATTTGGTATTTTTTGGTAAAATCTTAAACCATTTATTTAATGATAATTGATATCAAACGAACCATTATTATGAGCGTTTTACGTTTTGTTATCTGTCAAATGCTACTCAAACACGCTCCAAGGTCAAATTACTTTCCCCACTTGTGGATAAAATGCGTTTTTACCCGCTTGTTTCAAAGGATAAAATACGGCTTTCCGAGCTAGTGAGGGAAAAAATATTATCTCGTCTTATATATTCTTTTCCATTTGCATAAAATATTTTGTATTTAATAAGCAGTAGATAGCGTCAAAACATGTTATTATCGATGTCACCTCTGGCTTCGAAGGTCACATTAGATGAGCAGACACCCCGCGTCAACCGGGCGGGCGCCAGGTTCACACCTCACCACACAAAGACTCCAGTAAATTAACACTGACTTATTGTGTTAGGTAATGTCTTAACAATTCACAGCCCACGCTTTTTCCCCAGGGTTTCACGTTTCAAGTTTCATTGCACTGATATTTTTACAAATACATTGGTGAACATGTTACAATATAAGTAAATAGGTATTACTTATATTTTTTTTCCTCCCCTTATTACATCCGAACGCGAGTGAGCCAGGAGTCAAGTTTGGACCAGTGCTGTTGCTAATAATGTGAACGGCCTAGCGGGGGACTTTCAGCATGCAAAATGCCTGATGTATGTTGATGACTTCAACAGGCATAGAGCGGGAATCTGATGGCATAACACTCAAAAACGATCTACTCGTAGTTCGTGAATATCGTTAGAGCAGCCGCGAACAAACTTTAACAGTAGTAAATGCATCTAATATAGCTATCAAGGAGCGTTTCTATCGAAGCCTCTGCCGCTGGTTTTACGTCATGAACATTACGTAGTTGCTTTCAGTCTAGTTTTAGGTATTTTATGTGACTGACTGGGATGTATTCAAAATCAGGTACCTTGTGTAGCTAAAACAACAATACCGTACTCAATGTATGGGGTAGGTCAAATATTTTCTCTATGCCTCCTTTTTTCTGGAGCCCATATTAAAATATCATATTAAATTTTCAATCCCAGAATTTTATGTTTTTGATAAATTGTAATAATTTGCAATATATATATCGATATTTTAATAGTTTACTATCCGTATAGTAGCACCAATCACCATGCTATACATTTTAACATGTGGCAAGTATGTGAGTACCTATGGCCTGACTTGTTCGCGTTTCTCAAACACAGGAGCAAAGAGAGGGTCGGCAATGAGAAACCCTCGAGCTAGAAAATCGTACAGATCTACCCTAGTTAGCTATGGCACTATTTTTTTGCATTTATTTTATCACGTTAAAATCATGTTTAGCTAAAAGTTTTTGTATTTTTTTTCCCCCATTATTAACTGCTATCTGTCTCCAGACTATGATCAGATTTGTTGTGCGGGAAATGGCGATCGTAGATTTCGAGGCCAGTGCCTCATTCACTACTTAAATAATGTGGTTACGTTTGAGTATCTTCACCACATTGACATTATCAAGTAATCCAGAAGATAATTGTTTGGAGTGGTGGGCGAGGTAGCTAAAAGTTAACACGACATTTATTGACTGTTATACCTCGGCCACACACTCGTCGAGTGGCATGGGGTAGCGAGGAAAGGCGGCAGAGACGTAGCGTGGTCACTTAAACCCGAGCATAATGTGGCAGGGGTAGTAGGCGTTACAAATTTCGTCGGATCAGCTAGTATCCAATAAGCTCAATCACGACTTTGATACACTGTTTTATTATGGAGTTCCATATCAAATTGGTGTAAACCGTTCTTGTTTTGTTTAAATAATTTATAAGTATTTATTTTTAAGACAAAACTCTCAATGCTCAATGTACAGCCAGCAAAATTATACGTATAGGTAACACCTATTTCTCTTTACATGACTATTGCTCCGTAGAAGTTTTGGAGTTTTTGCCGGGTGAGAGAAATACGTTGTGCGGTGTGTTGTGTGTTGTATTTCTGGTAGTTCAATGTCAATACATGCTGTCAACCGCAACATCGCACAGTTTACATACACAGCACAGTGTTGGTAAACGAAGACTTGGTGCACGTCCGTGTCTCTGTCTGTGGCATCGTAGCGGATGAGCCGATTTGAGTGCGGCTTGTTGTCGGCTGAAAGTTGTTTGTCGATATCTATGTTGTGCCGGTTTTTCAATTTTTTTTTAGATATTTATTACCACCACCGTTGTCTAGCTTTTATAATATATCAAATTAATAATATCATTTTTTTACTTATTTATTTTATTAATAAACAGCGACACATACCAATAATCAGAAATTACCGTCATGAGTCCTCCATGAGTCGTAATGATGCCGATTCCGAGAACTAATTGAACATCCCTCGTTTCCCGGTATAGCGGCGCTTTAATGGCCGGAACATACAAAACACTTCAATAACAATGGAGTTATTAAGAGCTAATGTCCCTTTCACAAAGGGACACAATACTTACAGGTAAATTAGAGGAGGAGACGTTTTTGCATTTGTAGTTGTGACCTCTGTAGCCAGCTTGTAGCCAGCCTCACACACACGTTGACGTGTGTCTGTATACGTCAACATGTACGTGTGTTGTACGAGTTGTCGTAAATATAAAAAACATTACTACAGATGCAAAAACGTCTCGAAAGTAATTTACCTGTACCTACTGTTCATAATATTTACCTGCTTTTAAAGAATCCAAACAAGATGCATACACATTTCTTTTAACATTAATTCCACACATACATTTGTTATAATAGTTAAATAACCTATATGTATAGAATTCTTAGAATCGGTCCTTCTTAAAAACAAACAGTATAAAATTTCGCAATCAAATTATGCCAAACTGCTCATTTACTTTCGGTACCATTAACTTGGATTTCCTTTCAAACATTCGCCTTTTTCTTATAGATTTACATAATGTGTATACCTGTACAATATACAACACTTTACTTTTACTTTTAAAATAATGAGTCTGCTGTGCTATTCCTAGTTTCTCGGTGGAGAGGTCTCTGTGCCATTCAATTCTTATTAATGATGGTGGAACCACACGTGTTGCCTGTTCGCTTCCCTTTCTTGTGCGATATTGAAGAAAGAGATGCAACACGAATATGTGCACAAATACCGGAAGTGTGGTGTCACCATAACACTCAGACCTCTGCTTGCTTATATTATTTTTATAATTTATTAGCCTCTTATATTATGTATTAAGGATCCCCCGCACGCTAAACTGAACTCGATTCTTCATGCAAAAGTAGTTTCGTTCTCATTTTAAAACGCCGTGCTGCAGTAACATGAAACTTTGTACATATACACAATGGGATCCGCCATATCTAAAAATTAGTTTCTGTTTATAGAAAGTGTAATAGAAAAAAAACAGCGAGTTTTGACTTTTTTAGGTCTTTTATGAAGACCTTCATAACTTTCATAATCGCTGTATTTTGTCTCCATTATAATTTCAAGGAACAGAAACTTATTTCTAGCCTAGATATGAGAGATCGCTTTTGTGTATACAAATTTGCATGTTATTCCAGCATGCCGTTTTAAAATGAGAGCGAAACTACGTTTTCATGGAGAACCGAGCTTCCTGCGGACTCTTAATGTCGATGCATGGCGCATGGACGGTAGATGTATCGGTGTGACGGCAGTGTGAAGAGTATGTGATGTGATGACACGTGGTTCTGTGAGCAGTGATGGAGAAGGAGTTCGACGTGCTGGTGAGTTGGACGCCCGTGGACCGGGAGCTGGTGCGCGGCGCGCTGCTGCCGACCCTGAAGTACAAGTACAAGTACCGCGTGCATGGATTGCAAGTGCCCACCGAGCCGGACGACTGTGAGTGTCAGACTTGTGTGCTTAACGCACTTCCTAATTCAGAACTACTAGCTGCACTAACCTAACACCTTGACTACTTACTACTACTACTTACTTTACAACTTACTTTTTGTTACTTTGTTGTAACTTAGGCCCTTTGGGTCTACGCACCCAAACAAAGTACACGATGATTAGCATAAAAGCTACTTTCGCATTTGTCGGTGCGGTATGAGTAAGCTGTCAGCATCCTGTCCGCTGTCAGTGTAGAAACGTATTTGTCATTATTCTTGTTTGGTTTAATCCGACATTAGAGGTAGCGGGTCAAAGTGTAGCTACCTACTTGGGCTGCCTCATACAGTTTTTTTCTAACTGTCCAAAGTCACAGGTCTTGCAAAACACTTGTTTCAACAATAGTTTATGATGAAAAAGCGTACTATTAGAAAAATACGCAAATTTATAAAAAATGGCTGTTTATTGGACATACAGAATTGAAGGCAGGCAAGGACCTGAACTACTCCTCCTCATTGGAGAGGCCTATGTCCACCAGTGGACGTCCTTCGGCAGATATAATGATGATGATAAAGGACTTGAATGAACGGTCATTATGACACATACTCGTATTTTCTATGTCATGACTTTATCGTACACAAGAAGTTAAAACAAGCGAGTTTTATTAGAAATACTTTTCAATAAATTTAAAAATGGTCGAAAAAACAACACCAATGATTGGAACTTCTTAGGCCTAATTTTTTCTTTATATAATATGGGGTATATTCAACTGCTCCGGCGCTGCGTGAAATGCAGCTTTTTCATGTAAGAGAAGCGCTTACCTTTGCTTGTGCTTGCCTCCCGCTTTGCATGGAGTATGGCAGACTGTCGAACAGAATATCGGACGGGCTACGTGGAGTTTATAACATAAACACTCTTATCTTAACGCATTCTTTACGCTAAAGCCATGAAAAATATGCGTCGTATCATGAGATCATTGTCGTATTTAAGACCTGAATACCTACAATTATTTATGCCCAATAACAGGGCCATTTTTTATTTTAGAAAAATGGTTTTTATTTTGCTTACTTTATCGTCTTCTGTATGCCATAAAAAATATGTGTCGATAAATTACTGGCTTTTGTCACCTACACTGGTAAAGGGGCAGAGTCATCAAAAACTCCATTAACCTATTATTTATTTATTTAAACTTTATTGCACATATTAATACAAAAGGCGGACTTAATGCCGTGAGGCATTCTCTACCAGTCAACCATAGGGCCAAACAGAAACTTTTAAAAGTGGGTGCATTGAGTAAAATAAAATGAAAACATGATAAATTTATGTAAGCGATAATGTGATGAAATAGTCAGACATTAAAAACATAAGGTTGTTTTAATTTAGTTTAGAAGACAAATTCAACAAGTAAACTGAAAGAAATGTGTAGGTATACTAAAGCTCGAAACACACAGAGCGGACGCCGTGCGGCGCGGCGCGGTGCGAGGGGGAGGCGGTATTGCATTTTTGGTCTTTTCGAAGCTGTCGATTACTCATATGTCATACACGCCGCCTCCGCTCTACCGCGCTACCGAATACCGCACGGTGTCTTATTAGCGCGACGACGTCGGACCGCGTTTGCTTTACTGCAAAACGCTGCGCCGCGCTCTGTCTGTTTCATGCTTTACAGATTCACTAAAAGCACAGAATAAGTAATAGTACAAGAAGGCGGTTTAAATTCCGCCAAAACGGAAGTTAAATCGTTAACAAACATCTCTGTGACAAGTGTAATTGGTTGTTACCATTCATGAAAATAAATAAATGTTCTTTCCCCAACATCATCATCATTATCATCATTTGCAGCGCCAGTAATCGCCCACTGAGCATAGGCCTCTCGTCGACTACGGCATCCACCCCGGTCTCGTGTGCGGCGCTCTGGTCACACCCGGGTTTCCCCATCACATTTTAAATATTGAAAGCACAATATGTAACTAAACGTTTTCTATAAAAGTATCTCGAAACATGAGAACAACAGTTTACCTCCCGATTGAAACTGAAAAGTTTAGTAAATAATGTCACAAACACGCACACAATAGTCAACGAAATCACGTTTTAATAGGTACACCGTACCTGCTTAAACATTATGTCGCTTTCGCTTACGAGTATGTGCTAGTTTCAAACACTTTATTTAGTCATCCCCAAAGGCACAAGCCTTGGTTATTTGTTAGATTTGCTTACATAAGTCCTTATTAAATTGCTCAGGGTACAACGAGATGGTCATCGAATGCAGACGCTGCCGGGTGTTGGTGGCCGTGCTGTCGCCGTCTCAGTACACTCCCCTACAACTGCTGTTGGCGCTGCGCCAGCTGCGCGCTCTGCCTGTCCCGTCCGTGGTCGCGCTGCTCCAGGTGGGTACTCTCCTATACTGGATGACACGCAGTGGACGGATTGTTCGGTGTATTGATAGCTGTGGTATCGCCGTCTCCGTACACTCCCCTATAACTGTTATCCAGTACAATTGCATCTGCCTTTGTATGTAATTGTATATTTGCTATTTATTTTGTGTTATATTGTTGCCTTTTTATTATTGTTTTCCTTGTATCCATCAATTTGAACCGATATATCTTTCTTATGAAAACCATATCTATTTTAGAAACAACTGTATACTATTTTGATTGGCCCCATCACTAATTTTGATATCCGTCACAAGTGTCAAACACAAAGCCGTTATGCCAGATGCACACAATGAGCTACGATGGCGATGGCTCAACGTACAGGACGCAGTTATACGTTAAAGGTTGAAAGATATTTTCATGTACGTTGTGCCATCATGGCCCATTGTGTGGATCCAGCAATATAGAGCCGTTTGACGTCACAACTGACATTCGTAATGGCGGTTATTACCTTGTTATTACTCAAATTTTTAGCACAGATTAAAAACCGTGAATTTTAAAAGTAAAAAAATTGTTTTACGTCGTCACGGATTTATACGAGTATCAACACAATTCGACTTCCTAATACAAAATCTATCTTATTCGTACAATTTAAATGAATATTTTCATATGCTAAAATACCCTATTGAGTTCAGTAAAACATCACCAATAAGTACCGACAATAACTCATCATTCAGCCTGATACGACACAACGTTCAATTTTTCTTTGATTTGGTAAATATATGTTCTTCTTGGTCTCCCTCTCTTCCGCATTCCTTCTACTTTCCTACTTTCAATAATATATAATTACAGAGCATAAAAAATAATAATATATAGAAATCGAAAACGTTACAGGTAAAGAATAAATATTAAGTTTGTATACAGAACTCAAATGAAAATAGGTAATAGAAAAAACTATAAAACAAAACAATGTAATAATAACAAATATCTCTACCAGTACAACGTCGTGGTGAAACCACAATTCGGTATGCTATTCGTTATTCGGCCTGCATTGGACAAAGTGCGGAGAGTTTATTCTTCTATGTTTGCTTAATTCGCACTGACTGATATCATACATAACCCATAAGCACGAGTAGTGGATACGCGTATCCATCGACTTGTCAGTTTTTATCACACATCAAAGAAAATGCATAGCGTGATGGCACCAATAATCGACACGCCCCAGGTCTGTAATAGTTGAAAATAAGGACTAACAACAAATTTTTAAACTTGCTAACAACTGGACCATATACAGTGTATATTCTACTTTCATTCAGTACAATATCATACGCATTGGCCGGTTTCTTTAAAGCCAGCGAAATAATTATGATGAGGAGGCAGTGCTTCTCAGGAATAATAAAGCATTCTTAAGGAAATCGTTAAGAGAGTAAGCGTACACGTTTGACGATTACTTTATAACTATGAAATACATTTGAACTATAGTTTATTTTATGGATTGCTATAAATATTGTTGGAATTGAACGAACGGAGGTCAGCTTATTTTTGTTGAAATGGTGAGTGTTAATCACTATTCCCGCTAAATTACTGTTCTCCAATTATCGACAGATGTTGGTAATAATATTTTTAATGGACCGCCAACAAAATAATTCGTGAAAAAATTGCATTCGTCGGACGTACCGATACTAAGTTGAGATATAGATAGGAATCCACGGATTGCCATTTTCGATACATATACAGGGTGTCCTAGACGATGTTACAGGAAGAGAAAGTGTCTCATATATTGAGAAGAAGGCAGAATTCAGGAAGTCAGAAGGCAAATTCAAGATCCACGTAAAAACTACTTTATTAAAGAAAGCTTATTATACAATTAGCCAATACATGGAAGACAAAGATGCCTGGAAGCTTCTGCATGGCACCACCACAATCTGTAACTAGACTAAATTATAACAGTAGAATTATATAACTATAACAATAGAATCAGTTTTTACTTGCAAAAGTGCTGTCTGAAGGCCTATTTGAATAAATGTATTTGAGTTTGAGTTTGAGATTGAAGATATATGTGTTTTGATCTATGGAGACATTATTTTTTTTATAAAAATAAGTAATACTGTATTCATAGCCTTTTTAGGGTTCTGAACCCAAACGATAAAACGGGGTCCTATTACTAAGACTCCGCTGTCCGTCCGTCTGTCTGTCTATATGTCACCAGGCTGTATCTCATGAACCGTGATAGTTAGAAAGTTGAAATTTTCAGAGATTATGTATTTCTGTTGCAAGTATAGCAACAAATACTAAAAAACAGAATAAAATAAATATTTAAGGGGGATCCCATACAGCAAATGTGATTTTTTACCGTTTTTCTAGATACGGAACAGTTCGTTCGCGAGTCCGACACTCACTTGGCCGTTTGTTATCCTTGTCACACTAAATAATTATATGAATTATTAAATCTTGAACCGAAAATTTTACGGCGTTCCTTTATTTTAAGATACTAAGTTATCAAAGTGAAATTATTTCTTTTCATTTACGCTTCCGATTAGTATTATTATTGTTATTGAAACCGTCCTATTTGGTTGGTTTGATTCCTTAGTGGCTCAAGCCTTTTTTTAATGCAGTATTGCTTAACCACCTAAATATAAAGTACATACCTTCCCAAATCCTTGCAATAACCTAGTGTCGATAATTGGGTGTCGATTACTGGACCTTTAATGTCGATAACTGGAGATATCTAATATTTGTAAATATTCCAACTTTTTATGTAAATCTGTGTCTCTATTACGGCTAATAAAAGCTAATATATTATAGATTAAAAATATACTTCAATGTATTCACTCGTATTTATTGTTGTAAATTTAAACGAGTGTTTTTTTTCTGATTAAACTGCATGACTTCCTTACAGTGTCGATAATTGGTGCAATCACGTTAAGTCGAATGAGCATACTAGCACGAAGTGTGGACGGGCATGTTTGTTATTCGCGCACATATCAAATATTTTCGCTAACAAGGCACATTCACATTGCGAATAGTGCTTACCGAAGTGTGGTTCCATCAGCAAATATCAAAGTAGTTAATGTAAAACAGATTAACATCCGCACACAATTAATGTGAGTTGGGTTAGAGAAGGATAGCTCCATGGAAACTTGTATACTCGTAGGAAATGCCAGCAACGGAAAAGTTTATCTCGTAATGTGTTACCTACCTTACACATCGTGATAGATGATTCATATTGATGACTTGGGCCGGCTGGAGGGGCCGTTCAGCAAATGATACGTTGCAACTTACGCGATTTCTATTTGTTGGCAGGACCTTCCGGACCTCACACGGAAAGCCAAAGAATCAGGGGAGACGCTGATCAATATATTGCGCCACACGCGTCTGATCCCGTGGCGCAGCCTGCACGACCGCGACTTCTGGACCAAGCTGCGCCTCGCGCTGCCGATGCCGCCGCCATACTCATCTCCCATCCCACCACCCGTCAGTATTTACAACCCTTATGATTAAAAAACACAAAGAAATCCAATCTGATTGCGGCTAAGAGGATGCGCTTGTCTTCTGTATACGAGTAAATATGCGTTCAATAAACGAAGGAAATCTGAATTTAATAGCCCACTAAGACGTTCTTTATTATGTACTTATTTAACATTCTACAGATCGCCCTGAACCAGACCCTGGTTGAACCAGACGGCACTACGAATCCCCGTCTTACAGCTCTCGTAGCGTAAACCTGCCGTTGACCCTCTTTCGATGCCGGACTAAGGACAAGTTCAGCGGTTGCATGCCCATGCTTGATAAACATGTTTCTTAAATGTTCGCGTCAAGCACCTTCAGTCAGTACAGTACTGATGCTACAATATAATCAACACACTGTATGTGTACTATTACTTATTCTGTGTTGTATGTACTACACACGTGAGTGAGACTTACTCAGTATTCGGATTCGGGTGCAAACGATTATTTTGACATAAGATTTTAGGTATAGGATCCACAAACGAGCTAAACATATAAGACCCGATTCCTTTACTATAGTTAAATGCTCACGGGCATTGCGCTTACATATGTATCGATCAAAAGACATATCGGTTTTCTGTGACAACCATCAGAGTGGTTACTGGTTTAATGGTATACTATACATTTCTGAACACTTGAATTTTGAATACCGTCATTATCAGAAGATTGCGCCTGATCAAAGTGTTAAAATAACTTCTGGCGCATCAGCCAATTCTCCATTTCTGCTGCGTTTGGGGTATGTACAGTGATACATGTATTTAAGTAATTATTTTATTTATTATTGGTATAATATATAATGTAAACCACTCACACTGTGGTTAACGAAAAAGGAACTGCGGAGCCAAAACCAATATTACGTCATATTAATTGTATGTCAATTATAGGTAGTTATGTATATAAATTGCGCAACAATCATTTTTTTGTGTTCCGATCTGTGGAGCAAGTAGGTAATAGTGATACAGAAGATCGAACGATACGGACGTACCGGTTAGAATGTCTAATATGTGTATCTTTCTCGTTCTTTCAGATTTTGCTATCCCTTTCTGTCCGTCGGACCGTTCGATATTCTGTTTAATACTTATATTAATGTATGTAATTGGTGTAACTTTATGTGATGCAGGGAGGGACACTTCGTAGTCGGTATTGCATGAGCAGTAAGCCAAGAATGTGGTCTACCAATATTCGAATTTATTATTTGTACCACCTTTATTATGAATACTGAAGTTTATTGACTGACTACAAGCAAACTGTGACCCTCCCTTTGTCACCCACACAATAGGCATTTTTCTAAGATCTCTATGTAATATTAATATTAATTACAAATGAAGTTTGCACGTACTGCATGTTTACAATTGTTATATAATATTATGTAGGTATTATTTACCAAAATGACATGCGTTTTGTAGTTTAAAGACCATTATAGGACTTTTTGAACTATGTATTTTAGTGAAAGATTAGTGATTAAGCTGTAGTAATGAAAATTCAATTAAAACAATATTTAATGGCTAGAAAACTAGTCTAGTAGTAGTAGGACTCACGGTTTTTCTTTATTAGTTTTGTATCTTTAATCGAATTTAAAACTTTCTAATTTTAAAGACTGTGATAAGTTGAAGTTTAAGGTCAAAAATTGCTCAAAACTATTTTCAGAGGTACCTACCTATATTCAGTTAGCACAACATTATCAGATGATCACATGGTTGTTCCATTCTATTTTAACCGAAAAGAGTTTGAACGTACCTACTGTGTATTACTTTTGTAAATTTTAGTTTTTAATAGTAAATACCTAGTTATAATCCAACAGAAAGTATTATTATAGATGTAATTTGGTTACAATGAAGTAGAAATAGGGTACCTTCTCTTTTTGCATGGAGTACAAATAACATAGTAGGTATAGGTAGCGGACTCCAGGCATCCTTCAGGATGCAACTGTACTGGGAATAACGCTAGGATTATGATGATGATGATGATGAGAGGTATAAAACTTAAGAGTCCCCAGTAAGCTCGGTTCTCCATACAAACGTAGTTTTGCTGTCATTTTAAAATGGCATGCTGGAATCATTTGAAACTTTGTATACACAAGGGGATCCGTTATATCTAGGTCGGAAATTAGTTTCTGTTGCTTGAAATTATAATGGAGAAAAAATACAGCGATTACTTATTAAGGTTTTCATACAAGACCTAAAAAATTCAAAAACTCGCTGTATTTTTTTCCATTTCAATTTCTTGCAACAGAAACTATTGATTTCCGACTTAAATATGGTTATTTCAGCATTGCGTTTTGAAACGAGAACGAAACTACGTTTGTATGGAGAATCGAGTTCAGTCGAGCGTTCGGGGGACTCTTAAGAAAAGGACCTGTTGTATATAGTTGCGACGTGATTGAATAGACATTTGTTTATGTTACACATTTTAAATATGTAATGTGTATTCGTACACGACACAAGTACATACAACAGGTCCTTTTCTTAAGTTTTTTACCTATACCTAATCTACTGCAAAATCAAATGTTTATTCTGCAACCAGGTCACAAAGTCACTTTTACAAGTCAAAATCTATCTCAATCAATGAAAAATAATATAATACTCAAAATAAATCGAATTAGTCACATAAATGATATTTTAAATGTCACTAAAAGAAGAATAACTGAAAATATTAACAATCCAGATTTGATAGATATTTCTAAGGTAGGTATCTAAGCGTTCAAGGGATTAAGTTCTAGATAAGTACCGACTGACATGTTTTACGCACGGGCGACATGCTGCGCGGCACGTCGTGCGCGCTTGTCAATCGCATTAGATGTCCACACATGACAAGCGTGCGCTACGTCGCGCACGGCGACGCGTGTGCGTGAGCGCAGCTTTAGTGAATTATTTCCGTTTTTACTTTGAAGGATATGTACTTTGTAATAAGCAGTGATCGTAACGTTTGTAGTATTTTCGGTGCAGCGTAGTGGTGTTAGTGGTGTCAGTCCCGGGTATGTCCTAAAACTACGACCAAGACCACCGGGGAATGGGCAGCAGCATTCCTAGAGTGCGGAGGAGATACTGCGATCGCCAACCCGCATGCCAAGAAATTGGGGGAGGCCTATGTCCAGCAGTGGACGTCCTAGGGCTGATATGGTGGTGGTGGTGGTAGTGGTGTTAACGGAATTGGGATAAATGATTTAATATTAACCTTAATTAACCGTTTAAATTGTCTTTGTCCATACCAACTCCGTTAACACCACTACGCTGCACCGAAAATGCTACAAAAGTCACGATCACTTGTAATACGGACTTCGTAAAATGCCATATTTAAAATACTAACGGTAAAGGATTTTAAAGTATACCTACCTACTGTATTTTTTTAAGTCATTATTATGTCTAAATTGCGAAAGTATTTTCTAAATTTCTAAATTGAACGTTGCGTTGCTTCCATTCCTAATAGATGCAATTTTATGAACTGAATATTTTATTCGTAATTACGTGTTAAGTCAATTGTTGTACAATCATATAATCAATAAAGATTTCAAATTAATTGCTGTGTTGTTGACTTATTGTATAGTTATGTTTCAATAAATATGCAAGTGTCATACTGAAACTTCCAACGGATAAAAGCGACAAAGTCCTAAAGCGTCCAGCTACTTATGAGGCTTTTCTCACTTCAGTTATGTAGTCTGGAGGCATTCGGCCAGTTTTAGAAAAGTCGTCGACATCTCTTCTATATACCTAAAACAGGTATGGATTTGTTCCTTGTTGTCTCTAGAACACGAATCTACCTGTTTTAGTTCATGGAGGGGGGGAGCACATAGCTGTGACGTCACAAAGATGGCGCCCGACGGTCGTTGATTTTTGTCCAAATCTCGGGTTCTTTTGTACCAATCGGTTCGTGTGAGGTGTCGTTTGAAAGCTTATTAAACGTACTTTAATTGTTTTCTGAATACCTATAACGTATAATGAACGGTTCTAAAAATAATTATGAAAGTGCGTTTTTTTTTTACTTTTTACGTTTGCTTACTTACCAGAATAATTCAAGAAAATTGTACTTTAGCGTGAATGATGTTAGTATAAAAATGATAGAATAATTTATTAGCTTCCCAAAATATAGATTTTATCGTCATACAGTAATAAATACTTATGTTAGGGCCAATTCCGTAACGCGAGTACCAACGACGTACAGAGCGACGCGGTAAATCGGCTAAATTTGGCATGATGTTAATCTTTGAAAGTGCATTTGTTACGTTCCCAAATAAAAGGTGTTTTTGACAAATATCCATAAAAAAAATATTTAATTGTATCGTTGTACTCAAAAATTAATATTTACAACCGACAAATTGATACTTTTTACCTAGAAGCGACATATTTCGGAGTATCCATGTCGGAGAGGTCTAAACCCGACTCGGAATCGGATTCTAACGATTTAACTACCTTCATAAATGACTACAGCCACTACCTTAATACAACTTTATCGATATTAATAAGTAACTTACGTGCGTTCAAATAAGTTTGACCAGAAACAAATTCTGAAGAAATAAATAATTTCAACTGCTGGGTATCTAACTCGGAAGGGTCAAAAGTCGAGTTGGAATTTGGAATAGGATGCTAAAGATTTAATTACCTGAACAAACGTTAATAAACACTACCTAATCGACCTAGATACGTATTTGGCGGACGTACAAATAAGTTTGAGAAGTAAAAAAATTCAAAAAACAAAAAAAAACTCAAAATGTATATCTAAGTCGTAGGGGTCAAAAGTCAAGTTGGAATTGGATCCTAACGATTAAACTAGCTGAACAAATGTCTATCAACACAACCTAAATGACCTAGATAGGTAACTTGCGGGCGTTCAAATAATTTTGACAAGTAAAAAAATACTGAAGAATAAATAATTATTCAAGTGGAGTATCTAAGTTGAAGGGGGAAAAATTCGAGTTTCAATCGGATCCTAACGATTTGACTACCTGAACAAACGTCTATCAACACTACCTAATCGATCTGGATAGGTAACTTACGGGCGTTTAAATAAGTTTGAAAAGTAAAAAAATCTGAAGAAAAAGACAGTTATTCAAGTGGAGTATCTAAGTCGGAGGGGTCAAAAGTATTGGAGGTGGCATATGTGCCTACTGGCCATTTATAGTAATCATTATTACGTACTTGTCACCGTTTTAAATAAGCTTAGAAACGGTTTGTTTACATTCTATTGTATTGTTGTAAACATGTCACTTGCTAAAAATATACGAACCATGAAACAACTAGCGTGTTTAACTATGAGCCACTGAACTCTGCTGTGGTGCTATTAGCCATATATCAGGCTATTTTTTTATTAGGTCATGTGCCTCATGGGGGGAAAGGTTCTCGAGTGGCGACCACGTACCGGAAGGCGTAGCGTGGGCAGGCCCCCCACACGGTGGACCGATGACCTGGTGAAGGTCGCGGGTGTCCGCTGGATGCGGGTGGCGCAGGACCGGTCATTGTGGAAGTCTTTGGGGGAGGCCTATGTCCAGCAGTGGACGTCTTTCGGCTGACATGATGATGATGATGATGATGTGCCTCATGCAGTCTTAGTTCTGGTTTAAATAAAATTTGAGTGTCTTGTTGTTTTTTCCGTCTGTACGAATTTTGCAACATTATGTCAGAAGAAGGTGGCATAAGCGGTATAAAAAAGCTGAGAGGATCGTCAGACTACCCGAACTGGAAGTTCCTGGTGCGGAATTACCTAGAAAATAAAAACTGGTGGGAGGTAATTTCCAAATACGATGAGAACGAAGTAAATGTCCCTGTCGTCAATGCTGACGTAGATAGGAAGGCACGAACAACTATAAGTTTGTTGTTGGAACCAGAGTGTTTTACACATGTCTACAACGCGAAAACTGCGAAAGAAGCCTGGAACAATCTGCAGCGTGCCTACGAGGACAAAGGTTGGGGAAGACGCATCCACATCCAGCGTGAACTATTCAATTGTAAAGCTAGAGAACTTTAATTCTATGGAGAGCTATATATCGAAGATTACTTTCTTAGTCCAACAATTGCATGACATTGATGCTAAAATCCCTGAGGATTGGACAATATCAATTTTGCTGGGTGGTTTGACACCTGAGTACAGCCCTTTTATAATGGCTGTAGATAACAGTGGTCAAGAGATTTCATTAGAGCAAATTAAGATGAAGTTGTTGCAAGAAGGAAGTAGACAAAGCAAAATGAGTACAAACTACGAGCAAGCTTTGGTGACACATAAAGGGCAGAAAGACGCCAGATCCACATACAAAACTAACGATCGCAAGCATTTTGTCTATAAGTGTTTTAAGTGTCACAAGCCTGGACATAAGGCGTCTGAATGTAAAGAGCGAGTCAAGACCGTGCCTGAACACCAAGGAGGCGATTAACAAAGACAATTGGCATCTTGACAGCGGTTGCTCCAACCATATGACTCATGACCGGAGCAAGTTGGTGTCCTATAGACCTGAAAAGAGCAGCACGAAAATCTCTGTTGCGAACGGCGAAGTTATTGGTGAAAGGTCGAGGGACCGCTGAACCTCTAGTCGAAAACGAGAAGTTGATTTTGGAAAACGTTTCACATGTTCCCAATCTTTCGATGAACTTAATATCGGTTAGCGATTTGACTAAGAAAAATTGTTCGATTAATTTTAACAAAGGAGGTTGCACGATTCAAAATAAGAACCGAATCATTGCAAGATGTCAAGAAGTTGACGGAATTTACGAGTTGACAGAAAAGAAAAACAACGTCGTAAATGTGACTTTGTCAAAACAAAATGAAAATATTTCAAACATTTGGCATAAACGTTTAGGCCATTTATGCCGAAATTATATGACCGAAATGAATAAAATCGTGACCGGTATGGAATTTAAAAAGCTCCGATTTGTGCGAACCGTGTATTCCGTGTATAGAAGGAAAGACATGCAAGAGTCCCTTTAAAAATAAAGGTACGAGAGCGACCGAGATCCTGCAAATCGTACACAGCGATATTTGCGGACCAATCGAGGAACCATCGTTTGGAGGTTCGAGGTCTCAGACCAAGTAAAAAATATAGACGGAGCGTCACGAACATCAAAATGAAGCCACTTTTCTAAAGATGTGTGCGTATCAGTGTTGCTACTGGAAGGAAAAAGTCCCTATAAATGGGGTAATTCGTTCAAGTTCTCTGATTTATTCGTAGAGGGTACAATAAATCAGGATAGGCTAATAATGAAGATGATGAATACTAGTAACCGTTAGTCACTAAACGTAATGGGATACTCAGCATCCTATTATGAACCCCTGAACTATTTTGTATGAAATTCAAAAAAATACTAAAGAAAACGTTCCATTTTGGTAACCCACCACCACCACCACATCAGCCCTAGGACGTCCACTGCTGGACATAGGCCTCCCACAATTTCATGGGGGGTAAATGCCATAATCGCCACGCTTGGCATGCGGGTTGGCGATCGCAGTATCTCCACCGCACTCTAGGAATGCTGCTGCCCATTCCCCGGTGGTCTTGGTCGTAGTTTAAGGACATACCCGGGTCCCGGGATTTTGGTAACAGAATTGAAATATCTACCTATTGAAACGGCATGCATGCTGCCCGGCTAGCACAACTTGGCGCGCGAGCTATCTCACGCGCGAGATAGACAATCCATCTCTTTCTGTGTGTACCAATTAGAAAGAGGCGGATAGTCTATCTCGCGCGCCAAGTTATGCTAGCCGTCCTGTACGAATTTTTGCATTTCGCAAAAAAACAATGTTTGAATTTCTATTCAATATGACAGGACTGTCAACCTTCAGCGGGTCACAAATTAAAGTCTTTGACTGTTCTACGTGCGAATTTAATTGCGTACTTATTTTTTTAAAATTAATAATATGATGGCATTTATAATGACGGTGTTTCTGATTACAGGAAATAAAAAGGCCATGTAGAAATGTTAGTATACATTTTATTGAAGAACAAAGTTTTTTCAACTGAAGTTAGTTACATTTTAACAGACCCTAAAGAAACAGTGAGTCGTATGCTTTTATATAGGAGTTAATGAATAAGAATCTATAAAAAAAAACGAGTAACCATTCTTTCAGTTCGGTTCGTCACTTCATCTAAGCTCCTAAGTGGTCGCAAACCGGCACATCAAATTAGCTGGTCGTTAACCGACCTATCGACCCTACACCTACGGTTGGGGTAACTAAAAATTATACTCTGGTATCCCTCGTGCTTTATGTTACGTCAATCAATGTCAACGGAATGTCGAGGTTTTGTGTTCCAAGCGAAGTAAAATTTGTTCTCTAACTAAATAGTGTTTTAAGGTATCAGTTCAAAATTTACAAATGAAAAGTTATATTCCTTGTATTTATTGCACGTCCTGGTGTTATTTTTGCACCCCTTAATCACGCAGAAGACCAATTTTTTCAGTGTTTTTGACGGTATGTGACAGCATGTCGACATTGTACTAAATAGTTTTGGGCTTGGTTTTGGTTTGTGTATGTGTGAGTGAACGTGTATTTACTTAGTGGGCTTGGTTTTGATGGCTTCACTAGGTTGTTCGTGACACTCCGTCTATATTTTTTACTTGGTCTGAGTTCGAGGTATGTTCTTCTGTTTGTCGATGATTATACTCGAAAGACACATGTTTATTTTCTAAAATATAAACATGAAACGTTCGAAAAGTTTCGTGATTACAAGGCGGAAGTAGAGAACGAGACGAGTAAAACTATACGATGTTTGAGATCTGACGGAGGCGGAGAGTACTGTAATGCGAAATTTAAAGCTTTTTTGAAGTCTGCAGGTATAAAACATCAGACGACAGTGCCTTACTTGCCGGAACAGAATTCTGTCGCTGAGAGATCGAATCGTACAATCATGGAGAAGGCGAGAACTTTATTGTCAGAGGCAAATCTTGGTAAAAAGTACTGGGCGGAAGCTTTAAACACCGTCGTTTATTTGAAGAACCGAAGCCCCACGAAAGTTTTGAAAGATACAGTGCCTGAAAAGCTTTGGACTGGAAAAGATATAGATGTCAGCCATCTGAGAATCTTTGGTTGTTTGGCTTATCGACTGATACCAAAACAAAAGCGACGCAAACTGGATATGAAGACGGAGCCGATGATATTCATTGGATATCCAGAGAATCAAAAGGGATATCGTTTAATGAATCCGAAGACGCATGAAGTGACAACTGCGAGAGATGTCAAATTTTCAGAGAATGTTTTCATCCAAAAAGAAAACGTTGAGAAGTCGTCGGAGATCTTCGTCAACCTGAACACGGAGTCTGAACCGTCCAGTTTACCCAGCGAATCTACGGGACCACGTTCCGGAGTATTAGAGACTCATGACGTGTTTCGAGATGCACTTGACAAGAACATAGATGTACCTGGACCTGAAGAACCTGAAATAATTACGCACGTACCAAATGAGGTGATCACAGAAGATGTGAATATACCGGACCTGCAAGAAAGGCGGTATCCTCAGAGAGAACGTAGACCAGTTGAACGGTACGGTTGCAATGTTATGTGTGCCACGGAAGGTAACTACTCGTATGATGGCGATCCTGTTTCCATCGAGGAAGCGTTGGCGCGACCCTACAGTGACTTATGGCAAAAAGCGATAGATGAAGAGCTTATGTCACTAAAGGAGAACCAGACTTGGACCTTGGTCGACCTTCCGGCTGATAAGAAACCTATTCACTGCAAATGGGTATTCAAAATTAAGAAAGACAGCGACGGCAAGGTAACGAAGTACAAGGCTAGATTAGTAGCGAAAGGGTTCACACAGATATGTGGTGTAGATTATACTGAGACATATTCTCCGGTAGTTAGAAGTTCTACTCTACGATTATTATTCTCGTTGGCTGCTGAATACGATTGGTTTATTGACCAATGGGATGTTACGACTGCATTTTTGTACGGCAAGATAAAAGAGGACATTTATATGCTTCAACCGAAAGGATCAGTCGCCAAAGGTCAAGAAACCAAGGTATGTAAGCTGCAGCGATCTCTCTATGGTTTGAAACAAGCATCGAATGCTTGGTTCAAAGAATTAGATACAGAGATGTTGAATTTAGGCTTTGTACAATCAAAAATAGAACCGTGTTTGTACCAAAAACAGCTTAAAGGTAATAAGAAGTTAATAGTTGTCATTTACGTTGACGATATTTTCGTATTTGGAAACTGTGAGCTTACGAAGCAAAGATTAAAATCGGGGTTGCTTGACAAGTTTAAGGTGAAGGATTTAGGTGCGGCTAGACATGTTTTAGGCATGAGACTGAGTAGAGAGAAGGGCGCGATTCATCTCCATCAGGAACAGTTTATTCTGGACATTTTGAATGACTTTAACATGATAGACGCTAAGCCAGTTACTACTCCAATGAAAGTGGGAATTAAATTAGAGAGGTCAACAAGTTCTCACTGTCAGCTGCCATATCAAAGTTTGATAGGATGTCTAAATTATTTAGCCTGCAATACACGACCTGACATATCTCACGCGGTAAGCGTACTGTCGCAGTTCAACTCGTGTTACGATGAAATACACTTTAAGTGTGCGAAACGGGTCTTAAGGTATTTGAAAGGTACGTCAAATCTATGTCTTACTTTTCGGAAGTCAGGCGATCTAGACTTGCGCGGCTACGTCGATGCAGATTGGGGTGGGGCGCTGGACAGGTAATCATTCACGGGATTAATTTTCAAATTGGGCAAAAATATTGTTTCTTGGGAGAGCAGGAAGCAGGCAACCGTTAGTTTGAGTTCTACAGAAGCTGAATATGTAGGACTGAGTCAGGCTTCAAAGGAAGCGCTTTATTTACGTAGCTTACTTAACAGTTTGACCGCTGTGACCAGTAAACCTGTCGTAATTTTCAATGACAATCAGTCTGCACATAAAATAGCTGCCAATAAGATGATGCATAATAGGACAAAGCACATTGATATTAAGTATCATTTTATTCGTGAGTGTGTACTGGCTAATAAAATTGAGATAAAGTACATGCCAACAAATAAAATGATAGCCGACATTTTAACTAAAAGTGTCAATGGCCCAAAATTTAATGATTTTTTGAAGGATTTATCCCTGTCAAATTATTCCATTAAGAGGGCGGATTTTATACGTGAGTTCTAACCGTTTGCGTAATATAATTTTGAAATGACTCAGGAAAGTTTAAATTCAAGTAGGGCGGATTAGAGTCAGATGTTTTGATATTGTGTGTTATATGTTTTTAAGTGCTTTGTTTAAGATAATAGAATAATTTTCTTTAATTATGCATAAACTTTAGGTGTTATTCAATGATTGGTTTTGTATTCGACATAAATGTGAATGTTTGTACATTCAGGCACAAAACCTGTTAAGGTTTGTAATGTCTCATTATTTATTTTATGTACGGAGTACAGTCAAGTACAAATGTGTTCATGCATGTACGTAATAGATTAAGAGGGCGTATTGGAGGTGGCATATGTGCCTACTGGCCATTTATAGTAATCATTATTACGTACTTGTCACCGTTTTAAATAAGCTTAGAAACGGTTTGTTTACATTCTATTGTATTGTTGTAAACATGTCACTTGCTAAAAATATACGAACCATGAAACAACTAGCGTGTTTAACTATGAGCCACTGAACTCTGCTGTGGTGCTATTAGCCATATATCAGGCTATTTTTCTATTAAAAAATCCTAACAATTTAACTACTTGGACTAATGTCTGTTAACACTACCTAATCGATCTAGATAGGCAACTTGCGGGTGTTCAAATAAGTTTGACAAGTACAAAAATCTTAAGAATAAATAAATTATTCAAGTGGAGTATCTAAGTCGGCAGGGGTCAAAAGTCGAGTTGGAATCGGATCCTAACGATTTGACTACCTGAACAAACGTCTATAAATACTACCTAATTGATCTAGATAGGTAACTTGCGGGTGTTCAAATAAGTTTGACAAGTAAAAAATCTAAAGAAAAAATTAATTATTTAAGTGGAGTATCTAAGTCGGAGGGGTCAAACGTCGAGTTAGAATCGGATTTTAACAATTTAACTACCTGAACAAATGTCTGTTAACACTACCCAATCGATCTAGATAGGCAACTTACGGGTGTTCAAATAAGTTTGACAAGTAAAAAAATCTAAAGAAAAAATAAATTATTCAAGTGAAGTATCTAAGTCGGAGGGGTCAAAAGTAGAGTTGGAGTTGAATTCTAATATTTTAATTGCCTGCGCAAACACTAATTAACTCTACCTTATCAATTTAAATAGGTAACTTGCAGGTGTTCAAATAAAATTACCAATTTTTTTTAACAAAAATTTTACTAGTCAACCTGGGTTATAAGTCACAGGGGTCAAAAGCAGAATTGGAATAGAATCCAATCCTACCGATTTAACTTCCTACACAAACACCTATAACACTACTTAAATTGATCTTGATAGGTAACTTGCAGGCGTTCGAATAAATTTTACCAGTAAAAAAAATCAAAAATTTAATTCGAGTTATCAGATCATAACGATTCAACTACTTGAACAAACTTTATGAACACTTCCTAATCGATCTACCTATATGGATACTTGAGGGCGTCACAGCTTAAGCACAATTTAGGGGGACAGCCAAGGCAAGACGTAAAATTTTGTACTTAGCTCGGTCGGTGATAGAAGAGCCTCAGATCCCATGTTTAAAATCATCGCCTTAGGGTCCTAGGCTTGGGCTGCAAATGCCCGCGAACTGAACGGTTTTTATTTTACTGCCTATATATATTTACTATATATTTACTGCTATAAAGCAAACTAAATAACGACCGTCTGCAATATACTTACTGAGAAAACATACAGACTTCCTACTAATATTTACACCAAGGCGCGACGCCAGCGCTCGCAGCGCAGTCGAGCGTCGTGATTGTCAGTCGACGCGTAAGTAATGACCCATGTTGAGCAAAATTGGTCAAGACTTGATTACTTATTATTGTACACCAATAAAACTTATATTTTTGGAAAGCTTATAAAATGGTCTACTTATTTTCTAATAACATATTATTATTTTTATCAGTACTTATGCAATCATGCAGGGTAAACAAATCACATTTTATAAAATATTTTAAAAATGACTTTAGTTAGGGTATAAGTGTCAAAGAAGCAATTATAGTAAGTTTAATAAGCTTTCAAACGATGCCTCACACGAACCGATTGGTAAAATAGAACCCGAGAATTGGACATAAATCGACGACGGTCGGACGGCCGCCATCTTTATGACGTCACAGCTCTGTGTGTTCCCCTCCATGAACTAAAACAGGTAGATTCGTGTTCTAGAAACAACAAGGAACACATCCATACCAGTTTTAGGTATAAAGAAGAGATGTCGACGAAAATCGTGAAGGAGACGACTTTTTGCAAATTTGCCTATAGACTAATGTTACTGAGTAAGTAATTCGACCAATTGGGAAAAGGAAGATACGCAATACTTAACTCCGACTCAATCACCTAATAAAAAAATGAAATAATCTGACAATCAAATTCCGCCATTCAACGCTGGCTAACGCATGAATGAGACAGTATGAGAAAAGTAAAAACAAGAAAGAGATTTCATGCTACGCTCTTGGGTTTGGATAGGCTTTGCTCAATTATGCTTGCTTATCATCCTTATGATACCGTTTATGACCAAGTGTGGTGAAAATACCTAAAGTCCCTTACCAGGATTGGAATACTGATGGTGATGATGGTCAAATAAGCAAGTGCCACGGAGAGGCATAGTTTTTTGTTTCGCAGTTCTCCTTCTAGATCTTGATCTTCGTAGGTAGTGTTATTACCAAAGGCGTTGTAAATTCTCAATTTCTCATGGATCCCATCACCAGAACTGCGTTTTGAAAAACGGGACCAAGTTGGATATATATACTTACAATCAAAAAAATAATTTTCCAAATCGGTTAAGAAATGACGGAGTTATGGACTAACAAACATTAAAAAAAAACATACAACCGAATTGATAACCTCCTCCTTTGAAATTTTGAAGTCGGTTAAAAATAGAAAAAATTTCGATATCTTTACGAAATCGAGTCAATGAAATCAAGGATCAATTAGGTAAGTTTTGTACAACCGGCTTTTACTTGTAGATAATAATTGACCGAGTGAAGTGAAGGCCTCCTTTTCAGCTTCGGCAAAAATGCTGTCGTATGTCCGGCCGATGAATGGCGGATTTCCAGAGTTCCCGCTGTTATCTACATGTCGCATTTGGGTGAGGACATATTTTTTGCGATGGTGGAAGGCATTTATTCGACTACAAATTAAAGGTTTCCGCTTTGACACGAAAAATTGACATACAATGTAGGTATATGGGTTAGGTATGGTATCACAACGCAATCAAATTGTAGACGATAACGATGGTCCAAAAGTTTGGTCCTCACCCGTTTCTTAACAGATTCTTGTGAAATTTTGTGAGCAGGTTAGGTGATTATACAGGATGTATGGTAACTAGGTGCAAAGACTTTCAGGGATAATATATGTCATTTTACTCGTAGATCGCCCAGTGAACGAAAAAAGCATAGAAAGCGAGCTTCCTACAAAAGTCTATTTTGAAACGGGGCATTTATTCGTAATACGCACGCGCGGTGTTGTACCAATGAGAATTGCCAGAAATGTCAGCCGATTTTCTATTACCCAAAACAAATTAAACGTGATAGGTAAATTTCAAAATGACTGGCTGTGTTTGGTACTTATCCTATCGCTGACGTTTTATGTGTCAAAATGGCGGCGACAACGACAACGCTTAGCGGGTGGATGGTTGCATGGAACAAAAAATCATCTTCATACGCAAAACCGCCGTATTATATGAATTTAAGCTTTATTTTATTTTTAAATATCATAGGATAACCTTACGAAAATCTAACTAGTCGCTAATTAAGCTGTACCAGACTTATACTATGCATATCGGACGACCATGTACATAATTTATAGCTTGCTAAACACTGTTAGACATAGAGAACAGCAACCACTCGTAATCGAAACTTTAACAGTATATATATATTTTTTATTTATTTAATTATTCACTTTAGATATAAACACAAATCTTTTTACAAGCATGCCACTATTGAAAACCTCTAGGGTTTATGTAATAGTTGGCGAGATCGCGCTGATGTATCAGTTTTATACATTAATATAGACTTAAGTAGTATTTTTTAGTATTGGCATACATTTGCCGTGGTTTCCAACGATTTTGATTAGATCACACAGTAATTTTTTAGGCAAGGTATTTAATATATATGGGAGTAGAAACTCAGTTACTCTCTTACCGTATACATTGTTACTTTTGGGAGTTGTATATGAAGGTAGATAATCTAAGGTACGTAATTTACTGGAGCGAGTATTTTTATCTAATGTAGGTATAATTTCACACTCCTCTGTTACTAAGGACAAGCAAAACCTATCAAAGACGTTAATCACTTTGTGTAGGCATTAGATGGTGACTAGGTGCAGGGAAGAAGAGTGCAAGAGAAACACACAAGTAAAAATACGAAAATAAGATATAGCGACCGCGAGGGCGACAGCGGCTATCCGTGACAGTGGTCATTTAGCAACTGTCGATCGGGCTTCACACAGGCACGTATTACATGCATGTATATAAGCTCTGTATAACTAGGTGGACACAGGTGTCGCTCGCGCTCACTATAATGCGTAAGTATGATTTATTTCTATAACAACTAGGTTAAGTAGCAGGTAGGTACATCATCAATATCATCATATGAGATATAATATAGACAAGGTAAGTATGTAAGTATTCTAGCTCTAATAATATAGTTTTAAGGTCTTTTTCAGAACCGAGAAGCATCACCACAACGTCTGTACTTTACACTTTGCAATGATTAAATAAACCTATTTTTATTATTTTTATATTTTTCTTTAAATTTTTTCGGTACAATCCTTTTTAAAAGTGCTGATTGTAGGTTATAAATTTGTTCCAAGTAGGTTTTGAAAGTCCGCCCGTAGCTTGTGATACCATAACTTATAATTGAGTCGGCGAGTGATAAGTAGAGCATACGTAGTGTATTGTATGGGAGTTTGTATTTAAGCAATGATAAGTTAGCCATGACGGATCTAATTTTTGAACATATGTGATCTATGTGTGGTCCCCAATTGAAGTTATTATCTATAACTAGGCCTAAATAGGTGTGGTGTTTGACAATTTCATGTGTTTCGCATTTGCAGTTATTGTTAGGGCTATGTAGGCAATGATGTGCGTGTGCTATGATGTTAGGGGCCCGTATTTCTTTAGAGTATGGCGATCGTATGTGGATAATTTTAGTTTTTTTAGCGTTTATTGTAAGGCCTACGTCATGAGCCCATTTACATAGTAAATCGAAGTTATGTTGCATGATTTTTTGAGCTTCGATTAAATCGTGATGAGCAGTAAGTAGGCACGTGTCGTCAGCAAATTGGTATACCGAACCCTCATTAAATATGTTGCACATGTCGTTGACGTAAATCAAGTATTCGGTGGGGCTAATTATTGAGCCCTCCTAATCATTGAACTATTCAGACAACGCAAACATTTACGTTTTTTGTAACTTGCCGTGTCAGTAACTTATGTCTTTTTTGTTTGAGTGGGTCAAATCTTAGAAGCTAAATTAGACCCACTTCTCGATTTCCGATTGAGCTAATATTTGACGTTAATAGTACGCTCGGCTGAACTCGATTCTCCATACAAACGTAGTTTCGTTTTCATTTTAAGCCCCTTGCTGAAATAACATGAAACGTTGTATACACAATGGGAGCTGCCATATCTAGCTCGGAAATTAGATTCTGTTGCAGGAAATTGTAATAGAAAAAAATACAGCGAGTTTTTGAGTTTTTTACGTCTTTTATGAAAACCTTAATAATCGCTGTATTTTTTCTCCATTATAATTTCAAGCAACAGAAACCAATTTCCGACCTAGATATTCCGGATTCCATTGTGTATACAAAGTTTCATGTTATTCTAGAATGGCATTTTAAAATGAGAGCTAAACTACGTTTGTATGGAGGACCGAGCTTACTGCATATATGTAAATTCAGTGACAATGCAATATTATGATAATATTATTATCGAACTGATCTGATGATGGAACCGGAAAGTGGTCATAGGAACTCTGTAATAAGTTAACACAATCATACCGAGTTTGGGCTCTTTAAATCCACTCTTTGAGTAGTTGATAATAATTGTATATATTGTATGTATAGCGTAGTTACACACTTATTCTTTTTATTTTTATTTCAGTTTTAGTTTTGTTAAAAATATATTTATTACTCGCTTCCCTCATATAATTATGTAGTCTAATTAGAATCAACAGTCTAGTTGTAATTGTACTAAATGTCCCCTAATATTTATTTATTATGGAATTAGTTTACCTTTTTCGAACATTTTAATTTATTGAGATACATGCTTTCATACACAAATTAGTTATGTGCATGAAAGCATGTATCTCAACAAATTAAATTGTTTAATAGGTATCTTAGGTACATTTTCATTCACTTATTAACATTTTGATGATGTAAGGTGGCATAACACCAACCCTATACAAAATCGGTTCCGACGAAAAAAATTAAACTAATATGTTTACAGCTTTACTTACATATGAAAAGTGATTCCATCTTTTTTATGTTTTTTAGAGTGATTAACGCACCACTTCACTGCACAAAAAGGCATATTTGTTTATTTTTGAGTTTTCAGGTAATACAACTGTTATGTTGCGCCGCCATGTTCAAACTAGACAGCCGTTGGACACAATTTTGACCCCCCCCCCCCCCCTTTAGTGGACACAAATTTGATGGTGTCATTTTGCGACGCTAGTTGTGCTTCTATGTTTTTTTCATTCGTTGAGATCGCCATCAAACGTTTAATTTGGCGAGTATTTTTGAATAAGTTAAATGTCACTTAAAAAAGGCATTTAAGTCACAACTTTCTTTAGTATACAGTCTTTTAGTTTTCAAGATATACGCCAATTGTACGTTATTTACTACATTACTAGACTATATTGGGAAAAGGTTTTGATTTTTTAAAGTTTTTTTTCCCGGGTAATCGTCATTTTTCAGTAGCTTTAGCAACTAAAGAAGGTTATAGGGTTCTTTAAGATTTAAAGTTTAAATCAATTGAATTGGGACTAATGACTTTTTATTACTGCTTGTATTCACATGGCGCAGTGTTTTATGAACCTCATTTTTGGTTAATCTCTTTTTATTGTCCAAATCGTTTCATTACTTATATTTAAGTATCATTCTAAGAACTAGACTAAAACCCCCCATCAATACGACATGTAGTTTTAAGAATAAAAGAATAAGTTCGCCGGATAAAGGGTCAGTATACTATTCATATTACCAAGTTCAAAAATGGTCAATATAAAACATCTAATAAAATTTCAATGAAGAAGTAGCCCAGTTTAATTGGTATTTTTATTTGTGATTCTGGTGACGGCCAACATAAGATTTTTTTCTTAAAAACTATACATGTCGTGTCGTGTCGTCTCGATGGGGTAGTTTTAGTCTAGTACTTAGAACGATATAAAGAAATGATTTTTAAAATAAAATACTCTTTAACTGTGAATACCAAATTCAGACGCTAATTGCTCTCCATACGTTGTACTGAAGCAACTTGTGTCTAATAGTAGATTGTATGACTAGGGAATATATACGATCCATTTTAGGCGAGGTGTGCATATAGCTAATAGCTACCCGAGCCGGAACAAATGACAGCCGAATGCTTGCCATGTAATTCCCGATTTAAAAAAGATGTTTTACCTCTCTATCGCATTGGCACATTTTGAGTAAAATAAATCAATATGCTGCAATCACGTTACAGAATGGGCAAACAAAAAGTTTAACAATTTAGTTTTAAATATGCGTTTGGTTTCTGGTATGATGACATTGGCTGAATATTTTTAATAATTGTAAAGTAGGAACTATAAAACACCTTATGACTTGAGACCACCTTGAGACATGAATTAAGTTTTCTGATTGGTGAATTTTAACATATCTGTATTATTGGTTGATACCAAACACAAAGATTCTCTTAAATACTTAAATATATACCACAGTATACGTACCAATAAAAAACCACAGTTCCGATTAACTGCCGATGAGTGCTGTGATTGGCTGTTGTGAAGTGTTTTTTAAATCAAAAATATGTATACATATTTTCCCTAGGGACTAAAATACGATTTTTGCCCCGCTCTGCAGGTCTAATATGAAGCACTGTTAGAGCATGAGAAGTCAAAAATATATGAAATGACGTCTATCATCTGTACAGACCCGAAGAGGAGTTCATCGATTACTGTAGTATTTTACAGCTTTCACATCAAATGGCAAAATACTACCAGTTTTTATTCTGACATTTAACAATGACTGATAAAGTTTCACATTATCACACATGGATGTGTCAATCATTTAATACTACAATTGGTAGCCACTCCGGATCTAATCATATAAGTTTTCACAAAGGGAACGGATTATTCACTACATCTGTATCACCTCCACCATATCAGCCTGCAGCCCAAGGACGTCCACTGCTGGACATAGGCCTCCCCTAATTTTATGGGGTTTTTTTTTTGCACTGCAGCTTTATTAGTTTATAACAAACATGAACCATGACGGATAGTAATCAAACACAGTTTTGGTATGTAAGAACAGTATTTAATACATATCAAATAACCATTATACAACAATTATAATAGGCACAGCATTTGACATAATTTTCATAATCATTTATGAAATAGGATTTAATAAAATTGTTATCATTGAATTTAATTTTAATAGCATTATCTGTATAAAATATAAAGATTAAAAATGGGCACCATATACATCAAATATTCCAAGTTACATACTTTTTATTAAGATATCGATAAAAAGTACATTGTGAGCAACCAGAAGAAAAACAGCAACTGTATACCCTGATGTCACCATTCCTTCTAACACCACCAAGTCTACTTACATATTAAGTACATAGAAAGTACACGTACAATAGCACCTCAACTACTTAACTCTACAAGTTCGGGCAGATAGTTCATAATTCTAAATTACAATGACGTACGCATTGTTATAAGTAACTCCTAACTCTTTTCCCGGCAGATCTTTCAATATTCGATTTCGTTTCGCTTCGTACTATAGGAAATTACGTCCAGTCATGGATGCTCCGGAAAGTTTAAGTAGGTAAAGGCGTACTTCACAAATACAGTGACATTTTTTTTAAATTCGGAAACGCCACAGATGTTCCTTTTTTGGGACTTACTTTTTTAACAAGGCATTTTATTTTAAGGGTTATCCGAATCGGTGTACAGTTATATAATAAAATATTGATTCACCATAGTAGAGCGTTGACTTCCGGTTCATCTTTAAAAGTATGCCATTGTGCAATGGTCTATTAAGTAGTAATAGTAGTAGATTATAAAGATTGTTTATTTTAATTTCTCTTCCTTGTATACTAATAGAAAAGACGCGGTATATTGAATTTTTCAGAATTCAAGTTTTTTTTTTATTTTCATTTCCATACAAAGTAATTAATTATATCACCAAGGATGAATGAAAAAGGGCCTTAAGAGTTAACGTGGAGCTAACCAAAACTTAATTTAAGTATGATGCTATTCGAAATTCGAATGACACGCACGTCAAGTCAACAAAAACCCATCCATCACACATAGGCAGCTATGACAGGTACACAGATTTGTGATCTTAACTTACTTAGGCGTTAGTCACACTGATATTTACGGACGGTTTTCGGAGTACGAACGGGATATCGCTATAGACATGCATAGCGCTTTCCTTGGATAACTTCGAAATGGTACGTATTGAGATACTAGTGTCTTAGAGAATATTACTTTATTTTATCTCAGGAATGTGCCCTCGCAATTGACGGAATTAAAAAAAACAACCTGTATAGTAGTTAAGTAAAAAAAATAAGTTCTCGCTTGCACAGATGGATGTATATAAACAATGGAATTAAGTACAAGTTTGATTAATGCGGTAAAGATATAATTTGATAATTCATAATTCAATATTATTAATTCATTCAATGTTAAAAGGCCCAAACTAACAATAATAGTATTAATTAATAGTAGTTACTTATTGGGAAGTAAATTGCTATACAATGTTACACCACTTCCACCTTACATGGGCCACAAATGAAGATCTCGACTGTACCTATAGAGCACAAGTACAAGTGTAATATGTTGAATCTGGTTAAAGAAGATATCTAACATATACAATTGACGCCTACATAGTTATTTGGTCTAAAAAAAATAGGAATAATCATGTCGATTATAAAATAATTAATACAGACTATTCGATTAAACTATACTTAAACATAGCTTCACCTTTCTATGAATAACTGACGTTTCATAATTATAATTATGGACATAGTTGAGAGAGTCCTTAAGTACTTAATTAACTACTTAAATTTAACACAAGGCACCCCTCAGGCACTGTGAACCAAGCGTACTTTGACACAATATATTCAATATATTTCATCAGATCCTAGTTAAGTTACAATTTCATGGACATTCATTCAAGTATAGGAACGTTTGTGTACATCGATTTTATTAATGTATTGTACATTATAACTATTATTTATCTAGGTAGATCACTCGGCGCCGCTCGCTTCAGCTAATTGCTGCTTTTTACTATAAGACTGTAAAGAAAATAATATAGTAAGTAGAAGAAGAGTCATATTTGGCTACCCAGATGCCTAACGAAATAGTATAATAATATAACATAAGTATAATTATATAGTGTCATTCATATATAACAACGTTAATATTTTTTTCTGGATGACAGTAAAACACATTATAAATAGGACCTAGATTACTAACTTGATTACTCCTTCCACAAGTCATTAATTCTAACTCATTGTCGCAGAATGACTCGGAACGTATTTTTAAGGCGCAGGGTAGGGCAAGCCATTCTCCATACAAAGGTTGTGCAAGTTTTTTGCGTTAGTTTTGGCACTACAGCATTTAATTTTATTTTTTGTTGGTACATATTGGACATACGCAGAACTTGATGTTGGTATTTTGCAATATTTAAAAAAAGATTAAAATAAAAAAAATCCAAAAAATAAATAAAGTTAAAAAAGAAAAACATCAAGACATAGCTAACAAAAAAATAAGCATATGGACCAAAAATAGTAACTGGAGTGCAAACACAAACGAAGAAAAACTTGCACAAAGTTTGTATGGAAAGGGCTTGCCCACCCCTTCGCCTTAAGTCCCTCTGTCAGCGCGGGTCTTAATAATATACTTACTCATGGAAGGGATTTCTAAATTGTAAATAATATTACATTTACAAATAAAAAAAAATATATTTATTTATATTTGTGAAGTGTTTTGTATCGCACTAAAACCTGACACGGGAAAGAGAATAGAATTATTTCCCCCCACTCCCTCCTATCGGCTGGGCAGCGTTCGGGAAGCTACGGAAAATCTTTTCGTCCAATATTCCGCAGTGTCTCAGGACGAAAGTCTTTGACCAGTGTGTGTTGCCAGTGATGACATATGGTACTGAAACGTGGTCGCTTACTGTGGGCCTCAATACAATGCTCAGAGTCACCCAAAGAGCTACGGAGAGGGCTATGCTGGGAGTATCTCTGCGTGATCGCATCAGGAATGAAGTTATCTGCATCAGAACCAAAGTGACCGATTCCGACCCTTCGAATCGCTAAACTTAAGTGGCAGTGGGCGGGGCACATAGCACGTAGAACCGATGGCCGATGGTTCAGCCTAAGGCTGGGTTGCACTAAACCGTCTGGAATCGTAAGCTGTGTTCCTTAAAATCTGATAGTATGGAAAGTTCGACACGTTTCTATGGGATGACAGCTGTCGGCGTCATATTTAACGCTGATCCGTCTGTAATCGTAAGTTGGTGCAACCCAACTTAAGTGTGGGGGGGGGGGGGGGTGTCACAGATCACATTATCAGACTAAAGCAAATCTGTTCATAAGTTCAACGATTTCTGTATTTCTGATCCATTCTCACTAATGCACAAATCAGTAAGTTTGAGAGAGACAGATAAATGATATCAGACAGATTTTTATTCGTCGGTGTCTCCTTCACGTTTGTGACTTTTTAATTTATATATGATTTGACATTTTGGTGTGCTTTTAAATGGAGATAATTCGTTAACAGTCGAAAATAATCATACAATCTGTCCCGTTCTAACTCATCTTGGTTAACCATAAGGATTCAAGGAGACAATTATATGAAAAATCATCATGCTTAACACTACAGATCCGGTTGGTATTATTAACCTAAGGGGGGGTGGCGGGTGGGGGGGTATAAAAGGCAAGCTTACCTGTTGAGCGATCTTGGCGAGCGTGTCGGCCATGACGCGGCCGGTCTGGTCGACCATGCCGCGCAGCACTCCGCCCGGCCGCTCCAACAGCACGTGCGGGTGGTCGAACTCCACCATCTGCCCCGCGTCCATTACCAGCACCTGCCCCACACTCGCAATGTTAAACTTAACCCTTATATCCGCACCATCGGTTCAACGCCAACGTCCGAAGAAAGAGGAAGAAGAAGGATTAGCGTATCACAAAAAGGGACAGACTTATGATCGGCCTGATTAGCCTAGTTAGTAGTAACACTGCCTCCGAAGCTAGAGTTCCCGGGTTCAAATTCGCGTCCAAAGTAAAAACGGCCGCGGGCCGTTCTATTTTTGAAACTCTTAGATCGACGAGTCCAGCAACGTAAAACCTACAGTTTGATTGTATTCAAAAGGTACTTAAATACGAAATACTTTACATAGATAGAATTTTATCAATATCTATCGTTAAATTTAAATAATAGGCGCTAGTAGACACGTTAGAGCTCCCTTAGCTATTTAGCCAGGACAGCACAGGGTTGTAATTATTAGGGATTGGAATGCAAATAAGAGATGGAACAGGAGTCATCTCATTGAGTTTAAAAGTTATCGTCAGATGAGCAGATAGAATTGTCTACTAATAATGGAACAAGCCCACAATAATAATCATGGTTGATAGTAACAGATACCATTTTTCATCACACTTGATCATAAACGATGCAATGATAAGCAGGCATACCGAGCTACAATGGCCTATTATCGCCCAAGGGCTTAATGCATACATCCCATTCTTATGCATTACTTTTCTGAAACTGCCTAGTGCATTTGCCGTCGACGATTTTTGGCTGTAACTGTTTATGTATTACCTCCAAGTGTGATGAAAAACATTGTGTGTATTACGCGCGGTAAGAGTTGTTTTGCAAACTCAAGTCATTAAAGCCCTCCTTGTTCGTATTACCGCTCTTATCGCTAAGAATAAGAACGCACCTTATCAGAGTCCATAACTGTGTGTAGACGATGGGCAATAGTAAGTACTGTGCAGTCAGCGAATTTGCTTCTTATTGTAGTCTGGATGAGTGCGTCAGTCCTGAAATAAATATTACATATTAGATAATCGACGATGAGGTAGTGAGTCTGAAGGAAGCCAGGGATGCATGGTGTGACTCATGCCCTGGAACGGACATCCCGGCCGCTAGACATTTTCAGCGGGCTTGGGACTACCCTCGTCTCAAAAGGGTGCAAGCATCCCTCATTGAAGGTAGCCCGGACGACTTCGAACGTGCGGAGCTTCGAAGGAGGCGGCCTCCTGGCGGTTTCCTCCCCCGAGTCAGGACACTGGCTACACGCACTTCCTTCGCGACAGATAGGCACCGTTCTGGACCTAGGCACTTTAAGAATCGCTTGTTCCTTGAGGCTTGGGGCCAGAATATGTATCTCTCACACATGCGTCTGTGGCAAAAGCGTCGATGAGTCAGGTAGGCATGGCCTCTCATGTATAAAAAGCGCCGGCCGCTTATACCGCCACGGCACTATAAACGATTTGGTCCGGCGTTCGCTTGCCACCGTGTCTGTACCTGCTATCCTCGAACCTACAGGTTTGGCAAGAGGCGATGGCAAGCGACCTGATGGTGCCACATTAGTGCCGTGGAGATTGGGTAGAGCTTTGGTGTGGGACGCAACGTGCGTGGATACGTTTGCTCAGTCCCACATCCAGGTGACTCGCTCTAAAGCCAGCGCTGCAGCTGACCAGGCCCAGGTGTTGAAGCGCCGCAAATACTCATCTTTAATTAAAGACTACGAGTTTGCGGCGCTTGCGGTGGAAACATTGGGTCCCTGGTCAGCTGACATGAAAAGTTTTATGAAGGCTATGGGTATACGTCTCGTCGACGCTTCAGGGGACCATAGGGCTGGCGCTTACATCTCACAACGTATTTCTTTAGCAATACAGAGAGGTAACGCCGCCAGCGTTATGGGCTCCTTGCCGCAGACGGATCTACTGGACGGGGTCTTATTTTTATGACTGGGTAAATTAAGTTAGTTTAGTTTTTAATTAATAAATATATATTACAATTACATAAATATTACATTTACAAACATACTGATATATTTTCTAGGTTTTAACTTCACTCATTACTAGAAAATCATATTCATTATTCAGACGAGACAACCCATGTGGAATTTATGGTTACTTTTTGTATAGAGCTAATTCGATGTAATCGTGTCTCCATGACGTGGATGCAGTTGTTCATTTTTTTCAGTTTATGCAGTAGAAATTTTCAGTTTATTTTTGTCAACGATCATCATTACCCACATTTCATAGAAAAATGGCCTACTGATGAGTAGTAAACAACCCAATAAAATGATAGAATAGGACACTTTAAAATTATATAAAACTAATTCTGCATCCGAAAGTTGCCAGTTCCAAATTTTGTAGAAAGGCAACATTTTCCCAAAAGTACAAGCTATTATTCAATTTATCTATGTATAGGTAGTATACCTTAACTAGCTTAGTTGTGTTAACACGTTGACGCGCAAACGAGACTAACCTAACTAAACAACTAAACACGTGCTATGCGGTAGAACGAGATAGCATGATTCGGTATTTTCTATATCTCATACATCGGTTTTATTCAATAGAAGCTAAGCTACATAATTAATATGAATTATAGTATGCAGTTACATTTGAGATCTTTTGTGCCGTCCGATATTTTATAAACCTGTTATTGGATTTTAAATTAAGCTAAGCAATTGAGATAATAATAAATGACTTAAATATAAACCAATGTAGCAACACCAAAAGCAAAAATATATTGATAATTAATGTACGACCTTATGAACATGAAATGCAATAAATTAATTTAATTGAATATATCAATATTGTTTCATCTATGAATAGAAGCAATTTCTGTATTTTAGTACTTTTCACTCATACGTTGGCTGTAATGTTTACACCATCACCTGGTAATAAGCCGTATGATAGCGTGTTAAATAAAATCGACATAAGTCATTCCGGCTCTCAGGTAAAACTTGTGTTGTTATTAACAAAAGATAAGCGTGCTTCACCACTTGGTAATATATTTGCGTATTTTTTATTACAAAAAATGTTATTCCCCTCTAGCAATCAGCCTAAAGGTCATTGTACGAAATTATTTTTATTCGCCGCGTGTGCTAAGATGAGTTGTCAGATATTGTACAGATGACTTGGACACAAACTCTGCCAACGCACATACTGGTATTTGCTAAATCTAGGCGGACAAAAGTCTCGAAATCTAAATTGGATTGATACCCCTAAAAACCGGTTCTAGATAAAGATAACGAACGTATTTACAATGCCCCGGCGCAAACCCCCTCCCTCAGTGCTTCCTGCTTGCGTAAAGTCATTCGGAATTCGATTGCTTTGCCACGTGCACGTATTTGTTCTCGACGCGCTCGTAAAAGTGTAAACTTTGAAGCACAGTTTTCAATTCTTCCAGTTTAAATTGCAATTTTAAAGTGATGGATCCTGATAAAGCAGGTAAGAAACTCAAGAAATGTGTTTAAAATATTACGCTAAACACATGAACATCTTAATAATTTAGCTTACTAATAAAAGTAAATTTAATACTCCAATGTGGGAACAATTTTTTCTTAGCTAAAGTTTTTGTTTGTGTATCGGGATATATCGGGCTATGATTTTTATTACAAGTTATTCTACATGTAATATTGTCTTAAATAACAAAACAATTGCGTCCGGAAACGTCCGGATAATTGCTTTTTTTTTACCGATCAATATGACACACAATATAATTTTAAAAATGTTTTTTTTTTTCATTTAACTTCTAAATAGTTTAGGTTCACAAGGGACACCAGGAGTAAGGATTGTGACCCGACAATACTTATTCGAGCGCCTTAAAAACAAAGATTTGCCTAATTTAGATGCAAAGTTGGATTTTTTAAGGAACCATCTGTTATCAGATAAATCTTACAATAACGACCATATTGCCAGTTTGAACCGTAATTTTGCTCATTTTAAATCTGAAATGAATCAAAAATGGATCAAATCTCATTTTAAAGAAAATATTTTTGTACAATCGAACCAATCATGGCTTGAGTCTCAGCTTTGAAATTCCTGTTGCTGATAACATACAAAATCGGTCCGGTCGGCCATCCAAACCCTTGAAGAGGTTTGTGAAAGAACTAAAAGGCGAAAGACTCCATTCCTGAGAACCCGCGTTTAGCTGCGGAAATTACTGGGATTGATTACGAGTTGATAATTACAGGCTTAAGGTCATATTGGAAGCCATTTGGAATTAACACAAAATTGACCCAGTTAAATATGAAAAATATGCCTTAGATACAGCTCGTCTCTATCGACGACTATATGACTGGCATCCTATGACGCCAACACTTCATAGAGTGTTGGCACATGGTGCGGTAATCATTAAAGAAGCTCTACTACCGATTGGACCAATTTCCGAGGAGGCAGCTGAGGCTCGCAACAAACATTATAGAGCATACCAGATTTCGCCAGAAAATTCTAGAGAAAGCTGCAATCAGGATGTTTTTAATCGTCTTATTCTAAACACGGAATGCTCGGATCCTTTTCTAAGCAGCAGTAGAGAAATTAAAAAAAGGAAATCTAACATATTCCTGCCTGAGACAATAGCTATGTTCGTTTCTGCGGAACCGAATATCATCGAATATTCGTCAGAAAGCGATGAAAAATAGGGTATATCGTATTTGTTTCTTTTCTTACAAATATGTTGATGCTTGTAAGAAATAATTGTTTGGTCCTTTTTTGTATTATCATCATCCTCCTAGCGTTATTCCCAGTACAGTTGCATCCTGAAGAATGCCTGGGGTCCGCTACCTAATCCCAAGAATTGGCGTAGGCACTAGTTTTTACGGAAGCGACTGCCATCTGACCTTCCAACCCGAGGGGGAAACCGACCTTATTGGGAATAGGCTTGTCAAGTGAGTGGGCAACTTGACTGTTAGAAGTTCTCAAGCCGGGCGGAGGCCTCTAACTTGGCTTAACGACTGCTATCAAAGACAGCAACCGGATCAACGGCTTAACGTGCTTCCAAAGCACGGGAGCGCTCAGTTAGTAACCACTCAAAGCGGTCACCCATCCAAGGACTGACCTCACCCGACATTGCTTAACCTCGCATACCGCACGCAGTACGCGGGTGCCACTGGGCCACGAGCGCTCCTTTTTTGTATTATTTTGTATTATATTGAGATTATATTGTTGTAAATAAATATGTAAAATACTACCTTGAGTTTTATTTATGTGCAGAAAATTATTAAAACACCTTCACTTTCTTATTTCGGCTATTTAAATTCCAATTATAGCCAAAAATAATTTTGTCCGCCTAGATGTTGTAAATACCAGTATGTGCAACGCTGATAATCATACCTGTGATAACTCGGGGCACATTCTAGGGATTTGATATCGATAAAAAAGATGTCGATATATAATTTATTAAGAATATTCTTAAAACTAAAACATTACAGCATCAGGTAATCCGCAACGCAGGCTTCGTCAAATATAATACATGTCCTCATTGAAAATTCTCGATTACTATGAGAAGGTTCGATATCAAACCAGATTAAGTTAATTTGTAATCTCACATCAGCACCGTTATAATTTTGATCATTAAGATCACTTCAAACATCAAGTGTTGGTCTTACTTTGGGTGGTATTCCACTCATCTAATATCTTTGTCCAATATACATTTGATCAAAGAAATTGGATGATTTCATCAAAGTTGGATGGGACCCCGACAATTAATCAAAGATTCTGATGACATTTAAATCAATACGGCTACGCATGGAAAAAAATAAAACTTGGACAAAGATATTGGATAAGTGGAATGGGCCTCTGTCAAAGAAATTTGATCAAAGATTGGACAAAGATATTGGACGAGTGGAATACCTCCCTTACAGTGCCCTTTACAGTCCAAATGATTTATTACCTAAAACATTTAGATGTTGACATTAACATCCCTATATTTAATCGACGATTAAATATTTTGCTACGTCACTTTAGCATAAGTGGCCCGAGTTATCCCAGGTATGCTGATAATGTAAAGCTTACTGCGGGTCGACGTTGGCGGTGGCCTCGTCCAGCACCAGCAGCCGGTTGCGGCGCACCACGGCGCGCGCCAGACACACCAGCTGCCGCTGGCCCACGCTGAAGTTGCCGCCGCCCTCCGACATGTGCGAGCTCAGCCCCGCCGCCAGCTCCATCACTGCCTCCTTCAACTCCACCTATGCAAGTTCGGTGACAATACAATATAAAGGCACCAGCGAGCTAATCTGATGATGGATACAGAAGGTGGCAATAGCCACTCCTAAACTACACAATATAAACCCATCGTGTTTGGACTCATTCGAACCTTCTTAACGAGCACAAACAGTCATTCATTTTTCACAACTTCTATTCAAAAGAATAGATTTTCTAGCGCTAGATTTCAGGGCGAAAGCTTTTTTTTGATGTACCTATCTTTTTTGCTGAAAAGGAGTATAATTCAATTGCCATATGTAGCCTACATGTTTTTTTTTTATGACATAGGAGGCAAACGAGCGGATGAATCGCCTGATGGTAAGCGATTAGCGCCGCCCATGGACACCCGAAACACCAGAGGGGTTGTAAGTGCGTTGCCGGCCTTTAAGATGGGAGTACGCTCTTTTCTTGAAGGTTTGAAGGTCGTATCGGTCCGGAAATACAGCAGGCGACAGTTCATTCCACAGTTTAGCTGTGAGAGGCAGGAAATTTCTGGAGAAACACACAGTTGAGGACTGCCAACCATCTAAGTGGTGAGGATGGTAATGTTGTCGCGTTGGGCGATAGCGGAAAGAAGCGGCAGGGATTAATTCTAACAATTCCTCGGTGCACTCCCCCAGCGAGGCTACGTTTCTACGCAGCGCCAAGGAGTCAAGCCGATCCGAAACATGCTGGCAGTCGACAATTCGAGTCGCTCGCCGCTGGATGCGGTCTAGAGGGAGAAGCTACTATGGTGCCCCTGCCCACAGATAAGAACAGTATTCCATATGTGGACGGACCTGCGCCTTATAAAGCTGTAGGCGATGGGCCGGCGTGAAATACTGTCACGATCTGTTGAGCACACTGAGCTTTTTCGAGGCTAATTTGGCCTTACCCTCTAAATGACCGCGGAATTGGACTTGACTCGAGATGTCGACACCGAGGATTTCGATATTGGCTGTGGCACTTAGGGGAGTGCTCTCAAAGCGAGTTCATGCGACAAACGCAAGCTTTTTTGCAGTGTGTTTGTTTTAACAAATCCTTAAAACATTATTAAAAAAACACTGGCCAGGTAGAACACGTACTTTCAGTAGCATGTTTAAGGAGACCGTTTCATTGAACACTCAAATACCGCATCATTTTTAAAGGAGCGTCTCTAATTTATAACGCTTAACAAGAAAATTTATACCAAAAAAACCGACTCCAATTTTATACTTCGCTATGCCACAATTTGTGGTTATCGTGAGCCAATGCTTGGTTACCTACAGAAAATACCGAAATCGGCATATGCGTGCCTATCAAATTCGAGGAGTTCCCTAGATTCCTCCTAGATCCCATCATCAGACCTTCACCAAATTTATATGGGACCATCTTGGGGGTACCTGCTTTGAAACAAAAAAAAAGAATTGTCTAAGTCGGCCAACGTGGTCAAGAGTTATCGGGGAACATACATACATAAAATAAAACAAATGTGCAGACGAACTGAGAACCTCCTTCCTTATATTGAAGTTGGTTAATAAAAGTATATATTTTACAGTACATATGGTGCTACATTACTCCCTTCGGTCGTGTTCGTGTTCAATTTATCACCACTCGATGCGAATTTCCTGTTCTCTGCACTTGTATCGTAATGTACTATATTGATACTACTTTGTTGGCGACTGGCGGTGGTGCGACCTTTTTAACCGACTTCAAGATTTCAAAAGAGGAGGTTATCAATTCGGTTGAATGTTTTTTTTTTAATGTTTGTTACACCATAACTCCTTCATTTCTTAACCGATTTAAAAAAATATTTTTTTGGTTATAAGTATATATATCCAAATCGGTACCGTTTTTATCAAAACGTAGTTCTGATGATGGGATCCATGAGGAATTGAGGGATCTCCTCAAATCTTAAAGGCAAACATATAGTGATTTTTGTTTTTATCAACAAATCGCGACTTTTCATACAAAAATGTGACATTTGATGAAGTGGAACTGTTGGTGATGATAAAAACGACGAAAAGTTCACGTTTGGCGATTTGTCCTCCTAGCTGTGTTGGTTAAGCAAGTTCTATTTTCACGATAAATTTTTGTCATGCTCGATTTCTGATGATGGGATCCATGAGGAATTGAGGGAACTCCTCAAATCTTAAAGGCAAACATTAAGTGATTTTTGCGTTTTTATCAACAAATCGAGCATTATCATACAAAAATGTGACATTTGATGAAGTGGAACTGCTGATGATGATCAGAACAGAACTCTTCAACGACGAAAAGTTCACGTTTGGCGATTTGTCCTTTTAGTTGTGATTGTTAAGCAAGTTCTATTTTCACGATTAATTTTTATCATGCTCGAGTTCTGAGGATGGGATCCATGAGGAATCGAGGGAACTCCTCAAATGTGAAAGGCACACAAATAGTGATTTTAGTATTTTCATGAACTAATCAAGCATTTTTATTCGAAAAAGTGACATTTGATGAAGTGGAACTACTGATGATGATCAGAACGGAACTCTATAAACGACGCGTAGTTCACGTTTGGCGATTTGTTTTCTTCGTTTTATTTGTCAAGCAAGCTAGGTTTTCAAGACACATTTTTGTCAAGCTTGAGTTCTGATGGAGGATTACATGAGGAATTGAGGGTACTTAGTCTTCTACCATTATAAACATACTTACAGCCATTTTTATTTTATTGTATGGTATCTTTCTTACTTACAGCCTTTTTTATTTTATTTTATTTTTATTGTATGGTTTCTCAAAAGTTATTCAATAAATTTATTTGTATTGTATTGTATTGTATAGAGTGCACCATCTAAGTATAATAATCTTTCACCGGCCTCCCCTATTAAAGTCGGTTTTATTTTCTTAAAAATTATTGTAGTATAAATGTCATAGTTATTTTTCTATACTTGTCTTTGTCAGTGTGCGGTTGTCACTGTCTTTGTCACGTTGCCTTATGATTCCTTGTATTGTACTGTTACTTAGTTTATTAATACATAAACTAAAAATACGTGTTTCTATCATTCTTAACATCCTTATAGAGTCCGCTCTCATCGCTAGTTATCATACTTTTTATTACCTAAGGGTTACTGACGTCTCGCGCCCATCAACTATGTCACCAGTAGTGAGGCTATAATAGCGTGTATAGTGTACCTCCTCGAGCGCGCGCCACAGCACGTGGTCGGGGTACTCGTCGAAGGGGTCGAGGTTGTGGCGCATGGTGCCCGAGAACAGCACGGGCTCCTGCGGGATGATGGAGACGCGGCTCCGCAGCTCGTGCAGCCCCAACGCCGACGTCTCGCGCCCGTCGATTATGATCTCGCCCTCAATCGTCGCTAACCTGCAATAGCTTTTCATTACCCGTTTGTCGTGAAATTTTACCTACCATTCTAGTTGATAAACTATACATTGCGTATATAATAGTACATTACGATACAAGTGCAGAGAACAGGAAATTCGCAACGAGTGGTGATAAATTAAAACACGACCGAAGGCAGTGTTTTAAATCGACACGAGTTGCGAATTACCTGTTCGCACGTGTATCGTACAACGTTTTACAGTATATATGGCTCTTTAAAGTTTCGACATATGCACGTAGTGTGCAGCACTCGTGTCGATTTAAAATAGTCCCTTCGGTCGTGTTTCAATTTATCACCACTCGTTGTGAATTTCCTGTTCTCTGCACTTGTATCGTAATGTACTATTATATGTGATAGTGAAGAAAAAGATGTGTTGATTTTTAAAATGTAAGTTAAGAAAACAACTGCATGCCCAAGAAATTCCGTAAGTTACACAAAAACTAAGCAGAAATAATATGGTGCATGAAGTCTAAAAATACTATAGATTTGAAATGAGTCGTAGAAAAAGTATTCTCCAGTCATGCAAATAATTTTACACCCGAGTGGGACATTCTGCTTTTTACACCATCTAAGAGGAAAGGACTCATTGTTGCCCTCAAATCTTCGATCAATAATAAACCTAGATACACTATTTGCCTGTCAACGGCGTCCACGCTCAAGAGTGCTTAAAATCCGTTTAAGCACTCTTGCGTTCGCAGTCGTGCGCTAGCCATCGGCGAGTCAACATGCCTAAGTGCTCCGTGAAAAAGTGCAAAAACAACACGTTAACGACGTTAAAAAAGGATGGAATTTCGTATTTTCGGTGAGTATTTATTTAAAGTTTCATAATTTATTGAATTTGTAGTTATATCAGGCTATAAAACGCTTATAAAAAATATTTTATGTAAATATTTGAAATACTCAAACAGCCAACCAGCTACGCTGCTGTCTCTTTCCCTCGCGTTGAGTTAGTCGTATATTGAAACGGAACGGAGAACGGACGAAATGGACTATAGTAAAATTTCGAATGAATGGAGTCGCAGACTGAAAACTTTTTTTACGAAATTTTACGTGTATTGTTATTATTGTACACACATAAGTATGTATGGAGTGTATTTGTATTTTACTTTATTCATATATCAAAATCGGCTGGTAACAGTTTGTTTGTTTGACATGTCGCTCTGCTCAATATACGTTGGTTAAATCAAAAACTTTTTTACTCATTTTGATACGGTTTTCACTTATATGTAGCTTACTAACCTAACTTACTATTACAGTTTCCCAAAAAATGAAATTGAGAGAGATAAATGGAGGCAAATTATAGCTAAAGAAAGAGGTGAAGAATATTTTAAACCAAATGATTCTAGCGTGGTTTGTTCCTCTCACTTTTCAGAAAGTGACATGTATCTAACAAAAACCGGATTAAGAAAATTGAATAAATTGGTCCTACCACGCATAGAGGTAAGTTCAATTATTTTTTTCACAATACTACTAAATTAATCGAAGTATTTTTCCTTTGAGACTATGGTATTTGGTTAGAAAAGCAATATATCAGAAAGGATTTAATTAAATTTAGCTAGATTTATCATACTGATTTAACAGTCACAAAACATAACCTCTTTTTACATTCGTTGTTACCCAGTAAATGAGTAACCAGATTAATTTTCAATACAAACTTTCAGATGGGTATGCATATGCGCCTGAGAGTCAGGTGGTTTGCTACTGCATCTTGCAGGCTATATTTCTAGAGGATCGTGAAAGTATGGTATTTATTTGCATAGGTAGTATATAATATAAATGGCGTTTACTTTCAGAGCGACATATCTGTGTCACTACCGGAAAGTGCTGCGATACCCGCAAATACAACTGTTAGCTCACTAGCTATCAATCCAAGTACCAGTGCTGTCACAGATAAAGAACAATCGGTAACACTGCAACAAAATACACAGGTACAATCTTCTTTACCTCATAAGTTACTACCTCCGTTGGCAGGCAGATGTTTTATATTGGTCTGTTTTTCGTAAAAAAATACCATGGCTTAATATCATTGGTAAATGTTCAAAAATATGTCAAACAGTAATAAGCAAGTCTAATAAAGATGAACTTGTTGTTTAGTATCCTAGTGCTCACACGATAACCTCTAAACAATGCTACTGATTGCGGCAGTTTTTTTTTTCCTTTTAAGATGGCAGGCAGGGGTAGCTTTTAATTTGACGGAACATTGCTCACGCGCCGAATAGGGTTATAGTATAGCAAATAATTATACGTTTATTTAGTTGCTTTATATACATAAGGTTTGAGTACTGCATTTTTTATTCGCATAGGTAGTATATTAGTGTTCAATATAATTATGGCATTTATTTTCAGATCGAAATATCTGTACCACTACCAGCGAAGTTTACAAATACAACTATTAAATCAGTAGCTATTAAACCAAGCACTAGTGCTGTTACAGAAAACGAACAATCGTTAACAGTGCAACAACATACACAGGTAAAAATAACAACACACTAAAGTGAACATCTAACATCCATATCCCAATGTATAGTGAATATCAATGGTAGCTTTAATGTGTGGTCGATATCACTATAGTTACATAGTATTTATTTATTTACCGAATGAAATGGTATACTTATATGTATGTAACTACTTAAAATCATGAACGGTATTTAATAGCAAATTACTAATTATACACATTTAGATAGTTGTAATCTTTGTAAAAAGTGGTGTTAAATTATATATATTGTTGCAGAAACAAGTCATACAAATACCTGCACCATTACCAACAAACAATGAAAACCATACAGAAACAATGGCCATTAGAAATACTCCATCACCGACATCATCAGGATTAACTTCAATTTTGGAGTCTCCAAAAACATCGTATTATAAAAAAAGTCTAAAAAATTGCCAGAAAACTATCGATTTAAAGAACAAACAAATTCAAAATTTAAAAAAGAAAAACCAGAGACTGATGAAACGGAACCTGAGCTTAAAAGAAATCCTGGAAGATTTAAAGAAGAAACGGTTCGTGGATGAATCCTTACGTACCAATCTATCTGCAAATTTAAATGAAAATGATAAAGTTAAAGATATATTAACTGCAAGAAAAATGGTGCCTTTTGCCAAGTACCCCCCAGAACTTCGAAAATTCGCTTTAACCTTGCACTTTTACTCACCAGCGGCGTATAAATATTTACGAGATGTATTTGCCCGAACTCTTCCACATCCTAATACTTTATTTAGGTGGTACCAAAATATCCATGCTCAGCCTGGTTTTACCGAAGAGGCCTTTTCCAGATTGACTGATAAAGTGAAAGCGACATCTGGACCACTTTTTTGTGGCTTAGTAGTAGATGAAATGTCTATTCGACAACAAAAAACCTGGACAGGAAGGAAGTTTGAAGGTCTTGTTGATATGGGTATTGGTTCTGATGATAACGATCTAAAAGCCACGCAAGCATTTGTCTTTGTAGTTGTGTCCTTGAACCAATCGTGGACATTACCTATTGCTTATTTTTTGATAAGCAGCTTGACTGGGGAAATGAAGGCTAACTTGATTTCATTAGCACTACAAAAATGTCAAGATATAGGGGTCAAAATACTTTCTTTAACCTTCGACGGCTGTAGAACGAACATCAATTGTATGAAATCACTCGGATGCAATCTCGACAATGAGGGCGGAAACCTTCAAACTACTTTTCCTCATCCAAATGGTAACCACAGAGTGGCAGTATTTTTAGATGCTTGCCATATGGTCAAGTTAATGAGAAATTTGTTAGAGGCCCAAAAATGTATTTATGACGAGAACGACAAGGAAATAAAATGGGAACTCATTGTAGCGTTGCATAATCTTCAAGAAGAGAACAGTTTGCACTTGGCAAACAAGCTAACCCTCAGGCACATACACTTTCGAAATGAAGTGATGAGAGTAAAGCTGGCTGCTCAGTTACTGAGTAATAGCGTCGCTAAGGCGATAGAGTTTTGTGACAAACAATTGAATATAAAAAAATTTGCTGATTCTGATGCCACAGTACGGTTTATTAAGATGATTAATGATCTTTTCGACATTTTGAACACCAGAAATTTGAAAGACTTTGGATACAGCGCACCACTGAATGCAAGAAATGCCTCAAAAGTCCTTGAATTGTGTACTGACGCTAAAAAGTATTTACTTTCGTTAACGACAAAAATTTTGTACAAAAAGACCAAGAAAGTGAAAAACGAGAAGCGAGTTGTTTACGAGAGTAAAAAAGTGCCTTTATATAAATGCAGGGCAAATACTGGTGTCGTTGGACTGCTCGTGTGTATAAGCAGCTTAGAATACTTGTATTCCACATTAATTGAGACCAAAGAGATGACTTTTTTGACCACCTATAAATTGAGCCAGGACCACGTCGAATTATTTTTCGGAAAAATCAGAAGCCTGGGTGGCCATAATAACAACCCGAATACTCGGCAGTTTAAAGCTGCGTACAAAAAGTTGTTAGCGCATTTAGAGTTGAGTAAAAAATTCAGCGGTAACTGTATACCGCTGGAAAACATTCCTATATTGAACGGCGAATCAACGACTAATATTAATAATTCCACTCGGGGATTACGCCACGAGGAAGAAGACGAAGAAAATATTTCAAAATCTTTTTTGGAAAATCGCAAGAATCTGGAGGCAGTTGAAGAAAATTACGACAGGAATTGTATTCATCTGGCCGAATTATTAAACGGAGAACAAAATGAAATTAATAAACAAATTGTGGGATATATATCTGGATTTGTGGTATACCATTTACTAAAAAAAATCAGTTGTGATGATTGCAGAAACCATTTACTTGCCACAGAAAAAGAATGGTTTCACAAATTGGTGGATCACAAAGATGTTGGTGGACTGTGCTACGCATCGAAAGACGTTTTCCTGATATGTACCGAAGCAGAAAATAAGATAAGACATTTTATCAAAATAAGTGGCGGAAAAACAATTAAGAGGAAATTCAGCGGAAAAATGTTGACTATGGAGATATTACGGGCTCTATTGAATATAAAGTTATTTGCAAACACAGATGCCCACACACACGATGAGTTCCACCACATTTATGACTTAACTAAGGCAGCGGTAGAAAAATATATAGATGTTCGTCTACATTATATTTGCAAGAAAGAAAACATTGAAAAGAAGTATACTTCCAAAAGACAAGTTTTTAATAAACTGAACTTATTTCAGGGTACATAATAGTACATTATGATACAAGGGTTGTAAAACAAAGTAAGGCCGATATCGCAGATGTTTGTGGCCCGAGCCGCAGGCGAGGGTTATAGATATGCGAGAGAGGGCTTTCTGTTTTACGACCCGTGTTTTCTACACAATTTTACATCACCACTTGGCCAAAAAGTGGGTTTTTCCGGACGCGCAGCGTGCGGAAAAACGCGCTTTTTGGCAAGGTGTGGTGTAAATGCTGTTTAAAATGTCTTGCAGCAGCTGAAATACAGACAATCTTTGTGTTACAAAAAGAGCCATTCTCTCCATAAACAACCTGGGCTCACGTGAACCTCTAAGATATTTTTTTAAAGAAATTAACATTTTAACTGTAGCGTCCCAATACATTTATGAGAATATCATTAAGAATTCTGATATCCATGACTCGTGTAAAAATTCTGATATCCATTATTTTAATACTAGAAATAAAAATAAAATTGCCACTAAAAAGTTTCGTGTTCGCAAAGTATTGGCTATGTGCACGTCTGAAACGTCAAACGTCAAAGGTCCCGAGACAATGTCAAAATTTAGAGATGTCAAATAATGACACATGAATATTTTATTTACTTTAGTAAACGAGAAAGACCCCGTATTGGAAATTTTACTGAAATAAATAAATACATACAAACGAAACGAATCGTAGGAAACCGTTAAGAAACCAATAGAAAACGTGAATGTAAATTTGACAGATGTCCCCGGTATGTACACATTTCTGCCATGGTGTGCGCTACGATCGCCTAGCTTACCCCCACCACCTACTTCGCACATAGCCAATACAAGCCTTTTTTCGGTCAATGTATTCGTTTCTATAATAAGTTATCTGATGAAATTTCTTGATATAATTTATATATTAAATAAATTACTTGAAAAAATCGTTGATTTCAAAGGCTTATTACAGGGTCGAGGACTATCTCACTGACAGAAATGCATGGCCCAAACCAGAGACATAAATAGCATTAAAATTCATATTATGTATATATTCATTGTACCACGTCTAGTAAATTACTAAACACATGTTGTCTTCTTGAACTATACATTGTAAATATTCTTTCCTCTTTTGTTTCCATACTCAGATTTATTTATATTAAGTAGGTCAAGTCTTATCATTGTAATAAGCATAATTTTTGGAAAAACTTACTGACTGTCGAGTTTCTTTTGGCGTTTCTTCTCGGCAGTGGTCTTCTTTTGCAGAAAAGATATTAAATTTTGACTTGTGAAAGTGCCATTGCGGCCTACTTGCAGAATAAAGTTCATTTATTTCATTTATCACTTGTTTCATTTAAATAAAAATGTCTTGTTGCAGTTCACTAATTCATTGAAGTGATCGCTAACCGTAGTTATGAGCCAATATTGTGTTAGTAAAATCGAATCAGTCCTCTAACGAATACTCAAATCAATAAAGTGACGGCAACGCGATTGTGACTCTTTTGATGTCAAAACTCTCTAAATCGATGTCAGTTTTATGGCGATAATTTGGCATGGAATACCAAGAAAAAATAACAACTTTCGCGTTTTTGTTTTGTGACAACGCATATAACTGATAAAAATTAACTACATATTCAGTTTTCATTTAAATTAATTTCTTAATTATTGCCACTAAACTGGCATTGATTAACTTTTTTTAACAACTCACACTAATTGGGTACACTTATTTCTGAAAATGCCCTTGTAACATTTAGTTAAAGCAAATTGTTCGTCTAAAAATATATATATAAATAAATACATACTTAAATACATAGAAAACATCCAAGACTCAGGAACAAATATTCATGCTCAATTGCTCATCACACAAATAAATGCCCTGACCGGGAATCGAATCCGAAACCTCCTGCTTAATAGACAGATAGGGTCGCTATCAACTAAGCCAAAGTGGTCGTGGTGGTATAAAGGATGATTCACAGTAGGCCGTTCCGAAGAAATACGCCGGCCGTTTCGTTTGCTGTCATAGAAAACGGGCCGGCCCGGACACGGAACTTTCTACTGTGAATCATCCACCACTTGACAAGTCGTGTGCTTGTATTCCACCGATGCCTATTAAAAAAAAAAAACAATTTCGACTCCACGGCACACGATACGGACTCTGTCCCAATGTTGACATCTAATCAGTGGAAAATCAACACAAACGAAACTGAACCTAATTGCTCTTCATTTACGGTATACAATCTGTTGACATAATGCGGACTTTTGTGGAATTTTTCCACAATTTTGTGCAATTTTTCCACAATTGATACGTGCATTTTGTAATGTCATAACCGCCAAACACTATCATTTGAAATAAAACGTTATGTTTGTGTCGTAAGGCTTAATATCGAATAAAAGGAAATGGTACTAATCGCATTACGTTTTTTTGTGTGTCTCCTATACACGCACACACTCGCAATGAAATTCGGACACTTTTTCGACTTGAATTTGCAGGTGATAGTGTATCTAGGTTTATTATTGATCGAAGCCTCAAATAAAGTAAGAAAAGTACGACACTGATCGAGGGATTTTATGAGAATTCAAGGGCCAGAATGATTATTTTCTGAATAGCAGATGTGGAATAGTACATAACTATAGAGGCCGGGAAACAAAAGGGTTGCAGGCCAAGTAGATATATGTACCTGCAGCCCAACGTTTATCGCCTACATTTGTACAGTTTTTTTCTCAAAGATATGCAATGATTTAAAAAAATACACCACTCAAAAAACAAATAGAACAGACACCATGATCAACATTAAAGAGCTGTCCCTGCAATGTGTTTCGGAATCTCGGTAGGCTATGATGTGATTATGTTGAGTATGCATTATGCTACATGTTTGGTTCTTGTTCATAAATGTTGTTTTTCTAAATAAGAAAGAAATAGGTACTGGTAAAATATATATATGATAGGTTTAATATTTAATTAATTAAACTGTAAATCAAGATTTAGCAATAGTCTTAATGTAATAACTATAACTATAAGAGACTGTTTGTTTCTAATAAATAAAAAAAAAAAAAAATTTTTTTTAAATAAATTTATAAGACATTCTTGCCGGCCCAGGCCTTTAATTTTGTATGAAACTCCTTTACAGTTCTCCCGAGTTGTTCCGCCTGCAACGTGATACTTTGAAGCCTGTTATAACGCACGTAATGACGAAATTTCATTGCATGTTTGAGAAAAAGGATTGACTATATGGGCGTATATAAAATAGCATAGGTTACCTAAAGAGAGCGTTGATGAGGCTCGACTTGCCGGCGCCGGTGCGGCCGACGATGCCGACCTTCTCCCGCGGCCGGATGGTGAGGGTCAGGTCGCGCAGCACCGGCGGCTCGCCCGGCGCGTAGTACAGGAACATGTGCCGGAACTCCACGCAGCCAGCCTCCGGCCACGACGGCGGCGGCTTGCGGCTGCCCTCCGACACTAGCGGCGGCTCCGATTCTATCTTCGAGTACTCGTCCACTCTGCACATGACAACGCACACTGGAGTCTATTGCATCATCACCGACGGCCTGTTTAGCCTAGTTGGTAGTGACACTGCCACCGAAGCTAGAGGTCCCGGGTTCAAATTCCGGCCAGGGCATTATTTGTGCATTTAGGACGGATATTTGTTCTTAGTCTTGGATGTTTTCTATGTATTTAAGTATGTATTTATCTATATAAGTATGTATATCGTCGTCTAGTACCCATAGTACAAGCTTTGCTTAGTTTGGGACTAGGTCGGTTTGTGTAAGATTGTCCCCCAATATTTATTTATTATTATCTACCCGCCACTCCTATACAGGCCCCGCCGCTGGGCATAGGCCGTAAGAGGCCGTGAGAGGGATTGGGCAGTAATCCCCATGCTGGCCCAGTGGGGTTTGGGGACTGCACATACGAGTACACCTTTGAATTTTGCAGGTGTATGAAGACTTGCTTCCTTCACCGATAAGTTAACGGTAGATATCCAATTATATTCCGTACATAAGTTCAGATGAACTCATTGCTTCGGAACTGGTTACGAGTATGTATAGCCAGTACATAAGAGGCCCTGGTCGTACATTGGACTGGCACGAGGAATGATTTACAAGAATGATATGCTTTCTACTGACACCTTGTCGCCTTACGAGTATCTATAGGTATAACTATGACAATTTATGATTGATCGTGGGTTTTGGGTAGTTCGCGAGATCTGACAGTCATGATCATGACGTGGCTGTCGTATCAATTGGATTGGATAAAGTAATTGGTTAACTAAGCGGTCCATATAACAAACACTGTTTCTTTATACAATTGACTTTATGGCAAAGATATAAGTATATGATTTTATAATAGCCGGATGTCTCAAGCAGCGATGGACAATCATAAAGGTAAATTGTACAAGTAAATATTTCTCGAGATGACGCGCGTTATATATTTAATTATGTTTATAAAATAATTCACTTACCTTTCGACACTCGTCATTTGATTCTCCAGTTCAGTGGACTGCCTCATACCCCATTGGAACATGCCAGTCAAGCTTATAGCCTGCGTTATAGCGAGGCCCACGTCACCGCCGCTGAACTCGCCAACTACACACAAGTTGAAAAAACCCTTACAAGTTCAAAATACACTTACTAAAATATGAGTAAAAATACGTTTTTATCATTAATAATTACTTCTTTGGTGACTTTTTGTGTACTTTTTGACTTTATTGCACCGTCATTAACGAACTCTTGTGTATTTTGGGAGCTGCTATGGCCACCTTCTCTCACCACTAACAGTTATATGGTACCATCATCGAAATATAATAAGTATGAAAGCATAACCGTCGTTCAAAACCGGTGCCACAAAATCTAGTTCCAAAGGCGGAGCTTACGTTTCCAGTGACGTTTCAGTGCCCGATCGCAACTCAGTCAACTATCGGACGTAGAGTTGAACGGTTGACATTGTGTCAAATGAAAATAATTAAATTTGAATAGTTACTGGCAACATGTATTATTTTATTAGTGTTGCCCAGCACTATTAATTGGTGCATAAGCCACACGAATGGTAAGCTGGAAGATATTTCTTTTCATTATTTAAATATTCAATTTACAACAATCCCATACATTTGTGTGATGGATGAAGTTATGCAATATATGTTTCGGAAAGAGTATATTAGAATATAAATGAAAGCGTACAGATAAGCACGCTTTCGATATTAGTTAATAATATCTTAAGATATGTACAACGAATAATTTTAAAGAAAAAGAACCGACTTCAACGGGGTAGGCCGGTGAAAGATTATTATACTTAGATGGTGCACTCTTAGATTCCATACAATAAAATAAAAATGGCTATAAGTATGTTTATAATGGTAGAAGACTAAGTACCCTCAATTCCTCATGGAATCATGGAAAAACCCTTGTTTGCTTGACAAACAAAACGAAGAGAACCAATCGCCAAACGTGAACTACGCGTCGTTGAAGAGTTCCGTTCTGATCATCATCAGCAGTTCCACTTCATCAAATGTCACATTTTTGTATGATAATGCTCGATTTGTTGATAAAAACACAAAAATCACTATATGTTTGCCTTTAAGATTTGAGGAGTTCCCTCAATTCCTAATGGATCCCATCATCAAAAATCGAGGATGATAAAAATTAATCGTGAAAATAGAAATTGCTTGACGAACACAGCTAGGTGGACAAATCGCCAAACGTGAACTTTTCGTCGTTGAAGAGTTCTGTTCTGATCATCATCAGCAGTTCCACTTCATCCAAAGTCACATTTTTGGATGAAAATGCTTGACTTGTTGATAAAAACACAAAAATCACTATATGTTTGCCTTAAAGATCCCATCATCAGAACTGCGTTTTGACAAAAACGGGACCAACTTGGATATATATACTTACAATCAAAAAAATAATTTTCCAAATCGGTTAAGAAATGACGGAGTTATGGAGTAACAAACATTTAAAAAAAAAACAAAAAAAAAACATAAAAAAAACATACAACCGAATTGATAACCTCCTCTTTTGAAATCTTGAAGTCGGTTAAAAATTGGTGTACACAAAACGCACTTAGTGAAGGTTGATTTTACTCGGACAAGAAAAAAGAAGAGATGAGGCGATACATGACATTGAATACTGTCGACGATTACATAGTAATTTGTTCTAAAACCACAGTATGCTCGCCTTTTTTATACAACGACGGTAGCAAACAAGCTTACGACCTGCCTGATGGTAAACAGACACCGTCGCCTACGGACGCTTTCGACTCCAAAATAATCACAAGCGCTTTGCCGACCTTTTATTAACTTGAGGATTCGGTGTATCAACAGCTAGAGACATAATGCAAACTCGCTCACAATAATGCTCACTCTCATCACAATGTATCCTCGGGAGCTTACTCACCCCCGCCTTTTCTCACTGACGAAAAACAATAATATTGTTGCACAACTGCTTGATATTTTTCGGTGAGGTTTACGAGGGGCGTTTAATAAATTCTCGGTATTAGAATGAAAACAAAAGAATATTATAGGTGTTTTATTTTTATTTTTCAATATACTCTTCTCCTATGTTTATGCATTTATAACACCGTTCAAATAGTTTTTTAATCCCTCATAAATATACTTTTTGTCTTTGGTGTCAAAATGCTCCTACACTATTGTCTTCAATGCTTCATCGTTAGAAAATTAATTTCCACGTAGATTGTTTTTGAGATTTGGAAACAAATATAAGTCACTCGGGGTCAAGTCTTGACTATACGGTGGGTATGTAATAGTTTCGAGTCCAGATTCAAGAGCAGCAGCCTTGGCAATATGAGCACTATGCACAGTGGCGTTGTCGTGAAGAAGCAAAACACCTTTGGCTTTTTCCCCTTCTGTTATGTTTGATTGCTTCCCTAATTTGGCATAAACTATTAGCGTAGTGCTCTCCTTTAATACTTACACCCTTTTCTTTATAATCGATCAGCAATATTCCATCACAATACCAGAATATTGTGACCACGACCTTGCTAGCTGAAGGCACGACCTTGAACTTCTTGGGATGAGGAGTTCCTTTAATGTGCCACTGCATGGACTCTTGTTTGCTCTCAGGGTCATAATGATGAACCCACGTTTCATCTCTACTAACAAAAATTTGCAGTATCTTATCAGGAATTTCACCGCACACCTCAAGAAATTCGGAACAAGGAGCAACACGCGTATTCTTCTGAAGCGGTGTCAGGATTCGCGGTACCCATCTCGCACTGACTTTTGACATATTAAGATGGTCATGGATTATATCGTGTCTAGTACCAATAGAAAGGTTGGTTCTTTGAGCTATTGCTTCCACCTTTACTTAACTATCTTCAGATATAATTTTCTCCATCTTTTATAAATTTTCTGATGAAGAAGCTTCGACGGGCCGACCAGCTCTATGGTCGTCTTCGATACTCTCTCCCCCATGCTTAAATTGACTTGACCACTTCTGAATTGTTGATAAAGAAGGAGCAGACTCACAGTAAACATAATCCATTTCTTTTTTATAGCTTATTGATTTTTTACCTGTTTGGTCAGGAATTTTATTACCGCTCGGTGCTCTAATTTAACCAACATTGAAAAAACGCTCATAGTGATCACGTTTGTACGGTACTTGCAAAAAAACAAAAAAACATCGCCGTTTAATACTTTTTTTTATATTAATGAATGACTTTTACCGGCCAGTATTAAAAAGTTTACCAGAGAGGTTTAAAAAATGTCAATACCGAGAATTTATTGAACACCCCTCGTAATATATAGTACAGAAGTTTATTGATAGTATGAGGAGCCTATTATTCCAAGAACTACTAGCAGATGAAGCAAATGAGACCTAAGGTGAAAGTATACCGCGAGACACAATTTACTGATAGGACGATCGTGTTTGCGCCCACTTATCATCCACTTGCTAGATTCACTAGCCTGCTTTTTTTCTTACTTTCGTTAAGAACTCGATCGTGCTAGCTATATACTATTTCGCGTTAGTCGCCTGTGTCTGGGGCGATAGACGTTCCATCTTGACGGTATACTTTTGGAGAGAGTAAGGTTTATTTGTGGTTTTACTGGGTAATTTTATAACTATTAATACTTAAATCCAATTTTAGAATAGGTCCGTTGATAAATATAAATTAAAGATATAGAATTGAAAGAAGATACAAGATTGGGTCATCTTGTAGTACACCATCCATGTCAAAAGTAGGCGTATTTATATCAAGTTCAAGAAGACTGAATTCAACTAATTAATGACAAATAAAAACCACGTGTCAAATGTATTCTAACCAGTCACGGCACATGTAACTTGTTTTATTGGTGCAATAGTATAAAACCTTTGTGAAAATGTAGTCTACTTAAACTATTTTGAAGGTTTGATTGGTCAATGATACATAAGACGTTTTAGTTTCAAAATCGTGAAAAATGAACCATATTTCGACGTCAGTTTTGTTTGACGTTACTCTTCTATACTTATTATATTTCGATGGGTAACATTATATTGCATATTATCCAAATTGTGTACACAATTTCAAGTCGATTGAACTTAGGGAAGTATGTCAAAATTCCCTAACAAAAATTTGATCTAAACAAACAATAAAGCGAGTTAAATAAAAGCTTGTAAAAAATATTCCAACCGCACCAGAATTAAGAACGAGGAAGCTGAGAGTGACGATGGCAATGTATATGACGCACACCAGATCCAGCCAGAAGCCGAAGGCTCGTGAAGTCGCGATGAACAGGTACCTGCCGATTATAACACACATTATTAGAGTTTTTTCTTACAAAGGAGAACTTTTCTGTCAAAGCCAAGCCGAGGCGGGATATGTCCATCCTGGGCTGATATCTCGTTACTAGTATCTTGCTCCCCCTTCCTCTGTAATGCCATAATTTATCTCGCCTCACCATCGTTAAGTTCATATTCAGACACCGGCCCTAACCGAGGCGGGATATGTGCATCCTGGGCTGATACCTCGTTTTTAGTACCTTGCTCCTTTCCTCACTAATGCCATAATTGATCTCGCCTCACCATCGTGAAGTCATATTCAGACACCGGCCCTAGACGAGCCGCGCGCTTGCCTTGGTCTTGGACCATGGTTAACAAAGACTCACCAGGCCGAGCTGTGCAGGTCCTGATGGTTGTCGAACTCCCGCACGAGCGCCTCCTGCGCGCCGAACGCTCGGATCGTGGTGATGCCCTGCAGAGACGCGTTGAGGTGCGAGAACACCGGGCTGCGCGCTGCGGAACAAGCTCTACTGTAGATCATTCTTGTGCAATCAAAGCAATACCGATTACACATACACTATCTCTCAGGGATAAAATCCGGAACGAAGTAGCCCGTCACAGAAGCGTAAAAGACATAGCTTTTAAAATTAGCAAACTGAAGTGGCAGGAGGCAGAACTGGCCACCGCTAGTGTAAGCGGGGTCTGGATTGGAAACAGCGTGTCAGCAAATGTAGTGAAAATCACCCGCCGGTTAGGTGGCGAGAGTATATTATGTAGGTAGGAGGGAGGCGACTGGATTTGTTAGGCGGAGGACCGGGCTTTGTGGTACGCCTTGGGAGAGGCCTATATTCAGCAGGGGGCTGATGATGATGATATACACATAGAAACATTTGTATATCCAAAAGGCAGGCAGAACACAAGAAAAACAATTTTCTATGCCACTTCCGTAAATTCTAAGTTTAACGATGCATAAAAATGAGAAATATGTTACACATTGCCAGGCCATGACCCAACTTTAATCCTATGCTGTAGCAGACTCTTACGACCCACGGGAAGAAAGCTATGCTAAACCGACACCACACGTGGAATAAGTCCCATTACGTTAACAAAATACACTACACTTCATAAGTTACTTGATAAACTAAATGAGAGTCCGCCGTGAATTCTTAATTAATACAAATATATGCAAATGATTATTAAATGTGATCTAAATATTTACTATTGTTTTGAATGTAATGACTATCTTTACATCTATCTCCAACTTTTTTTACCACCTGTTGTCGTTCTTGGCTGGAATAAATGAATAAATATTACTGGATTTCTGTGTTGACTCATGTGTAAAAGTGCATATACTTGTAAGTAAAATACGTGTTCCTAAATGTTAGTCATGTTTGTATAGTCAGAATCAAATAGATTGTAGCAACCAAAGTGACCATGTACATATAGTCGCGAGCAACGGATCACACCGCATAGTGCCCGCAATGTGAAGTGATTCTGTCTCTTCTCGCGAGAATAGGGAGAGGGTGTGTTGCAAAGACACCTTTTCTCATATGATAATAATAGAATAGACGGACGTGTCAAGGTATATATTCGTAGACCAGCGCAGACGGTAGCAGCAGCAGACTACATGTCACTGCGACACTATTGGTATCGATGTATTTCTATGAAATACCAATCGTCGCCGGTCACTTGAGCATGAAAATTGAGCCACCCTCGGAATGAGAGATAATAAGTTGGAAACTCGTATAGGCCTTCATTTTGACGATAAGTTGTGTCAAGTCTCATAAAATCTCATGTGTGTCGTAAGTTATCCACGGTCAAATGTCAACAGATGGTTCGTCGTGATTGTGTAGGCTTCTATAGCTCCAATGACGATGACTTTAACATCTTTTAGTGAATTGTAGAGCTTGAAATTTGCGACAGCTGTTTTTTTGAAATATATTATCATACGCTCAACCGTTGTTGCGATAGAGACATAATGCGCGCAGCGCTCACCCCGCAGTGCATTCTAGCGACGTAGACACTACATTTTATGAGACTTACGAGACAACTTATAGAAGAAGAAAAAATAATAAATTATTTATTATTTCTAGAACGTCAATAGCTGCGCAAACGTAACACTGAAAGTATCCCAAGTAAGGAAATCTCTGCAACATCAGTAAGCTTTCGTTTAATAACAAAATACCGCATATCGATACCGATACCGATACCTCATTCCGAGGTTCAACCCCACTTATGAGTGGATTATTCAGCCGCTACCTATCTGACCTAACATTGATCTGACCACGGTTACACAAATGTAATGAGCGGCGTCTCAGAGATGACTCACTCACACCCTCGAGGCGCTTGATGCTGCGTGAGGACGCGATGTACACGATGCGCAGCCCGTAGAACACGAGCCCGATCAGCAGCGTGGGCAGCAGCAGCCAGTAGTTCACCACTGCCACCACCACCACGATACCGATCAGCGATAGACCGATCTACAATACAATACGATCATATAATAGTACATTACTACAGAGGCCGGGAAACGAAGGCTTAGGGCCAAGTAGGATAGGGATACTCGGCCTGCAGCCCAACGTTTCTCGCCGAGATTTGTATAATGCTTTTCTCAAACATATGCAATGAAATAAAAAAATACACTACTCAAAAAACAAATTTAACAGACGCCATGTTTGACTTTAAAATTAAAATAAAATTACTTCCCGGCCTAGGCCTTCAATTTTGTATGAAATTCCTTTACAGTTTTCACGAGTTGTCCCGCCTGCAACGTGATACTTTGAAGCCTGTTATAACGCACGTAATGACGAAATTTCGTTGCATGTTCGAGAAAAGTAATGTTTGTGGACGATCTTAGATTAATCGACCTAGCCCCGAACTAAGCAAAGCTTATATTACTTAAATAAAATAATGTCATTAGTCTAGTTTTGAGATTACTTGGCATGCTATTAGTTAAGCAAAACACTATAAAATAATTGTAGGTAAATTATAAAAGTGCAACACACGGCCCACCCAGTTCTATACCGGTTGTCCCAAAAACCAACGCCATGCCACCGAGGGCTTATTTGTTTAATCACGTAGTTTGTTTTCCATAGTAAAGTTACCAGTGTTTGTTATTCACCGTAGTATGGAGAAACACACTTTAAGTATGAGCAGTCACACATTCGGCGGCACCCGACCTGCGCCCGCCGTTTCAGTGTTCGTTGCGCTTAACACACCCACCTGCAAGACATCCAACAGAGCAGCGGGCAGCACCTCATCAACAGCGCCCATGTCTTTAGAGAACCTGTTGAGGATGCGCCCCGACGGGTTGACGTGGAAGAAACGCATGGGCGCGCGCGTGATCGCTGAGAACATCTTGTTGTGGAGCCGCGTCGACGCGCGCATCGCCATCGAGAAGAACATGAACGAGCGGAGCAGTGATATCACAACTAACGCGACCACCATGCCTGAAACACGTGACAAGCGTCGAGTACTCAGGTGTTTACTACAGATTTCTAAAACACTGATATTTTTATACAAATAGCCTAGATTGTGATAACAAACATAAAGTGAGTTGTACAGGTCAAAATTTAAATAATGTCATAGATCTCTTGGGACACTTTAGATTTAAGTTTACTATTAGTTTATTGGACCTACTGAAAATTAGCGTAGTTGCACCCCGTGCCTCGACCCATGGTGACTGCTATTCTTTTTTGAGGCAAAATTTATTCCGTTTTTAGATTTAAGCCCTAAATAGTGTACTTTGTTGTTGTTACAAAATAAAATTGACTTTTTTCTTTCTTCTTCGTTCTTATTCTAAATTATTGAGAGAATACAAAATAATTTTAAAGAAAAAAAACCGACTTCAATGGGGGAGTCCGGTGAAAGATTATAAAACTTAGATGGTGCACTCTTAGATTCCATACAATATAATAAAAATGGCTATAAGTATGTTTATAAGGGTAGAAGACTAAGTACCCTCAATTCCTCATGAAATCATGGAAAAACCTTGCTTGCTTAACAAAGAGAGCGTCGTTGAAGAGTTCCGTTCTGATCATCATCAGCAGTTCCACTTCATCAAATGTCACATTTATGAATGAAAATGCTTGATTAGTTCATGAAAATCCTAAAATCACTAATTTGTGTGCCTTTCACATTTGAGGAGTTTCCTCGATTCCTAATGTATCCCATCATCAGAACTTGAGCATGACAAAAATCAATCGTGAAAATAGAACTTGCTTAACAAACACAGCTAGAAGGACAAATCGCCAAACGTGAACTTTTCGTCGTTGAAGAGTTCTGTTCTGATCATCATCAGCAGTTCCAATTCATCAAGTGTCACATTTTTGTATGATAATGCTCGATTTGTTGATAAAAACACAAAAATCACTATATGTTTGCCTTTAAGATTTGAGGAGTTCCCTCAATTCCTAATGGATCCCATCATCAAAAATCGAGGATGATAAAAATTAATCGTGAAAATAGAAATTGCTTGACGAACACAGCTAGGTGGACAAATCACCAAACGTGAACTTTTCGTCGTTGAAGATTTCTGTTCTGATCATCATCAGCAATTCCACTTCATCTAATGTCACATTTTTGGATGAAAATGCTTGACTTGTTGATAAAAACACAAAAATCACTATATGTTTGCCTTAAAGATTTGAGGAGTTCCCTCAATTCCTCATGGATCCCATCATCAGAACTGCCTTTTGACATAAACGGGACCAACTTGGATATATATACTTACAATCAAAAAAAGAATTTTTCAAATCGGTTAAGAAATGACGGAGTTATGGAGTAACAAACATAAAAAAAAACATACAATCGAATTGATAACCTCCTCTTTTGAAATCTTGAAGTCGGTTAAAGAAGAGATTATTGTTTTAGATAAATCCATTTTTTACTTCCGAGCATGTAAAACTCATCCACCACCATATCAGCCCTAGGACGTCCACTGCTGGACATAGGCCTCCCCCAATTTCATGGGGGGTAAATGCCATAATCGCCACGCTTGGCATGCGGGTTGGCGATCGCAGTATCTCCACCGCATTTAAGGAATGCTGCTGCCCATTCCCCGGTGGTCTTGGTCGTAGTTTTAGGACATACCCGGGTTCAAAACTCATAAAGGAAACTAAATGCAACACGGCGAATGGCGGGGTATGGACACAGTTATGGTACATCCACTTAATAAGGTTGATGGTGCGTTGAAACAACTAAAGCGAACTGCGAATGCTGCCACAAGCCTGGTTATATAATAACCTCTGTTAAAAAAGTTTCAGAATGTGGCACTTTAGCCCTTCCTAATGAACTAGTCACTAATATGAGCATTATAAGTAGTAGTAGTGTGTTGTATGCAGGTACTCACCAGTGTATATATAAATGCAGTTGTATCGACTGAGCTCAGAATCCCCGTACTGAACGTCGTCGATCATCATCTCGAGTCTAGAGGTGTTCCCGTATGTGCTGGTTAGCCCCTCCGCTTCCTCCAAATTGACCCTAATCATAAGCAAACGTATTATATATAGTATAGTATATAGTATACGTACAGTCAAGATTAGAGAGCTTGTAAAACACTACGTCGATGCGCCAAAATCGGCGGTGTCCGCCCGTACTAACTTCGTAGAAATTATATCATCGTTTTTTGCGGTGCGATGCGGCGCCGTAACGCAGTGTTGTGGCCACGCTTTAACAAACAAAATTAAGGTGTATACTCCTACCGTAACAAATACGTGTTCCGATATATTAGGCTACTTTCGCTGCTGCTAATCATTTAACGACTGGCTGTACCCTTGTGGCACTCTTTGGGGGAGGCCTAAGTCCCACTGTTCTGTAGTGGACGGCCCTCGGCTGATATTATGATGATGTAGATTAGCATCATTACACATAACTTTTTTTATTGTTATATGACTTTTAGGGTGGTATTCCACTGATCCAATATCTTTGTCCAATCTTTGATCAAATTTCTTTAACGGCGGCCCATTCCACTTATCCAATATCTATGTCCAAGTTTTTTTTTCATGCGTAGCCATATTGATTTAAATGTCATCAGAATCTTTGACGAAATGTATATTGGACATAGATATTGGACATAGATATTGGACGAGTGGAATATCACCCTTATACACGTATAATAGATAGCGCCCGCCGACCGCTGAAGTGTACGGTGTTAGGGGTTGTAAATAGTTGTAATAACAACTCAAGAGTCGAAGAAACATGTTTTTATTAGGTAAAACGCTCGCCTTGTATACTAAGGTTTTAATAGGTTTAATGGAGTGGAAGTTATGACAATCTACGTAAAAACACTGTATATCAAATTTATGACATTGTTAAATTAATGTTCTGTTAAGTAATAAAATACAGATGGAAAATAGGTATCAAATGTCTATCAGCTGTATTATCATGGTGGCCCTCACAACACCGCATCTACGCCTCCTCGCTCCGCCCCCCGGAGTTACACTAACACAGCACTCACCAGTAGCTGGTCCACCAGTCAGAGCCGGAGCCGAAGAGCTGCGCTAGCACCGCCACGGCCACCATGAGCGCCACCACGAGCGGGTGCCCGCTCGCTCCCAGGTACGCGCCGTACACTTTCGCGGACACGGCGCCCGCCGACCGCATCTCCGCCTCCTCGCGCCCGCTCTCCGGTGGCGCCGTCGCCGTTAGATTGTCTACCGAACTAACCTGAATAACAACAATGCTGGTCAGCCAAAATTCAAAGCTGCAAATGAGTCATTACTCGTAGAAATCTCATATCTCAGTAATGATACGATGCTGAGATACAATATCTATTTCAAGGTAATAAATCAACACACTTCACTTTACGTTCGATATTCATAACTGTGCACACCTACGAGGGTAAAACTGAAAGTTTCGGGAATAGAAGAAAATATGCAGTATAAGTGAGTTTATTTATTTTTATTGTTTTTCAAAATATTCTCCTTTGTATTTCATGCACTTATGCATGCGTTCAAACCAGTCCATAAAGCACTTTTTGAACTCTGAAGTAGGGGTCGACAAAATGGCTATTTTATAGGCCTCCACTGCTTCTTCTGGCGTCTGAAACCGCTGACCAAGCAGTTTGTCCTTGATTCTGGGGAATGTAAAAAAGTCGTTGGGACTTAAGTCAGGGCTATATGGAGGGTGGTCCAATATTTCGACTTTTTCACCGTCCAGGTACTCAGTTGTTGTCCGAGCGGTGTGTGGGCTGGCGTTGTCGTGGTGAAGGATGATGCGACGACTAGGGTTTGTTTTTCGGAGTTCAGCAAAGACGTTCGGCAAACAAATAGTGGTGTACCAATCAGCATTGACTGTTCTACGATACTCAAGAGCCACAGTAGCTACGTGACCAGATTTAGAGATAAACGTAGCCACCATCTTCTTAGCCGTACTGCGAGAACGAACAACTTTTGTGGGTTTGAGCTCGTCTTCGAAGACCCATACTCGGGATTGGTTTTTACTTTCAGGCTCATAAGCGTATATCCACGACTCGTCACCTGATACTATGCTAAAAACAGCATTTGAGCGTCCCTTGTTAAATCTTTTCAAAGTTTTGCGGCACCAATTGACACGGACTATTTTCTGCTCGTCAGACAATAGGTGAGGTATCCAACGGGAAAAAAACTTTTTCACGCCTAATTCTTCTTTTAAAATAATTTGTATTTGACTCATTCCAATACCCAGGTGCTCTTGAATTTCCCGATATGTCACATGTCGGTCTTCATTTATCAGACGACGCACAACATCGACGTTTTCTTGCGTGACTGCCGATTTTGGTCGACCTTCACGCACTTCGTCGGTGAGGGATACACGGCCACGTTGAAATTCTGAATACCACCTGTATATTGTAGTCTTTAAAGGAGCTTCAATATTAAAAGCAGCAACCATCCGCTCTTCACATTGTTTTTGTGTTAGTCCACTTTTAAAGTCATAATAAATCATAGCTCTGAAATTTTCACGGCACAATTCCATTTTAAGCAGTGACTCGACGACTTCAATAAACAATTGAAACCGAACCATACTTTTTTTTTTCTAAGTGGCCAGTGTGTTGAGATAAGGAAACTTCAGAGATTATAAAAAGGTATAATACATGTTAAAAATAAATTAATAAGTATTCGATTCCCGCCACTTTCAGTGCAAGCCTCGTATCAAGTGAAATAAATCAAGTTATCAGTAACGTGGCGAAATCTAGTCCGGACGCACTCAGCGTCTCAAAGCTGCTAGCAGTCGCTGTCGGGGAGTACACAACCAGTGCTTGCACTAAGTCAATAAGACGTACCGAGTGTATGCTCGTCTGTCGCTTGCGGAAGCTGCCGTGCGGCGAGTCTGCCCCCGCTGTGGAGTGCTCCGGGGAGTATATACCGAGTGCTCGCACAAAGGATCCCTAAACTCACTAAGACGTACCGAGTGTATGCTCATCTGCCGCTTGCGGAAGCTGCCGTGCGGCGAGTCCTCGACGTCGTGCGCGGGCGCGGGCTCGGCCGCGGGCCGCTCGTCCTCCTCGCCGCGCGCCAGTAGCGTGGCGAAGTCCAAGCCGGACGCGCTCAGCGTCTCGAAGCTGCCCGCCGCCGCTATCGCGCCGTTTTTCAGGATTATTATCTGCAATCACCCAATTACATTCTCAGTTACTCAATGCTGGAAGAGCTCTCTTAAAGAGATAAGTTCGCATTTGTAAAGTAAAATATCTATAATCAAGTTTATTTTCCACAAGGACCGGTCCTGCGCCACCCGCATCAAGCTGACTCTCAAGACCTGTACCAGGTCATCAGTCCACCTTGTGGACCGCGCCGTTGGGGCTCATATCTAATAGTGCCTCCCCTTGAACCAAATCCTGGAAGCGCGCGTGGTGTGCCGCAGGCAGCCGACGAGGCTGGACTCGCAGGTGCCGGCCCACATACGCTTTCACCGCCGACAGCGGGTCGTCCTCCAGGTAGATGTTCCCAGCATGACTCAAGCCCTTGCTAGGTAGACGCAGCGATGCTAATGAGCCTTTATACCGACCTGGTCGACGTCCCGCAGGAACAGCAGCTGGTGCGTGACGAGCACGCGCGTGGTGTGCCGCAGGTAGCCGACGAGGCAGGACTCGAACAGGTGCCGGCCCACGTGCGCGTCCACCGCCGACAGCGGGTCGTCAAGCAGGTAGATATCCGCGCGCTTGTACACGGCTCGCGCTAGTGAGATGCGTGCCCGCTGACCTGAATACAACGTCGACTCCGTAAGACTGGTTCGTCTCATGCTTTTATATTTAAAATTGCCATAGACTAAACGCTTTAATTTCACGAACGGCACATCAGGTGATCTGTTTAAAAATACCTCAAATAGTCTCAATAAAAAAAAGCAATGAAATTAAAGGCATAAATATTAAAAGCCCGTTTAATTTATATTTCTTCTTTAATAATACATATATACAATTGTTGTTTATATTAAGATTGTTTAAAAATATTACATCGATTGAAGGTGGCATTATGATTATGACATTTATGAGTCATGCCAAGTACCCAGTACTAATAAATTTAGGGTGGCGAAGGATTTGACGTTTATATTTTAGAGCCGGGCTCACATTATCGGCACGGTACGACAAGGGATCCTTCGGCATGCCGACGCCAAGGCGCACACTAACGGCAATTACTGCCCATGCGTCCGTTGTCCCACTTGTCCCAGGCGTGACGAGACGTGCTTGGGAATACTGAGGCGTCCGGCATCCCTCAGGCCTTCTCATGCACATCAAGGAGTCTTGACCTGCCGAGGCGTTCTTAGTCGTGGGCGTCTTTAGGTATGTCAAAGCATCCTTAGGCGTGCCGAGGTGTAAGGAAGGACGCCTAAGGAGGCATGCCTAAAAGTTTTTGGGCACACCAGGCAATAACCGAAGCCTGACCCAAACCGAATAGTTGAGCGGAAACAGCAAACGAAGAGACATGTTTATTAAAGATATCCCATCAAAAACATTCTGTAAAAAACTAGCCAAGTCGCGATGGAGCTGCTTGTTTATCTCTAAAAAGTAATGAAATCTTGACAAAGTCGTGCCAAGTCTAAGGTTCCTTACTGCGATATCTTTATTATTTATAGTTAATGTTGTGTGACTTGGCCGTTGACTTGTACCCACTAACGGATATAATAAAGAATGTTCAAATTATATTCTCAAAGAACATTCATACTAGACTACTACTACTTTGTCTAGATTTCATTACTTTTTAGAGATAAACAAGCAGCTTCATCGCGACTTGGCTAGTTTTTTACAGAATGTTTTTGATGGGATAATGTATGTTAGGAAGAATTTGTGCAATTTCCCAACGAACGCTGATAAACCAATCCCATCAAAAACATAAATGTGAAAATGGCAGCCAAGTTCACCAACAAAAGAATTGAGATCTAAATGGGCGCCAAGTTCCGTAGATTATCCGAAAAGTTGCCAAGTTTGGCACTAGATTGTTTACAGTAAAACTAATTTACTGCGGCTTAATGCATCTTCAGCCTTAACTTGGCAGTTTTCTATGCAGTATGTTATAATACTATAAAAGCCGTTGGATATTTAAGAAAACTGCCAAGTTAAAGCTCAAAATGCATTAAGCCGCAGTAAATTAGTTTTACTGTAAACAATCTAGTGCCAAACTTGGCAACTTTTCAGATAATCTACGGAACTTGGCGCCCATTTAGATTTCAATTCTTGTGTCGGTGAACTTGGCTGCCATTTTCACATTTATGTTTTTGATGGGATATCATTACTTTTTGTCAAACTTCATCGAATGGTGCTTTCCCAGAGCGAATGCGCGAGTTACTATACAAAATACCCAAACCGCTATAGGTGCACCTAAAATATTTGAAGAGTTCCCTCGATTTCTCCAGGACCCTATGATCAGATTCTGACCCGATGACAATGGGACCGCCCCGGAAGTATACCGTTTCAAACAAAAAAAGAATTTTCCAAATCGGTTAATAAATGACGGAGTTCTGAGGTAACTAGCATAAATAATAAAATCACTGTTTCCTGATTTTTTCTGGTGTATACACATAATTACCAAGCTACTTGTCAAATTTCAGCTTTCTACGCCATCTGGAAGTGGGTTAGGTTTTTGATTACTAGTCAGTCAGTCAGTCAGTGGTAAAAATCCCGTTTTTTGGAATTTAATATCTCAATAACTATTACACCTATATTTATGAAATTTGGGGTTCTAGTTGTTCTAAAGGATCTGAATACATGTAGAAAATTTCATTTATTTCTGTTAAATAGATTTGGAGTTATTGAGGGGTCAAAATGGCTCCAAACGGTTCGTGTAAAATAACACACGGCTGCTGTCCGCCAGTTCCTGGGGTGAACTTCGCTGGACACGCTGCCGCGTGTCTAGATAACTAGATTAATTAATTTTTCGTCTTCCATCTTTGCAAACTGCAATTCATTCGCGTGTGGTCAGTGATGGAGTCTTCAAACAAACGGCAGCGCGCGCGGGGCGCGGACGAATCCCAGTCTTGCCTCGCCTTGCCGAAGACTACCGAAGCAGGCATCTTTAAGCACGCCATATGCTGCCCAAGTAACCGAAAGCCTGCCGAAGCTTCCCGAAGAGTGCCTCGGCGTCTTAGCCCTACGCAGCCCAAGGACTGCTAAGACTTCCTTAGGCATGCCGCGCCGATAATGGGAGCCGGGCCTTATGGTTATGCATAGATATTATTCATAATTATTTGATTCCCTCGCATTGTTGGAGAAAAGCACTATATATTTTTCGGCGGGAATTCGCAGATTCCGCTTCGCATCGACCGGCAAAATCAACTTAACCTGGATCTGCTTTTTCCCGACCTCTGCAATAATGTACGAATTATTAGTATGAAATAATGACCGACCTCCGCTGAGACTGACTCCGCGCTCGCCTACGATGGTCTTGTCCCCGTGAGGCAGCAGAGAGAAATCCCGGTCGAGAGCGCAGCGCCTCACCACAGTATTGTAGCGCGGCCGGTCCATCGGCTGCCCGAACAGGATGTTCTGTCTCACGCTGCCTGACAACCATTTTACAATTATTTTATTATACTCTAAACTTATCTATAGATCATAAATATCACGTGCCTGAACTAGGATGTTACCTGTGTTTCATGCAAATGGGCAAAATTATTACATTCATCTGCATCTGGTATGTACAACAATTGATGCAGAAAAACATTCAGTTCAGTGAATGAAAAAAACATAGAAGCACAACTAGCGTCGCAAAATGACACCATCAAACTTGTGTCCACTAAGGCGGGGCGTCAAAGTTGTGTCCAACGGCTGTCTAGTTTGAATATGGCGGCGCAACGTAACAGTTGTATTAACTGAAATCTCCAAAATAAAAAATATGCCTTTTTGTGCAGTGAAGTGGTGCGTTAATCACTCTAGAAAACATTAAAAAAAAGATGGAATCACTGTTCATATGTAAGTAAAGCGGTAAACATATTTGTTTAATTTTTTTAGTCGTAACCGATTTTGTTTAGGGATGGTGTTATGCCACCTTACATCATCAAAATGTTAATAGCTGAATGAAAAGGTACCCAAGATACCTATTAAACATTTTAACTTGTTGAGATACATGCTTTCATGCACATAACTAATTTGTGTATGAAAGCATGTATCTCACAAATTAAAATATTCGAAAAAGGTAAACTCAATTCCATAATAAATAAATATTAGGGGACATTTAGTACAATTACAACAAGACTATTGATTCTAATTAGACTATATAACTATATGAGGGAAGCGAGAAATAAATATATTTTTAAAAAGAACTAAAACCGAAATAAAAATAGTAGAATAAGTGTGTAACTACGCTATACATACAATATATACAATTATTATCAACTTCTCAAAGAGTGGATTTAAAGAGTCCAATCTCGGTATGATTGTGTTAACTTATTACAGAGTTCCTATGACCACTTTCCCGTTCCATCATCAGATCAGCTCGATAATAATATTATCATAATATTGCATTGTCACTGAATTTACATATATGCAGTAAGCTCGGTCCATCATACAAACGCAGTTTAGCTCTCATTTTAAAATGCCATTCTAGAATAACATGAAACTTTGTACACACAATGGAATCCGGAATATCTAGGTCGGAAATTGGTTTCTGTTGCTTGAAATTATAATGGAGAAAAAATACAGCGATTATTAAGGTTTTCATAAAAGACGTAAAAAACTCAAAATCTCGCTGTATTTTTTCTATTACAATTTCTTGCAACAGAAACTAATTTCCGACCTAGATATGGCGGCTCCCATTGTGTATACAACGTTTCATGTTATTTCAGCAAGGGGTATAAAATGAGAACGAAACTACGTTTTAATGAAGAATCGAGTTCAGCCGAGCGTACTAACGTCAAATATTAGCTTAATCGGAAATCGAGAAGTGGGTCTAATTTAGCTTCTAAGATTTGACCCACACAAACAAAAAAGACATAAGTTACTGACACGGCAAGTTAAATAAAAGCTTGTAAAAATGAGTTAACGTACGTATGTTAAATGTTTGCGTTGTCTGAATATACTGTAAAAGTTTCGATTACGAGTGGTTGCTGTTCTCTATGTCTAACAGTGTTTAGCAAGCTATAAATTATGTACATGGTCGTCCAATATGCATAGTATAAGTCTGGTACAGCTTAATTAGCGACTAGTTAGATTTTCGTAAGGTTATCCTATGATATTTAAAAATAAAATAAAGTTTAAATTTATATTTAAATAATACGGTGGTTTTGCGTATGAAGATGACTTTTTGTTGCACGCAACCATCCACCCGCTAAGCGTTGTCGTTGTCGCCGCCATTTTGACACATAAAACGTCAGCGCTAGAATACCAACCACAGCCGGTCATTATGAAATTTACCTATCACGTTTATTTGTTTTGGGTAATAGAAAATCGCCTGACATTTTTGGCAATTCTTATTGGTACAACACCGCGCGTGCGTATTACGAATAAATGCCCCGTTTCAAAGTGGACTTTTGTAGGAAGCTCGCGTTCTATGCTTTTTTCGTTCACTGATTCAGTTAGATTCTTATTAACTAGGTACAACTAATTAAGATTAAATAAACTAGGAATATATTAACATAATTATTAAAGGCAACAAATATGATCATTTCATTTTACAACAAGTCAATCACTTCTCTGTATCCTCGTATGACATATTTCGTAGTTTTTTCTTACATTTAGCGTAGTTGAGCGGGTATTGGTTAAACCTCGCATTCAGCCTAGTACGATATATAGTAGTGTTAATACAACGATAAAGCAAGCGTTTGGACGGGACACAGCGGGATGACACTTTCTCGCATTTAGAGCAACCCAATTAAGGAAATAACCACGCCTCAAAGACGACTCTAGTCTTAACACCAGACCTCACTCTAGCCGCCAGAGTTCCCGAAAATACGCTGCGTTTAGAGTGAGGTGCCTGTAACTAGCTGTCAAACACTGTCCCCAAATAAAGGATCGACAAATTGATGCTTCCGGAATCGCAAGCATCTATAGACTAGCCTTTCGTATGCCGCGACAGCCGAGATGGCGTTATGGTCGTATGCCGCGCCAGCCGAGACGGCGTTATGGCTGCTTTTTTAAAAGTCAAATATTTTTTAGATTATAAGCCGTACTCCTAACCTGATTTTTGTTTTGTGAACTAGTGAACTAAAGTTTTTATTTGTGTTCGATTTAGTAGAACTTCATCAACTGTAAAATTAGTAAAAATCAAAATATTACAGGAACCGTAAAAACTTGTCCATACTTTGAAAAAGTACACATAAAATAATGGCAGTGGATTTAGACCAACCTTTTGTTACATACCTGTTTTTACATACCTGGATATATTATAAACCAGCTGCCATAATAAAACAACTTAGTATATTGAAAAAAATCAAGACTACACTAAGTTTGAATATTGAGAAATCCAAACGTGGATCCGCGTACTGAACTTTACGAACAGGTTCGCACGAGTTGTGAACGTAAATGAATGAGGTTGGTACTATTGGACGATACCTTCACTCATAAACAATATTTTTTTAAGCGGTATTCGTCCATATTGCCTTATACCTTTTACGGAAAAACGAAGAAATCGCTTGAGGTCGTCTGATCGTGGATCCTCGTTCCGGCAGTATAACGCGACTTCGCGGATCCACATTCCGGCAGTATAACAGGACTTCGCGGATCCACGATCCGGCATACGAAAGGCTAGGGCACTTGTTTAATATCGGGCAGTCCGAATGCTTTTTTCGTAGCTACGAATATATGTATATTTTTAGTTCTGAAACCTGCCCGACCACAGCGCTCAGTAGTTCAGGTCTTAAGTAGTTGAGCGAGATACCATTATTGCTTAATCCGCGCGCCTTATTACTCGGGTCTTGCTATACCTGCGAACAGCCACGGCTCCTGGCCGGCGTAGGAGACAGTGCCGCCGACGTGCACCGAGCCGGACACGAGCGGCAGCTCACGCAGTAGCACGTGCAGCAGCGACGACTTGCCCGCGCCCACCGGCCCGATCACCGCGATCAGTCTACGCACAACATCAACTCAATGTTTAATCAGCGTGCTGGCTAAATGTATCATCATCATCATAATCATGTAAGCCGTAGGACGTCCACTACTGGACATAGGCCTCCCGCAAAGACTTCAACAATGACCGGTCCTGCGCCACCCGCGACCCTTACCAGGTCATCAGTCCACCGTGTGGAGGGCCTGCCCACGCTGCGCCTTCCAGTAGGTGGTCGTGGCTATATGTATGCTAACAAGTAATGGGACCGCAACTACTCATCCGATTTCAGATATTCTTTCACGAGTATTATTTTGTCGCGAGGCTTCGCTTGCATTCCTTGTAATAAGAGGGTGGAGCCGCTGGGGCAGATAGTTGAACAGTAATCCCTCGGCACACCAGATGCGTAAGCGCAGACGTGCTTGGGCACGTGTAGTGCGCGTTCAGCTGCGTTGTAAAGTATGAATAAGGTATGTGACACCGCTTGAGTGAGGTTCGTTGTAAAAAGTATGAATAAGATATGTGACACCGCTTGAGTGAGGTTCGCTGTACACACGTCACGCTAGCGATTAAACGTGGCCTTATAAAGATTCAAACTTTACAACGCAGCGGAACGCGCATACGCTGAGGCCTAACACAGGAATTCGCCAGAACCACCACTTGGAGGTTGCCAGGTACTCGCTCGGCGGGAGCTCGTTTCGTAGGCGCAGTGAATGTGTTTTTTTTGCAGGAATGATACTGACTTGCCGGGTTTGATGGTGAGGCTGAGGTCGGTGAGCGTGTTCTCGTGGTGCGAGGCGACCCACTTGGCCGTGGCGTGCTGTAGTCTGACGCCCGCGCCCGGCGCGCGATCCAACTCTGACTCGTCCTCCTCGCCTGATTCCAGCGGGGCCACCGACCGCCCTAGCCAACAAACAAACACATGTGACACACTCGAGCCCACTTGGGCTGGGTTGCACCAAAACATCTTTAATCGTAAGCTATGTTCGTTAAAATTTAAATGTATGGCAAGTTTGACAAGTTTCTTTGGGATGACAGCTGCCGGCGCCATATTTAACGTTGATCGGTCTGTGATCGTAAGTTGGTGCAACCCAGCCTTATTCTTTAACGTTCATCAAACCTATGAATTAATATTATAGAATCGATTGTATAGAATACGTATTCTAAACTTTTGACTTGTAATATTAATATTATGAACTGGTTATTAGGAACTGGTGGTTGGTGAACTTATTTACTGGTTAAAATGCCGCTAAAGTTATTTTTTCCTTATCTGTCCCTTTGACATTTATGTTTGTGTGAAAGGGACAAATCTGATTTTAGTTAACATACGTTTTTTTAAATTGTTATGAATAAAGGGGTTAGACTTTAATTTGTGACCCACTTGCTTGACATGCCTGTCATAATCAAAGAGAAAGATTGCGAAATGGGTCACAAATAACATTATAAGTATGCTGTTTCATACAAAATGAAACAATATTATACTAGATATTGTCTAGGTTTATACATTCTTGTCTGCTGGTAAGTGGAATATTTACAAGGATATCCAGCATAGCATTTCAAAACTCAATGACTCGGCTAAATATTTTTTATATACAATTGAATGCATAAATTAAGTGTGCCTAAATAAATACTTATTATACATTCGACTACAAAGATATACATTTACCCAAAGTTACAAAAATATGTATGCGTGTCTTTATTGACTTAACATGAAGATTGTGAATACATATTATTGTAACTTTGGGTGAATCGATCTATTATTTGTAGTCGACTGTACTTAAATTATAAACCGACTTTCCAAAATACAATAATTACAAACTAGTTTAAATAATTACTCATTATTATTGGTTGCTGTATGCTAGCCGAGAAATGAAGTACACAATTCTCTTACCATTGCCCTTAGCTTCATCTAACTTATTTTCTTTGGTGTTTGTCTCATCACTGGTTTTGGATGGATCTCGCTGCATGTCCAAGGCAGATTTAGTCGGTAAGGTTTCTTTAGGCTCCTCTAGTACCTTCCCTTTAGGTTTAGTTGAAGTTTGTATGTCACTGAGCGTAGGGACCGGTTTACTCGTGTCCTCATATAGCATGAAGTTCTGAAGTCTCTTAATTGACACAGTTGCTTCTGCTACTTGGGCGATCCCTGTAAGATAAAGAGTAGATATTTGATCCCATTACGATAAGAGAGTAAGTAATGTGTAAATCGACTGGTTACTACGTTTAAGGTCATATTAGTTAATAAGGAAATATATTTCAATTTTTCAATTTCAATTTCAATTTATTCATATTTCAAGTAGGCTTTATAAAACAGCACTTTTGAAAAGTCAATACACACTAAAACAATTGAAAAAAACGATACACACATACAACAACAAAAAAAAACTAATCATTACACAAAACAAATAATACATGTCTATGTCATGAAAAATACCCATAATTAATAAATAATAACAACACAAATGAAAACAATAAAACTAAGTACTAATCGTACGAGTAGAATATATGTCAATTGATATGGAAATAGATTATATAACTGATGAATAAAACACGTATCGAGTGTCCACCATTTAATCCAAGACAGGTTCTTAGCTACCCACATACAATATATGAGTAAATGTTGGCTTACCCTACATATATAACACCTCCACCTTTATTAACTAATACATCCTTTGGTATGATGTTGGTAAACAAAACTAACAATATAACTTGACTACACCCTATTGATTCACAAACATTTTATTCGCCACCCTTTATCAACTCACTCCCAGAATAATTTGATCTCCATATAGTTACCCGTAGGCGTAATCAGAGCTCAGAATTAACTGGTACTTGTGTAGCAGATTGACAAGCAAGTTTCGAATAGCTATATCGATATAATAGTAAAGAATCTACATTGACCACGTATCTCATTTCATATACTTATAAATAAGTTAAAACAGAACAAAATGTTAGCATGTTCATAAAACAAACTGCTATTACTAACACAATAATATTTATAACTTCAACAGTAAACATTAGAAGTACTCATCAAAACCGAATCTCACTGGCGGTTTCACTACTCTCCGAGCTTGTTCGACTTGCTGTACCTGAGGTACCGGTAGGTTTACATCGCCTGTTTCCCCTGCAGTGCCACTAACATGATCACTCCTCTCGGGCACCCCGGGTCGTACCGGCTCCGCCGCCACCGGGCCCTCGTCATCCTCTAATCGAGGCCCCTCCTCCGGCAATACGAGCGAGCTACTACATCGACGTCGTGCGGCCGCTGGCGGCGTACGTATATCTACTACATTCCCTACGTCTCAACTGGTCTATGTGCCTGTGGATTCCGGTTCCAATATTAGAGTCTATTGCATAATCAGTACTGCCTAACTTCCTAGTGATCTGGCCCGCGAGCCATTTGTCCCCAGAGCGGTAGTCGCGGTACCACACCGCGTCCCCCGGGCTCAACTGACGTCGTGTGCCGCGCGCGCGCGCCACCGCCTGCGCCTGGTGTTCGCTCACTCGCGCGCTGCGCTCCGGTTTTAACTGGTCTAGACGCATACGCAAGTTACGACCTTGCAAAATTTTTGCTGGGCTTTCCCCAGTCGTGTAGTGCTCTGTATTCCTGTAAGTCAACAGGAACCTGTTTAATGCTACATCAATATCTAATTTCTGTTTTAGCGCTTTTCTAATGGCTCTCATACAAATTTTTACGGAATTTTCAGCGGCTCCGTTGGATGCCGGGTGGTAAGGAGACGAAAAAATATGCTCTATGCCATTCCGTCTAAGAAACAACTCAAATTGAGTACTCTTAAACGGGGGCCCGTTGTCGCTAACCAACTGTTTGGGAAGTCCAAACCGTGCCCACATCTCTCGCAAAACCGCTATTACCGCCTCCGCGGTGGTAGTCTTCATTTTCGCGGCCTCTATCCACTTAGAACATGCATCTACGGTTATTAAATACGTAAGGCCCGAAATTGTCAAAAAATCTATATGAAGTCTCGCCCATGGGCGATCCGGCCACGGCCACGCGCATGGCACGTGCGCCACCGGCGCGTCGGCGACGCTGGCGCATACTGTGCAAGCGCGGCACCTCGCTTCAACTGCCTCATCTACTCCTGGCCACCATACGTAGCTTCTAGCTAATGCCTTTGTTTTTACTATGCCCATATGCGCTTCATGTAGTTCGCTTATTACACGTTCCCTACACGACGACGGAATTACTACTCGATGCCCCCAAAGAATACAACCGAGCTCGCAATATAATTCGTTTCGCCTATTGAAATACGGCTTCAATTCATTTATTTCTATATCTCCTGGCCAGCCGTCGGCCAAGTACCCCATGACCCGACTCAAGATTGGATCATTCCTGGTCTCGCGTTTGAGTACCTTGTAATCTAAAAGTAAAGCTTCTGTTGCAAAATGTAAATAGGTCTGCTCAGGCAGCTCTTCCTGGCCGGCAACCGCTTCCTCCTTATGCGTTTTTATTAAGCGAGAAAGCACGTCGGCCGTATTTTTGTCAGTGCGGATGTATTCGATTGTGAAATCGTACGCTGACAATTTAATTGCCCACCTTTGCAACCTGCTAGCCGCCGTTACAGGTACCCCAGTATTTGGTCCAAAAATGCTCACCAGAGGCTTGTGGTCAGTACGTAAAATAAATTTCCTTCCGTACAAGTACTGATGAAATTTATCTACAGCGAAAATAATCGCGAGAGCCTCTTTGTGAATTTGGCTATGTTTTTCGTGTTTGGTAAGTGCGCGCGAAGCATATGCGACGACACGTTCGCCTCCGTCTGGTGAGCGCTGAGCTAAAAGAGCCCCGAGTCCTCGCGCAGATGCATCACACGTCACAACCGTGGGGCGCCCCATGTCGTAGTGCGCTAACACTTCCGTACTACACAACATTTTTTTTACACATATAAAAGCATCATTATGCCTCCGACTCCATATAAATTGTCTACCCTTTTTGAGTAAGTCATAAAGCGGCACAAGATGCTCCGACAAATTGTTAACGAACTTCCCATAAAAGTTTACCATGCCTAAAAAAGATTTTAATTCTGTGGTATTCGTCGGGTGAGGCATGTCGACTATCGGTTTAATTTTGTCGGGGTTAACTCTCACACCATTCTCGTCCACAATGAACCCCAAATATTGCACCTGATTTGATAAAAAATCACTTTTTTTCTTCTTCAGCTTAAGGCCGCTGCTTTGCAATACCGTAAAAACCTGTTCAATGGCCTTAATGTGGCTGTTTATGTCCCTACTTTTAATTAAAATGTCATCGTAGAAAACTACAACATCTGGTATGTCTCTTAATAGATTTACCATAAACTTCTGAAAAATTCCAGGACTTGAACTCAATCCAAAAACTAAACGGTTGTACTTGAATAACCCTCGATGAGTATTAATGACCGTATAAGCCCGAGAGTCTTCATCTAGCACCAACTGGTTATACGCTTGAGATAAATCTAGTTTAGTGAAATATTTATTATTGCTAAGACCACTAAACAAATCTTCTAATTTTGGAACCGGATATCTGTCAACTTGTAAAACTCTGTTCAGCGTTACCTTGTAGTCCGCACATATACGTATACCGCCATCCGCTTTGCTCGCTATAACCAGAGGAGTGGCCCAGTCAGAGTGGTCGACGGGCTCAATGACGCCGGCGCGCAGCATGGCGTCGAGTTCGGCGTCGACACGCGCGCGCATCGCATAGGGTAAAGGTCGCGCGCGACAGTAAATAGGCTGAGCGCCCTCCCGCACGCACAGCTTCACAGGGGAGCCGGTGAACCGACCCAGTGTGCCATCAAATAGTGATTCATGCCTGGAAACAAGGTCGTTAATGATTACATTTTTCTCTAATTGTTTGTTATGCATAACGTTGGATATGTTTATTTTAGGTATTTCAATATTCAGTTCGGACAACCATTGTCGACCTAATAAGTTGGTAGTCGCTCTGTCCAATACATATAAGTCTAATCGCTTTGTAATATGATTGTGACTGACATTTACTTCCAAATATCCTAAGGGCTGCACCACAGAGCCATCGTAAAACTTAAGATTTAAACGACAAGGCTTTAAAACTAGGTCTTTAAAACATCGCCGATACGTATCGCCACTCACACAAGATAGAGCGGACCCAGTGTCCACCTCCATGTCTAGGGCCCTATTATGTACAAAAAGAGACATACACACCGGTCTATAGTTAGTCAAAGACATCTGATACATCGGTTCTTCTGCGTCGCAATCACCGTCGCTAACATCATCAGCCTCGGTCGGCTGTCCCGAAATGGCGTTTTCCCCGGAAGGCTCCTGCATCCAGTAGGCACTGGTGTGCCAGCGCCCGCGCGCACCGCGCCGCCCGCGTCCGCCGCGCCCGCGCCTTCCACCGCCGGTCACGCTCAACCCGCGTGACGCGCGCCTGGCCTCCTCCGCCGTACCATCTCCTCGTCTTGAATTCTGGTCTTGATAATTTTCCGGACACATTCTACGTAGATGACCAATTCTTTTACAAAAACTACAGTCGTAGTTACGATATTTGCAATTTTCCGTCTTATGTTGGTTATCGCCACATGCCATACATTTCAACGTGACTTGCACTTTGTTTACCTCCAAGAAGCTTGAGTTACGATCTACTGCACTGGCGTCCCTTTCGGCAGCCTCCAAAGTACATGATAATGTAACCGCCCTAGAGTAGGTTAATTTATCGTCTTCGGCGAATAACCTTTGCCGTATTGTTTCACTTTTTATGCCGCACACAAGCTGGTCACGTAAGTTATCTTCAAGTGTAGTTTTAAATTCACAGTTCATGGATAATTTCTTTAATTCCGCCACGTAGTCCGCTATCAACTCGCCTTCCATTTGCCGTCGCTGTCGAAATCTATAGCGCTCGGCTAGAACCGATGGTTTAGGTTGCAGATGTTTTCTTAGCAGATCGACGGCATTGATATAGGTCAATTCCGAGGGTTTCCTAGGACTTGCTAAAGTTGATAATAACTCGTAAGCGTCTTCTCCCATGACCGAAATCAACGTAGCTAACTTAACGGCCTCGTCCACTTTGTTTGCGAGGAAGTACATTTCCAAGCGCTCACAATACGCCGTCCACTTGCCAGTTTTAATATCAAATTCGCGTAATTGTCCCACCGACATGACGTTGTAGATATACACCAATATTTTAATAACTTTGTTTTTCCTCGTTCGCCACTGATGAATAAAACACGTATCGAGTGTCCACCATTTAATCCAAGACAGGTTCTTAGCTACCCACATACAATATATGAGTAAATGTTGGCTTACCCTACATATATAACAATAACTAAAACTAACAGGTCTATAATTAATTATTATGCTAACACAGGAATTAGAGCAATTCAGTCCCATGCGTTTTTATCACTAAGGTAATCCTTGGTGCTGTAATAAGCTTTAGAAATTAGCTTAAGTTTGACCTGTTTTTTAAATCTATTGACTGGAAGTTCTGTCATACTGCTTGGGAGTTTGTTATAAAAGCGTATAAAATTTCCCTTAAAGGAGTTTCTAATTTTTTGTAACCGCGTAGGTGGCATTGCAAGTTTGTTTTTATTTCTTGTATTAATGCTATGAATGTCACAATTTCTCTTAAAACTATTGATATTTTTATGAACATACACGATATTTTCATAAATGTATTGACAATGCATTGTCAATACATTAATTTCCTTGAACTTATTCCTTAGCGACTCCCTAGGACTCATTTTATAGATTGCACGTATGGCACGCTTCTGCAGTACAAAAATGACATTTATGTCAGCAGCACTACCCCATAGTAAGATACCATAGGTCATTACACTATGAAAATAGCTAAAAAACACCAATCTAGCTGTCTTCTCGTCTGTTAGTAGACGGATTTTCCATACTGCAAAAGCTGCCGAACTGAGCTTATTCGCAAGATTATTTATGTGAGGACCCCATTGTAACTTCGAGTCTAAAGTTAATCCTAAGAATACTACACTACTATGCAGTTCCAGTTTCTCGTCTTTAATATAGACAGTTGTTTGTGTTGTTTTCACATTAGTAGTGACGAACTTGATACCTTTTGTTTTTTTTTCATTTAGTAATAAGTTATTGGCGTTGAACCAGTGTACCACGTTTGATATAGCATTGCTTATGTGATTGTTGGTATCTAAGTGTCGTTTAACTTTGAAGATTAAAGAGGTGTCATCAGCAAACAATACTATATCACAGCGGTCATGCACTAAGTGGGGTAGGTCATTTATGTAAATGAGGAACAAGAAGGGCCCCAAAATGGATCCTTGTGGTACGCCCATCGAGACTAATGATCCAGAGGACTTTTCCCCATTCACGTCTACTCTTTGAATTCTCTGATTCAAATAAGATTTTAGCAAGTTCAGCGCTATGCCTCTAACCCCATAGTGGTGAAGTTTCCTGAGTAATGTTTCGTGACTAACGCAATCAAACGCCTTTGATAAGTCACAAAAAATACCAATGGCATCTTGTGACTCTTCCCAGGCATCAAAAACGTTTTTAATTAACTCGACCCCGGCGTCGATGGTCGAACGACCGCGAGTAAATCCAAATAGCTTTGTGTGCATAAAATCGTTTTTGTTAAAATGTCGTTGTAATTGCAAAAGAATTAGTTTTTCAAAAATCTTACTGAAGGTGGGCAGTACGGAAATGGGTCTAAAGTTAGAGGGATCAGAAGCACTGCCCGTTTTGAAAAGAGGAGTAATTTTGCTGTGTTTCATTAAATCAGGAAACTCCCCACAGTCGACGCAACTGTTAAATATGACCACCAAGTCTGCCGTCACCAATTCAATTACTGACTTGACAGCATGAACAGAAACCCCCCAAATGTCATTCGTTTTCTTTACGTTAATGGATCTAAATGCTTTTAATACATCTGAGTTCGTAACGTGCGCAAATTTAAAGTCTACCAAACATTTTGATAAGTTTTCCTCCAACAGTTTAACGGCAGACGCAGATGATGAATTAAGATTCTTAGTTGTGAAAATTGGTGCCTTGGTAAAAAAAGATTCAAATGCATTGGCGACGTCGCTATTGGAATCAACGATAAACTTATTATAATAAACTTATTTAAAAAAAAAAAAGTTTCCTAATGAGCAGGCCGCTTGGTTATGGTATGTGTGGGTGGTATTCCACTCGTCCAATATCTTTGTCAAATCTTTGATCAAATTTCTTTGACAGAGGCCCATTCCACTCATCCAATATCTTTGTCCAAGTTATATATTTTTTATGTGTAGCCATATTGTCATTAGAATCTTTGATCAAATGTCGGGGTCCCATCCAAGTTTGATGAAATCAGCCAATTTCTTTGATCAAATGTGTATTGGACAAATATATTGAATGAGTGAAATACCAAGGGTGGTATTCTACTCATCCAATATCTTTGTCCAATCTTTGATCAAAGTTCTTTGACGGAGGCCCATTCCACTTATCCAATATCTTTGTCCAAGTTTAATTTTTTAACCGACTTCAAGATTTCAAAAGAGGAGGTTATCAATTCGGTTGTATGTTTTTTTTTTAATGTTTGTTACTCCATAACTCCGTCATTTCTTAACCGATTTGAAAAATTCTTTTTTTGATTGTATGTATATATATCCAAGTTGGTCCCGTTTTTGTCAAAAGGCAGTTCTGATGATGGGATCCATGAGGAATTGAAGGAACTCCTCAAATCTTTAAGGCAAATATATAGTGATTTTTGTGTTTTTATCAACAAGTCAAGCATTTGTATCCAAAAATGTGACATTGGATGAAGTGGAACTGCTGATGATGATCAGAACAGAACTCTTCAACGACGAAAAGTTCACGTTTGGCGATTTGTCCTTCTAGCTGTGTTTGTTAAGCAAGTTCTATTTTCACGATTGATTTTTGTCATGCTCGAGTTCTGATGACGGGATCCATTAGGAATCGAGGAAACTCCTCAGATGTGAAAGGCACACAAATAGTGATTTTAGTATTTTCATGAACTAATCAAGCATTTTCATTCATAAAAGTGACATTTGATGAAGTGGAACTGCTGATGACGATCTGAACGGAACTCTTCAACGACGCGTAGTTCACGTTTGGCGATTTGTTCTCTTCGTTTTGTTTGTCAAGCAAGCAAGGTTTTTCCATGATTTCATGAGGAATTGAGGGTACTTAGTCTTCTACCATTATAAACATACTTATAGCCATTTTTGTATTTTATTGTATGGAATCTAAGAGTGCACCATCTAAGATTAATAATCTTTCACCGGACTCCCCCATTGAAGTCGTTTTTTTTTCTTAAAAATTATTTTCATGCCATATTGATTTAAATGTCATCAGAATCTTTGATCAAATGTTGGGATTCCATCCAAAGTTGGATGAAACCATCCAATTTCTTTGATCAAATGTATATTAGACAAAGATATTGGATGAGTGGAATACCAGCCTGAACTGGGTTGGTGGGTTCACAAGTTTTTAAGCCATGTTGAATCAATATCATTAACATGAACGTCATAAGCACAGAAAGTATGCTTAAAGCAGTCGCAATATTACTAACGCCCGGTAAGGGCAAATGTTTGTGTGATGAGGACGATTCTTTGTTGCGGAGTCTTATGTTAAGACGTTACGACGATCACGTTAAGACCTAAATTGTCTTGTTTGCTCACTAGTGGCAGGCAGCTCGATAAGCCGTGGCCTAGCCCTCGTACGTTCTACAAATAATAAACCAGAATACTAATGAATTAATGATTATAATAAGACAAGACAGTATCACGTATAATATAAAGCAGCGAACTTCTTAGTATGATCGTGATGTAATTGTGTTATTAATTAGAGTCAAATAAGTTCAAAAAATAAAGACAACTGTCAGAGGATTTTCAGACGTAATCGGATTTTAGAGACAGCAAACTTTTTCATTATACATACGAGGCTTGCACTGAAAGTGGCGGGAATCGAATACTTATTAATTTATTTTTAACATGTATTATACCTTTTTATAATCTCTGAAGTTTCCTTATCTCAACACACTGGCCACTTAGAAAAAAAAAAGTATGGTTCGGTTTCAATTGTTTATTGAAGTCGTCGAGTCACTGCTTAAAATGGAATTGTGCCGTGAAAATTTCAGAGCTATGATTTATTATGACTTTAAAAGTGGACTAACACAAAAACAATGTGAAGAGCGGATGGTTGCTGCTTTTAATATTGAAGCTCCTTCAAAGACTACAATATACAGGTGGTATTCAGAATTTCAACGTGGCCGTGTATCCCTCACCGACGAAGTGCGTGAAGGTCGACCAAAATCGGCAGTCACGCAAGAAAACGTCGATGTTGTGCGTCGTCTGATAAATGAAGACCGACATGTGACATATCGGGAAATTCAAGAGCACCTGGGTATTGGAATGAGTCAAATACAAATTATTTTAAAAGAAGAATTAGGCGTGAAAAAGTTTTTTTCCCGTTGGATACCTCACCTATTGTCTGACGAGCAGAAAATAGTCCGTGTCAATTGGTGCCGCAAAACTTTGAAAAGATTTAACAAGGGACGCTCAAATGCTGTTTTTAGCATAGTATCAGGTGACGAGTCGTGGATATACGCTTATGAGCCTGAAACTAAAAACCAATCCCGAGTATGGGTCTTCGAAGACGAGCTCAAACCCACAAAAGTTGTTCGTTCTCGCAGTACGGCTAAGAAGATGGTGGCTACGTTTATCTCTAAATCTGGTCACGTAGCTACTGTGGCTCTTGAGGATCGTAGAACAGTCAATGCTGATTGGTACACCACTATTTGTTTGCCGAACGTCTTTGCTGAACTCCGAAAAACAAACCCTAGTCGTCGCATCATCCTTCACCACGACAACGCCAGCCCACACACCGCTCGGACAACAACTGAGTACCTGGACGGTGAAAAAGTCGAAATATTGGACCACCCTCCATATAGCCCTGACTTAAGTCCCAACGACTTTTTTACATTCCCCAGAATCAAGGACAAACTGCGTGGTCAGCGGTTTCAGACGCCAGAAGAAGCAGTGGAGGCCTATAAAATAGCCATTTTGTCGACCCCTACTTCAGAGTTCAAAAAGTGCTTTATGGACTGGTTTGAACGCATGCATAAGTGCATGAAATACAAAGGAGAATATTTTGAAAAACAATAAAAATAAATAAACTCACTTATACTGCATATTTTCTTCTATTCCCGAAACTTTCAGTTTTACCCTCGTATAATTATTTAAGCTTTGCTAAATCAAATAGTTTTTGTTAAGATACTGCTAAAGTGAAGCCAGTTTAGGTGTTGTCAGCGCCATATGAGTCATTATTTATTTATTTATTAATCGTATGGCAAATATTTCGAGCCGTTATTATTTAGTCAGTATCGGTTAAAAACGCGCATCTATTTAGGCTAGTCTCTGTGATAATTGGCGTGTAATAGATTTTCTCTTCGTAACTACGCTTTATAGCACTAGTACGGCCACGTATTATATAGATTCTGAATGTATTTGTTAGAGTTTTCATTATGACATAATGTTTCAAACATCACTCAGAATCGACTTCTCGATCACACTTGCTCGTAAAAGGTCTTATTGTACGCAGGCGTATATAATAATAATAATAAATTGATTGAAATATTGAAGCTGCGCGCTCCTCTCACAGGGGCGATTCGGCGATCATGAACTTGATACTGAACGTGAAGTAGTCAATTTCTTAAATTTTGATTAGTGCTGGAGTTATTTATATCCTCACAAATCTGATGAAAACATAGTGATTCACTCGGGCGTACGAAGATTGCAAACTCGAGTCATCAAGAGATAGAATCTCGTTCGCAATTATCCGCTTACGCCTCTCGTTAAACAATGTACTATAAAATTACCTTGCGGAAAAAATACGGTCATGGTCTGCCGCAGGATATTGTAGAAACTGCTGACGACGAACACCTGTTTGGCGGAGATTACGTTGTTCTCAAGCACGAACGCCAGGATGGAGCAGAACAGGCAGATGCGGGTAGTGAACATCGTGAACGAGGTCAACACGCCGCGGATGTACGATGTCGCGCGGATCTGTTTTATCTCCTGCCTGCGCCGAGGCAAACAAACAACTTAGATTAGAAAATCAGGTTCTAGGTAACGCAGTGCATTTTCTCGTGTAATAGCTCTATGGTGACGTACAAATAATGGATACTTGCGACTTCAGAGGAATCACAAAAAAAACGAAAACATTAAACAGTCTTAACATAAAGGTTACACAAAAACAATGGCATGACAGCAGTAACAAAAGGCTAATTTTATTTTTATATAGTATTCATACAAAACAGAAAATAAAATAATTAAATACTACGACCCAACAAAAAGTACATTACATAATATTAAATTAATAAATTAGGCAAAATCTGAATGATGTATGGACTGCCTGTAAATCACTTATCATGTTCTGAAATTTCTTCCAAAGTTACCATGACCTTCCTCCGCCAGAATAACCGAGCCCCCGAGCGAAGTGGGCCATAGGTTACAACAAAAGCCGTAATCTGTGCTTGGCACACAACCGAACAAATGAATTAACCTATCTATTATAAGCTTTTTATGCTACCATTTATAGAAAACAGAACACTGGTTCAACACGAAAATATTCTTCATAAATCAATTTATTTATTCAATGGCGAATCTGTCTCGAAACAGATGATTAATAATCAATAATCATCTCTTAGCCATTTGTCACAATTAACTCTATTTTTAACCGACTTCAAGATTTCAAAAGAGGAGGTTATCAATTCGGTTGTTTTTTTTAATGTTTGTTACTCCATAACTTTGTCATTTCTTAACCGATTTGGAAAATTCTTTTTTTGATTGTAAGTATATATATCCAAGTTGGTCCCGTTTTTGTCAAAACGCAGTTCTGATGAAGGGATCCATGAGGAATTGAGGGAACTCCTCAAATCTTTAAGGCAAACATATAGTGATTTTTGTGTTTTTATCAACAAGTCAAGCATTTGCATCCAAAAATGTGACATTGGATGAAATGGAACCGCTGATGATGATCAGAACAGAACTCTTCAACAACGAAAAGTTCACGTTTGGTGATTTGTCCTCCTAGCTGTGTTGTTAAGCAAGTTCTATTTTCACGATTGATTTTGTCATGCTCGAGTTCTGATGATGGGATCTATTAGGAATCGAGGGAACTCCTCAAATGTGAAAGGCACACAAATAGTGATTTTAGTATTTTCATGAACTAATCAAGCATTTTCATTCATAAAAGTGACATTTGATGAAGTGGAACTGCTGATGATGATCAGAACGGAACTCTTCAACGACGCGTAGTTCACGTTTGGCGATTTGTTCTCTTCGTTTTGTTTGTCAAGCAAGCAAGGTTTTTCCATGATTCCATGAGGAATTGAGGGTACTTAGTCTTCTACCATTATAAACATACTTATAGCCATTTTTATTTTATTGTATGGAATCTAAGAGTGCACCATCTAAGTATAATAATCTTTCACCGGCCTCCCCCATTGAAGTCGGTTTTTTTTTCTTAAAAATTATTTATTACACGTTGAGTTTTAATTGAAGTATGAAATTAAAACAGAGCTCAAGTACAACCATAATTCATTATAGTCACTCACATGCTATGTTGTGGTAACCTCAAATTCGAAATTGAACCTTTATGTAATATTGTAAACTATCGCTTTGCATAGGCAATTCGCAAGCTTTGGCGACTGAAATAGATGATTCAGTTAGTTCCCTGAATTTTTTAAGAAACATACTTGTCATAGTCAACGTTGCACATGACAAGTACGTCCGGATGTCGTAATGATTGCATACTTACCGTAAAATGGGGTGAGTAGGGTCAAAACTGAAATTCAAACCTCGATAACATTTTATTTTTACATATGAAAACTGAATGGTGTATATAATAAGTGTTCCGGACGTTTGTATTTCAGTTTTTATTTTATTTTGGGTAGTTCCATTTCATAACTTGAAGATAAAGAGGAAAACCCACCTCACCCCGTAATGCCTCGTATTTGTGGTGAGAGGGGTTTTCATACAAAGGCGATTTTGGAAGATTGTTGGATGTTTTTTTTAATTATTCTTATTACTATAGCTCCATTTTAAACTGGAATACATTATTTTTGTAGCAGTAGCCTTAAAATCCCTTGTCATCCCCTCTCAAACCTTCTCTCCCCATTCATAACCCACCTCTCCCCGCGAAACCTATTCACCCCGTTTTACAGTACCGTAGCGTGGGATTGACGTGTCCCTACCCTAAGTCTAGCCTCTAAGTCTATGTTTTGTTGATTGTCACGAATAAATGCTTATTTTATTGTATTTTAAAAAGATAAGCGATAAAGGGGCGACGTACTTCCTAGCTTTGGCGACGAGGTCCGCGAAGGGTTTCTCCCAAGTGTACATCTTGATGACCTGGATGCCGGACAGTATCTCGTTCATGAGGCGCACGCGCTCGTCCGTGCGCAGCGCCGTCTTCAGTCGCAGCACCGACGTCCGCTTGCCCAGGTACGCTGTAATAAACGGAAGATGTCAGGCCTTGTTTACCGACTTCAATAGAAGGAAGGAGGTATTCAGTTCGTCTGCATTTGCTTGTTTTTTTTTGTGTATGTACTCGTATGTTCCCCAAAAACTCTTGACCACGTTGGCCGATTTTGATAATTCTTTATTTTTTGTTTCAAAGCAGGTACCCGGACATTGGTCCCATATAAATTTGGTGAAGGTCTGGTGATGGGATCTAGAAGGAATCGAGGGAACTCCTCGAATTTAATAGGCACGCATATGCCGATTTCGGTATTTTCTGTAGGTAACCAAGCATTGGCTCACGGAAACCAAAAATGTGGCTAGCAAGTACAAAATTGGAGTTATATTTTTTTTTATAAATTATCTTCATACTACTAGTGTACGTACCTAATAGATCTAATAATAGTCGAAAGTCTTCGAGCGACACAGGCTTCCGAACTTCGTTCCTGTGTTGCTCAAAGTCTCAAGCTCAAAGCTCAAGTCAAAAGTACATGAAAGAAAAGTTCCGTCTCTCACAGATGTGTGCCCGCTGACCACTTAACCCTAGTGATCTGTGTGTGTGCCTGAACTTTGACTGTATTTACATCATTTCTGTGTGAATTTTACTTAATGATACCATTGTTACAAATTACTTATTAGGGATCCGGCCACACGGGTGCTCAAAATACGGTGACGGTACGGAATCTCTGTGAACGAGAGAGAAACTTACGAGTTAAGAACGTCACACATGAGGCACGTCACTGCGTTTACGGTACATCAGGCGTTTTAAGCAACGTTGTGACCGGACCTTAACAAGTTCCCTGCTCTGTCGTCTAGTTATGTTAGAGCACTCTCTTTTGCACCTCAACGCTGTCACCTAGTAGTGTTTCAACAACCTACCCTTACTATTTGGGCGATGCTGTCACTGTCCGACGGTGGCAGCAACAATCGGGTGAATTAGCACCCTGGGGTATATGGGAGCTATGCTTTGACCTAAGAACGCAAGAAGAGAAGACACGACCCGAACATTTATTGTTTTAAGTGCTCAAGGGCTGTACATGTACAAGTTTTCAAAGTAGGCTCCAATGTCTCGGAGATGACACATTGAAACCTGTGTTTGATCCTTTATTAGGCTGGCTTTATAATGTTCCTGCTATTCGAACCACTCGGCACAAGAAATTAATCACTGTTAGTGCTAATTGACCGAGTGAAAGGTCCCGTTTTAAGTTCGACAAAAATGCTTTCGTATGTCAGAGTTACGGCGGTTCTTATCGGCAGCTGCACTGCTCAATCGATTTTCGTCAAATTTTGTGAGCAGGTTTGATAATTATAGACAATATTGAATTTAAGAAAAATAATCAAAGGTCTTCAGCTCTCAGAACCACTACTGTTAGATTAGTCACCTATTCACGTATGGAAATAACATGCATAGTGTAAATTACTAAGCACTACATGTTCACAGAAATCGTCTGCAAACTGTAACCGGCCATACAGTAAGTATGTCACACGAAGTTCGCAGAACTATTTACATATGATATAAAACATGATAATAAATCTCAATTTATGTATCTTTTCGTTTAATTATTAACGCCCGTGTGAACGCCTTACAATACAAGAACTTTTTACTCGTATTCTGACGTTTTGTGCGAGTAAATGGGAAATTTATTTACTTCATAATGTCAGCCGAAAGACGTCCACTGCTGGACATAGGCCTCCCCAAAGACTTCCACAATGACCGGTCCTGCGCCACTCGCATCCAGCGGACACCCGCGACCTTCACCAGGTCATCAGTCCACCGTGTGATAATAAATCTCAATCCATAATTTATTTATTTACGTATACGTAATCAACGTTCTGGGATGACACAGCAGCTAAAGCATCCACAGTACGGACAAAGAGGCGTTACGTGGCATCCCAACGTATTATACAACACAATACAACTACTTACAGTACGTTTAGAAACGCAAGGCTGAACCGTCACACAGCTCATCCATATAAACATGTCGTATGTAGTTTAACGTTTCGTACATGTTGCAACATACGAGGGGCGTTCAATAAATTCTCGGTATTAGAATGAAAACAAAAGAATATTATAGGTGTTTTATTTTTATTTTTCAATATACTCCTCTCCTATGTTTATGCACTTATAAGACCGGTCAATTAGTTTTTTTAACCCCCCATAAAAATATTTTTTGTCTTTGGTGTCAAAATGCTCCTACACTAATGTCTTCAATGCTTCATCGTTATAAAATTAATTTCCACGTAGATTCTTTTTGAGATTGGGAAACAAATATAAGTCACTCGGGGTCAAATCTCGACTATACAGTGGGTATGTAAGAGTTTCGAGTCCAGATTCAAGAGCAGCAGCCTTGGCAATATGAGCACTATGCACAGGGGCGTTGTCGTGAAGAAGCAGAACACCTATGGCTAATTTTCCCCTTCTGTTATGTTTGATTGCTTCCCTTATTTGGCATATAATATTAGCGTAGTGCTCTTCTTTAATACTTATACCCTTTTCTTTATAATCGATTAGCAATATTCCATCACAATCCCAGAATATTGTGACCATAACCTTGCTAGCTCAAGGCACGACCTTGAACTTCTTGGGATGAGGAGTTCCTTTAATGTGCCACTGCATGGACTCTTGTTTGCTCTCAGGGTCATACTGATGAACCCACGTTTCATCTCTACTAACTTAATTTTACAGTATCTTATCAGGAATTTCAACGCACACCTCAAGAAATTCGGAACAACGAGCAACACGTGTACTCTTCTGAAGCGGTGTCAGGATTCGCGGTACCCATCTCGCCCTGACTTTTGACATATTAAGATGGTCATGACTCATGAATTATATCGTGCCTAGTACCAATAGAAAGATTGGTTCTTTGAGCTATTGCTTTCACCTTTGCTCAACCATCTTCAGATATAATTTTCTCCATTTTTTTTATGAAGAAGCCTCGACGGGCCGACCTGCTCTATGGTCGTCTTCGATACTCTCTCCCCCATGCTTAAATTTACTTGACCACTTCTGAATAGTTGATAAAGAAGGAGCAGACTTACGGTAAACATAATCCATTTCTTTTTTATAGCTTATTGATTTTTTACCTGTTTGGTCAAGAATTTTATTACCGCTCGGTGCTCTAATTTAACCAACATTGAATAAACGCTCATAGTGATCACGTTTGTTCGGTACTTGCAAAAAAACAAAGGAACATCGCCTTTAGAATTTTACTTTTTTTAATATTAATGAATGAATTTTACCGGTCAGTATTAAAAAGTTTACCAAAGAGGTTTAAAAGATGCTAATACCGAGAATTTATTGAACACCCCTCGTATTATGATATTAGTATTTTATTAAACAGTTGCATAATAGGGGATCTTAAAATGCGAGTCGCTGTAACAAATCGAGCTTAGCGAGTTTTGTTATTAAAGACTCGGGCATTTAAGAGCTAGTTATGTAACGTTGCATACAATATTTTATCTACGTCAGCAAAATAATTTGACTGAAAATATTGACATGGTGGCAGAATACGGGCATTGACGTGTTTCTTTAAAAAAAAAAGAGTAACAGTTGTATAATATAATACAGGTAATAATGAATGGAATTACATTTTGATTCTGCCACCAGTCATATAACGACTTGTAATTGTAAAAAAAAGTTAGAATACTGCTATCAGTCATTTAATTTATATGTATAATGCTGGGGTAGAAAATATAATATGTGAAAATATTGGATGTTTAATGTATTGGATTAGACTTCCACGATGTTCACCCAATATTTTCCGCGACGTGGTATGAAGTCGTGAATTGTTAGCGTTCCACACCAAAATTGGTAAAAAACCTAGACATAGACTACCTCTTTGGCCTAAATCGCATCTATATCGTAGTGAACCAGCCAACAAAGTCGGTAGTCCTGGGTTCGAATCCCGGTAAGGACATTTATTTGGGCGATGGACATGAATATTTAATTGTAATGTTAAACGTTATAGCTGTAGCTACCTACACGCTCTAGGTAGGTAATAATTATCAATTCAAGGAATGGATAACTGGATCTCGAGCGCAACAATTACGCAATTTGCATCTTAAAAAACCCAACTTTTATGGGTGTTCGGCTTTGCCTTTGATTACGTATATGTAAACTTCTATGAAACACATTTTACCTGGCAATCTGAGAGGATTTCAATACCTACACAAGCATGAAACATAGTGCTTAGCCGAGGAATTTGAGTTATCCCGAAGATAAGACTTAGCTAGATATTTTCTTCGTTACCGTAATATTGTAAATTTAATTAAAATCGTTAGAGCGGTTATCGGTTTTAGATTTGAATTACAAATAAATAAGTAAACAAATGTTGTTGGTTTGGATAAGATAATATTATAATAGGATAATATTATAGAACGACGAAATATTAGCAAACGCATGTTTTATCCGCGAGCCACTGAGTGTGTACCAACCCCTGAACCAGACATGTAAAGAGGAAGCCACGGCACCGCAGGAAACAAGTAATACGACACCGTAAATCATCGTACAATTGCATCGTTATAACACAAGCAGTAAGTCGAACGTGATTTCATGATTCCCAATAATAATAATCGTATGGCATTTATTTTCGAACCGTAAGATCTTTGAGAAGACAAGTACCATGGCCCCACGTGTGGGGTAACCGTGGGTACTCCCTACTCGTACGATCGAAGGACGGTGGGTACCGCACGGCCACTAGCTCTTCATGATTCCTGATACCTACAGATAGGAAACAATTTTTGTTTTCAATTCAAATTTTACCAACTGACTAATCTTAATTCCACTGGCGACTTTTAACTGATCTTACTTAGGGCGAAAATTTCTGTTTGTATTAAACTTCGTAATTGACACAGTCGAGTGCAAATTATGTATTGAAATAATCGTCTTATAGATAATGTACCGAAACCTGTAATGTAATTCGCCGTCATGTGAACCATGACATGGGACATACGAGGATATATTATTAAGTAAATTGTATGGACCCACTACCCACTAGACCCACATTTGCACCAGACCTTGCACGTGACTGAACAAAATACACGTAGAAGGTCCGTTCGCAATGACATCATTTCGACTCGAATCCCCGCACCGGAAAATGTATTTCCGAATGAAAATATCCACAAACATTATTGTATGAAATGTTTGCACCTGCGAATATGGAAACTGTAATGCTGAACCGGACACGGTTTCCGAACATGGCCAGCTTTAAAAGAAACAGTTAAAAATATCTTACCTTGTAAGGGTATGAAAGCCAACATAAACCCGACACCGACGATCGCAGCCCAGCTGATCTCTTGCCACATGAGGTACGTGATAATGACCGTGGCCACCGGCCCTATCCACAGATAGTGCAGGAATATCACCGCCACGTCGAAGCGGTTCACATCGTTCGAGAGCAGATTCACCACTTGTCCAACCGTTGTTTCGCCAAGGGCCGTCTTCGATAGTCTGAGCGACTGCAAACATACATCTAGTTGTACACATCTTAAGTTATAGGTAAAAAACTTAAGAAGATGACCTGTTGTATGTAGTTGTAGCGTGTTCGAATAGATATTACATATTTAAAATGTGCAACACAAACAAAACAAACGCCTATTGGAACACGTCACAACTACATACAACAGGTAGTTTTCTTAAGTTTTTCACCTATAACAATATAGACCTAGGGGAGATTGATGCCTTCCAATATAGGCAATTTGTGCTTGCCGCCCGGTTCTATCCCCCGGATCATTTCCGGATCACATCAAAGAATTTATTTATTAACTTATTATTGATCTGATCTTACTGAACAATAATTTAGTTTGTTGTATTATTATTTAACATAATATGTGGTTTGCAAAAATGTTTCCTGCTTTTTTTATTGTCGTTAGGTCAAGAATGAAGTCAGTAAATAAAGTTATTTTATGGGTAATGGAAGACTATAGTATTAGCGTTACTATTGAAATTAACGAAATTACTGTAAACCAAACAATAAAACACTATTAATATTGACACTGACGATAATGATTAATGATATTGATAACCGACAACTTAAAAAAGTTGAAATACCCCTGACACTTTCATTTCAAATTTCAATAACTCAAAAACGGCTGAACCGATATTGATAAAACATGTCTGAGAAGCATCACACCCCTTTTTTACGTTGCGCGTCGGGGGTTAAAACACGCATTTCTTATTAACTGCGTGTTTTAATGCAAAATGATGCTAACAGACATGTAAGAAGCAAATAAACTCTTCATTCGGATGGTGTGATAGTCACGTTAAGGTACGTTGGTGTCATTATGTTCACCTTCGTCATGATTGCCGTCGATTATGCGAATAGAAAAGGAGACGTGGTTTTCAAGGTCGTGACAAAATACCATTTTATGAAAATGTCATTTATAAAATTTGGTGAAAAAAAGGCTAGGTTACGTTATATAAGCTTTTCAAATTTCTTGCAAGTGACGTCATTTATAAGGCGTTTACAACGCATTTACAACAAGTGCAACATTTATGAAAACGGTAAAAGAAACCATGGCCAATCTGCCTACGATCTTTGTATTAAGCGGGCGGAGCGGAGTATTGAACAAACAGGCAAGTGTTTACATTACGTTTATATTGACTTCACCTACACATATAGTTAGTTTTAGCTCGGTGGTATCATAATATTGCATTATCACAAATAGCAGCATTATGGCAAATTTCAGCTTAATCGAATACCGCCAAATGGCTAAAAAAGGCCTATCTAATTTTTAAGACAACTTACAATATGTACTTACATACTCACTTATGAATGAACAGTAGAAGTTACATAAAAGCTTGTATAAAGCAGCAAACAAAGTGTACGTAATATATATAAATGCCATAACTATACCTTTCTATATATTAGAGAGCAACAGGCAACCCGAAATTTCATGCCCATGTGCAATATGGCCATCATGTACGAATGCACTACTAGAACGTTGAGCGCCGAGCAGAGCACAACGGCGCCGGCGTACCAGTACGCCTCTTCCAGGGACACTGTCTCGTTTCTGTTCACCGCGTAGAAGTCCACCAGCTTACCGAGGAACACCGGCTGAGCGAGCCTGCGAACGGAAAGCGGCAATTATACCATAGTTGTTGGGTTTCAGTTTTTTCCAATCCACTTAAAGGAACAATAGCTTTATTTACTAAAACCGCAAAACACCACAATAATCATATTGTAAAGTCGTTGCGGCCACCTACAAAGTTCAACTGACTATCGACTCTATCTCAGTAAGAACGATTACGAGTGCACTAATAGAAAAACGGTGGCGACCTTTATACTTGTACCATTCTCGGGTGTTAAGGGTAAATGGAACCAATAAAATGCAGAATGCGTCCTACTTCACATTTATAATAAAGCAATTAATGCTTTTGGCAAAGGCCCTAGAAATAATAATCAAGTAAAATGTTAATGGATGCAGTCTTTATCTACGAAGTTAACTTTTATGACTGACGATAATGAGGTAGCAAAACCGCACAATAGGACCAATGGATCGGACACAATCAAAACCTAACAGCTATACTTCTGTCGCCTAATGGGGTAGGTACTTCCGCCAACAAACGGAGTTGCCCGCCTACTGTAAGGCGACTGCAGCTGTCGTTCACGTATGACGTATGTCACGTGATAGAAGAGGAGCCGAACACATTATATGCTTACGGTGGTGATGTGGGCAACGCATAATCATTCATCCCAAATTCTTCAATTCTGCATTAAGTGTTCAATTTACACTTCTGCTCCCTATAAATAATGGTCTAAATCAAGGCTAGCTACGACAACAGACGATTGTATATCGATATATATTAAAGTAAACTAAATTAAGTACCTTTTTTATCCTTTATTGTCATAGTGACGAGAGATTTTCCTTTTTAGTAGGGTACTACTAAAAAGGAAAATACGATACAATAGCCAGAACAATACAGGGACAATATACCAACCAGGGCATTTTCAGAAATAAGTGTATGGGCATGTTTATAAAAAAAGTTAATCAATTTCAGTTTTGCGACGATAATTAAATTAGGCATCGTTTTGTTTTGTGACAACGCATATAATCGATGAAATAATAAGTATAAATATAGAAAATAGTGTACGAGGGCGACACTGGAAGACTTAAGAACTGGCCAATTGTAAAGAGTAGTAAAAATAGTTTAAGTTTTGAAAATAGAACTCTTTGCCAATATTATTGAGTATGTATTTTATTAATTTGTCATTTGTTTTACGATTTGGCGGCAAATTGAAAATTGTCTGTGTCACGTCAGCATGAATTTAACACCAGAAATTTTTTGTGCTATGATTTTTTATGACTTTCGTTGTCATTTAAGTCAACAAGAAAGTTATGATAGACTTCGATTGGCCTTTCACGATGAAGCCCCGTCTCGTGCCACTGTTTACAACTGGTTTAATGAGTTTAAACGTGGTCGCACTAATCTCACCAATGATCTGCGTGAGGGACGGCCTACTACGGCAACGACTGAAGATAACATCAGCAGGGTAGTACACCGGGTAAGGACACTCCATACAAAAGGTACATCCGCGACTCACGCACACATACACGCGGCGATGTGTACGCGGCCGCTTGTGCTACGCGATAAATGATTGACGTGGCGGCCGGTCTCCCCCGTTCTCAGTCGGGGCACAGAATAAGTAATAGTACAAGTCGGGGCCGCCTCGCCGTCGCGGCAACACGTTTAACGTAAAGTCAGGCCGGCAATTACTTCGCGCAAATCGTGCGACAAATTAAGTCAAGTTACGACCGTCATTGTTATGTTTATGGATGTTTCAATTCATAAATATTGCCGACCACTTGAGTCTATTTATAATAGTGCGTAATATTAGGTATTAATTAAATAGGAACAGATCAAGTAAGAGCACGTTGTACCTTGAATACCTAAAACACTAAGTACTTATTTTTAAAATAGAAATTAATGATTATAATATTTTTCATAATTACAAATATATAATAATGAAGTTCGTAATATAGTAGTTCATTATTTTATGTCGTAATAATTTAAATACTCTTTTATGGAATAATATGCTTTCTTAACTAGAAAATTATTAAACAACTCTTTCTTGAATAGAATATATGTACCTACTTAGATCATGAATGTTTGGGATCTGGAGGAATTGGAGCCCTATTGCTGTCACTCGCGTGTCCGTCTGTCACACATTTTGTTCCGAAGATTTTTTTTTAAATTCCCATTGACATATCAACTTGAAATTTAGTGATTTGTTTATCATTACGTATATTTTACCCGAAAATATTTCATTAATAAATCAGATTTGTTTTTTAGTTGTACGGAACACTCGGTGCGCGAGACCGACTCGCACTTGGCCGGGTTTTTTTTTTCATTAATTTACTTAGACACGCATTTTTATCTATCTATTCAAACGAATAATATAGGAAAGATGCTAATGAGAATCACATGTCAAAACAAAGAAAGACGTTTTGTACAACCCTGCGTCCGAACAACTACTTATTACCGATGACGTCACAACTGCTCCTAACGGCCGCACTGTCCCTACCCGGTGTACCCTGACATCAGTGTTGTGCGGCGTATGATAGACACTGACAAAAGAGTGACCTATAAGCAGATTCGGGCAAGTTCAGGCATCGTTATGAGCCAAGTGCACAAAATCCTGCATGAACATTTAGCGATCAGCAAGCTTTATTATGCCCGTTGGATACCTCATGATTTGACCGAGGCCCCTAAAAATCCGTCGTGTTGATTGGTGCCGTGAAATGGTTCCAAAATTTAACGGAGGTGCCTCAAAAGCTGTGTTTGACATACTTACGGGTGACGAAAGCTGGATTTACTGTTATGATCCCGAAACCAAAAGACAGTCTGCTCAGTGGGTGTTTCCTTCCGAGGAGTTGTCAACTAAAGTGAAGAGAAGTAGAAGCGTGGGAGAAAAGATGGTGGCCTCGTTCTTCGAAAGGACCGGTCATTGCGCGACAATTGTTTTAGAGGATCGAAAACCAGTTACTGCAGAGTGGTACACTAACGATGGTTTGCCACTTGTCTTGGAAAAAGTTCGGGAGAAACGACCTCGCAGTAGGATCTTCCTTCACCACGACAACGCCTCGTCGCACACGCCAGGAGAACGATCGACTATTTGGCGACATCAGACGTGGAATTACTAGGTCACCCGCCATATAGCCCCGACCTCGCACCTTGCGATTATTATTTATTTCCGAAAATAAAAGAATAACTTAGAGGAAAACGTTTTATGGACGCCGAGGAAGCAGTAGCTGTGTTTCAAAAGGCCGTCGAAGAGACCCCTAAAGACGAGTGGGCAAAGTGTTTTACTCAGTGGATGCAGAGATGTATTGATGTGAAAGGATACTATTTTGAAAAGATATAATAAAACGAATAACTTGCTATGTGCTCAGTTTTTGATTTTCTAAGAATTTTCAGATTGACCCTCGTAGAAGTATATTGATAGAAATGGATTGCATAGTTATCGTCAAAAAATTGACATTGTATTTTAATTAAAAAAAATACATTTCACGCTAATTGGGTAAACTTATTTCTGATATTGCTTACCTACTATATATATAGTTACATATCGCAAATACGAGTATTAACATGTCTACTTCTACAATACAATATCTTTTTGTAAGGTCTGTCCTGTAAAGTCGACTTTTATTAATGTACTTAGCGATCCGCCCTGGCTTCGCACGGGTGGTACTCTCGTTTGGTGCGGCGCTAATAATTATATAATAGAATTTCATAACTTAATTTTTAATATTATATATAATATTTCTTTCTAGTTCGCCGATTTTCCGGCCGGAAGCTTTAAAAGAAAGTTTCGACGTAATTTGTTTTCTCTGCGATATATTAGTAACGTGTCTATGAGACACTAGACGTTGAATAGCGTTCAATATTATTTGGTGTACGGTTTTTTTTTTACTTTATTTAATTTACAGGGCAGACCTTATACAGATAAAGTTATTAATCTACTGATACATGTATAGCAAATGTGCTCACTTCTCAGCAGTAATATTTTTATAACCCTTCTTTTCCAGCCATGTGTCTGCTAGATTGTGATGATTTCCGCTGTCATAAAACTGGATAAGTCCCTTCAACATCAAGGGCTGTTGGATCCTGGCACCAAAGTAAAGGGAGCTTATACCAACCCTAGTACTAGGTAAATGCGATAGAACGCCGGCATATGTACCTTTAAACCTAAACAGTGTTAAGAAGTACACCGTTAACACCACATCATTAATATCCTAAATGAAACAGTAGACATCAGCCCGGCTAGTATGATAGCTTATACCGTCACGTTTTATGTGACGTTTCAGTACATTTTGGCCATATAACGTGACGGTATAGGCTATCATACTAGCCGGGCTGTTGCAGTATTATATTAATAATAGGTATGCGTCTATTATAGATTATATATTAATGCAACTCTGTAATTCTTGCCACGGTACGACGTTCAGCTTTTGTAGTGGAACATATACGTATATAACTGACAATTTAATTTCTGGGCCACTTAGTACCTCGTCGCAGTGACAATAATATGAGTGATGAGATCTCTAGCAGCTTTCATATTGAATTTTCACTGTGAAAGGTACTAAGTGGCCCGGAAATCAAATTAGTTGACCGTACAGTCAAGGAAAGTGAAACAAGTACCTTTTTCGCTCTTGTCACAATGTCAATAATGGAGGATTGACACCGAACGGCTGGAGTCGGCGCGCACCCCACTAGAGTCAAAAGAATTCGAACCCACCATACAGAAGTTAGATTTTATATTTGAATGCGTTGCGGGCAGCCGGTCGGAGCCGGTCGGCAGCCGCCGGCTCTGCCGCTGCCGTTTGGATACGAAGTCTAGCTTCTCTATGAATTCCTTTGACTCTGGTGGCGTGCGCGCCGACTTCGGCCATTTGGTGTGAATCCTCCATTAGGGTTAACAATGTACGTGTTTACATTTCCTCTACTGTACTTGTTTTATTCTATGCGAGAGACGAAATCTTATGAAAGATAATAGTTCGTATGAGGTTAATTTTCTATGCAGTTGACTCTATCTACATACATGTTTTTTAAATACATTCAAAACATTTACCCTTGCTTTTACAGCAACCGGATAAAACATAAAGAAGTTATTACGCCAAACGTCTATACCTACAAGTCTGTAAACAATTGTGTAACATGAACTGAAGGTCGTTGCTTCTTGACTGATAAGTCACCTGAGTATCTGTCATCATACATATATCACCCATGAACCGGTAACAACCAGTACAAGACCACTCAAGTTCGTTCATATGCTTGTTTTATTTTATGAGTATCTATCGATCACCTTACCATACAGTTTAATTGAGACATTGATGGATCTGTTTTTAATAACCTTGTTTATTGACAATTGTTTTTATTGGATTGCGCTAATTAATAGCGTGTCTATAATATGCGTGTCTCTCTAAAGTTAAGAGAAAGCATGAACCACCTTAGCATCATCGGCGAGATAGATGAGCCGATTGCACGTAAACAACCAGCGTATTTAATCACTTTAGTTTAATGATCAAGCCCCTGTGCACGTAAGTACCCACCCAAAAAAACCTATGCTACTTATGAACTACGGAATATGGATATTTTCACTATGGTACAGAGGGCGTACCTATCGATATTGATCAAACAATATTTTAGCTTTGTTATTGACTAAAAATAGAAATGTTCAAGATACACTGGTTTTGATTTTACACTTAGAATCGCCAAATGCTGCTAACATTATGGCAAAACCTAAAGGGTAGGTTATTTAAACGGAATATTAATTCGCTGACAAGACGTAAATTAGCTAACAAAAAAATAAGCATATGGACCAAAAATTGTAACTGGAGTGCAAACACAAACGAAGAAAAACTTGCACAAAGTTTGTATTTAATAATAATTTTTTAATAATATTGGGGGACAATCTTACACAAATCGACCTAGTCCCAAACTAAGCAAAGCTTGTACTATGGGTACTAGACGACGATATACATACTTATATAGATAAATACATACTTAAATACATAGAAAACATCCAAGACCCAAGAACAAATATGCGTGAAAAATGCACAAATAAATGCCCTGGCCGGGATTCGAACCCGGGACCTCTAGCTTCGGAGGCAGAGTCACTACCAACTAGGCTAAACAGGTCGTCAAGGAACAGGTATGGAAAGAGCTTGCCCACCCCTTCGCCTTAAGTCATTTTTGAACTAAGGTGATCATAATTAATAACATAATTACATCACTATCATACTAAGAAGTTTGCTGATTTATGTTATACGTGTAGTGCGTTTTCTTATTATTATCATCTCATCAGTTTTCTGATTTATATATACAGAACTTCTATATTATATAGAACGTATTACGCGGGCGAAGAGCACGGCATATCGAGCTACTAACTAGTGAACGAACAAGACTAAATATTAAGTCTTGTCAACGTCTTAATTACGACTCTAGATAAATTCTAATTTAAACATCACATAAAGCTATTTCGTAGCGCACGTCTCACTTGCTCTGCGATATAATTGCAAGGGCAGGGTCGGGCATGTCATGGAACTATGACAAGTGCTTTACTTGTTCTTCTTCAGAAAAAAAAACCGTGATTACTGGTAAGTACGTCCGGTACTGACAGGACGGAAATTGCAGGATAAGTAGATTGACAACTGAGCCATTTTTTAATCTTAATTATTTCTTGTCGTAAGCATAAATACTTTAACAATGTTTGATACGTTGTTAATAACTAATAAGTACAATACTCATATCTTTGCCTCCTGGCTAGATGCTGGCCAAGAGCAATCCCATTTTTAATATAAAAAAGCCCCGGAATTAGCCTACTGCTCTAAGCTAGTTGACAATGGCCTGGTTTGCAACGAAGCCTTGAGCAAGTGGGTTTTCCTCACACATATGTCACTAAGTCTCTAAAAGGAATGCTTTTGTTGGAATATACTTAGCGCTTCTGAAGTATGTACATTTATTGAGTAATCGTTACCTACGACAGTGACAAAATTATAGAACGAAGGCACAGCGGGAAAAAGTCCTACATGACTAACGCAAGAGCAAAGTCTATGCTGACACAGATCCGTGTTTGTTGTTGATCCATTTGAAATTGTATGCATACTGCGTAGTCAAACATTAATCCCAAGCACCGTATTGTATACTGTCAACGATTTAAATAAACACGATGTAAATTATCTTTCGAAACGAAGCATCAGCAAAAATGCTTTCGTATGTCCGATGTTTCCGGTTGTTCCTCTCTACAGCTCGCATTTCTCAACCGATTCTCGTGAAATTAAATGAACATGTTCGATATTTATATAGAATGATTTAGTCGAGTCAGTTATTGTTAATATTGAAAAACTACTTGTTTTTCAACAATTTCGTTTGTTTCTTCGGGCGGAATTTGGTTTGTCCTCCTCTACAGGTCGCATTTGTCAACCGATTCTCGTGATTTTTTGTGAGCAGTTTCGATAATTGCATAGATTTCTTTACCTGTTTTAGGAAATTTCGTTTTAACATAAAAAAGTTGTTTCTACAGCTCACAGAGCCGAAAGTATATATTGTATATAGTTAAATTAATTAAGAACGCGTTGGCAGGTTAAAACAACACAAATCAATTTCCGTTTCGTTTATAGAGTAGTAAATAATATTAAGCTTAACAACAGTATAATGGTATGTAATTTTGGCAGTATAACTAGCAGGCTTCTCTAACACGTACCCCGTTATTGATTTATTAGTTTATTACGAGGGTGTAACGATCCGGGGCGACGATCAAATACGCTATTTGACTTTTATTGGTGGTTTTTGAACCAGTATTAAGAGACGATCAAATGTCTATGAGGGACCAAATACAAATAGAGCACAACACACGGAAAAAATGTGGGACAACCTAGCTTGATGCTAGCGGCCCCCGAAACGTCTCCACTAGCTTATGACGTCACAGCCAAGTTATCAAACCAACCTCTGTACGAGTATGGGAAAATAATATCTCTTTCAATTTTAGGGGTTAAATACGGCGTTAAGGTAACAGTTGCTATACTGTTTTATGCTTTATATTTACATAAGGATTCTATTGGTACCTTTTATTTGACTTCTGGGCGATAAAAAGTAAAACATGATATATCGAGATATTTTGATGGCAAACTTTTTTATTGTAAATCCCAGCGTTTAAAAGTCTACCCATAGAGTGACAGCATGTTCTAAATTTTAACATGCGGGAAATACCAAATTTACCCTTCAAATACCCAATTGGTGACGAGACGGAGATTTCAGAACAACTCCTGCGACTGGATGTAATGAGTAATGAGATCGCTAATCACCCGACCAGTGTGTTCGCTTTACGTTGAGTGATGGGTAAGTAAATACGAGTATATACTGATACATTAAAAGCTGCAGTGCGATTGTTATTGGTTTGATAACACCGAAAACATAATAATTACAGCGATCGAGACGAAATACCTGCCAATGTCATCGCGGAGAAAATGTAGCGACTATATAGTAACAACAACATAATTTACAGGAGAACGAAAACATGTACCGTTTTATATACAACGACGGTGACAAATACGCTTACGACAGCCTGATGAGGTGAGGTGAGCAGCCACCGTAACCTAAACGCTTGCGACTCCAGACAAATCACAAGCACATTGACAACTCTTTATGGACTTGAGGATTCGTTCTGTTGACAGCTAAAGACATGCAAGTCCCTCACTCTCAGCACAGTGCATCTCCAAGAGCTCTGGCGACCTTGCTCACCACCAGGAACCCATAAATAAAAAATAAAAATACCAAATAAATAAAACCCTCATACCAAAAGAGCAAATTCCTTAGGTGGAGGCACTTTCCCAGTTGGGCTGCTCCAAATATGAGCGAGACGACGTTCCGCTCTAAGTGTATGAGAGCTCATCTACACGCGAGTATATTCATAATCATCGTATATAAAAGAACCTTATCGCTAAACATTTATAACGTACCTACGTAAAATACATTTTGTGAAACTGACTGTACTACTGTAAGTTAGATATGAGCGCCGCGCCGGCGCGCCGCCGTCGCCGCCAATTCAAGTCGGCGGCCGCCGAGTCATATACGCGGCGCGCCGGCGCAACAGGTTGCGATTTGCTTTCTCGCTCGCACTCGTTACGTATCACACCCGCGTTCGTTCGTACGATGGCTTCAGTCAATTCAAATATTTTGCCATGAAGTAAGGATAAATAGTTATCCTCTTTCTACGTATTTTACCGAGTGAACACGTGTCCGCATGTAATTTTTTTAAATTTAAGATTCCGCAGTAAGATCGGTTCTCCATACAAACGTAATTTCGGTCTCATTTTAAAACGCTATGCTAGAGTAACATGAAACTGTATATACACAATGGGATCCGGCATATCCAGATCGGAAATTAGTTTCTCTTGCTTGAAATTATAAAGAAGAAAAAATACAGCGATTATTAAGGTTTTCATAAGAGACGTAAAAAACTCGCTGTATTTTTTTTCTATTACAATGACTAGCAACAGAAATTAATTTCCGACCTAGATATGGCGGCTCCCATTGTGTATACAAAGTTTCATGTTATTTCAGCAAGGCGTTTTAAAATGAGAACGAAACTACGTTTGTGTGGAGGATCGAGTTTAACCGAGCGTACCTACAGTGTGAAATTAATAAATATGATGGTTTACATACTCGGTTACTTTATTAAAATAAATGAAACTTTCCTTATAGCAACAAAAACGAGGTTTTTTTGCACAAATTGCTTTCTAATAAAAATCGAAAGCTCAAGGTCACGCCGCCGTGACGCCGCCGCCGCCGCGGAATTTTGCCTATCACGCCGCCGCCGCGGAGTTGGCCATCGGCGCTCATATCTACTGTAAGTAGATAAGTCACCATGTCATAACATCTGACTTCTCTCTTTTAATAATCTAAGTATGTTCTATGGGATGAAATTTATTTGAGTTACGGTATAGGAAATCAAAACACGTACCTATTTAGCCCTTATCACAATGATAATAAGCGTAAGATACGTGTGTAACTTTCCTCTAATGTACCCACCTCAAGCTGGATTACGTTGCTAAATCTTCTTAAATTATACACTAATAATACCAACCTAAACGCTTTTCAAAGCAGTGGCAGTGATATTATACTCATACGACATGATCATGTGCCTGAGTGGACAGTTTGTCGTTATTTTCTTATGCAAGATATTTTTGACATTAACAAACCAATGATTGGGCGAATTGGGTTACGGTCTTAGACGCTACCGATATGTATATACGTAATATTAAGACGAAAGAAGTTTAAATACCTCTCGAATCTCATGAATGAGAACTAAAAATAAACAGGGACCAGTCCGAACCGGAAACTGTGTACTTTGCACTTGCGTACGAGTAAACGGTGTCATTTCAACGCGCTAGGGCAAAGTACATTGGTTTAGTTGTCATTTAGGATAGCTGGAGAATGGTCCTATAAATATTACGTCTTACGCCTACAAAGGTCAAAGTGTATTTCGCTTTTTTAACTGACTTCAATAGAAGGAAGAAAGTTCTCAGTTCGTCTGTGCATGTTTGTTTTTTTTATAATTTTCTTGACCACTTTGGCCGACTTTGGTAATTGTTTCGTTGGTCCCATATAAATTTAGTGAAGGTCTGATGATGAGATCCAGGAGGAACGACGGAACTCATCAAATTTGATAGTCATGCGTTTGGAGCTTTTGGTTTTTCTGTAATTAATTGGAGTCAGTTTTATTTGAGTACTAGATGAAAGCCCGGCTTCGCTCGGGTGAAATAAATAAAGTAAACATTTATTCGTGACAGTTATGCAAACGACAAAAGAAATTGTGTACAAAAATTTATAAAATAAAAACATTACAACAACGGATTATGATGAAACTTCGTATAGAAATATAGTCTGTAGTCTGGATTAAAATATGGAATAGGGACTAAAAGATTACGCTGACGACGTCACGGGCAAAGGCTAGTATCTTTGCAAGTTAATCCTAAGCATTTTTATAAGGGTAGTATTTAAAGGCACATAAAAAATTTGACACCGTAATCAGTACTGATTTGTATAGCTAAAATACTAATTGTTCATTAAAATTCAGTTCAGATGTGCAATTGTTAATATTGATGTGCCAGTCAGTATTTTTGGTGCGAAGTTAGAGCTGCTAAGGCGAACGAAAACAAATGAAGTTCGTGTATCTCCCTCTCTGTCGAACTTGCAAAATCGAGCGACACAGAGGGAAATACACGATGTTCGTTCGTTTCGCGGTAGCAGCTCTCTATTCTCCGCCAAATTCTATTAAGTGGGGCCCTTTACACTCAATATTATGTGTCAATATTATCGCGATTTTTAAAATTGTATGGGGTCTGTTAAACGCTTAATATTATCACAATACTGGTGTGTCAATATTATCGTGGTTTTCAAAATCGTATGGATTTTTCTTCAATATTCATTGCACGTGATACGGATCGTGATATGAGTATATCGCGTGATAATAATAACCATGTAACAGGCCCCTATGGATGTTGCTTCAATATGCAGTGTTTCGCGTGATAATAATAACAGTTGGTAATATTTTCTCCAATTAATGGAAGCTATTTAACAACTTGTTCCGTTTTGTCAAAGGTATTTCACATTCCGATACGCGCACCATCCAGGAATAGGAGCCGTCAGACCAGAGAGCCTACCGCGATCTGAAAACGAAGTATTTCCCTCTCCGCGCTCGAATATGCAAGTGCGACAGAGAGGCATATATATTTAGTTTTCGGTTGGTAGCACTTTAGTCCAAGCGCGGCGGACGGTCGAAGAAAGTCAAAGAACATTCCGTGTGTTGTCTGTCACACATATAATTTTTTAACTTCCCATCGACCATAACTTGAAATTAGGTGATAATGTTTATTATGAAGTATATTTTACCAAAAATATCAATATATTGATAAATCACATTTGTTTTTTAGTTGTACGGAACCCTCAGTGTGCGACTCCGACGCACTTGGCTGGTTTTTATTACATTTTGAATTTTATTTCTCTTATAGTAAAATACCCTATTCGTTTTAAAGTTGATGCCTGAGGGCCTACCGCGAACCAAAAACGAACTATCTTCCTCTCTGTCGTTCGAATATACATGTGAGAGAGAGGCAGATACTTCGTTTTCGGTTCGCGGTAGCGCCTCTAACGTCCGAGCGCGGCGAACGGCATGAGCTGGGTGTCTACTCCGAAATTCAAAATCCTAACTTCGTATGGTGCCGTCCCTTTCACTCTCCTGTCATAGACTATATGAGTGAAAGGAATGGCACCATACGAAGTTCGGATTTCGAATTTCGGAGTAGACCCCCAGTACCACTAAGTTATAAGATAGAGCGAGATAGGGATAGAATTTTGCTAGACGTTTAAAAGCCATAAGTCACCTAGTAGTTTGTCACAACAAAATAGAGACGCAGCTTTAAGATGGCGCACAGACTCAGCAAACATTCAAGTGGTGTCCTTTACACGATTAATATTAACACAATACTGGTGTGTCAATATTATCGCAGTTTTCAAATTTGTATGGATTCTGCATCAATATTCACGTGATACTTATCGTGATATGAATGTATCACGTGATAATAATAACCATGTAACAGGCCCCATACATGCGCTTGAAGGCGGTTGTTGTGACAATCAGCCTAGCTAGCACGATAGATGATACCGTTACGTTTTATGTGACGTTTTAATACATTTCGCCCATATAACGTGACGGTATAAGTTATCGTGCTAGCTAGGCTGATAGGTGTATAGAACGCAAACATAGTTTACAATTTCCGAACGTACCCAACCCGACGCTGTCAACAGTATCTTCTTAGTAGTCTGTGCTGTCAACCAACAAATTTAATATGGCGGACCTTTTGTTGTAAAATTAACACTTTTTAATGCAAAATACGCGACAATCCGAATTTTGCGGATACATATGTTCAACTCAAAAATCGTTATTTTTATACGTTCTTCAATTTGAGACAGGTCTCGTTCGGGTCTACCGTACCCCTGCACGAAATTATTAATATAGATAAATTCCCCCCGCTTATAAGTATTTATACAATTGTATACGTTCTTGAGATATTGACCTTTGAAATGAAAATGTCGGGGGTTCTTCAACTTTTCTAAGTTGTATATTCATTTCTGTTCATTAATGTTTTATGCACTCCAGTATTGGGTTTCCATAAAAAGTGTACCCGTTTTATTTACTCTTGAGTATATTATATTTTTATCATCATATTCCTAGCGTGTTCCCGTTATATCTAAAGTAGCCAGGATTATATAATGATCTAATTTTATAATTAACAAACATCGTCAAATACCTAAGATTAGTACAATAGCGTAAGTGGACCTATTTGTAAACCATAGAAACTGTAAAGTAACTATAATTGCATTCGTCATGTCATGACCATGACACATTTGCGAGTGTTCTCTCGGACAATGATTATGTAAAACAGAAAATGTTGGCCGTCATCAATCAAGTAAGATCTATTTTTTCGACACACATTATTATTATTCGTTTTAAGTAAAGTTATAGAAGAGTGATTATTATGTTCCACATTAGGAAATTAAATCGATCTATATACTTATTGTTAACGTGCGCAGTTTCACGGTAAAAACAAGTTTATACACATGACATGACAAATGAACTGACCGTAGCATTACTCAAACATTCAACAGCTATCTAGTATATGTTAAGTAAACTTACATCAGGTTTAATATTTCGCAACAATTTAACCTTCTCTATCTGTATGCTAAGGGGCCATTAACACCGGTGCCAAGTATCAATAACATTGTATTTACTACTTTAGAAAACATGTAGTAGCTGATTGTCGGTTAATTCTCATCCAATGAACTCTGGAAGGTACTTTCGTACACACGAAAACATCTTGCGTCTAGTCTAGCCGCCGCTTATAAATAAATAAATAAATATTAGGGGACATTTTTTACACAAATCGAACTAGTCCCACAGTAAGCTCAATAAGGCTTGTGTTCTGGCTACTAAACGACGATACATTTAAGAGATTATACTTAAATATATAGAAATCATCCAAGTCTCAGGAACAAATGTCTCTGCTCACCACAGAAACAAATGCCCTTACCGGGAATCGAACCCGGGACCTCTAGCTTCGGAGGCAATGACACTACCAACTAGGCTAAACAGGCCGATATATATAATATTAATTTAAAATATTTAAAAAAAATATTATTATAATATTAAAATAAAATATTATTATTATTTCTCCAAATGAACAATCAACAACCCTTGGTTTTACTTTTTTTTATTCTGCTTAACTGCAGAACAGTTGGCGCTGCACGTGTTGTACGAACACTGACGACCATAGACCAGTAATAGCGCATCTATTCGTTGTTGATCAAGCTTATTGACAATTGGAGAACCTTAACTAATCATGATCAATTGAACAACATAGAGATAAAAATCAAATATTGATGTTCTATTACATACAAAATCTATCAACCTTTATAGGTGTACAGTCAAGAGCAGAAGTCAGTTAATACTTATGCATCTTATTCTATTGTGATAAGGTCGCACGAGATAACTTTATAACATATTGCCGTAATATGTTATAAAGTTATCTATCAAATTGACACAAAAAAATTAAAATTACAAAATAAAATAAGAATAAATAATAGAATAAGTAAGAATTAAGTAATACGAGACTTGAAAGTATTTATCATCTACATATAATAATAAAGGCATACCAATGAGATATAAATGTGAGACAGTTTTATTAGGCAGACGTCCATTGTCTCACTCAATTGCCCAGCCATTAGTCCATCATATTCACACAATAATCCGGTTCATGTAGATTCCATCAACATGCAATAGTCCCTGTACACCCTGGCGGGTGCTGTCTCTGTGTGCGTCCCATAACACGGGCAGGGACAGCATCCGCTCGGTGTACCCCTTGCATCTCATTAAATTGTCAAAAAGGCCTCTACGTGTTGGCTATGTGGTACTCGGTTGGTACTTCGGCTCCGCGCACGCCTTCCAAAGGTCCAGGACACCATTGTCCCGTGAGCGGAAAAGGCATACCAATAGAATTTACATGATTCAATAAAAAAGAAATTGTACAATAACTATGAACTTAAACGCAGTATTTCACGATTAAATTAACAATTTTCTTTTATTTCCATACAATGTTAGTACGAGGTTCGTGCGTTGAGACGACATAATTTTCTATCAATTAGTATGGAGCTTTTTTGGTGTCCGGGATAAATATCCACCTTTGACCTTTGCGGCTTTTGTTGCGTTTTAATCATAGTTGGCCCCATACAAACATTTAATTTCCTTTAAAAAACTGGTTCATATGGCATCGTTAATATTGTTTTGAAAACTAGCCCATTAAAATTAGCACTGAGACAAATGCAGGAGTGAGGACTCTTCTCCCGTTTAAATTTGAATTTAACTTTCATTAATATCGGGTTCAGAACTCTTTGGACGATATTTTTTACAATAGTTATGAAAACTGCAGAGTTAAAGTAAATACCTACAAGGTACTACTCGTTTTTCACGCGTATGGTTTATCAGGTTTTGCAGCGCTAATGAGCTATGCTGTACTGTACATAGTCAGATTAAAGACAGAGAGGTAAGAACTGTAACCTTGCAAGTAATCGTCCGATTAATGGGATCGGTTTGCGCGACTTATACTTTGGTGTATTTTGATTGGAATTACTATAAAGTTAATCCATTTTTAGGGTTCGCCATGTCCGTCTGTCTGTCCAAGGCTTTGCTCTGTGATTGTTAGTATAAAGCTACAATTTGTTTTGGATATATAAAGCAATAAAACTGACAAAGTCGTAAATAAAATCTTTTTTTTAATGAGGTACCATTCTTTTTTATTTAGCTGACTTATTGAGCCTTAAATCGGTGCCAGAGCCCTACAAACCACAGACATCAGAGAAAAGCAGACTCGCAGTATTAAGCCAGATGATTTTCCATATAGTTGTCTCTTTAATCCTTATGGTGCACCAAAATGAGTTAGAATGCGACAGATGAAACAATTTCGGCGACAGATTTCGGCTGTTAACAAGTTATCTCGATTTGCGAGCACACCAGGATGTTAAATCCCATATAAACTTAACACACCATAACGTCAGCTCAGTACAATTTTCAGTTATGAAGACGGAGACACTGACAGGTGAAGACGTGTCAGATGTCACTTGTCTGTCTCTCTCAAACTTTCTGATTTGTACATTAGTGAGAATAGATCAGACGTACAAAAATCGTTCAACTTAAATGAGCGGATCTGCTTTACTCTGATATCTGTGCTACAAACACTACACTTTTCTATGAACCAGCAATTAGTAGTTATTCTTAAGTCATTGCAAAAATAAACCTACCATTTTAAAAGGGGGTCTCTGGCACCGATTTAAGGCTCAATAAGTCGGCTGAATAAAAAACGCAAAATGCACGCAAAACTGTCAAGGGACTCTGACTTGGCAGTGTATTTTTGAAAGTCATTTTTGTATACAGATGTATGGAAAAAAGTATGGGTGCCTAAATACTTTTCAGCGGTAGTGTAGGTACTTGTCTTCTCGAAGATCTCACGGTTCGAAAATAAATGCCATACGATTATTATTACAATAATAAAGAAACATTATACTGTTAAGCCAAACCTACCTACTCTAAGACACTTAACTGAACTGAACTGAAGACTGGGTATTTAAACTGAAGTGTAAATAAATACGTTAATGATAGTTACGATGGTCGGTACGCTTAGACATAGCGAACTATCGGCTAGCATGGAGTGCCAGGTGGTGCCTTTCTATGACTTTCGCCCTATTCCAATAAAAATGAGGCGAGATAAGATAAGATAAGATGGACATCCGAAATAACCTAAGGGATATATTTTACTTAAAGGATAGGGACTTTAATGGATAGGTACTTCTTCTCTTAGAGTACCCCCGCCTAAAAGTCCGCTTCATCTTAAAACCCCTCAACTTAGATGAATGATTCACTAGATTAAGATATACATATTTAATTTATATACTATTACAATCGCGGATTAAAATTGAATGCCAGTTAACCTTCGCGAAGCATTTTAGTCGAATATAAGCGGATAGTTTAATTCATTGAAATCACTTACCGTATTCCACATTCCATAAATAACAGGACCAAACCATACATCATGCATCTCACGGCGTAGGCTCTTAGTATGACTCGGAGGAGGCTTGGCGTGCGTTTGGTTCCAGCGCGAGCCACCTCTTCCTCCCAAAGGCGAGCAAATTTATCGCCAAGAGGACCTATACAGACAGTGGCAATATGTATACAAAACAATCACTGTTTGTTTCTTAAAATTAAAGTAATTACCTACCTACTTCATAATCATAGTTCGATAAGTCTGTCAATAAACTTTTGTTTTGGCAAGGTTACAAAGATTGTTTTTAACAGTTACTGGCAAGTTCGCTTTTTTTAGGTGTGGGGACTAAGCATAAGGAACTATAGCCCTAAGACATGTACCTAGGTAGGTCCTAGGCAAAGTTCTAGGCCCAGCTAGGTACAGTCAACAGCAAATGTGAATGATCATTTTAGTACTATGTCGCACTAATATAACAATACTGCGACAGTTGGGATGTGTCAAAGTAGTGAAAGTGACAAGGTACTAAAATGATCATCTACTTTTGCTGTTGACTGTACCTAGTTAGGTGATGAGACTAAGTGAATAGATTAGTAACAACATGACAATATTTTGTATTGTGCTTTAATCGGTAATAATTATAGTTTATTTATATTGGTATATAAATGATTTGTTGATTGAGATAAGGTTATGTTCTAATAAATTTCAAATGCAGAATGTCTTACCCGATGCGTGTTCCTTTAAAGGTTCATATAGGTTTTCCTCTTCCATTTCATGTTTCAAACCTCTCCAAAAAATGGGCAATGTCCACCTAAAAATACATAGATTGGAATGAAACTTTACTAGCATGATGGATGACTTTTTAACCAACTTTAAACCAGGAGTTGTTTGTTGTACATAATCTTAGTTTATCACTGTTTTTCTACTATATAAATATATTTGTATATAACTACCCTCTTTAAACTTTGCTCATGTATGTCGATTTCATTTCGCCATTTTATTTTAATTTAGAATGCTTTTTCGAAATACATAACATGATAAATCATTAATAGTTTCGAAATGCCCATAACAGTCATAATTATATGTAATATATGTTCCTAAAGCGATAAAAATATCTGTATGCTAGGGCCATGTTATCATATTTTTGCCAGTAAGTCTGCAGCAATGTCATTGAATGTAATAAATATAAGGAAATATAGCATCCGTTCTTGACACCAGCCTAGGCAAGGGTGTGTAAAAATAGAAGCAAGACTTATTCTATAAGTACACAATAGCTGGTAATTGACATTCTGAAGGGTGAAGGAATGCTAATAGAAGAGTATTGATTTATGAATGTTTCTCTTTTACAATGTTATAAATAATTAAAACATCTAGTTCATCCAATCGCCACATGATGGTAAGGTAAGAATTATACGAAAAATTTAAGTATATGTGATACTGTAATAAGTTCACAGGTTTCGGAATTAATCATTAGCTTATAATATAGACCTTGCTTCTTAACAAATTTCATAATTCTAAGTCAATAGGAGATTTTGATTCTCCTAAGAGATTAAAAATAAGCTACCTTTTGTGGTACAAACAGCAGTATTTTGTTTAAGTGAACTCAGAAGTTTCATTTGTTCACAACTCCAAAGAGTTACAGAACTCAGAAGTTAGATTTGTCCATTATTCCAAAGAGTTACAAACTATGGTTGTGGGCTAAAACTCCGGCTCATATCAATCAGTTCTGCGAAAAAATTGAATGGTGTGTGCAATGTGAACTCCCCTAACATACTACTACTGCTTGATCACTTTCATTAATGAGAGGCCTCTCTCTCCTAGTCTCTTGTGTCCAGCTGTGGGATGTATTTAAACTGATGATGTTGTAAGGTTTACAGACTTGAACGTTTGCATAAATTTAAATTGTATGCCTCTTCACACTACTAAACTATATTTAATAAGTATGTTCCCATATAAAATTACTAAAACTATTAATTTTCCTGAATAAGGTAGGTAATTCATTGTGGCCGTATAAGTCATAAGGTAATTCTTTGGGGGAGGCACATGTCCAGCTGTGGATGTCTTATGGCTGATATGATGTTGATGAAATGAGCTATTCATAGAGCTTGACTGTATACATCAATTAGCAGAAAACAATAACAGTGCATTTGAATACCTGCAAATAAAATGTTATATTGAATCAGACCACTTACCCAAACGTCAAAGCTGATAGTGGATTTGCACGCGCCCTCGGATTTGGTTGACGACCCTTCTTCTTTGAAGATTCCATGTTTGAAGGCCTAAATTTAATAATTTTAATATATTATTTTATTTTATTTTATTAATACAGTAGATACGAAAAAGTGATTATATAACTAAATATTAAAATACTACATTAAACATTAAAATAGTAATAATTTTAAAATGTGATTAGTGACCAAGCAGGCATAGAAGTTATAAATACTTACTGTACGTCGATCGCCAGCTGATGCTAGAAACATGAGCTGTACTACCTCAGATGTGTTGAAAAGAAGACATAACTGTGATAAAGTACCACTAGATAACTAGCATTTAACAATAAAACACAACTAGCCTGTAGTTATAAGTTATAACTACCTACAATACACCTTTAAAGCAATCTGGTCTAATATTATATTATTTAAATGAAATGTACTCGTATACTTAGATTTTCATATAGTAGATAGGGTATTAAAGGTTCAAACAGAATGTGAATCACGGCTAATAATAGAATACGAAATACAATAATAAATAATAATTAATACTATATGCTTGAGACCATCACCGACAATTTTTTGACTTGACGGATGAAATGAAAGAAATTATAACCACTATACACGCCGCGAATGAAAGGAGCCTTTGGTTTAGTCAGACACGTTGTTAGGCGACCGGTGACCGGCGACAAGCACCAATCAAATGACAGAACGAATAGGAACGAATGAAATTAATGAACGAATTCATCGAATGGATATGTCCGATATGTTATGGATATGTCCAGTCTCCTAAGCCTTTCATGGTAACCTAATTGACAGCGCCATCTTATAACTGCTTCCAAAACTAACCATGTAACTGTAACCAAGAAGTATATTGAATACTGCCCACAGACTAATAAGAGATACTACGTATACTGCCTAAGCTAGCATCAGAGAGATCAGCGTTTATGTCGGACGTAAAACATTCATCCCTTTTTAACCGACTTCAATAAAAGGAAGGAGGTTCTCAGTTCGTCTGCATTTTTGTTTCTTTTTTATGCATGTATGCTCCTCGATAACTCTTGCCCACGTCGGCCGATTTTGATAATTCTTTTTTTGTGTCAAAGCAGGGGTACCCTATTTAAATGGCAGCGGATCTCTCGCTCAAGTTACGCTGGTCGGTTAAAGATCTCAGATGGGTCGCGCTCGCGCGGGTGGTTGCTACGACCAGCTAACAAGACAAACATGGTACCCACATTTTCAAATATTGTATGTTTAATTATAATTAAGGTGTAGAAACTACTGTTTTGTATAATGTTAGCTACTACTTTCGTACACTGTTAAGATATTAACTTAAGATAATTCTGTATTTCTCTAGTTTAAGTGAATTGTAACATTCTTTTAGAGAAATAAATTCTTAAACCATAAACCATAATAAACCATAATTTAGTAAAGGTTTGATGATGGGGTCTAGGAGGAATCGAGGGAACTCCTCGAATTTGATAGGCACGCATAAGCAGATTTCGGTATATTCTGTAGGTAACCGAGCATTAGCTCACGGAAACCACAAATCGTGGCATATCGGAGTACAAAATTAGTCTTTTATTTGTATAAATATATGCGTGGTCGTGATAGCTAGGCTGGTACCTACACATATATGAGCATACTTCAAAATCAAGTTCACTTTATGTGATTTACTGTCTATTTTATTTATTTCGCCCAAAAAAGGCGTGATGCATACACGGGCGTTTATCTTCAAAGACTTGGCCTTTATAAACGTCAAATTTGACAGTGCAAAGTTCTACGGTGACATTTACCGCTCCTCCCACCATCTCCACTCACCCCTCCAGCCCCCTTTTGTACAATTGACGTTTGACATTATTCAATCAAACTATTTTACGCGCTCGCGCAGCGCAGCCCAACGGCCATTGCAGTTTTCGTGTCGATAGAGAAGTGTTTGCTTTGATTAATTACCCTCTTTATTTCTCCGACCTTTATTTCTCCGCCTCAGCTGTGCAGTGCTCCGTACATTTTAACTTTAAAAAAAATCCGTAGGTGTTGTGTACCTAGTTGCGCTAGTAAACGAAGGTACGTTAATGTTTAACTCCACAAAATGCCAGTTAGTCTTACAAAAGACTACAATCTGGTTGAATTTGATTTCTACAGCATTTCCATCAGATCGCTCTCTGGAGGACTTAACTTGGAGTGTAAAAGATGAAGTACACTTGTGTCACAAACATTTTGAGAAAAATGCGTGCGCCAGAAGATGCTACACTTAACGCATGCCCGGCCTTATTTTATTCTTCTGAAATAAACTCTGGAAACCCAGAAAAGTGTTATGCTCATAAAGGTATGTACAACCAATTTATTTGTTACAGACTTACAGATAAGATAATTAGTTGTACTGGACATGTTATTTTTTTGTATATATGTACTTATATATTCAAAACAGATTTATATTTGTAGTTGCTCTTTCAATGCGTAGTATTTCTTTATGCTATTACCAGGATTTGTCTTTAGCAGTCTTGTTAAATTCACTAAATTGAGTCATAAATAAATATTTAGGGACAGTTTCACACAGCAGACGATAAAGACCAAGTTTGTGTACCATAGTTGAGGATTGGAAGTATGCACATGGTCACGAGTCTGTCTTAAGAAATAATATAATATGGTTCATAAGGTACTTAATATATTTTATAGACGCCATGGACCGAGAACTCCGCTGAAATATTGACCATACCTAAGAAGCGGCAATATGATCACCAGGGAGCGAAACTTTGGTGCCGATGACAGACGTGTGACGTCAAGCTACATACAGAGTGTTTTTATCTGGATTATTGAAGGAATCTATTTCGATGATGAAAGGTTAACCTACAACAATAATTTAGTTCTAGTTACGATTACAGGCATTATGTACAGTATATGTATGTAGGTATGTATTTAAATTAGAATATGCCATGTCGTGTTGGAATTCTAAGCGTTCTGCTTATTTTTACCCACGAAATATAATTTGTGTTTTTCATTTATCCGAACATATTTTTTACAATTACTTAATATTAAGTAATTACTTTAATATTTACATTATTATATATTATATATATATTATATATTAGGGTTGGATGTAAAAGGACGAAGAGCGGTTGGAAGGCCCAAAAAGCGATGGATGGATTGTGTGAGAGAGGATACGAGAAAGAAAGGAGTAAGCGCTGAAGTGACGAATAATAGAGAGGAATGGAAGAAGAAAACATGTTGCGCCGACCCTGCATAAGCGGGATAAGGGCAGGGAGATAATGACTTTAATATTTACATTATTTTCAATATAAATAGTAATTACTTTATTAATAAAAAGTAAATTTACATTACCATTTTTGCATTATTAATTATTAATAATCATTGGAGTGTCGCAGTTTTGTTTATACATATAAAATCACCCTATAAGTGAATTTGCGTCATAATTATGTCACCGGCACCAAAGTTTCGCTCCCTGATGATCACACTTCACACAGAAGTCGTGCCATACGGCTGGACCATGCTTAGACTTAGAGGTGGTGTGCTATTGACTGCGAGACCAGGTATCGCTCTTCGTCGTCGGACCGACTTGGAGACTGCGAGTAAGGAGGATCTCTGGGCTTCTATCACACACAACGGTCATGAGTTTTTAATATGTGTAGTATATCTCAAACCCAGTGCTTCTGATTCTGACTATATGACGTGGTTCTGTAAAGTCGAGAATAACTCTACAGGTATCCGAGGAGAAAAAAACATAATTCTAGGTGATTATGACCTAAATAGTGCCAGTTTGAATGTGAACAATTACTTTCGCTACTTCTTGTCATTTTGTAGGCTGCTTGATTATAATGATATTGTAAACATTAAGGGTAGTAAATTAGATGTTGTGTTGGTATCGTAATGTTTGGGTGCAGTGAGAGTATGCACAGCGTCCGAAGGCCTGGTTAACCATGCTGACGTTTACCACCCTCCTTTAGACATCTCTATCTCTCCTGAACGTCCCGATAGGGCCTCAGCTATGGAGCCTAGTAACATACACCCAGCCACTGATTGGAATTTTGTTAAAGTAGACTTCCCTTTGGTGTATGATCTTGTTTCTAAAGTTGATTGGAGCCCGGTCTTAACAGAAAAGTGCGTGAATAGGGCAGTGGACTGGCTGTATTCCTTATTAAACTCTTGTTTTGACTTCAGTGTTCCCAAAAAGTCCCGTAATATCAAATCGACTAGAGTGTACCCAACTTGGTTCTCATCAGATATAATTAAAGACCTAAAGCTCAAAGGTAACTTGCATATGCGTTGGAAGGTCACGTCTGATCCTTCTGTGTGCAAGATTTATAGCGATCTCAGGACTGACATTAAAAATAAAGTGTCTGTAGCTTATGACAGCTACATTACTAATATCCAGGGATCCATTAGAACTAATCCCAAGTCTTTTTGGAAACATGTTTAAAAATTGCGAACGAAAGGTGGTTTTGATTCAAATATCACCTATAATGGCACAACATTCAGTCGACAAGCAGCTGCAGGCGCGTTCGCAGACTACTTCAGTGGTGTATTTCTTCCACACACACCACAACTAAATGCTGAACTGGCGGGTTCCACTCATATTATATAAATATAACGGGGTTTTCACATCATGAAGTTGATCTCGGGATTGATAAATTAAAACCAAATAGCTCTCCTGGCCCTGATAATGTACCACCTTGCATAGTTAAAGCCTTTAAGTCCCAGCTTATATCTCCTCTGGCTCATATTTTGAACCTTGCTCTTGAAACCGGCACCTACCCTGATCGCTGGAAAATCACGAGAGTGACGCCAATCCTGAAGTGCGGTGAAAAGTCCCTAGCTACAAATTACCATCCAATCGCGATCTTAAACTCGTTCGCCAAGGTCTTCAAAAGTATTCTGCACTCGAAATTATACAGTTGATCCTTACCTCGATGATGCTCAACACGGGTTTAGGAAGGGGCGCTCTGTCAATACAAATCTTCTATCACTCGTAGACCACGTCGCCAAGAAACTGGACGAGGGGTGCCAGGTCGATGTGATTTACCTCGAATAGGGAATGTCTGAAAATTTTTAAAGTCCTTGATTATTTTTCTAATGGTAGGAATAACCGTCGCCATTAACAGAAAAAAGTTTCAGATTTTTCGGTTGCGCCATATATTTTATAAAAATACAAACATTTTATATCACCTCGCGTCTGCCCCGTATCGGACTACTAAGACATTTCTAAGTCCGTCAAATATTTAAAAAAAAATCACCTGTTTGAATCTGTGGTACGCAATCACATTGACAGTTCAAGTCATACGACCAACCTATGATGAACTGTCAATGTCATTGCGTACCACAGATTCAAGCAAGTTTTTTTTTTAAATACTTGACGGACTTAGAAATGTCTTAGTAGTCCGATACGGGGCAGACGCGACCTGATATAAAATGTTTGTATTTTTATAAAATATATGGCGCAACCGAAAAATCTGAAACTTTTTTCTGTTAATGGCGACGGTTATTCCTACCATTAGAAAAATAATCAAGGACTTTTAAAATTTTCAGACATTCCCCATTCAGGAAAGCTTTCGATCAAATTGACAACAACGTATTATTAGAGAAGGTCTCCTAGATAGGATTTGTGCAGCCACTTCTGCGTTTGTTTGCCAGCTCCCTGAAGGATCGAAGACAGTTCTTTACCATACTAAGTCCAGTGTAAGTCAGGGGTCCCTCCTGGGCCCCTTTTTATTCGCCATTATAGTAAATGATCTTCCCAGCTGTATAAAAACTGGAAAATGCTTGCTGTATGCTGACGATATCAAAATAGTGGTGGATATTAATAGCCCACTGGATTGTCAGAGCATGCAACACAACCTTGATGCGATCTGCTGCTGGAGCGTCAAAAATCGCCTCTTTCTTAATGCGTCGAAATGCTATGTCATGAGTTTCACTAGGTCTAAGCAAGGAATAATTGCAAATTATTTAATTGACAGCGAAGCTCTCATTTGTACCAAACCTATGAAGGATATAGGAGTGGTATTTGATTCGGGACTCACTTTTCATGACCATGTGCGCTCGTTGGTAAAGGAGGGTTTTAAACGTTTTTAGGCTTTGTTACCCGTAACTGTAAGGACTTTACTCAGGCTGGCGTTATTAGGTTGCTTTATTCTGTGCTCGTAAGGTCCAAATTAGAGGCAAGTTCATGTGTCTGGAACCCATATGAAACGACCCATACCCTAATGCTCGAAAAGAAACAGAAATGTTTTCTTCGCACCCTCTATAAAAAGCTCTACGGTTACTACCCATTTATGTACCCTACTGCTTATCTGCAGGGAACTCTTGGATATAACTCCCTGGCCACGAGAAGACTGTTCAACCAACTGATCACGGTACTTCGTGTCCTCCGAGGTCGTCTTGACTGCCCCGGCCTAGTCAATGAGGCTTGCCGTTTCTTTGTCCCGATGGTCGTACTCGGTTTCGCGTGGACCGATTGCGTCTCTTTGCCGTGCCACCTGCCCGCACTACGTCGCGTCACAACTCTCCCATTTGCCGATCCCTTCAGGCGCTTAACAAGTACGCCACTGTGCAACTCTCCTGCGATGTGTTTGCGGATGGCTGGGCTGTATTTGAGCGAGGATGCCTGAAACTGTGCGAGATCATGACTTAGGTTATTAAGTCTAACATTATTTTTGACATATTTCTCTATAGCTAACTTCTCTATTGTGTTTTTATTAGTTATATAAAAATGTAATGACATAGGATGTTTCCTGTAAAATTACATGTTTTCCTTAAATAAATAAATAAATATACATTGTATAAAAAATCATTTGATTTTATCACTTGTGACGCTCACAGAGATGCAGCCAAGCAATATTTATACCAATGCAAGTCTATACCATAGACAATTCATTATATGACTGGTGATAGGATCATAATATAACGATTTCCACTTTTTATTATACAACAGTATTATATTTATTTTTTAATAGATGCACGCGTCAATGCTCGTATGCTGCCATTATTCCGATTCTTAATTGAACCCAAATTATTTTGCTGTCTATGTAGAAAAAATATTGTATGTAACGTTACATAATTAGCTCTATTTACAATTTAAATTCTCTAGTATTTAATAACGAAATTTGCTATGCGATAGTTTTGTTACAGTGACTCTCTAATTATAAGTATCATTGTCATGTAACTTTTGCATAAAATACCACTGAAAAGTATATTTATGCTGCCGGGAAATTATCAAAACTGAGATTTGTTCAAATCCCTAAAGGATATGCTCGAATTACGCAGGATCTTAAAACTTTTACCCCCTTTCATCATTTCGCCTAAAAAATCTAATAATGTGGGATTAGTACTTTTTGACTGTTTTGTATGGTGCTGGCTGCTATTGGCTATGTGCGAAGTAGGTGGTGGGGGTAAGCTAGGCGATCGTAGCGCACACCATGGCAGAAATGTGTACTTACCGGGGACATCTGTCAAATTTACTTTCACGTTTTCTATTGGTTCTTAACGGTTTCATACGATTCGTTTCGTTTGTATTTATTTATTTATTTTCTTATTTATTTCAGTAAAATTTCCATTAAGGGGTCTATCTCGTTAACTAAAATAAATAAAATATCCATGTGTCAATATTTGACATTTCTTTAGTTTGACATTGTCTCGGGACCCTTGACGTTTGACGTTTCTGACGTGCACATAACCAATATGATGGATAAAGCGCGTTACACATGCTTAATGCCTCTCATAGACTGGCGCGGCCTGCCCGCGGCGGTCAATAGTAAACTTGTCATTAGCTGTCAAAATTACTATTGGTTACGGTTCGTGACTTGATTATATTCTTTAGCGATTTGATTATTTGTTCAAATAACAGTTTTCACCATTTCCCGTCGACATTTACTGCTTTAGTATAGTTACAAATACAAATAGCTAGATGTCGCGCTAGCCGATACCACACAATGCTTCAGGCAGGAAATGTTCTGATCTCGCTTGTGTTACCTGTAAAGATTTGACATTGACATTGACATTGACAATGATGTTAACAGAATGTAGAAGTAGAATAATAATTGTATTGAATTTAAGTTTACAATAAAATATATAAATGATGATTTCATTTGAAATATTTGAACTTCTGTCTGTCTTGGTATCGGTGGATCCAATATATTTTTAGCTTTATTCACTGACTATTAACAATATATAGCATTGAAGTATAAAAGCCCTTCCCTTGTGAGATTACGTATAGACTGACTAGTATTATAATGGTGGCAATATTTATCAAAAGGCACAAAAGTATGATACGTATTAGTATATTTTTATTTTGTATTGGTTGTGGAATAGCGTTGTGTTTTATAAGAATTGACTGTGCTAATGCCGTTAACACTCAAACGCCAGTGTCCGCAGCGCATACAGCCACAAGTAGTATAGAGTATGCTGTGCTTGTTCTAACCAGCCCCACGAACGAGGAGCGACGCAACGTTATCCGCAGCACCTGGGGAAACTTTGTGTCCAATATATTTGTCGAAAATGGAGAAAAATTATACAAATGGAACCACAGTTGGACGGAAAAACGAAGCAACCATGACTCTATCAAAGTATACTTTGTGGTTGGCACTAAAGGTTTGGGCCCTGAAAAGTTAAATGTTTTGAATACAGAAAGTATCAGAAGTAAAGACATGATCTTGTTAGATAATCTAATTGATAAGTATGAGAATTTGGCTTTAAAAATGAAGCTATCTTTTGTATGGTTCTATGAAAATCTAAAAAATCTAAGGTATGTTATCAAATGTGATGATGACTCCTTTGTTAGAATAGACCTGATAGTGAGGGACCTGGAGGCATATGCACCCGAAATGAATTCAGATAAACTCAACATATATATTTCCAACAAAGTCAAGGTAAGATTGAATAGGATTGTGTAAGGATAAAAGCATGATATTAGGTACTACAGCATTGTGCTGTATTGATTTACGCATTTTATATTGTTATATCCTTTTTTATCTTGGTTTGTTTGTTCGACTCACTGGCAGCTTTTTGAAAAGTGGAATGTTTAGAATTTACCTTCTGCAAGGTTTTGATTTAATGGGAAAATTTGCCTGGAGTCAAAATGGAAGTGTAATCATTGAGAAAATAACCATTGCCAGTTTGCTGTAAATAAACTTTTTTATTTGTGCTCTAGTACACAATAGTATAACTAGACAAAATATTTCAATATTATGTCATTGTTTTAGTCTGGCACAGATCCAGGTTATGTTCTATTGGCAGCTGCTTACTACTTGTATTCAAATATTATCATATATTTTACCTGTGCATAGGAGTATTTCTTATTTTATAGTTGAGTGACTAATTTTGGATGATGTCTATTTTGCAGAAAGGGGTTAGCCAGTCTCAAGGTCTCTACTGGGGATACTTTAATGGGCATGCTCGCGTCCAACTGAAAGGCAAATGGCGGGAACAGGACTGGTTCTTGTGTGACAACTACCTGCCTTATGCACTTGGAGGGGGTTATGTTGTCTCTCAAAATATTGTGGATTTCATTGCAAAAAATGCTGATTCCCTAAGGTGTATATTTACTGTTAATTTTCTTTTAAAATGCTGTAGTAGAACTTAATGGATTACTGGAACAACTGAACACATAGTTTGCATCTGGCATCAGAATTAACATTTGGGTCAATCAACTTTTTCTTGTCCCTCTTTAGGGTTCCGTAGTCAACTAGGACCCCTTATTTATAGTGTTGTCATGTGCGTCTGTCTTGCTGTCCGTCTGTCTGTCCGAGGCTTTGCTCTGTGATTGTTAGTGCTAGAAAGTTGCAATTTGGTATGGATATATAAATCAATAAAACTGACAGTCGTACAATAAAATCTGAAAGGTTTTTTTTAACGGTACCTCCCCTACACGAAAAGTGGGAATGAATCTTCAACCCTATAGTGTGGGGTGTTGTTGGATAGGTCTTTCAAAATGCATAGAGGTCTTCATCAACTAAATTTTAATAAAGTGAATATTTTCGGAAATATTCACTCCAAAAAAAAAAGGTCACCCCCCTCTAACTTTTGAACTAAAGGCCGAAAAAATAAAAAAAAACATGAAAGTAGAGCTTGATAAAGACTTTCAACTAAAACAATAGTGGACATGATCAGATAAGCCGTTTTTGAGTTATCGTGAAAAGCCTTCCCTTCTTAGTAAAAGACGTATGAAACACTGCAAAAGTATTCCCTTTTGCTTGATATGATTTTTTTTGAGTAAATTCATTGGGCCACTACGGAACCCTACACTGAGCATGTCCCGACATGCTCTTGGCCGATTTTTTCTTCTTTTATTTACCACGACATGTATTTTGGATAAAATCTATTAATTATTATAGCCAAATAAACAGTCTATTTGAACATATATGTAGCATCTAGCGGAAACACGAATTCTGGAAGAAATCATGGTTGTCCAGCTGAGAAATCACTATTTTCATACATATTCACGGGACAATTACGTCTGCTGGACAACCAGTGAAAATGAGGGTAAAATAATATTTATTTGTACCATTGTTGTGTACTTCATTGCTATAATGTTATTATAATGTTAGCTGATGAATGCAAGAACAATTTGCCTACCTGTATAGCCTAGTTCGTAGTGACACTGCCTATGAAGCTAGAGGTCCCGGGTTCGAATCCCGGCCAGGGCATTCTTTGTGCATTTAGTACGGATTTTGTTCTTGGATGTTCTCTATGTATTTATCTATATAAGTATGTATAATCGTCGCCTAGTACCCATAGTAGAAGCTTTGCTTAGTTTGGGACTAGGTCGATTTGTGTAAGATTGTCCCCCAAATATATTAAAAAAAAAAATACAACAACAGAAATCATGTTTTAGGAGTAATCACTTAAAAAGTTGATTCACCCACTTATAACTTATTCAGTAACATAGAACATTTGTGTTTTTTATTATACATAGTTGGTCAATCAGGGAATACCTAAACCAACTGAATTAAAATTTTATGTTCATTATTTATAAGTTTTTGAAAAAATGTGTCTGTTCTGTAATTTTACCACCATAACATGAGTATATTCCATTTTCAGCTCCTACCGTTCAGAAGATATATCAATGGCTGTGTGGACTGCTCCAATAGATGGAATCAACAGAGTTCATGACATCAGGTTTGACACAGAATGGATTTCACGAGGATGTCTAAACCACATGTTGGTTCGCCATAAACAGACTACCCAAGACATGTTCGAAATGTACAAGATTTTGGTGGATTCCAAAGGAGAAACTCTATGCAAAAGTGAGACCACAGAAATAGCTGCGTATGAGTATAACTGGAACTCTCGCCCAAGTCAGTGCTGTAATTCAATTCACAATTTGTTTAAAAGAAATAAAAAATGAATTATTGAATTACTATGAAACACCAAAAAAATAACTCAAGAGTCTGATAAGTGATAATTTAAAAATATTGTAAGGTAATCACATTTATTAAATGAATATTAAGGGAATCTGTCAAGACATGCAGGGATTGCAGAGTTAACATGATAGCACCCAAACTTTAAATTACATTACTTGTCAGTAAGAATGCAGATGCACATGTGAGTAGCAAGTGCTTTGGCAATAAATGATATCTTTATCGCAAACTGCTGCTGTTGGGAATGAATGAATGATCTTTATTCGAAGAACGAAGAACCAGGCAAAATTTCATGGTGGCTAATTATCCAAGACAAACGAAAAGTTACTAGAGTGGGATGATAAGTAACTAGCCTTAGATATTTAAAAAGTTAGAATGAAAAAAGGACCTTTTTTTTGTAAATTTGGATTTGGTGGTTTGAATTATAATTCGTTGACATTTGAAAATACATTATGCAGTTTGTTTTTCAAATTGTATTAAATTGAATAAATACTGGTGATTAAGTTTCTTTATATGGTATTTATGAAGAGTTAATGAATGTTTTGGGTGAACATGCTCATAGGAAAGTACGCATTCACCCGAAATATTCTTTAAGGTTCTTTCCGTAAGATCGCCACAGCAAAGCTTTTTGCTGGTGGCTGAGTTTAAACGCAGCCGTACAAGTGTCCAAGACAAAGCCCGCCCCAGACGTCCGAAAATCGTCACTGCTCCGGAAATGGTGCCCAAACCAAAGTACGTGATATGGTTTTAGTGATCGACGATTGACGCTATCTGAAATAGCTGACACTACAGGTATTTCAAATGAACGGGTGCATCACATCTTAAGTGACGAATTAAATATGAAAAAGTTATTCTCCCGTTGAATGCCGCGTTTGGTTACGCACGGTCAAAATCGTTTTCAGAGAAATACTTAAAGCAGATTTTATACGTTGATTTGTAATAACAGATGAAACCAAACGCCAGAATCAAACATTCAATCAAAACTGGGCAGAATCCGAGTGTTCCACTCCTAAAAAAGTCTGTAAAGTCGGCTGAAAAAGTGATGGATTTTGTCTTCAGGGATGCAAATGGAATTTTGTTTATTGATTACCATCCCAAAGGTTTAACTATTAATGGAGAATCTACGCTAATCTTTTAGATAAGCTTTATCAATGTATTCAGCAAAAACGACCAGGTCTAGCGAAAAAAAAAATCTTCCATCAAGACAACGCAAATGATTTACTGCCCCATCCACCTTATTCGCCTGATCTAGCCCCATCAGACATCCAGCTTTTCCCCAAGCTAAACTAACTTTGGGTGGACAGAAGTTTGCCACAATAGAGTAAGTCATTGCCGCCGTAGAAGAGTATTTTGCAGGCCAGTCATTTTATGGAGGGCATTACAGCTTTAAAAGATGGAACAAATGCTTAGAACTTCATGGAGACTATTTTGGAAAATTAAGTCAATATTATCACGCCAACCTAAGTATAGGACCTGTTGTATGTAGTTGTGACGTATTCGAATAGAGATTTGTTTTGTTTCTGTTACACATTTTAAACATGTAATGTTTATTCGAACACGCCACAACTACATACAACAGGTCCTTTACTTAAGTTTTTTACCTATATATTTTTATTAGGCTAGTTACTTAAGTATCATCTTGACGACCTGTTTAGCCTAGTTGGTAGTGATCCTGCCTCCGAAGCTAGAGGTCCCGGGTTCGAATCCTGGCCAGGGCATTTATTTGTGCATTTTTCACGGATATTTGTTCTTGGGTCTTGGATGTTTACTATGTATTTATCTATATAAGTATGTATATCATTAGTGAGTAGTTTCATATTTTCTTTGATGTATATCGTCATCTAGTACCCATAGTACAAGCTTTGCTTAGTTTGGGACTAGGTCGATTTGTGTAAGATTGTCCCCCAATATTTATTTATTTATTTATCATCCCACCCTCGTATTTAAAGCAAACAGATAAAAATGTAGAGGGCATTCAATTGCTAAATACATATCATATCTAGAACTATGCTAGAGGACTTTAAAATGTTTATAGAACTGTAAGAAATATATATATATATATATATATATATATATATATATATAAAAGAGTATAGAATGTAAGAAAACGTACTTAAGATTTTTACTCATTATACATAATGGAAATCAAGTTAGGAAATATGTTATCAATCGACAATTACCACCATACATATTATGTTCTTGTGCAGTAAAGTGCAAAAATATACATATATTGAATTAATCCTTTCATAAATATGTATCTATTCTCCGAAATTATATCTCTAAGCTAAGGATAGCCGAATAACTAAAACGACCAAAATAAAAATGCCCTGTTTTGAACAAATTTTGTTTACACCATGCATTCGCCGACAAGACCAATGCCATGCGACATATTTTTTGAGTAAGTACATTTTCATGCAAATGCACTTATTTTTTGCAATTTTGCACTTGACTGTACCAATAATTTGAAACTGCGTTTTAATCATCATTTTAACGTGTAAGCAGAAATGAAACAATTGAGAAACCATATGATATTTTAATTAAATCATAATAGAAAAACACAACATGTAAAACATTATACAGTCAATAGTTTAATATCACATTTACAAAAATCATGATTATAATACATAGATATTTACGTACATTAATGAGAACCTTTAATTTTAGTGTCCATATATGTTTGATTGTTATAAAAAGTTGTTCTTGACAATTCTTCTCTAAAGTAATCGATAGTTTTCTGTAATCCTTCTTCTAATGAAACCTGTGGAAAGTAATGGTTATGTATTTATTTGAGTATTATATTGGAATATTAGTTAATCCTTCGTCCTATTATTGTTTTATATAATTTTCTGACATCGTTTTGGATGATTTTCGTAAGTTTGTTTACATCGAAGACATTCGATGACTTTTAACGTCTGTTGTCAAAGAGTATGAGTTGCCATTAAAATAAATTAGTACCAGTAAAAATCCACAACATGGCCAGGTCCAAATAGGTACTGGTCAGGCTATGTACCATGGATGGCTATGCGACTTCGGGAAATTATTTTATATTTTCGAGATCGAATATACTATATTGCACTAACGAAAGAAAGAAAGTAACTTTATTGTCATCATCATCATCCTCCTAGCGTTATTCCCAGTACAGTTGTATCCTGAATGATTCCCCGGGTCTGCTACCTAATCCCAAGAATTGGAATAGGCACTACTTTTTTCGATAGCGATTTTCCAACCCAAGGGGGAAACTAGACCTTATTGGGATTAGGCTTGTCTAGTGAGTGCGCAACTTGACTGTTAGAAGTTCTCAAGCCGCCCGAATGCCTCTAGCTTGGCTTAACAACTGCTATCATAGACAACAGCCGGGATCAACGGCTTAACGTGCCTTCCAAAGCACGGGAGCGCTCGGTTAGTAACCACTCAAAGCGGTCATCCATCCAAGGACTGACACCGCCCGACATTGTAATAATAAGTATAGTAACTAATCAAAACTAACTAACAGGATGGTATTGCATTTTAATAAGATAGTAGTGTATGCGCCCTAAATTCCATACCAGTAGTATTATACATGCGAAAGTAATGCTGTTAAATGAAGGGAGGCATAAATGAGTCTCACGAGGATGAAGTAGTAGGCGAAACCTAGTATGTAATATCTCCATAGAGCAAAATATACCATTTGAACGCCTTTAATTGCATCGGCACACCTTTTTTACGTAAGACTTGTACAAATTCACTCTACAAGTGTTCGAGTTCGCCAGGCACTATATTATCCAATCTGAGACTACAAAATTAGGAATTTGTTTTTCACCATATCATCGATTCGCATTAGTTGTCAGAGACGCGGCACAACAACAGGATTATAACCATTGATTGGTTCAAGAACCCACATCCGTGCACGCAGTTTTTGGCAGGGTTGAACATGACAGTCATATTAGTAATATTGCCAAATTATCAGGATTGCTCTTGCATTTTTATAACCAGAACGGAAACAAAAGCGTGTCAAGTACAGTCAACAGCAAAAGTAGATGATCATTTTAGTACCTAGTCACTTTCACTACGTTGACGCATCCCAACTGTCGCAGTATTGTTCCGTTAGTGCGACAAAGTACAAAAATGACATCTACATTTGCTGTTGACTGTAGGCGCACAGCGGTGAAATATCCGCACGTTTTGGCATTCCAGTCCCAACTCAAGTAAATACGGGATACTTAACGCGCACTGCCGATTTTAACGAGAGTTTTTTTCACAAAACCTGTGAAGTAACTCCTGGTACCTCTGATTTCAATTCGCGCGGACTTTTTCCGCAGATCCCGGGGTTTCCGGATAAATTCATGCGGCGACGCACCGCAACAAATCTGCAGCAAACCACCGATTTTAATCCGGATACGAATTATATTCCGTAGAACGCAGTCATCCAAGAGGTTCCATACTTCACAGTTTTTGCGGGAAAGAACACGCACGGCAGAATTCATCAGAGCGTTCTATCCCTGACCTTTGGAGTCCAGTGCAGCTGTTGCTCGGCAACGGTGATGTCGGGCCGGCGGCGCTGCGGGTCGTCCTCCACGGCAGCCCCTGTCGCCACTGTGCTACGGCAACCAGGAACTATGTTCTTTATAATCATTGCGAATTCTGAAACACCTTTTATTTTATGAGGCTGTATGATTTGATTACATGGATACAGACAAACATACAATACACCTGTAACCATATATGAATATCATATAACCGATCAATTCGAAGATCATTCAGCCTTTCTAATGCTCCACTTCTTGTTGGGTACTCGATTGGATCATTCCACAAGTGTAACGCCCGTCACGTTATGCAATGTTTATCATGATCATGTGAGCCGAAAGACGTCCACTGCTGAACATAGGCCTTTAATATGCCAATGGCCAATGTTTATAGCATGTTGCAAAAGTGTTGATATATCGCTAGAAGTGTTATTTTTATCACTAGATATATGAAAACAATAAAATACGCAAAGAAATCGTGACGCGCCTTACATTTACGAGGAATGAGCCGTTTGTTTTGTTAGTAGTGTAGGAAGGTATCCCACCTTAGACATGCATTAAATGTGAAAACATTGTAGCTAAAGCACAATCATATATTGTGCTAGAAGAGTAGTACTTGTCAACCGTTAAACCTTTTGAAATGAAAAAAATACTACAAGATGAATGTTACCTTCTATGGTATGCTCCACAGGATTTCCTATATTGACTGGCAATGTATAACTGGCTGCCATCAGCGACAGCAGACCATTAACAAGATCTGAGACATAGCAGAATGATCTAGTCTGCTTTCCATTGCCATACACCTAAATAAAAAAAAGGAATTTATGGTATAGTGTGTAGCAGACTTTGTGAGTAATTCTTAACTGTTGATTATTAAAAGAACATCTCGCTGCTAACAGTGCTGGAAAACGTAAACTAGTAGGGACCCTTCATCATGGAATGAATTCTCTTAATTGCTCTATTATTGTAAAACAAATACTTTTTAGTATATTGGGGTTGAAGTAAGTATCATTTAAATGTTTTATGCTTACAGTAATAGTCAAATTTTGTAATGCCTGCATGATAAAATTTGAAACTACACGCCCATCTGACACATGCATTCTTGGCCCATAAGTGTTGAATATCCTCGCAACTCTCACAGACACATTTTCTTGCTTTGCATAAGAATAAGCTAAAGTCTCCGCAACTCTTTTGCCTTCATCGTAACACGCTCTTGGTCCTGGAAATATAATTGATAATTTATTTATTGCTTCATATGGTACATAGGTCTAAGAGAATAAAGATACAAAGCAGAATGCAACATGAACTCTGCTAGGGCACAGCCATTTTGTAACTTATAAACTAGGTGAATATTATTAAACATACAAAATTAATTAATGTATGTGTCTGTTCTGTTATAATAATAATAAAGCCTTTATTACTGACTTTTTTTTAACAAATAAAAAAATAACTATTTGTATTTAACTTATTCTACTTTTTCCAATTTCCCAATGTTTATGTCATGGGATGTTTTAATTTGTGTCAGTCTGCCCTTTGGCAAAGGCCTCCCCTAGAATTTTCCACATTTTTTTATCAATGGCCTTCCTTCTCCACATTGGTCCAGCCATTTCTCTAATTTCATCTTCCCATCTTTTTCTTTGCCTTCCCTTTCTCCTCTTCCCATCACGGGGGTACCAGACTGTAATATCTTTTGACCATATATTTTGTGTCTGTTATAGTTTTTATTAATAAAAAATAAAAAACACGGCCAAGAGCATGTCGGGCTATGCACAGTGTAGGGTTCCGTAGTTGCTTTTTACGATAACTCAAAAACATGGTAAACGATCATGTCCGCTGTAGTTTTCGTTGAAAGTCTTTTTATAACCTTTACTTTCATGATTTAGTTCCTATTTTTTGGACCCATAGTTTCTAAAATTAGAGGGTGGACACTATTTTTTTGTTGCTTTGGAGTAATTATTTCCAAAAATATTCACTTAAAAATTATTTTGATGAAGACCTTTATTTATTTTGAAAGACCTATCCAACAACACACTACACTATCGTGTAGAGGCGGTACCCGTAGTTTTTTTATAGATTTTATTTTACGACTCAGTTTTATTGTTTTATTTATCCTTACCAAATTGCAGCTTTCTACCACTAACAATCACAGAACATAGCCTCGGACAGACAGACGGACATGGCGAAACTATAAGGGTTCCTAGTTGACTAAGAAACAATAAATGAAAAAAAAATATGCCGAGGTATGCATATGAAAGTAACAATTATGGATTAGCTTCAAATTTTCACCTTACCAAGAATCTGGCGTCAACTGTACAGTTTTTGTTCTGTACAGTGTATGTTTTTGTTCTTAATCTTAACACATTCACTGCCACCAATGCACATGTGCATTCACTTCTATGTAAGTTTGTTCCTGGGAGGTGTGGCCCGCAGTGAATGTGTTATACTCCTAAATGTACATATAAGAGTATAAGAACATAAACATACAACCAAATCATTGTGTGGTCATACTATTTCTAATAAAGGAAACAGGTTTACTAATTGCCTTATAATGAACATTTAAATTTAACTAAATGGCATTGCAAGGTTTGATAATTGATATAAGGCTTACCCAATTGATTGGCATTTTTTAAGCAAAATATAAGATAATCAAGTTTATCGGTATCACTATGAATGCCTAGAAATACTCAAAAGGAATGCTATATCTCTATCTAGGCTAGGCAGGTTTACTTTAAGTCAGAATAAACACTTACCTATTGGATTGACATGTCCCCAATATGACTCAGGCTGAGGATGAACCATTGGGTCACCATAAACCTCTGAGGTGCTGGCTATCAAAATTTTTGCTCCAACCCTGCGCGCCAGTCCTACAATAAAAAAATATGAATACAACATTTTTCAGCCAATGATGTCAATTTATTTTGATTACTGAATACTTACCTAACATATTAATTGTTCCTAGTGTGTTAGTTTTAATTGTCTTTACTGGATTTTGCATATAGTGTGGAGGACTGGCAGGACTAGCTAAATGGTATATTTCATCAGCCTAAAATAAAAGACTAATTATGTAATTATGGTCTATCAATCAGCTATGGGTCTATCAAATGAGTGACTGCTGGAGAAGAATGCTGAAAGATAATACCTCCACATACAGCGGGTTGATTATGTCATGGTGAATCATCTCAAAGTTACGATGGCCAAACCAATGCTCCACATTGCGTTTGCGGCCAGTAAAAAAATTGTCAACAACTATGACTTCATGGCCTTGCATCATAAGAACATCTACAAGGTGAGACCCAACAAAACCAGCTCCACCAGTGACCTGAAATAACAATTCATTCAGTTGGATGTAAAGTACATACATACGCATATAGTGAATTAATGCAGTTTTAAAAGCTTTGACTTACCAATATGCGTCTTCTTTGTTTGTAACCTAAATACTTGACTTCAGGATATTTTTGTGGTATTCTTCCCTCTAATATAGCAATTTTCTTTTCTAATTGTTCTATCCTGGCCTTCGCTTCTTGCAATTGACGCTTTGTACTGTCTTCTACATCATTTGGATGTATTTGTTTGTCAGTATCCATGTTAATATTCTCAAACCTGTTTGGTATTTTCTTTATCTGTGTATAGGATACTTCTGGTGATTTGTCGGTTAATCTTTGGTAATGGTTGAGTGTCTCTCCTCCATAATTATCTTTTGTCAGAATAATAAATAATAAAATCACTGCAAAGGAAGGGTATTTTCAGTGAAACTCTCACATATTTTATGTCACTATAAAACAGATGGCTCAGCCGGTGTAGTGTGATTTCACATAAACACGAGGCTAACATCGCGCGTTATCACATAAAACATAAAGACGCGTGTACTTACGTAAAGACAAGATACATATTATGGTAATTGTCTTTCTGAATTTTAATGATTGCCTTAACATATCTGAAAGAAATATTATTTATATTGTATGCTCACATTTCGGTCAAATGGTGAACAACTAAAATTGTATGCCTATATGAGTTCAGCAACGCAGTGAACAGAAATAGTAGTGCTATACACAAATACAATACAAGCAAGAGTCTGATTGATTGACTAAAAGAAAAGTCAAAAGTGTAAACTTCCGTTCCGTACCGTCATTTGACGTTTTTAGACTTTTTAGTTTTTTTTTTATTATTCTTGACCATGGATACAAAGCGTCATTTGAAGACTTATATAATGTTGCCGTCCATAAAAAAAATTATAAGTCGTCCTTAAATAAGTAAAAACGGCCGTTTTATTATTGAACTCACAGATCGACGAATCCACCAACATAAAAAAAAAATTGGTTGTTTGTAAAGTAGGTTTACGATCGAGATGTTTACGTGATAACGTCTTACTTCACTTGCACTTCACTTATACCTGCGATCGCGCTCGTGAGGTTTTGGTGTGACACAAGTTTCTGAACATGTCACCCGACTAAAACGATTTTAAAGACGTTATCACGTCAAAACTAGTTTGATGTGTTCAAAATGTACTAAAATACGAAATACTTTACATAAGGGCCTCGTTATTTCAATATCTATCGTTAAATTTAAATAATCACAATTATTACCGAGTGGCGCTAGTGGACCTGTTACATTTTAATAAAGCGCTCTTTAGTACACTGAGCATTGCTGATAATACTGACTTACACATCAGTATCACAAGTAATAATAACCGTGTAACAGACCCCACAGACCGCCACTGCAGGCCACCACCACCACCACCATATCAGCCCTAGGACGTCCACTGCTGGACATAGGCCTCCCCCAACCCAGTCCTCTGCAGGCCGCGCCAGTGTTATTCAGGCCTCAATCATTCTTTTCGATGTGAATATTGATGAATACTGAAGCAAAATCCCGGGCATTGCACCCGGGTATGTCCTTAAACTACGATCACGACCACCGGGTGATGAGCAGCAGCTTGCCTGCCCGGCTAGTATGATGGCTTATACAGTCACGTTATATGGCCAAAATGTACTGAAACGTCACATAAACCGTGACGGTATAAGCTATCATACTAGCCGGGCTGGAGTGCTGTGGAGATACTGCCATCGCCATTATCGCCGACCCGCATGGCAAGCGTGGCGATTATGGCATATACCGCCCGTGAAATTAGGGGAGGCCTAAGTCCAGCAGTGGACGTCCTTCGGCTGGTATTAGTGGCGGCGGAAGTAAAATCCATACAATTTTGCCCGCAAGCGAAATGACCCCGGCGTAATTCGGCGGCCGAATACAGTCACGGATTTTTAAGTGTGTAGCTTTTAGCATGGTACCATAGAGATATAGAGATAGGAGATAATACGTAACGTAAGGTCCACGTAAGGTCTTTATTTGACATGGTTTTAAGCATGAAGTAAGAATAATAAATATAATAATCCTATCTGCGGTGTATACGCGGCATGAAACAAAATTTGACAGCAGGTTGTCAGATTCACATTCGTTTGAATAAAATCTAAATAAAATAACGTTTACGTGTTTTAGAGGTGTTTTCATTACGCGGCAATTACATGGTAATATTTGAGTTACAGTGTATGGTGTCGAAGGTCGATGGTGTCAGCAGTAGAGTAGTACCTGTATGGTCGCATAAAGGTAAACAAAGGTCCAAACTGGTTATAATTTCTTTACCATCGTATTGTATTGCAATCATTTTGGAATAAACACAAAACGCCAACTGTATGCAACTGACAATCAGTTTCATTAAAAGTACATATCTTTGTATTTTGAAATAACTAAGCAATACCTAACACCGCGTACCTACACACTCAGCCGACCGCGTATCGAGTAGGTAGTCTGTACATAAATGCTTCACGTCCCTTGCTTCTGTGTTTACAGTGTGTACTGTGTAGCCTTAAATCTGTGAGCTCACAGCTCTTCGGTCCTTTGCTCGATGTATTCCCGTTTTGTTTCAAGTTTCAACCCTATGTTGTGGGGTGTTGTTGGATAGGTCTTTCAAAATGAATACAGGTCTTCATCAATCATTTTTTGACAGTGTATATTTCCGAAAATACACACTCCAAAGAAAAAAAATTGTATCCTCTAACTTTTGAACTATGGGTACAAAAAATATAGAAAAAAATCATGAAAGTAAAGCTTAATAAAGACTTTCAAAACGAAAACTATGGTGAACATGATCAGTTAAGCCGTTTTTGAGTTATCGTAAAAAGTCTTCCCTTTTTAGTAAAAGAAAGTATTCTCTTTTGCTTGTTATTGATTAAAATAGGTAATTTCAATCCTAGGAGCGATATGACTCACTTAAGAGCGTACTCCCATCCTAAAGGCCGGCAATGCACTTACAACCCCCCTGGTGTTGTGTGTCCTTGGGCGGCGCTAATCGCTTACCATCAGGCGATTCGTCTGCTCGTTTGCCTCTCATGTCATAAAAAAATACCTATTTTCAGAGTATGAGGAATAAAAAATATGTTCATATTTTTATATGTATAATAAACATCAGGGTATCAATTTAAATATCTTATCGATATAGAAAAAGACCCTTAACAGGTAGGATATTCAAAAATATTACTTATACATATATTATTTAATTAACAAGGGACGGTTACCTACATGTAACAATCTTCAACAATTTTAAGTTTTATATGTACCTATTATTTTGTTTTCATTTTATCAACAGTGTATAAAAATGTATACTTAAACTAAAAAAAGATAAAACTATGCAAATGTTCTCGTACACATACACACAGGCACGAGTCAGCCAGTTGAGTTAGAAGTAGGTAAAAGAAACGATGACGTCCAGGTATATCGTCTGACTATACTAAACCAGTATCTATCGTCACATATAGTAATGGCAAAGTGGCATACTTGATTTTCTTAAATACAAATCACATTCAGCGTCTATTTAGATGTATTTCTGTAATTGAGCGCTATTTTTCAAAGGCACGGCCCTCGCATGCGAGCGGGTACATCGGGTTGATCGGCAAAAAGACCGTCTATACCCGTCGCGAAGAACGCGCTGAGTTCACCCTTGAAGTCCCCAATAGCTGCGTCGGATGGGTCGCTGCTACGAAATTCAGCGGGCAAGAAAGGATTTTCAGCACGGAACGTGTAAGGATGCACCTTCAAACCTGCCGCGTGGGCGTCTGCTACGAAGGAGGTTGGGGTGCCAAGGTTATTTTGTTCGTCGCGAGGGATTATATAGCTCTTGTCGGGACCGACTGCATAAGCGTATGACGCTACCTCCCTGAGTCCCTCTGCTGTAGCCATGTCACCGTAAGTGAGACTGGTACCCAGTGTTGTTTGGTCAAATGGTTGCCCAGATTTGTTGCTGCCGTATAGCTGAAGAAGCCTAAGATCAGTAATCTTCTTGAGTTCCTTCAAATTGCTAATCTCAAAAGATTGAATATAAATAGGGGCCTCGAGTCCTTCGTACCCATTTCTGTGCAGAGTTTCAATAAGAGGTGCCTCCATTGCCAGGCCTAATCGCTGGAAGTGGGTGCTATGTTTAATTTCAGGATATATACCTATGGTACGATGTTGACTTATTTCTAAGCTTTTCACTAAGTCGATAATTTCCTGAAGAGTTGGCACGTCAAATGCTCCGTCCATTCGCGCATTGCCTGGTCTATTTTGAGGTATGCGTTCTATAGCCCGCAATGTCTTGAGTTCAGCAAGTGTGAAGTCTTCGACAAACCAGTCGGTCAATTCGTTACCGTCTACAGTTTGAGTACGGTGACGATCGGCGAATTCAGGGTGCTGACTGACGTCTGTAGTGAGGCCCAACTCGTTGTCATGTCTAGCCACTAGATGTCCATCCTTGGTCATGACGACGTCGGGTTCGACATAATCGGCGCCCATCAAGATGGCCAGGCTGTAGGCAGCGAGTGTATGCTCGGGCACGTACCCGCTGGCTCCTCGGTGGGCGATCACCAGCGGATGACACAAATCAGGGCTTCGTTTAGCGTTGTTGACTACATTCACTATTGACTTTACTGGTCCTGCAGCCGTGACAGCGAGCAAACCGGCTAACACCGACAGTATTCCGCTGCCCCTCACTTTCATCGTGACCAATCTGTAAACTGAAGAAAACACTAATTAATTCTATTCTAAAGGACTGATAAGAATATACACAATCATATAATGTTATTTGTTATGCTACAGGGTAGGGGCATTTTTACCCTATTGGCATGTGGGCCATGCATTGTGGCGCAGAGCGGCAAATCGTCAGGTTCAGCATTTTCGCCGGCGTATTAGTACAGTCGTGGAATGATAAGGTTCGTCACTTTTCAACTCTATTTTAATGCCGTGAAATCCGTAACCTTAAGAGTACCCTCGACCGAATTCGATTCTCCATACAAACGTAGTTTCGTCTCATTTTAAAACACCATGCTGAAATAACATGAAACTTTGTACCTATACACAATGGGATCCACCAAATCTAGGTCGGAAATTAGTTCCCGTTGCTAGAAAATAGAAACGAAAAAAAAACAGCGAGTTTATGAATTTTTTTGCACTTCTATGAAAACCTTAATAATCGCTGTATTTTTCTCCATTATCATTTTAAGCACCAGAAACTAATTTCCGACCTAGATCTACCGGATCCCACTGACCCCACTGTGTATTAAAGTTTCAAATTATTTCAGCATGCCGTTTTAAAATGAGAGCGAAACTAGATTTGTATGGAGAACCGAGCTTACTGCGGACTCTTGAGTTCGAAAAGTGACAAACCTTTTCATTCCGCGAGTCAACTAGGAACCCTTAGGTTTCGCCATGTCTTTCTGTCTATCCGAGGCTTTGCTCTGTGATTGTTAGTGCTAGAAAGCTGCAATGTGGTATGGATACAGTGTGTAAGTCTAATACGGGCGATAAATTAAATCGGACATAGTATTCATTAGTGTAATCATGAATTAAAAAGTTTTTTTAAAATTACAGTTCATTACGACCCCATAATAATTATTTTTTAAATTTCTCAGTAGCAATGTACTGTAAACATGGTTGCGGTACCGAAATGTCAAATGTTCACTAGCAATACAACAACGTGAGCGTGTTTGCATTACATTGCGGGCTGAATTATTTTGTATGGACAAAATTATTGTTGCAACTTTAAGTAAATGTTATCTAATTACCTTTACTTTGTCCTATACTAACCACCGTTAAGAGATTCGCCCGTATTAGACTTACACACGTATATAAATCAATTAAAACTGACAAAGTCGTAAATAAAATCTAAAGAAAAATATTGTAGGGGTACCGCCCCTGCGCGTAAAGTAGGGATGTTTTTTTTTGCTTCAACCCTATGGTGTGGGCTGTTGTTGGATAGGTCTTTCAAAATGAATAGGTTTTCATTAAACATTTTCTGATAAACTGAATATTTTCGGAAATATTCACTCCAGAAGAAAAAAAAAATATGTCACCCCCTCTTACTTTTGAAATATGGGTCCGAAAAATATGAAAGAAATCATGAAAGTAAGCTTAGTAAAAACTTTAAAAGAAAACTATAGCGGATATGATCAGTTAAGCCCTTTTTGAGTTTTAATAAAAAGTCTATCCTTCTTAGTAAAAAACGTATGAAACACTGCGAAAGTACTCCCTTTTGCTTGTTATTGATTTTTTTTAGAGTAAGTTCATTGGGCAATTACGGAACCGTACACTGAGCATGGCCCGACATGCTCTTGGCCGATTTTTTAGGGATCCGTAGTCAACTTATATATTCGCCATGTCCGTCTGTCTGTCCGGGGCTTTGCTCTGTGATTGTTAGTGCTAGAAAGGTGCAGTTTGGCATGGATATATAAATCAACTAGATGAAAGCCCGGCTTCGCTCGGGTGAAATAAATAAGAAAGAAATGAAGTAAACATTTATTCGTGACAGTTATCTTATGCGAACGACGAAAGAAATAGTGTACAAAAATGTATAAAATAAAAACATTACAACAACGGATTATGATGAAACTTCGTATAGAAATATAGTCTGTAGTCTGGATTAACATATGGAATTGGGAGTAAATGATTACGCTGCCGACGTCACGGGCAAAGGCTGTAGTATCTTTGCAAGTTAATCCTAAGCATTTTTATAAGGGTAGTATTTAAAGGCACATAATAAATTTGACACCGTAATCAGTACTGATTTGTATAGCTAAAATACTAATCGTTCATTAAAATTCAGTTCAGATGTGCAATTGTTAAATATTGATGTGCCAGTCAGTATTTTGGTGCGAAGTCAGAGCTGCTAACGTGATCGAAAACCAATGAAGTTCGTGTATCTCCCTCTCTGTCCCACTTGCAAATTCGAGCGACACAGAGAGAAATACACGATATTCGTTCGTTTTCGTTTCGCGGTAGCAGCTCTCTATTCTCCGCCAAATTCTATTCAGTGGGGCCCTTTACACTCAATATTATGTGTCAATATTATCGCGATTTTCAAAATTGTATGGGGTCTGTTACACGCTTAATATTGTCAAAATACTGGTTTTGAAAAACACGATAATATTGATTATCGTGGTTTTCAAAATCGTATGGATTTTTCTTCAATATTCATTAAACAGCACGTGATACGGATCGTGATATGAGTATATCACGTGATAATAATAACCATGTAACAGGCCCCTATGGATGTTGCTTCAATATTCAGTGTTTCGCGTGATAATAATAACAGTTGGTAATATTTTCTCCAATTAATAAAAGCTATTTAACAACTTGTTCCGTTTTGCCAAAGGTATTTCACATTCCGATACGCGCACTATCCAGGAATAGGAGCCGTCAGATCAAAGGGCCTACCGCGATCTGAAAACGAAGTATTTCCCTCTCCACGCTCGAATATGCAAGTGCGACAGAGAGGCATATATATTTAGTTTTCGGTTGGTAGCACTTTAGTCCGAGCGCGGCGGATGGTCGAAGAAAGTCAAAGAACATTCCGTGTGTTGTCTGTCACACAATAATTTTTTAACTTCCCTTCGACCTATGAACTTGAAATTAGGTGATAATGTTTATTATGAAGTATATTTTACCAAAAATATCAATATATTGATAAATCACATTTATTTTTTAGTTGTACGGAACCCTCAGTGCGCGAGTCCGACGCACTTGGCCGGTTTTTCTTACATTTTGAATTTTATTTCTCATATAGTAAAATACCCTATTCGTTTTAAAGTTGACGCCTGAGGAACTATCTTCCTCTCTGTCGTTCGAATCTACTTGTGCGAGAGAGAGGCAGATACTTCGTTTTTGGTTCGCGGTAGCGCCTCTAACGTCCGAGCGCGGCGAACGGCATGAGAAATTCAAATTCCTAACTTCGTATGGTGCCGTCCCTTTCACTCTCCTGTCATACACTATATGAGTGAAAGGGACGGCACCATACGAAATTCGGATTTCGGAGTAGACCCCCAGTGCCACTAAGTTATGAGATAGAGCGATATAGGGATAGAATTTTGCTAGACGTTTAAAAGCCATAAGTCACCTAGTAGTTTGTCGCAACAAAATAGACTGCTTTAAGATGGCGGACAGACTCAGCAAACAGTGGTGTCCTTTACACGATTAATATTATCACAATACTGGGGTGTCAATATTATCGCAGTTTTCAAATTTGTATGGATTCTGCTTCAATATTCACGTGAAACTTATCGTGATATGAATGTATCACGTGATAATAATAACCATGTAACAGGCCCCATACATTCGCTTTGAAGGCGGTTGTTGTGACAATCAGCCTAGCCAGCACGATATCTTATACCGTTACGTTTTATGTGACGTTTTAATACATTTCGGCCATATAGCGTGACGGTATAAGTTATCGTGCTAGCTAGGCTGATAGGTGTATAGAACGCTTAAAAACTACAAAAACAAAACGCTGCAGACGCGGCTTGCCGAATCCAATCTGGCCAACACACCGGACGCAAACACAGTTTACAATTTCCGAACGTACCCTACCCGAAGCTGTCAACCAACGAATTTAATATGGCCGACCTTTTGTCGTAAAATTAACACTTTTAAATGCAAAATACGCGACAATCCGAATTTTGCGGATACATATGTTCAACTCAAAAATCGTTATTTTTATACGTTCTTCAATTTGAGACAGGTCTCGTTCGGGTCTACCGTACCCCTGCACGAAATTATTAATATAGATAAATCTGACAAAGTGGTAAAATAAAACATACAGAAACCTTATTTAAGGGTACCTACCTCTCCTACACGTAAAGTGGGAATGATTTTTTTTGCTTCAATCCTGTGGCGTAGGATGTTGTTGGATAGGTCTTTCAAAATGAATCTTCATCAAACATTTGATAAAGTGAATATTTTCGGAAATAATCATTACAATAAAAATAATAATCTAACTTTAGAACTAAAGGTCCAAAAAATATGAAAAAATCATGAAAGTAAAGCTTAATGCAGATTTACAACGAAAACTATAGCGGACATGATCAGGCAAGCTGTTTTTGAGTTCTCGTATATAGTCTTCCCTTCTTAGTAAAAGACGTATGAAACGCTGCGAAGGTATTAAATATTAGGGGACATTTTTTACACAAATCGAACTAGTCCCACAGTAAGCTCAATAAAGCTTGTGTTATGGGTACTAGACGACGATATATTTAGTATATACTTAAATACATAGAAAACATCCAACTCTCAGGAACAAACGTCTCTGCTCACCACAGAAACAATGCCCTTACCGGGAATCGAACCCGGAACCTCTAGCATTCGGAGGCAATAATAATAATAATAATAATAAGCCCGCGGGGGCAGCTTGTGGCGAGCTGACGGTGAGTGGCGACACCGCGGTTCCCTAATCTCAAGAGGGCCCTTTCCATCTGGCCCTCGCCTCTGTGCTTGCCTTAATTGGTCGGCCAGAGTGGAGTCGCAAGAGCGAGACCTATGCTCCAGGTTGGAAGTGTAAAATGTCATAACGCCGGCGGCCTGCTGATCGGATTACCGGGATCTGGCTACCGCCGACTCACCTCTCGACAACCTTACAGCCGCTCAACGGGATGTTGCCCCACTGTCGCACTGTGCGTGCGACTGTTATGTGGGGCCCACTCAGCGAGCTGGCGAGTCACCGCCTGCCTTTTACAATATTGAGACTGATTGTCACGGCAGGTGTCCGCTAGTCTCCTCCAATAGCCCATTATCCAGCCCATCCAACATTCAACACAATAGCCCATGACCTTAGTTTCCATCGCAGCACAGTGATGCACTGCAATAGTCTTTGCACCTGGCGGGGACCATCTCTGGATGTATCATATTGTGCGTTCGGGAATGGTATCCGCCATGTGTATCCCTTTGTTTTTATATTTAATTGTCTAAAGGGGCCTCTGCGCTGTTGGCTTCGGCCCCACGCACGCCTTCCGAAGGTCCGGGACCCCATGGTACTGAGATAAGGAAAAGACATACAAATAATAATAATAAATTGTTTATTTTCAGACCAGATTGATCCATAAGTAAGAATATAATGCGAACATGACAAATAAAATAAAAAATACATTTGACTCAAATAAAATAAAAATACAATACACAAAATAAGTTTGAATAGCCATTGACAGGGGCAAGCAAGGCAAACAATATACCCTACTTGGCCCTGCCAATAGCTACTTCCACCCAATACTTAATGAGCGGACTATCGAGGCGCTCCGCCAACACCCTGAGAAGGTTGTTGCTGCTGCCTCGCACTCGTTAATTTCAGCAGTGACCCAACTCTTTTTCGCCTGATGGCAAAAAAGTCATCTGTTCTCGCTTCTGCGAACATTCCGGATGCAAGCTGCAGTAACTCGGCAAACTCAACAACATTCTGAGGATATTATTATATTGCATGCGAATTGCATTATAGGCTCTCTGTGTAAATTCCACCCACAGACTACACGTGTAGAACGTCTGACAGTAGGCCTTGAAAAGCGTCAGTTTAACTTCGTCACTACAGCGTGCAAATCTGCGGGCGAGCATATTGCCACGCACTGCCATCGCTCTCCTCTCCCTCTCTAAATCAAGGTCATCGCTCAAGTCTCTCGTGAGCATATGACCAAGATATTTAACCCTTTCTACTACTTTTAAGAGTACTCCACCCAGCATGATTTCAGGTATAGTTTGCAGGTGGTATTTACGTGCCTTGAAAACGACCAGCTCACTTTTATTCGCGTTATACTTCAGACCTTGCTGTTTAGCGTACCCCTCACATATTTTCAACAGCTACCTTATCGAGTTAACCGATGGCCCCAGCAGCACCATGTCGTCTGCGTAGCTAATGTTATTGAAGCACACATCGCCTATGTGACAACCGACACGGGTGCTGCTGAGGTGATCGATTAACTCGTTTACATACATGTTAAACAGAATAGGTGATGATAGCCCTCCTTGTCTAACACCACATTGGAGTCTATAATCGTCTGACTCTTCTCCTGCCCATCTCACTCGATTGACCTGGTTGTTGTACCAATACCTCAGTAATGCAACACATTCCCCTGGCAGGCCCGTTCGTGCTAATTTCTTCCACAGTGTATTGTACACAACCAGGTCAAACGCTTTTGACAAGTCAAGAAAACACCCATAGATAGGTGTGTTTCTGTCCTTGTAGTACTGGACAGCTTGTTTAACGCACAAAATTGCACTGTCTGTCGACATCCCTGGCCTGAAGCCAAATTATGCGTCGCTTAACTTTATATATTTACAAAGTTGCGCATTAATCAAACTGTCCAGTACCTTTGCGATGACAGTCGCCAGTGAAATGGGTCTGTAATTCGCAGAGTCTGACAGGTCTCCCGTTTTATTTTTGACTAGTGGTATTACCACCGTCCTAGTCAGCTGCTCTGGTAAGTACCCGTGCTGCAGACACAAAGTGAAAAACATCGCCAGGGTCCGCGGCAGATGAGCTCCAGCATATTTGAGATGTTCGATACTGAGACCATCATGTCCCGGCGATTTTCCCCTTTGCATGTTTTTAATAACGTTAAGAACCTCTTTAGCCGTGAACTTTACAGCACTCACGCCCATGACAGTCTCAGTATCGCGCGCCGCGGGAGTCACGGTTGTATTAAGGAGTGGAGCTACAGCAAAGCAGCTTTTGAAATTATTGGCAATGCTTTTTGCATCGCTTACCCCACCCACGCTCACCGGGACATTTGCTCGAACGTTTTGCTTATTTGTATTCCTCCAGAAGGCTTTGAAGTCTTTGGCTGCCCAGTCTGAGGCAAGTATGTCACATTTTATTTGCTCTTGTCTGTCCTGGGACCATTTTAGCTTGGACTTAAAAAGCCTTCTGGATTCACACATTTTGGCAAATACAGGTCCTTGACGAGGCCTGTCTGCTGACACCCAGACTAAAAATTTTACTCTCGCCTCCCTGTGAACGCAATGACACTATCAACTAGGCTAACAGGCCGACAAATTTATTATTCCCTTTTGCTTGTTATTGTTTTTTTTAATTAAGTTTTTTGGTAAACTACGGAGCCCTACACTGAGCGTGGCCCGACATGCTCTTGGCCGTTTTTTTGTTTTTCTCGACAGATAATCATTATAGTTTCTATTTAATTTACATTTTGACTAAGCAGTAACCAAAGTCGTAAAAAGCCACTATTTACAGGGTATTTTTATTGAATTCCGATAATTGCGAGGGCACAATCCTGAGATGAAATAAAGTAATCTTCTCTTAGACACTAGTATCTCAATTCGTACCATTTCGAAGATATTCAAGAATTCATTTTCGTTAATTATCACCCCTAGTATAGGGAAGTAAGGGATTGCTGGACGAGTTTGGGATAAAACGATATCATTGATATTTTTGGAATTTTTAAAAGTTTTTCGTATTTTTTTTGTACCGTTCGACATTTTTTTTGTTTTCCATGTTTGTTGGTATTTTTTTTAGATTTTACGTGTTTTTTGATATTTTTTGGATTTTTCGTGTTTTTATAAATCGTGCTTGTATTTTGTAGCATTTTTCGTGTTTTTATTTAATTTCCGTTATTTGTCGTGATGCTTTGCTATTTTTGGACTTTTTGTATTTTTTATTTTTTTTACAGTGTAGTTTTTTTATTGATTTTTTTCTAACATGTTTGAGAAAAGTACTATACAATCCTCGTCTACGACTCGGCCGTTTATCCCAAACTCGTCCAGCAATCCCTGTTCCGGCCTCTGCAGTAATGTTCTATAACTATTAAACAATGTTGACGTGCGTGTCTTTGGCCGGTTTCCATTCACCCTTGGTGATATAATTAATTATTTTATACGAAAATGAAAAAAATATTTTTTTTTCCTGAGTTTTGAAAAACTAAATAGGCTACGTCGTTTCTATGGCTATACACGGCTATATGCTAGAGGAAACGGAAATCAATAAAAACACTGTATATATTATTTCATTATCAATTCATCGATCGAGTGAAATGAAGGTATCCGTTTCAGCTTTGGTAAAAATGTTTTTGTGTGCGCCGTATTCTGGATTTCCGGCTGTTCTACTCTATAAGTCACATTTTTCAGCCGATTCTCGTGAAATTTTGTGAGCAGGTTTGATAATTAAGTATATACATTATGGTGTCGTGAATTTAAAAAAAAATGCCAGGTCTACAACTCACAGAGCTACTGGTTTGATTAGTGACCGAGTGAAACGAAGGTCTCCGTTTCAGCTTCGGCAAAAATGCTTTCATATATTGGGATTTTAGGTATTATTATAATCGGGTGTTCTTCTCTACAGGTTGCATTTCTCAGGCGATTCTCGTGAACGTGAAAAGTTATATTTCTTTGTCTAGTAGCAAATCGTCCATTCCTTTTAGTGTGCCCGAATTCTTCCTCAAAACCTCGTCCAGTTTATGGAAAATGGTTTTTCCTTTTACGTTCAAGTTTGAATTGGAAATATTTTGATAAATACCATTCGGGATAGTCATGAAATAATTTGTTATGACATTTAAATCGCTTGTGATATTTTGCGCTTGCAATTGCTCTTTTTGCTGTAGCAACATATATGTTTTACATCCGAAGGATTAAATGTATCCAAAACACTTTTTACTTCGTTATAAATGTTATATACACATACATACATAAGCTCACGCCTATATTCCCAAAAGGGGTAGCCAGACCACGCGAGAATTAATTTCAGTGCCACTTTTAGCAATTGTAGGTTTATGGACGGAGAAGACGTGATATTGCAGTGACAGGTTGCTAGCCCATCGCCCACAACACACTTCAAACTGGTTCCCATAGTAAACTCTAAAAAAAAAATATGTCGCTGCTTCAGTCCAGGTTCCCCATCGAATAATTCTGGGAGTGGTAAAGATACTCCTGTAAGCATTTCTATGAATTTGTTTATTCTTCTCGGATGTTTCCAAAAAGTATTCTTGTCATTGGCGGTTAATTTATTCACATTTGGATACAGTATTCTAACTACGAGTAGTTCTACTGAAGTCTTAGACGGAGAGCTAGCGGCCAAATCGGTCATGTGGCTTCAGCTGTATTGAAACTCCGTTAGCTACTTCCCTGAAAAACCTTTTCCTATAGTCTTCGTGCCGGCAGGCCGCGGGCGGTGGGTGCGGGTGTAGTGGGGTGGTGAAAAAAAAGAAAAAAAATGTGGGCTCAGCGACTTAAAATTTTTTTTCAAACAGTTGCTCTGTAGGGAGTACAAACAGATATTTTTGCATGGCTATTTTTTTGGGGCTTACATATTGATTAATCTCGCGTCAGAAAAACAGCCAATACAGCTGAGCCCATACGAAAATTATAGTTATTTTGGTACCTTTAACTAACGCTGGCAACCCCTTCCCACCACCCAATCGATATAATTTTTTTTTGCGTGCACATGAGTACAGAGCAACTTTTGAAAAAAAAAATTAAAGTCGCTGAGACCACATTTTTTTTCTTTTTTTTCCCCGCCCCACTACACCCGCACCCACCGCCCGCGGCCTGCCAGCACGAAGATTATAGGAAAAGGTTGTTCAGGGAAGTAGCTAACGGAGTTTCAATACAGCTGAAGCCACATGACCGATTTGGTCGCTAGCTCTTATACTATCTATTTAAACCACGTCTTAAACATGTGACGAGCAACAGATGGGGGATTGTTTTTTAAATGTTTACCGCTTTCTGCATGCAAACCAAAGCCACCAAAGTAAAAGCACGTTATTGTCGATATGAGTTGCATCAACTTACGATCACAGACCGATCAACGTTTAATATGGCGCGGGCAACTGTCATCCCATAGAAACTTGTCAAACTTTACATACAGACAAATTTTTACGAACACCGCCTAAGATTACAGACGGTTTGATGCAACCCAACCAATGTCTTCCGTGTTAGTTATTCTTTTATCATTGGTGGTGTTTAAAAATTTGTTAAATATTATGAATATATTGAGTCCATAATGTCATGCTAAAATTATTAATGCAATAATTGCTAAAATTAAAGAACTCGATTGTAACAAGGGCCCTGGTCCAGACGGCATCATGTTCAAATGCTTTTATTCCCATTTTAAAATGATTTTGTCACCCTGTCAACATGATTTTGTATCTAATAGGTTTTGTTTCAACAATCTGCTAGTTTATAAAAAATATTGATGTGGTAGATAATTAATAACATTAATATATTTTAAGGTAACCATAAATCATATTTAAAATAAAATATTAATATTTCGTCAAGTCAGTTTATGAACATCAAAGGTCATCTCTGTGCGCCCACCACTATAACATCTGGTGTACCACAGGGGTCCCATTTAGGTGCTCTACTGTTTATTGCTTTCATTAATGGTCTAGTCGATCAACTATCATGTCCCTATTTACTATTATACAGATGATCTTAAGATTTACTCAAGAATAACAAATATCGAGGATTGTGAACTGACTGGTGTGTTGCAATCCGTATGTTCCTTAATTCGGAAAAATTCAACGTTATTTCCTTTAGGCTTCAAAAAAGAAAATTATCTTCAAATATTCTCTTAGCAAATTTACTTTAAGTCGCACTTCTATTCGTGACCTTGGTATCTATTTTGATGGATAATTAACCTTCCACTCACACTGGAACTAGAATTGTTATTTGGAATAAATAATTAAAAGTCAAGTAAAGCAATGGGTATTAAGTAGTTAATGTAATGTAAGTTGATGTACACTTCAAAATATGTAGAAATTAAAAACATCACGTACCTATATACGCTACTGTTAAATGTATGTCTACCAATAATCAATGATCATCTTAGTGTAATGAAGAATTTGTAATATATGTTATTTATCACTATCGTTCTATGCACACATGTATAAGAATTATAGTCAAGATCTAGACTTTAAGCCGTTTATAAAATTGTGTAACCGACTATAATTTATTGCGTGAGGCCAATAAATAAACAAATATTATCATGACTTAACGCACCTACTACTACATTAGCTATTTGACATTCCCAGTTTTATATTTTTTCCAAATACATATTTGCCAGATACATATTTTTATAAAATATTTAATTCACCGATTGTTCAGTTGCGTTGCGTCCATGGTATATTTTATTACAGCCCACAACAAATTTTACCACCTCAGAGCCTTTATATTTAAATCATGTACTCTACCGCTCATAATTATTTGGGCACCCATAACTTTTTCCATACATCTGTATACAAAAATGACTTTCAGAAATACACTGCCAAGTCAGAGTCCCTTGACAGTTTTGCGTGCATTTAGCAATTTTTATTTCGCTGACTTATTGAGCCTTAAATCGCTGCCAGAGACCCCCCTTTTAAAATGGTAGTTTTCTTTTTGCAATTATTTAAATAACTACTAATTGCTGGTTAATACAAACACACTACACTTTTCTATAAACCAGCAATTAGTATTAAAATACACGCAAAACTGTCAAGGGACTCTGACTTGGCAGTGTATTTCTGAAAGTCATTTTTGTATACAGATGTATGGAAAAAGGTATGAGTGCCTAAATAATTATGAGCGGTAGTATACATTACCAGTTTGTTTATTAGACGCAATATGTCGTATTTAGCTTCACGTAAGTTTTCATTTACGTGAAGCCAATATATTACATCATTGCGTGAATCTGTCATTACACCTGCCCGGCTAGTATGATAGCTTCTACCGTCACGGTTTATGTGACGTTTCAGTACATTTTAGCCATATAACGTGACGGTACGAGTATAAGCTATCATACTAGCCGGGCTGGTGCAAAAATAAACCCTCTGGAAATTCTAGGTATATCTGACTTTTTTATCCACTACTGCAAGAACTCGTAATAAGCTTTTTTTCCAAGGCATGTTAACATTGACGCAGCATTCCTAGAGTACGGTGGAGATACTGCGATCGCCAACCCGCATGCCAAGCGTGGCGATTATGGCATTTACCCCCCATGAAATTGGGGGAGGCCTATGTCCAGCAGTGGACGTCCTAGGGCTGATATGGTGGTGGTGGTGGTGGTAACATTGACGTGCTAGTATATAACATATGCAAATAATACACAAATAATCTAAGTACTACTTAATAGTTACATAAGGCAACGACATGGTATGACAATGAATGTCAAACATATATCGTGACGTTCGATATCTGTGAACTACGTAATTTACTTATAAATGAGTAATTAACTGAAGTGGTTGATAATGATTGACCTTGCTTATTATAGAATATATGCAGAAGAATATATTACTCAATTAATTATTCAATATTTAGTAAATTGACAAATAGCAGAGTAAGTAGGTAATCTCTGTTTTTCAAGACAATACCTCATTTTTGGCTAATGTTAAACATTCCTACGCTGAAAACCCCGGGGTATGATTATTAGGTCATCAATGTAACAATCTTGTCGCCTAGGTTGATTTTAAGTCAATTGACTTAAAATCCTCCTGAGGGTCCTGGTGTCTTCTATTGTTGCATTTTTGTCACCCATTATCACCACTAAAGAATATTGTGAATAATGCTGCAAATGTACCACTTGTGTGTGTATGTGATAATTTTCCCAGCATCTACACAATTAGATCTCATTTATTACATCCTCATATATTTGGTGTCCTAACTGATCTAAACGACATCATTCGCTTGTCTTTATCCCATTTACTTACTTGGCGTGGGGGTGTTTTTTTCTTCCATACCTCTATCACCCGTTCTATCATCACTCACATCACACCCTTCCCGTTCATATAGTCTCTCACGCAATCCTCTCTCACCTTTTCCTTGGACTACCCCTTTTCCTACTTCCCTCCACATTCATGCGTAATAACCTTCTTGCTACACGTCTTTCACCTCTCCGTGTAAATATCATACCACGGGCGATTTTGCTCTCAGCCTATCAACTACGGGTGCTACATTGTGGCGTCCTCTTATCTATTACTTCCTTTTCCGATCCATTCTCGCCACGCCATATATCCATCTCAACATTTATATTTCCGTAACATGCAATCTCCTTTCATCCGTCACCTTTGCAGCCGAACATTTCGTTTCCGATCCAAAACAAACTACATCACATTTTACGAATTAAACATTTAAATCCCCCTCACAAGCATAAGAGTTTGTAGTAGCCTCGGGTGGAAGGAAACCATTGTCGGAAAGAATAATCACAGCTCGTTTCTTGTCTGGAGTGCGTAATTTTATCTTTGTTTATTCGCGACATCACGAGATTATCTCTAGTCCAAAATCAACGACCTCACTGAATTCGGTGCCGAAGAACGTCTGCGCATATCGGTCCAAAAACGAAGTATATGCGCCTTAACACCTCGGATGCAGTGCACATCAACAGCGAGGCAGTTGAGCAAGTCAATCGGTTCACGTATAGGGGAATGTGGTCAAACCATCAGAGGATGTGGACAGTGACGTCGAAGCGTGTATTAATGGGGCGCGAGCAGCGTACGTGCAACTCAAACCTGCGTGGACGTCCACCGTAATAACTCGACGCACCAAGAAGGTATTTATTTAATTCCAACGTCAAGTAAGTCTTACTGTACGGATGCGAGACATGGTTCATGAAGAAAGACATCACAAATCGCCTGTAGGTGTTTGTCAACAAATGTCTGCGCCGAATTCTTGGGATATTCTGGCCACGTATCATATTAAACGTAAGGCGAGACTGTGGCAGATAACTGACCAGAAACCCATAAGGGAGGAGATCCTGGAAAGAAAGTGGCACTGGATTTGTCACGCGCTTTGAATATCAGACCAACACCTATCCCAGCAGGGTCTACGCTGGTAATCTACTAGTAGAAGACGGCCGAGGCGTCCTTTGATCACACGGAGACGATTGGTTGAGAAAGAGGCCGGCTCAACTGGTCTTGGCTGGAAGGAGCTGGAAGAAGCCGCGCAAGATCGAGACAAATGGAAACTTCTGCGACCCCTATGTCCCTAATTAGGGATAACACCTACACATCATCATCATCATCATCAACATTTATATCCGCGACTAACGTGTGCGCGCAACGCATTGAAATCAAATTGTAATGCGAAGAGACAAACGAAATTGATGTCCTGAACATAAACGTCTTCACTGATTTATTATTTATGTGTGTGTGATATACGATATCGTACTTAAAACAAAACTATTTTCTTATCGCGGGACACACAGAGGTGTAACTATGAGACTTCATAGTGTACCTATAGCCCGAGAGCTATACGGTTCCATTGTATGAAAAAACAACAATATATCGGTATCAGCCAATTTTGTGTATCAAAAATTAGGTTAAGTAATTATACTAAGTATTCTTTAATAATACACCTACATTTATTAACGCGATGGTAGAAAATATTAAAAATTAATCTATAAAAAATCCGTAAAAATCTAGCGAAAACACTATAAGAATTATTTTCTTTATGATATACTACTTCTATTTATGTTCTTTGTAATATATGCAAATCAACTTATTTTTGTTACGGTAACTTAATAATACAATCTACTATTAATATCGTAAAACATAAAAATGCATTACGCTAATGGCATATAAGGTATCATTACAGTTAGGGTTTTTATATGCCTTTATCATATTTCTTGACACTTTTTATACTGAATCAACTCAAAATACCTAAAGCTGTAATAACTTTTGGAATTAATGCGGCAGCCGAATGCACTCTGTAGACTATTCATGAAGGTCAAATTTACTACTACTACTACCTATTAGATATTTTTTTTCTCATTTCCCGTTGCATATATTGTTCAATTCTGGTCGTAAGTATTAAAATAGACATAAACATAGAAGTACTCATCATAAAAATATTGATACCCTGTTTGCTGCAAAACTTCACCAGTTTTCGGGCACATCTTTTTTTTTCCAACTTCCGGTCTTCAGATTCGGAAATTTTAAAATTATAGGTTCTCAAAATCACATAATAGGACCGTATAACAAAAATTGGCCAGTTATTGAATTATTTCCAAAAAAACCGTATCTTTCTCGGGCTACTAAGTAGTAAACTTTTCCCAGCAGTTTTTTTTCTAAATTTTGATAAAGGTTATGTAATAAAGAGCCTCTAGCCTATAACTATCAGAGTTAATTATACGTCTTTCAATTCAGAATCCTCTTCAATAATATGAGATTATGCATAGCGAAAGAACTTGTGAGCAGCCCATCCTAGCATGATGGCGTTAATTTCGGCCTTAGGCATTCGTCCTTCTCGCCCTTACACGACTTGCTAGTTAGGGTCTACAGTGCAGCTAGGAAGAGCGTGTACGTCGTGTCGAGCGATTGCCCCATTTCAGTATATTTTAATATCTCTGAAACTTACGGAAATTTCCTTTACAGAACTAGTTAATCTTGAAACTACTAAATATAATATAAAAAAAAACAAAAAATATTTTATTCTAACTAACAATTCCAGATTATTATGTTAATCGTAGCAAGAGGAAAATTCGGAGTGGGAAAATAAAATAATATTGTGACAATATGATGCGTAAAATTCTTATACGTAAGTACTCGTATTGTTAGTCAGTAACAGCTGTGTTTGTATATTCGATCACATCAAACTAGTGAGGTAACCTATCAGTAGTACAACTCCAAAGGGAAAAACACACAAATAGTCAGTGGCATAGCGTCAAACATGATAAAAAGGGAATATAATCAGCTCTGCCCTCTGCCTATGTCTGTCCGACTCCAGAGCTGCTAAAGCGAAACGAAAACGTACGAAGTTCGAATATCTCGCCGTTTGTCGCACTTGCATATTCAAGCGACAGAGAGGGAGAGAGTCGAACTTCGTTTTCGTTTCGCAGTCGCAACACAGAACCGGTACTCGAAATCTATTCTTGCCGCTTAGGAGGGGAGTCAGGCAAGGAGAATAAGGAGATGTTTTTCTACAAAATTGTTAACCACTGCACTGGGGGATGGTTTCAAGACTCTGCAATAGAGAAGACTGGGCATCAACAATTCAACATCAACGGCGAGTACATTACTCACCTTCATAATGCTGACGATATAGTAGTCTTGGTTGAGGCGATGAAGGACTTACGAGTAAGTACGATGCTCGATGATTTCACTTACGCCTCCGAGCAAGTTGATCTAAGGATGAACGTGAATAAGACGTAAATAGTGTCGAATGCCCACGTAGGTAAGACTAATTCCTATTCTAATCGGTCACTTTGCACTCGAGGTTGTAGGCGGTTATATATACTTATAACAGACTGTCCGGTTAGGTAGACCCAACTTCGAGAAAGAGGTTATTCGTGGAATCGACTCTGTTGGGCAGCGTTTGGGAAGCTACCACACATCTTTTCGTCGGCACTGAAATGTGATTGCTTACTCTGGGTTATGCTGGGAGTTTCGCTGCGTGATCGCATCAGAAACGATGCTCGTTGCAACAGAACCAAGCTATTAGGCGATATGCCCCTTAGAAGCGCTAAACTTAACTGGCAGTGGGGCACCTTGCACGTAGAACCGTTGACGTTGTGGCGGAAAGGATCTCGAATAGCGACCACATACCGAAAAGCGCAGCGTGAGTATACCCCTCACAATGTGGACTGATGACCTGTTAAAGGTCGCGGGAGTCAGCTGGATGCGGGTGGCGCTGGACCGGTCATTGTGGCACTCTGCGAGAGGCCTAGGTACGAGTGAAACATGAAACTACTACCATTTTTAAGTCTATGTACAAATAATAAATTCGAAAAGTGGTAGACCATTTATTATTAGTAAAGGGGATTTAATAGTGTATATTTATTTAATACCAAAGGGTACCAAATTTAATATTGCTTTCAAAAACTGGCTAATCAGCAGTGTTTTATGATACTAAGGAGTTATTTGGCCAATGAAAACGATGTTAGAAATCTATTTTTCGCAATGTAATATAATATATTAAGGTAACTCATCACCATTGTGTACGTCCGAAATGGGCAAGCTGTTAATCCTTTGTCATCACCATCATAATGTACACAGCTATACAATAAAGTTTATTTCTATTTCTACCTAAATCTACCTACCATACCTTACCTTTGTGGTTACGCGAATTTTCAGATGTTATTCGGGTGTGTGTAATATATTCTTATTTTAAAAATAGTGTATCAACTATTGATAATGTTTGCTCAAGTATGTGACTATGTGCGCTACCATCGCCAGTTTTGTATAGTATAATAAATAAATACTATGCTGCCAGTGCCAATTGATTTTTGTTTTCATAAGTAGGATATATTGAGATATTTGGGTTAAAGAACATTATTTCTCAAAATAATTTTCTCTTTTTACTTATTGCGAACATACTTGAATTTTATAAAAAAAATATCTTTCAATGAGCACAGCGAGGCACTAACTACTTAAATATAAACAAGTAAGTAAAATTCATACTAAAAATAGGTAGGTAGGTTACATTTTAGAGTCCCGCTGCGGTCTCGAATATGTTGATATTAATGACGTGAACGTCGACAGACGTTGACGTCACTCTCGGCTTGACCAATACCCGTTGCGTATTGCGCTTTTAATAATGATTACTTATAATAATTGTACTTCACATGGAAAAAATAACTTTGCTGCAAATGGCCTGCAGAGTAACATCATGTACAACGATGTCAACGATGTAATGGTAAATGCACTTGCAAGCCTATTGCTCTCCACGTTATTGTAGATTAACTAAACATATAGTCATATACTATTCCCTACTATTTTATATACTTACAGAGAAAAAATTGGTACTTATTTAATAATACTTCCAAAAAATCTATATTAGAAGAATGAAATTACGATGTCTCAAATAAATCTGCTGTACATACATATTTTAAAACGTTTCTGCGACGTATAATGTTAGGAATCGACATACTTATACGTTATGAAAATGCCAATAAGCTTAGTTTGGATTTGGTCATACTCAAACAACAGGGACCACTAAGCTTATTTATTAATTTACCAGGCCAGAATAGTACTGTTAATGATGCAAGCATTTCTTTTCCTTCCTGTCTTGAACCGAGGTCAAAAGCAAGGGCACACTTGTGCAAATGCACTGAACCGATTATTTCTAAACTAGTGAGATAATTTTATCGACGCAAATCATTTATAATTTTATGTAAAAGTTGGAAGATAGACATGGAACTAGTTTCCGAATTAATTGAATGTGACATTGTTTGTAATTACTTACTGCACGTAGTAGTTGAAGTGCTCGATCGGCCGCGACTGTTGAGGACGCGAGCAGATAGCGATTGATCACACTGCCTGGCAGTACCGCAATACGAGGCGTACACTCAGCGCCACAACCACAATACAATACATAGAGGCAGATATATTGATAAGTAGTATCAGTGGCTACTTAAAAAATGCCAGCTCATTTAATTAATCAGAGATATTGTGATACTAGAAGTCTATGCATGTAAACAAGTCTACATTGCCCCCGCGTTGGAAACGATCGCTTTAATGATGGCCCATCTGATTAGTGTTAATTGTTTTATCATAATAGGCGCTATGCTCTAAATCTTACGCAATTTTTTATTTTGTGCTATATAAAACATTATTAAACAATAACACGACGCATTCGGAATAATACTAAAATGTACCTAAATCATAAACAATTGTACATTGATATAAGAGCATTTTGGAAATCACTCACTAGTTTATTGTTAAGTAATTTATTTTTAGATATGTTAACAAATAACCAAATATATTTGGGACTGCTTCAAAATATAACCAATTATCTGTAGCTCTGTACTTATTCGTAGCAGTTAGTTAATTAATTCCATTTGAGTCTTCTGTGCCGGTGACACTGTTCAACGTATGAAATCAATTTGTTAAGCAACATATAGATTCAAAATAAAATGAATAAATATTCAATCATCCATAGCATCACTTGTAAACAAAAGTACTGAATACATCGGAAACCTCCTGTACTGAATTCCTGGATGATTGATGAAGATGATGATAATTTATATTTAGAATTCAAATATTTATTCTGCAATAAGGACGCAGTGGTTTTTTACGTACCTACTAAGACTAGTGGCGTAGTGGCTCTGTGAGCTGTAGACATCGCGATTTTTATTAAAATTATTTTTAAAAACTGTCACGAGAAAAAGAAAAACAATATATGTATCAAACTTGCTTACAAAATTTCATGAGAATCGGTTGAGAAATGCGTCCTGTAGAGTAAAATAACCGGAAATCGGATATACGAGAGCATTTTTTCCGAAGCTAAACGTAGAACTTCGTTTCACTCGGTCAAACAGACGTAACAAATTATTTAAAAACAAGATATCTGAAGCCGTTTCCGCATTCGATGCGGTATCAGTAACCTGTAAAATGTCAGTGTCAACTGTCGGTCAAGTCAGTACAGATTCTTTACTGCGCTCTTCCTGACGGGCGTGGGTTGCGCTGAAGCGGGGCGGTACGATGCAGTACTGTATACATTGCCCCCGTTGTGTGTAATTTTGTAATACTACTTATACAATGTAATACTTACAGTAAACTGACAAATGAGGAAATCTGGATAGCATTAGGAAGTTATCGGTAAAGTAGAAAATACCGCATTGTACACAGAGTTCTCCCGGCCTAGTCACTATAGTAGCCACTAGCCATTATATAGTAGTTTACCTAAGTTTATTTATTGATAACATTCAATTTACAAGTCATACATATTGATTCTAAATTTAAGCTAAAGGTACAGTCGGTATCACCAATATCTGCCATAAATAATAAAGCGGGCATATATACGAGTACATGACACGGCTCTATTTCTAGGGCCGTTAGGACGTGTCAGATATATTGGCCGCGTGATTGTACTCAGTTACTCACATTGTTTAGCTACTAGCTGGCTAGCTAGTACTAGTGTAAGTACGTTGCATAAAATAATAACCGAAAATTTACTATTTAACTTCTTGTAACTATTGGACTTAATTATTCGAGGCATAGCCTGACATAGTCAGGCCTGCTGTAATGGTGTGGGGTGCCTTTTCCGCTAAAGGAATGGGCCCCCTTCATAAAATTGAAGGCATTATAGACCAGAATGTGTACTTAGATATTCTGGAAAGTGTGATGTTACCATATGCATGACGATTTCTGGGACGCGGGTTTGTGTTTCAGCAGAACAACGATCCAAAGCATCGTGCAAAACGTGTCACAAAATGGATCAAGCAGCGACGCCTTACTCTAATGGACTGGCCAAGTCAATCCCCTGACTTAAATATAATAGAGCCGCTATGGGATGAACTAGAAAGACGTTTGAAAGGTAAAAGAGCCACTAATGCGAGCCAAAAGTTCTCTCAGCTACAGGAGGAATGGCATAAAATCCCTCAATCAACTATTGACGCTCTTGTGGATTCTATGCCTAGACGCTGTAAAGCAGTTATTGAATCAAAAGGCTTTGCTACAAAGTATTAATGTTGTTACACTTTAATAACTATATAAAATGTTAATCTATCACTTCTTTTGATTTATAATAGGTTCATAAAGACCGGTGCACTTTGTTATGTTGTGCAGGTCTTAAGTATATAATGAGTATAACTGTGCTTTCACATTATTTTATTGAAATATGCATTCTATTTATTGGTAAAGCTCTGGGTAATATTATACTTTATAATCTTAACAACGAGATCTCAATATACGAGTATATTACTATATACATATTTACATAAAAAAAACTCAAAGGTGATATATTATTGGCCGGTACGTATTTTCATAGGTAGGTAAGGTAGTAAGTTCAAAAGTCTTTATTAGGGTGACAGCACCAGTAATGGACAAGGACCAATGATGCACCTTGACTCTTATTTAAAATAAAATAAGAGTTCTACATTTTTATACAACAATAGATTTAAAACCGTATGATCGTTGAATTAGGAATGAAGTGTCCATTACCGGTGCTTGTCAGCTAAAAGTGTCCAACACTGGTGGCGTCACCCTACAAGGGAATAATAGCTTTTGATACCTACCTTCTTATGCATAGCTACTTTTGATGCGGACTGTTCGTAGATTTCGCACGAAATGCGAATATCTTTTTATCTTTCTGCGAAAGAGTACTTACGTTTTCCAAAATGGTGGCGGTTCTAAAGGCCCTGTCTGGCTTTGGGATTTTTGGGAGACGAAAACAGGTTCTTCAATAAACATTCGTACCTCATCACTCATCAATATCAAAGTTTGAAGTTTGACAATATCCGTTGGACTATACGTACAGTTGGCAAAGTCTCCATTGCCTTGATAACCATTTTAGGAATGCATGAAGTACGGGGATTTTTATTTACGTCATAGCTTACAGTATGACATGGAGCCTGTTTTCATACCCACCACACGAATGAGTGTACAGCGTGGTGAAGCGGATGAGCACTTTTCTTCTATACTACTATTTCATAATAAAAATGCTAGGGATCTCCGAGAGCCGGACCGAACAGGGCTTGTTCTCAAAGTTGATATGCAGCTGATAGTGTTATCGCGTTAGTATTGACACCACAGAATTTTTATATACAGGTAGTATGTGAATAACAATCTGGTTTAATTTTAACAATCATGCCATAGAATATACAACTTTGAATTTTTAGGGTTCCGTACCTCAAAAGGAAAAACGGAACCCTTGTAGATGTAGGCTCACTTGTGTGACTGTCCTTCCGTCTATCACAGCCAATTGGCTTGACCGTTCGGGTTGAAATTTGGTACACATAAATTAATAAATAAAATAAATATATAAATAAATATTAGGGGGACAATTTTTTACACAAATCGAAGTAGTCCCATTGTTAGCTCAATAAGGATTGTCTTATGGGTACTAGACGAGGATATATTTAATAGATATATACTTAAATACATAGAAAGCATCCAAGTCTCAGAAACAAATGTCTTTGCTCACCACAGAAACAAATGCTCTTACCGGGATTCGAACCCGGGACCTCTAGCTTCGTAGGCAGTGACACTACCAACTATAGGCTAAACAGGCCGAAAATAGGTACATATATAAGGAAGTAATTTTTTTATTTGCGTAGCACAGGTTATACAGTTTTTCATTAATTAAAAATGGGATTGTTCTTGGCCAGCATCTATCCAGGGGGCAAAGATGAGGCCGACGATGAAGCGAGCTCACCCAGAAGATGTCTATTCACTCGTGCCTTAAAAAGGTCTAGGAATGGTGGAAACATAACATAAGATAAAAAAGCACTCTGCGTTCTACCAATGTTGGTGTACAAATGTTTAGTAAAAAAGTATATATATTTTAATCAAGGAAAAGTAGCTATAAATATATCTTATAAAATGTCATAATCACAAGTTTTGAAATTTATACAAAACAATAAAATTAAGCTTACACTGATGATATGTAAGACGGTGAACCAAAGACGGACATGTAACTTATATAAATAAATAAAAAATAACAAATAATTAAACATGGGGGTAAATTAGAACATTTTAAATACAGATTTCATTTTAAATTCAGTATCGTGTCATATCAAATAAAGGGGCTTCTTAAGAGCATATCAAATATATATATATATAATAGTTTTGAAGATATTTAAGAAAACAGACGAAATTTGACCACTCTAACTCTGGAAATACTTGGCATACAATTATGAAATAAATACACAGTATATATGTAGTTATTTACCTATAAATTTCATGAAACTTATAAGAAGTCTGTACTGATTAGCTCCAATAGTTTTTTAGTTTCCGCTGAAAAACTGCCATTTTCAAACAAAAGGAAGTAAGTTTAAATAATTCAAAGTACGAGTATATTAGTACTCGTAGTGGTGTGGAACCTTTCATTGTGCGTAGTCAGACTCGCACTTGGCCGGTTTCATCTTTGGTTCAATGCGGCCTAATTATACAGTTACCTTTTCTTAAACTAGTGGCTCTGTGAGTGGTAAACCTCGCGAAAATAAAAACCCATTTTTTCCAAAAAAATTACTATACGAAAAAAATCTAGATAATAATCAAACCTAGAAGTATAGGTCGATTCACAAGAGCTGGCGCGAACAGTCTATGAAATTATTGACAGTTTTATACATTTTCCGCGCCAGCTCTTGTGAATCGACCTATACGAGCCGTAGAGGAGAATAGCGGAAAAATTTGAAATCCTCCGGCTGGACATTCGAAAGCATTTTTACCGAAGCTGAAACGGAGACCTTCGTTAGGTACGAGAACTACCTCCTTTTTTGAAGTCTTTTAATGAAAACAATTAATTTCCTGAAACATATTAATTCAATTTTAGGAAATGACTTCTTTGATATAGTTATAGTTATTATATTACATATATACAAAAATACGAGTACATACATACAAACGAACATAAAATCGCCGCCTTTTTTGAAGTCTGTAATAAATAATAGTCGGAAGTAATATTATGTGGGTCGCCTCGTATAAAGACTTTTGCGTCAAACTGTATTCACGCTAGTTCGCGATAAGCCGTTCACACTAAGTATTGACATGTTAATACTTCATATCAATTTTGTCATTTTCAAGTAGCCTGTCAGGCGGAAGTGGCTCAGTTTGATTATGGCATGGCACGATCCGCGTACATTCTTTAGTATCATCTCATCTATATAATATTAAAATACAGTCGGGTTAGATACACCATTCGTATAACTCAAGAACAGATGGGCCTATATTTTATGATATTGATTTGTTGGATTTCTCTCCGCCTTGAAGTCCCTGAATAGCAGAATAACTATTCAAATAAGAGAAAAAAACACGAAAGCAATCACTAAAAATATCATAGTTATATACATTGTGTATAGCGCTAAGAGGTTGGTCGGGTTTAACTAAGTAGGTAGGTATAGTTGCGAAATGAAAAGGTTCGTCACTTTCCGACTTTAACGGTATTAAAATAGAGTTAAAAGACGAACCTTTTAATTCTGCGACTGTACATTTTAGTTGTACTCGTACATACGGTACCTAGTTCAACTCTTGCTTGCTTCTTACGCCAGCGAAATATTTTTTTTGAACTATTGATGTAATTTGGCACGGACTAAGGCAGTCTAATTTAAATGTCTACTATCCACATTTTCAGGCAGTTTATTTCCCTGGGGCCAAGAGCCAAATCGTTTGCTGGCGGGAGACGTTTCCTTGAACATCATTTATTAAACACACAATAAGGGCTCGGTAATCTACATAGATTACAGTGCGAGTTCTTCTATACGTCCCATTTATATACACTGGCCAGAATTCCATGCAAATTTCATCACATTGCAGGTTACCGAGGATACCAAGATACAAGTAAGTAATAAGTTCAATGGATCTATCAGATTCCGCAATGCAAACAGAACTTTTTCGTAGTCCTTCATAAAAAATATAAATATACCTACCTCTATAATATTGCAAACTGTCCCTTACTATTTATTTAGTTTATTATTTATTTATATTGCTCTATCGCGTATCTTACAAAATAATCACGACGAATGTAAGTTCAATTTGATAAAACATGAAGGTAGGTATATATACGGTACCAAGATAATAGTCCACAGGTCCACCCTTTATTCTAGCTCGGCGGTTATAGTTTATGTTCAACGTGCATGGAAAAAACAGAATAAAATAACAGTTGTTATGAATAAATATTGGGAAGAGACCGGATGGATTGACGTTGGTTCCTTGGCAGAGAGGACGTTGTCTTTTATGGGATGCCACTTGTGTTAGCACATTTGCCGCGTCCCACCTAAGATTCACTATAAAATCAGCTGGTTCGGCGGCTGAAAATGCCGCAAAGATCAAACACACCAAATACTCTGCCTTGGATCAACTTACGATTTCGTTCCGGTTGCTGTGAAGACAGCTGGGCCCTGGGGCAGTGAGACTCTCGGGCTTTTCAAGGAGTTAGGCAGACGTTTGAGGAAGAGGGGCCTTGACCCCCGCTCTGGGTCATGGCTCGTCCAACAGGTCTCAATTTCTGTTCAGCGAGGCAATGCCGCAAGCATTTTGGGGACCTTTGGTTCGTGCATGACGCAGAGCGGGGCGCAGTTTTAATTTATACTTTTTCTTTTCTTCTAGTTACCTGTTTAGTTAGTTTAGCGTTTTATAATGTATATTGACCTGTTATTGTGCTTAATAAATCATGTAATATATAAACACTGTAAATAAACATAAATATTTTTATTCGGTAATATTGCCAAAATGTTCAATTCTGTTGACTAATTGTAATATACAAACTGTAAATAACATCGTGCTAAAAACGTTATGGAAATATTTTAAAAGTAGCTTTATCAATATTAGCATGTTAGGGGAGAATAGTTGTGTTGTACGACATACAGATATTTTTTCCCCAGTTTACGAAAAACCACTTGATTTCAATATTTTCAGTTCACTATAATGGTCTGAAACCGGGGTCTACGTTTTCGGTACACTCTCTTTAGTCGCATATGCATTAACCATGAAAATTAGCGTGCATTATAAATATGCTCAACATTTATCAGTTGTTTATACATAACTAGCTGATATTGAGGGTTTAGTGCATTTAATGAAGGTTATCGTATTTAAGCATTTTAAGCTAGCTCAATTTCCATAAAAGTTATGTACGAGTACACTGAGATTTATAATACTCTAGCCACTCAAGTGCTCGCGTTAAAAAAAAAGGTGGTCTAAAGTGCTCAACATTCACCGGGCATTAGCAGCGCATTGTCTTGTGTTGTTAATAAATCGATTGCCTGGCTTCGTCTAAACTTTTTGCTATGATTCTTTTTATGTTATAAAGTTAAAGAAACAGGCAATTTGTTTATATAATTAATTACATAGGTCACCATAGTAAAATATTTTTAAAAACAGTATCAAACTTAACATACCGTTTCGAATGAGATCTTTTGCAATAAATATATTTTTAATTTATAATCTAAATCGATAACATATGTAAATTTTATATTTATTTAAAACTGTAATAGTTTACGCTTCGATTGATACCAAATAAAGTATATGATCCCGGGGAAATATTTTGCATAAAACCTTTTTCATTTGCAATGTTTACATTGTCAGTTTTGCAATTCGCCGCAAAACAGTGTAGTTTGTTTATGATTTTTTTTTATGAATAATATAGGCAAACGAGTACAAAAATATTGTCAGACGTAGATAGAGACACTATTAATCTTTAAATAACAAGTACCAGTTTTGTCAAAATCGTAGCAATTTCTGTCACAAATTATCAATAACAAAAAATAGCCTTACATACCTAACGTAATGAGGGCCGCTTTTGACGCCCGATTACAAATAATTCCATACACTTCAAACCACATAAAACACTTAACACATACACTACACATGTTACACTTCACAACTTAATAGATATTCGACCGATTACAACTCGATTTATATTTTTGTTCTCATTTCAAAGGTATACAAAAACCCACGTAAAGGTCCCGACTCAAACTAACGGACATACTCCGGCGGGCCTGCGCTGTCAAAATTTAATCATGGCGGCGATATAAGGATAGGTTACACTGGTGCGCAACGAAACCACAGTTTATGCAGTGATCGTCAATATTAAAATCACGAAATTTACATTTCTTATTAAATCAATTACGAATAGTTACAGATCCTTAACTTATTACTTATACAATGCTAATACGAAATTAACAGCGGTACACTCATGGTGACTTTAATTATATATTCTTGAAGTAATAATAACGTTTGGAATTTTATTTTAAATATCAGTGGCTGTCGTGATATATAATAACTGACAAAGTAGAAAAGTTGGAAAACCGCCGATATTTTCATTTCAAAGTTATATATCTGAACAATGGCTGAACCGATTTTGATAAAACATGTTTTACTAATATTATCGTTTCCAGAGAGAAAAGTTATGTTATTATCCTATTATAAATTCGAGGAATTAAAAATGAAGTGTTTTTTCACCATAATAGTTACAACTTTTTGGCTCGACATATCAGATCTCAAAGACCTCGTGTTTACGTGTCTAGGCATTTATAGTTGCTTCAGTCATATTGATCCACTGCTATAAGATACTATTAAATTTCTCTTGGAAATCTTGCTCTGAAAAAAAAGACAACCTAATCGGTTCAGTTTAAATAAAAGCTACGATGCCACAGACAGATATACACATTAAACTTATAACCCCCCTCTTTTGCGTTGCGTAGTATAGTAGTAGTAGGTACGGTACCAGAACTGACTATATTGTAATTTCATCATGTCAGCCGAAGGACGTCCACTGCTGGACATAGGACATATATTTATTTGGCACCTCAACAAGTTTTTTTTTAACTCTAACAGGTTATAAGTTTTATGTGATGTGGTATGTGTGTACGAGAGCAAAGTTACCTATATGCATATCGTGTATTTGAATCCCTTGATACGCTATAAAATCTATCATAGAATCACTTGCCACGCTCGCTAGTGATTCGATTAAGGCACTAAGGTATCCTTCGCTACCTCAGGATTCGAAATTATCACTCGTCGCAAAAAAACGAATGCTCTCTTATTGCATAAAATTTTAATGAATCCTTGCCTGACACATCACATAACCACTAACGAGGAAAATTGTAATGAAAATTTAAGAAATTAAATTAAATTAATATTTGAAAAAAAAAATACATCACAAATAACAACATAATTCATACACTTAATTTGTGGGGTAAGTATTTTTTTATTGATACGTGGTTTTCACTGCCGCAATGAAGACATTTTGGGGTGTTAAGTTAAAACGACTATGACAATGGTTTATATGCTAGCTACAAATAACTGAGATAACGGTCAATACGGGTCATAATCAGAACTGGTTTTTTGAAAAAAAAAAACATACATTCTTATTTGAACCATTACATGGAATATGTGAATTTTATAAATTTATATGATCAGTTAAACAAGTTAAAGTGAACCCTACCTCTACTTCATAGATTCATAAATAAAAGGTAAGCAGTTACATTGGTAATGGGCCGCCACTTAGTATGCGTAAAAGAACCTACCAAAAATGAATAAACTAAATTAAACCATTCTCACGCGACAATAGCCCAGTGTGCACCACGCCTTATGACATAATACGTGGATCCGACGCGAATCGGCGGAAGTGCCTTGTGCAACCACAGTTGCGTACAATAGTATTTATAGACGTCACAAGTTCATTCACCTAATCCTGCATAGAACATATCTAATTGTTCATTAAAAGTGGATTTATGTTGATTTTAATAGACGCATTTATTGATTTTAATAGCCTAGTACAGAAATATGGAATAATCACATAATAATGTACGATTTAAAATTAACCTCGCAAAATTTTCATCACTCAACGTACTTTGTTGGAAGAGTTTATCACATTCCATTTTAATTAGTATCAAAATATATGCTTTGTCTTATGAAGCAGTAAACCAGGATTAATTTGGTATATAATACCAATTAAAAAATGCGAAATTGATTGCTTACAGCATTTTTTAATCGCGAGCTCTCTCGCTGACGTACCGAACTTCGATGGTCATCAAAACAACTTTTATATTTTATAAAAATTGTTCCGTAGACTGCAGTTTTAATTTTTTTTAATGTTGTCACACTCATACTCTACCTATATAACTCAATTAAAAAGCGTTCTGTGCATGTTCCGCATAGCAACAATTTAAAAACCGTTGGAACTCCAACTCGCAACTAGTGTTGCGAGAGCACTGTACGTTTTCCCAAGTCGCAACCCTAGTTGCGGAGAGCACGTGAGTGGGTAAATACATGTTGAAATTTAAAAAGCGGCCAAGTGCGTGTCGTGCCACGCACAATGTAGGATTCAGTAGTTGCCCACACGTTACATTAATAGAGAACTTCAATGCGCACAGACTTATATTTATTATATGTTTAATTCAACTAACAACGTTATCTAAGTCATCTATGGAAATTAAATTATATTAACGTTTGTTTTTTGTTATGTCTACTTAGCTGTGATAGTTTTCCTTTTAAAGACATTTATCATTATTTACAGGGCGGGGCCTGTAACAGGAGCAAAAAATTAAACTGTGGACTATTTTGCGGCCCAGAATTATTTCCAAGTGATAGCAGTTGAAAAACAAAGTTTTTTTTTAATTTGTTTTCATCAAAGATAGCTTACGTGTATTTTTATACTCTTCTGAAGTTATATATATCAATGTTAATTTAATTTAAAAGCTCAGAAATTAAAAAAAATAATTAAAAATACCAAAAATCTCCATGAAAACAAAAAACGCAAAGACAATTATTATTATGACTCATAACATGATAGTACCTCAAACATTGCATTGACTGATGCGCTATAATCTCGTGGTGCCAAGATCCATTACTCAGAGCAGAGGTCATAACATATAGATCACAACTTCTCATCTCTCATTTCTCAAGGAGTTAGTGCAGATGCTCTAAGGAAGCTTCCTTTTAAATATTTGCTCCAGTTACAGGGCCCACCTTGTATAATTGTATATATTACGACCTGTTTAGCCTACTTGGTAGTGACTCTGCCTGATGCCTCCGAAGCTAGAGGCCGTGGGTTCGAATCCCGCACAGGACATTATTTGTGCATTTAGCACGGATATTTGTTCTTGGGTCTTGGATGTTTTCTATGTATTTAAGTATGTATTTATCTATATAAGTATGTATTTCGTCGTCTAGTACCCTTAGTACAAGCTTTGCTTAGTTTGGGACTAGGTCAATTTGTGTAAGATTGTCCCCAATATTTATTTATTTATTCATTCTTTTTAATATATAAACTATAGATAAAATAATGAAATAGATCAATTATAACGTCAGCTATAAAAATATGACTTTGTACCTAGTTATTTAGTCACTTAAGTAGTTACCTGTTTGAAGGCATTGAAAATATAATTAGTTTAAGAAAATGACCTGTTGTATGTAGTTGTGACGTGTTTGAATAGACATTTGTTTTGTTTGTGTTGCACATTTTAAATATGTAATGTAATGTCTCTTAGAACACGCTAAAACTACATACAACAGGTAATTTTCTTAAGTTTTATACCTATACGTACCGATATCGATATACATATGTAGCATAGATACTATTTGGGTAGGGTTACCGCTGATTACATTGCTGGATAATTTAGAACGGGGGCACAACGATGACACGCGTGTGCGTGGTCGTAGTGACGATCAGTGATCACATTATTGTTAAATAAAAGCGTTTATTAAAAATAAACGCATCCCTCGAGGCAATCTGCGATACCCCTGTTTGTTGACACAAGACATTCACCCGCAGGGGTGTCAACTCTAAATGGGGGTCAAATACTCAAAATTGAAATTAAAAACGCAAAACACAAAATTAGAAAAAATCTATGGTGTAAGTTTTATACAAAATAATTAGGATTTTTTGATTAACTATCTACTTATAATTTGTATCATATCACACACGATTAGCTTTAGTTAGCTTATGAAGGGATAACAATTAGTAAATATTTTATCACGTTGTTATTTCATTTGCCACAATATCGGCGGTCATCACGTAATCGCGTGACGTGCTAATTAGGGTTTATCTAATATGTACAACAAGAGAAGCTTACCTATACTTGAAATTATAATGAGTTAGCCGCGGTGTATCAAAATAATCCGTTCAAAAAGCAACTTTATTAATCAAGCTAGAAGTTCCTGAATCCAATAATCGTTTCATATCATGTCCGACAAATTTTAACCATGTAATGTTTGCCACTTCACTAAGGTACTTTATGTCATATCGACATGTGTTAGCCTCCTTACAAAGACAATTAAGTCTAAACAAAGGCTAATTTCATTTTAGATGCAAGACAGTTAACGATTGGAGTACACGTATGTAGGTACGTACGTATTAGAACCCATGTTTGCGAATACGTTATCTTGACTAAAGGCATCGCTTTTTATTAATATGGAGTTTCTCAGTTCGCCTCCAGATATTACACTCAAGAGCAAAAAATGGGTACACGATTTATGGAAATTCATTTCGAAGTCTACCCATTTTATTTGCTTTTGAGTGTATTTCAATTTGGTATATATGTTTAACCGAATTCAATAAAACTGTGGGTAGATCGATCTATTTGTAGTCGACTGTACATGTGGTGAAGTTAGAAGGATGTTTGAAAATCTCATGTGTGTGGTGGCATGGTGAAGTACACATTTCAAGTAATTTTTTTGGGTATAAATTATTTGAGATTTTTGTCACTTTAAGCGATTTAAAATATTTTGGTGCCATTAAAAATCTAATCCGGTTGGACGTACGAGGCATCCTACACTAAATTGCATTTTATGCAATATGATATTTCATATACTAAATTGCACATACCTATCTTCTCGGACAGCAATACTTCGTGAATCCATAGTTGACCTATCGACTTATACAATGAAATACCTAGGTCCGCGGAGTAAATAAGCTTATTAAAATTAAGTATTTGAAGATGATGAAGATGATGTAGTATCCTCTTAACTTTGTTGATAGGATCTTTGAAAAGCAGACACTACAGCAAACCCATCTATAAAAATTGCCTATTCTCTCCTTTCTCCCACCTACACTGTAGAAGTTGGCCAATAGTTTACTTTATAGCCCTTATGAAAAACTAGCTGTTGCCCGCGACTTCGTCCGCGTCTTCGCTCCTATTGGTCGCAGCGTGATGTTATATAGCTTAAAGCCTTCCTCGATAAATTGACTATACAACACAAAAATATTTTTTCAATTTGAACCAGTAGTTCCTTAGATTAGCGCGTTCAAACAAACAAATAAACAAACTCTTCAGCTTTATAATATTAGTATAGATATACAGTTCTGAGGCAACCCTAGTTGAGAATGAGCGCGGGAGGCGCCCCGGCGAGGTATCCCTTGCAAAATGTGTTTGTTTTTCCACCTACCCTTCGCCACTGTGTGGAGCCTCTAATCCTAGTAGATCGAATTAATAAACCTTGTCGTTAATCATTATCGTAAGCTGCGAATACTGAATTAGACATTGATTACAGCAAGGGTGAACAGATAAGCCGACTTTATTGGGAGTAAAGATTTACTGTCACATAAATTCAATATTTTTTAATCAACACGACTTTATTTTAACGTTACTCAGACAAAAGAAATTCATTGTTTTTTTTAATAAATGCCTATGGTGATTAAGTAAAGCCCACTATTGTACAGTACAGCTAATTTAAATTCGGAAAGTGATCAATCAAATCGACGCAGCACCGCTAATAAAAAGTTTTATACTACCTATCTTAGGAGGTATTTATTTTTAATACAATGTACACGACAATTACGAAGTACTCGTACGAGCAACATTGACTAAGCATGTTGCAGTAAGATAAAAAAAATGCATTTACCGAGAAAAACGGGCAGCATTGACGTCATGTACTTAATAGGTTTACAGCACCAGTAATGGATAACGACCAATGATGCAAATAAAGTATTCATTAAAAAAATTATATAATTAATCTATACTAATATTATAAAGCTGAAGAGTTTGTTTGAACGTGCTTATCTCAGGAACTACTGGTTCGAATTGAAAAATTCTTTTTGTGTTGGATAGTTCATTTATCGAGGAAGGCTTTAGGCTATATAACATCACGCTGCAACTAATAGGAGCGAAGACGCGGACAAAGTCGTGGGCAACATCTAGTTTCTTATATACGAGGGGTGATCCATAAGTTTTGATAATCGGTATGAAACACCCCGTTAATGATATTCTTTTAATGTGGGCTGTACCATGACACTAATCAACATTAAATTAGAGTAAAAATATATAAACATTATTCATTTGTTTTTCTGTAATTGCTGAACAAAAAAAATCCGAATTGAAAAAATATGAAGATGGCGGATATAAGAGTTGGTTTTGTAATTATTTGGAGCGGTGTTGAAAAAGTCCTGATGCACTAATAAAGAATATTGTAATTGAAAATAAAACGTTGGTTTATCATTATGATTTAAAGGATAAGCAAGTTATCTGTGCCTTGGTTTTTTTTATCTCCAGCTCTGTCACCAATATTAGGGAGTATTTTTCGACTTCTTCCTGGACTATTGAGGCCTACCAATAAAAACTGCGAAATTAGCTTTCACTAATTGAGCTCAAATATTGTTGGAGAGTTGTATAACATTATTCTATCAGAGTTGTGTTAAATATTATAAATAAGCTGAAGAAAAAAAAAACACGAATTTTCGGGAGAAATTGTACTTCAGAGCCTTCTAATTGACAAAGGTGCTGCTCTTCGAGTAAAGATCAGAACTGATAACCGTTCCTATTGTTATTTAGCCCTAACTTCCGACTACTACTTCTCATTCACTTATGTTCAAAACCAACTACATGAAAATTAAGAGCTGGTGATGACTTAGTGAAGGTATAAAATTTGACCTCAAAAAGTAAAATTATATTTATTGGGGTAAAATAAAACAATTGAATGACGTTAATAAGTATTTGAAAATATAGAAAGTGTGCATATTGCGTTAAAAATATAACGATTTACATATCTCCCATATTTAATACTGATTATCAAAACTTATGGATCACCCCTCGTAGCAAATAATTTGAAACCCAATTACTTGGGAGGGAAGGCCTCTAACTTGGCTTAACGGCTGCTGTCATAGCCAGCAGCCGGGATCAACGGCTTATCGTACCTTCCAAAGCATAACTACTCAAATATTTTTTACGAACCCTCGGTGCGCGAGTCCGACTCGCACTTGGCCGGATTTTTTTTGTTAATTAGTATACAATATTAATACATACATATAGTAGATTGCTGTTGTTATACATACATCCATCTATACATCATACGTATATAGGTACTAGTCAGCCAAGAAAGCGGTATAGTAATCACTTTTCAACCTGTCTACCAACAGGTCCGTCGCTCATGACATCGAAGTGGGCTCATATATTTAAGCAATTTAGTGAAAGTATTTTATTTTGTTATTGTTTGCTGTTTTGTATTGTTTCTTTAGATCTAGATATTAGATTAAATTTTTATTTTAAGTTTATCAGCGCGTTGGCAGTATGCTGTAATGCTGTTAAATTATATTATAAAATAAATAAATAAATAAATCAATAAACCAACCACCACTCAAAGCGGCCACCCATCCAAGAACTGACCTGGGCCCACGTTGCTTAACCTGGGCCCTGGCCCAGCGCCGCTGCTGGGCCAGGAGTGCTCCCAGCGAGAGCGCCCTTTTTTACGTAATTGAAAAATTCATGAGCGAGAGCTTGTATTAAACTCCACTAGCTGTGTGTATTCATTTACCCATGGAACTAATGTATCCCGGGAGGCATCTTGCTTCCAGGGTCCCTTAACTTGATTAGGGTTGTGCATTTGTGTTCTAATGTAGAACGTGGACGATTCCGCAAATAGTCGTGTTAATTAAACGGGGTGACAATTTTTCCCAGCCCCATTCGAAACTTGATTTAATTATTATGTCGAACCAATGTTAGTGTCTCTCGGGGGTTATAAATACTTACGTATGTTTAATTTATGATAGATACTTAACGTACCTAATCGATTTAGTAGTCCACAAGTTTTTTTTGCAATGGTGTCAGTAAATATTAGGAGTTGCATACAGAAGTGATAGGGCTAAGTGGATAATGAGTGGGTCGGGGCTCCGGGGCGGAGCTGCGCCGCCTACCCACATGGAATTCCTTTTTATTTTCGATGAAAACAGAAAAGGGACCGGGCTGACCACTTCATTTTAAATCTAACAATATCGGAAACGCCGTTCTTCTATGGTTAATTGTGTTTACGAGTGTAATTAAACCCATTTTTCTAAAATAGACAGAGGAGAGGCCATGATTAAGTACTCATCAATTGGGGAGAATATGTGTGACCACAGGGAAATAGAAAGTCAGAACTAAAATATAATACATATTTTATTTGAACGGAAGTCTCACAAATATCTGAATAAAATTATTGTAAAGCATGCATGTTCAGATATTTTTGAGCCTGAAGAGTACAAATAAGATATATTTGATGGCGACTGTAAACAAGTAATATCCGGCTTCGGCGCATGTCGCAACTAGGTATGATATTTGAAATGTTGTAGAAGTGATATTGGACAATGCCCAAATTGATTCACAATCGCTCCGATCGACACGCGCCGCGCCAACAACAACAAACGGCTATTGACGAAATACTATAAACAGAAAAAGACAACGCGTTCTCAAGCGAGAGCGTATCGAACCAAATTAAAATCACGCCTAATGCCATTAGAGCCGTGAATTATTAATTTGTGCAGCATTGTCCCGCACGCATTGTGGCTGTGGCGGCAAACGAGCGATTGTATCGCGATGTTTCTAGAGCTCCTCCTATTTTTACAACACCACGTCACATTGCTTTTAAATCATGTACGTACCTAACTCATTGGTATACGATCTATATCGAAAACTGAATATCAGAGACAACAATTTGGTTTAAGTATTTAAAAAACTCCCGTGTGTTTAGACATTAAAATATAATGAAACGGGCCACTCACGTCTTTGAGGTTGAATATCGCTCGACATGTTTCAGACCGGTTCGCGGTTCTTGATCATAAAAAATAACAAAAAAACAGTGCGAAAATAATCGCCGTGCGCCGCCGCGAAATTTCTCATTATTAAGGACTGTGAACAGGTCTGAAACATGTCGAGCGATATTTGACCTTTAAAACGTGAGTGACCCGTCTCGTTATATTTTATAGTCTGAGTTCCTAAATAGTTATATACATATATACTTTATTATACTTACATTTCATTAAATTGCATTAATCCCAAATGGGATCTATACTTGATAAAACTACGGAGGAACAAAGAAATTGGTAGTTACTTATGTACGTGATAACTCTTCGTCAAAGTAATAATAAACATGAATTTTCATTGAAAAAAACTCGTTACATAATCATTTTAAAACGCACAAAACGCAAAGCTCCAAGCTTCTAAAACACTTCATTATCCGTGACATTCGGCTATCAATCATCCCGAAGTTCGCAAAACAATAATCACATTATCATTCTCCCATAATAACAAATGTAGCCCCGAAATGCATAAAGAACCCGCTTTGTGTTTTTTTACAAAATAAGAAATTTTGAAAAATATCGTCTCAAAGCCGCGTCTGGCTCGAAATCGAACAATGTAAACTTATGAGTGAAAACAAGAAAAAAGTGGATAAGAAACGGCTTGACATATTGTTAAAGGTCCTTATAAAATTATTTGCTATCACGCCATCCGAGGCTTGTAACGAAGAAGCAAGGGAACTTAAAAATGAAATAAGCGTATTGCATGAGGAACATTTATGAAGAGTCTTGTTTGAGCAATAAAACAAGAAGGTGGCTAACCAAAACATTACAATCGAGAGTCCCGGGTGTAGAGAGTCTGAGGCCGACGCGCGAGCGCGGGCGAACCTAGATGTCGGCTGCTGTAATTAAAAATGCTTTGTCTATGTTTCAAACATCCAACTATCTACTCATTTTAATAATCATATGGAACCTACTACAAGCACGCTATTAATAATGGTTTAAATGAATTTTTCGAATTCCCAAATGTCATCCAGCTTATTAACCGGCTTCATTTTTTGTTTAAGTTTTATTTGTTTTGGACACAGCGTTTTGGTTTTGGCGCGGTCAATCCGACCTATCGTTTTTTGTCTCGCGTCATGCAACCCGGCCGATGAAATATTACCGAGAGTTAATTAGTTACTAATAAAGGATTTTTCTATTCATCTTTAACAAATATTAGGTGTCGTGTTCATATTAGGCAATGAACAATCAGTATCTCTCTTTAAATCATATTGATTACTTTTCAAAGCCGATTTAATTGCTTTTTCACATACCATATCACTTAATTTAATTATGTCGTGATTCCTTAAACTTATGATAATTATGTCGTGTTCCTAGAATAAATGCTCTCAATTTTTCATCACCACGTAAAACATTGTCCGCAAAAAGGTACGACTTCGATAATTCCGATTACAATGCGCATGATCGATAGACTCGTAGATCAGATCTATAGATCATATCGGTCTCGAAAATGGAATGTATGAGTAAGACAAAATATAATTAATATTCATTCTTCGAATTCGAACCGTTTTTAGTGCAGACATGTTGGCGTCGTCGCAATAAACAAAAGGCAAAAACTCGAGTTCAGTTTTTGTTGTTTTTTTATTGGTATATGTAAAATTTAATAGTTGTGTTCAATTAATCATTCGTGGGTGCATTGTTGCATCTGTCGCTTCGGCGCTTAGAAGTGGAGTGAGGCTATTGTTGGAGATGGACCTTTATGTCCGTGCTTTTGTAGAATGCAAAACACCCGTTGCGTCACCTGTGCCGAGCCTTAGGATAACGGTCTTATTACTTCATCATTTCAGTTTAGACACTTTAAACGAATTAAGATTGCGGTAATAATAATTATAAAGATTAAATTGCTACAATATCGAAAAATAACTAGTAATCAAGGCATCATAATATTTCTTAATGCCAGTTAAATTTAACCTAAAAAGATTAGGAAAGGAAAGCACCAATTTCATATGGATGTTATATTGTTAAAGAAGTAATACAAAAATAATACATGATGATGGATCTCAATTTCCTTGGTTCTTGTTTAGAATACCAAAGTTCAATTTACAACTATTTAGCGATTATCTTTTAAATTATTAATCAGTCAAGTATAGGCTAACGTACACTTGATTGTTGTTATTTGTGAAAAATATATGTCTGTAAGGTAAGTAAAGAGAGCTCAGGGAGAAAGAGATAATGGAGCCTGTGATATTGACGGATAAGGTGGTGTGTCGTAGAGCGATCCGTCACGCCGCGCCAAGGCGCCTCTTGTGGGCCGTGGGAATCATAAACATGGGTCAATTTACAAATTAAGTTTTAAGTTAGTTTTGTCATGTATTTTTTTACCCAAATTTTGGCGCCTTATATGTAGGTGCCCAAACCGTTAAGTTCTCTATTTCAGGAAAGACACCTATTCTATTTCTGACTTTGATCCTCATATTATACTCGTATTCAGTTAGAGCCATAAGTATGTCAAGATATCTACTGCTATTTTTGCTGGTCATTTAAGTAGTGATACTACTTACTTAATTTGCCTGCGGCATTACGAGTATACATTAATAAGTAATAATAAATATTGGGGGACAATCTTACACAAATCGACCTAGTCCCAAACCAAACAAAGCTTTTACTATGGGTACTAGACGACGATATAAATACTTATATAGATAAATACATACTTGAATACATAGAAAACATCCAAGACCCAAGAACAAATATTCGTGAAAAATGCACAAATAAATGCCCTGACCGGGATTCGAACCCGGGACCTCTAGCTTCGGAGGCAGAGTCACTACCAATACCAACTAGACTAAACAGGTCGACCGTTACGATAACATTGTCGTTAGAATGAAGGTAGACACTTTATCCTTTAATTTTTGAATTTGCTCTATGATTCCAGGTAAATACTTGGTGAATAGAAAATGAGACACATGAATAACAAACATATGTTGAGTTCTTATTCCAAAAGTTTATTTTAGACCGAGTGAAACGGAGGTCTCCTTTTCAGTTACGACAAAAATGACTTCGGATGCCCGGATTTTCGGTTGTTCTCCTCTGCTGGTTACATTTCTCGACCGTTTCATGTAAATTTTTGTGTGTAGGTTCAATAATATTACAGACTTTATAGAAAAAAAATGGCGAGATCTACAGCTGACAGGGCCACTAGTGTAGTGGTTTTGGTATGCGTTCAACTATTGGGGATTTACTAGGGCACACATGTTTCCCGGCACGGGTCGTCAGTGGCGACATATCGCGCGACACATGGAACTGTTGAATCGCGTATCGTGGCTTTACTTGCAAATTAAATTATTAATTGATCAATAGGTGGGTACCTACGATTCCACCAATGGCCATTACGGCATTCCAATTCATTAATATGCAACCATCATTATTAATTTATTACTGTTCTTTGCTATCGACGTTCGAACGATAGGTGCATCTCTATTTATCATAATTACTTCTACGAGCGATCTTTAGTGAATTATGATAGTTGTTCTTAGAATAAAACTCATCTTTCTAATATAATCCGGACCACTAGCTCGGGTTAACACGGGAAAAAAGAAACAAATGAAATGTGCGACCGGTTTTTTTACCTGACAACACCCGTAAGAGTTTTTGTGTGCGTACGCCATTTTGAAAATTAAATTATAGGGTATAATTCTAATATGATAGGTGTGTAATATATGTCTATAAGGAATGTGTTTTAGAGATTTTTATCTTTGGTAATATTTATATTTATAGAGATGCATAAATGTGTAATAATTAAAGTATTTTGACTACAAAGTATTAAGGTAGAGAAGACTTAAAATATTTCTTTTTAAAATTAGAAATATTTCTGTGCATATGTCAAAAAATGTGTGTGTGCGTACCTGTACAGTAAATTAGTCGTATATAAAGTTCTCTCCTTAAGCTTTAATGAAAAAAAAACATATGTATACGTTACACGTATACGTACGTTATGGTTTAAGTATCCTTTAAGCACATTTGTAATACAGACATCTCTGGAAGGTATTCTATATGCTTACCTTATTTAGATATACCTAGTTACTTAAACTATCTTTACATTTTAAAAAATTGGTTGTTTGTAAAGTAGGTTTACGATCGAGATGTTTACGTGATAACGTCTTACTTCACTTGCACTTCACTTATACCTGCGATCGCGCTCGTGAGGTTTTGGTGTGACACAAGTTTCTGAACCTGTCACCCGACTAAAACGATTTTAAAGACGTTATCACGTCAATAAAATATTTTAACCTAAGAGATACATCAGTCTTTTTGTCCGTCTACTTATAAAATCACTATTATATATTCTTTCGAATACTGAATACAAGCTAATAATAAGTTCCAATATCGAATGGATACCATAACTCACCGGCGTTCGATAGAGCTTGCAGATCAAAGAGTAGACGAGTCATAAAGATGGCATCTACAAAGAAATCCGCGCACATTACGACCAAGCAGCATAGTGCAATCAACGGCTCCCTTTAACTACCAACATTGTTTTTTGGGGGCGCTAAAAAACAGCGGCTACGACAAAAGACGATCGTCACAGAGATGGCTCTAAAGATATAAAACGTACATAAATAACGGCGTGTGGGTTTCCGAAGACAAAAAAAAAAAACAAATGAAGTGTAGAATATTTTATTTGCAAGAAAATAACTGATATTAATGTAAATCATTGATCTACGATATTAACCTGGAATCTACCTGCCCTTAGTTTATTTTAAACTAAGTATTCTAGGCTGAATAGCACAATGGGTAGCGACCGAATTAGTACATTACGTCAATCAAATTTACGCAATACGTGAGTTTTTATATAGGTACATGTAGTACCTGTATAAATTATATAGGTAAAAAAAAACAAACTTTTACTCTATTGGGGATGGTACTTGTAACAGGAGAAAATACCAAATTAAATGGTAGATTTACTTAATCTTGGCCCCAGATCGTTTTATTTAAGAGTCAGAACCGATTGCAAATGAAACTGCTAACTTTACCGTATTTTTTTTTTGTAATTGAACTATAGACCTTTCAACAAAGTCAACGTTCTATAAATAGAAAAGTAATATTATTGATTACGTTCTCGTAGTTCAGTAGATAGTGTAAAGGGCAATTAGTTAAGTTACCTACCTTGTTGGTGATGACCAGATTGAAGCTTTGAGCTGAGCTGAGCAGACGACGAGCATGTCAAGTGTGATGATATGGTACTTAGCTTTCCTCTCCTCCAGGCACCAGCTTAAAAATCATTATATTATTAGCTGCCTTTTTCTAATCTAGTTCCATAGTTGCAATTTTGTCTCTCCTTCTTTAACCCAAATAATAACTTTGTCTCTGACAACTGAATTGCTGAAAGAGTTCGCTAAATTTATTATAGGTTTGAACATATTATTTTTTGTCAAAGTTTAATAGTAAAGTATCCTGTGCTTTGATTTAATACAGTGTGTTAACGAGTATTCAGTGGTATTATTTTGGGACCCCTCTGAACATAATATAGGTAATTCTTTAAATACATTTTATAAAACATGAGCACAGTCAATAAAGTATGATGATTATCAATGGCCGCAAAAGCATCTTTAATTGCGTAAACAATATTGTAATAGTACATTACGATACAAGTGCAGAGAACAGGAAATTCGCAACGAGTGGTGATAAATTGAAACACGACCAAAGGGAGTATTTTAAATCGACACGAGTTGCGAATTACCTGTTCGCACGTGTATCGTACAACGTTTTACAGTACATATGGCTCTTTAAAGTTTCGACATATGCACGTAATCTGCTGATTACCGCACTTGTGCGGTAAAGTAGCACCATATGTACTGTAAAATAATTTGTCCCACTTTTTTGTTATTACTTAGTCTTACCGATATTGAGTATCCTCTTACCGATGCGTAGATTACATTGGTTATATGTAGGCAGGAGAGTAAAATAATTTTAATTCACTGATTAAACTATAACAATATATAGATATCTATGTAGTTTGGTGACTAAGCTCAATGTTAATAAATAGTGAAGTGTCGGGTACGCCAGTCGTCTGAAAATCGTTCTGAGCGCAAGACGTTTGTTGTGCGGAAGGGCGGGCGGCGGTAGCGTGGCGGTTGCTAGGCAACCCGGCGCGGGTGGGCGTGGCAATCGATACCACCCTCTCCCGGTCTTCTCACGTGACAGCCCTTTTGCTTTCATCCGAGCAATTTAGTAACGGAATCACGTAACCCTGGATGTGCCATTTGCACGGTGGAACACGACGTGCCGCGTTGCCCGCTGTAGTGTAGGATCGGCACATTTCAATTTATTGGATGTCTTCAGTCAGACAACAATGACCAGGGGCTTAATACTCAGTTGGCAATCAGACTTGCATCCCGCTATTACACTAGAAACTGGAAATTCATGCGGCTGTTGTCGTCGAATTTCAATGAACAGTTGAAACCTTGCAATAGGTCAATGTCATCTGATGAGTCGACGTTGCCAGGACCGAATAAGAGTAGTCTTCTATCCTCGCAAGAATCTTCTCAACTTAATTTAAGCGGTACGGAAATTTATAAGTTTAATTTTCATACAGATATAGTGAACTAAACTTTTCTACAGGCCGGCCTAGCTAGCAAGAGAACTAATACCGTCGCGTTTTATGTGATGACTTAGAACATTTCGTCTATAAAACGTGACGGTATAAGCTATCGGGTTAGCTATGCGGGTGAAATTCAGTCTTATCAATGTGTAATAATAATAAAGACTTTGATACGAAAAACTTTTATCGCTTTACCTGTACAATTCTGTTCTTAGGGTTCTCCTGATAAAGTTGGATACGAAACTGAATAAATGATTAATTGTGGACAATAGTAAAATAAAGAGTATGTGATTCTGATAGCCGAGTTAACCAAGAGTGTAGATTAGTTCGTTGATACGTCAGCATATAGGTATAGGTAGATGTACGGGCAACATACTAGTTTATACCAAACGCCATTAGTTTTACATTGAAAGTGAATGCGAAGCAATTTGGCGAAACTATATACCTCTTTCTTTAATTTATAATAATACAAATAACGTGTCAGAAATCCAAGACTCGCGATTTAGTAAAATTCTATGAATACCTATAATACCAACCGTTTTTAAATTGACTAGTGGCTCATTCTATTCACAATCAAAACGCTTACGAAGTCTACTGTTTTGAAATCATAAGATAGAGGAACTACTAAATAATTAAATAAGTTTCCATTCCTTAGATTGGGGCTGTTGTAGACAGCTTTCAACGTGTCTGTACTTACCATTTAAGGCACAAAGGTCGCCTGTCGAGTTCACACACGCGGGTGATTGCAGGGCGGAGGGCGCGAATTATAAGTTGTCAGGCGCAGCCCTAAGCCGCTACCTGTCGCTGATAATATACGCGTTCTACCGCACCTCCTTCCGCATCGATTATTATAAGGCGATTTTGATAATCTTGCGAGGAAATTTCATTAGATACTACTTATTATTTCCCTAGCTTTCGAAGTTTCATATTGACCAAAAGGAACAGAGAAATTGTAATACGTACAAAAACATACATTAGCAAGAATAATAATCTGAGTGACTTCCGATAGATATGTTGGATGAAGATCCATAAAGTAAATATTGGATTGGAACGAATAGTTTTGGCGTCCCAGCCTGTTAATTAATACAAATCACCTAATTCCGAAGGCAGGTCGGCGCCCGCGCGCCTTGCCCTGCCTCTTGCGGCTGACGGTCCGTCCGTCCCAGATATTATATGGACCATAAAACGACGATCACGTTTTATAAACACTACATTTATAACTACTTTATGATTGTATTATTTATTTTAAGTAATATATTATTTTGTGGTGGATATTTTGATTTTTTTTCTAAACTGTATAATGCTTTCAAATATTTAAAATACAGTACACCCCATTAATTTATAGTACTCGGCCGTGTTGACTAAATATGGAACGTGTTCGGATAAAACGGTTCAGCGCGCTGAGGGAAGTGGGCGTTTGAGTACCCTTGAAAATACAGATACATTCGTCATGACGACTACTCAATAAATTATTTTACTTGACACATTTATATTTAAATTAGTTTACGTATTTAGTAAATAAAAATAAAAAAAAGTCTCGAAAATATTTTGGTATCCATCATTTCGTAGCTATGCAAATCGTTTGATATTGCTATGAGAAGTACAATTCAAGACTTCTGGTGTAAGTAAAGAGTCGGTCTCCACAGCGGCGCGCTCGCCGGACGGCCCGGCCCGCCGAACGCCGGCCGGGCGCGAGTGGGACTCGCTCGCACTAAATTTAAATATTTTAATCCTTAATTTAAATTTTTGACATTTTTATTTTATGTTGGTATTCGTGTAGTTTCATTTTTAATGTTATTTGTCATATTGTGGAACTGGAGACGCTTAGAGTGTGGGTAATATTAAGCTCGTGAGTGGCGCCTTATACTTAGCCTAATATTTGTGCGCATTGGAATTAGATACCCTGTTATCAATCTAGTTTAGGTACATCATAGCAGATGACCGCAATTGTTGTAAACCATTGAACTACACTATTTTGTGCGTGTTGAATGATAATATGAATTTTTCGAATTCGCACACCGTGTTTCATGCATGACAGATAGCCGAGCAAATTCCTCAATATATTTACAAAAAATGAAATAGCAACGAGTTTTTTTGCGACATGGTTGGTGTACAATTTGTACCTATAGCCCCGCAAGTTTGCATACAGGACAAGGTTTGTGCTGCAAAGCAAAACTCGATTATTCTCTTTTATACGGATTTAGGTTGTCTTCGGTATGATTGAAAAAAACATCGGGCTTGTCGATTTTGTGGACGTAGGCGCATGGAGGGACGGATAAATGAGGCATACAGATCATTATAATACTACATCATTAGTCATCCTTCGCGGCGCCAAGGTTAGAAGAAGGGATTAGGGAATACATGTTTGCTTTATGTATACTCTCAGGTAAAGCACCAAATGATATTGATTTAGAAAAGAATAAAACATATGTGTAGTTGTGTTTTGTGACAGATGACGTCAGGCGCTATGTGATGGTTAAAGTACCTCCTGAAATATCGACCTCTAGATAGATTGGATACAATTGTAGGATTTGTAATACTTACCGATTAACTTTAATAAACTATTTACTTTTGCGTTACATACGAGTATACTCAGAAGAAACGCCTCGCGTCGTCGTCCTTACGTCATATTATACGAAAATACATCATACGGAATTAGTATTTTGGAATATTATTGGGCTCTTAAGGTTTTTGTTTTTAGATAAGTATAAGTATATGTCTTAAAGGTATCTATTATTTAATATATATTAGTAATATGGGCTCAGAGGCCTGGAAAACAATATGATATATGGATAGGTATGTCTAATTACGAATCTATATACATAAATAGCTCCTTGATTTGCGCATTAGTTTATAATATCCTAAGTTTGCAATAATATAGTACTAGCTTTTGCCCGCGACTTCGTCCGTGTATAATTCGTTCTCACCTTAGAAAGATTTGTTTTCCCATACAATCTTTCTCAAGCTCATGTGGACACCAGGAACTTAGGGGTGACATGTTGGAGAAGGAAAGCCACGAATAGATCGGACTGGAGATATTTGCTTGATCAGGCTAGCCTAGGGCCCACCCGCGGCTATAACGCCTCAGATGATGATGATGATGATACAATCTTTCACCCTTCTTTACACCCCCTTAAGAAATGATTACAGTCAATATGACATCTAGAAATCCTATTGTCAAAACGAATGATTAAGTGCTTATTTCGGAATATCAAATGTACCGATTCTAGAGGAATGAATCTCGTCAAAAACATTACATGTACATTGTACAATTTGTAAAAGTCTCGCTACGCAGTTCTGCCGTAAAACGTTATCCCAACAGAGCGAGTTCTTCATGTAAGTATGATGACCGAAGGCCGGAAGCAGAGCGGCAAGGCATGCGAGAATAATCACACAGAGCGGGCTTCTCATGTAAGGCTGAGGGCCGAGAGGCGAGACACGCGAGACTGCAGGCCGAGCCTCCCAACAGAGTAGATTCTTCATGAAAGGTTGATAACTGAAAAGCCGAAGGAGAGTGGCAAGGCATGCGAGGCCGAAGGCCGAGCTATGTCGTCGCCGAAGATCCAGTTGCCATATTAATGAGGGTAAATTATACTCCATTCGTTTGTTTTCACGTGATGCCTAGACATATAAACAGACACACAAACAGACACAAATTCTTAAAACTGTTGAAACGATTTCTGTTATCGATTCTAAGTAACCCCAGCAAACTTTTTTTAATATCTTCCATGTACAGACTTTCGACCCTCTTCTAAGTGTACTTACATCTATAGGTAAGATGCTCCAACCGTCTATGCTGACGATTGGGCTGCCCAGCTCAAGTAATCTCTTATATCAAACAGTTCTTATGGTGTGAATGGTCAACAATTACGTAAAAAATAACGCACGACAAAATTAAATGGTACACCGACGATACAAAGTGTGCATTGAACTAGCAGTTTTTAATTAAGCATATTAATAAAAACAATGCCTAAGTATCGCAAATGCATTTTGATGTAGACGCAAAGTTGAACTAATTGCGAAAAGGTTGTGCTCAAAAATTGCGTCAACAATCAGAAGGAATTATGATACTTCGATTTTGACATAATGATTCGTCAACTTGTTTACAATTCTGCTATGCATTAAGTTCAATTTCTTGACACGCTGTTATAGGCCCAATTGGTTGAAACTTAAATCGTAGAATGGCGTATGAGGATTAAACCACCCCGTTTCATAGACCTTACTTGCATCCCCGATTTAATATCCCTTTGATGGAAGATCATTGGGACAAAAAGTACACTTATAATATATAGAAGTCAATCCAGATTATATACTATGAGCATACAAATAATCTTATTCTGTTCAGCCGTTTTTGCGTGATTCAGTGACAAACATCTAAACTTTCGCGTTTATAATATTAAGTAGTGGGATTATGGTATAAAGTGAGTGCACATGAAGTGAACGGCAAAGGTAACATTGTAATTGCATGTTTTTATATAGGATTACAAAGTTATACATGTAGTGTTTGAATCTAGAAAACGGGACTGAAATTTGGGTTTAGAGTCAGTTATTAATGGAATAAATCATAATAGTGTTCAAATTTTGAAGAGACCGTGGTGGCTGGCGCGCACACTGGGCAGCGCCGTGGCGCAGCGCTTGCGTTTACTTTTTTTTCAGTTTCTATCTCAAGATTTAACAAATTTTGAATGAGTATGTTTTTCCTTTGTCGTCAAGTATATGCTTACCATTTTCATACCTGTAACTCATGGATTATAGGAGTTCCCATACAAAATTCAACCCCTCTTTTTACCCCCTTTTAACCCAAATCCGTCCATTTTTTATAGCCTAAAACCTGACCAGGATTTACTCGACAGATTACTAAAGTTTTCATCAAAATCCGTTTAGCCGTTTTCACGTGATGCGTGTTCATATAAACAGACAAACAGACAAAGTGACAAAATTCTAAAAACTGTTGAAACGTGTTCTGTTATCGATTCTAAGTATCCCCAGCCAACTTTTTTTCGAATATCTTCCATACAGACTTTTGACCCTCTTCAGCTTTATTCTATTATTATGTATAGATTTGTAACATAAAATGAAAGCTATTTTGCCGGAATTAAATTATTTAAAATAGGTACAAAACTACCAACGTGTGTAAAGTATATCAACGGTTATAGTATCGCTAAGAGTTACGTCGGGTCATCAAATTGATAACGGTATTGAGGTCATATTGGAGACCAAGTAGACGAAACAACGACAATGAAATAGGTTTCTTATACCAATATTTATTTATTTGTAGCATTTAATATTCTATATCAAATTCATGGATGGGGTCAGCTCCCATTACCAAGTTTGCTTGAGTGGTTAAAGGCAGCTGAAAAGTGTACTTCTGCGTGGCTGCATGAGTCATCTCCCATTACCAAGGTAGATTGAGTGGTTAAAGGCAGCTGAGCAGAATACTTCTGCGTGCCTAGGCCAACTCCCATTACCAGGTTGAGTCTGCTGATCTGTTTAATTCTGCGCGCTTGGGTCAACTCCCATTACCAGGGTTGGTTAAGTCCATTCTCATTGCCTATTATACCCTTTGTTGGTTTTTGTCTTCACGTTGCATATGCTGTGATGCGGTTTTACTAGAAGTATGTAGGTAACTATAACGTTTACAGTTTTCCATTTTTAGCCCCACTCCGAAGCAGGTGTATTAGTTTATCATTTGTACTTATTTATTTGTCTGCCTGTGATATCGTAGTTCAAAAAATGATGAAGTTATATACGAGGGGTTTTTTATAAAATATCGATAGACTTGGCTGTTCATATGGTTACAGTTCGATTTATATGTTCATACCAAGTGACTTTACTTCATGTTTTAAAGAGAATAATGCCATATTCCCAAAAATATGTAATATAATATTTTTCACTTCTCTTGCTTGAAAATTGCGTCATATTAGGCTTACTAAGCGGGGCTAAAGTAGGTAGTAGGTACATCTAGCCCCTACGTAAAATATGAATACGTATATTAAATGTTCACAAAAAATTGACAAATCAAAATACTTCAAAAAGTCTTTTTAAAAAACTTAGTATTTGGCATCAACCAATCTGCTGTGATCTGAGGAGCTTTGAAAGAACATGGTTTCCAGTTAGATCGTACTTCTTTTATTAGCGAAACCGTTTACGAACTTGTCATTTGTCACATTTATGTTTTTAGTTCCGATTCCCAAACCCAAATGGCCCAACTCTCAGCTCATCCACGCTTCATCTGCTTAGTTTGGCATTTAAGTCCCCCATGACAATTGTGTGTGTGGTGAGTTTTGGAATAATGTATGACTTTAGAGATATCCTCATACATAGCCTCCACCTCGTCATTGGGGTGTGTTGAGGTTGGAGCGTAAACCTGGACGACCTTCAACGAATACCGTTTGGTGATTCTGAGTATCAGGTAGGCTACCATTGCTGACACACTTTCGATCTTGACCACGTTGTTCACAAGGGACCTGTGGACGCTAAACCCGACACCACCTTAGGACTGCTGGTTGCCCTGCTGGAAATAGTGCAGGTTACCGGATTTCAGGATTATCGAGTCCTCGCCCTTTCTTCGGACTTCAGATAATCCAACGATATACAGGCGTAACCTGCTCTATTCTTCCTCGAGTTCCATAGTCTTCTCATCGGTCCGCAGTGTCCGCGTGTTGTATGTTGCCAGGGCCAGAGGTCGTCGGTGGTGGTAGCCGCACCTTTGCCGGAGATTCTTCGCACCCCTGACTCCGCCAGAACCCTGATCGCTACCTACCTTCTTGGGGGGAGGAGGGAATGCCGTAATCGCCACGCTTGGCATGCGGGTTGGCGATCGCAGTTATCTGCACCAGAGTTGGGCCATTTGGGTTTGGGAATCGGAACCCACGGGGTCAGATGCTTGCGGACTTCATCAAAAGGAAGGGCCTTTATATGATGACCTCTTTTTTCAAAAATCAACCCCACCGCAAGTGGACTTGGATCAGCCCCTATGGTGTTACGAAAAATGAGATAGACTAGACTTCATATTATCAACTAGTAGGGATGTTCAATGATATCTCTGTGATCGATTCGATCAAAACAGGAAGCGATCATCACCATCAGCATGAGAGGCACATTGATCCTTTATATCAGAATCGAACGCTGTCGACTTAATGAAGTCTACGCTCTGCCCAATACCGAAATCCAAAACTCCGAAAGCTTTCAACTCGATTTGCATAATTGTTATGAATATCTAGGTGAGTGCATCGAAGTGAACGAATATAAAGTAGGTCATGGAACCTGTCCAAACGGTGGGATATAAGTTCTTTAAAGGTCGCCGTTCGAAAGGAACCAAAAACATCTCTGAGTACACCCTTCAGCTCATGAAATAAAGATGCGAGATAGTTTTGCATTCCTCTGAAAATGCTACGCAGTACCGGCGGCTCAACAGACAAATTTCAAAGTACACACTCGTGATTTGCACCATTTTAATACTAAGGGTATTGAAGTGGCTATCGAGCGGATGAAAAACTCAAAAGTGTTCGCACGAGATTTATCTGTGGGACAGAACTGACGAGGCTCAAAAAAGCAGGTGGCAGAATCCTATCGTCTAGGCATGAGATCCTGGGTGAGATTGAGCAATTATATAGCTCCTGTCGTGAACTTGGCCAAAGATCTAAGGGCTAGGTAGACCCGACACTACACGGAAGAAATCCCGGACGTCAGTCTATACGAGATTAGTATCCATGGCTCTCAAACAGCTTAAAAACAACAAATCAGCGGGTGAGGATGCAACGTAGTTACGTCAAAACTTCTGAAAGTAGGCGTTAAACCGGATATGAAAGCTCTTCAGAAGCTATATATAACTCCCGTCATACTCGAGGCTCAAACGCTAAAAGCATGGTGCAGAAGCGTAGTGGTACTCTTCTTTAAGAAGGGCGATAAGACCCTTTTGAAGAACTATAGATCCATCTCGCTCCTGAGCCATGTCTACAAGCTGTTGTCGAGAGTCGTTATGAATCGTCTCGCGCGCAGGTTTGACGACTCCTCCTCAACAAACCAAGGACCACGTTCGCTTTACTGCAATTCTGACGCTGTGTGCTCTTTGCGTCTCGAGCTTAAATGTTGTGTCTAGCGTTGTTTTAATTAGTTTATATTATTAAAAAAAACACGTTAATAACACTTGTAAAAAAATAGCAGTTCCAAAAATCATTTATCCACGCAGTAAAAACAAGTTCTAGCTTTAATGCGAATAGGAAATAAACCACCCTCGTATTACGCGCCCGTCTCATTGCGCCAGCCATTAAATCATTTTCCATCGAATAAGTTTTTACTTACACTTGGCTTAACCAATGTTTACATATGGTGTCGGCGTCTGCGGGTAAGTTCGGCGTAGGGGTTCCAAATTTATTTATTTAGATTTGAAATCGCAGGCATGAATAAGTAAACAAGTTTAATAATGTTTCGGGTATGGGGGAGATCGGAGTAATTAACAAAGAGTGGCTGAAACTGTTCGTCGCGTTGTTTTATGTAAGGGCAACTTGTGTGACCCATGAACTGGCACACTCATTAGGTGGTCGCTAATTGAGTCTTAGGAGTTTAGTAGTAGACTATGTGCAAGTAATTTACAAATTTTTTTTATGTATTATGCGTGACAGGAGCTAGACTACTAGAAAAGTGGAAAATTAGTGCTGCTTTTTTACATTACAGCGTAACATATGTATCTTTTCCGCATAGCTGATGGTTCTATGTCAAATGAAGCATAACCCCGGCCGGTGATATTACTATCTCCCCTAGTCCTGTATCGCATGGGAAAATTAAGCCGCTTTCATCGTTTCACACTTTTCACAGTTTGCCTTTGATTTGCTAAATATACATATTAAATGACCGAATATGGCTCGGTTTGTACATCACGAAAATAAAATATGATCTCATAATTATATCACATACATTGTGATTTGTGTCTTCCTCTATTCAGTCGTGTACTTTTAACTTACGCATTACCGGCGTTACCGGCAAGCGGGCATTTTTCAAAACGGACAATAGTATGTTTTATTAGCAACTGTTTGCATGTATTAGCAAATCATAATTATTTGAATTAACTATACAATTAAACTTCTTAAATCTGCACCTACAATGTACTAGGTGCACTTGCTTAAGATGACGTCGTAGTAAACAAAACATTAAGAGCTGTTATTTGTACTGTCTTGACAATTGACTTTGCTTTACATTGCTGGCAATTAAAATTTTGTCCGAAAACAAAGGAAAGTGAAATTTTAGTTTTACTATAAAACTAAGTTCATGGTCTACGTTTCGATACCCTGCTTAAAGAAAAGCCCGCATGCCGGTAACACACTGTATATGATTGTTTGTAAGTTGTAAATTGGGCGACGCTGCGGGGAATGGGCGTGGATTGGTTTACATTTCGGCGGCTGATCATTTTCAGATAGTACTTTATTATGAGTGGTTCAACGGATATATCGTTCTTATGGGCAAATAATAATTAAAATGTGGCATCGGGGCTGGGATACGAGGCACGTGCTGGCGCCGGGCCACGCGCCGTGCCGGCTCCTCGCATTGTTGCTGGGGTTATTTATGAATATTGTTCATTTCAGAAGTACTACTTCCCCTGAACGATGTCGACATACACTTATGAACACTTCGTGCGGTTAAGCGAGGATGATCGCCACCGACGCATACGTATATTGGCAAGTTTAGGATAATTACCTACTATGTAGTTGTGATATAAATTCCAACGCGTAAAAATAATGACTATGTAAGTGCGTCATTACGTTTTTTATTTATGATTGGTTTGTGAACGATACTAGATTGAATGAATAACGAATAAGTTGAGGTGAATAGGGATACATGTTCTGTATGGATATACTAATAAAGTTATTCGAGAACTATTTTTGGATAGTTTGGTTTCATTTTATTTCAAGGTTCTCTCTTATAATACCTAATGTACTCATAAATATGTCTCTTATAATTTTTGAGTTAACCGCGAACATACAGACATCCAAACAGACAGACAGACGCGGCGGGGGACTTGGTTTCATAAGGTGTAGTGTTGTATTTTCAAATTTCACACTAGGTAGTAGTTATTTTGTATACATTTTTCACTGTTGTGTGTATCATAATTTTATTGGCTACTTAGCGAAAATTAGTCATAGACGTTGTTTAAAACATAGGTACCTATACTTAATTTTATGCGTAGTGCGCAGTTATATTAATGAGTTTCTCAGATTAGGTATGCTACCACTTACAATCTTTTGTAAGAAACTTACTTACTTACTAGGCTGGCTCGATGACCCGAAGAGGATCTTGGCCTCCGACACAAGAGAGCGCCACTCTTCTCTATTCTGCGCCACCTCACGCCAGTCGGGTACTCCGAGGTTAGCCAGGTCCTTGAGGGCCTCGTCACTCCAGCGGTATCTGGGACGACCAACCGGACGTTTTCCATTGGGCCGACCCACATACGCTCTCTTCACTGACCGATCGTCTCCCATCCTCTCCAAATGGCCGAGCCAGCGGAGTCGCGCTGATTTTACTTCGCCCGCTTTTGTAAGGAAAGCCATGAATTACTTAATCTCAAAGCATTTAGTGTCTTGCAGTAATCAATGTAATCATGTAGTAATTGTTGTTTTGAATCGGCCGTAGTATTGACAGCGGCACCCTCGTACCGCGTGGTCTCCAATAGGTTGGAGTGAGGCGATAAATTACGAAACAGTACAGCAGTGTGATAGCCGTCGGGCCGCGATTGGTATCGGAAGCGGAGGCTGTCGGGAGGGGTGACTTCCTCGTTCCGGCTGCTGCTCGCGGTCGTAACTCATCATCAGCGCCCCGCGGGAGGCGAGAACACTCTCCCTCACGTGAATACAAAGAAAAATAATGTGAATTATACCCTCTGCGTAAGCGAAAAGGGCCATTGCGAGATCTAAAAAACTACTCATGGACTGCCTTTGAATAACATTTGTTGTACCGAAAAGAATTTGATTTGAATGTTCGTACGAGTAAAATTGTACGTAATGAAGTAAGTTTAAATATCGTATGACTTTAATTACATATCACTGGATACTACATTCCTGGTTTGTAGGAATACGTATAAGGTATACGTAGAATTAATAATTGTGTATTGTGTATGCTTGGATAATCTAAGTGTGTCCATTAATTTCACAATTTGTCATCTTATAAATGTGAGCTTCATGTAAACCACACCTTACAGTTACCTATATTACCACACACTTAAAGCTAATAAATATGATTTAATTTCATAAAATTTTGTGCCATTCAGTTAAGCCGCAGCTTAATCAGCCAGGTTCACGAAGTCATCTACGGAGCCTTATTACTTAGTAAGAGGGCATTCCAAGACTATGTCGTTTATGGTCTGGTCTGCGTGTCTACAGTCGCAAGCAGGCGATCGGCCCCAACCCCGTTTGTGCCGGTGATGGGCGCAGTTTTCAACACCCGGTGAGGTTCCTAGGAACGGACTAGTGGTTTTCGCGGGCTGATAGAAGAGAAGGGGGTTCAGTAGGGTCCCTGTGGTGTTCCCAGTCTATATGCCACGCCTCATCCAAGCTCCAGTTGGGTAGGTTAGACATCAATAGTGCCGGAGGAAATTTTTGAGCTGACCCTTTGTCTTTCAAAGCCGGTGAGATCTAAATGTATGGGTAATTCCTGGCAGATGTTCATATTGTTCATTATGCGGGTTTCTCGGCGTAGGCAAGTCTTCCTTCGTAGGTGTGCAGGAGCTTTAATGCATACGGTAGAAAGCCAGTTAGTAGGAATAGGCTTAAGCACCCGCTTATCAGGCGAAGCCTTCGTGTTGCTTATGTCTAAGGACGCTACGACACGCTTAAAGAGGCCTTGGTATGCATGAGAACGCCTCGACATGTCTAGAGATGCCTCGGCATTCCCAAGCACACCTCGGTATGCCTGAGGAAGCCTCGGCAAAAAATCCGTGCCCTTACCGTGCCGTGCCGACGATGTGCTCCGGGCCTAAGAGTCAAGCCTGTCAAACAAACGTAAATCACATGTGCTCTGACAAGGTATCTGTAGAAAGTAAGAATGTACTGTTTTAATTATAGTCACAAATAACTAGGGTCCATGGAAAGCATGTTACTGTATTCCTAAACCCGGACCCGGCTATATCCTAAGACCAAGACCACCGTGGGATGGGCAGCAGCATCCCTGGAGTGCGGGGAGATATTGCGATCGCCAACCCGCATGTTAAGCGTGGTGATTATGGCATTTATCCCTTATGAAATTGGGGGAAGCCTATGTTGCCTATGTCCAGCAGTGGAAGTCTTTGGGCTGATATGGTGGTGGTGGTATTCCTAAAAAACTGTATTTTAATAAACTGGTTGTAATAAAGAATTATTATTATTCATAGATTAGCAAAGAAGATGGTAGTAATTTGCCTGCGCTTTATTGATAACTTTACTACTATTTCTAAAACTAGTAGTCGTAGTAGTATCGACTGATCGTATACTAGACTCATCAGGTCAAACATTTAATACCGCCATAAACGGTCAACGACGAAAATTTCGTGTTATACATATATGCATCTCAACTATCGTAGCCAAATTTATGTACCTACCTGATTTTACTCAGCAGTGCCGTTGGCATTTAATTTCCAACTCGCAAATTAATTATTAAACGCAGACATGATATAAACAACAATGCGTCAAATTCCAACCCTCTCATGTTATGTCCCATCGCAGGTATTTAATTAATATTAACACAAAAGCAGGTTTGCAGTTTGGTTCTAACCTCGTGAGAGGCTATTCATCTATGGTGCAAAATTGATTGCTGCGTCCGGCTTGTCGATTAACTTTATTGTTTAGCGTATACATAGAGAGCACGTATCAGGAGAGATAGATCTAGCAGCGGAACTGTAAACTATAACACAAATCCCTGCAAAATAGAAGTAGGTACTCGTATCTAGCACGGTTTCATCTCACAGACTGCCTCGCCAAACGGAAATTTAACGTCCTCTTCCGTGGCCTGCATGTCTAGCACAATTTCTACCGTAAATACCCCACACATACTGGACCGATCCCTGACATATAAAAAAATACTTGGAAAAAGTTGTGCAGACGCTGACGAGTAGGCTAATTATTAAATGTCTGCATCTGGTTCTGGTGTACAGTCAGCATCAAAAGTAGCTACGCATATGAAGGTGTCAAAAGCTCTCGTTCCCTTGTGATAAAGACTATTGAACTGTTCAAATGCGTAGCTACTTTTGATGCCGACTGTACTCCAGACCTAAATACTGTGGTCCTGTATGGTACCGTAGTGTTCATACAAATAAGATTCGCAACCAACTCAACGAGAAGATGCGCATAGCCACACACTTATTGAATCCTCCCATCCCAATCAAATTAGATGAACCTATGTAGTTTTTAACCCCCGACGCTAAAAGAGAGGGGTGTTTTAAGTTTAACGTGTCTGTCTGTCTATCTGAACACTATCTGTGTGTCTGTGAGTGGTATCGTAGCTCCCAAACGTATGAACCGATTTTGTATAGTTTTTTTGTCTCATAGATAATTTTATCCCGAGTGTTCTTAGCCATGTTTCATGAAAATCTGTTTAGCCGTTTTTGAGATATTGAGCTTTGAAATGAAAAGGTCGGGAGTTTTTCAACTTTTTTAAGTTGTAGTTATATTCATTCACGAATTGGGGTGGGGGATACTATAGGCGGTCTTCGAAACACTTGTATCGGCAGGAAAACAATAGCGCGTCGCGCGCTCACGGCTTTAGATGTCTTAGTTCGATCAACGACATAAACGAGAAAGAGGAATTTACGAGTCAACAACATTTTTTGGTATGATTTAGTGTTGAATTTGAATTAAACGATCATAAAAATATATATATATTTATATTAAATATCGATGAGACTACGTTTGTGGGGGTTACTAATTTACACATACCTTGGTCGGTTTTTACGGGTGAAGAATTTTTGACGCCCTTTTTGATTGGGTTAAAACACTTACCTACGTGACATTCTACACTCACCGATTATCGCGCTTCCGTTCCAATACATTTCAATTCTGAACACGATTGACATGCTTTTTGTACCAGCATTAGTAATGCAAATTAGTCAAAGAAAAAGATAAGATAGAGAAATACCTCTCAAAATAAATGTTGTTATTTAAAATAACTAACCCAAAATAGTTTCGTCTTACGTATGTACAGTACACCCCTCGCACTGCTACACCATGGTGGAGGTGGTCCCTTAATGAAGGTTCCTTAATTTAACTGCCACCGAAAATCTAGATATTGTAGAGATAAATTCGAAAGGTAATCTAGAGCTCAGAAGGCAGTAGGTAAGTACAGGGCAAGCTCGGATGAAACATTTCTGGCGAACCAGTTGTAATCATTTGGTTTTCTGCTTTATGGCTGTGTAATAAACATTCTAGTTGTCCACTTAAAACATTTTTTTGTCGCCAGCCAGTAACAATACGATTGGCATAAAACGCTCCAGTTTTATATTTTCTCATTCTAATAAATAAAGATTTCAGTCCTTACAGATCGGAGCCCTCTAAAAACGACCGCCCGGGTTGGTGTATTAGAATTTCCAACTCTATTGTGTTTTATCATACATTCTTTTTTGCACCTCGTCAGTGTGCATTTGCAATTTTCATTCCGGCGATGGCATAGATTACGTTTTTGCGTAACGTTGATTGCGTCTACATTAATTCGGTAGGCGCTTGATCGATTAGATCATAACTTAACATTTTTCGTTAAGTTATTTCCTCCCTGATTTAACCAATTTAAGACTTGCCGTTTGCTAATTATACAATTTTTGTTCTCTAATCTAAGTCTGAACTTTTCTTCTTATTATATGTTCATCTAACGAGATAGAAAGAGAACTGTACTTACAGACGAATAGTATTATAGTAGTGTCTACTACTTGCGTTGCGTGATTGCAATTCATATTAGTACGATTTGGTTTCTCTTTGCTTTTCTCTTTTTTGTGCGAGCGGGTGCCCTTATACATTGAACCCGCACGAATATATGAGCGCCCCCTTGGCCGCCCCGCAACCCGCTGGCGTCCAGACCGCGGTCTTAGTACAGTCAGCATCATATTCATAGAGTTAATGGCAGCCAAATATCTAGACACGCGGCAGCGTGTCCAGCCAAGTTCACCCTAGGAACTGGCGGACAGCAGCCGTACGTGTGTTATATTACACGAACCGTTTGGAGCTACTTTTGACCCCCCAATAACTCCAAATATACGAGTATCTAACATAAAAAAAAAAATTTTGGTACATATATTAAGATCCTTTAGACCAACTAGAACACCAAATTTCATAAATATAGGTTTAATAGTTATTGAGATATTAAATTCCAAAAAACGGCATTTTTACCACTGACTGACTGACTGACTGACTAGTAATCAAAAACCTAACCAACTTCCATGTGACCTAGAAAGCTGAAATTTGGCATGCAGCTTGGTAATTGTGTGTGTACACCAGAAAAACACTGAAAACAGTGATTTAATTATTACCTTTATTATTATTATTATTATTTATGCTAGTTACCTCAGAACTCCGTCACTTATTAACCGATTTGAAAATCCTTTTTTTGTTTGAAACGGTATACTTCAGGAGTAGTCCCATAGTAATTAGGTAAGAATCTGATCATAGGGTCCTGGAGAAATCGAGGGAACTCTTCAAATATTTGAGGTGCACCTATAGCGATTTGGGTATTTTGTATGGTAACTCGTGCATTTGCTCCATTTGGCGAAGATTGACAAAAAGTAATGATATCCCATCAAAAACATAAATGTGAAAACGGGAGCCAAGTTCAATATTAAAAATATGCCATTCTTGGTTGTCGTCTTCACCGACAAAAGAATTGAGATCTAAATGGGTGCCAAGTTTGTGGCACTACATTGTTTACAGTAAAACTAATTTACTGCGGCTTAATGCATTTTGAGCCTTTAACTTGGCAGTTTTCTATGCAGTATGTTATAATACCATAAAAGCTGTTGGATATTTAAGAAAACTGCCAAGTGTGTTTCTTTTCGTGTTATTATACCGATATTTTTGTAGTTATTCCGCTATTCGGAGTGAATGCAAAACCAAATGTGCCTTTTATAAGGTACAGAAAGATTATTGTCGGTTACTACAAGACTTAATAGTAATAGTAAGGGACTAAGTAGGTACTCGTAGATTATGAGACGTCGGCGTGTAAACAAAAAGGGTCCCTGTCGAGGGTTGCAATGGGCGGAGTCAGGTGTCACTGGCAGGCAGCAGATCTTATCTGGCGAGGGAGGCACCGCCGACCTGCGATCATACTTTGCCGCCGGTTCTATCAAATCATAGGCCAAACCTAAGTTAACAAACGGTACGCATAAATAAATTGACCACGTGTGTGTCGGGCTACATGCAATGTAGGGTTACGGACTTAAAAAATCACATTTTATATTTAGTATGTGTCTGACACAACTGACTAACGACAGTATTTAAGTAATCAAACAAATTTCTATTTCTACGAAATTTTGCCTTCAGGGTATATTTGATAGGTTCTGCTATTACTCGTTGATAGTTTTCCTTCAAATACTACTTACTTTACTACTACCATGATTTTTAGTTACCGTAGCGTACCAAAACGGTAAAAAATTATAGTGTCGGTCTCTATGTCTGTGACATTGCTAAATATCTCAAGAACTAGTTATGCTTTCGATTTGAAATAGTTATAAAGCAGGCCGATCCAGATGTATTGAACATGTTTTTTTATATATTTTTTATTCTATAGATCTTTTTGTCGGTGTGATTGATATATGCACGTACTCTTATCATGATAATGATGGTGATGACTGTGATGAGTCCCTGTTATCCCTCATTAGATACCTACTCGTCAAGGGCTTACAAATGAATACATGTACAATGTACCCATGACAAATTACAGTTTTCTAGTAGTAGGTAACGGTTACTGAGCTCATGATGCAGACAGACGGACATGACACATGGCGATTTAACTATAAGGGTTCCCTTTATACTACCGGAACCCTTAAAAGTAACTGAATTTTTATTTAGGTTGTTTGGCTTATTTTATTAATACTTTCTAATTTCATACGAACTCGATCTCACTGAGATTATTATATAGATCAAATGCTAGACATTGTAAAAATTCTAAAATTAAAGTACCTTACATTTTCAAACTTATACAGAAGATAAAGAGTTAGTTTCGGTTTAGATGTGACCTATCTAGGTACTGTTGTGCTTTCATTTCTATAGAAATGGTCATTATTATAAAAAAATAAGTTTGATTTGTATGTAACGGCTAATCCCGGAACTACGAATCCGATTTCAAAATTCTGACATCGGTGTCTATGTTGGGAATGGTCCTTTGGGATGGACATAGACTATATTGTATCCCGCGGCATCGGCACTGCATTGGTGCCTTCATTCTTTGTAATGCGCTGGAGCAGTCCCGATGGCAGCTATTACTGTAGAATGCCTATTTACTATTGATACATTAGTAAGACTTTTGGCCTTGCCAAAAACCTTACTAGACAGTGCAATTCCATGTTGTAATCGAATTTCGATTAACACATACTCGTATTATTAGTGCTAGTGATGTGATGACATTGTGCAACGAATGTAGGTATTTCTTGAACTCATTGCACTAAAGCCCTAAAGATAGTGGAAGTAGAGCTTGTGCGAATTTCAATGTTTTAACAACGTCTCGATGTACTTGATCGTTGTAGGCACTCACGGCGCGCGTTCGTTAGCCTGGCCGGACTCCGCGACGACGGCTTCTTATTCCACGCAATATGTTATTACCTTAATATATTTTTTAATTTCTCTGCCAGATATTTAAAGCCAATTGCAAAGTGCATGCGCGGGAGTGAGATTTATAACAAGAAAAAGCTCCTACCGCGCTTGCACCGTAAGGATCAATAAATCTTTTAAATACTGAATCGGCCAATCCCTGTTGAGAACTATAAATCATCTCCGCGGACAGTAAAGTCGATTCGAATGTGACGTCTCGCTCGCACTCGCCCCTTCTTATGCATTTCACATCATTTATCATTTCCTTCTCTCATTCCTCCTCAATGATAAATTCAATTCTCTTTTGGAATATGATTGTTCATCGTTTTGTAACGGTGGTGTTTTATTGTGGGTATCGTCACGGAGTTAGGTTTTTTGATCGGCGTCTGATCGAAATCATCGCGAGAATTGGATTTCCATTTTAGATTTCGTATCCCGAATGATCAATCTTAGTAATCCTTCAAAGTTGAATATCTACCTACCTACTTCCAACAACTTTATACGCAATGAATAAAAAGGTAAGGCAAAACCCTCCATGGAATCAGATATTTATTTACAAAGGTCCTTTAATAAAGACAAGTTTAAGAACAAGATCTTAGTTTATATTAAATCGGTATATCTGCGTTTATTTGATACCAGCCAAAGTAATCAAGGGACCACCAGGGTTCTTGTGGCACACAAGCCAATCGTATATTTTTGCATATAACTTTCCGTAATTTCTGCTCAGATATTGATAAGAAATTTATTGTCCTGCTTCAATGCACGGATCGTTTTGGCCTTGTTGGCATAGAAATGTTATTTCAAATAACCCCATACAAAGATCGCGTGGGGTTAAACCCCATCGTGCATTGAAGGAGCATGTTTAGCGCTTCAATTACGAATGTGAGTAACCCTAGTGCCTTCGCCAATTCTTAGGATTAGGTAGCGGACACAGGGCATCCTTCAGGATGCAACTGAACTGGGAATAACGCTAGGATGGTGATGAATACGAATTTGAGTAACTAGAGGCCCATTTACACCATGCAAGAACTAGCATTCAATTTTCATTAAATTGCGGGGTTGGTCATACTCGCCTTACCTTGGTAGCGTGCCGGCCTCCGGCCCTGTAGATGATTTAATATTTTTTTTGTATGCAAAAATATCATTTTTGCAGCAGAAATCTATCGAATGGAGTTCACTCTCTCTATATGAGACGATTCCAAAATTTGCCCAATACTAAGACTCCTAATGAACTTTCCTGAAAAAAACTCCATACTCCAATTCCCCTAAACCTATAGAACTGTAGTCAGGTCCAGCTGGTTAATTACGAAACGTTTTTCGTACGAGCATGTCGTACGTTCGAAACGTTACGTGATTATGCGCAGGAACTACAATGAGTACAAATAAGTGATTCAATGAGATAAAGAAAATTTAGTGAATAAATATCTGTGTTTTATTTACAAGGACACCCAATACCAAACTATTGGAATAAAATGCAACGTAGAATTCAAATACGATTTTTTATTAATTTTAAAAGTCTGCTATTTACATGGCTGTAGAAAGGCATTCAACAATATCCTCTTAAAATAACTTAGAATACGTGGTGCTCTCTCAGTCATTTATTATATGCAATATAAATAGGTGTTGCCTTTTGTTCTTTATCTTAAAATGTCAGTATGTGAAAAAATAGATACATCAATATTTTTTTTATAAGTATAGCTATAATCGTAAAGGTCAGAAGTGGATAGCACAAATAGCAAAGACACTGATAACTTATTATAAAATCAATTGCTTATATCTATTATCACTGGGCATTCATCCTTAACTATGTATTTTACATGACGCTAGTTACCCTAAAGTAAAAATGTACACAATTTTTAAATACTACATATCGTAGTCTTAATGGACTTGGGTGCTTTGGCCACGCTGCTCAATTTTCCTAAATTAACTGCAAATCTATTGATACTGTGCCGTGAACACCTTTTGTATTTACTAGTTAATCGAATGAATAACAGAACAATTTGTACATCGCTCCTTATTTTTCTAAAAAGACTAAAGCAAATCACCGTCAACGAGGCAGTTTGAGTCCTCGTACCTAATAATTAGCGATGACGTTGAAATCTTTTCATATTAGGCGCTACCTGCTGCGGTCCTGCCCATGTGACGCTCGCAGATGCACTCTCGGAACATATAGGTACACACGGCATTCATTTCGTGCTCATTTGTAAAATATTTCAAAATGTGATGAAAGACAATAATTCCAGTGATTACCTAATGTGATAAATCAATTTCGTTGTTCTAAAACGAACAACTGATTCTTGATGTTTCATTTTCTTATCTTAACGCTACAGTTCCCTACTGAATAACAGCCGCACTACGGGTTAGTTGCACTTACTTAATAGGAAATTGTAGCGTAATATGTATAATGCTTGTATAGGAAGGATTGTTTTATAATTCGACTTACAGCGGTCAGACTAATACAATTATAAGCGTAGAGGGCACTACAATTAAAAATGTCTATAAGGCGCTTTAGGAAACTTTTCATTCCACGTAAATAATTCATTTCATATTTGACTCAACATAGCAATCTCTGAATTGTTAATATCACTGTATTTTCGTATGACAAACAAAAAGGAAGTGCTAAAGAAAACTTACCTACATTAATTACTTACTTTTATTATATATTTTCTTTTGATTCATTTTTAGACCCGCAGTAGGAGGTGCTTTAGTTGATCGTCGAGTGAAGAGTTCCCTAAGCGCGATGCTGTCAGTAGGCAGCGGCAGCTCCCGAGTGGTGCATTAAGTGGTGGTGATGGTAGGTCTCCTGCGTGGGGCACCACCAGTCAGGTACGCCGTGGGCATTGCGGGGGCCGGTTGCTGGAATTGGCTCCAGTGCCCGCCGAAGCCGAGTTTATTATCCATTACACCGTTGGCCTCCGATGTTGGTGAGATGTGGGGCTTGATTGTGATGTGGTGGCGCTGACGGTCGTTCGTAGGGTTTCTGATCGTGGGGGTTGAGGTATTTGTTGTTAAGGCTCTCGAGTTTGTCCGCTATCGAGGCGTGGTGGGGCGGGTGGTGTGGCGGCATTGGCGCCGGCGCGGGCGCGGGCGCCGGCGGCGGCGGCAGGGGCGCGGGGGGGCTGCTGGCACCGGCCGTGACGCTGACGCTGCCCGCGGACGAGGAGTCGTCGCCGTCGCTGTCGTAGCGCGGGGAGGCGTCGCCGGCGGCGCCGTGGACCTTCATGTGCTTGCGCAGCGACGACGGGTGGGTGTATGACTTGTCGCAGCCGTGGACGCGACAGTTGTACGGCTTGTCCGATGTATGCACGTGCGAGTGTTTTTTTTCTATCGGAAGAGTTTGCGAATCGTCGATCGCAACCAGCGTATTCGCATTTGAACGGCTTCTCACCTGTTGACAAAGAAATGAGTGCTTTTTATATTTTGGTATCATAAATGTATCCGATTTACATGAAAGTGTCTGTCATAAAGCAGAGATTCGATTCCGAATTCTTGGTTGCCTATTTAAGTAAGTATGTAATTTTATTTTTATGAATATATTCTTGTTTCAAAGTGTTGGATGTTTTCTATGTATTAGTGTTTTAATATCTATTAAGTATATGTTCGTCTAATACCTATAACACAAGTCTTACTGAGCTTACTTTGGAACTAGTTAATTTGTGTAAGATCGTTTCAAAATTATTTATTTATGTTATATATCATTACCTAGACTAGATACATGCTCACTGGAACTAAATAATATTTCATATTAATTTGTGTTACATCATGTCATGTTTCGTAATTGGACAACATTATTAAATAGGTAAACTACGTATAAGACATTTCTATTAAACCAGCCGGTCCATCCTTTTCGTGCAAATGTCCAATCACATCATAAATAACCGGATTGGCTCATTGTTTATAGTTTACGAGAATAAATAAATATTCACACAGTGCTCGAGCCAACTTAACACTACACATTAATCAACTTTGTACGTTGGTAGGTAGGTACGACTTTTTCAAATCGTACGTATCAAATTTTTACACAAAAGTCAGAGTGTGTAGGAGATCTTTGGCGCCTAAGCTAGTACATTTTTCGTATGCTTATCCTCCCTCAGGCGATTCGACAAACTGTAAAGACGACATATTTGAAAGTAAAGGAAAATATTTTTTCTGTCACCTAAGTTTAGATGAGTCACTAATCTGCAATGGCCTAATCATAATATCTATCCCCAAGAAATATATTGGTCATCATTTTAATCAAAACTGTCTCTAAGTATAAATCATCGGATTAATGTAAATATGCATCTTAAATTATAGTTTGATCACTTTTTTCTATAGCCTGAATATAAGATCTGTCCTCTAAAAAGTATCAACAAATTATTAGTATCATTTAATTTGCGTTATCATTATAATAATAGATCTGTAACGTAATAAATAGATCAGTTCCTTAATTTAATGAAAAGATGGCTATTAGGGGCGGAGCCAAATTGGCGGGCTATGAAAATGCTACCAAAACCGAATCAGCGCACCCCACTTCCACGAGGTCTTGTCTGTCCTACCCCTAGAGTGTATATAAAAGCACGCTGAGCCAGAAGCTATCGAAAGAGGTCCTGAGTTGAACGGGTGTACGAGGCGGTCGAGTGCGCACGTAAAACGAAGGGCCGACGAAGCAAGTTTCTGGCAGGAGGGCGGGGGACTGAGCCCCAGAAACGAAAGCGGACCTTAGTCAACTTCTTGGCAGTCATAGGTCACTGAAAATGCATTTATTAGGTAATTGATAAAATCATACCCGAAAGTAAATGCTAATAACGTCGAATCCTAACTCCACTCAATATACCTTAGAGGTCGCGAGGACTCGCAACGGTCCATTCCATAGTATGGTGCTCCCACATTGGCTGTTATAAATGTTATCATAGTGTAACACGGATAAGGCTATGGTAACACTATGGTGTTGAAGAAAGATAGTTGCTGTTATATAACATTTATAACATAACAGCCAGAGTGCGATCACGCTCTGCTTACCATCGGACAGGCTATAAGCTTGTTTGTCACAGGGGTAGGCAAGCTCTTTCCATACAAACTTTGTGTACGTTTTTCTTCGTTTGTGTTTGCGCTACAGTTATTTTTTTTTGTCAATATGTTTATTTTTCTGTTTTTTTTTTAATTAAATGTTTTTTTGTATTTTTTATTTTAATTTTTATTGAAATAAAGCAAAATTACAACTTCAAGTTCTGCGTATATCCAATATGTAATGTACATGCAAAAAGATTTTGAACAACAGCTTCTTTGCTACTTAGGCATAGAAAACATAACTGACCATCATTTGTGCCACTGGCAATTACCACACTCATAGAGTTTGAACTAAGTTGATCTAAAATGGTGTAATGTATGGCAAGGCAGAAATAAATAAAAAAAATAAAAAATATTGGGGGACAATCTTACACAAATCGACCTAGTCCCAAACTAAGCAAAGCTTGTACTATGGGTACTAGACGACGATATACATACTTATATAGATAAATACATACTTAAATACATAGAAAACATCCAAGACCCAAGAACAAATATCCGTGAAAAATGCACAAATAAATGCCCTGGCCGGGATTCGAACCCGGGACCTCTAGCTTCGGAGGCAGAGTCACTACCAACTAGGCTAAACAGGTCGTCAAATAAAAAAATAAAATGTGACAACCAACAAAATCGTTCGAAAATAATATAATGGTCTCCGATTTATATGGAATTATTAGAAAATACGGATGACAGCTTTCCGCGACCGCGACTACTCATTGATACCTACTTTAATAAAATTGAAACGAGCTCACCGAATCGTATGAAAGCAACATTCAATATCCACGTTACGAGCGCGCATGCGCGGCTCGATTAGTGTGACCGCACTATGTAACAATGCCCCTAGTTTTCTTTGTCATGTTTACAAATAAGCCTCTTCGGTGGTAATCCCCGGCATTGTGTTTGAAACTCGAAGATCGCGTTGAGGAGGCACAGATGCTAATCTCAAGTGTCTGTTAACGCACCAATAATAGCGCTTTTTAGATCTTCCCTTACCGCAATGTTACTTACAGTTCGCGTACCTATTGAATGAATTGATCTCGCATTCGACAGCTTTTCTCAATGGATTGATACTTCCTTTCTTACATTCAACATCGACTCAAAATATTTTTGTATTGTAAAGCATCTGAGTATTAAATTCGAGCTGAGGCTAAATGCTATATCGCATTTTAATATTTATTTATTGTAGGTGCCTATATGAAAATGGTAAGACATGAACAAAAAGTAGATTCGTGATCTCATTTGGGTCGGCACAACAAAACAAGTTCGTTACAAAACACTAATGAGTTAAATGCGGCGATAAAAGAGGCCAAAACATGTGTCGCCCGTTTAATTACTAATCGAGCGTCTTATCTCTCTGGATGACAGAAAAAGGATGAACGACAAATCCTATTAGAATGAGATGGCTTATCGGCCGGCGCACGCGCCGCCGCCCGCAGTGGATTGTTCTTGACAAAATACTTATAATTAGACATATAGTTTTCGGTATTTATAATACATTGCCTATTGCCGTCCATATTGCGCCATATGAAAGAATAAATCAGTCTTACATATAAATATGTACCTACTAAGATTCTACACCTATCTGATGGTGCATCTATAAAGTGGCAAAATAAAAACAGAAGACACACGAAGGGAATGCGCATCGTGAATTCGTTGCGTGCCATGTCGGGACACGGGTTTTAAGGTCAGATGTTTATCTTAAACGGCTGTATCACCCACAGGAGACACTTTTTGTGACGTTATTATCGATATTATTTTATGTTACGCGTAAACAATATTAAATAACTATAACGTTTATTTTAAAATAGAAACATTATAAAATGCGTAATTAACAAATGTTGCTGCCATGCTTTTACAAAATTTGGGAGTAGGTGGGTAATAAAACAACAGTTGGCACATTGCCTAGCCAGAATTACTTCGTGGTGTTCGGTTACAAATCGCTACTTAAGAGCGCTCTGCTGAGAAAACAAGCTTTTTAGAAATAGCACGGGCAAAGGAAACCCGAGCCATTCGGCCTTTGCACCGAAATTGTGGTAAATGGCTTTAGGTGAGCATAAACAAAAACAAACGCGGGTTACGGGGTATCGAGTTCCGTGACCGCTACTGTCTCCACACTAACTGCTATTCATTACTTATTTAAAATAAACACATTACTTAATACACCTAGTGGAATGATTGCCCCAACGGACAATGGACATTTTGTTAGATTTGAATAACATAACTACATAAGTGGCAGATACTAGGTCATATTCACGTAACAACTTAATTACGTAACATAATATAGGTAACTAGGTGCTTTAAGTATTTAATTGTACCATTTGTAGCCATCGATGGTTAGGCTGACGAACTTAATAATTTATCTGTATTGTAATATAATAAGTATTGTTTTATCGGTTATTAGATAGTACATAATAGAGCATATCCGAGTTAATTCAATCTCTAATAGACAGGCGGCTAATGAGCAGACAATGACTGGCCGTTTGCGGACAGCGCGCCCCCAACCGGCCGCCGCTGCGGTTTGTCGACCAGTTTGTATTTAGGTACTCCATCGATTTCATTGTTCATCGATTTACAACAACTACTCTACACCACTCTGCACAGATTTGTCAAGTGCATGAACGAAAGCAGTTCTCAGAAAACGATATTCTCATTGCATATATTTAAAAGATATTTTGTACACCATAATGATTTATGATCTTCCTTTTATCCGAAACGTATTTCGAATTAGAAAGATATATTAATATCTTCATTTTTTCCACTTCTCAGAGAATACAGGCCCTCGTCCTGAGAATACAAAAAGAATACGCGGGGTCGGGCCGGCGCATTCGGCGCCCAACGACCGTGTGACAAGGTGCTTTATGCGGACGATTATGAGCAGACCGAATAATGTTCCGATACCCGATAAATATCTGCCAACTCATACAAAAGCATCCCAATAAAAATATAATAGTAAATGTACCAACAACAACGCAGCCCGCAAACTGCACAGTCATATCAGGCTGATAAATATAAATTAAAATAAAAACGTAGGTACCGTCGAAGAAGGACGGCGGTTGTTCCTTATATGAAAAACCAATTAAAACGTGTATACCTAAAACGTAAAGTTATGTCTTGTGAGCTTTTTTGATTTTAGTCTTATTGCGGGGTAGAAGAAGCTGCGTAGAGACCAATGGGTAGGTGAGTTTTCCTTTTTTGTCGCTGTGCACGGCACACGGCGAACCGACGCGTGATGTGGATTCACGGATAGCGCGCCGTGTGACCTGCCCTAGTTTCGTTCAATTTCATATTCCGGTCTAATATAACATTTATCTTGTTAAGAGCTTTCTCAACGAGCTGCGATACTACTGACAAACGAAAACTGTTAATATGTCTAATTTCTACTCACTATGGATTTTATGGACCCTGCATTATTTAGGTATATGTACTAAAGCCCGGCGTAAATAGAATCTCTAACCTAATCTAACCTAAATTAAAAGTAGATAAATCCTACGCAACAAACATTTTATACATAACTAACTGTAAATTTTAGTCTATAGTTATAACATTCGTACAAAAGTTATTCAATAAATTTATTATTATTATTATTAAATCGGTACCATCGTTTGGGAGCTCTACGATGCACCAGACCACAGACAGACACACTGCATAGCACATAGTACACAGTTCTCACCTCTTGCGTCCAAAAAAATATCTTATTTCAATTGGGAGAAATTTTAATCTAAAGTTATGACCTCCAAGTAATGGATCTTGGCACCCAGAGATTATAGCGCGGCAGTCAATGCTGATTTTCAGGTTGCTTCAAGTTATGACTCATAATCGATGTCGCATTTTTGGTTTCCATCCACCACCACCATATCAGCCCTAGAACGTCCACTGCTGGACATAGACCTCCCCCAATTTCATGCGGGGTAAATGCCATAATCGCCACGCTTGGCATGCGGGTTGGCGATCGCAGTATCTCCACCGCAATGTAGGAATTCTGCTGCCCATTCCCTGGTGGTCGGTGGTGGATTTTTGGTTTAAAAGGATATTTTTGGGACTTTTTAATTATATTATCATTTTTTCTGTGTTTTTTAAATAAATAGTTATTAATATAGCTCTTGTCGAAGGCTCTCTCGTAGTCCACGAACGCTCAACAGAGGGGCAGGTTATACTCCTCAGTCTTCTGTATAACCTGACGGAGCTTATGGATGTGGTCTACGGTGCTAAAGCCTCTTCGGAAACCGGCTTGCTCGGGAGGCTGGAAGTCATCTAGCCTGCGTGCGAGACGGTTCGTAATGACTCTTGAAAACAGCTTATAGAGATGGCTCAGAAGTGAGATGGGTCGGTAGTTATCCAGTAAGGCGTTGTCACCCTTTTTGAAGAACAGCACCACCACACCTTTGTTTCATGCCTTTGGAGTTTTCCCTTCCAGTAAGACGGAATCGAACAACTTCTGAAGGGCCCTAAGGACTGGTTTTCCACCCGCCTTCAGTTCGGCTGTAATTCCGTCTTCACCGGGTGCTTTGTTGTTCTTAAGCTGTTTAAGAGCCATTCTAATCTCGTACAGGCTAATGTCCGGGATATCTTCGGTATAGTGCCGGGTTAATCTAGCTCGATTGAAACCTGGGCTGTACTACAATCTCTCCAGCGGTGCCAAGTGGACTACCGCTATATCGAAGTGCTGAAGTGTTTGTACGAGAACGCCACTATTCTACACTTTACGCTTGAAGTTGTAGACGATTACATATACCTAGGACAGACTGTCCAGTTAGGTAGGTCCAACTTCGAGAAAGAGGTTCGAGGAGAGCTACGGCACAGGCCAGTGTGTGTTGCCAGTGATGACATGTGCTACTGAAACGTGGTCGCTTACTATGGGCCTCATAAGAAGGCTCAAAGTCACCCAAAGATCAATGGAGAGAGCTATGTTAGGAGTTTCTCTGCGTGATCGCATCAGGAATGAGGCCATCCGCAGCAGAACCAAAGTGACCGACATAGCCCTCCGAATCGCTAAACTTAAGTGGCAGTGGGCGGGGCACATAGCACATAGAACCGATGGCCGTTGGGGCGGAAAGGTTCTCGAGAGGCGACCACGTACCGGAAGGCGTAGCGTGGGCAGGCCCCCCACACGTTGGACCGATGACCTGGTGAAGGTCGCGGGTGTCCGCTGGATGCGGGTGGCGCAGGACAGGTCATTGTGGAAGTCTTTGGGGGAGGCCTATGTCCAGCTGTGGACGTCTTGCGGCTGACACGATGATGATGATGATAGCTCCAGTAGAGTAAAAAAGTGCAAAAAGCTACATTTACGAAAAAAAATTTTTTTTTTCAATTAAAACCATTTGCAAAGAATTACTGGAGAGCTCAATAGTGTACCTTTTAATTTTTTGCTCCTATTACAGGCCACACCCTGTATATGTATGTAAAATTCATAACATACCCCCTTTCCTTAAACTCTGAATGTTCATTCAGTTTTGGAGCTTTATTGTTTTGTTTTTTTTTTCATTTTCATTGGGCAAATACGGAACCCTACACTGAGCATGGTCCGACATGCTCTTGGCTGATTTTTTAGTGTTTGAAATTGGTCCAACGTTATGTAACACTATTGAATGGATACTTCTTTTTTGGCAGCTTGTATGACTTAGCTGCCCTATACGCGTGCCTTAAATGACTCCCGTTGTCCGTCCCTTATAGTTTTCCTAAATCACAGTAAAATTAGTCCTTCAGTTAGAATATCTAAAAGATATTAAACAATACTACTTTCCTTTTTAGGGTTCCGTAGCCAAACGGAACGGAAATTTGGTAAGAAGGTGTATGCTATGAACCGCTGTAGAAATATGATGTGAATTTATGAAAAAAATATTAAAGTGGGGGGGGGGGGGCAGGGGGGGCACCATACAAAAAAAAAATTCAGTGCACATAGGCTTATGGTGTATTGAATAGGCCTTCAAAAATGACATAGAGGTTTCTAGAAAACTTTTCCATTTAAGTCAACCACAAAGTCAACCTTTGGTGAGATGTTAGCTGTCAAAGTCGTAAAAAGTGTGCCCCGTGTGTGTGTGTAATTACCAAACTATGAAGTCTAAAATTCTGAAAAAAATCAAGATGATGTCAAATTATAAATACTTTCAATGATTTTTGGTTTGAACAAGATAGCTTTAACGGTTTTTGAGTTATTGCTGAAAAACTGTCTTGCCCAAACAAAAGGGCATAAGTGCCGTGAAATCCCTATGAAGATACGACCTTTTTAATTTACTGTATTGTATAGTGGTTTTAAAAGTAGATTAGGAGGTGTCGGTACGGAACCCTTCTCTGTGCGTGACCCGACACGCACTTGGCCGGTTTTTTCATTAAAACAAACAATGATGAAGAATTTCAGCACGGTCGGTGTGACGTCATGAGCCCTCGTTTGTCACTTGTTGTTTGATTGACAAAAAAAGAAATTCTAGAGCAGGTATAATAAATATTTTCAGATAATTGAACTGACGGATTAATTATAATAATACATTTTTAACCAGGACACTACCCGATTTTTATGATACTTTATGATCTTTACTTTTTCATTTGTTTTAACTTATTTTATCCTCAACGAACAGACATCTGACTGCTTAAATCCCATTTGTGTATCTGAATAATTTGTTTGGTAGATAAACAATATTGTACGAGGCACCTGCGAGAATAAGTACAAAACATCTCTAAAATTCTGGCATGCTCGTCAATCCGCCGTCAAGCGCTCTGACAGGCCTAACCGCCATCATCGAGGCTCTCACGTGGAAAAAATATCACAACTTATAATACAATTACCGAATATTTATACTGGCCAATAACTTGTTGTATATTATTGTATCACTAATAGATCAAGTTTTTGAATTCCTATTACTGCATACCTACTTTTGTCTACCTACCTACTGATACACGCCCTCTACGTAAAATCGTGGGAAGGCCCCTTCTATACGTCACTCCAATGACAGGTTCTTTGACGAGGACGAGGTAGAAGAAAAACCGCAAATGTTCACCTAGACATATCTACCTGTAGCTGACATTGTTATATTGATATTGTGAGCATACAATCTCAAATGATATTACGAGTGAGTCAAAGTTTGTTTTAGTCATTAAGAGGGCGCAGTACGCTCGGTCTGGCGCGGTTCTCCATACAAACGTATATTTACCCTCTCATTTTAAAACGCCATGCTAGAATAACATGAAAATTTGTATACACAATGGGATCCGGCATATCTAGGTCGGATCATAGTTTCCGTTGCTAGAAATTGTAAAAGAAAAAAAATACAACGGCTTTTTGAGTTTTTTACGGCTTGTATGAAAACCTTAATAATCGCTGTATTTTTTCTCCATTATAATTTCAATCAACAGAAACTATGGTCCGACCTAGATATGCCGGATCTCATTGTGTATACAAAGTTTCATGTTATTCAAGCCTGGCGTTTTAAAATGAGAGCATAAATACCTTTGTATGGAGAACCGAACGTACTGCGCAGTCTTAAACGTTAAATACTTTGTGGTTATGTGATGTCCTTGGGGGAGGTTGGGGAGGAGGTCTGTGGATCTTGATCGGGGTGGCTGTGACCATGAATTATTGATATACGAGCTAATCAACAAATTAAAAATATATCGTCACTGAAATCCGAATATGAGGTAAATTTCCTTAAGGTTATACATGTGCCAGATAATGTAGGTAATTGACTAATGGTTCACTTCCCTTTTATCGTAGGTATTGCAGATATAATTAATTCGCAGTGAATTTAAGAAGAACGAGTCGCGTCGCGCGGTACTCAGAGAGCACGGAGTAGGTGGAGGGGTCAGAGAGGCGCCCTGAGCGGCGGCTGCGTGTCGCGAGATCGTCGATAGCTTATCGCGGTGTTGGCATCTACGTGGAAGACGAACGGGCGCGATGGGCCGCCGCGCCGGCCTGGCCCGGGCCCGGCCCAACTCCACACGTTTGTCACTTACATACAACATTCTCTAGTTGTCTGCTGGCTAGCACTCTGTAACCTACGCAAGGTATCCTTTATGATTTCTTAACTCGAAACTAATCTTTATAGGAAATACATATTGGCTACGACATGAAGGGGAAGTAGTTGGAGCGTTCGTGGCCCAGCGGCGCCCGCGTACCGCGTGCGGTATGCGAGGTTAAGCATTGCTTGCATTCCTTGGATGGGTGACCGCTTTGAGTGGTTACTAACTGAGCGCTCCCGTGCTTTGAAAGGCACGTTAAGCCGTTGATCCCGGTTGCTTTCTATGATAGCAGTCGTTAAGCCAAGTTAGAGGCCTCCGGGCGGCTTGAGAACTTCTAACAGTCAAGTTGCCCTCTCACTTGACAAGCCTAATCCCAATAAGGTCTAGTTTCCCCCTTGAGTTGGAAGGTCAGATGGCAGTCGCTTCCGTAAAAACTAGTGCCTACGCCAATTCTTGGAATTAGGTAGCGGATCCCAGGCATCCTTCAGGATGCAACTGTACTGGGAATAAAGCTAGGAGGATGATGATGATGAAGGGGAAGTAGTTACTCCAGATTATTTAAAAACAGATGTGGCTCGCAATGCAACTCCCTACTTTGAAATAAATCTCCTTAAGTGCTTTAACAATACGATACTTCAACAAATTACTCGGGAATCAAAATTTAAGTACTTTTTCTTGGCGATTGGTAATTGATATTTTATCAAGTTCTCCGTCAGGAAAGGCCCGTATCTGTTAAGTCAATATGGCTCAGGTGAGTTAACCGCCATCAATAAAGTGGACACGGTTTTTAGTACCTGACTCATTCCCGTTCAACCTATTAATATTGTGTTTGTTTGCTTTGGTATGTTTCGATTAAATTACATGTGAGTATATTGGTTAATTTATATAATCTACGACAAATTTTGATATTATAATTTACTTGCAGTATTCATAAATTACAAAACAAATGAGTTTTCCATTTGACTTATTTGGACCAATAAATTAATTGTGTCCGTGATACAATAATTTGGATGGGTCGGCCGGCGTGTCCTCTCTGACCCACGCAAGCTCGAGTTTCAGCCCCCGGGCGCATTTTTGGGACAAACCAATATTTCTAACGAATATTAATAGGTAGCATGTTTTGTTTTATTTTTATATCGTTTTATTTTTGTTGTTTCCTCGTAAGGCGCACCCAACATTCCTGGCATGACGTACATTTTTCGGACATTATGCCTTTAGCGTCCACACGTATCTTAGCGTAACATAATTATTAATTACTTATTTCATTTTACGTAGTTTATTAACCGAACTAGTTACATTACAATGATAGACAATATGGGTTGTCTTTGGATTGTTAGTAATGAGTATCAAGTAGATATTATAAAAGTATATACCTAAATAATACGCTAAATGTTTGAATCTCAATCTGAATCTGATATACCTATGTAGTAACTGACACGTACCTATTTAGCTACGACAAAAATGGATGCAACTGATTTTGGTGCAGAATGTTTGGTTTTGTATTGTTTGCTGTTTAAGCATTCGATTCGATTCTTATCCACTTCTTGTCAATTCGATCAGAATTTTTTGGGATGGGGTGTAAATGTGTGGAATTCTCATTCCGAATGTTTTGAACACAATGGTGGTCGGGTCCACTAGTACGAGTACGTGTATGATGCGACACAAGCTGCATCGCTGCATCGTTATATTTTAAATGCGCGTAGGTAGGTGCAACGTAAAGTTCTCGAATTTGGAAATGGAATGCACCTCTTCCACGCATGTTTTCACCATTGGAATAGTACGGCCGCGCCTCTTTAATTTGAGACGCATTTCCCAATTTATTACTTCTTCGGGTTTCTATGCATCAGTTACTGTCACTGACATAGGATTGTCAACCTTCTTAAGGGGGTCGCAAATTATAGTTCTTGACTGTATAGTCAGCCAAGAAGGTGGTCTAGTACATAAAAGCACATACATACTAGTCGAAAAGTAGTAGATTAATTTCTTATCTACCTATGCACCAAACGAAAAAAGAAGCGAATATCTCTTTCATCTAGTACCTAACCATATCACACGTTTGGCTAGCGACTCTATAGAGTCGTGTCGATGCGTCAAGTCTTAAATGGTCTAGATGCTACATGAACACAGGCGCAAATTTAGTTTAGTATTGCATCAATAATTTTGCGGGATGGTAACTAGCCGCGATGCTGACTTTTATGGAGAGCGTTAGCTGTGTTTCTAGTGCGTGCTCGGATCATGGCGAACTAAGTATGGCGCGGAGGTTAGTCAGGCGACCACGCAGAGGCTCACCGTCGGCAACATCACTCACTTCCATACATATTGATAGCGACAAGGTGTTGGCTAAAAAACGCATGAATGATGCAGTGAGACCCTCCGCCGTTGCCCTACAAGACGAAAGAATTTCGCACAGTTAGGAACCTCAAAGAGCAAAGTTTTTCTTGGTACATTGAAAACGGCTGATAGCTCATTTAATTTAATGATGAAACTAAATAATAGTAGATTAGAACACCGCCTTTAACACTATACGTTTAAGTAAAAAATACCTACAGATTCCAACGCACCCATACAGCAATTAGTTAGGCTTGTAATGTAGTATCTGCAATAAATGGAGTTAGGATAACTTATTAGCCTTGCTGGGCACGGTCTCCCTCAGTCATTTTCAAATACAAACATGGGTAGTAAAGTGTCTAAAGAAATGTTAGTAATAAGTAATAAGATAGAAAGGGCGGAGCAGCGTAGGCAGTATGGACCGTGCGGTGCATCCCGCGGTTTTGAAAGCATTGTTAGATTGCAACCTCAAACAATTTATGTAGTCCTTCCTATAGGCCTGTCGTGCGCGTTTCGAACTCGACTACAGCTAGGAAATAACGTTGGAGTGGCAAAATAGAATGCACCAGTTCATAATAGTAATTATTAAATGTACGTATATAAAATAGGTATTAGGTAGTTGATAGAGAAGAGTTTAAAAGTATCATATATTTCACTGCGTAAACGGACTCGCTAGTCCTTGTTTGGAGGTAGTACCTAGAGAGCGGGGTCAGAAATTACAATAGTATCTATAAAAACGGACAATTCCTCTCATTACTACAGATTTACTGTTTTATTATTCATTATACGTCTTAGTTCGATGCGGGTGGCAACCGCAAGAAGCGTCTTCGAGTAGTCTGAGATGGGCTTGCAAAAACTATAACACAACTTGTGAAGCCCACATATAGACAGACATAAATAGATAATCAACGCAGCCCTCCGTATGACTAGATTAATGAGATGTAATTATGCAATTTATCATAACGTAGACTGTCAACCAAGTCTTTCATAAAATGATTGATAAGTTTTTATCAACATGACTTTGTAATTCACTAATTGCTCGATTCACATTAGTGATGCGAGATTCGTATCCTCCCGATGGCATGCGATGCTCGCCGATGTGGGACGGCTCGGATCGATCGAGGGCTCCGGCTGCGCTGCCTTAGTAGCATCTCGGCGGTAAACTTTTTATGCGCGCTCCGCAGCGCTGTTCGCACCATCTCTTTGACATTTAGCGAATTTCTTGAAAAGAATAAAAACCATTTACACGTTTACTAAAACAGGAATGTTGTTACATTTCCAAAACGTGTCTCTCCTTAAACACGTTTTTATGTAAAGCACATACAAATATTTTAAACTAAACGGGCAAGTTGATACCGTTGCAACGCATGAGGCTCGCCCATACAAAAGATAGTAAGATCATACATATCCCCCTTTTTTTACTTTGCCACAGTCGCGTATAAAATAAAGCGCTTACTTAAAGCTTTTATTGTCTCGTAAGTGAGTAGTGTCAATGTGTTTTGGGGTAGCAAGTGACTGATGTGTGTGCATGTGTGCTGCGATTGTGAGGCAATCGCGGCGAGCATGTGTGCCGAGGGTTGAAATGTTGGTGCTGACGGGTGACGGCCGACCACGCCCATAAGATAATCGCTTGGTTTTCACGGCCACTCAAAATAATTTTGAAAAATAATGTTATTACATTCATTATGTGATACACCAGTATACTTAATTTAGGCACACATTTTTGGTACTTAATTGTAATTTATTCATAGTAATAAGGTAGTCACTTGGTAGTCTACTTAAAGAAAAATCAAATCAACTGCGTTTGACTAGGATATCGTCTTTATTATTATATTTAACTTGAAAAACGAATTTTCAGGAAGTTAATAAAAATTAAGGACTGCAGAATTATTATTGTACCTACTCAAAGTGTTGAAAAATGGTGACGACATTATTGGCCAGGATTTATCCAGTGACAAAAAGGGAGTCTCATTCAGCATTACGCACACATACACGCGACTTTTATTGTATGGGAGATTTTTTATAAACTTTAACAATCCGGGGCAGATGGTAGACGCACATAAACACCTTTCATTCAAGCCAACATTATAGGGTTAGTGTATTATCATTATAATGCGCTAATAGGTTGCCAACTCCATGGAGTAAAGTCTTTCACTTTTCATAAAGTGAAAGACATAGTGTTGTAGTAGGAATCCTGTACATTCCAGACCTCAACCTACATGTACAAAAGTAATGGAACAATTCGGTAATTTGATAAATCAAGTAAAATATCAATATGTATTACTATTAAGTCAACTATCCACATATTTTGTACAATACTTTTTTAAACAACAGACAAATGTAATCGATAGGTATAATTTGAAATTAGTATTAGTAAATAGTGTCGGATTAGTTCAGTCAATATTGCTAGGATGAGCATAAGCCTGTTTAGTTAGCAATAAACGGATGTTAAGAGCTGCACTCGACGTGCGGCACAATACAACCACAGGGGCGGCCGGGAAGGGTTCCACATTGTTTGCAAAATATTTTGAAAGCGTCATTTTATACGGCATATTAGCCAGCACTGCGTTTGATAGTCAGGGGACGTCTTCGTCGAAATCATATCATCATTATGCATTGTATGCTCGCCCTCGTCGCCACGCTAACGCGTCTGTCGAAGTGATTACAACTTAACCTATTGTGCATCTTCTCAAGGTTTGTACGGCACTTCTGCATGTTCATTACTTATTATTATTATACATCCAGTGAACATAAAATTGGATAGGTATGAAAGAGAGGAGGCCGGGAAAAAGCAATCCGCGAAGGAGTTGATTTTGAAGGACGCAACACTCACGAATTGCCATTACATTCGAGGCAAATACAGTGCTTTTTGTACAACAATGCGAGAACATCAAATTATTATGTATATAATACCTAAAAATAACAATTATCATAAGTAAAGCCAAAACCTAAGTTCCCCTAACCCCTCCTACATATTGGCATATACATATGTATTTTTAGGGTTCCCTAGCCAAAATGGCGAAAACGGAACCCTTATAGATTCGTCATGTCTGTCTGTCCGTCCGTCCGTCCTTCCGTCCATTCGTCCGTATGTCACAGCCGATTTACTCAGAGACTATGAGCACTACAATTATGAAATTTGGTAGGAAGATGTATGCTATAGAAATATTATGTGCAATTACGAACGAAAAAATATTGAACTGGGGGGGGGGGGGGGGGGCATTTAGGCGTTTTGAATGCACATAGGCGTTTGGTTTATCTATGAATAGGTCTTCAAATATGACATGGAGGTTTCTAAAAAACTATTCCATTTAAGTCAACCGTTGGCGAGATATTAGCCGTCAAAGTCGTAAAATGTGTCCCCCCCTCTAATTTCCAAACTATGAAGTTTAAAATTCTGGTAAAAAATCTAAATAATGTTCATTAATAAATCCTTTCAACGATTTTTAGTTTGAACAAGATTGGTCAAACGGTTTTTGAGTTATTGCCGAAAAACTGCATTGCCCAAACAAAAGGGCGTAAGTGCCGAGAGTTTCCTATGAAGATACGACTTTTTTGATTTAATGTATTGCATAGTGGTTTGAAATGCAGAATGTAGATTAGAAGGTGCCGGTACGGAACCCTTCTTTGTGCGTGGTTCGACACGCACTTGGCCGGTTTTTAAGTATACGGCATGACCCATGGTCAACTTCTGGTCGACTTCAATCAATATTAATATCTTAAAATTGTGTTATAAATCTTAATATCAATGAATGTATTAATAACTGAATGGTATTTAAATCTGAAGTCATTTCTGTTCCTTTAAATTTAATTTGTTAAATGAAGAAGTACTAACAACTTCAAAAAAGCGGGGCAAAAATTATACCTAACGTGTGTACAATGATTATTTGGCAATGACAATAAATAAATGTTTATTATTTCTTTCTTTTAGTTTTAATGCCAAACGACACAATCAAAACCAAAATAAATTAAGTTATTGAACTTGAATAGATGAAATTAAAAAAAAGTGGAATAGTAAAAAGCAGTGTCAAAAACCCAACTTTGCACACGATATAGCTACAATAAGTACCACTTTTTGAGCAATTGTATTAAAAAGTACACGTACAATTCGTAGTTACATCTTTTAAACTACTAATAGCTGAATTATCATTTTATTTATTTATTTAACATGAAATTTGTACCTTACAGCTATAGCCAACACGGCACAAATTATAGGGTAAACTAAAGAAACACTTATAATACAACATAAAAAACATAATTAAAAACTGTATGGACGTAGGATGCCGACGCGCAGGAGTGTACTGACTTGGCACAAACAGGCGGAAAAAAGCCTCGACTAGGTCCGGACTATCGACGGTGCTCCTGATAACACCTATGGCGCCAAGAAGAAGAGCAACCTGCGAAGTGTGGCTTATCTGTACTTTTTTACTCTACTGGATTAATAACAATTTATTCAAAAAAGACTAAAAATTTATAAAAAAAAATTAAAAAATGCCAGAAATATTCTTTCAAACCAAAAATGCGACAACGATTATGACTCACAATTTGAAGCAACCTCAAAATCAGCATTGACTGCCGCGCTATAATCTCTGGGTGCCAAGATCCATTACTTGGAGGTCGTAACTTTAGATCAAAATTTCTCCCAATTGAAAAAAGATAAAAAAAATGTGGACACAAGAGGTTACTGCAGATGCTCTAAGGAAGCGTCCTTTAAATTTATTGCTCCTATTACAGGCCACACCCTGTATAATGCCCTCAGAAACTTTTTCTGGACCTGTTCCAGCATCAGAATATATTTATTCACATGGGGGCTCCAGACCACTGTATTCGTTTCTAGCACACTACGAACGAGTGCCGCGTACAGGACACGTGAATATTGTACGGTCATAGGTGCAGAATTGCGTAGAACAAACCCTAGCCTCTTGTACGCGGCTACAGTGACTGCCTGAACGTGGTCGTGGAACGTAATTTCTGGATCAAAAAGCACTCCCAGATCACGCACCTGCAATACACGCGTTACAAGAGCATCTCCAATGGTGTAGGGAAATTCTCGAGGAGTGTGAGACCGAGTGAAACTCATGATTTGACATTTGGCAGCGTTAAATAAAAGTTTGTTATTAAGACTCCAACGGTAAACCGCGTCAATATCCCTCTGCAATTCGAAGCAATTTTGCTGGCTTTGAATGGGCTTAATTAGCTTCACATCATCAGCGAACAGCAGCAGAGTGGAATTATGCACCTCGAGTGGTAGATCGTTAATGAGCAGCACGAAGAGGAAAGGTCCAAGGTTAGAACCCTGACTGATACCAGAGCGCGTGTGATAGCCATCTGATATATACTGCCCATATTTTACGTACTGCGTCCGATCCGAAAGGTAGCTCGCAAAAAGATTCAGAAGCCTGGGAGTAAAGCCCATCGCACCTAACTTTAACAGAAGAATATGATTATCCACTCGGTCAAACGCTTTTTCGAAATCCAGGTAAATGACATCGACTTGAGACTTTCTATCTAATTCAGTAGACAACACCTGCGTTAAGGTTAGAAGATTAGTAGTCACAGACCTTCTAGGTAGAAATGCGTGCTGTGCGCTGGTGATATGGGGCCGACACTGAGGCAGTAGTAAACTATGTAATGCCGACTCAAACACTTTTGCCAGGGCGTTTAGTATAGCAATTGGACGGTAATTCTCAACTTTCGTTTTAGAACCTGACTTAGGAATTGGCGTTACCCTTGACCTTTTCCAGACAGCTGGATAAACTCCAGTATCTAGAACAAGGTTAAAAATATACCTTATCGGATCAACCAAGTCGTCGATACAAGCTTTGATAACAAACGACGGTATCGCGTCCGGACCAGGTGCCGAAGCAGGTTTTAGTTTCTTTACCGAGCTCTTAACATCGTCAAGCGTAAAAGATCTGACATCCACATACCTAGCGTCGACTGGCAGAGATTCACTGGCCGCCTGTGGGCTTAGAACCGGTTCTTCGGGCAGGAATACCGAACTGAAGTGGGCGGCAAATGCTGCAGCGGCGTCAGGACCCGAGTATTCTATATCCCCGCGCGTAACCTTCGTTTCAACACCACCTTTAGAACGTAGCGAATTGACGTGCCACCAAAACCTAGCTGGATTGCGAGATAAGCTTTCCGACATGTGTAACCTTAATTTTGGCGCGGAGTATGCTAAATTGTTCGTACACTGAACGATTTCCAGACTGCTTCCACTGACGATGAAGATATGATTTAGATTCAAGGTCTGTAATGATAGCTTTCGAGTAAAAGACGGGATACGTACGACTATACGACCGCTTCCGTATTTTCTTTGGAACAGATTTATTAAACATATGGTAAAGTCTCTCATTAAAATACTTAACTGCATCGTCATTGGCAGCATTGATACAGTTGTTTCCAGTCTGTGTCCCTAATATCGCAATACAATTGAAAGAAATCACCCTTAGCGAAATTCCAATCATTGTGATCCCCAATATTTTTTTTTAAATAAATATATTAATACTATTGTATAACAATCCATAGCGTAATTTTTTTTTCATTTTCATTTCCTTATTGCCAATAAAATGTTTTTAAAACCATTTACATATATTTAGATTTATTTATTTGCACATAAAAATTACAATATAAAATTTGCGTACATCTTAAAGTTATATGAATTTTTACCATGATCGTCAATAACAAGAAATAAAAATTAAGATAGGGTTCCAAATGTCGATACATTTTCTTTGTGACTTAAGTTTGCATAAACCGCTTAATGTATATGTATGTAAAATTCATTATATACGTATTCTATATATGCAATGTACCTATACATATAATTACTATTACCTATCTATTAAATACAAAAACATCTCCGAGGTAGGAACAAGTTAGATATTTAGTGTAAAGGTTGTATTCATAATTTGTATACGTAATTATAAGAAAGTTTTAGAGACCTACGATATGACGTTGAATGTAATGACAATTATACGATTATGGCTCCTTCTGTCATTTTGAATTGAATATTAGTACATTACTATACTGTTTTTCACGTAAGAAGAGTCCGGTGACAGCTGTCAACCCAGTACAAATTATGTCATTTTTGACGTATAATGACATAATTTGAACTGGGTTGACAGCTGTCACCGGACTCTTCTTACGTGAAAAACAGTATACAGAGGCCGGGACGAAAGGGGTTGCCGGCCGAAGACATATAGGATAGGTCTAAGGCTGGTAACCCCAAATTTCCTGCCGAGTATGTATAGTGCTTTTCTCAAACATGAAATGAAATAAACAACAAAAAAAAAAAATTATTTTTAATACGCATAGTGGCAGAATGTAATGATGCCTGTGCCACAAATTTATGTGGAATGGAATTAAAAAAGAGGACTTTGCCGCCCTAGGCCTGCAAGATTTGTATGAAATTCCATTAAGGACCTCTTGTCCTAGCCGCGCCTGAAACGTCATACTTCGCAGCCTATTATAAGGAACATAACATCAATATTTCATTGCATGTTTGAGAAAATGTAATTATTTCATCATAGGTCATTGACAGATGAAGAGACTTTAATACTTTGAGCTTTAGTTTTGATATATTTGTAAATAGTAAATAAACCTACTGTTTTAAAGCTACCTCGGCCCCCTCTAAATGTTCACTATCCACTTAAGATATTCGTGAATAAATGTTATGTGACGTGTTTTGTTTGTTGGAAGCAATATAAAATGACCACAGAACAATATGATGTTCTGTGAAAATTACCCATAATTCTGTCAGTGTAGAGAGGCGTCCCAGTGTGTTAAATAGAAAGTATGGGTATTTGGTTATTATTAATTGCAAAGGTGTTAATAGTTTTGTAACAAGCTATTAAGCCGGGATGAAGTAATCGGCGTCGGTGGGCGGGCGCGAGCTCTGGCGCGGCAGCGACAGCGCCGCCGGCCGTTTGACACCCGCTCGAGTGCTCGCGGCCTTGTTCTTAAATTCTAATTTATTTCTGTTTTGTTTACTAATTATCTAATAGGGTCATTGGTATTCGCAACGACTAGTACCACGTGGGTCATACACAGATAAAAAACAAAAGTCATCTGTCCTGAGGTCAATATTTAACGGTTTGTGTGTTTGTAGTTACTTAAGTTTAAATTACGTAGATAGATGTATGGGCACGTAGACGTCGTTTATACAGACAATTTGTCTACCCTAAAATTAAGCTTTCTAAGCCTTACGTTGAGACGACAACGAATATGACGATGCACACATTTTACTTAAATATATAATAAACAAGTGAAAGTATTTAAATTTCTGTAAAAATCATATTATTCATCTCTGGTCATAATAATCTGGTTAGGTAGAGGTCAGATTGAACACTTAAACTTTTAACTGCTTTAACACGGAAATTATACGTTCGCTAATAGCAGTGCAAAATTACGTCAAAGATACCTTACGTACCTTTGCATTTCAAGCTTGTCCCTTGTAACTGATGCACACCTTTTCACTCGAAGTCACAGTCTTCGGGAAAGATCGTTAACTCTTCGCTATACATCTATATTCCTCGTCAACGTGTTCTTTTCCGGGGCGAACACTTCACAGTTCTGAAGGGCATATCTCAATGCGCCTCAAATTTTCAGTCTTCGCCATATATTAACACATTCAGCCCATTGCGATTCTAAGGTGATTAAGTTTCCCGATAGACATGGAAGTGTAGAATTTAAGACCAATGCCTGGTAAAAAAGACAAAATTTAGTAATTCATTTAGGGGCAATAAACAGTTATTGATATCGACAACAACTCGCATAGCGAATCTGTTAAAACCCTTTACCAATCAATTAGAAAAAAACCATGATATTCACTCATGTATCAGCGTAGATCACGCACAGCTTCTTTCACATATTCAAATAATCACTCGCCATAGCATTGAAAATGTTTTAATATTAAAATGTCCCAAGGTGGGTCTTGAGGCAGACATATGATATAATTAAATTTTAGGGTAAAAGGGTGAAACCAAATTCGTGATAGAGAATAAAATAAGGTGAATTTACCCATGACCCATTTACCCATAGAAGTTTTACTATGGGTCTAACTTTGTCCTTGTCGTTTTTACAAACAATCTGCTGTTTCGTATGATAGGTCTTCAATCGACAGACCAACTTTATGTTTTATTTGACACAGACTTAACGTGGCCCCATACTTAAATTTGTTAAAAATAATGGGTAATTAGTAAATATACCTTATTTTATTCTGTATCACGAATTAGATTTCAGCATGTATGACTAGAACATCCTCTCCTCAACAACCTCTTGAAACATTACGGGTAGGGTATGTAAGCAGGCAATAAATCCAGACAAAGTTAGGTATCTATTCTACGATAAACCAATAAAAGGAGAGCAAAATTCGGAAGGTGGCCGAGTGGACTCGCTACTGATCTTCTACATAAAGTATCGTTTTACGCCTAAAGTGCGTTCCTAATAAAAGTATCAGTTTAGGCGCGCGCGCACCGTCGCCGCGCTGCCGCCGCCGGCTGCTCGAGCTCGAGATATTATCGGCCAGCACCTATATTTCAAACATTCTTATTTGCTTTGACATTCTGTAACTTTTTTATGGTACAGATTAAATTATGCCTGGAGCAAATAATCAATCTGTAACTCGTGAAAATGCGTGAACCCACAGGACAACAAGTAAATTACCGCGGCAATGATTTTTCCATAAATGAGGTTTATACATAAATCCGTAACCCAGCTATAACACTGGTAAATAAACATTAATATTGGGGGACAATCAACCGAGTCCAAAACTAAGCAAAGCTTTTACTAGGGGTACTAGACGACGATATACATACATACTTATATAGATAAATACGTACTTAGGTACATAGAAAACATCCATGAGTCAGGAACAAATATTCGTGCTAAATGCACAAATAATGCCCTGACCGGGATTCGAACCGTAGGCAGGGTCACTACCAACTAAGCCAAAGTAGTCGTCATACTGTGACAAAATCGATATGTTATAATTATAAAATAATAGTGTCGTAAATTATTAAATAACTTCTTACAACCCTGGTTTTTGCCGTCTAGTAATTAAGGGTATAATGACAGTGGACTTCCAGTTTACTAGCCTTAGAGCCAAATTTATGGCACGACATAAAACAATTCTTCAAAATCTCCCCACAAAAAGGTCTATTCTATTCAGAGACCCGTATGAGATAATAGCGTACAGGGGCACGGGACAAAAGTCTCAACGCAACGCTGAACAACGATGACCAAAAAAAGAATAAAACCATCTGGCCATTCGAATTCCTAGACCTATTCCTTTAAAATCGATATTTTAAAGTTAACTACCAATACCTTATAACAATACCACACTATAGTGTACGAGAGAGACAAACGCAAGAGAACGGGTCGACGGAACTGGACATTTTAATTTATGATAGTTTTTTTTATCTAACATTACACAGTTCAGATGAATCTTTCGACTTTTGTAATGAATTGAAAAATGGAGCCTGACTTGAACGGTTTTTGTCCTTACCGAGAAACGGACTTCACAAGTTGACGGTTCAGGGCTTACACGACGCCCGTTAGAAATGGTGTTTGCGATTAGATCGTGTTACAAGGATCTTCTTTGATATAAGTTTGTTGTTTGTTGTCATTGTGTCAACTGGAGGCATTGTGACGCTGCGCTTCGTGTACTTAATACTCTCACCTAACAGTGGGCGTCTGTTAGACCACAGGCGGCAATCATCAGCCGCAGGGGGCGGATCAATATATGTACATTAATGAGAATCTAAATGTCTTTGCAGCTCTATGTCAAATGCGAGCAAATTCTGATTATCCTTGACTTTGACGAGAGATGAATAAATGATTTTTTCACGTGTGTATAGAATTACACTCGTTATATACATAACATATAATATATATTTTTATTGTATACGTATATGTGGAACGCTACATAAGACACTTACCGGTATGTGTTCGTTTGTGTATCTTGAGATTTTCTGAGCGGGCGAACACTTTGCCGCAGCCGGGGAACGGGCAGGGAAATGGCTTCTCGCCAGTGTGCACACGAATGTGATTCACCAACTTGTATTTCGCTTTAAACGGCCGGCCGTTCCTCGAGCAGCCCTGCCAGAAGCAGGCGTGCGTCGTGCACTCGGGCCCTCCGACGTGTTCCACCGTGAGGTGCGTCACAATTTCGTGCATGCTCGAAAAGAGTTTGTTGCACAACTTGCGCGGCGGTGGTTGCTCGGGGTCTAGCCACTGACATCGCATGTCGCGCCTCGGAGGAGCGCGCACATAGCGCAGAAAGGCGTGCGGCGCATGGGCGTGCGCGTGGGGCACGAGCGGCGGCGCGCCACCCTGGTAGTGCATGTCGCCGCGCCAGTCCCAGCTCTGCTCGAGCGGTTGCTGGGGGGAACAGCTCGCCACAGCCGCCGTACTCGCGCAGGTAGCCCGGCTGGTAGGAGTGCAGCGGATAGGGTTGGTAGTGCGGCGGATGGTGCGGCGGCGGGTGCGGCGCGGCGGCTCGATGCTGCGGGCCCACGCCGCACGCCGGCTGCGGCGACATCTTCAGCCCGTAGGACGCCAGGTGCGCGTGGTTCGTTTCGAGGAAGGCGTTCATGGCGGGGGTGGCCGACGCCGGCGCATAGCCCCATTCACCCGCCACCATCCACGCGGCGGGCGATTCCCGCTGGATCCTCGGTCTCTAGCAGCGTCGGATTCGACGCTCTTTAACTTCTCTTAATTATTAGTTGGACCCGCTTCTATTTCTTCGCTTAAATTTTCACGGGATGTTGCTGTCCTGTTGAAGATACGTTTTATACATTAGACTCTCTGAAATTCTATATTAATAGGCTATTATTTTATATTAATAGGCTTCAAAGGCCAATGAAGTCATAAATCTAGACTAAAATTATAATTCTCCTATTAATGTGTAGTTCAAAGTTGCTTATTGGAACATTTGAACTCTGTTAATATCAGACAGGTAGGTAGGTGCCTAAACGGTCCGTGACCGGTATCCCTCCGGGGACCACAAATCGTATTCAAAAAATAATAACGCTTTTGGACACCTATAACATCGAAAAGTTATAATAAAAATGTGAGGCAGGGCAGGTACTCGTGGACATTAAATTAAACTGTGGGTGAATTTATACGACACTTTTATATGTCTGAGACAAAAATTTCGATTGTGTTCGTGTATATTTAATTTTAGTTTATTTGTTAGGGCTGGCTCCAATCTCCTTTATGGCACGTTGGCATCGATAGTTTATTAACATATATCGATGAATGATTAAACCTGTTTATAGACTGGCACGGCATCGGAGTGCAAGTGCCTGCCCTGATCTGGCGCAGGTATGCCCGCCGTGTGCCTCGTCGGCCAGCAGGGATGATTTGTACGCAGAGAAATTCGTACACGATCTAAACTAATTGTATAATTTTCTGTGTCCAGCTAGCATGAATTATCGAGGTTCATCCTTTAGTGTCCACGAATATCATTAATAATTTATGTTGTCAGTTCTGATATAAAAACTAAATGTAATGAGAACGTAGATTTATGCTCCAATGAGCTGATGAACTTGAGTATCGCTCTGCGAAATTAGTTGCGACCGTAATATTTGTGTAAGTACGTGTAGTAAGGAGGGACTATTTTTTCTTGGTTAGTATATTACCTTTACTAGCAGTTTTTAAGTTTATGGTAGATTGAATTTTATTCATTTTGACATATGATTTGTGTGTGTGTGTGTGTCTACATATACTTATTTCAAGAAAATGAAATTGTATATGAGACATTATACACTTATACTGTCTTACTTTCTTTCTGATACAATAAGTGAGAATGGTATTTTGCAAATTCATCAACAATTTTATTACGATACTACCTTAAATCAATTAAGTTAAGACCCAAAGTTTTGATGCAAGTGCCGTCAAAGACCTTAATTCACAGGAACATTTTGTAGTCTTTTGTTACATAATTAAAACCTCAGTTATAAATACCGCAACAGTTAAACTCTTTGTTTACCCGCATATTTTTTTGCTAACGGCAAACTCTAAATCTGCTGATTCCGAAATAATCTTGTTTATGCATTGTTTAGAACACTCGAGGGCGCAGGCACCGGGCCGCTGTACCTGGCCCGCTTAAACAATGTCACTCCTTTCAGATCTCCATCTAATCTGTACATTATCTGCGAGGCTCCCTGCCGTGTGGCCGCTTCATCACAAAGCAACGGGTTGACAGATCTTTACAGAAAGACATGCAGGAATAGGATTACTAAAAATATGACATTTGCTGACGTTTAAATCAAATCGCAAGGCATTTTATGCCTTATGATCCATTGCATTAAAAGATTTTGGAGACAGTTCTCGAGTTTGTACACTTCTGCATCTGCCACACGCTTTTTTACAGCTGTTTTAGAGCATTAGTTTTAATCTCATTAGGATAGGTGCTGTGAGATAGATGTGCAATACTTATCTATTTAAAAGATTTTCGGCAGATAGGTAAAGTTGGTATTGTAAATAGCTTTGAGAAGAGCTTTGTAGCTTATCTCGGCTTACAGGTTGAAATTATACGTGGCCAGCTAATTCAATTCGATTCTAACCATAGGATTATTGATACATTATCACTTAATTAGATGCATTAGTAAATAGGTGACCGAGCTTTGCTCGGCATCTGTCATGGTTTTCCGGAGAATACGGGTTTTCCCGAAGATGATATGTAGGTCTACCTATAGATCGATTGTTCGTTCCCAAAACCGCCACAGCAAATTTCATCGAAATCGTTACATCCCTTTCCGAGATCCCCGAAATAAGTATATACAGAGTGATTTTATTGATTTCCGTTCCTTCAAGCATATAGCCGGGTATAGCCATCAAAACAACGCAGCATATTCAGTTTTTCACAATCACAATACAAGAAAAATTTTTTTTTCAGTTTCATACAAAGTATTTAATTGCAAAACGGCCTTAAGAGTTAACGTGGAGTTAAGCAAAGTTAATGTCAGATATATCAATATTCGGAATTTGAATGACACGACTCACATCAACTTTGTTTCATAATTAAGAATCTTTTATACTATACTAGCGAAGTTCATTATCGAAAATGAATCTTCGAAATGGGACGAATTGGGTTACTAGTGTCTTGGAGAAGATTAATTTATTTCGTCTCAAGAATAGGCCCTCACAATTAACGGAATTCATTAAAAACATCCTGTATATAGTTATATAGGTACAAGAATTTCTCGTTCATAGATATTACACATAAATCACGAGGCCTCAACTCGTCTAGGTAATGAAATGACTATTCTAATCATCTAATGGGTGCAAATAGACAATAAGGTAGCTTCCTCATCTTAAACTTTAAACACATTGCCGTTAAATGGATAGTACGCCATAAAATTAACACAATATAATAAAAAAAATACAAAATAAAGTCAGAATAATAATAAAATAAGAGATTTTATATCATCTAAAACTTAAATATACATGATAGAATGAAGAATATAATGTAGAATTTACATGATTCAATAAAAATAATTAGTGTGACAACTATGTACTTAAATGCAGTATTTCTTGTTTTTCCATATACTTTAGTATTATGGGGCTCGTACGCTGTGACGTAAGAATTTTCTATTAATTAGAGGCCTTTTTAGTGTCCGCTAACAATATCCACCTTTGGCCCTCATTTGCGGCTTTTGCTGTGTTTTACAAACATTAAATCCCCTTTAAAAACTGGTTCGAATTGCGTCGTTAATATTTTGTTTTGGAAACTGCGATTAGGGCTTGGTGCATCGGATCCACTTACGATTACAGACCTGTCATCCAATATAAAGCCAGGTGTTATCCCATATAAAATTGGCTCCACATGACCAAAATATTGTCGTGCTCGCTCGCTACGCTTAGCTCAATATGAATATGCCGTCCTCCTCGCCCGCGCGCGAACGCTTGCGAAAGTCGGGAAAAAAATAGTATTTATTTGTCAAAATCGATCGTGACTTGAAAAAAGTATGAAAACCATGTTATTGTATATTACCTATCAATTTTATACCTTAATAGAAGGAAGGAGGTTCTCAGTATGTGTGCATGTTTGTTTTCCTTTTTTTATGTATGTACGTTCCCCGATAACTCTTGACCACCACCACCACCATATCAGCCAAAGGACGTCCACTGCTGGACATGGGCCTCCCCCAAATTCACGGGGGGTATATGCCATAATCGCCACGCTTGGCATGCGGGTTAGCGATCGCAGTATCTCCACCGCACTCCAGGGATGCTGCTGCCCATCCCCCGGTGGTATTGGTCGTAGTTTTAGGACATACCCGGGGACATAATCTTGACCACGTCAGCCGATTTTGATATTTTTTTTCCTTCAAAGCAGGTACCCCCATGTTGGTGCCATATAAATTTGGTGAAGGTCTGATGATGGGATCTAGGAGGAATCGACGGAAATCCTCGCATTCGATACGCACGCATATGCCGATTTCGGTATTTTCTGTAGGTAACCAAGCAATGGCTCATGGACTACACGTATTGTGGCATGACTTACTTGACTTATATTCCAGTGTCCCCTAGATGGGGCAAAGGGCTTCCACAGTGCGCCGCCATCCCGTTCGGTCTGGCATAGCATCTATTGTGGCATAGCGAAGTACAAAATTGGAGTCGGTTTTTTTGGTAAAAATTATTTATAAATTACCGAAAATTATATATTTTTACGATAAAAATATAGTAAAAATTTTACGATTAAAATCTAATAAAATGGTAAAAAGTGGAAAAATAGGGGTTACTTCCGGATCTGATTTCTCTAATATTTAATAAATTATAATGAAATGAATTATCCTACCATAAATGTAACGTTTGTCATTATCATCATTGGCCCTGGGTCGTTTTTCTGAGAAACTTTTAACTGTGTTAACTGCGATTTCAGGATGCCTTGACAAAGTTTATTCAAATTATCCTGAAAGTTGTACAGTTACAGAGAAAATCACTTTTAAGGCGAATGACGATTATGGAATATGACAAAACACTAGTGTACAGTCGAGTTCATAAATTTAAAAATATATAATATACGTATCATCCTTCATATTCATCTGACCAAGCCTCTCAATAATATTTACGCAACTGAAAAATAATAAATATCTTGTGACCACATGGTTATTTTCAAATATTTGTAAACAGGTAGGCACATAATATAAATATACGCATAGTTTTCCAATTTGTTGTGTTAGTACGAGCTCATAAATATCGGAACAAATAAATAAAACATTATGAACTCGACTGTACCATTTACATGTGTGAAATTCTAACTCGACTAGATAGCTCAGTCAGCAAGTGGTAGTTCTTAAATTTTGAAAATAATCAAGTATCACTACATCGTATAAAACAAAGTCGCTTCCCGCTGTCTGTCCCTATGTATGCTTAAATCTTTAAAACTACGTATCGGATTTAGATGCGGTTTTTTTTAATAGATAGAATGATTCAAGAATAAGGTTTATATGTATAATATATGCATAATATAGTAGAGAAACTCTGATAATTTTAGAGGTTTCTAATGTGATGTCGTAAACAAACACATTTTTTGCTTTGTTTGCAAACGCTGGCTGAACCTTACGAGATAGATCAAATTAATGTACCACAGTATTGTACACCTTAAAAAGGTATACAAAAAAGTCCGCGATTGTATATGTCTATCTCTAAGGGATAACCTACAATAACAATTTTAGTCCTTTGCTTTTTACGAGAAATAAAGGCTTAATACGAAGCGATTTTAAGCAATACAACATTAATCGTTATCCAATTAAGTACTTTTAATACATTGTGCATTTAATACAGATCAATATGGCTCTTTAGAGCATGTAATTTAAATAAATATATTAAAAGATATTACAGATTAAAAATGCAGGGACATAGCGGTTGCGGCGGTACCGGTCGGTTTTTTATATAAGGAGACATTCTGTAGAATATTTTATTTTTATATCAGCATTGCAACCGTGCGAAGCCGGGGCGTGTCGCTAGTTTATTATAATTTCAAAATTTCCTACAACTCTCAGCATGAGTTTAGTAATTACTTTTTAAACGGTCTGTGTGGCTTTATTGAATACTATTTTGATGTCATCATAACATAAGATGAGATGATAAATGACTAGGTATTTGGGTTATCTACGTAAAGAATTTGAAAATCTGGTTATTCCGTTTTTTGTTCGTCTGTGGTGTACAAATTTTAGATAAATATTACGTTAACCAAATATATTAACAAGGCACCAAAATAAGCCAAAAAAGGTACCAAATTGTTGACGTGATGTGACGTGCATGTGTATCATCGTCCAGCCGAGTCAAATTTTGAGCTCAATCTTGTCCTTATAAGCCTAAATTTGAGCTTATACTTATAACTCGAGTTATTAAATTTAAATAAATATACTTTTTAATAGCAAACATTGTTGTAGCAGAAGAAATAAGAACTTGTGTTTTTAATTAATTTTAAAATGTTGTGCTCTTAATAAATAAATATCAGGATTATCTACGGAACTTGCGGAACTTGCGGCAAAGTTGACAACAAGGCATCGCACATTCTTAATATTGAACTTAGCTCCTACTTCATATTTATGCGATGTAATTTATCTTTAGTACTTGTCAAGGTCGTATAAGGTACTTTTTGAGTCTAAAAATTGAGACATTTTAAAAATAAGGTTTATTCTTTACAACTAACTCATAAAAAAAAATTCTTGTATGTATATTTTTTTTAAATAGGTTATTTTTGGCTTTTAACTTATTTTACTGGGTTCGATACTCACCCAAAAGTGTGTATGTTATTGGCTACACTGAAAATCGTCGTGTTATTTATTACTTTCAGGATTCTCTTTTCGCTCGATAATAAGAAAAAAAATGCGCTAATTCAAGCCTCGGTGGCACTAGATAGTCCAATCAAATTCAGTCCAAAAAAAAACAAAATATGACCAAGTAGATTGTATATCCGGCCATACATTGCCAAATTAAGGGTTAGGGAATAGATGGCTTGAGTAATATACTGGATTTTGCTTGTACCTTAATATAATGCCATCAATTTTTATAGCTAATTAAGCAATGACTTAAAAAACCGGCCAAGTGCGAGTTGGACTCTTGCACGAAGGGTTCCGTACTATATTAGACACTTTATTATAATCTTCTATTATTTAATTTTTTTTATCAGTTATAAGAACGTTAAATTATATCAAGTAGAATTTTGGTCAAGTGCGAGTCGGAATATCGTTTTTCCATACATTTTGAGACCCAGCGCCTGATGAACACAACGAGCAATTTTTAAAAGTTTTTTGTAATTGAGTTCTCTAAATATTTATTTTATTTTGTTTTTAGTATTTGTTGTTATAGTGACAACATAAATACATCACCTGTGAAAATTTCAACTGTCTAACTATCATGGTTCATGAGATACAGCCTGGTGACAGACGGACAGACGGACGGACAGACAGACAGACAGACGGACGGACAGCGGAGTCTTAGTAATAGGGTTCCGTTTTTACCCTTTGGGTACGGAACCCTAAAAATACACTTACCTATGGGTATTATTAATATTGTCTCTTTTTAATTCACGAACAAAAGACGCGTTATTTTATTAATAATTGGAATTCGCTGGTATCTATATTTAATTATATTAATATTCACGACCCAAAACTGTTTATATCACCATCCCTTACTACAAGGGATGATTTTAGATTTATATAAGAAGGAACATATGTCTTCAATTGAAGCACGATGGTTGTAAAACATATTTATAACAGAAAAGGTCAGTATGGTAAAACCAATGAACGTGCCAAAACACTCTTCCTAACTTCTTTCATAGGAGTTTAAACATTTTCACAAGCACTTCTACTCGTACACCCAAACCATCGACTTACTATTACTACGTATATACTGGGCAGCTACAACATTTTTCTTGATGTTTCCTTCAGACCGCCGTCTTTTGCTTCATCAAAGATACGAACGTGCGGTAGATGCGACAGTTCTCTGAACACGGATTCAGAAATAACTAGAGCGCGATTAATCTAACAATACACGTTATAGTTCTAAAATACTTGATTTAATGAATGCATTTATTTCGGACTTCATAAAAAGATCGTTAATACTGACTTATATTTATTTATTTACCAAAGAGCGTAATATGTTTGTATGCTTATGACAAATTTATACAGCTTTACAGGCAGACGGACATGCCGACACTGTAAGGATTCCTTGTTTACTACAAAAACTTAAAAAGGATTGAATTATTAAGGATTAGTTAAAAAAACAATAATAATATTATTTTATTTTTTTATTAAGATAAAAGACAATTGTATAATAACTAGGAAAAAAATAAACAACCTGAAATAATAATTAATTAATCGTATTCTGCAATTGTCACTTCTACATTTTTAATCTTTGAAACAATTACCGCCATTATGGTGCGTATCATATAAATTTCAGTAACATTGAATGATATGAATTATGTTAAAATATCCTTAAAAATATTTCTTGACAAATTATGTATCGGTCTCGGCTTTATGTTAATTAATTGTTTTGTCACGAATAAACGATTTCTTTCTTTCTTTAAAATTACCGGTGATTTCTGTGCTCTTGTTATCTTTTAAAAGTAAAAAGTAAAGTAAAAGTAGTTTATTCTTCAAATTAGGCATATTACATGCACTGTAATGTCAATAAACTACCACCGGTTCGGAAAAATAAACCTCTGCGACTGCACGAGAAGAACCGGCGTAAGAAACTCGGCGAGGTGTCATTTTTTCAAAACAATATACATTGTATAGTTAAATATAAAATTACAGTGTCAGCTACTACAAAATAGCAATGCTACAAGAGAAAACGTTTTTTGGCGATAGATTAGCCGGGCAGGACGCTATCACTGCCAAACATCCCTATCGATGATGTAATCGTTTATCTTATAATAACTATGCCCTTGAAATAAGTGTTTGTTTTACTACAGATTTGAATTTAAAATTGCTAAGTTCAGTAATGTGTTTAGGAATTTTATTGTAGAATTTGATACAATTTCCCAACAACGACTTTATCGCCTTTACTAGTCTATAAAAGGTTATTTTGAGTTTCCCAGTATTTCTGGTGGCTATTGGTTTATCAGCGTTCGTTGGGAAATTGCACAAATTCTTCCTAACATACATTATTATTTCAAATACGTATAGAGACGGCAGGGTTAGGGTATCTATTTCTTTGCAAAATTCTCTTAATGAGTCACGCTACCCCAAGTTATAAATTGCTCGGATAGCCCTTTTTTGCAAAATAAAAACAGTTTCAATATCTGCAGCTGATCCCCACAAGATAAAACCATAAGTAATTATACTATTAAAATAAGCAAAGTAAACTAACCGTTTTCTCGAGTGTTGTTGCAATATTAACACAAAAAGGCATTTTTTTTTAAGTTGTTGTTTCAAATTGTACTGATTTGACCGCCGTTAGTGCCCGCCACAGACTAAAGTGACTGATGTCAATTGTCATTAATGACATGCGCAAAACATATGATATACAGGATTTCTGCTCTATATTATACACCTCAATTACCTAAAGTAATAGAAACAAACTTATTTCTTTCGTGTTCTAGTCAATGAAATTATAACTTACTTTCAGTTACCTACGTTTACTTTTAGTAATTGTAACTTACTGTAGGCATTGTCAGAATAGGGTTTATTACAACATTAAAAAATATGTTTTACGGTACCAATAAACAAATGATATGAAAAAACTCGGAACAAAATTCAGCTTCAGCTTATTCATCCAATTTTAAAGTTTTTTTTCTACAGGTCAACTTTAGTGTCTGAAATCACATACTTTTAGACAACAATACTACAGCACTTTAATAAAATTGTCAATCACTTGTCGCCGCTGAACGCGCTCGCGAATTTTATCAATAAACTATTACCCGTTGGGCCTGCACTTCGTTTCCGCAGGAGAGTTTGTTTATTTATTTCGGTTTGTTTAATTTATTTCGGTTGACTCGTAGAAAAAGTATTGAATAAATTAGTTATATAATTCGTTTTTTAAGTCTCGTGCGTTTCTTAGCCGCTGCTTTAGGATATATCTTGGTCGCAGTTTTAGGACATACCCGGATCCATAAAACAGTCGCCTATAAAAATTGGTCTCAAAAAATCGTATTTCTCTTTTTCAGTTTGTACGTAAGTAAATCACGAGCGTAGTTTACCATCGCAATTCTTATCTACGTTTACAATAACCATCATATGGACTTACATAAGCGAAGTAGGTACATTTTTCATAATTAACATACCAATTTCCTGCTTTATTTTTGTATACCTACATTCAGTACAATGGCAGATACCTACAGACAGATATTTAGCGGAAAGGCAATTAAAAATCAAATAGGTACACGGGACGTATACTAAAAATTCGGTGAAAATGCCTCGATTCCACTACATTTATAGCTTTTGTATTTTTCTAGTGGCAATTAATTTCGTAAGCCTTTTTCGCGCCATTAATTATTTATTTTTGACATACATAAGTACAGCAATAACATTCTTTTTATACGGGTGTTTTTGTTGATTTCCGGTGCTTCAAGCATAATAGCCGCAAGCAATAGGACTGACGTAGCATATTTAGTTTTTTCCATTTTTTCTTCATTTACACACAAAATAATTAAATATATCACTTAGCGTGAATGAAAACCGGCCTTAAGACTTAACATGGAGTTAAGCAAAAGTTAGTGTCATGTATATGACAATTTGGAATTCGAATGACAAGCACGTCAACATTGATTAATTCTTAACGATCTTTTATACTACACTAGGGGTGTTAATTAACGAAAATGAATTCTTAAATATCTAGAAATGGTAGAAATTTAAGCAGCGGCGTTTTAGTATATTTTAAGTTGAGTTGAGTTTGAGAATACCTATAGGATCGACAATAATAGAAAAAAAAGACTTAGTGGCTCGAAAGACCGACGAGAACCGGTGATCGACATGTTTTTCAGCAATCCAAGAAAATTAGAGGGTGAAACCGATTTGCTGCTATTGTAACTCTGCTGTGTTACAGACAGCACACTTGCCACTGTCATCCAGTGACAATAAAAAAAGTTAATTTGTTTTTAAATAGCCGCCTGATAATTTAGTGTGGTAGTGTTCTTGTAAAAACAACGGCATGTTTTAGAGGAAGGTTTATGTTTCTGGAGCTTAGTATTATTTATTGTTTATTAGGGCCCTTGCACACCGCGTTTATTAAACGCACGTGTACGCGCGTTCTCCTATTGCCATGTTTACAGTAGTAGCAGGTAAGGCAACGCGCGTCGCCGGCGAGTTGACAAAAAACGCGATGCGAATGGGCCCTTATACTGGCAGTACCATAAGTAAACATGATCAGAAATTAAGCTACTAGTAGACTTCCGAAAATTATTGCGTGTATTTACACCGAAATTACATAAGAAGCTTCACGTAGGTATAGCTTAAATGCATCAAGCGCAACATTGCCCGGTTATAAAATGTTTTGCCAGTTATTAATATGTGAATATAGAATGCCGTAAAAACTGGTGACTTTGCCCATTGAACACAGCTTTGCCCACCATTATTTTATTTATTATTTCAATAAAACTGACCTATACAAAATTGGTTGCAGAATGCAGATACATTTACTCTTTACTATGTGGTTGAAAACTAAACCTAATGCTGGCAACATTAACCTATTGAGTTGCCCGTAGCTAGCGTAGCGTACGTCAAGTATGAGGCAGCGTTGAATAAGGGTATGTTTTGTGGACTGACCAAAAAAGTCTGTAAAAACTTCAGAGCCATCTCGGTCTGTGAACCGCCTACACTTACGCGGCATATACTTTTTACAGTAAATAATTTGTATGCCGTAGACGATAACGCACTGTTGTATCGCTGTTGTATAATTACGACAATGTGCAATGTGATGAACATATTTACAGCACAAGTTTAACATTGCCCGGTATATTTTTACCTCTAGCGATGGTACCCTGGTGTTAATAGTGAAAGTAACTTTAAGGATACACCAAACCAGTTGCAGTTACATTTAAATCTAATAAATTTAGTTGGCTTATGATAACCCGACAAACGTGTGTATGTGAAACACATTACACTACCTTCAAGTTTTGTCGTAGTTAATAAATAAAATTGACAACCCTAGCTCTGTCAAATTTGTGTTTGGAGATCGAGGTTACTAATATTATGTGACTTTGGTCACTTAAATTAGGATACAGAAGCTACAGGTGTGCTATTACTATTATAGATTATCAATAAATATCGGGAGACAATCTTACACAGATTTGTGTTTGTTTTTGGAACGGACCTAGTTCCAAACTAAGCAAAGCTTGTACGGGTACTAGACGGCAATGTAGCCGGAGGGCCCGGGTTCGAATTCCGATTCGGGCATTTATTTGTGTGATTAGCACGAATATTTATTTGTTCCCGAGTCTTGGATATTTTATTTTTATTCATATATTTATTTATCTAAAGTCTATACACATGCTATGTACAGTTCGACATAAAAGAGTAGAAATTAAAAATTGGCAACACTGTAGTGTCGTCCCTTTTTCCTAGATTGATTTGAAAAAGAAAAATAAATATTCGTGCTAATCACACAAATAAATGCCCGAATCGGAATTCGAACCCGGGCCCTCCGGCTTCGTAGCCAGGGTCACTACAAATTATTTAGTGTTTTTTTTTAAATATTAGCTAACCCTGTACATGGTCAAATACTAATTTTTAATATATTAAATACCTATATATAGTTTCAATGCCAAACAACGTAATCAAAAAATAATAAAGTGATTGAACTTGGTTGGATGTAAAGCTAGGAACAATAGAAATTTCCAACTTTCCGCACGATATATAAATACAAAAGGTACCACGTTTTAAACTAATTTATTAAAAATACATTTTCGTATTAATAGGAAATAGATAATAAATGGATTAATGGATTATTTACCCCCCATGAAATTGTGGAAGGCCTATGTCCAGCAGTGGACGTCCTAGGGCTGATATGGTGGTGGTGGTGGTGGAAATAATAAACCGAAAATAATGCGAATTTTTGCGTCTGCTCCTGGTGTAAGTTTAATTAGTAATGTACAGTTCGATGTTCTCTCCGCCGTCGGCAAAGACACATCGACAGCATTATGAATTTTACAATAAATACCTATTAAATGTCGTATTAGTTACATACTGTTTAAAAACGATGAACAATACAATGTAGCTACTTATATACCTATCTGTTTGTATGCGCTCTTATCCCTGATTTACTTTTTATAATGAATGAACCTAATAAGTTTTGTCTTCATAATGTAAGAAATTCGTAGGTAATACATATACTTAATAAAATAAATATGCAAAAATAATATGGTTAACCTTACTTGAATAATTTTCAGCTAGTCTTCTGTTCAACAAACACGAAATTAAAATCACAAATACTAGTTTGTCGGTTAGCACGTGAAAATACATTCAGAACACTTCACTGAATCTAAATATGTATAGAAAATATTTTTCAGTATTTTCATGAAACTAAGACATTGATCACAGTGGTAGACACGTTGTTATAAAAATCTTGTTTTGATTCCACGGCCGCATTCTGTGACGAAATGATGTGTAATCGGTAGCATCAGTGTGGTGGAGTGTTTGTAATCGGCAATTTTTTTTTGGTAGAGGTGAAAAGGTTCGCGACGTGTGTCCACCGACTCCGCTGAGGCTCTCAGCATGACTGCGGGCTCCCGCGTCGCCGCCCCTCGGCCCAGGCGACTTACTGTTTCTAAGAAAATATTTTGTAAACGTACCGGGCTCGGCAGCCCTACACGCGGTGAGGAGGGCGGTACAACGTAAACTTTTTCACCCAATGACGCCCGCTCCGCAGCTCCAACCGGTGAGTTACAATCGTCTCCCTCTCGCCCGTACTCGATTAGGGTGTCTGAAAGAGCCGGGCGATATACGATGAGCTTATAACGATAGTGTTAAGAAGAAAATTTCTTTGTGTTTGTGTCGTAATGTGTTTGCTTTATCAGATTTACTTTGAAAGCTCGCCGTTAGCTTTCGAGGGCGCCATGTCGAGCGTTCTTTCTAGCGGAGCGACGAAGGCGCTGGTGCGACAGAGAGAAATGACGTCGGGAAATGCTCTAGCTAATGTATTTTCCTGCGGGAAGGAAAACACATGTTGTCGCTTTTAATTTAATCGCGTCACGCTGCGAGCGCGTGTCGCGCTTAGAGGTGGCTAGTTTTTCTCTCTACACCATTTTCCTACTAAATTATATGTATTATCTTGCTACATAAATAACGGCCAAAACTTGAGAGGTTATTATTACTTGCCGTGATTTAGTAGAGCTCTGAGCAGGAAAGAATATAGTTACTTGAAAAATTCGAGTCCAGTAATTTTAAAACTTTTTATTATTTGGGTCCTTTGAACTATACAAGTGGAATATGTAGGTATGTAGATGTGCATTTTGAGATAGTTCTTAATTTATCACTGGGTTAGTTTTGCTGAGGCAATTACTATTACGAGTAAATGCTCAGTAAAATACGGATAAAATATACTATACCACTTTGCGGGATAGATGCGAATACAGTAGGTACATCACAGTACACATTCCTAGAGCGCTCGTGGCCCAGCGGCAACCGCCTACCGCGTGCGGTATACGAGGTTAAGCAATGTGGGCGCAGGTCAGTTCTTGGATGGGTGACCGCTTTGAGTGGTTACTAACTGAGCGCTCTCGTGCTTTGGAAGGCACATTAAGCCGTTGATCCCGGCTACTGTCTACAACAGCAGTCGTTTAGCCAAGTTAGAGGCCTTCGGGCGGCTTGAGAACTTCTAACAGTCAAATTGCCCACTCACTTGACAAAAGGGGGTCGAAGTTGCACCACGTCCGTAGGGAGTACTTACCTACCGTTACCCTACACGTTAAAAGCGCAACAAAAACTGGCAACCGTACTTGTCTTCTCGAAGATCTCACGGTTCGTAAAAAAATGCCATACGAAAAAAAGTACACAGTCGTATCTAGACTCTACCCAGACATATGAAAGGTCTAGAGTCTAAGGGCAGATTGAACTACCGTACAATACAGAGCGATCCACGTTAAATATGGCCCCAGCAGCTGTCACTCTATAGCAACATCAAATTTTTCATAGAAACAGATTTCTACGATCACCGCTTAGGAATACAGGCGGTTCGATGCATCCCACTCTTAGTACGAGAAAAACGATGTCCGTCCACTTAATTTTCAATAAAAAAGTATATTACGAGTATACGCATATTGTAATAAAAAAAATCTGTTGCTGTGTTTTTGATCTTTCCGTATACCTACAGAGTCTTCAGAGTGTTTTTATTGATATCCATGCCTTCAGGCATATATTCGTATAAAACAGCGCAACATATATTCTAGTTTAGTTTTCAAAATACAAGAAAAAATAATTCATACATTTTCATAAATATTATTTTCATTTTCTTTAAAATAAGTAATTATACCACCAAGGGAGAAAAAGGGCCTTAAGAGTTAACGTGGGGTGGGGTTTAGCAAAAGGTAACCTACTTATGACAATATTCGAAATTCGAATATTGTCATGGGAGGAATGGATTCGTAGTTTTGAAGCTGGTGTACCAACACTCCGGCATGGCTCCGCAGTTAGCCAATAATGTGCTCTACCACTTTTCGACTGTATCTATTAGCAATGTCGTGAACTCGTCTTGAAGTTTTGGAGCCAGATCTGTGCTTGGAGCCGAACACTTTGGTATCATCAATTCATCAGGTTTCGTAGCTAATCCATGTCATAAAATGCATGTCACCAGTTACTGACTCAACTACCTACTTACATTAGAAACACACGGTTGAGATTCGCTGCGGACCTAGCTGAAAAATATGTGAGCAACTGTATCATGTTCACGTATTACATATATATATAGATCAAGTCGTGTTCACACATTCATACCTAATTACAAGAAAATCTTTCAGACTTATTCGAATTTCAGGAAAAACTACCCGGAACACCGAGCTTTACTCGAACACCGAGTTTTCCCAAAGATGAGACTTAGTTTAATCGATTTTTCGCCCGTATCGCTGATTGATATTCGTCTTAACCTCTGTACTTATTGTAATTTCATCGAAGTTCTTAGAACTGTTTTCGAGAATCCATTTGCAAATGAAAAATCATCATCTTACTCGTACGTATATATGTAGTAATTCTCTTAAAAATGCGTAGAACTGTTTTCGAGAACCCATTTATAAACAAATGTAAATACTATTCTGGCTCTTTTAGGTAGTATAGCACCTGTAGTATATATATAATAAATGTGGTTCTAAAGCTGGGTTGCACCGACTTAAGATCATAGACTGATCAACGTTTAATATGGCGCCGGCAGCTGTCATCCCATAGAAACTTGACAAACTTTCAATATATCGAAATTTTAAAGAATACCGCTTACGATTAAAGACGGTTTGGTGCAACTCAGCCTAGATTTAACAGTGTGAAAAGCATAACAGTTTTGAATAGGGGATGAATTAAGTAACGATTTCTCGTATGAACTTAACTAACAAAATTTCTCCATCTTAAAGTAAAATGAGGTGAAAAGAATGGGTCCTAGTCCTCCTGGTCCTGCTAGAACCGAGCCTCTTGCTTCTGTTTGGCAAATTTCATGGCGTGTAGCGTGTTAAAGGAGTTTTGTGCTTCCCTTTACCCATCTAGGTACATACATTTAAATTCTCTTTTGTCTCGACCTGAGGCCCAATTCCATGTCAAGTCCGCGCATGTCGTAGGGATATCCACATTTTCATGTCTCTGTGTTTAAAACCAGAAGGACAGATAATTGAAACAAAAAGGATATACCCTCAGTTTGGATGGATGCAATCGCGGCCTTGCTATGGTTTGCTTGTATAAGATCCACTGGCAAGCAACGCATATTAGATCGGCTTACTTATTGTTGATATAAATACTATTATTATTATTGTGCATTTGAAGTAATGTAGATTGAATGAAACCTTCATATCCTATAATTTGGCACCTCATGTTTCGTTTTGGTATTTTGACCTTTTAACCTAGCGGCATCCTTGCATTGAATAAATGTACACATGTAAGTGGCATTTCGATAGCAGGATTTTAACCTACTTTTCATTAGGTGTGTTGGTAACGTTATTAACATATTTCACCTCTCGCTATTGGGTTGATTTTTTGTAATGTGGGTTTGGATATACCATGGAGCTCCTACTTAAAATTTGTCATAATTTTAATACTGCTGGCCTGTTATTCTTATTACGGAAACTAAATAGCGATTAACAATAAATTCTGCATTACATTTGGTTTTAAGTATTATCCCACGACCAATTAACATTCTGAACGTGCCGTGGCTGAATATGGCGCTCTAAAAATAATTGACGTAATTAATTTGACATTCCGATCCTAGTTTGTAATTATTTTGTAAAAAGTCGCATTCCACGTGCGCGGTGCGCGAGGGCACGCCCCCGCGTGGGCGCCATTGGCCATGCGGCGCGCGCGCCGCCGCCGCATAACCGAGGCGCGGCCCACTTGCGCACAAACCACATTTTTTTTACTTATTTGTTTTATCGTCCGCACGAACAGGCTCGTGATTAATTTAATATATTTTCACCGAGCTTTTATTTCGCTCACGCAATAAGTTTTTTAACAATCTCTGATTAGTGGTGGCCATGAATCGATTTTTTGTAACAGATTACGTTTATTGTGTTCGTAGCGATTAAAACGCGTGGATGTATTTAAAATTACATATTGAAATATTCCTGAATATAAAACTTTTAGTCCTTGCCATGAACATATAAACCTTAATGGTGGTTTCATCTCTGAATTCATCCTGAGTCAGAGGTAAAAATGAATAGAAGTATCGTCGGAACGAATTATAATATCATCATCCTTGAGCGACACATTTAAAATAACACATTAACTACTACCACTATTACAGTAACTACCACAATTAGATATAAAGGCACCTACCTGAAATAAAATTAATAATGGTAACGATTAAATAATTGTACAAAGGGCCTATGCGAGTTTTATGGGGTAGGGTAGGTATTTCATTAAAATAAATAACGTTATTATTTATTTGGGTGTGTTTTGGGAGTGATGCTACAAATGATCGCACACAATGTCTCGACGGGACATCGCCGTATTACGCTCAGCCCACCAGATGGCGCTCTCGTTCTAAGCAATATTAAATTAAAAAATGTGCTGCTTACCCTCTGAACCATTTTTCCCACTGTATTGAAATATATGCATTGTTATGCAGCTTACAAGGTTGCTTTTCTATTTACATAATCAAGTAAGATATGAAGCTTGACATAAACTGTAAACATTTTCGTAATTTGGTCGAATTAAGAACAACTTATTGTGCTGAGATGAATTGTTATGAAAACCGGTGAGGTTTAACTATGCTGTTCGGGAAGCGGAACCGGAATCTCGACACGCCGAGAAAACCGACCAAGTGCGAGTCGGACCCGCGCACCGAGGGTTCCTTATAACTAGAAAACAAATGTGATTTTTCAATATATTGGTATTTGTTGGTAAAATATACGTAATAGTAAACATTATCACCAAATTTAAAGTCCGATAATAAATTGTTCGGATAAAATTTTGAATAAAATGCTGACTTTGGTAGCTTCTCATTCCTTTGTTTTCTAATATTATTTTTAAAAATGCAAAATTTATCTACATAACAAGTTCTTAACAATGATAACCTACTCGATGGGGTAGGTTATTATTTTTTCCACGCCCCCCTTATTAAAAACATAAAAAGTATTTTGTATTTTTTTTTCTTTGGGTTAACAATCTGCTTAAACTGTGTACATTTGAGGACTCTAATTCCAACCATTTGGCTATAAAACCTGTATGATAGACCACAGACAGACACGAGCATGACAGCAATAGGGCTCCGTTTGGACCCTTCGGGTATGGAACCCTAAAAAGGAACTGGTGACGCAGCAGCCATCTGTAATATTACACGAACCACTTCGAGCTACTTTTGACCCCATCACAACTCGAAACCTATTTAACCTACATACATGAAATTTGGCACATTTATTAAAACCTCTTCGTTTGTCTAGAATCTAAAATTTCATTAATGTAGATCAAAGAATTATTGAAATATCAACATTTGAAACCGTCACTCGCAAATCATAAACAAAACTCACTTGCATGACTTTTTTTTTCTCCATTATGGATGCCACCGCACGCACCGCGGGGTCAGGGGGAGGTTATGTCCGACTTGCACCGACTAAAAACCCCCACGATCGCCCTCCTCAACTCATTTCGGACGGCTCTGGGATCTCCTGTGGAGCGCACCAGTGCCGCCCTACAGTCACACCTCTGTGGGTCCCACCATCTAATTTCACAGACGATCGCAGCTCCCAACTGCGATCGTCTTCGACCGCAAGGACCCCGTTTTAGTCGCCTTTTTAGGCACGCAGAGTACTGTAGCCGTATTCTATGCCCCGCCTACAGGGCGCACTTCCAGATGACCTAGAAAATTGTGATTTGGCGTCCAGGTGGGTAATTGTCTATTATAAAGGAAAAAAAATCGAAATCTACAAAAAAATATGGGGAAACAAAAAATAGGCCTAGTTCGTAGTAAAATATTTTTTTAAAAATATATTTAGTCTGTAGGTTAGTGTTGACTACTCAGGCAAAAAATAATGATATCCCACCAAAACATAATATGTACCTAAGGCGCCTTCCTGACTTGTCGATGCGGGGCCGGTACGATATGAGAAAACTGTCAGCTGTCAGTGTCAACCGATACTAATGCAGCCCCACTTCTGCGCATAGTATTAGTACTGCGCAAACGTATTAGGTACTGACAGTATTTCGTCAAGTGAGGAAATCTCACATCGGTAAATTCACGTCAAAGAGCAAAATACCTATGACATATCGCTCCCGCCCCGTCCGTCCAAGTCAGGAAGTCGCCTAAATGTGACAAAATAAGGCCAATTCTCATGTTCCAACAAAAGGAGTGGTATCTATCTGAAAACGTGCCTAGCCTGGCATTCCATTGTTTGCAGAAAAAACAATGTGCTGCGGCTTAATGCATTTTAAACCTTAAATTAATTGGAAGTTTTATGCAGTATGTTATAAATGTTATAATACCATGAAAGTATTGAAAGCTGTTTGAAATTTAAGAAAACTGTCAAGTTAAACCTCAAAATTTATTGAACATTAGAACTTACTTTATTTTTCAGATTAATGTTTTGGTTGGTTGGTTGGTAGTTGGTAAGGTACCTAAATATTTACATGTACGTATATATATAACTAACTATATTTTGAAACTTTCGACTGCGCCAGTAGCGAACGCCGTAGTTTTTAAGAATATTTTATATTGATATGTATGTTAGTCTATACTAGTAACATGTATATGCCTTCGTTGCCTGAATCAAATACCTAAATTGCAGACGATACCTTCCTCCGAGATTAACGCTGGTACTTAATCTGTCACCTACCTTTCTGTTAGCCAATTGAAACAGTACCTACTCGTAAGCTTTTGGATAAAAGTGTTACAACGGCCAAATTTCACACTAAAAATGTCAAGACATCACAATATGTAAAGTTCAAACATAATAGGACAATATTTATGATATAATGCTTAATTAAATATATCTATAAATAAAAACTAATGCTTAACTTTAAAATTAAAATCTAAAATAAATCTAAATTATAAATAAAAGATTTCTCTTAATTCAACTCCAGCCGGGAGCGTGCCTAGAACGCTGGCAGCGTTGCCACGCTGTATGGCAACGCTGAGCCGCTGTGCCAAATAAATTTGTACATTTCAGGAAGTTTCTCTTTGGTTTGTGCTAAAAGGGCAGCTCTCTCGACACTATTAAAGGCATTTTTTACATCCACTTTTAGAACAACTTCTCCTGGGGTATTTAAGATATGCGTCCTAAGCGCGTAGACCGCAGCCTCGCAACCACCCTTCGACCCAAAGCCTAATTGCGTTGGCTGAAAGCATTGGCTCAACTCATCGGATATAGAAGTGCAGCAGATTTTAGCCACAATACGGCGGTATGTAATACCGACGGCTATCGGTCTTATACCGCCGTCTTTTTTCAGAAGAGCACACAGGTTAGCACCGTATAATGTACTGGTGATTAAAGGGTTTACCTTCCCAGCTAGCATGAGGTTACATAGGTCCGCAAGTGCCTTTAATAGTGCATCACCAGCTTCTGCCGAGCTATGGCCCAGAAGATCTTTAAGATGTTGGGGCGTCAGGCTATCTAACCCACCAGCTGAGCCACTCTGGAAGGACATTACAGCAATGAGAACTCGGTCAGTGGAGGTTATGAGATGAGTTTGTAATGAATCAGGGGCATCGGGAAGATTTTGGTCGGTGGATGGAAATGGATGTTTGTTTAATAGAGCCGTGAGAGTGTCTTGGTTGTTGGGAGCTATAGAGTCGGTCGAAAAAAGTAGTCGGGTGGCTCCTCTAATATCACCTTCTCCCACTTTATTCTCGATATGTTTATATAAGGATGTATTATGTTTGAGAGCTTTTCCGTGAAGGTCATCCAGAGAGTGTGGCCGTTGGCAATTCTGTTTTATTTTAGAGGTCAGTGAGGTAGTCTTGCTTTGGTCGACAACGTGGAGAATTCTGTAGGGAAAGGTGAGAAGTTGTTCCCAAGCTTGATAAGAATTTTCGGATAGAGCGGTTGTGATATCACCAGCTAATCTTTGTGCAACCGATACTCTTGCACCTCGCGGAACACGTTTTATTATGCGAGTACTGTTTTTTAATTGACTCAGAGTTTCAAAGATATCAGTTGCTTGAGAGCTACGAGGTTCTGAAAGGGAGTCCATGTTGTGTGTGTCATCACCATCAGGGACCTTATGTTTTTTACCAAGGTGGACTTTAAGCCCGTGTTGGTTTCTAAAATATCGAGCTTGGGAACAAAAGGGGCACTGCATCATGGTTTGGGATGATGTAACATTATTGGAGGCTGATGAGGTATCACCGCCTGGGAAAGACATACCATGATTTATATTAAGACTTAAAAAATATAGCGATTAGGAAGATTATTAAAATATAAACACCAAGTAAAAAATAAAAACTAGGAATTGACAATAAAAGTAGATTGTTGACACGTTGACGCGTTGATAATGACGACCGCTGCAGTCACCAATCAGGATTCAAGGAGCCATAGCCGGAGTCGGCGCAGGGCGTGAGTTGTAGAAATGCGTGGTGTCAGTCGTTGCTATGCAACAATAAGCGTCAAAACATCAAACGCCATCCACTTTGACACGGCTTTGTCACGAAAATAAATATTGAAAAGACTCTTATTTGGTACCGTAAAACCTTACAACTTTGCCCGCTTTTTGCAATTATTCATATTTTTTTCGAGTTTATTACTTCATATTGGCTTACTTATCTGTGGCATTTACAACTTTGCGTACTTTTCTTTGTGTGAGTGAGCACACTACTGCAAGTATAAGTTCCATTGTTGATGAAAATGACTGTCAAACAAGCGGGCCAAAAAAATTAAAAAATTTCGAGATTGCCCACTTTTGCATATTTTATTTTATCTTTGGCATTTCCAACTTTACGGAAATGACTCTTAGAGAACAAATATTCTAGAATAGACATCGCGTAGTTTTAGCGTATTGTAACTCCTTTAAATATAATATTTCTATTAATAATTTATGTGGGCACACTCGTAAAAAAAAATTGTGAATCCTTCATACAAAAACCTAACGATGCTAGGGTTGTCAATTTTTGCTTGTATCCGACTACGACTAAAGAAGAAGGTAGAGATATGAGTTTCGTATGAAATATTTTTGGTTATTGTTTAAAAACGTAGGAAATTAATTACTTGGTAATTTAATTGTGCCTAAACTTGTTAACTAACTATTAAGCACCATTGGTAAAGGGTATGTTCATAAATAAAAGCCTTTATCTAAATATATAAAAGAAGAAACTGACTGACTGACTGACTGACTGACTGACTGACTGACTGACTGATTGACTGACTGACTGACATATCAACGCACAGCCCAAACCGCTGGTCCTAGAGATTCCAAATTTGGCACGTAGGTTCCTTATAAGGTCTAGGGGTGCATTAAGAAAGGATTTTTCAAAATTCAACCCCTAAAGGGATGAAATGGGGGTCCGAAGTTTGTATGGGGAAACAAGATTAGTTGGACTATTTTATTCGAAACTTCACAGGAGTATTTCTAACGATAAATGAGTAAACACGTGTTTCAGGTTTTTTGAAAAATCAACCCCTAAAAGGGGGAAATGTGGTGACAAATTCTGATAATCGACATGGGTATTGTTTTTATGGTTTATTAGGTCGCTGATAACGAAAATAACAAGGATTTTAAAATCCCACGTGGAGGACGTGAAATACCATCCCCTCCTGTTGGGGTGCGAGAGGAGATGAAATGTCTAAATATGAATATGGGTGTCGTTTTTATGGTTTTTTGGGACGTTAATTACGAAAATGGCATCGGTTTTGAAATTAAATATTGTGGACATGAAAACTTTTGAAAGTTTGTGCCAAATTGCAAGAAATAACTGACTGACTGAGTGACCAACATATCAACGCACAGCGCAAACTGCTGGTTCTAGAGATTCCAAATTTAGTATGTAGGTTCCATATAAGGTCTTGAGGTGCATTAAGAAAGGATTTTTCAAAATTCTACCCCTAAGGGGGTGAAATGGGGGTCCGAAGTTTGTATAGGAAATCAAGATTAGTTAGATTATTTTATTCGAAACTTCACAGGAGTATTTCTAACGATAAATCAGTAAACATGTGTTTCAGGTTTTTTGAGAAATCAACCCCTAAAAGGGGGAAAGGTGGTGACAAATTCTGAAAATCGATATGGGTGTGGTTTCTATGGTTTATCGGGTCGCTGATTACGAAAACAGCAATAATTTTAAAATCCCACGTGGAGGACGTGAAATACCATCCCCTTTGTTGGGGTCCGACGGGGTTGGAATGTCTAAATATTAATATGGGTGTGATTTTTATGATTTATTGGGTCGTTAATTTCGAAAATGGCGTTGATTTTGAAATTTAATATTGCGGGCATGAAAACTTAAAAGTAGGTGCCAAATTGCAAGAAGAAACTGACTGACTGAGTGATTGACATATCAACGCACAGCCCAAACTGCTGGTTCGAGACTCAAGAGATACCAAATTTGGCATGTAGGTTCCTTATAAGGTCTAAAGGCGCATGATGTGCCGTGAATTCCCTATGAAGTTACGACCTTTCTTGAGTCAATGTATTGTAAGTGGTTTTATTAATTAGTGCCGCCCGATACGATTTCGACAACAATCGATATTTGAGCGTCCGAGAGGACTCTTAATACGACTCCTAGGTAAAATTTGGCAAAAGTGGCGGCCATATTGATTATCTTTTTTTTCGTCCCGATTTCGTTCAAAATCGATATCTGAGCGTCCGAGAGGTCCCCGAATACAAATCCGAGGTAAAATTTGGAAAAAGTGGCAGCCATATTGATTTTCTTCATTTACAACCCGATTTCGTTCAAAATCGATATCTGAGCCTCCGAGAGGTCCCCTAATACGAATCCGAGGTAAAATTTGGAAAAGGTGGCGGCCATATTGATTTTCTTCATTTTCGTCTCGATTTCGTTCAAAATCGATATATGTGTGTCCGAGAGGTCTCTTAATACGAATCAGAGGTAAAATTTGTGAAAGTGGCGGCCATATTGATTATCTTTTTTTTCGTCCCAATTTCGTTCAAAATCGATATCTGAGCGTCTGAGAGGTCTCTGAATACGAATCTGAGGTAAAATTTGGCACTCCATACATGCCTGTATGCAAAAAAGGTTAATGTTAAAGGTTAATGTTAATAGGTTAATAGGCGTGTGGGGTATCTATGGACTTGCTTTTAAAAACGACATAGAGGTTTTGATATTTTTTTCCATTTAAATCAACAAGTACGGTTGCCAGTTTTTGTTGCACTTTTAGCACCACCCAGGGGTCACGTGTAGGGTAACGGTGGGTACTCCCTACGGACGTGGTGCAACTTCGACCCCCCTTTGTCAAGTGAGTGGGCAACTTGACTGTTAGAAGTTCGCAAGCCGCTCGAAGGCCTCTAACTTGGCTTAACGATTGCAGCCGGGATCAACGGCTTAGCGTGCCTTCCAAAGCACGAGAGTCATTTAGTAACCACTCAAAGCGATCACCCATCCAAGAACTGACCTGCGCCCACATTGCTTAACCTCGCACACCGCACGCGGTAGGCGGGTTCCGCTGGGCCACGAGCGCTCTAAATTCTTGATAGTTTGTGCCAATTTGCAATTCAATCGGTCCAGTAAAAGCAACTTGGTTGTAACAGACGGACTGAAGTAAGGAGTGCGAATGGAAGTGAGGCCAAATTTTCTTTTTGGATGCTCCAATGGGAACTGGCAAAACCTACGTAATAAATTTAATTTTAGGAAAAATAAATGTTACACGTGATATTGAATTAGCCGTATTTCTGTACTTCAAAGGACCAGAGTTTATGACCGCTGCGCGCTGCTTGGTAGTTTACAGACCTATCGGTGTTACTGTAGTACACAGATACTTTTACTAAGGGCCATTTAAGACTTGCTTTTATTTCATCGGCCCTTTCCCCTTCGGCCTCTCAGAAATGTATGATAATAGTTTTCGATCCTTATTTTTGGCAAAATCAAATGAAATTTCTACAGTTTGCCGGTTCTCAGAATGTATACTGACTTTTCATCTGTTCATCTGTTAATGAATCACAATCGCCAAACTTCGTATACCGAAACCCCCAGAATGTAACAACTACTTTTTTGGAGACCGCATCTAAATCAGTTCAGCCAAACGCGAGATAATCGTGGACAAACATACGAACCTGTTTTTTGTAGACGGTCAAAAATTTCGCTTAGTACGCGGGCGAAGCCGCGGGCAAATGCTAGTTGATACATAACTTTAATAAATAAATAAATAAATAGTAAATATTGGGGGACAATGAAATACGTACTACATATGTAAGTATGTAGTACGTATTTCAGTTACCTATATTTATACTTACTTCTGTATATTATACTTATACTTCTGTATGCAAGAAGGAAATAAAACCTTAAACCTAATAAAACTAAATATTTAAAAAAAATGTGCTAAATAACTCTATATAATAACTTTGTATGGAAAGTGACAACCCTAAGGGTACAATTGTGCTGGGCAAAGTCGTAAAAAGTGACACGCAAATACGTTTATGACATTGCCCATCACCATAATTACGAAAGTAATAAAGTTAAGGCTTTGAGATTTCGTCTACATCGTTTATAAACTACATAAAAGTTACAGTTAAAAGTACATTCCTGTAGGACTTGTCCACACCGATATACCACTGAAGTTTTTAGGTTCGTTTTGGCCCACCAAAAACACATCCGCACTCACACTGGCTCGCGTGTGACATTTAAGTCACACACGCTAATGAATATGCCAGTGTTGCCAGCAATACGATTACCTTTCAGCCACAGATTAAAAATTAAGTGTATATTCAACTATTTTTGTGATATTTCGGCTCTACTGAAATCTGACGCGGTTGGCAAAGCTATGTTGAAAAGGCAAAGTTGTAAGGTACTGTTAGGTACACAAACTAGCCGCCCACACGTGTGCGCGTCCAGTAGGACCTGTTACGCACGAAAACTTGACTAAAACGGGCGACGGCAGCGAAATTGAAGAGATATCAAAATAAATACGAGTAGCGGAGCTATTAAAATTTGTTTGTACTTGACAACTCTCCCAACATAACATAAGCTAGTTTGATTAAGCACCCTATCAAACGCGTAGGGAAATCTATTGTAGATTAACGTCATACAATTACTGGGCATTGAATGAAGCATATAATTTGGTATAATTGCAAAAACGGTCTCTGTCTCGCATATCGGCACGTAGTCGCCAAACAGCGAACGGCCATCCTTGCATATCGCCGTGATTAAGTATTCGCATTCTGCATGCTGATGAGGTTTTCTGCAAATTAACACCTGATTTAAACGATGAGTATATTTACTCGTGTGGACTTTGGTATTTTAATACGAATTCTTAAAATAAACATTAATTAAACGTGTCTTCGAGTGAAGGATTAAGAAGTATCTGAAATGTCTATTTGTAATAGCCGTTAACCACGTAATTTTGAGCGGTAAGTATGTATTTTATTATAAAGGTAATTGCACTTTAGAAATTTAGGTGAGTGTAATTACCTACACAATTTTTCAACTAATATTCTATTTTGGACTGCGTAGGTAACCCGGGTAAAAGCATTTAAATTGGTAGATTATAATTTTTAAGAAAAAAAAACCGACTTCTATGGGGGAGGCCGGTGAAAGATATATACTTAGATGGTGAACTCTTAGATTCCATTGAATAAAATAAAAATGGCTATAAGTATGTTTATAATGGTAGAAGACTTAAGTGCCCTCAATTCCTCATGGAATCATGGAAAAACGTTGCTTTACAAACAAAACAAAGAGAACAAATCGCCAAACTTGAACAACGCGTCGTTGAAGAGTTCCGTTCTGATCATCATCAGCAATTCCACTTCATCAAATGTCACTTTTATGAATGAAAATGCTTGATTAGTTCATGAAAATACTAAAATTACTATTTGTGTGCCTTTCACATTTGAGGAGTTCCCTCGATTCCTAATGGATCCCATCATCAGATCTCGAGCATGGCAAAAATCAATCGTGAAAATAGAACTTGCTTAACAAACACAGCTAGAAGGACAAATCGCCAAACGTGAACTTTTCGTCGTTGAAAAGTTTTGTTCTGATCATTCCACTTCATCAAATGTCACATTTTTGTATGATAGTGCTCGATTTGTTGATAAAAACACAAAAATCACTATATGTTTGCCTTTAAGACTTGAGGAGTTCCCTCAATTTCTCATGGATTCCATCATCAGAACTGCGTTTTGACAAAGACGGGACCAACTTGGATATATATCCTTACAATCAAAAAAAGAATTTACCAAATCGATTAAGAAATGACGGAGTTATGGAGTAACAAACATTAAAAAAAAACATACAACCGAATTGATAACCTCTTCTTTTGAAATCTTGAAGTCGGTTAAAAACTGATGTTCAAGTCAGAGATGCATTTGACATTTACGCTCAGTTTTGTAACCATTACATGGGACATAATTATTTTGATTGTAAATACCCACCTAGCGAATGAAAGATATACGGTTAAACCTAGAGAATGTTCAAGCTTTTATCTTTTTCTACGAACACGAAATACGTTCTAAATACGTGTTTGTTTCAAAGTAGGTATATGCTTATGAATATTCCTACAGTACTTTCAGCATGTCACTCGTAATAACTGTCACTGTAAATCATCATTTTTGAAGTAAAATACAGTATCAGCTGCAAAAGTGAGTGCGATAACGAAAGAAAGCCGACTACTACTATTAAAAATATTTCCATGTCTTAAGAGCATTATTCGACGTGGAAAACGTGAAAAAACAATAGCTACTAACGTCTCTTGGACAGGCTCAGGATACTGAGTCATTCAACGTTTTCCACTTTGAAGTGTACAGTTAGATGACAGAGGAAGTCGTAGAGAGGCAATCGCTGCCGCGTGCAGCGAACCATGCAGCATCACGCTCTGATTTCATCCCGAACTATTGGATAGCAGTTCGTGCGAAACAATTATTTAGTTCATTGACTTGGTAAAAGTTTGGACAAACTATTTAAATAATACCAACCTGATTTTGATTCCACTCAGTCCATTACGTTGATTATATCAAACAATACGGTATTTCACTGATAGTCAAATTACCACCTTTTTTACGAAACGTCAAAATCGCTCGGTTAGTATAAGTTTGTAGGGAAATGTGCCTAATGATGGCACAATTTTCTATGGTCAAACTGCGTCCTTTTTGGGGTTCCGTAGTCAACTAGGAACCCTTATAGTTTCGCCATGTCCGTCTGTCTGTCTGTCTGTCTGTCTGTTTGTCTGTCCTTCTGTCTGTCTGTCTGTCCTTATTTCTGTCCGAGAATTTGCTCTGTGATTGTTCTATCATCAAAAAAAAAAAAAAAAAAAAAAAAAAACCTAAAGTGGGGATGATTTTCTTTTTTTGCTTCAACTCTATGGTGTGAGGTGTTGTTGGATAGGTCTTTCAAAATGACTATTCATTCATTTCCTATGGGTCTTCATCAAACACTTTTTGATAAAGTAAGTGAATATTTTCGGAGATATTCACTCCAAAAGAAAAAAAAATGTTTTCCCTCTAACTTTTGAACTATAAGTCCAAAAGATATAAAAAAAAACATGAAAGTAAAGCTTAATAAAGATTTTCAACGACAACTATAGCGGACATGATCAGTTTAGTTGTTTTTGAGTTATCGTAAAAAGTCTTCCCTTCTTAGTAAAAGACGTATGAAACGCAGCGAAGGTATTTCCTTTTGCTTTTCATTAATTTGTTTTAAGTAAGTGCATTGGGAAACTATACGGAACCCTACACTGAGAACGGCCCGACATGCTCCTGGCCGATTTTTTTTGTATATATATAGTAAATCTTTAAAACTGCAAAAATAGCCTGAAATTTGTTTTTTTTAGTATTTTCGTATGATTTGTTTACCTGATGGAACCTAAAAATAATATTTTTTTGTGTTGTGAAATAGCCTATTTATGTAGTGACCCTGCCACAAAATTCAATATAGGCCTGTGGGGGCCTACGGAGCCAGGTCTCACAGTTTAGATCCCCAGTAACAGCATTAATGATGAAAAATTAGTTGCATTTACTTGTTTTGCTAGACGTCGTAAGTGAAAACCCGAAAAAGAAAATTCCTCGGAAATGCGTTGGAAAGACAGGTTTGGGAATAGGTAGATATTTCCTTTTCGTTGGATTTTCTTAAATAGGAATCCATTTAGTAACCCCCAAAACGCAGCTCAAAAAAGGCACCCCTCTTATAAGTTTAACATGTATATTTTATATTACAAGAAGTCCGAAAATATATGATTGCGATTTTATTTTTAATTTGGAAGCAGGTTTTCTAACGATGCTTTTTAGAAATGTTTTATCAAAATCGTTTCAGCCGTTTGTGAGATATTGGACTTTGTAATTAAAATGTGGGGGGTATTTTTAACTGTTCTAAGTTCTCATTTATTTGTATCTAGAAGGAAAATACCCGTAACATAGCTAGATTTTAAATTGCCATGGCATTGCTCTTGTCAGAGCCGTAATCGAAATCCACAAACTACGTATATATCTACTGTAAATTTTATACTGAGCTCGAATTTAACCATTCGCAAAGTGCTGTCAAATGGACTAGATTGTGGTTATTTGAGACACCCAAGTACAGGGTAATCATGTAACTTTTCGAACGTTCACAGTTATTCGTGGATAATGCTGTTGACTGTACATGAACCAATACTTATTATTATTGGGAGCCTGTAGTGTCTCACTGCTGGGCAAAGGTCTCCCCCCTCTGTTTCCAATATTGTCGGTCCAAAGCATCTTCTGACCATTCCCTTGAAAAAGAGTCTAGCTCGTCCCGCCATCTCCGGCGAGGTCTGCCGCGTCTCCTTCGAGCTGCCGGGCTGCCAGTCAGTGGCAATTGGCCCACAGGGTCACTCGGCATGCGACAGACATGACCAGACCATGAACCTATACTATTTGTAATAATTATGCTAGTTGTAATAAATAGTGTATAGTTGTGTGTTAGCCCCTGAAAATAAATAAATAAATAAATGTACGATAGGTAACATCCGTCATTTTTACTATGGTTTTCCAAAGCACGACGACTAGACAATTAGCTGCCTTAGAGCCTGGGCACACTGTTGCGTTGCGTTGCGTTTATAAATAGAATCCTTTATAGAATCCCACGATGTCGTCGTTCTGATTCTGATCATAAACGCAACGCAACTCAACAGTGTGGCTTGCTGTTTTCGCGAAAAAGTACCTAGAGAGCGGGAATGCGTAAGCTCGTCCAGCTCGTCCTCTAACTGTACTCGCTTACCAGAGGTCAAGGGCCACAACAATTCCGTGATTACTTAGAATGTTTACTAAAGTCCCACGCGTTGATTTCAGCCCTAGTGCTGAAAATCAGATGTCGTCACACATCAGGACTCATCTTGATGATGACGCCAGACACCTTTAGGTAAAAAACTTAGGTACCTGTTCACCTCTTGCCCCTTTCTCTAACAGGCACAATTAATTCGATCCTTAGAAAGAAATCCATCAGAGCAATCCCATGACTATTGATATCGATTCCTATGAGCTCGCCGACACAATCGAATGCGATCGATTTTTTGCTGCGACTCAAATTAGATTCGGAATCGTGGGTAACGTTTCTACCAATTCCTATGCAGCGAACAGTTACATAGTGAAACATCTGCAAGAAAATACGTATTTGAAAGGTCGCTTTTTAGGGTTCCATGACATAAAAGGAAAAAAGGAACCCTTATCTTATACACTTCGCTGTCCCTCTGTCTGTCTGTCTGTGAAGACCCTTTATCTTGGGGATGCGCGGAGCTATCGAATTGAAAATAAAACCATATACTCAGGTCCGCCGTTCCTTGAAGCTGTGAAAAATAAAACTTCTAAGTTGAAGTAACCAAAAAAAACAAAATTAATAGTGTACTTTTTGTTGACTTAGAACTACGAAATTTGGCAAGTAATATCGTTTTCTACTACAAAAGTACAGGAAAAAATCTGAAAACGATACATTTGTACTACAACAAAAAAGGACAAGGATAGAACATAATAAAACAAATAAAAACAATACTTATAAATAAAAAAAATGCTTTAGATAATTTGTAATTAAATCATAAAAAAAATTGAGACTCAATTCCTTAACTTTATAATACTCATATACCTACAAATTTATACGGAACCCTCGGTGGGTGAGTCCGACTCGCATTTACCCGTTTTTTTTTGTTTAAGCTATCTCATTCAAAGGTCATTAATTATTCGCTACGCATCAGATAACTCAAATCGTTGTACTTGTATCAGAGGCACAAGTGATATAAATTTAATAATGTATGTAAGCTGGTAAAATTTTGTGTTATGATTCATTCTGCCTCATGTAACCGCCAATACGTGCGTTAACTCCCGTGGCGTTCTGAGAACGCGTACTGAGGAAGCCAATACTACCGCCGGCATGACTTACCCTTACTTATGCATCGTACTTACGTCGCGCGTGCATAAGTATACGGACACAGATGGGCCAGCCAGTGCCCTGGCGAAGGAATACGGCAGCTCGTTACGGCCAGCGTCCACTGTACATGGTGAGCGATAATAATTTAATGTGCCATTTGCTCCGGACCAAATTGAGCAATTTATACACGTCGCTCGCCGCCGGCGCATGATCCACGGGCCGGCCGCGCCCGTGCGTGCGCTTTAATGAACTCTTATTATTCCGATACCAGGTAGTGCGCAAAGCAATTAACATTATTAAACTTAGCTCGCTATTGATTTCCACGCTAACGAACGGTTTATAAATGTCTCTGAATTAATTTCATGATATTCCAACGATTGAGTTGAGTTAAGCAATGCCGGGATTACTGAAAATGTTTTTAATTCATAAATACAATCTTTTCCGCTCACGGGACAATGGTGTCCCGGACCTTAGGGAGGCGTGCGCGGAGTTGAAGTACCGCGATACTGAAGTACCACAATTACACAACACGTAGAGGCCCTTTTGACAATTTAATTAAATGCAAGGGGTACACCGAGGATACATAGTTATTATTAGAGTACAGCAATAAAATAGAATATTAGTACCTAAATGACTTATGTTCTCATTATTATTATTAAGGACTACATTCGTCACTGAACTCACAAGAACGTTTGGCCGTCATCGGACCGGATCAGAGCCGAAAGCAGTTGTTGAATCGGCGTCGGCCTTTTATACGTATGGTATCATTATGTTGTTCTATTATTTAGATATTTTAATCAAAACGATCGATACAAGTGTGTCTAGCATAATAGAAGGTTATTAATAATAAGAGATCGAGAGCACGCTGGTGGTGCCACATGCTGCAGCAAAAACCAAATGGAAATAGACCGATTCGAAACGGGTTCCGGTGTAAAACGATGACGATTGTACTGTCCTTTTTGCTTCGATCCCAACTATTTTTAATTAATTGCAGTTGGTACTGACCTGACAGTGGTGTAATTAAATGCAGCATACCTACTGTTACAATAATTCGAAATCAATTAAATGGCCTAACGTTTAGTATAATGAGGTACCTATTAAAATTTGTGGCTCTTCATACAATTAGTGCAAGTATATTTGCCATTGACGATGATGAATCACCATTATTTTAACCACATGGTCTTGCTGTAATAGGCACACAGCACACAAGTAAGTAACAGATGATCATTTGCGGCTACACTGGACGTTGGTAGACCAATGTGAAGATTGTGAAGCGCATTATTGGGTCCACTCTCGATAAGCAATAGTTAATTAGCTATTCCCATATGTTAGAAAAAATCTCGCGATTTCAAGTAAGGCGAGTTAGCAACGTAAAAAAATAAGTACGTGTAAATAGTACAAGTTTTTGTTTAATATCGGATGTAGAGTTATAGACCGATTAAGTCAAAATGCCAATCTGTTCCTGAAATATGCCGAGACAATCCTTACAGTTGTAGTTGACGAGTTCCGTCATCTACAAATTGATTGACCGTTCTTTCCATTTATGCTTTCATAGTAACAGTGATTCCAAACACAGGTACCTACTTATATACTCTAATCTCACCTAATACTATAATAGCTTCCTGCGGAACCCTAAAATATAATCCAACTTGAAATGTTTGCTAATCAGCGCAATGCACATACGTACAGCCATGAGCTTTAATTTTTGACCTCCTTAAGGTTGACAGCTCTGTCAAACCGCATAGAAAGATAAAGATTTTTTTTGCGAAATGGGTCACAAATTAACGAACGTGACTGTACTTCTACATACGTATAGTACTTGGGCACGAAAGCCTGCGCTACAGGAACTGGAACGTATGCTATACTCCATAGAAAGTTACAGTGAGGCGAGTAACTCGTACACGCGCAGGTCCAACCAAGGGCCGCAAGTACAAAGCGAGCAATTCAACTTCTGCGACCGCGGCCACGACCACGACCAATCGCGCCGCGTAACCGCCTACAAAAACCGATCAAAGTCGCCGCACCGCCACAAATCCAACGCGGTAAATTGCTTCTATTTTCTAAATAGACCAATGGGTTGAAAAACGATCTGGTACTTTACTGCAGCCTTACGAAAAAACCTACTATGAGTACTGTGACTAAACTGCCTGCTCTGGGTACTCGCCGCTTACGTTATTTACATCCTAGTGTTCGTAGTTAGACGGAGGCTGCGGGCTCCTTACTGGAACCACATTCGAAAAAGAGTATTTTATAGCCCGTTTAGAGGGAGCAGAATTCCATTTTGCTAACTGTATTTATTTTTAGAATTATTTCATTTTTGCTCTGCCGACACGCAAACACAAGTTTGCTTCCTCTAAACGGGGTAGAAAAAACATTTTCTTTTTATTTTATACTTCGATGGTGGCAAATAAGCTTATATACGGCCTACCATTAGGTTAGCAGACACCGTAGCATATGGATTGCGTCTTCAGAAAAATCACAAGTGCGAAGCCGATCCTTTATTGACCTGAGGATTCGTTGTGTTGACAGCTAGAGATGCAGGTCCCTCACTGTCAACACTATAGGTACGTATCCTCGGGAGTTCTGGCGACCTTACTCGCCACCAGGAACACAACACCACAGAAGAAAGAGACACATTCTACAAAGGCAACTTCATCATCATCTCCCTGCCCTTATCCCGCTTATGCAGGGTCGGCGCAACATGTTTTCTTAAGGCAACTTGTGTCCCTTTAATTATGTGTAATACCTATATCTATATAGATATAGGTATTACATACCCATACATTACACACACATACATACATAAATATGTACATTAATACCTACACATATGTATGTGTGGTGTAGATGTGGACCCGGGTATGTCCTAAAACTACGACCAAGACCACCGGGGGATGGGCACCATCCCTGGAGTGCGGTGGAGATACTGCGATTGCCAACCCGCATGCCAAGCGTGGCGATTATGGCATATACCCCCCGTGAATTTGGGGCAGGCCCATGTCCAGCAGTGGACGTCCTTTGGCTGATATGGTGGTGTATATGTAGGTATATATATGTATAATTGTAGCTCGCTACGCTCGGGAATCTATTCTGGGATCCTTCGTTTCGTTCGGGATTCAAGGCACAAGTAAATTTTTAACAAAAAAATCATCGACTCCAAACTTTGCCAGACCCCATCCTCCTGCTATATAATTTGAGTTCCTTCGATGTAGCCTTACTTACCCCATCCTCTTGGTATATAATTTGAGCAGTTCCCTCGATTTTTCCAAGTTACCGTCATCAGATCCAGACTTGGTGACAATGGGACCAACTAGAAAATAAACCATTTACTTTAGGTACTTGCTTGTAGAAGTTATTAAGAAGTGATAAGTATTTTACTTCTTCATCATTACCCTATTTATTCACACGACAGGGCACAGAGGCCTCCTTTCAAAACTGAAAGGGATCGGTAGTACCCACGCTACTTCTTTTAGGTACTTTTACTTTTTCGCAACGGCAACATCCGCGCAAATATTGTTTCTAAACGGAATCACAGTGAATTTAAAACTCTTTTGGAATCTTTCGTATACTGAAATAAACCGGCTATATGCGCGTATTCTCGCGCACGAGGATTCCATACCGTGCCCGAATTTTTTGTAGCTAATAAGCATGTCTTGTGTAACGAGAAATCCCACCACAATGTGTTCAGCGATGTCTGGACTCTGGATATCCCTTTACACTGCCTGCTTCAAACATTTAGTTTGGAGTTACGGAATTATTTATTTACTTGTAAAGTAAAATTTTACTTCTTGCCATATCTGGTGATTAGATTAGGATCAGTCATCGGGAAGAGCCCTTATACCGACTTGGTTTCGATTCCCGACTGACAAAACATGCGCCAGTTTTTTACTTCTATAAACGGGTGCATTTGATTAAGTTAACTTAGAACATAGATTTTTTTACAGCTCAAAGTATTGCAGACCTGAGTAGATATTTGATATTAATTTCAACTTGATACCTACTTCGACGTGTTCCTCAAAAAGAGTCTTCAAATGTGACAGTCAAAGAAGTGATCCTATAAGGGTTCCTTTTCTTTACGCTACCTTCCTACGGGGCCCCAAAAAGCATACAACGAGGTAACTTGGGACACGCACGGCGGCTAGCTTGCGTGTTGTACTTAAATATCGAAGTTATTCCTATAAACAATCAAATCACACACTTTATACTCGTACATAGTCCCTGGTAAACATGGGCTGTTTCATTTCATGCAACCCCGCGCAACCCGATTTGAAGTAAAGCTTCAACGTGATTATGTAACATTTTCAAACGCAGCTAATATTGATATAAAGGTCTATCTACAAAGGTTCCATCTTATACTATGTATAGGTATAATGTCAATATTGAATTTTAATCAACTTGCAGATTGGTTGCGTAACTTTTCTTACTTGCATTAGCTATAGGTGTCTAATTATATATTTTTGTAAGGGAAAATGGCAGTTGTTGATCTGTCGTAACCAGCTTGGAAAGGGTTTTGCTGTTTAGAGAGTTTGCAGAACATGGACATACCTTGTCAATTAATGGTACTTTTGTTTCGGCTATGTTTCTGCTACGAGCTTTTAGCTTTACCTTTTTTATTCTGAATTAGTGGTCCTATAATATCTGTCTTTAACAGAATATCCCTCCCCTAGAAATGTCAAAAAGACCGATGACCCCGACTTTTTGTAAATTGTATTAAAATCCATATAATCATAATGAGCGGAGATGAATTCAATCTAACTTATGTTCTTAATTATTTTTCAATTCATTTGCTATAACATGGCTCTCATTACTTCGCTTTAGGATATTATAAACGCGTGCAACACTTATGCTTATGTGCTTATGTAGATTTATATCCCGATTAAGATACATTTGTAACATCGCAGCAAGGAATATGTGTGAACACAGAGTTCTTAAATAAACCGGGTTACACAGTTTTTTTAATAAGGCTTTTTTTTATTATGGCCCGCAATGAATAGACAAATATTTGCAAACAATATCGATGAGTGCTTCAATTTGACGTCGCGGAGAAAACAATTGAAATAATACCTAAAAGTACTGACGTCACTGGCAATATTTTTGGCGATCATACAATGTGCTGCCATCGACTACAGAAAAATATTTATGGCCTATAACATTTATAACTTACCTGTAGAATTGTTTTTGCGTCGCAAATGTGTTAAACAGCGTTGTATGACACTCGTGAGGGTTTTCTTTATACTAGTCACAAAGTCTAATATAATAAATAACCTGCCTCACGTGTATCGTAATGTTACTATTTTAGCGATATCGATAGTTGAACGTTCCTTTTCTCAAACATGGAATGAAATATTGATGTTATGTACCTCATAACAGGCTGCGAAGTATGACGTTTCAGGTGCGGCTAGGACAAGAGGTCGTTAATGCAATTTCACGACCTGTTTAGCCTAGTTGGTAGTGACTCTGCCTCCGAAGCTAGAGGTCCCGGGTTCGAATCCCGGCCAGGGCATTTATTTGTGCATTTTTCACGGATATTTGTTCTTGGGTCTTGGATGTTTTCTATGTATTTAAGTATGTATTTATCTATATAAGTATGTATATCGTCGTCTAGTACCCATAGTACAAGCTTTGCTTAGTTTGGGACTAGGTCGATTTGTGTAAGATTGTCCCCCAATATTTATTTATTTATTTTATTATTTATACAAATGTTACAGGCCTAGGCCGGAAAAGTCCTCTTTTTTAATTTCCATTCCACATAAATTTGTGGCACAGGCATCATGACATTCTGCCACTATGCGTATTAAAAATAAAACTTAGTTTTTTTTATGTTTATTTTATTACATGTTTGAGAAAAGCACTATACATACCTCGGCGGGAAACATGGGGTTGCCCGCCTGAGACCTATCCGATTTGTTGGTTTACTTCATTAATTTCGGTTGACTCGTAGAAAAAGCATTATAAGAGTAGTTATACAATAGTAATTTCATTAGCTTTTTGGGTCTCGTATGTTACTCGTAAGCTTGAAACGCACAGAGCGCGGCATAACGTCGTTGCGTGGCGGAGGCGGTTTTGAGGTAAAGCGAACGCGGTCCCGGGCAAATCGCACCAAAAATACCGCGCGGTATTCGGTAGCGCCATAGAGCGGAGGCGGCGTGTGTGACATATCAAGTATAATCGACAATCGACAGTTATGTTATGATATGAAAGACAATGAGGAGCAGTAGGTTAGCATGGTATGGGCATGTAATGAGGAGGGATTAAGAGGGATAAGGAGGGAGGGATGAATGTCATATTGATAAAAGAATGTTAGGCGACTTCCTGATTTGGCAGGGCGGGATCGATATGTCATAAGTATTTTGTTGTTTGACGTAAGTTTACTGATGTGAAATTTCCTCACTTGACGAATTACTGTCAGTATTACGTTTGCGCAGTACTAATACGATGCGCAGAAGTGGGGCAGTACTGCATTGATATCGGTTGACACTGACAGCTGTCAGTTTTCTCATATCGTACCGCCTCCGCATCGACAAATGAGGAAAGCGCCTTAGGGTTGAATGTCAAAGGACGAAGTGAATTACCATATTATTTAACACGTGTGTGCATATAAAATGGCAAAATACTACCAGTTTTCATTCTGACATGGACATTGACTTACAGTTTCACATTAATAGACATGAACTTGTCAATCTTAGGCGACTTCCTGACTTGGCGGGGCGGGAGCGATATGTCATAGGTATTTTGCTCTTTGACGTGAATTTACCGATGTGAGATTTCCTCACTTGACGAAATACTGTCAGTAATACGTTTGCGCAGTAGTAATACCATGCGCAGAAGTGGGGCAGTACTGCATTAGTATCGGTTGACACTGACAGCTGATAGTTTTCTCATATCGTACCGCCCCCGCATCGACAAGTCAGGAAGGCGCCTTAGTCGTATTCCGAGTTTAGCCGATGAATGATGCGATGATAATGAGGTTTAATATGAAAGCATTATTCACTACATCTCTACCTACTTAAACGTTTTAAACTTGCAATGACCGAACGTTCGAAATTCTCTGAGTCTATTGCAAGAATCCGGCGATTGCATTTATGTGTGTGTGTATAGGCCACCGGGGGATGGGCAGCAGCATCCCTGGAATGCGGTGGAGATACTGCGATCGCCAACCCGCATGCCAAGCGTGGCGATTATGGCATTTACCCCCCATGAAGTGGGGGAGGCCTATGTCCAGCAGTGGACGTCTATGGGCTGATATGGTGGTGGTGGTGGGGTGTGTACTAACTACTCGACGATAACGGAGTATATTTATTTATTTATTTCTCAGGCTAACACTTACAGTCTAGCTAAACGTGTTAGCAGGCGGTACAATTATTACAAAGAAGATAGTTACATAACACAAAACTGCATAGATAGGTATGAATGGAGGGATTCAGTCCAAGCTACATTCATGCGTTGCGTGAGAGATTGATTTCGGATTTAAACTTCTTGGATGGAGTTTGGAGTGGTAAGGTGGTTGACTCTAGGTACCGGGTGTATAACATTGATCAAAAAATCGTGAAATTTGGTAGGCAAGTATTATTCTTATTAAGTTCGATTTTGAGTCAAATTGGTCAAAGGGCTTCCGAAATATTAAGGGATTGTTAGAGGAGGTCGTTTTTAGGGTTACGTGGTAAACAAGTAAGCCTTATGGTTTCGCCATGTCCGTTCGTATTCACTACAATTTCTATCGATTACTTAGACAATGTTGTTAGTGTTAATTGTAACGGGTGGAAAACTACGGAACCCTGCCCGACACCCACTTGGCCGGTTTTATATATATATTTTAAACGACTTTGTAAATTCACAGCTCGGGGCGAACAGTAGTTCGTGAATGTAATAACATGGGTCTAAATGATAGTATCCCTCAGCACACTAATCACACTTTATGTGTAGGTAAGTTGGTATTGGTAGTTACGTTACTTGCTCCAACGGTAATAAACTCTAATTAATGTGCTGTTCTACGAATATGTATATAGAGTACTAATTAGATACGTGTGGCTGTTATAAAAATTTTATTATCCCTACATGCGTAATATAACTGCATACCTCCCTGTTAACGAAGTATGAAATAATAATTAGGAGTTTGGTAGATATAGAGAAATATTAAAAAAAAATGCATTTTTTTCTTATGGCTATGGATTTTTTGATCTTATTCGACTCGGAATCTCAAAAGCTATCGATTTCAGAAGAAGTAAAAGTAAAAAAGTAAAAGTAGTTTATTCTTCGAATTAGACATATTACATGCACCTATGAACGTCAATAAACTACCACCGGTTCGGAAAAATATACCTCTGCCACGAGAAGAACCGGCGTAAGAAACTCGGCGAGATGTCATTTTTTCAAAACAATATACATTGTATAGTTAAATATAAAATTACAGTGTCAGCTACTACAAAATTACTTAAATAACAATGCTACAGTAGAAAATATATTTTCGCGATAGATTACCCGTGCAGGACGCTATCACTGCCAAACTTCCCTAATATCCCTATCCATGATGTAATCGTTTATCTTATAATATGCTCTTGAAATAAGTGTTTGTTTTACTACAGATTTGAATTTAGAATTGCTAAGTTCAGTAATGTGTTTAGGAATTTTATTGTAGAATTTGATATAATTTCCTAAGATCAACTTTTTCGCCTTTACTAGTCTATAGAAGGTTATTTTGAGTTTCCCAGTATTTCACGTGGCTATTGATTTATCAGCGTTCGTTGGAAAATTGGCCAAATTCTTCCTAACATACATTATTATTTCAAATATGTATAGTGACGGCAGGGTTAGAATATCTATTTCTTTGAAAAATTCTCTTAATGAATCACGCGACCCCAAGTTATAAATTGCTCGGATAGCCCTTTTTTGCGAAATAAAAACAGTTTCAATATCTGCAGCTGAAATGAAATGAAATGAATGAATATTTATTGGTAACAAAGTTACAGGTCGTGACCATTACTACTACTGATCCCCACAAGATAAGACCATAAGTAATTATACTATTAAAATAAGCAAAGTAAACTAACCGTGCCGTTGCCACATTGGTAAGCTGCCTTCTTCTCCTGACTGCAAATGCAGCAGAGCTCAACCTACTTCCTATCGCTGTTATATGGGAACCCCACTGCAATTTTGAGTCCAATGTAATACCTAAGAATACAGTAGAAGTAACAAATTCTAATGTTTGACCATTAAGTTTAATATTTGTATCTAAGTTTCTGTTTGATAAGTTCGCTAGAGAGAATTTCATACATTTCGTTTTTTTTTGGGTTCAATACTAAGTTATTGGCAGCAAACCAGTCAGATATCATGGAGAGGGTATTATTTGGTTCAATGAGTTCAGTATCTCTCCTATTTACCTTGAACAGTAATGAGGTGTCGTCGGCGAACATTACAATGCCTTATCTTCGGCTTACCAGATCATTTACATAAACAAGGAACAGGAACGGACCTAGAATAGGCCCCTGAGGTACTCCCATCTCTACCACTGTCTCTGACGAAGAAAAACGTTGTCGTCTAATTTACATTATAAATTTTGCTGTTGTTTTGTTACAGCTGTAGATACATAAACGTATACAAAGCAACGACTGTTCAGCGGGCGTGTGATGGTTGCCATTTTATCACTTATCGTCGTGGATAAGACGCCCGTTACTCTCGCATTCGCATATTTGTCAGAACGTGACGAATGTCTTATCCAGGACGATAAGTGATAAAATGGCAACCATCATATATGCCCGCTGGGCTACATTTAGTCGTTGTATACGTTCTTTTAGAATTAAATGAACCCAAAAAGTCCACACAGTGATGTGGCACGGGCAATACAGGGTTTCTAGAATAGAGATGACGACTGATAAAGTGATAAGCAAGTCAGTAACTTTTTTATTTAAAACGTCAAAAAGCTCTGGTCACTCGATGTTCGTAGGGAAATACAGAATAGTCACGATTTTGGATGGTCAAACAACATTATGGATGTTTTTATGTATTTAAATAACAAAAATAAGATGAAAGTTGATGTTTTCCGAGAATATTTGTGAGGTTTGTTTATTGGTAATGCAATAGTAATTTATTTTCACTGGTGTCATCTAATATTAAATCGAACAGTAAATTGTGATTGTAGATAATTTTGCGAAATAGTCGTAATTTGGTATCAACAAAGGGCGTAATCAGACTCAAAGGTGATCAGTGAAATGTGTACGTAACGGTGCAAGTGGTCACGAAGGGGCTCGTTCCGCTCCTTATCAAGATCTCGTCAATCAGTGCTATTGAGCTATTCTAGGGGGCCTCGAATATCGCAAACATCTCTTGACGAATTAGATCTTTATCGGAAATAATGATTTGAAACCATATATAGTTACTTTATAAACTTGTCATAACGAACGCGTAAGAAGTGTAGACATGCGTTAACGCAAGGACATGCGTCGGTACGACGTTTTCGGAAACATTGAAGTAGTGTTTTCTGTACATTATTTAACCTTGCTTCATTTAGATTATCGCAATGATCTTCAGGTACTTAGTATTCAATATGCTTTTACATTAGTTAATCACTTTTAAAAGAATGCGGTTGACCACATTTGTCATTATATTCCACCTTTTTTAGAGCGTGTGAGGGATCGAATCTACATCTCATATTCTCATATTTAAATTCATCTACCATCTCATATTTAAATTCACCGAGCAGGCGGTTTCCTCGCTCAAAGAATCGTCGCCAGCATCTTCGGCACAATGCCGCAGGGGCCATTTTTAGATTTACTTTAGTTTTAGTTTAACTTTACTTTGTTGTAGTTCAGTTTTATTTTAGTTTTAGTTTTACTATAAGTCTGTTTAGAAATATTTTTGATGATTTATATATATAAACCACTTTTACACGTGAGTCATTATGTTCAGTATAATATATGTACATGCAATTCACCGACATGTACCTACATACTAGCTTTTGGTCGCGACTTCATACACGTTTAATTTAGTTTATGTCCGAAACTATTATTAAAAAGGTGATAATTATCGATATATTTAGCCCATTTACACAAAAATCTATGGAATCACATACATATACTCGTATGTACGTAAATAGGTATGGTAGAGAAATGCCAGTTGATATTATGCCGGCCAATTGTATATTTCGGTTCGGTGCAATAAAGTTTAACTAAATAAATAAACCTTCCTTATGGAATACTCGTCCATTAATGAAAACGGCATGAAAAACCGGCGGGGTACTTTATAATGCATATACATCTATAATTACAATAAGTACTTTATTTCAGGCTTAGCCTATATAAAATCACACAAAACAGGCATCAATTATACCACCAGTAAATAAATTTAAAGACAAAAAAACGATTACAACAATAATTGAGGGAATGGCCAGGCAGATGATGAGTACGAATAAGAAACAACTGCGGGGTAGTTGCGTAACTTTTTAAACGACTTGACTCTCGTTATCACCTGTAATTTTCCTCAATACAATTAGGTATAAGTAGGTATGCAAGTTGTATTTCGGTATGTCCTAATGTCCAGACCAGGTCGTTCCCAACGCGGGTTCAATTTTACACGATTACCCTGCAGATCACAATATCAAAATTATTACGTATCGATTAAGTTAAGAGAAAATGTGAGTTAACATATTCGCACCTTATTTGATTGTGCTGGTGAAAAATTACTAACTCACATTTTACTCGTGCCTTTACGTCTGCCTAGAAAACTCTAATTGTCGTTTGGTATTCCAAGTTTACATATGGGTCATGTGTAATGGTGGTTGTTAAGAAAAATACCGCAGTTATTGATAAGCGCGGAAGCGTTAATAAGGAGGCCCCGCCCGCGCACGCCCACTCGCCCCCAGCCCGAGTTATTAGGAGCACTATCACAGGAACGAGAAATATAAACAATATATTTATTGAAAAATTTTCATTACATACTTTAGGTATACTTCACCTGTAACTAAGTTGGGACACATTCACAATACTGTCATTCTTCCGTTTACCTACGTTGCGATCTAGCTTGGGCCGCGCTGATATGAATGATATGATATGACTTTTTGAATGATGATGCTCTTACGCATACTAAACTCGCATCATGTCAACTTTATGCTATACATTTATTTTTGACAATAAATCAGTTTCATAACAATATCTTAAGTTCTCGATCCATTCTCCCACTCAACGCACTTCAACACACAACCCAGTGTATGCAAATACAAATAGGTAGGTACATACAATTTATTCGCAGTAATATGGTTACAATGGTCTTTTATTAATTATTAAGGATCTACATATTACACCTTTTTATTGGCGTGCGAACGTTGTGAGAAGTTATTTATTTATTATGTTATACCAAATTAAATCTATCATGCTACTACGCTAACTATCATCGCCTTCTTGATAAGCTAAGAACTCATTCACTGCGTAAATTACTCTACGAGCAAGCCATTGATGGAGTTCGGTTTTAAATATTTTTAAGGGCAAGTTACGAAGATTTTTGGGCAGTTTATTGAATATCTTGATACCCATAAAGTATGGAGCTATATATGGACTAGTAACTGACTCAATAAAGATGTAGCAATGGCATATTTCGCTAGACGATTTTTATTTTAATGGAAGTGCCATTAGTCGTATCGATTTTATAATCAGAATTTGGGGCCATCAACTACCAAGTGTAGGGACACTTAAATGGCTACAACCTTCAAATGAAACCTCGAATGCACTCTAATTGAAAAAAAATGCCAAACTGCATGTTAGAGTGCGTTCTAACAGTTTTCGTTTTAAAAAAAGGTTGTGAATTGTTTTAAGGACTTATTAGTCCCCAGTAAGCTCGGATTTCCATATAAACGTAGTTTCGCTCTCATTTTAAAACGACATGCTGGAATAACATAAACCTTTCGGATTCGGCATATCTAGGTCGGAAATTAGTTTCTGTTGCTTGAAATTATAATGGAGAAAAAATACATCGATTATTAAGGTTTTCATATATGACCTAAAAATTCCAAATCTCGCTGTTTTTTTTCCATTCCAATTTCTAGCAATATAAACTAATTTTCGACCTAGATATGGCGGACCCTATTGTGTATAGAAAGTTTCATGTTATTCCAGCATGTCGTTTTAAAATGAGAGCGAAACTACGTTTGTATGGAGTTCAGTCGAGCGTACGGGGAACCCTTAAACTGTTGTCAAGGCCTTAGTTTTCTGACGAATTTTGGCGAGCTTGGTTATTTCAAAAAACCTAAACATTTATTGAGTTCTATCAGGCTGGGCAAATCGTGAAATCCTGAGATTTTGCCTACGAGTATTATAGAGCAGCCAATTTGGTCATAATAATCGTGATTGATGAGTAGGGTACTTACGTGTTTTCTCATTTTACACCCATACTCATCTGCGTGTGATTTAAATCATATAATTGTATGATTTAGGTAATTAAAGCGACCGATTACGTTTTTCGGGGTGCATTAGTTGTCTAGATATATTTAGGTAGATTTACAATGGTACCCATGGCTAGTTAGAATTGACAACAGTACCAATGCTCCGAAGCAAGACCGCTTATAAACCTGCGATATTGCAAGCTGATCGCAGCCGAGTGACAAAGCATGTATCGTGTATATGGTTCGGTGTCATACCTAGCCCGCAAAGCATTGTTGTAGAAGGCACTTACAGGCCGGGCGCGTTTTTCCCGGCGTTATGGGCGCCCCCGCCGAGCCCTGCGGGGCTCCGGCCGCCCCCCACTTAACGCAATTTATTACGTGACCCTTAAATAAATAAATAACCGAAGAAAATTCGATGAAATACAACCTCGTCGCGTGCTGCAAATAGGCAGCTCGCCACCTTTTCTCCAACCCTTGAGACTCCGGTTAGACGCCTACTTATTACAATTTCCATGCATCCGGAATTTGCTTACCTACACGGCCAAGCTTGGACTATCAATTGACCCTAAACAGATGTAATACTTCGGATAATTTAGTGCTCACGACAACTCGATGTTAAGGCGAAGGTGTGGGCAAGCTCTTTCCATACAAACTTTGTGCAAGTTTTTCTTCGTTTTGTGTTTGCACACCAGTTACTATTTTTGGTCCATATGCTTATTTTTTTGTTAGCTATGTCTAGATGTTTTTCTTTTTTAATTTTAATTATTATTTTTTTTAAATAATGCAAAATTTCAACATCAGGTTCTGCGTATATCGAATATGAATCAATAAAAAATTAAATTAAATGCTGAAGTGCCAAAACTAACGCAAAAAACTTGCAAACTTGCGCAATGGAGAATGGCTTGCCCTACCCTGCGCCTTAAGTTTCCATATGTTTAGTATCTACCTACCTACAACCTACATATGAAAAATGGGGCAAGTAGGCAAACTTCCCATTTCACAAACACTTACTTGCCTTATATAATGACGCTTACGCATGATTGCGCGAAGCCATTAGATCCATAGTTAGCCGTACTTTGGACCGCCTATACCAACATATTTAAATACGTGCCTGGACAAAGAACCTGCTGACGCGACTGTAATAGTTTTTCTGGCGAGCTCAGGATAATTCATGTCCGATACGTTGTGGCGTCGTTTGGAAGAGTCCCGATACAAGGAGTCCAGTACAAAAAGTACAAACTCATTAGTAAGGGACCAGGAGCACAAGAATTAATGAAGGTGAACAATAATTTAGGGTTTAATTAAAAGTGCAGCCACCCGCAGCGACGCCTCCGCGCGCCGCCATCCGAATTATTATTTCTACATAATTTGTGAAAGCGGTAATTTAATAAAACTCTCCCATCTTCCCGTACAGTGAGTTCTGGGACGCAACAAGAACTCTTTATAGTACTTACAATAAACTCTGAATATCTAGTCTTCAAATCCCACCATGGATTCCGGTCTGAAATAAAAAATTTTGATACAAGTACGGAAAGTATGTCAACCAGAAAGTGCCTTGAGGTGTTTTGGCCCGAGCCGTGAGCCGAGGGTACTTCCGCACGTCTATCAAAATGAAACGCCTTTTTAGGGTTCCGTACCCAAAGGGTAAAAACGGGACCCTATTACTAAGACTTCGCTGTCCGTCCGTCCGTCCGTCTGTCACCAGGCTTGTATCTCAAGAACCGTAAGAGCTAGTTATAGTAACAGTTAAAATTTTCACAGATTGTTTATTTCTGTTGCCGCTATAACAACAAATACTAAAAAAACATAATTTTTAAGAAAAAGAACCGACTACAATGGTGGAGGCCGGTGAAAGATTATGATACTTAGATGGTGCACTCTTAGATTCCATACAATAAAATAAAAATGGCTATAAGTATGTTTATAATGGTAGAAGACTAAGTACCCTCAATTCCTCATGGAGTCCTCCATCACAACTTAAGCTTGACAAAAAGGTGTCTTGAAAAACCTAGCTTGCTTGACAAACATAACGAAGAGAACAAATCGCCAAACGTCGTTGAAGTTCCGTTCTGATCATCATCAGCAGTTCCACTTCAACAAATGTCACTTTTTTGAATGAAGATGATTAATTAGTTCATGAAAATACTAAAATTGTGTGCATGTCACATTTGAGGAGTTCCCTCGATTCCTAATAATTCCCATCACTCGAGCATGACAAAAATTAATCGTGAAAATAGAAGTTGCTTAACAAACACAGCTAGGAGGACAAATCACCAAACTTTTCCTCGTTGAAGAGTTCTGTTCTGATCATCATCAGCAGTTCCACTTCATCAAAGTCACATTTTTGTATGAAAATGCTCGATTTGTTGATAAAAACACAAAAATCACTACCTATATGTTTGCCTTTAAGATTTGAGGAGTTCCCTCAATTCCCCATGGATCCTATCATCAAAACTGCGTTTTGACAAAAACGGGACCAATTTGGATATACATACTTACAATCAAAAAAAGAATTTTCAAAATCGGTTAAGAAATGACGGAGTTATGGAGTAACAAACATTAAAAAATAAACATACAACCGAATTGATAACCTCCTCTTTTGAAATCTTGAAGTCGGTTAAAAATAATAATTAAGGAGGGCTCCCATACAAAAACCGTGATATTTTAGCCCTTTTTCATGGCTACCACTCGCCGAGCTAGATCTCAAGAAATTGAAATTTGCACTATCTGTATCATTTTTGCTGTATCTCATGAACCGTAATAGCAAGGAGGTTAAAATTTTCACAGATGTAATATTTAAGGGTGAAAGCCCCCTTTAATATTATTTTTATTTTATTTTTAGTATTTGTTATTATTGTGGCAATAAAAATACAACATCTGTGAAATTTTTAACTTCCTTTCTATTACGGTTACAACAAAAGTATTTTTTTACCGTTACTTTCTCGATATTAATAATGGCTACACGTAGACGGCGTTTAATGGCACCAGCTTTTAGCCTTTTTTCTGGGACGGAACCCTTCGTGCGCGAGTCCGACTCGCACTTAGCCGGTTTTTTGAAACTCTTATGGGAATAATAAAAAAGTAATACTAAAACAGCTAACTTTAAGTATAGATATCAATACTTTTGGAAAGTTGTAGATACCCCTTCTCCTCGACCGGCCCTTTCCTTTTTTTGTAATGCGATTTCATTATTTGAAATGTACGAGTATAAGATATACCGTATCGTAAAACAGACTGAGAAGGGACAAAACAGAAATGCAAACCTCGTTAATTTTTACATGTGGCACGTGGATATTTAGTTTTTTAATGATTATCTGTCGTTTCATCTTGTATCATTCTCATAATTTTAACGATAAACACAGAATAGTAAGAAATTCCACCTCATCCTGTAGTTGGGGTGATAGTAGGGATCAATGAGGTGAGTTGGGAATTAAAATTCAGTCAATAATCGCCGCCCTTTCAACATCGACACTGATTTAAAACAAAAAACACTTTGATTTGGCTACTTAGTGTTTATAGAAGTAGAAAAATAAATATATAAAACTACTTTAAAATTAGAAAAATAAACTGCTTTCAGAGGAACCTGCGCCCGAAAATGGAAATAGCAACTGAAAAATAAATTCACGATTTGCATGCCTACTGCCCCCACCGTCTCCATTTTACTGTACAGTATTCATGAACAATTCCAATAAAAAAAAACAAACATACATAAAAAAAAGTATTCCGACGAATTGAGAACCTCCTCCTTTTATTGAAGTCGGTTAATAAGTAAAGTAAGCTTAGTTGCATACCTGGAAAAGCTCTAGTGTGAAAATTGTACATCGTGTGTACTTTGGTATGTGACATCCTTTTTAATTAAGTTATTAAAACAACTTATCTAGTCATGTTCATGTAGATACGTACTATTTATTTGTGATAAACAGGTTACAATACATCTATTATTGTAACCTGTTGGAATAAAATATACAATACGCTGTGATCTACCTACCAGGTGTACAAATATTAAATCTTAAAAAGACTACATAATTCTAATCTTTATGAACATGCACTAGTTATGCTTAAACATTGACAAAGTAAATAGGTACTCTACGAGTATAATAAGCTACATTTTTACTACATATTTCTGAAACTTCTGTCTAATAGAAATTCATCAACGCTCTCTACGATACGTACTTATATTTATATATCAATATATGTATTTATGTATATAAAACAAAGTCGTGATAGTTACACCTATATCGATGGGTCTATTTTATATATGATGATATTTTTGGATTATTTCGTTCCGAATAGCAGAATAACTATCAAAGTATCGGTAAAATGTAAGAAAAATTATTCATACATTTTATACGGAACGGGTCGGGGGCGGTGCGAGGTTCGCCGGGACAGCTAGTATTTACATAAAAGGTCGTAATATCACAGATTCCTAATCTGAAAATTCTTCAAGAATTACGACTAAGTAGAATCGTACGAAAAGTTCTCTACTCTTTGTTTACGCACCAAGAGATTAACCGCACCACGTTTGAGTTTTATCATGTTTTGTCGCTATCGCTAGCGAGCTAGAAATAGACCTCAATAGGTATAGAAAACCCAATCAAAATTGTCAACGTCTTTTCCCACAGGTATCGTGTTGAACAATGTGCTTTTCAACGCTCTGCCCAGCCCCAACGCTAAGAGAAAGACGATTATTCCACAAATGACTGTTATTAGGGAACCACAATAGCGTTGATGAACAAGGGGATTTTACGAACGGGAGCACGACTTGATCGATGACAGAGATTTAAAATAATACAAATAAATATGTTTGTTATATGATTAGAACATTTAGGTGGTTAATAGTCTTCGACTCCTCGACAGTTTCAGATACAGTAGGCGGTTCAGATATAGTAGTAATTAATTAGGCACGTATAGCTCTGTAACCTTGTCTTTCTCAGTGTTGAATATTTGATGAGATGATGTTTATTATGATCAAATAGTTTCCAGTATGAAAAAACCTCTTAAAAGCAGATGACAGTCGAGCTGTGCGCGAGCGCCAGGCCAAGCGCGACCCGGGAGCACGCTGCGGAGCGCGCACCACCCTTGGCGCGCAAAACAATGCCACTGCTCCGAAATCCGAAACCGAACGGAAGTGCACGGACCCCCGGGATGCGGCGATTTTCTTGCGCTCGCGCTCTCTACACTTAAAACCTTTCAAATATAGAACTGCAAAGAGGGCTAATGCGCAATGGAATTTTTGTAATCGGCGCGAGGCATTGAAGTCAACTCCGCGTCGCGCATTGTTCAAGCGTATAATTATCCACCGATTCTTTTATTGTTGCGCATAAAATCAAAGAATATGTTATATTCATATACCCCTGACTTTTGACTCGGCGCGTATGGAGCGAACTCAATGGAGGACGGTTAATTCTTCTCACGAGGCGCTGCGTTGACGAGTGTTGTTAACATTAAGATTTACTTCATCGATAATAACCATTTTTAAGTCTCTTGATTTTTACTGCTTGAGATATTAAAACGGTCGTTAAGTTAGCATGAGCTTCTTTGATTTGGCTGCGCCGCTTAATTAAATTGACTCTTTTTTTAATTACTTGTTACTTTGGTACTTAAAAATACAATACTAAAAAAAAAAAAAAAAACCCGATACTTGTATGTTCTTATTGTATGTAATATTACCTTATTAGCATTATGTAGTCGCTATCAAATACATCAGATCGACATATCTTTAGAAGATAAGCTGTAAACAATGAAGTTACGTACCAATTATGTATGTTGTTAGTATAAAAGTACCGTACCTCAAAATTGGACTTATTCCGCTTACGTCAGATGCCACTTGGATCTGAAAAATTTTTGTTCCACTTAAGTCATCTCTGACCTAATCGGATTACATTGTCAACTGAAAAAAACTCACCTACCTGGAAACCAGTATGGACAGCATGCTGTCCTAACTGCACTCCAATAATGACAGCAGGCTGACTAGACTGGACTCCAATATTAACAGCAAACTGAAAGTATTGAAATGACTAATTTCAGTCCGCCCTAAAATTGACGGAGGCGGGGTTCCTATTTCTGCGCAGTTTGTCATTCGGAATTCTGAAGATACCTAACGAACCTAACCTACCTGGACCTGAAGGCGTTGTAGATCACTTATGATAAGACTTTTTTAGAATTATAAATCTGGACATTTTTACTTTCAGACCATTTTCAGTTCGTCTTTCCTACATCTCGACATTTTTATACTTTGTCAATAACATATACTTATTAAGCATTATTCAGTACAAATTTTTATCATGTAATTTTAATCCGCAACGCAAGCTTCGTCAGGTGGGTACAACTATAAATCAAAATTAATTTTAATATTACACGCTTTTATTTCTTGGCAATACTCATTAATTAGACAGTATTTAGAAAAACTGTCCTAACTGGAATAAAAACTTCGGTCCTAACTGATACTGACAAAATTGGCTTTAAAATATTCCACTTACGTCGGCCGTTTTGATTTTCTGACCTATATGGTATTACAAAAAAAATAAATGTATGAAAAAATTAAATCTGACCTAAGTGGCAGCTGACGTAAGCGGAATAAGTCCAAAATTGCTGCGCCTACTTAACGGGCACATAATACTGTAACGTTTAACTTTAACCACCTTTTAAAATAAAATATCCATTATGTGTTTAATAATGGGGGCGTGTAGACTGTAAACATGCCATAGAATGAAAGTATGATGTTACCTTTGTACGCAATATTTAATTAATTAAATGGAAGGACGAGCTAAAGCTAAATATAAGACATAAACTAGAAAATGGTATTTTAAAGAACCATGCGTCAAAATGGACCATAAACCAACAGAGCTGAGAGTTAGGTCAATAAATGGATCTTTAAATCTACTATGAGCATCGTATTCACTTTGACTAAAATATGAATATCTCAGTTCTGCAATGGAACTGAACTTAGTGCCCATAGAATGAAATTAATAATAATAATAATAATAATAAAGCCTCTTTATTCCAAACTTGTTTTACAAATTTAAATAATTAGTATGACTATAGCTATTTATTAATTATTTTAATTATTTACTAGTTATATAGAAATTTCATCAAAGTAATTTATTTATTTATTTATTTTATTTATTTATTTATTTATTAGAATGAAATTAAGTACACGTAAATACCTATTTAATGACAGTACTCCTAGCTCTGTTGGGTTTTGGTCCACCTTCCATACATAGTTGCTCATGTTCCTTTGAATTTAAAGTATTTTTACGTAATAGCTAAGGTCGGCAAAGAGTTCTAAAAGATGTGCAATAAATGATTGAGTACTAAACAAAACGCTCACTTTAAATACCTGTAAGCAGCTCCAGTGTCAAATGATTTAAAGTTCACGTTGAGATATTATGAGCACTTTGTTCGCTCCGATATGTCTGCTTACGACTTACATACCTATTTCATTACCACGGGCCAATAGACTAGTAATATTAAGGGTTTAGCGACTTCGCAAGTCAAGGGGGCCGTCCATATGTTCGTTCCGCTAGAACTGCCGCTCGAGAGCCGTACAATGATCGGTCGAGGACAGCAGTCACGTGTGCTCGAGAGGTGCTAACTGCCAAAGCACTCGGGAAATCATTGTGGGCTTTGTCCCCTTAGAAAGCGTGCTCGTACTCTGTAGTGATGGTACTCGATTGCTCTTGTTCGCTTAAATACGCTCTTTAGCATTAGGTATTATGTTCAATTGTTCACGTGGACATATACACTCGGCAAGCGAAGACTGATTCGGCTCCGACCCTAAGCAATTTAAAAACGAAGGCTGTTTGCAAGTGGAATTTTATTTAGCCACCACACATTTCTTAATATTAAGTAACACATATTGTTTTGATCTGTCAAATTTTACCCAATTTTAGTTTTTAAGGGTTCCGTACCCGAAGGGTCCAAACGGAGACTTAATCTCACGTGTCCGTTTGTGTATCCGTCGCCAGTCACAGCCAAACGGTTGGAGCTACAGTCTTAAATTTTGCATAATATAAGCATAATGGTTAACCCCAAGGTATAAAAATTATCAAATCTATTTTAAATGTTTTAAGGTGATATTCGTTATGATTACGGATTTTAAAGTAGGTATCTTTATTTATTTCGGTATTTATTTCTCAAAATGACTATGTCAACTCCGGCGGGTCTCTACAATGCAATATTTCATTTTAGTGGTAAGATACAAAGCTTCAGCGGCCCGAAGTTGACCACCATGGATGGGGTGATAGCACTCGCCTGTATATTCCAATGAACCTGTCGCTAGCTACGGTAGCTAAACTTAGTGTCGGATTTAAACGGGATATTACTTAAAAAATAAAATCTCTCCCATGTTAACATAAGTATTGTATATTGAATATACCTCGGTACCTATCTCTAACATATTAAAATATGTGTAACTATCTAATAATGACTTGATTGAACGTAGTGAATAGATTAAACGTAGGTAAAATTCTCCAACTTACATAAAAATAACAACTGATATATAATCTTCTACAATGATTCCGCCTGTTAATTCATAAGGGCAGTGTAGGTATGTAGGTACCTATGTATTATAAAATGGTAGTATTTAATATCCTTAACCCAAGCTACTAGCACCATTCAGCGTTCATATTAAATAACTATAATTACTCGTAGCTTCTGAATAAAAAAAAACTTGACTTTCGACATCGACAAATATAATTTGTTTGATTTGTAAAGCGTGAATGGTTGGTACGTCTGTATTACGGCTGAATCGCGGCGGCGCATTGTTTGGTGCTCGCGGGTGTCCAGGGAACCCCGCCATCTTCCCCGCAGGGTTCTGCTAAGGCCCGCCATGTTCTGCAGTCACCAAATGTGCCGTTAAATCTGTAGCGCGGGCGCACTGCCTGTCGCCCTTTGATCGCGCGCTGTCATTTGTCGTTAACGGCAAACAATCGCTTTGAGGTTGCGCTTGTGCGAATAAAAACAACAAATAGCTTTGATATCATTCTTTGTCATTTTTATTTGAGAAAATACGTAATGCTTCAGTTAAATTTTTTTTTACCTCCTGCTTGTTTTTAAAAGTCGCACAACAATATGTTGTTATATTGAAATCTGTCCTTTAAGTTGAATCTGGACCGAATAACATTATGGTCACACAATTTTACTTCACGACGTTAAGATTAGGTACTTAGGTACAGTTAATGAAAAATTGAAACTTATGGCAGTGGACGTGACGATACAGGGACTTCCCAAAATTTCATTTTCCCTAAAGTCACCGATGCAACTAAATACGAGATGATGATTTAGTGAGGTTATTTCTCGTTAGTTCGACGGTACCCATATCATACCAAAGATGAATTAAAGTTCCGTTTTTCCTGTGGTCAGTGCAACGTTGTACACCTAACAAATTTAGGAGCTGGATATAAAGGGCCTTTGCGACTAAGGATTTGTAAGCTTGGCACATACATAATACCTTACGTAATACACATACATACCGTTAACTATTGTATTGTCTGCAAGAATGACGCCTAGTTTTTGTTTCTATTAATAAAAAAAAATAGCTTCTCGCTTTCAATTTAAAACATTTGCGTTAACCTTGCCTTGTCTTCGACCTAGGCACGTGATGATAAATGGATGTCTTGTCCTACCCACCTTAAGTATTAGCTAATAATATTCTCCCCTCGCCAGCTCTGAAAGTCTTACTTTATCGATCAAATTCTTCGCCCAAAAGTCCACTTTATCCGCTAGTAACAATTTTCCTCGCGATAGTGCAGAGTTGAAAAGTTGTGTGTTTCGCTCGGCAGCAAATTTGTTTGGCGTCTCGTGTCTTGAAAGCTTCACTACGTACAGAATTTTACTTTTGAACCACTTGCTTCGCTCTTGATTCTATCTTACTATCCTTAGATAACACTGCTCTCAATACTATCACTCACGCTAAACAACAACTCAGCAGTCTTGATGCATCTTCATATCAGCCGAAAGAAGTCCTCTGTTGGACAAAGCCCTCCACAATGACCAGTCTAGACCGCCGCCCTCATCTTAATGCATAACAAACAACTATTGATTTCGGAATAAATTTAGAAAGTGGTAATCATTAAAAACGTGTTTATGTTTACTCGGTTATATTTGTTGTTCAGTCTAAGATTGTCTCTAACTATATCACATCAGGTAGTAAATTATTTTAGTTTTTGGTGGATACGTATAAAAGCGGCTTGGACAAATGGCCGGGCGCAGCTTCGCCAGCGGGGGGCGAACGGAGCTCGGCCCAATGCATAAATAAATATCACAAATATTAGCCCATACCATATTCAAATAATAATATTGTGTGTTAAATTAATTATACGTACTATTTTTTTTGTTGCATTCTTCCTCAGTTTCTACTTGAATAGGTATAGTAGGTAGATCCTCATTAATAATATGTTCTTCTCAGCAATATTTTATTAACTACTCCGTGAAAAGAGAAAATAGTATTTAGAATTTATTGTCCTAGTACGAGTACTAAAATTAATTGGTACAGATCATGTAACGACTGCTAAATTGTTAATTACGTGATTTTTTCAAGACGATAATCCTACCTAATATAATTTATGGTGCGCTGTAATATTATACCTATATGATAAACTGCAGCGCGAGACAACAAGTCATGTATTAATTATATGACTTTGACTTGCCTGTCGCTACAGTTTATTTTCCCAATCGTTGTCTTTTACGGTACGCGTTTTATGACCGAATAAAAGACATATTTGCGCTTTACATAGGAGCAATATCCTTTAAATTGAGTGTTTTCTGCTCGTAGACGAAGTTTCTTACATGTTATTTATGAAGAAAATAATGTTCCGTTTCCGCAGTTCTTCGACGACATACCGAGGCGAAATGGTCAATTAATCCTTGTTTATTATAGCAACTAAGTAATATTCTATAGCAGGAAAAGAAAATTCCATGTAATTTAGGTACCTAGTAGGTAACTAAGCTTTTTTAATAGGATGATACATTGATACCTAGCCGCCTTTGCTAGTTCACATTAAATTTAGTTTGAGATAAGTCTTTCAAATTGAAAAATAAATCTTTTGTTTAGCTTTCTTCATTTTTTCGGATGTGAGCTTTTAGTTTTCCACACTTACCAAAGTGTTACATATCTAATATGTCAGGTATGTTTCTAAGTTGTCTGTTACAGTAGTCATTGTTATTCATATATTTTTGTAGTTTACCTATACTGGCATCTGAATTTGCAAATGCAAACAAGCTGTCTTGTTAATATACTAACGTAATTATTTATAGTTTAGGACAACTATGAAATGTTTCGGAAATTGCTTATCACTAGACATTATTTAGCAGTATATGCTTGGGAATGAATGAATTTATGCTGTTACATCGTTTTCGTTACAAAACCCATTTTGATAAAGCGTAATTAATTTTATCGTAATTAATTTTATCGTAATGAGCCATATGTGAGCACTATAATGATATGTGAGCCATATGTGAGCACTATAACAAAGGTAAGGACCGTTTTTTTATATATATGTCTACGTACGACGTATCTGCCTCTCAATGGATACCATGGTAAATTGTATAAATGTAGCGAGTAATTGAGTATAGTACTTTTTTTTTTACTCTGGATAGGTTTGCGCTTGACCACAAATCACCTGATGGTAAGCGATATTGCGGTCTACGATGGAGCGCGCTTACCTAGTACAAACCGGTTCACTCTCGTCTTGATGACCGTAAGGTTGTAGTTTTCAGGGAACAAGGATTCCGGCAAGGAGTTCCACAGCTTGGCTGTTCTCACAATAAAAGAGGAAGCGAAACGCTTCGTGCGAGTTTTTGGAACTGCCACCGTAAAACGATGTCGCCTTGCCGTATCCCTGGTCGTCGGATGGTAGAAGGGGGCGGGGGGTATTATACTGTGCAGTTCCTCAGCACACTCCCCGAAGTGCAACTGATAGAAAACCGAAAGACTAGTACTTAATTACGTCAAAACTTATTGGCTAGTGTGTAGTGTTCCTTAATTTTCAGTTACTAAGTTTGCACTACTGTTACAACGCGAGGATTTTTTAATGAGGATGCTCGATAATTTGATTAATCTTGTATTACTTGTATACTCGAGCATAACTCGTGATCTAAGTATCGATAAAATTAGTTACATTTTATTTAATAAGAAGTATATTTCGATACAAGTGCGGAATGTTTTTCATTTTGTGTGTGTCCCGAGGTGTCAAGACACGGAACGAGTGAAAATGACACTTCGGCACGTATATCGAGCATTATTTAATACATTTGCGATAAAATTACAATGTAACAAAAGTAAAAAAGAAGTAAATTATACAAATTAATTTACTTCACTGGTAGTGTCAACATCCTTATTATCCCGGCGGCGGTTTCTAATATTCCTCGTTTTCATTCTCATGGTAATACTCAATCAGCCAACTTTATTAAAATTAATTTAGAATAGAATAGAATAGAATAGAAAACATTTATTCGTGACAATACAATACAACAAAAAAGATTTTAGTGATTAGATAGATTAGATAACCATGTGAACTGTCAAATATTCAATTTTAATATTTTAAATACAGGCTGATTCGGAAGACGTGACCAAGCTCAACACTACGGATTCAGTAGATCATAAGCTACTGCTTCGTGCCACTGTTAGTGAAATTAACGTTCATTTATCTTTGGTGTTGAAAACAAAATGTTTTAAACTATTTTCGAAATTCATGGTCACTCTACAATCAGAATACTTCAGTCAAATTTAATGTCATCTGAGTCCGATTACTTTTGAAATATCGTATCCCACTCAATGTGACAATTTACTTTCTTTGTAATTAAAGTGCTGTCATAACAGAGATTTAATCTTTATAAACCAGTTGTTGTAGGGTGACCATGATTGTAGAGAATTAAACTTTAACTTAACAAAAATTAAAATACAGGAAAAAAGTATGGGTGTTTCACTTAAATACAACGGTGAACGATTGCCATTTAATATGTATGTAGTGTTGGTCCTGCTCACGTCTCCTGAATAACCCTGTGTATCAAATGAATGTGTATATGTAGTTTCAATAATCGAATCAAACGACGGAAGCAAAAAATAATAATAATAAAGTGATCGAACTTGGTTGGACGTATGGCTTGAATCAATAGAAAATGTAAAAATCTGGAAATGTAAATAACACTAATGCGACAAATCCAACTTTCCGTGCGATGTAGTTTTTTTGTTTTTAATTGGAAAATTTATAAGCGTTAGTGCGAATTATTCCACTTTCCGTACGATGTGTACAGAAAGTACCGATTGTAGAGCAACTGTATGAAAAAATGGGTTTCATAACGATATAACCGCATAAATTATGATATCTAATATAAAGTCATATTCGACCTACGGTGCTGGTGGTCCCGAGTTCAAATCCCGGTCAGAGCATTTGTGCGATGAGCACAAATAATTGTTCACATTTGTCTATCTACATATATGTATAAGTATGTAGGTATATCAGTGCCTACTGCTAGATTTGCTTAGTTTGGGACTTAGGTTCATTTTTTTATACAACGACGGTGGCAAACAAGAGAGTGTGGTACCCGCGGATGTCTCCACCTGTCAAGCTAGAGAGATATGCAGGCCCCCCCTCCCAACACAGCGCATCCTCGGGAGCTCTGGCGACCTTACTCACCACCAGGAACACAACACCACATAAGGGGCAAGTAGTGATGCTATTATGGCTGCGATCTTCTGTAAGGCGGAGGTACTTCTCCAGTTTGGCTGCTCCAAATTTGAGCGAGATGACGTTTCGCTGTGCCCTACCTCTTCACTGTGTATATAGGACTCACAAAAAACTATTTCTTTATATGCCTTGCGTGTCCAATTCAATAATGGTTATAGGATGCTGTTGGGGCTGTCACGCTTTTGTAGTGCGTCGGGCATGTTTGCGGAGGCTCATATGGATGATTTCTACGCGATAATGCGCAAACGGGCAGCCTCCCAGATGCGCAGAGTGCGAGGCAGCGCCAACAGCTTCCTAGTGGCTATAGGGGAGAGGATGGACAATCCATTCTTTCGTCACTGGGTGTCATTGCATGTTCCCAAGTACAAAGACTATAAATAAGTTTTAAATGTATTAGGGTTAAGATAAACTAACATAGATATGTAAGCACCATTGTTATTAACGAATATGGACCATGTGTCTGAAATAAAGTGAATTATTATTATTATTATTATTATTATTATTATAGGGTAGCTTCGCCGGTTCTCCGTCCAGCGCCGGTTCTCGTCCTTTCGAGTGACTTCTTCCTTACAAATGCTTAGAATAGGAGTATATAAACAATTACCCGCGCAAGTTTTGGCTCTTTGCGTTCCTTAATACCGAACCTACAATGCTAACTATAAACAAACATTATTTAACAACGTGTGGCTAAGATATAATTAACGAAAGTTTACACCACATTTTAGAGCCTCGAAAACCACGCCAAACTACAGAAAAAATAGTGTGCAAGGAAAACTTTGAAGTAAGTTTTGTTATTGTTATTAACTAATTGCAGTGATATTTTTGGCACATATTACTAGTAATATACATAACGAAGACAATAGTGAGTGTTAATTATACTTGTTTTACCTAAAACCTGCATAAATTTAGTGGACGGAAACCGGACCATCAATTTTGCGTATTTGCCAGTTATCGTCTACGTGGACGGGTAACCGGCTTGGGGTCATTTTTCTGGATTTTCGCGTAGGTCCGGTTCTCGTCTATTGAAATCAGATCAAGCTGCAGCAAGATAATCAAGGTACAGAATAATTATTGAAATGAATACAGATGATAGGTATTAGGTACATAAGGTCCACTGCTTTACTGATGACGTTAGCTGTCAAATTTTAGCCATAAACAAGACTAGAGTACGATGACGTATCGTATCGATAGGAAATCAACATTGAATTAAATTATTTTCTTTCTTACTTTATCTTAACAAATCTAGAACCTATTTAATGCCGGATCCACACAATAGACCATGATGGCCAACGTACAGGATGCAGTCATACGGTGGAACGAGATGAAAATATGTCTATCTCCCTTTAACGCACAACTGCTTCCTTTACATCGGATCATCATGGCCCATTGTGTAGTCGGGCTTAAAAGTTATTCTACAATTATTTTACGTAAATATTATATATGGCGGTGTTTTCTTTCTTTCAATATTCGTTGTGGCAATGACTGACAACTTACACGGGGAGTTTACAAAAGGGAAGTATTGTTTCACGATAACTTTTGATGGAATATGCCTGGTTCTAGGCGTTATAGCAACACATGCAACAGGAGGTATCTCTAAAGCTTAAGACAGGGGCGCCACCACGAACCGAAAACGAGGTATCTGACTCTCTGTCGCACTTGCATATTCGACTGACAGAGAGCGAGATACTTTGTTTTCAGTTCACGGTAGGCCTTAATGTTCAGGTATGCTAGCCTAGTGAACAAGCTTCACAAGCAGGAAGCTTGTTCACCAGGTTATCAGTCTATTATTTATTATGAATATATATCAGGATATAATTTAGCCTAAGCAACTGAATAGCTGATTTCCTGAACGGGCAATTGACCCGTGTGGTCTTACAAGTAGAAGGCTACACATCGAGTCAAATGGCTTTAGATGCCAGTGCCCCTCAGGGAACTATTCTGCCTGCTACCTTATTTTTATCGCATATAAACGACTTATGACTGGTACCTGTGGGTATGCCGATGATAGCACTGTTGTAGACAGATATCTTTCTAAAGCACAGGCCAATAAAGATGTAGTCCAATCTCGTTGACAGGATATTATGAATCGGAATCGACTTTTAGAGCAGTTTCAGATTGGGGCGATGCTAATAAAGTCAAATTCAATACCTCCAAGGCACAGACGTGTCTGATCACTATTAAACAGAGTGAACGAACTCTCGACTCCCAACTTTCCGGAGTGTATTCATACCAATTTGCCAACTTCTGATCCCACAGCTCCTTGGCATGAGCAGCATGTCCAATATGAACTTTGGGTCCTACATTGAATCCTTGGTGTAAACTGCAGGATCCCAGCAAAAACATGACAAATTATCATATCGGTACTATCGGTATTAGCATATCGGTGTGCTAGGATTACACGAATTAATCCCTCCCTGACCATTTTGGCATCTTAGGACAAAGCGTGGATGACATGGTTTGACCCTTATGTTGTTAACAACAATGTTGACATGCCTCTGATGTGCACGAAGCGTTTTGATTCTAGTTATCTTACGAAGACAGCTAAAGAGTGGAATAATTTTTGGGCAAATCTATTCCCATTTCATTATTTACAACTTAGATCTTTTCAAGATGAGTGAATGGGCAGTATTATCTAGGTACGCGTTTTACACCCTTGACCTCATCACCATCAGCTGAGATAGGGGTCAAATGCTTATGCATGATCATCCTCATAACGTTTTTCCTGGTTATGCTCTAAGGACCCCGGGTTCCACTTTCACAATTAATCGTAAGATTTGGCGTAGGTACTAGCAAGCAACTGCCATCTGACCTTCCAACTCAGAGGGAAAACTAGCCCTAGTTAGGATGAGACCGCTTTCCTCACGATGGTTTCCTTCACCGAAAAACTGCTATTAAATTTAAAAATATATTTCGTACACAAGTTTTTTTAAATAAGCCAGTGGTGCGAGCCGCGGTTCACACCCGCGACCTCTAGATTTAAAGTTGCATGCTACAGTTGCTCACTCAATAATTACCTTTTATATCTATAAAAAATAAGTTGATCATTTCTTTATTTCTTAATAACAAAAGCCAACTATTAAAACATTGTAAGATAAATAGCTAAGTACCTACGCATCAAAGGTTTTATACTCAGAAATTGGTTTTTGAGTGTATGAATCACTCCTCTTTTCCTATAGACGAGAACTGGCACCGCGTGGACGAGAACCGGGACAATCGGACGAGAACCGGCAAAAACCATACTTTTTCATTTAACATCTTTTACAAGAATAACGGTGTATGTTATTAGTTAAAACTTAAACTTGGCGAAAAAAAGAGTATATTGCCATTAAAAAGAAATATTACTCGTATAAATTGCTATAGTTCAACATATTATTTTCCCGTCACAAAGTTGGCAACTCCACTAATCGGACGAGAACCGGCGAGGCTACCCTATTCTTAGACCTTGACTTGCAAATTTATATTTTGACATACGGCGAGTCCGTGGATTCGAGAACCACGGTATGCGAAAGCTGCTATACTTTTGTTAAAAAAGGCTACCTAAGCACTCTAAGCAGTGTATGTGCCTACACAAAAACAGGGAAAATTCGGCTCTCGACTGTGTCTTCTACTCACGTTTGACACTAAGGATCTATTGTAAATCGATGGTCCAATATTTTTGTGGGATTTCTGCCCGAGTCTTAAAAGCCATAAAAATTCTATTTTATATAAACTTTTTAATATTTTGTTTGGTTTTTCGTGATACTAATACATGGTGTATAGAGTAGCAGCTATAGCACAAGGGGCAGTAATTGCAATCATAAATACTGCATCTTGGCAATTTATTTGCGGCAACGGCCCATCCATTAGCCGGAGCTGTCGGTACCCTATTTTCACATAGTTATTAAAAAGGTAAGCTTTATATATTTTGCTTTATCAATAAGCGCCTTGACTCATATACCTGTATTAATTTATTTTTTGCTCACGCCCTAATAAATATTGTGTTTTATGGTTATGCGCCAAATATTTCTTGATTTATTAAAAACAAATAAGTATCTACTAACAATTGGTATGTAAGGATATAAATAAATAAATAATAAATTAGTATTGGGGAATTTTTTTACATAAATCTAACAGTAATTATTTTTGATCTAGACCGTTGCATTCATTATTTTGCGGGTTTTGTATTAAACCTCTACAGATATTTTTTATTTCGATATATTTAATTGGATTTACTTATTTAACTTCCAACTTTTAATTTTTTAATTTATTGGTAACTGACGTGATTTATCAAAGTTTCTTTCGAAGCTTTGGTGTCACCGATGCCTACTTCGAAGTTAGTTTTCCTTCTATATAGGATATGTCCTAAAGTACAATAAAGGTTATTTATTGACGTAAACGTAAGAGTAATTCAATCGAATAAAGGTTATCACGCATCAAGTTAACTAAACTGGTAAAATCATAGATATCGCCTAGTTTTCCGTTAGCCCAAGAGTACAGTCGGATACATATATCGTATTCCTACAGTAATAAAATAAAGATGTGTTACGATATATCTATACGATAGGCGCTACATTGACTGATACTTATGTGATGGTAACTGTATTCTACTCACATGAAAATAAAATCTTTTAACGAACATACATGTACTTGAGTTTATGTAACATGGTTGTATATAGGTGCGTACCATGTCGAGGCTGCGCTGGGCGTGGCATCGCCCGGCACCTCCTACCCACACGACCGCCCGGCAAACAGGTCCACAACTTGTTTCGGTACCTATTATTAACTTAATAAGAAAATAAATGAATGGCTTATAACATATATTAGGTTGTGAATAATGGCCAGTGTGTGGGTTTTACTGACGTAAATTTGGTCTAAGTAAAACTGTTACACTAGCTTTGGTCTGGGGTATAATCAGTGTGCCCTATAAGTACGCATCATCTCGTCAAATGTTAGCAGGATACACCTTATTTATGTGAGAAGAGCACCTACTTGTGTCCAATACTTCAAAATTGTTATAAAGCTTTCGAATATTACGCGATCCTCTTCATAAAGCGGATAACAAACAATACATAGCATAAATACTATCTGCTGAAAAAAAACCTAATGGTCCACCAACCACCACCAAATCAGCCCAAGGACGTCCACTGCTGGACTTAGGACTCCCCCAATTTCATGGGGGATAAATGCCTGCAGGTTGGCGATCGCAGCATCTCCACCGCACCTGAGGGATGCTGCTGCCCACCCCAAGTGGTCTTAGTCGTTTGGTCCATATTATCCATAATATCTAATAAGTACAGGCAAGGAATTTAAATCCCTACCCATTTCGCAAACATTTTCTTTAAATTTCTACACAGTTTGACAAAATGGCAACCTGAAGTGGATCACGGTCCAAATTTAAATTTCTTGACTATACCTAAGTACTTCCTGTCAGTTTCTGTAAACTTGAATTGCTACAAAACTTGTCTTCTATATTTTCATTCAAATTACAATAACTATACAAGTTTTAACATAGTGTTGCTTGGTGCAAAGTTTTTATTTATTTCCGTTCCTTCAAGCATATAGCCGTGTATAGCCATTAAAACGACGTGGCATATTTAGTTTTTCAAAATTAAAGTCTTTTTTTCATTTACATACAAAATAATTAATTATGTCACCAAGGGTAAATGAAACACGGCCTTAAGAGTTAACGTTGAGTTAAGCAAAAGTTAATGTCAGATATGACTATTCGAAATTCGAATGACACGCACGTCGCACGTCAACATTTTATAGATACTAATTTATTTATTTATTATGAGAAACAAACGGTCATATACAAAAATATGTACAGAGATGGTTGTTATTAACATAAGACCTACAGTTTCCTTAAATTGTAAGTAAATATGCTAAATACAATATGAAAAGGATTCTATTTACAATGTTGGATTCTTTAGTAAAGATGTTATTTTATATTAAACCTTACGGTCTTGTAGTCCTATTAGGCGGAAATTCAGAGCTTCTTAGAGAAACCTGTTTACGTACTACATGGGAATTTAACCTTTCATGGGGATTAAGAGGCCAACTGACATTCTTTTTTTCGAAATACATACTTCGATTACGAGCTGCTCTTCTATGTGTTCCTCCAAAATAAACATCTCTGTAAACAGCTCCGGATTTCCAGGGCTCCAGTAGGAGAAATTTACCAAAATGGGATGGTTCCGTGATGCTATCGTGGTTCTTGAGATACAGCCTGGTGGCAGACAGACGGACAGACAGACAGCGAAGTCTTAGTAATAGGGTCCCGTTTTTATCCTTTTGGGTACGGAACCCTAAAAATGGACGAACAATTGCGCTTCACTTCACTAATCAATTGCCTTCTAAACGTATTTATTACAAATCAATAATTACTCGCCCGAATCACTAATCAATATGTAACAGGGCTAACTCCCAAAGTACGAGTGAGAAACGAAACGTTGATTCGCTCTTGCGGCAAGGTGTGCTAGCCTACCTGTTGGTATACTTGGTATGTTTAGCCTTGCTAGCCTAGCTAGCACGATAACTTATACCGTCACGTTATATGGCTGAAATGTACTAAAACGTCACAAAAAACTTTATAGTATAAGCTATTGTGCTAGCTAGGCAGGTTTGGTAAAAATTAACCATGAGTTGCATGGAACCTTCGTCCGGAATATAAAGAGGCACAAAATAAATAAAATCATGTCAAATATTTTCGTGTACTTATTTAGCGACCAGATTAATTTCACTGACTTTGTATAGATAAGATATTACAAAAAAAAAATCGGCACTTATAATGTAAATTGACTACTTATTCATCACAGCGGTTGCAAAACTTGCAAATAAATGGACCACCGTCTTCAAACTTATATTTAATGGGGTATTCATGCATAAGCCACCAGTTGATTAGCGTTGCGAAGGATATTCAATGGCGACGAATCCGTTAGTCCGGCTGCAGTCAGCGCGTCGGGTCGTTGGGGACAGCAGCAGGCCGTGCCCTTATTCACAACGCTTATACGTTCACCTCAAGCGAATCAGTGTAAGTCAGACCTCCGACTATGCGCAGTTGTCCCTAATCGCGCTGTCAGGTTATACTAGTGACAAGCTGAATCACGTTGTGAATAACATAGCAGACGAGTGATAGGTGAAGGATCGTTGAGGTGCTCGCGGCGGTGGGCGACCACACGTCGCGTCGCTGTGGCACGCGCACGCCGCACGCTGGTTAGCAAAAAGAGCCCGTGGGGGGTTCGGGAATGTAGATCGAGTGCCGTAATTTAGATGAACGGGTTTTTGGTACGATATACTTAAACAGAACGGGAACTTTAACTGAATTGATGTCTAAACATGTAAATAAATATGTAGGTACCTTTCCCACCAAAACCTGATGTAGTATCTGGGAATACTTGATATTGCTAATGGTAAGTAAGTACAGTAACAGTTTGGCATCCTCAGAAGAAACATAAAACCCACCACCACCATATCAGCCCAAGGACGTCCACTGCTGGACATAGGCCTCCCCCAATTGAATGGGGGGGGGGGGTAAATGCCATAATCGCCACGCTTGGCATGCGGGTTGGCGATCGCAGTATCTCCACCGCACTCCAGGGATGCTGCTGCCCATCCCCCGGTGGTCTTGGTCGTAGTTTTAGGACATAACCGGGTCCGGGGTAAACATAAAACATACCACCTCTATTGCACCTCTGCACTAGAGTGCATAATAAGGGTAATATTTAAATTATACAATACCTACGTTACATGTGTTTGTGTTGCGCAATTAGTGGATGGAGATCGTAACGACAGGGAGGAGCCTGCAGTGAAGGTCTTAAAATGCTTTATTTACGACACTATAATGTTTTCTCGTAGATAATAAAAGCCTAACCTAGGTAATAAACACTGGCATTTGAAGGGCGCCTATATCTGTAAAAAATAATAGTCATAAGTAGCGTGCGCACTTCATGGAGCCCGTAAAAAAATAATGACTAATTATCAAATTAGCTGTAAATGCGAAGGGTCAGATTTCATGTAATTACTCTGTTTCAGCGAAGTAATGAACATTTTGGGCTTACCTAATTACAAGTCAGCCATTTTAATTAATTTAACAGTTGGTGTCGCACTAAAACGCTGATAGCACGACCCGGGCGGGATTACTTTATTAAATGGTTATGATGGTGTCAATTCTAACAAAAAAGTTTATACCCATGCAGACTATGCAGAGTAGTCCATACGAATTTAACGTATTAATTGCTTAGGTCAGGTTAACTTAAGACAGGCACTCGTAAGTTAACGCGAAATAATACATTAAGAAAAATCATTACTCTACTTAATTATGCGACAATCATTAAATAAATATCTAGCACTTTTCGTGTTATATTGCGTAAAACACGACTTATGTGTACTTTTAAATGCAAATAAATTATTTGACTTTGACTTATGTTCATCGCTTAAAAAACAATGCAAGAACAACACCCATTCAATCAGTTTAAGGAATTTAAGGGATCTGTCACTCAAGATTGGTTACGCTCGGCTCAAAATGTAGCAGAATCTTTTATGCTGCGTCAATGAAAGGGACAAAGTCACCAAAATAAGGACAATGTAGAACAATGAGTGTACCCGATGTCTTGTTTACGAAACAGCATTTACGCGATATAATAGGCGTTTGAATACCACAAGCCCGCCGTGGCCGCACTGTCAATAACTAGGAGTTTGAGAGTTTCCAGAGCGAACCATCCCTTCACGTGGAGCGCGTTACGACATTGTTGACGCTAACTCTGTGCGAATCCTACGCTATATGAAATAAGCGCCTTCCGCATGAAGTCCCAAGGTTGTCACAAATGAAGCCATAAATTACTTTCTAACACCTCTATAGCGTGACAGACAAACGGCAAACAAAGTGGAAGTTTGTACATCTTTACTTACGGAACGGATGGCACTTGCTAATTTATTACCGAATATTCGACGTAAATAAACATCTGCCTCTATAATATTAATGACTAAACTATATCGAAGTTTTGTAGGTAGGTCGATTGTAATGTAAGGAATACCCTTACATTTGAAATTATTTTTATAGAGCACAGGCCCGTAGGTGTGTAGGTACTAATTGTACTTCCTACTTATAGTGTAGGTACTACTAGGTATACTTGACTCGCACTAACTAAATTGGGTTTGGGAACCAACTGTAAAAAAAAATATATCATCATACAGTAATTTATGTCAAAATGCATTAAGCCGCAGTAAATTAGTTTTACTGAAAACAATGTACTGCACTGCCGGACTTGGCACCATTTCAGAGAATCTACGGAACTTGGCACCCAGTCAGATCTCAATTCTTATGTTTTTGATGGGATATCATTACTTTTTGTCAATCTTCGCCAAATGGTGCTTTTTAAGAGCGAATACACGAGTTACTATCTAGACACGCGGCAGCGTGTCTAGCCAAGTTCACCCCAGAAACTGGCGGACAGCAGTCGTGTGTTATTTTACACGAACCGTTTGGAGCCACTTTTGACCCCCCAATAAATCAAAATATATTTAACATAAAAAAAATTTGGTACACGTATTAAGATCCATTTTTCTGGTGTACATACACAATTACCAAGCTGCATGCCAAATTTCAGCTTTCTAGGTCACCTGGAAGTGGGTTAGGTTTTTGATTACTAGTCAGTCAGTCAGTCAGTGGTAAAAATGCTGTTTTTTGGAATTGAATATCTCAATAATTATTAAACCTATGTTTATGAAATTTGGGGTTCTAGTTGTTCTAAAGGATCATAATACATGTACCAAATTTAATTTTTTTATGTTACATAGATTTGGAGTTATTGGGGGGTCAAAAGTGGCTCCAAACGGTTCGTGTAATATAACACACGGCTGCTGTCCGCCAGTTCCTGGGGTGAACTTGGCTGGACACGCTGCCGCGTGTCTAGATAAGTTTGTTTTCGTGGAGTGTAATTTTGTTTAAACAAATAAATAAATATTGGGGGACAATCTTACACAAATCGACCTAATCCCAAACTAAGCAAAGCTTGTACTATGGGTACTATAGACGACGATATACGTACTTATATAGATAAATATATATTTTATAAATTGTTTTTTCTAAATCCATTTTATAGTTATTTAGGTACCAATACACCAAACAATAAAAAATATCAAATGTAGGCGCTTAAACCTAACATACTTATGTTATCTTATCATAGTTATGACGTGGCTGACATGGCTCCAATAAAAAGGAGCAATTCGTTAAATTGACAGCATTACACAAAATTAATTAATTTATTGACGGTCATAAATTATCTCTCTTCCAAAGTAACGCAATTTAGGGACAAGGACGTATTGTCTATTTCATAACAAAGGCCGACCCGAGTCATTGTATAATTGCTGTTGTTAAAAAAACACCTATTATTTCAAGGATCCCATTATATGGACGCTTTGTTTTCAATATTTGCCATATGGTGATTCATAAGACAACAGGAACATACACCAGAACTGCAAAAACAATTATTTATGAGAAAACTGTCTACTGCGGTTGGTACCTCACCCAATTAATTACATTACAGGCTACGTACTTAATTATGTAGAGTCATTCTTGGTATAAAACATATATAATTTTGGACACTATAAATCTGCCTCTTCATCGCTCTCCACCTGGGAGTGACCTGCGTTGCCCCGCATCGCTGTCGTTGCGGTGACCCAGTCCATCAACTGGGCCACCACGGATTATCTTGCGGCAGAAGCGAAGCGCAGACCGTGTCCGTCGTCATGCCAGCCTCAATGACGTCATCCGTCGGGCCCTAGCCGGCGCGTGAGCGTAAAACCTCTAGGGTACTCGTACTTCCCGATATTCTAAAACGATGAGTCTGTACCTAATATGGAACATGTAAAATTAGGGTATCCCGATGTCCTAGAAAGCTGAAATTTGGTATGGAGCCTAGGATTTACATACAAAGAACAGAAAAATGACAAAATCTGTAACTTTCACCCTCCCACCACCATAAAAGCGGATGCAGGTCTGTACACAGAACTTAGTAAAACTAAGGTATTTCCGATGTCCTAGAAAACTGAGATCTGGTATGGAGCCTAAGTACACACAAAGAATATAAAAATTAGGAAATTGTTACGTTTACTTTTCCAGGGCATTTAGCCAAACTTACAATCAACTGTTTAGACTCGGGCAAGAATAGGGCTATGGGCTCCCTCGCCTGTCCTAAAATGCAACTAAAGGAGGTCATCGAGGTCATCGGTTGATGTGGCGGGGGCCGCAGCACCTGGCTATCAAACCCAGGAAAAGTAACTTGGATGGCTTTAAGATGAACCAAGGGGAGTAAAGGGGCTCCAGTGCGTTCAGTTTTGAGATCCTGGAGTCCTCTGCATCAAAGCACAAGATGGCGGTCAACGTGGAGTTAAAAAATGAGATCCCACCAAAAACATTTCATGTAAAATTGGCGTTATAAAGACATATGCTTTGCGCTTTCGCTATGAAAAAAAAAACATCAGATCTCAAGAAAAGGCAAGCCTCTAACTAAGGCCTGGCTTTACTAACCCTACACCTGGGATTAAAGTGGGCCTGGCGATTTCATAGGTGGTATGTCACGTGTTTGTGTTGAAAATCTGTGAATTCTAGGCCTAAAGCACCAGTGCACTTTTCGTGCCACCATATCCAGTCTTCTACAATGGGTTCTTTGTCAACCTCTTGACAAGCGCCACATCTCCATCAGTCTTTACGTTTTGGTATTCTGCTAGGCTCGATCCACATGATTACTAGTTGAGACACGTAACGGAAATAAAAATGGATAAAGGTTGTCGCACACGTAACCGCTCGGCACCGGTTCGGCGTCACCGGACTTCATCAGCCGCCGTCAACCAGGCGTTAACCATACGCAAGCACGTAACGGAAATGGCACAGCACTTCCGAGGTGTCCGCGCGGCTGCGGCTAGGTGACATCGCGCTTACGGCTGGGTGACAGGGGGCGGCTAAAGTTGGTGGTTGATTTCTTTGCGCCGTCCCCGTTCAGAGTGATTACGTGTGCGACAACCTTAAATATTGTTTACTGCAGGGTTTCGGGAACAGTAGACTTTATTAGACAACGCGCAAGTGATTTACCGGTTGGATTACCAACCGGCTCACTGCCGCTTCAAAATACAACTGAAATTAGCTGCAATTGATTTACAGGACACAAGATAAGAGTTCATTCCCAGTAGTCCCGTGGAAGTAGTTCCGTGGTGGAACTAGTGAGACTTTTTTTCCCAATAGTTCCGTCAACGGTACAGAGTGGTAGTTAGGTACGACGACGAGCGAAGCGAGGAGGAGTGTTAGTAGAACTGTGACCCTACAACGCGCGAGCCGAGCGAGCGAAGCGAGCGTGCCGCGGCAGCGGCCGGCGAAGCGCCACAACTGAACATTGGGAACGGAACTATTGGGAAAAAAAGTTTCACTAGTTCCGCCATGGAACTCCTTCCACGGGACTACTGGGAATAAACGAAGATAAGTCGGGTGCGCTCACTCTTATCGCCCGCGCACTCTTGCACGATTTAAATAATAATAATCGTATGGCATTTATTATCGAACCGTGACATTTCCGAGAAGACAAGTAGGTATTACGGTAGTTTTGTTGCAATTTCAGCACGTGTAGGGAGTACCCACCGTTGCACCATTTTTTATACCACTTTGGTGGCAAACAAGCGAACGGCCCTCCTGATGGTCCTGATGGTAAGCGGTAACCGCAAGCTGCAACTCCAGGGGTGTCACATGCGCGTTGCCAACCCTTTAAAAATATATACACTCCTTTCTTGAAGAATCCCATACTGTAGTCCTCGGGAAAACCTCGGCAGGGAACTCATTCCAAAACCAGAGCGTCCGATGAAGGAAGTTCCTCTGAAACCGTACCGTACGCGACCATTTAGGTTCTAAGGTGTGAGGATGAATGCCGTGCCGACGGCGAGCAGTGCGATGGTAGAAAGCGGCCGTGGGTGTCATGTCGAACAGTTCTTCGGAGCTCAACCCATTGTACGCACAAGTGATAGAACACGCACAAGGATGCATCATATTACCTTATTATCCAGACGCTCCAACTGTGAATCCTAATACCGATTTAGATGACAAATTCAAACAAAAGGATCGACACAACACTAAATTTCCAAACGACAGGCCATAGTCGGGTTTCCATAGTAATTCGGCCCTTAAATCAATTTGACTCGGAGTTTTTTTTGTGAGTACCTCTTATGGTGAAGAATTAAATATTTACGCTGAGTATCAACATCCTACTAGTGACGGTTTTTGACTTATGATTTTTTGAAGTTTTTTCTTTAATGTGTTTTTTTCGGGATGTATTAAAGCGATTTGTTTCAAATTTTGAAATAATGTTTTTTATTTAGATATCCATCGAGACCCAAAAAACGAATACTAGTCGTCTCATAAAAAAAAGAAAATAAAGACTAAAAAAATTAAACATTTTTTATGTGGATGTGAAGTAGTGACACCTCTAATTTTTTTCTACTAATAGACAATACATTGGCCTACTACTTGCATAATTATCAAAATTTTCCAGGGGGTACTTCCTACCAGAAATCAGCAAAATGTGTGGTTAAGTACTGTATTCAATCGGCGTTTCAGAATGTAGTATACAAACTCTTCTATGACATTAAGTTGTCATTGGCATTTTACTCTTAAATACGATTAAATTATAAGAAAATTCAAACGTAATCGAAGAGTTTGTATACTAAGTACATTGAGAAACGCCGATTGAATACAGAACTTGACCACAAATTTTGCCTATTTTTGATAAGAAGTACCCGCCTGGAATATTTTGATATTTATGCAAGTAGCAGGCCAATTTATGGTCTATTACTAGAAAAATTGAGGTGTCACTACTTCACAATCATATAAAAATTAATGTTTAATTTTTTATCTTTTTTTTCCCTTTTTTTATATACCAACTAGTATTAGTTTTTTGGGTTTCGATGCATATCTAATAAAGAACAACATTTCAAAATTTGAAACAAATCGCATTACTACATCACGAAAAAAGTTACATTAAAGAAAAAACTTCAAAAAATGATAAGTCATAAACCGTCACTATTAGGATGTTGATACTCAGCATAAATATTCTTCACTATAAGAGGTACTCACAGAAAAAGTCCCGAGTCAAATTGATTTAAAGGCCGCCTTACTATGGAAACCCGACTACGGCCTTTCGTGGAACGTACCTATTATTTTATTAAGTACGCATTATATTTTCAATACGAAATTCTGTCCTAATATAGTATACATAAATAGGTAAAGTATCCATTTAATTGTTAGAAACAATTAAAAGTGGATTTCATCAATTTTTTTAACTCGCTAGATTTGATTCTTTTTTTGTTTCGATAAGCAATACTAATTTACGCTTTATGGGTACGAGTATAGACAGATTGATAATATAGATCATTTATTTGTATGTTTGAAAACGATATCCTTTTTGCTTCGCAGGCATTTTCGTAACTTTGATTCAGCACACTTTTTAAGTTACTTCTTTTATCTAATTTGTGAGCCCTGTAGGAAAAATATGTATACAAAATTTGGAACCTTATGTTCCCGTTTACACCACAAAATAATTATTTCTTATTTCGAAATACAAATTATAGCAGACGTTATAGTAATTTTGAGAGTGTCCAAAGACGTAATACATTTCTACCACGGCGTGAGCTGCGATCGTTTACTTATCACCACCACCGCCTACTTTGCACATATTTAGCTAGTACGGAATACACGTAAATTGTATAATTATTGTATGTATGTATTAATTGTAGAATATAATTGCCTAACGAATGTTTTCCTCAAGACATGTTGGGTATACTGTTAGGCAATAAAAACCTCCAACGAACTTAGGGCAAGTTCTCACGGAAATTGCTGATGTGCTTCGCATCCTAGTGGCATGTCGTACTGTGTATGTATTGACCGCTCCCGCATGACAGTATTTAAACGAGCACTTGGGAATGAACACTCTATCAATGGCCAATTAATAAAAATTACCTCTTACATAAAACTATTAACGTCCAACAGCGCGCGCCGCCGATAAACTGATCGAAATCATCTCCCAGAGCGATAATAAATTAATTGTTTTATAATGTCACAGGCGAGACGCGATAAAAACCCGACAAATGACTCCGGAATTGAGACATCCCGCTATCTCCTTTATTATTAGACACGTGAAGATCTTTTACGAAAAACAGCCGTCATAAGAAAACCTATCGAGAAATCAAAATGGCTGCGCCTTCATTTTTTTCGGCCCCAGCATGGGCTTTATGCTAATGAGGCCAAAAACAAACATTGTTACAAGCCGAATGTGTAACATACAATAAAAATAAATTAAATAATAAAGGGAATCGTTAAAATGGAAGAAATGTCCGTAATTTATCCACGAGTCACCTCTTAGGCATTCCGTGGATGCCTTCGCGGCGGGGACTCGCTTGCTCTAGACGCGATCTCCAAATAAAAAGGCGCCACAAAAAGACGCATTCAATAAGCCGTTGGCCATTACTGGACGTAATCGATGAGATAAATTAATAATAACGAAATTTGAAAGACATCTCCCTTTGCCTGTGGTTTAGGCCTACTAGCTGAAATTTGTGGACCGGTTAGTTACAAGCAGCTGTACCTATTAGTTTGCCTTTTTTGTTCCGGTATCTTTGCCATTTTGCTTTGTACTTTAATAGAACGGGTAGTAAATAGTACTAATAGAACGGGTTGGTATTATAGTTAGGTACCCATTGGGAATACCTACAAAAACACGTTTAGCCGAGGTTTAACAGTCAGTTCATTCAGCAAGTATACCTAAGAAATAATGCCCTTATATCTACTTAGCTAAGCATAAAACTACGTGCTAGGTGCCGGTGCCTTTATATCAGTTAAAGATATAGCTTTGTGTACGTTTATTAAATAAGTGCTGACCTGCAATTTCTTTTACGTAAGTATTTAATATTTTTCTTGGATTCAAAGAGCTTTAAATCCAAAACAACAAAATTTAAGTACCTGTGTACAATTGGGATACCGTCTATTATTTCGTAGGTAACAATTAATTTGTAGAAGTCTTTAAGAATATCTCGATACCGATTTTATCTCAACGGCAATAGGTAGAGTAGATAGGTATAGGTAGAGCGTTTTGAGAGCGTATTTTTATCTCATTTAACTTCTCGAGATCGGCTTAATCTTACAAGGTAATGCGTAGAGTCAAAGCTTTTCCTGAGCGTATTTCCATCTAATTTTACTCCTCTAGATCAGCTTTAGGTAACTTAATGATTAATACGCAAAGTCAGAGCTTTTCGAGATCTATATTTCGTATCATTTTACTCCTCTACTTCGGCTTTATCTTAATAGCAGTACTTACAGTCGGAGCTTCTCGAGCGCGTATTTCCATCTCAGTTTACTTTTCGAGATCGGGTTTATCCTAAAGATTTAATAATACGCCGAGTCAGATCTTTTCGAGAGCATATTTTCATCTCATTTTACTGCTCGACTTCTGCTTCATCTGGCAATACTTAAGTCGGAGCTATTTTAAAGTGTACTTAGTTACATCTCATTTTACTCCTCGAGATCGGCTTTGCCTTAATGGTAATACGTAGAGACAAGAGCTTTTCGAGAGCGTGATTCCATCTTATTTTACTCCTCGAGATTGGATTTGCCTTAATGGTAATACGTAAAGTTAAGAGCTTTTCGAGAGCGTAATTCCATCTGTTTTACTCCTCGAGATCGGCTTTATCTTAAAGATTAAATAATCCGCTGAGTCAGATCTTTTCGAGAGCGTATTTTCATCTCATTTTACTCCTCGAGATCGGCATTGCTTTTATGGTAATACGTTGTGTCAAGAGCTTTTCGAGAGCGTATCTCTTTTTACTCCTCGAGATCGGCTTTACCTTAATGGCAAATACTTAGAGCCGGAACTTTTCGGGACTGTAGTTCAGTCAGCATCAAAAGTAGCTACGCATTTGAAAAGCTTGAAAGTCCTTATTATAAGAGAATAACAACTTTTGACCCCTTGGTATGCGTCGCTATTTTTGAAGCTGACTGAACTAAAGTCACATTTTACTCCTCGAGATCGGCTTTACCTTAATGGTTAAAAAGTGGAGTTCGAGCCTTTTTTAGAGCGTATTTCCATCTTTTTAGGGTTCCGTAGAACCCTTATAGTTTCGCCATGTCCGTCTAGTTGTCTGTCTGTCTGTCTGCCGTCTGTCTGTCCAAGGCTTTGCTCTGTGATTGTTAGTGCCAGAAAGCTGCAATTTGGTATGGATATATAAATCTATAAAACTAACAAAAGTCGTAAAATAAAATGTAAAGATAATTTTTAGGGTACCTTCCCTACACGTAAAGTGGGGTTGAATTATTTTTTTTGCTTCAACCCTATGGTGTAGGGTTTCGTTGGATAGGTCTTTCAAAATGAATAGAGGTCTTCATGAAACATTTTTTGATAAAGTGAATATTATTTGGAAATATTCACTCGAACATAAAAAAAATGTGAACTCTATCTTTTAAACTATGGTTCCAAAATAAAATAATCATGAAAGTAAAGCTTAATAAAGACTTTTAACGAAAAATAAAGTGGATATGATCAGTTAAGCCGTTTTTGAGTTATCGTAAAAAGTCTTCCCTTCCCAGTAAAAGACGTATGAAACGCTGCGAAAAATTCCATTTTGCTTGTTATTGATTTTTTTAGAGTAAGATCATTGGGCAACTACGGAACCCTACACTGAGCATGGCCCGACATGATCTTGGCCGATTTTATTAATATCTATGTTGTTATATAAAACTACATTTAAGTATACTTCGTACATACATATACTTATTTCCTACCATCAATCCAAGCGACCTGGAAATGCACGCTTTGTTTATTAAATTGGAATTACCTAGTAGGTACATAGTACGGGATGTTTACGGACAGGGGTGCCCGGCGTGGCGCCGGCCGGTCGCATACATTAGTAGCTACGGACCTACTACGGGATTGCTTTCATGTTCTCATGCGGATTCATTAGTTAGAGGAGCCTTGTATACCTACTTCTTAGTACGAGTTGGGATTGGGACACTTATTCGTTGATACGCATCGAAATATAATAAGTATAGAAGAGTAACGTCAAACAAAACTCAAAATTCACGTCGAAGTATGGTCCATTTTTTACGATTTTGAAACGAAAACGTCTTATATATCATTGGCCAATCAAATATTCCAAATGGTATGAGTAGACTACATTTTCACAAATCGTGAGTGTCGTGACTGGTTAGAATACATTTGACACGTGATTTTTATTTGTCATTAATTAGTTTAATTCAGTCTTCTTGAACTTGATATAAATACGCCTACTTTTGACATGGATGGTGTACTACAAAATGACCCAATCTTGTATCTTCTTTCAATCTTCTATTTTTAATTTATATTCTAAACCTATTCTAAAATTGGATTTTAGTATTCATATTTTGATAAAATTAACCAGTAAAACCACTAATAAACCTTACTAGCACGATCGCGTTCTTAACGAAAGTAAGAAAAAAAAAGTTGGTTAGTGAATCTAGCAAGTGGATTATCAGTGGACGCAAACACGATCGTGCTATCAGTACATTGTGTCTCGCGGTATACTTTCTCCTTAGGTCTCACCTGCTTCATCTGCTAGTAGTTTTTGGAATAATAGGCTCATCATACTATCAATAAACTTCTATACTATATACTAAACCTCACAGAGAAATATCGAACAGTTGTCCAGATGAAATCTTAAACTTGAGTTAGATCAAGTTGGTAAATCATGATTGGGTTAATTGACCAAAATTTAATAAAAACACATCAGTACTAAGCTTATTAAGTAGTAACTCCGCCTGTGTCGCATCCCGCGCACTGCCGGTCCCAAGCCCGGGTAAAGGAGGAGGGTTCTTCGTGGGGCCAACAACCCTACAAGGTAAAAACCTAAACGTTCCGAAGTCCAATACAGAAAAATCCGGATTGCCTTATAACCAACGACCTCGGCGAAGACTTAAGGAAAAACGATTTAGGCTGGGTTGCACCGACTTACGATCACAGACTGATCAACGTTAAATATGGCGCCGGCAGCTGTCATCCCATAGAAACTTGTCAAACTTTCCATACATTCAGATTTTAACGAACACAGCTTACGATTACAGACGGTTTGGTGCAACCCAGCCTTAGCCTACGAATCGGTACATGGAATGTGCAAACTATGTTACAAGCTGGAAAGATGGACGAAATTGGTAGTGAACTGGAAAAATACAAACTCGACCTTATCGCTCTCCAAGAGATCAGATGGCAAGGAACTGGTTCTATAGATAAAGCTAAGTACACACTGCATTACAGTTGTACTGACAATCAGGGACACCGCGGCACTGGTTTCATCATCAACAAGAAACTCCGAAGTAGTGTACTAGGCTTCGAACCAGCTAGTGACAGGCTATGCAAAATAAGAATAAAAGGAAAGCTCTACAATACAACGTTTGTTTGTGCATATTCCCCTACGGAAGACGCAACGGACGATGTTAAAGAAAAGTTTTACGAGGACCTTCAGGAGCTATGCAGCAAAGTGCCGAAATATGATGCCCTTTGTGTGCTGGGTGACTTCAATGCAAGAGTGGGGAAAGAAAGTGTGTATGCGAACGTTATAGGCAAGCACTCTTTACACGAGGAAACCAGTGACAACGGAGAATTATTATGCAACTTTGCAATAGCAAACAATCTATTCGTATGTGGTACAAAATTCCCCCATAAGCAGATCCACAAAGGTACGTGTAGGGTTTGCAGTCCCGGTACTTATTGAAGTCCCGAAGTTTTCGGGACCGGGACTGGGTCAGTCCCGGGAATTCCCGGATACTTTCGTGACTTTGTAATTTTTAGGGAGTATGTATGAAAAAACCGGACCTCTCATGATTTGTAGCTATAATAAACTATTTGGCGCATGTATATTGTCTAGTGTAACTTGAGCTCCTGTATCTGGATGTCCCTTTACGTTGCTTAAATTGAAATAGTATTTTTATGTACAAGTTCAAAGTTATTTATTACCTTACTTGTAATGTAAGACCATGCTTATTATATTACTAAATATCATGATTCTAGGTCAACGGGAATTACCCTATAGGTTTTGATTCCCTTGAGAGTGTCATTATGCGGTATTACAGCCGCATATTTCGATTACGATTACTTAGAAGTTTGATTTTTTCGCAGCTTCAAGGAATTGCGGTTCGAAGTATTTTATTTTTATATCAACCTTGAAGTACGGAGATCAGCCTGTAAGAGATTAGAATGGCTCTTAAACAGCTCCAAAACAACAAATACACCCGTTGAAGATGGTATTACAGCCAAACTCCTGAAGGCGGGTGGAAAACCGGTCCTTACGGCCCTCCAGAAGTTATTAATTCAGTCTTACTGGAAATAAGAACGCCAAAGGCATGGAGCGGGTGTGAGGCGTAGTGGTGCTTTACTTCAAAAAGAGCGACAACGCTCTGCTAAAGAACTACAGGCCCATCTCACTTTTGAGCCATGTATATAAGCTGTTTTCATTTCAAGAGTCATTACGAACCGTCTCGCACGCAGGCTAGATGGCTCCCTGCCTCCCGAACAAACCGGTTTCCAAAGAGGCTTTAGTACCGTATAGTATACCACTTTCCTACGCTTCGCCAGGTTATACAGAAGACTCGGGAGTATAACTTACCCCTGTGTTTAGCGTACGTGGACTACGAGAACTTCGATTCGATTCGATCGAAACCTGGGCTGTGCTAGAATCTCTGCAGTAGTGCCAAGTTGACTAGCGCTATATCGAAGTGCTGAAGTGTTTGTACGAGAACGCCACTATGTCAGTTCTTCTCCGGGACCAGAACTCAAAACCTATTTAGTTGCAGCGGGGAGTCCGGCAAAGAGATGTTATTTCTCCTAATTTGTTCTCCGCTGCACTGGAGGATGTTTTCAAGACTCTGGACTAAAAAGGCTAGGCATCAACATAAATGGCGAGTACATCACTCACCTTCAGTTTGCTGACGATATAGTAGTCTTGGCTGAGACCATGGAGGCTATGCTATAAGTACAATGCTCAATAACGTCAGTAAAAGCTCCGAGCGAGTTGGTCTTAGGATGAACATGGACAAGACGAAGATCATGTCAAATGCCCACGTAGCATCTCAGCTACGGCACATCTTTTTGTCCAATATTCCGCAGGGTCTCAAGACGAGAGTCTTTGACCAGTGTGTGTTGCCACTTGCCAGTGATGACATATGGCACTGAAATGCGATTGCTTACTATGGGCCTCATAAGAAGGCTCAAAGTCACCCAAAGAGCAATAGCGACGGATATACTGGGAGTATATCTGCGTGTTCGTATCAGGAATGAGGTTATCCGCAACAAAACCCATGTAACCGATATGGCCCTCCGAATCACTAAACTTAAGTGGCAGTGGGCTGGGCACATAGCACGTAGAACCGATAGCCGTTGGGGCGGAAAGGTTCTCTAGTGGCGTCAGCGTACCGGTGGACTGATGACCTGGTAAGGATCGCGGGTGCAGGCTGGATGCAGGATTAGCGCAGGACCAGTCATTGAGGAAGTCTTTGGGGCATAGGTCCAGCAGTGGACGTCCTTCGGCTGATATGATGATACCTCTACGCGTTCACGAGAAAAACACATCTGAGTTGATGAAATGAGCCCGAAAAAACAACTCATTTTCCCATTTCACTAGAGAAGTTCAGTGATATGAGTGTTATTCACCACAAATAATGAAATCCCGAAAGTCCCGAAAGCAGCGGGAATTACAAAATCAGTCCCGGGAAAAAATGTGAGTTTCATTTCCCGGGAAATACCGGGATTTTTGGGATCGGGATTTCCCGGGAGCACACAAGTAGGGTTCAGTACAACCAAATAGATCACGCACTTACTATTCAGCAAGCGTAGACTGTCTAATATTCAAGATGTGAGAGCATACAGAGGTGCTAACTGCGATTCTGATCATTTCTTAGTTGTTGCTTCTTTAAAGGACAAAACCTGTAAAATTCAGAACGCTCGAGGTGAGAAGCTTGTAAAATGGGACATTAACAAATTTAAAGACACCTCTACTGAAATTATCTATAAACAAGAAGTGACAAGACAGCTCAGCAGGTATGTCCCATCTAACAATATTGACGAAGAGTGGCAGAGTATAAAAACAGCAGTGACAAGTTCAGCTAAGAGCACTATCGGAGAAGCAAATCGTTCAATAAATATGGAATGGTTTGATAAAGAATACGAGGAAGCCCTCAATAAAAAGAATGAAATGCGGTTTAAATATATCCAAAACGATGCCTTAGAAAACAAAGAACTTTATAAGAAAGAGAGAAACAAATGCAGAAAAATGGCAAGACGCAAAAAGAGAAATATGGAGAGGGAGAGGTTTAGGAGAATGGAAGATTTGAGGGTGCGTCATTTCGCACGACCTTTTTACAAGGAAATAAACAGCCTACGTAGTGGATACCAGCCTAAAACCAATGCATGCCAAAATACCTCTGGAAATCTTCTCACGGAAAAGGCAGATGTGCTTAGGAGATGGAGAGAACACTTTAGCGATCTCCTGAACATACCGCAAACAGCCACGGAAAAAGTGCCCATTTACTTTGACGTTGAAGAACGATTACAACCACCTACTCGGTTGGAAGTCCAGCGGGCCATGCGTTGGCTGAAGAATAACAAGGCGCCGGGGCTTGATACTATTACCTCAGAGTTACTCAAAAAAGGAGGCAGCGATCTCGAGGAGCGAATGTTTAGACTCGTATCTATGATATGGGAAGAGGAAAAGATGCCAGAAGATTGGAATTTAGGTATTATTGTGCCTATCTTCAAAAAAGGTAATAAGAGCATCTGTAGCAATTACCGAGGTATATCGGTTTTGTCTGCGGCTTATAAAGTTTTATCAGGAGTCGTTTATAGGCGCCTATGCGGCTATGCGGCTATGCTGAAGAGATATTAGGAGAATACCAATGCGGATTCAGGCCTAACCGCTCTACTGTAGACCAGATTCACCTACTGCGGCAAACACTGGAAAAGGCATACGAATACAACATCGACCTACATCACATGTTTGTGGACTTCAAGCAGGCATTTGACAGTGTTAACCGTGCACAAATACTCTCCAGCATGCTGTGTTTGGGTGTGCCAAGCAAGTTGGTTAGACTTGTGGATGCCACTTTAAAACACTCCAAATCCGTTGTGGCGATACAAAGCGATTTATCTGAGCCTTTTGAGATTCGTCCGGGAGTGAAGCAAGGAGATGCGCTTTCCTCCATAGTTTTCAACCTGGCACTTGAGGCTGCAACACGTAAATTAAACATAAATGGGCTGATCGACTACAACACAACTCAGCTTGCTGCGTATGCCGATGACATTGTCATTGCCAGTAGGTCGTCCTATAGTCGTCCATATAGTGCTGGTGGTGTATAGCTGCGACGGCAGCAGGTAGCGTCGACTGGAACCTGCTTGCGTTCTTGTTCTTTATATACTGCGCTATAAAAGGCGAGCAGTTAGCACCGAAAATTAGTGACGTCATTGCGTAAATCTTCACTGGGCCTGTGGGGTTCCTGCCTCTACACAGGAATCTGAGGGCATTCTGTCTGCAGAATTGATTTTAATTCTCAGAAACATGTCCTTAATGTGACCGGTAACTGCTATCCTGTCCTCTCGAAAACGAACCATAATACCGAACAAGGAAGCTAGTAAATCCGGCCCTGTCAGAAGAAAATCGTTTAAGGACTTGCCTTGACTTTTAGCAGCTGCGTCATAAATTAAACGTAGCCGTTTTTTGTTCGGATTGTCAACTCCAAAATGTGGCAAATACCATGTATTTGGCGTGAGTGACGTGTCGGCCATTTCCCGAGCGAAATCATTTTCAAACAAATGGTTGACACGTTCCTCGTACCTGTGTGCGTAAGTTTTATCGGCACGCATCTTTTTCTCTACACCTTGTAACCTCTTGAATGCGCTGGGAAAACTATCGGGCAAGCTACACTGCGGATCTTTCCACGGCAGACCCACAGTCCACCTGCCGTTGACAAGCACGGCGGACTTTTCCAGTATTTCTTGTGCTTGCACGTCATTAGCATTCTGTCTAGGCTTACCTGAAACACCCATAGCGTCGATTGCAAAAGAGCGGCGCACCTCTTCATGTAGCTCGCGCAGCGCGTGCTGCGTGACAGCGTCATCCTCGGACACCGTACAGAGGTTGAGCGTAGCGTACGCCGAGCGCGCGGCCCGCGGCGAGCGCGCCACCTGTACCGCCCCGTGAACACACCAACCTAAGGGAGTTCGTGTAGCCGACGGCTCATTGTTTCGACCTATACATATTTCTAAAGGCAATAGCAAGTTGTAGTTGTCCTGACCTATAAGCAATACAGGTTTACAATATGAGTTAGAATGCAGCACTGGCTTAAGCGCTTTTAAATGCTCATACTTATCGCAATCTACTAATGCTACATTTTGTACAGGTAAGTTTAACTGTTTTACACTACGTACAGTCAAATTGTGAATAGTACCGTCAGCAACGCTAGAAATACTTAGAGTCATTAAAGTTGATTCACACACAAGCACATTATTGTTCCACGCGCCGCACACGCGCATGGTCTCGCTGCGGCCCCGCAGGCCGGCGCGCGCCGCTAGACCGGCGCTCAGGAGTGACACTGAAGAGCCATCGTCCAAAAGTGCGGTCGTACTAAACACGCCATTCGGGCCGTGCACATTGACAGGAACCACCTTGAGTAGTACACGCTTATCGTTATCTATAAAACACGTTGCTCCCGTCGCGCTCGGTATCTGCGCTGCAGAACTCGATGGCGTAGGCTCTGTGACTGGCAATGGCGTAGGCTCCGGCAGCATTAGGGCGCTGGCGGTCACGTCGTCTGGCCGGCGAGCGCTGCCGTCTACCTCGTAGTGCAGCAGTTTGTGGCGTGCGCCACCGCATCAATCTTTGTCACACGCAGGCGCAGTACAAGTCTCACGATCATGACGGTGTAGTAGACATTTGAAGCAAAGTCCGTGCCTCTTCACGTGGCGCCATCTGTCTTTACGCAAAGCGCGTTTAAACTTCTTGCAATCTGGCAGGCCGTGACTTTGTTGTGTACGGAAAAAGAGGCACTTATCACGCTTATCAGTGTCGCTGCGTTGTTCAGTTTACAGTAATACAGGTTGCGGACGAGCGAAGTTGTCGTGTTGCTTATGTTTACTCGGATCAGTGCGATAACTTTGCAGATGAACATTAGCAGTGGTAGCAATCTTCACAGCTTCCGCATTGAGAAAGTCCGACATAATACTTAAACGGGACTTTGTTCCAGCTTTGATGAGCGGGTAGCTATAATCCGACCACTTAGATACGAGTACTGTCGGCGACTTAGATATGAGTAAAGGAACAATACTTAATCCTTGCACGTACTCTTCGCGTCCCACGGCCTTCACAGATTCGACGAAGTTTTGGACTTTGATAGAAAAGTTGACAATATCTCTCTGGTACTCGTTGGACATGGGTGGAAGTTTCTTCACATCCTGTATAAGCCTGCTTACTATGAACTCTGGGTCACCGTGACGTAATTCCAATGTGGCCATAATGCGGTCAGGTGAGGCGGCACTTATGAGTAAGGCTGACACTGTTTCTTTAGCCTGTCCGCGCAGGCACTTTCGTAATCTCCGTAGATTCTCTTTAGGGCTAAATTTGCACACGTCGGTCGATTCTTCATACGCCTGCTTAAACTGAAGCCACTCTAGTGGATCGCCGGAATATTCTGGTAGATCTCTGGGCGTACATAAACGACTCAATACGTTAGCGTCACACTTACTATGGGTGGAGGCGACAGTCAAGTTCTTTATTGCCGCAGCGAGCATCTGAATAGTCCCATCTGAGGAGCCGACGACGGGTGCCGCCGACTGGTGCGCCTCGCCCATATTCAAACCAGTCTCGGGGGCGGGCAGCGACTTTTCAAGTTCGTGCTCACTATGTTCCATCCAGTGTTCAATGTTCTGACGTGTGCGATTACTAGCATTACTAACGTGTGAACTGTATTTTTGTCATGTCGATCAACATCTTTTGTTTTTCCAATTCTAAAAGTGCCTTTTGCTTTTTAGCCTCTAGTTCCAGCTTCTTCTTCCGCGCTGACGTAGATGTGGATGCGGACGGTACCTTGTTGTGCGGTGACAGCTGGTGCGGCACACCGTCGTCCCTCAACGACGGCGCCTTATTTTCCATACGGCTGCTGCCAGCTACAAACGTCGTGTCTGCGGCATGTCGTGTCAGTGATGCTGTTGAAGAGCCTGGTGCCTTCGTAGGCGTCGACACTCTTGTTTTTGCCTCGCGTTCAGCGCGAGTACCACTACGGGTTTTTATTAAACTCGGCGTGTGAAACATTTCGCGGTGTACACATGTGCGGTCCTAATAAACACTAGATCCGGCTCGAAGACCACTTTGTTGACGCTGTACACCTAAATATTAAGTAAAAACTCGTAATGTTGGAAAATATGTGCAAATTTAATTATATGACGTAAATGACAGCCAAAAATTGTGACAGTTGTAAAAACATATAAAATCTAAGAGCCAGTGGCATTCCAAAGAGGCCGTCGTCTACAGGGTATATGTTCCTTATGTTTTCGAGGATTGCATCGCACATGAAAGATTTTTGAACAGGCACTGCAAGTAAGTTGACTTTTTTTACATTGGTATGGCGAACCCCACAATGACTATTGTTAACAGGGTTTAATAAAACGTTACTTATAACCGTTATCTTTTTAGACGCCGGTAATCGCTCACTTTCTTTCTTGTCCTCAGTTTTTTTCTTTTTTTAACTTCATTGTTATGGGTTCGGTGGTTTTGTGCCCGGGATTTATAATGTAGTACCGGAGACTGGACCTCGGAACACCGTATTTTTCAGCAATTTTCCGTGTAGATAACTGGTTATCAGCATCTTGCAAGCTTATAATTTACCTATAGATATGAATGCACAAGCATTCATATCTAAATATTATTACGTTATTAAATGACCTAGACCTATTAATATTGTATAATTTATCTTTTTCATTTTTGTATTGACATTCTGTTCTGTATTTGTGTATTCCTTTGTAATTTTAACTTAACTTTGTAATTTTAGCTGTATCATTTTGTATTGACTTTCCGTATTTCTTTGTAATAATCTTAATCCAATTCCACTGACTTTTGTAAATTGACTTTTTAACAATCATTCATTATTTATTTTGTTGTATCCTTTAATATAAATTTAACATGTGCTTTGAAAATTCGCATGATAAAGATTAATTTATACCAATTAGCATGAAAGGTATATCTGTTAGTGCTAACATTAATGGTAATAATAAATAAACTAAACTAATAAGGATTACGAAAGAATTTAAGCATTTTAAACAAGAATACGTGATGTTAGCAACACTGATCAATTAATAATCTACCATGACAGCTATTGCCCGGGCAATAACTATAGACATTGACATATGACAATTACTAAAAACGGGGTGGGCAATAACTAAAAATATTCAAATGTAGGTTCAGTGATTGCCCACAGCTAAAATGACCGTTAGGATTCAAAGTTAACACAATTTTGCGTTAAAACCTATGTAGAGACTATTAATTTTATCACATTTATGCAATAAAAGCTGAATATCAAATAACCCACACACAAAAATAACCTTTAAGCTAGTAAGTTCTTAATAAAACTGTTAAAATGTTTTCAAACCACATGCTCGACAATGCCGAATTATAGGTCATGTAAACCCTACCGAAAGCAAGACATTAAATCCCTTGGTATTAGCCGGGTTATAATGTTGTACTGATTTTCATTATAACCCGCTGGTTAATAATATGATTTCACTTTTCATAATTCTTATTACTATATGCATAAAGTTTAATTTTGCTAAACACAATTTGTCCTAGGCCATGGCCTACTTGATTTGACAAAATAAATGAAGTTTGCCTCCGTGTGAACCCCGGTCCGGAGGAGCGCGGTGTTCGAAATTCGAATTTCGAATCTAGGACCACGGCTTGTGCTTTCGAATTTGGAACGTCGCGCGCCTTCATTTGTTCACGCGTGACGAACAAATCGAGTTCTTGTAGGTGCCTATAGAAGATTTAATTTCAAAAATAATATTGAAAATGTCGAGTGATGAAAGTGTTTTGACTCCTGAGTTTATCAAATTTATCTACTGAGCCTGTTTTTTTGTCTCGCATAAGGTGTGAAAAGTAGAGTATACACCTCGGGGATAAGACTGTTTTAGTCTTGGGCGGTTGAACCCCTCACTGCACTCAGGACTCAGTCTTAATTCCCTCGCTTCGCTCAGGAATTAACTTATAACTCCCTCGCTACGCTCAGGAGTTAAATTATGAGTCCTTCGTTACGTTCGGGATTCAATTCGCTCCCGTGACATAAAACAGTGCTTTATCCCCTTAGTGTATAATCTACTATTACCCGTTTGAGTAACACGTTCACCCATCTAGACAAAATTCGTCATTACTGTTTTTTTCTTAGAGTGTTGCCCAGTTGTTAATTTTAAACATCAAATTACAGCACCATCTAGCGAGTTCTAATTAAAGTAGATCAATACAAAGCTTACTTTCGACAATGTTTTCTTTAAAGCGGGCAATCGCTGTCGGTGGGCAATCACACCCTGGTTTACCCTACCTATTTTGTTTTATTGTCAGAAGAATGTCTTGCCCATATTTATTAAAAATGGTCTGAAATTGATGCAAAGATTGCCAAATAGGTAATGTAACTATTATTTCATTACTTATTTCCTTATTTTTGCATTAGTTTCAAAAAGGAACTTGAAATGAATTTTAGTTGTTAGTACCTGCCGCCGAGCGGCTGTGCGGTTAGTTTTTACTAATACCACTATGGCGCTACAATCTACGTGGAGTATTTCACTGATATCTCTATCTCAGTCTATATATTGTACTTTGTGGTTGACTGATTTGCGAACGGGCACTGAAACGTCACTGGAAACGTAAGCTCCGCCTTTGGCACTAGATTTTGTGGCACCGGTTTTGAGCGACGATTATGCTTCCATACTTATTATATTTAGATGCCTACGTATATGTAATCGTCTACAACTTCGAGCTTAAATTGTCCGATTGTTATATATGGAAGAATAATAAATTTCAAATATTATAGATGAATGTGTCCAGGCACAGAATAAGGAATAGTACAAGTACAGAAATTTCACTTCCTAACAAAAACGGCGTTTAGGCATAAGAAACGTGCCTACTCCCTGCATCTCTGTCTATCCCATAACTTGTATTCATTCACGTGCGGCACGTGTAGCCCTAGGGTTGTCACGCCAAAAATACTTCAATGATACAAAAAATGTTCTACCTCACCAGATATCTCTTAAGTACAGTGAACCGATATTAATTAAGTACATGTTACTTCACACACGGTGGGTTTTGCAAGAAAAAAAATGCATCCCCATTTTACGTGTAGGGGAAGTACCTTCAAACTACATATATCGTGTTACATTTAAAATGAAAAAGCTCATTGTGTGCATCTCAAATATATTTTTTGTAATTTTAAAATAATTATTTTAGAAATTATTTAAGATAATAGCCAAAAAATTAGCATTCCGCCCTTCATCTCCGAAACTACTGGGTCTAAAATAAAACCCATTCAAATCATCAACCAACAGGTTTTGTCGGACATACAAATCAACAACAAACACGTCACAACTGCATACAACGACAGGTCATCTTCTTATGTTTTTCAGCTATCTATACCTACACTTTGTCCGTGTTTCAAATGCTATGGCCACAATAAAGGACAACTACCTAAATAGGACAACTATTATATAGCTAATCAAGTAAAATAAATTTAATAACGCGTGTTTCATTTTGAATAAAATTACAGTTAGTTACTAAGTAAATCGTCGGAAATGGTGTTTAAGCTATTAGTACCTAACAAGTAGCCAGGTGGTTCGTATCGTATTTATTTGTATTGTAACTTACAACTTGATAATTTTAAACACCAACCAACACTAAATAAGTACTTATTATTACATATACCAAACTAAAATAAAAGAACTTACCGTTCAAAAATTGTAGGCAACTGAAAACAAGATACACCAACGTTCCTTCGGGTATTCAAACAACCATATACACAGAAAATGTGTGGCCGGTTATCGGTTTCATCGCGGATTTTTTAAATCACAAAAAATTACGTAGTAACGCGCGGTTCGTCGCGATCAAGTCGGCGGCGCGCGGCAGCGGATCACAAAACGACGCGCACGTACATGCTCGGACGGCGACTAACAGCTAGCGTCGGGGTTTTCGAGCGTTAGGTTATTAACGCGGCGCGCTCCACCCATTGCAAGCCCCTTGGTCCAGGGTTAAGTGGTCTGTGGCCCAGAACCTCTTACTTATGGTAATATCACCTATAATAATGGAACAAAGTATTTAGTTAAATCAGACGATATCATCTGTCAGTGCGGTAAAAGTTGTAGAAGACTTTTTTTATAACAACTGTGATATCAACTCAGTAGCCTTAATCGCTTGCGTTCTTAAAGACAATAATTATGCCCAAAATTAAAAAAAAAGATGACAAGCCTTAACTAGACTAATAAGTTCGTATTGGAGTATTTTCATGGGATTACAAACGAGCCCTCATTTTTATGCCCCAATGCTATTAATGAATATTAGACTCATTATATCCAGCTAAAACGAAATTGTGTAACAAAATAATTGTTTTATACAGATTTGTTATTAAACAGCCCTAGTACGGAATGTACTGTGGCGTGAATAGGTTAATGACATTATTAAAACAACGATACTTGTTTCTTTTTTTATTGATAAATCACATTCAAATTATAGACCACTTTGATGACAGTTATTACAATATGGGAGTTCTACAGACAATTTTTTAATTATTATTACTTATTATACTGTATCGGTACCTCTCAATTTCTAAATCTACTGAAACATTAGCTACATCGATTTTAGGGTGCGTAAATGCCTCAAAATTTCTGTGTTAGGAGTGCGTCAGCAACGAGACTGTCAGAAAATATATAATCGGAAATACATTATAACATCATTCACTTAGGAATTCCACAATACACATAATTAACGAACGTCAAAAATATATCTATAAGACTACTTCACTTATTCCGTCAAAACTGATTACAATACCAGCGTTAATGTTTACCCATGGATGTTTTCTTAAAACTATTCAAATAGGTCTAGTTGTATCAAATTAGACCAAAGAAGTTTTTCAATCTAATGAAAGATGTATGAAATATCGGATATTTTAAATAATTTCAACTGTAAAAGCGTGAAGTTTATTAACATTGCAGACATTCATAGTTTTTTTAAGTATCACTCGAATTGTAAATAATTAAGATAGGTATTTAATAAAATACATTAATTTTAAATAATAAGTAATAACCTACAATCTCTAATGAGTTACGATATAATCATTATAATAAAGAGGTATTAATAAATATTTCGATTTACTGATTTGATAATAGGAATAAACTTCCAAATTTCCATGGATCATAATAATAACGCGTCATAAGTAAATATGAAATGAAATGTGATCCTAAATTAAATCATCCGATTCATCCAGTGTTACGCAGGGTCTATACGCGAATGAGTCACAGGTATCAGCATGCTCACGCATTGTGTTAATATTAAGAACATAGAAGTTACGAGGGGGTTACAATGTCCCTCGCCAATTTAATAACTGAACTGCCCACTTTAGCCTGATAACATCCTTCACTATTGTAATTGAAGGGTAAGAAATGGTGTCGGTAAAATAACAAAGATTGTTAGTTCGTTTCGTGGTAGCGAGCGCGGGAGTGACGAGGGGCACTGCAGCCCCGCGGCCGCGAGCAGCGCGCCTGAGATTCAGCGCCCGCGACCGCTCGCTTTAACACCGTCTTTTCACACTCGCACCGCACTCCATCCTGTCATGTCACACGTAAGTAGTCAATTCAGTCTGACTGTTAAATTAGAACTAGAGGTGTCCTTACTATCACCTCCGCGTTTACCGAACCGACTTGACGACAAATCAGATTCATTACAACGGCAGGCCTATTTATTTATCCCTTGACAACTACTCAAGTAATAAACATGATGGCATAAATATGTATTTATTGGAAATTTAATAGCTATTTAGTAAATGTAAATATTTGATTTCCGCTAACCGTTACTAGTAGATTATGCCCCTTGTAGAGTAATTATGTATTATTTCATGTAAAGTCCGAATCATGAATCTTTCAAAGGTTCATGCACTGTCGCCAGAGATAAATCTATAATTACGCTACAAAGTGACACATACCATTTTTCACACCTTTTATTAGCAATTAATCGCTCCCAGAGCATGAGCTTACATTTCTAAATAAAATGTGTGAAAGAGAATGTATCGCGTTATTAGTCATTATCATCCACTGTTCTAAGATCCAAACATCACATGAATCTGAATCCGTGCATCATGTCCGCGAACGTTAGATAGATCGTGACCCTTGAGGTTAGAGTTAGCGGTGTTGGAGACATCTTGGGTCGGTGCGAGGGTCGGACGGCGCTTACGAGTCCCCCCACCAGTCGGGTCCGCCGCTGCCGCCGCCGCCACCACCGCCTCCGCCATACGACCCTCCGTAGTTGCCGCCGTATGAACCACCGCCGCCTCCATATCCGAAACCTACGTCATATTCACACATTATACTTCTTACTCGAGTGTCAAATGTTAACACAATAACCTGGCCCAGACCTTAAAGCACCAGTTGAAAACGAAAAAAATGTGAACTAACATTTTTTTTCGTTTTTAACTGGTGCTTACTTTAGTGCGTGAAATAAATAGCATCAACACGAACATACTAAAACTGGCACGTCCATCAAGTGCATCAAGGTTGTCATTTTATCACTTATCGTCGTGGATAAGACCCGATCACTCGCATACTTGTCAGAACGTGACGAATACCTTATCCACGACGAGAATAAATATAATTTTTAAGAAAAAAAAACCTTCTTCAATGGGGGAGGCCAGTGAAAGATTATTATACTTAGATGGTGCACTCTTAGATTCCATACAATAAAATAATAATGGCTATAAGTATGTTTATAATGGTAGAAGACTAAGCACCCTCAATACCTCATGGAATCATGGAAAAACCTGGCTTGCTTGACAAACAAAACGAAGAGAACAAATCGCCAAACGTGAACTACGCGTCGTTGAAGAGTTCCGTTCTGATCATCATCAGCAGTTCCACTTCATCAAATGTCACTTTTATGAATGAAAATGCTTGATTAGTTCATGAAAATACTAAAATCACAATTTGTGTGCCTTTCACATTTGAGGAGTTCCCTCGATTCCTAATGGATCCCATCATCAGAACTCGAGCATGACAAAAATCAACCGTGAAAATAGAACTTGCTTAACAAACACAGCTAGAAGGACAAATTGCCAAACGTGAACTTTTCGTCGTTGAAGAGTTCTGTTCTGATCATCATCAGCGGTTCCACTTCATCAAATGTCACATTTTTGCATGATAATGCTCGATTTGTTGATAAAAACACAAACATCACTATATGTTTGCCTTTAAAATTTAAGGAGTTCCCTCAATTCCTCATGGATCCCATCTTCAGAAATCAAGCATGACAAAAATTCATCGTGAAAATAGAACTTGCTTAACAAACACAGCTAGGAGGACAAATCGCCAAACGTGAACTTTTCGTCGTTGAAGAGTTCTGTTCTGATCATCATCAGCAGTTCCACTTCATTCAATGTCACATTTTTGGATGCAAATGCTTGACTTGTTGATAAAAACACAAAAATCACTATATGTTTGCCTTAAAGATTTGAGGAGTTCCCTCAATTCCTCGTGGATCCCATCAACAGAACTGCGTTTTGACATAAACGGGACCAACTTGGATATATATACTTACAATCAAAAAAATAATTTTCCAAATCTGTTAAGAAATGACGGAGTTATGGAGTAACAAAGATTTTAAAAAAACATACAACCGAATTGATACCCTCCTCTTTTGAAATTTTGAAGTCTGTTAAAAATGGCAACCATCATACGCCGTCAATTGTCGTCCCATAGAGACAACTAGAACTGTTAAACATCCCATGTAATGCAAAATGGAAGAACCAGTGCTCGATCAACATATTATGCAATCAAATTCGTTCCGTGGGTTTCTTAGGTAATATCTGTTTTTATATATAATTATTAAATGATGAAGTAAACTCACCAGAGCCGATAGAGGAGGCTCCGGCGCTCCTCGGCGGCTGGCGCGGTTGCGTGCGGAAGTCCCGTGCTCCAAACCCGCTGCCTCCGGCGCTGCTGAAGCGGCCGCCGCCGCCGCCGCCGCCCGAGCGACTGCCGGCGCGCCGTCCGCTGCCACCCAGCCGCCCGTCAGCGGCGGTGCTTGTCAGCCAACTGTCGTAAACGACGATTTAGTCAGGTGTATACTCTAGATATTTTCCAGGCACGAACAAGAAACGCTAGTGACTGCCTTATGGTCATACCTCGTAATTGAACCCGCAAATCTGTAGCAAATGTACGTCAGCGTCAGGGTTGTCACTATGTACTAGGAATACATAAGAACACAATGTTACTTAAATCCTCAAATTTATATTCTAAATATCTTATTTACCTCGACATTATTTTGAAATAAACTATGTTCCTGTATAATTACGGCCTTATCCATATATGTGATGAATGAAAGGCATCATCGTGATTTATATACAAGCTGTGATCCATCTGAACCTTCTTCTCTATTGTATGTCACTTGATGTTTCCACTTCATATGACTAGGTGCTAGAGCCTGCCCGCTAGACATGAGATAGCTGGCTCGTTTCTCTTTTAAATAAGCGAGGAACTAAACCCCCGACACATCTTTTTAAATAATTATTTTAACTTTATGTGGGATTTATATGAATATCAGTTTCTTTGTGACATGAAATATGAATTTGACGAATTAACTTTTTTATCACTCTGTACTTTTTGGTTTTTCGACCAGGACTTGAGCAGGCAATTTATTTTATAATATTCTGACCTCAGTGATTTATCAACAGATGAAAAGTGACGACAGATGTTAAGGACATGTAGGTGTAACAGTGTTCAATGTTCTATCGATCTTCAAAATAGATTATCAGAATTTTTTCTAATTTATTGCAGTCAAACAGCGTCGCCTGCTTGTGTAAATCCATTTTAAACTGGAAAACTAGCGTTCTACATCCACCGACGTCAATGGTAACAAAATTATTTAAATATGCATAATTTTGCAATGTATTTTTATTACTTTTTGTTAAGTCTGTTTCTTGTCCTTTTATAAGCTTTTTTTACTGCTATTACAGTAGCAAGACCCGGATTTTTCTTTAAAACCGTTTTTATTTGTGGTAAACTTGTTTTCCTGGTAAATGAAGCCTCAATTTCAAAAGTTTTTTTTTCTGTGGCATTTACAATATTCAAAGTTTCACTAACGGTAAGTTTTGCATTTTGAAATTTATTTATGGAAGATCGAATTATACTTCCCATTTTTCCATGTATTCCTAGTACATAGTGACAACCCTGACGTACATTTGCTACAGATTTGAGGGTTCAATTACGTATGGACGTACGTATGGTGCTTACTTTGTCGATATTTTAGGCACGACTGGATATAATTGATGCAGAATGATCCAGAATGTATTTTTTCCCAAACACAATCTATTTTAGTAACATCAATATGTACCTATACCACCTATAATAATCGTAAGCTACTTGTAATTATCGATAAGAGGATTGTCGATATTATTATATTGAGTATTTATGTATGACATGACATTCCTGTCACAAAAATATTATCAGGTATAACCTGATGTGAAAATTCACATTAAAAGTTCGGTTAAACGTGGTTTCGTGGTGGACGGGTTTGACATTTCTAATAACCACGTACCGGAAGGCGCAGCGTCGGTAGACCCCCCACAAGGTAGACTGATGACCTGGTAAAGGTCGTAGGAGTCCGCTGGGTGCGGGTGACGCAGCACCGGTCATTGTGACGCAGGACCGATGTTTACTTACTTGGGCACATCCTGCTTGGCCTCCACCAACAGCTCAACCAGGTCGCGCGCCAGGCCGCGGTTGGAGTCGTTGAAGAAGGACGTGGCTACGCCGAGGTTGCCCATGCGGCCCGTACGACCGATGCGGTGCACGTACTCCTCCACGTCCGACGGCAGGTCGAAGTTGATCACGTGACGCACGTGCGGTATGTCCAGACCTGTAGTACGTAAGTTTCATTAAAATGTGCCTTTTGCTGTATTAAACATGCATACGTACCTGCGCAGTCAACACATCCCGTCCATTGAGAATAATATATACGATTGTATTAGATTAGAAACAAGCGGAAGCGCTCCACAAGCATAAATAATTACTGTGGGCCTATGCACGACTTGTGACTAATATTACAAGCAAGTCCTTGAAAAGATATTTCGCTCGTAATAATAGTTGCAAGTCATTATGCAATAAGCTCCTGAATGTGTCATCGATAATTTCTTAGTTTCTATTAGTATTGTAAGACAATGATGATACTACTATTTAATTGATCAATAAAAAAATCTGGTGTGACTGATAAGTAAATCAAATAAGATGTGGGCTAGCTAGCAGGTGTATGTAAAATTGTAAAATTGAGTGTAGAGTGGTGACCTCTAGCGGCGACGGCGGTGGCGACCAATATGGGCGTCTGGCCGGTGCGGAAGCGACGCAGCGCCTCCTCGCGTTCGCGCTGCGTGCGGTCGCCGTGGATAGACGTCACTGGGTACCCGTCGCTGTCCAAATACTCCTCCAGTTGGTCCGCTCCTAAAAACTCATACATATACAGTCCAATTTCAAAATATGTGCAGACAATATGAACACGACATAACTAGGGCAGCAGTTTAAATTTCTTCTCTTCGGTAAACGTTACTGCTTAATACAAAATTAGTTTAGTACGGAATGGCGCATTGTCACTAACGATTTCTAAATGAATTTGAAACGTTGGTGCCGTTTAAGAGATATTGTCGCTGTACGCATCTTATGCGTTGTAAGAGGGAACCAGTGAACGTGCCAGAGAGAGAGAGAGAGTTTCGTGTCTGAGCTTGATTGTTCTGACAGCTCTCGGTTGGCTAGAGCAATTGGCCGCATATGCCAGAATGTTGCAGGTTCGACTCCTGCTCGGAATGAATTTCTTTATTTTCTTTCCATTTAAATTAAAATTTTCGTTAACAGACGTTAAGGTTGTTGGGATATTTTTGTATCTTTGGGAATTTACGTAAATGTATGAACTTGACTGTACAATAAAGCACATTTCATAACTAGTTCTATAAGGCTGGCTTATGCACGTAAATTTTAATCAGTTTTGTTTAAAAATCGGCTTGAGATGTTGAGTGAGGCTAACGAATTTGCAACAAGCGAATTCCATTACGCGGTAAATCTAAAACTGCCTTTTAGTTATCCTACAACGCTATGTCTAATTGTAATAATGTGGCCAACCTGGAGACGATATCTCGCAACACGATGACGGAATGTTATTACAAGTCATAAACAAGAGTTTAAAATATCGATTTAAGATTTCGCTAATAGTTCAGAATTGAATAGATCACGCACCTTTCTTAGTTTCAACAAACACCAGCGTGAGTTGATCCTCCTCAGGGCGGGAACGTTTCAGCAAATTAGAAGCGTTCAACAAATCCAATAAGAACGAGCGCTTTTGTGACTCTTCCACCCAGACCACCTGCACGAAAATTAATGGTTATAACTTATCAGTTCCGTTTCTGTTCATAATAATCCCCTTTTATTTCAGTTGGGATAAAATCAGTTCATGTAATAATAATTAAAGTTGTTACAGGCATCTGAGGCCCATTACAAATACCTTAAAGACTAACATACATATTACTATATTTATATATTTTTTGAATTGATAAATTAACTTTTAATTATAATATAATACGTATAACTATTTCTTAACTTTTATCGCGATGGCACATCGACGCGAGGCGCTTATTCAGGGTGTCGGAGAAGGCAAAATCACACTGGCGCTGCCTGCGATGGCGGTCAATAGTAAATTTGACAGATAATGACAAGTTTACTATTGACCGCCGCGGCCAGGCCGCGCCAGTCTGTGAGAGGCTTAACTGACCCGAATACAACACCTTACGGCCAAAACTCCTTCTTCATGAAGGTCGATAGCTTATCGGTTGGCACTCTCACCACAAATGAATTCAAGTTCGGCAGCACTGCTATTGTAATGCTAGCAAAATTGGCCGGAACCACTGACCTAGCTGTATGTAAAAGCGCGTCCGCGCGTATTGCTCACTAACCTTCTGGGTAATGTTCTCGGACGTGGAGCCGACGCGGCCCACCGCCAAGAACACGTAATTGCTCAAGAAGTCCTGCGCCAACACCTGGATCTGCTTGGGGAAGGTGGCGGAGAACATGAGCGTCTGCCGCTCGCCGGTCTTGGGCATCGTGTGGCACTCGACGATCTTGCGGATCTGCGGCTCGAAGCCCATGTCCAGCATGCGGTCCGCCTCGTCGAGCACGAGGTGGCGGCAGTGGTCGAGTGCGACCCGCCCGCGCGCCAGCATGTCCACCAGCCGGCCCGGCGTGGCCACCAGTAGGTGGCAGCCGCGCTCCAGCTCGCGGAACTGCTCGTGGATCGGGGACCCGCCGTACCTGTTGCGATGCGACACGACACGTTATTTTACAACACTAAGAAAATATATTTTTACGTTAACATTAAAAAATCATACGAAAATAGTGATTTTAAAATTCATAAAAATGAAAAAAGGACGAAGTTTGAGCATAGAAAAATGTGACGTCATTAAGGGTCCCCCGCACGCTCGACTGAACTCGATACTCCATACAAACGTAGTTTCGTTCTCATTTTGAAACCATGAAACTTTGTTTCGTAACCGAAATTAGTTAAAAATTGGAAAAGGAAAAAAACAGCGGCGTTTTTGAGTTTAGGTGCTGTATGAAACCCTTAATAACCACTATATTTATTCTCCATTATAATTTTAAGCGACAAAAACTAATTTCCGGCACTAATTGCCGGATTCCATTGTGTATACAAAGCTTCATGTTATCCCAGTATACCGTTTCAAACTGAGAGCGAAACTACGTTTGTATGGAGACACGAGCTTCCTACGGACTCTTAAACATATTTTCCTGCAAACTTTCAAGTAACAAATCAGTTCAGTTTAAGTATCTGACGTATGTACGAAATGCAATCGACCTGTAGAGATGCGTCACAGCTAGGTGTCAAATTGAAAACAACTTTGCAATCTCTGGTGGATGCACCCTAACCAGGGGTGGTTTACTACGGTGACGTCATCGCGCCGGGCAAAGTACATGCGGCCGCCGACTCACACGTCGTGTGACTATTCAATGGTTGCGGCGCAGCGTTACGGATCGCACGCGCACACGCTGCTGTACCGCTTTACGATCATAAAATAATCCGTTTCGTGTTAAATAGTAATGACAAAACCACAGCATTATTGTATTGCAGCAGGTTGCACCAATAATTATAAAAACTTGGTCATCTCGTTTTTTGAACACACAGTTTTTTAAGTGAAAACTGACAGTTATCACTCAAAAAACTGTCAGGCATTGAGTTTGGTATTATTGTTTAAAGTGGTGCCTTTAAATTTTTTATAAAACTGTATACCCTGGTTACATGTATGGAGTGCCCCCCTCCCCCTACTTTAATATTTTTTCGTTATTTCACATCACTTTTACGTAGCGGTTCATACGAGTAGAACACACCTTCCTGCTAAATGTTTTAATTGTATTTGTAGTGCTTATAGTCTCCGGGTACATCGGCTATCACATACAGACGAAAAGACGGACGGACGGGTTCCGTTTTCACCATTTTGGATACAGAACCTTAAAAATACTATTCGTAATTGTATTGTAAACTACACTACTAATAATGAAGTACATATATTAAAATAGGTTCTCGCTGGTGGTAACCCTAGTGCTGAGGGCGGGGCCTCGAAAGAGCGCGTTGCGTGCGATAAAAAGAGATGGCCACGTTTAGGCACGTTTGGCATACCTAAAGGGGGGATTTGTTAGCAGAGAACCTTCTGTACTTATACTATTACTTATTCTGTGCCCTAACACTAATACAACGAGAAATTTTGAAATAGAAATCAATGGTACGTACACCACGCAAGGGCGCACGCGGGAGCGATAGGCGAATTTCCGCGCCTCGTCGAATATCTGGGTAGCGAGCTCGCGAGTTGGCGCCAGCACCAAACCCAGCGGGTACTGCTTGCGCCGGTTATAAGGTCTGGAACACAAATTACTCATGAACAAACATTTAAATATCTATTAGCAACAAGCCTGTTCTAAATAGGGTTAACAGATGTAATGTCCTGCATTTTTAGTACACCCCGATTTTTCGCGATGATATTTGGCCATGTCCCGCAATTGAAATAATATGTAAAAATACTTAAATAAAAATCTGGTTGTTATGGTTGATTGGATGTATTTTTTTAAGTAAATTTTTTAAAGTTTATACCCAAGTGGATTGTTTGTACTGTTGGTTGTTTCGTATCTTATTACAAAGAGTAAAGAATCGCTAATTTTATGACAATAACACATTACTTAAGGCATGTCCCATTCCCATTTAAAATAAAATAAAAATGTCCCGAATTTTAAGGTTATGTCCCAAAATGTTAAAGCTGTTGTCCGGAAAGTTAGGAAATTGGACTTGGGAATCCTTATTAACCACTGAGTGGGTGTGTATACTCTACCATAAACGAGAAAATGTGTGAAGTGACTGTATGAATAGATTGTTGACTGATACATGAGGAATGGTAGACAGTGGACACTAACCCCATATTCTTGACCGGGCCCGCCTCGTACATCTGGTTGAGAATGGGCACGAGGAAAGCGGCCGTCTTGCCCGAGCCGGTCTGCGCGCACGCCATTACGTCCCGGTGGCCCAGAACGATAGGGATCGCGTACTTCTGCACCGGCGTCGGCTTATCGTAGCGAGCGAGGCTTATGTTCGACCGCATGATTTCCGTCAGGTTAACATCCTCGAACTGTAAACACATCATTGCTTTACCAACTTTATATGTATACCATATGGCATTAAGTCCGCCTTTTGTATGTTACATCCTCGAACTGTAAAAACATAGCTTTACCAACATTATATGTATATATCTAGAGAATGCCATATGGCATTAAGTCCGCCTTTTGAAGGTATCTTTAGTGCAATAAAGATTATTCATCCCTGTCTAACCAACACACTTGCCAGAATGACCATTTCTTGTTGTCAACATAGTTATGTGTATACCAAATACTATGTTACTACTAGTCTACTAGTATGTTTAAATGTATAGTGTCACTATACAGATCGTAAACTAAATAAAATCAAAATAACTTAATAAGCGCACAAAGCCTGCAGCAGCCTGCTGAGGCACTGGACCTCCCTTCATTTAAGTTTAGGTACTAAAATAGTTATTGTAATACTAACAATCTATGGATCACGAAGTCCGAAATAAATGCATTTTTATTTTTATTTTTTATTTATTACAAAGTTCATCAAAATAATAAAAAGGCATGAGGTATCAAAAATACCATTTATTTTTTACTCTCCAAGAGTGAATTAAAAGTAGAGATGCAACGGACAGTTGTTTGGATGGATACCGGATATTCGGCCTGACCACGAATATTCGGTATCCGGCCGGCGGAACTATAGCCACATTTTGAGTTATGCTGGTGCGCGTCGTGCAGGTTTTGACCCGATTCGTAATGAACGTTCGTGTTATACACCACATTGGTGGATATCCAATATTAAATACAAATAACTCGCTTTTTAGGGTTCCGTACCCAAAGGGTAAAAACGGGACCCTATTACTAAGACTTCGCTGTCCGTCCGTCCGTCCGTCTGTCACCAGGCTGTATCTTAAGAACCGTAATAATATGTTGCCGCTATAACAACAAATACTAAAAACAAAATAATAATAATAATTAAGGGGAGCTCCCATACAAAAAACTTGATATTTTAGCCCTTTTTTATGGCTACCACTCGCCGAGCTAGATCCCAAGAACCGTAATAGTTGTGGCTACAACAACAAATACAAAAATCAAAATAATAATAATAATTAAGGGGGGCTCCCATACAACAGAGTAGTTGTTGGCGTTTTTTGCTGTATCTCATGAACCGTAATAGCAAGGAGGTTAAAATTTTCACAGATGTTGTATTTTTATTGCCACAACAATAACAAATACTAAAAATAATGGCACCAGCTTTTAGCCTTTTTTCTGGTACGGAAACCTTCGTGCGCGAGTCAGACTCGCACTTGGCCGGTTTTTTACTGTTCACCTAACTTACTTAAAACAGTTTTATTTTAAAAATAAATTATGTTAAACTTGTTTCAAAAAATAAACTACATAGTTCGTTTATAACCGTGACTGTTTTTTAGATTCCATTTTTTACCCCAAAATCAGGCAAGTTTACTATCCGGTATCTAGGCGGATAATACGTCGCTATCCGGTATCGGGCCGGATGTTAAAATAAGGGCCGGATTGGTTCTGAGACTTGAAATATGAATGAATTACAAAATTGGTGACGTCTATCATTTGAAATAAGAATAATACTGAAGCGGGCGATACCCACATACAAAGATGTGTGAAAGAGATGTAAGCATAGACAAATTCACATGTGGGTGCGAGATGCACTGACATATCTCTTGTCCCTCATCGCGTATAATGGTGCTCCAACACTGGCTGTTATAAATATAGTAACCGAATATTCGGTGCATCTCTAATTAAAAGACACCAATCGAATCCTTATGTAAAAATAAAAAAATATGGTTCACAACTACCTAAACCTACCAACAGTATTTCCTGATCAAAACAGCGGATTACTTTTCCCCTTGCAATGGTTGGTTCGAATATTTTTTCGACGTCATAATATATTGCTAATTTGTGGAACCCGTGTTGAGGGACGCCACAAGCGAGCTACCTGTGTCCCAAATTGTACGAGTAGGCCTTTGCTGTGCTCTAACTGTAGTTGGTCTATAATAGTACATTACTACAGAGGCCGGGACAAAAGGGGTTGCCGGCCGAAGACATATAGACGGCTGAGCGAAGCGAGGCCGGATAGGTCTAAGGCCGGCAACCCCATATTTCCCGCCGAGGTATGTATAGTGCTTTTCTCAAACATGCAATGAAATAAACAACAAAAAATAACAAAGTTTTATTTTTAATACGCATAGTGGCAGAATGTCATGATGCCTGTGCCACAAATTTAAGTGGAATGGAAATTAAAAAAGAGGACTTTGCAGGCCTAGGCCTGCAACATTTGTATGAAATTCCATTAACTACCTCTTGTCCTAGCCGCACCTGAAACGTCATACTTCGCAGCCTATTATAAGGAACATAACATCAATATTTCATTGCATGTTTGAGAAAAGACTTTTATCGAGTGATGCCCAAATTTACAATGGTAGGTTTGAATACATTATGTGACGTCAAAATATAATGTTAATTTGCGGGAACAGTGTCGAGTGGTCATCTACGTTTGTCCCGAATTTTAGGCCTTTGCCATGTTCAATGGTAGCTGGTCCCATACAACTCTTATGGAATGTGGTTTAAAAAAATGTCAAGTAACTCATTTGGTATCACAACAATTGTGATTCATCTGGAGTCCCACGCATCCATAAGCTAAGGTGTAAAATTGTTGCCATCGTCGTTTTATCAAAAAAAAACGTGCATTCATAGTTATTACAACAGTCAGTGCAGCGAGCCGAGCCGCTCGACGCGAGCGCCGCGTGCTCAACTCGGCTGTCGGTTTTTACGCGAATCCCTTTGAGTGTTACATTACAAGACAGTACAGGTTCGCGAGTCACCGCGCGTGCACGTCTTGGGTGATTTTGTTTTGGGGCTGAAGTTTTCAATAAAAAAATTCGAAAATGGAATGGGATAGAGAAAGGTTCTATCATTTATTGACAAATACAGATATAAGGCAATACTGTGGGATCCCACGCATCAAGATCACTTCAATAAGTTTAAAAAAAACTATGCGTGGGTAGAATTATCTGATGAAATGAACGTTACAGTTTAAGAGGCCAAGAATAAAAATACTAGTTTACTTGCCTCACTAAGAAGAGAGAAAGCTAAAATTAAGAACAGCACTGGAACGGGCAAAGGACATTTTGAAACAAAATGGAGCACAAATGAACAGAGCGCTCAAGATGAGCGTTCGCCGCGTAGCTGTAATGTAACACGATCACCGTAAACGATACATTACACCGAAATGGTACAAGTCAGTCGCCACCTTTAGATTTCTACGAGGTGCTGGGACAATAGGCGTGTTGATACAGCTTGTATGCCTTTGTAAGCATTAGAAAAATGTTATTGTTTATAGTTTCGATTGTCAACATGTCCCACTTAGAGAAAGGACTCCAATTACATATAAAAGTGAATTGTGCAATTTTGATATTGTTCAATTAACAAAATAGATAACGAGCCTCAATTTTCTCTGAGTGAGTACAAAAGTTCTTTTCCGTTTGACTATGAAATCCAAAATAAGACAAATCGCATGGCGATAGTAGACGTGCGAAATACTCACGCTAGTAATGAAATCCGGCACGCGGTCGCCGCTGGCCTCGACGGGGATATCCTCGTATTTGGAGAAATTAATACCGGTATTGCCCGTGCCAAACAACTCCAACTCCTGCCGCTCGTCGCGAGGTAGCGGGACCGTCCAGTCATTCTACAACATACATAACACTTTCATTAATAAATCAATTCTCTAGTATTGTATGCTGCCAAAAACTTTTATGTCAAACCACTAAGACTTTCAACAATTGATTCTAACACTAATAAAACCATATGCAATGGAATTATGGAACATTACAAACCAAACCCCATATTATTTTACGAATCTTGAAATATAAATTAATCAGCAGTTAATAAAGGATAGATATGCTTCGAAGCGCTAGCGGAGGATTCAAACACGATGAACGTATCGACAAGGAAGGAGAGCAATGGTTACCTCGTCCCTGCGAGAGCTCGAGCGGCGCACGTCGTCGGAGGCCCAGCGCGAGTTGCCGCGGTCGTCCGCGCGGGGCTCCGGCTCCTTCCAGCGGTCGTTGCGCGGCTGCGGCGGCTCGTTGAAGTCCTCGTCGCGGCGCACGTCTCGCTCCATGCCGCGCTCGCGGCCCCCGCCGGACCCGCCGCCGCGCCCGCCGCCGGACCCCCATCTGTCGTTCTCCCCGGCCCAGCGGTCTGTCTCGCCATTTTGAGATCCCTGTTCACGACCTGAGCAACATTCGTTCGTCACAATCTTTCCATGTGCAAACCATATACTTGATAACAAAGACTAACTTACTCTTAACTGGAATCAATGGCTGCTAAAAACTACCTAGTAGACTGTGGATTTGAGGTGTCTTTTTTGCTGTTTTGCAGCTAAGTATAAAGAAGTAGGTATGCAGTTTACTTTACCCTAATACAACTTAACTTCATTTTAAAAATGTGTTTTGAGATAAGCGTAAGCACTTACGTTTTGTTACCAAATATTAGCCAGATTGTTTATATTTAGTGAATCTGCATTGCAAGCGAGTGGTTAATCAGTGTAAAGATGTCAATATTGATATTATGGTAAACATATATAACATAAGAAAATGATTAGGCTGGTGGTTAATTGATAATATTGCTAATAATGCATGTACTAAGGCATTAACTAGTATGCCTTATTTGTTTCCACATGGTTAAAACATCCTATGGTTAAAAGGCAGCAAGGTTAAGGTTTGATGGGCTCACCATACAGCACATGCCAAAAGTATAGCCTGTGCTATATTTCTTTGCCTTGATATACTTTCATTACTTAAAATAATTTAAATCATAAGTTCGCAAAGGCATACTATTAAAGATAGTGTCAATGGGCATATACACACATTAGATATTTTATTAAAGAATAATCTGCTACATACAGCATATAACAAATGTTGCTACCTAAAAAGTTTAAGATATTTTTTTTAAACCAGGGTATGTCCAATTGTCCATATTCTATTATTTTTAATGCCAATGTTAATTTAGTTTTGTATGAATAGCAAATATCAGCATTTCAAAAATCTCCAGAAGATGAACAGTGGTACATTTATAATATAATTGTGTCACAGTAATCTTATAGGAGCGCAGGTCAAAAAGCCAAATGAGATAACAACTTTCAAGCTACAGAGACCTAACATTATTACAAAGACTGATTCGAGTAATTATTGAACATTGTCTGGGAAAATGGTTTAGTCCTCACTGGGTAACTATAATTCGATAGAAGTAAAATAAAATAAATGTGTGATATATAAGTAACTAAAAATAATCTGGACTATTCCTTTACTGAGTGTCACTAGTTTAGTGAATGTCATTTAGTTTGCAAAATAGGTGTTAAGTAGCAGATTTTTACTTGAGTGACTGGAAAATACTTTTACTAATTATTTCTTTACTTTCTTACCCCCCTGAAACCTCCCCATCAATGAGGAGGCTTGTGCCCAGCAGTGGGACGTATGACGATGATGATAATGTTTTTAAGAAGAACATCAAAAGTTCATTTTCTTAGTACTTTGTCTTCACTTTGCATAGCTCAAATTTCTTTAGACACTGAAATGTTTTGTTCCAGTTTAAAAAGCCACATAAAGATAGCAAGTTGTTTATTAAACCGTTTGATTTGAATGGTGGGAGCTAGAGATGTGGAAGAGATGATGTAGACAAAGAGAATAAGTGTTACCGCGGTCCCTGCGCGGGTATCGCGAATCGTAGCCGCGATCGTAGTCACGGTCGCGGTCACGCTCGCGGTCGTCGCGCCGACCACCACGGTCGTAGCCTCTAGAGTTGCCTCCGAATGATGAACGATTGTCCCTTGACTCGCTTTGATGACTGTCTAAGCTTGAACGCTTAGACTCTTCCCCTGAACACAAGTTACACTCATGTCATACTATGCTAAGACTACGTTTTGAATCTTAACACCTTGAATGTCCACAAGTGAACCATTGTACACAAACAAATTAAACTACATTTGAATAGAAACATATCTGGGTATGATTGAATGATGGTACATCCAGAGAGTTAAGATATAAACTGTACTTGAGGAGCGTAACTAGGCTCGAGTTGCTATCCCAATTTATGATGTAGTTCTTTTATGAGATCCTTTTAACAATTTTGTACCTTGTCTGTTTAATGTTATATTTAAACTGCCTTACAAATGAATTAGAATTCAAATAGGTGAAACCAACAAGATACCAAAGTGTTCAGCTTCATATTCAAGTTTTTTTTAATACCACGTCGGTGGCAAACAAGCGTACGGCCCGCCTGATGGTAAGCGGTCACCAGCCCAGTTCAACTGTACATATCACCAAATTTTTTATTTCATTTCTGTCGAGCATTAAATATAAATATTATAATATAAATGTGCAAGTTTTGTTATCAATAGTCAGACAGATGATAAAAAATCAGTGTGCTAATTTCTAATCATGCTCCACCTACAACTACATCTATCAAAATGTTATAATTATAATATTTTTTCATAGTAACTTATCTTACAATTAAAGTGGTCTTGTGACTTAGCAAAGGCCCATAAGGTTTTTGAATAATAGGCCTTCAGATGTCACATCGTCAGTTGATACACAAAACTCACTATCAAATCTGCCATTACTCTTAGAAACCTTGCATCTCAGTACTGACAAGACACTGAGATACAAGCTTTATTTAACTTGGTATTTGTTACTTAGTTGTGTGTCAGGTTGTAAACCGGAAATATATATGTGTAACAGAAAGATATTTCTCAAAAATTATTTAAATGTGATTTACGGATTCTGGGTTCTTAGTACACTACTAGTCAAACAAAAGTTTAAGTTCACCTTATGAAACTTTGTTTTTCTATTAAATTATATTTAAGTATATGCACTGTATTTTAAAGCTGTTTCCATGACTAGAAAATAGTTAAATAAACACTCAGATACTTACTTGTAATTCATTAATAAATCGATTTCCTGGGTAAAGGCCACTTTAAGTTGAAACCGTTAATCTGTAACTCATGCTGTAACCTTATGTTCTCTTCAGTGAAGGTAACACAACCAATTGCAGAAAGAATCAACTTTCTTATACTGCAGTTGTAAATACTTTTCCGAAAAGATAAAGAAAAGAGGCTTTATTCCATTTTATCATATTTGTGCTTGAACTGCTCCAGAAATTTGAGAAATATAGAGCTCAATGCAAAGATCAGCTACATGGTGAGTCATAGCTCTGAAAGTCCAGTCTGCATATTTAGAGAAATGATAAAACAATGCATGATACCAACACTTAATGGCGGAGGATACCTAGCCTGGGTTCAAAGCTACCACCAGGCAGGCAAAGTTAGTCATCTTGTGATGAGTAAAGGGCATAAAGTAACTGAAATAAAAGAATGAACTTAAACTTTTGACCCATACTGTAGCTAAAGGAAAGGAAGTCCATAAACATACAGGCCCCATATATATGAATAACCTTATACACAAGTAAAAGCTTCATAATACACATACTAACATAATAAATATCCTACACATGAGTAAAAGCTGCATATTGACATGACACATTCTAATATAGTAAAAATCATATTTATATTTCAGTTTTGGGAAATCAATAGTAATGATAAAGCCAAAATACTATTTTTCAATAAACAGTGGGAAAAAGTAAGCTTTGCTGAGTAAAAGGTGTTGGAATGTGTATTAACATGGTTACCTTTGTTTGTGGTCAGTTAGCTATATTTTGAAGTACCTACCACACTTCAATAACGCATGGATGCAAAATATGTGAATAATGTTACCTGGAGAGGGTGTGGCCTGCAACTGCCTGCGCAGATGCGGAGGAATGTAGCGGCCAGCACTCTTAGGAGCCTGAGGCTGCAAGTCCAGACCAGCAAGCTGCAAATCAAACATTCATTACTCTACCTTACAATTTATTTTCATAATCACTTCTCAAATCAATGTAGTGTAACTAATTGGATAAGCCTGACTACCGAAGCATATCTAAAATGTGTACATTAGACAGTACAATTGTAAATGGTAGTAAATATCACAAGTGGAATTTATAACCTAGTAATAGATGTTATACACTTAAACCAGATATATCACACTAAGAGCCTAGTGAGATGGAATAGTGGGGTGAGATACTGTCTTGTGCTTTTTTGTCTGCACAATAACACTCACAATAAACTATTTAAGGCACTAGTAAGCTTCAGTACAATGTACAATAGAATCGTAGGGCTACGTGAATTTGAACTAAATTATAGCTGTACTTCCCCGCCATGACATGCAACTATACGTAACAATGACCTCACGGTAAAATGCCTTTCGGAATGCAGGTACTTTCAGCATACGCTGAGGTTCATTAAGAAATTATCAAAACTTGTCACATCTCACTGGCTACAAATTAAATCAAAAGCGCTCCAAGAAGTCGCCATGTTGGTTATCACTAGCGAGACACGTAAAGCAGAATCAAGATACTAATTTCCATGGCGAGGCAAAATATAAAACTATTAATGAATTAGACTACATATGAAAGCGCTGCATAGATGATTTCAAGCTCTAGACATTAAAAAGTACACAATCGAATAGAAAGAAAAATCAATACGAAGTACACACGAGGTACCGACCTGCTGCTCTAGACCTGTTCCATTTTGGTTGGTAACATTACTCATATTACTACCAAGCGGTACGTTTTTTTGGGAACTTTGCTCGAAAAATACTATACAAATACAGTCTACAATTAATTTTGCACCAACACAAGTTCACAAAATCACATTAAAGGCTACTAATTTATCTCCCGAAATCACTTTTCATTCGCAGTTATTGTTCTTCACGGAATTGACGGAATTATAAAAGGATCATTCACTCTCGGTGATGTTACCATATGAAATTTCATTTTCCCCAAAACGGGTTCAAGTAGACATCTTTTTGTACACCAATAAAGTTGGGATTTCGTACCATAACAACTCACAAATAACTACTTTAACTGTATTGTGTATTAAACTTGTAATTTTTGAACTAAATGTTAACTAAATAATTTGTGAAATAAAATTCTCATTCTTGCATTGAATTTGAAACGTAAAAATTTCCCTTTCATGGGGTACTAATACATAGTAGCAACATTAGGATGAAGTAAAATCTGCTTTACCGTTTGAGTCATTCATTTCCGTTTGCAGTGATACTATCCAACAATAGATGTCACTTTGGCCGTACAATGCCCGCTTTGATAGGTTCTTGCTTAGTTGGTCATGGTTCGACTTCCGGCTGTATTAGATTCCAAGTTCCCAATGTGGTATCTCGTAAAATATTTTATTTATTTCGATAGGTTGTGTCGTTTTGTCAATTTGTCCAACCTCTTCACCTCTCTCTCTCATTTATTTTCAGTGTTCCGTAGGCAAACAAAACGGAACCCTTATAGTTCCGCCAAGCTTGTCTGTCTGCCTGTCCAGTGTGTCTGGATGTCACAGGCATTTTATTCAAAAACTATAATGTGCATTAATATAGAATAAAATTTTAAATATAGGTGTTGTTGTGTAGGCCGTATACTGTGGACGGCGAACGAGCCCAATTCCAAAGAAAAACCGCAAATATGAATGTGGCACACGCATACTAGAAGTCAACAAAGCAAAGGTTTGACCTGCAGTTCTTAATAAAAATTCCCTTAGGAAAGGAGTGCTCAATCATTACTATTTTTTGTATGGAAAAAATATTTCAAAAACCAAAAGGTTTTATGTATGAAAGTGCTTTTTGAGGCGATTCTACAAATATAAATACATCATTAGGTACATTTCAGCCATTTTTTTATTAAAACAAAAATAATTTTCAAAACATAATCAAGTTTGGGCTCCTCCATATACAATATCGCTAATTTTTTTTGTATAATATACTACAAATGATACGTCATGCCAACGTGGGATGGGCAGCAGCATCCCTAGAGTGCGGTGGAGATACTGCGATCGCCAACCCGCATGCCAAGCGTGGCGATTATGGCAGTTACAGGAGGAGGCCTATGTCCAGCAGCGGACGTCCTTGGGTTGATATGGTTGTAGTGGTGGTAGATACGTCATATCCTCATATCTAACCCCAAGAAAGCAATTTTGAAAATACTTTCATTTAGTTTTTTTTTCTTTTATTTTTTAATTATTACAAAGTGACACAGTTTACTTCAGTACCCAATTCTTTCAGTAAAACTAATTTATTGCGGCTTAATGCATATTGAGCTTTAACTTGGCAATTTCCTAAAATATTTAACAGTTTCCATGTTATTATAACATACTATATACAGGTGATTGAGGAGACGTGAGCAGGACCAACACTACATACATAGTAAATGGCAATGAATCGTTCACCATTGTATTTAAGTGAAACACGTATGGGTGTTTCACTTAAATACAATGGTGAACTTTTTCCTGAATTTTAATTTTTGTTAAGTTAAAGTTTAATTCTCTACAATCATGGTCACCCTACAACACCTGGTTTATAAAGATTAAGGGTGGGTTGCACCAAACCGTCTGTAATCGTAAGCTGTGTTCGTTAAAATTTGAATGTATTGGAAAGTTTGACAAGTTTCTATGGCATGACAGCTGCCGGCGCCATATTTAACGTTGATCGGTCTGTGATCGTAAGTCGGTGCAACCCAGCCTAAGGCTGAGTTGCACCAAACCGTCTGTAATCGTAAGCTGTGTTCGTTAAAATATCAATGTATGGAAAGTTTGACAAGTTTATATGGGATGACAGCTGCCGGCGCCATATTTAACGTTGATCAGTCTGTGATCGTAAGTCGGTGCAACCCAGGCTAAGGCTGAGTTGCACCAACTTACAATCACATACCGATCAACGTTAAATATGGCGCCGACAGCTGTCATCCCATAGAAAGTTGTCAAACGTACCATACATTCAGATTTTAACGAACACCGCTTACGATTACAGGCGGTTTGGTGCAACCCAGCCTAAATCTCTAACTGTTATGACAGCACTTTGATTAGGAAGAAAGTAAATTGTCACATTGAGTGAGATACGATATTTCAAAAGTAATCGGACTCGGATGACATTCAATTTGACACGTATCACTTGACTGAAGTATTCTGATTGCAGAGTGACCATGAATTTCGTAAATAATTTAAAACATTTTGTTTTCAACACCAAAGATAAATGAACGTTAATTTCACTAATAGTGGAACGAAGCAGTCGCTTATGATCTACTGAATCTGTAGTATTGATCTTGCTCACGTCTCCCGAATCACCCTGTATAATCTGCCAAGTTAAGAGTCCGCAGTAAGCTCGGTCCTCCATACAAACGCAGTTTCGCTCTCATTTTAAATTGGCATGCTGGAATAATTTTAAACTTTGTATACACAGTGGGATCCTGTATAACTAGGTCGATAATTAGTTTCTGGTGCTTGAAATCATAATGGAGAAAAAATACAGCGATATATTAAGGTTTTCATACAAGACCTAAAAAATTCAAAAACTCGCTGCCAGACTTGGCACCTTTTCATCTGAATTACTTGACTGAGATTATCTAATCTAGGGAATTTAGCACCCATTTAGATCTCAACTCTTTTGTCAGTGAAGACGACAACCACGCATCGCATATTCTTAATATTGAACTTGGCTCCCATTTTCACGTGGGATATGAATTACATATTTGTTTGCCTTATTCAATCATCAGGTCAAGCTAAATATTAATGTGGTATAGTATAAGTTACTGCACATTAAGCGAACGGCAAAAGTAAGGTAAATTGCATATTTTTTATAGGATAACATAGTTATGTATCCAGTTTTTGGGTCACCGCTACTAGTGTTCAAAACTTAAGAGGGGGCATAACGCCAGGAAAAAAGTAGAATTCACCCGCGCGTCCCGCGCCTGGCCCCGCTGTGCGTAAAGGCGATGCGTCTGTTGCTGCCTCGCTCTCTCCGCATAGTATATGCCCATCCAGACAGATGAAACATGATTATTTAATAAGCGACAGTTATGTTTATTTGTTAGGTACAATTGGAAATTAAGAACGTCCATAGACTACGGTGTTAATTAGAAATTAAAAACGTCCATGGACTACGGCGTCAATTGGGCATTAAGATAAGTCTCCCTGACAGCCGCGCGACCGCGTTAGGTATTTGATTGGGATATTGAAGTCTTTATCGATCGTGACGTAAGCGCTGGCAGCCTTTTGCATGTCCTTCCGCAATCCGAACGCCCATATTCTGACGTGTAGCAGCCATATTCTAGGTGAAACGATTGCAACCTCTTTTAAATATGTTATAGTTTTGAAGTCATCAAAAAAGTTATTACTTACGAGTAGGTAAGTAAATTTATAAATGCTTTTAGGAAATGGTACGTACAGACTAACAATCGTTTTTAACTAGCAACCCACCCCGAAATCTAGCGGATTATGCTTATATATATATATATATATATACAAAGGTAAATGAAGTATAAGTTAATTGACAAAAGCTAACGCAAAATGACTGTGAAAAATATGACAGTTTGATACAAAATCCGCGCCAGCTTTTATGAATCGACCAATATGGCTACAATAAAATCGGCCAAGAGCATATCGGGCCATGCTCAGTGTAGGGTTCCGTTCGGTATATTCCCAATGAACTTGCTTTAAAAAGATCAATAACAAGCAAAAGAGAATACCTTCACAGCGTTTCATACGTCTTTTACTAAGAAGGGAAGACTTTTTACGATAGCTGAAAAACAGCTCAACTGATCATGTCCGCTATAGTTTTCATTCAGTCTTTATTAAATTTTACTTTCATGATTTTTTTCATATTTTTTGGACCCATAGTTCAAAAGTTAGAGGAGGATTCATTTTTTTTTCTCTTGAAAGGAATAGTTCAAAAAATATTCACTTATCAAAAAGTGTTTGATGAAGACCTCTATTTATTTTGAAAGACCTATCCAACAACCCCCCACACCATAGAGTTGAAGCAAAAAAAAGCGCCCACTTAGTAAAGGCATGAACAGTAGGGTAGACCGGGGACAATAGAAACACGTCATGATTGAAACAAGTCAAATTTCTCGAAAACTATAATACGTACGCGTCTGACGCAACATTCAGAACATGCGGTCGGTCATAATTGAATCCTTGGCCAGAGTGCTCGAGCGCCGGTACGAGACGGGAGTATCTACGAGCCAAGCCAGTTTTTCGCGGTAAAAAGTAAGTATTTGTGCTCTCGTATATTCTCTTATAACTTCGTTTACTCTTGTATTTTGGCTAATCAAATTATTTTGGTGTTATAGTTAGGAATAAACGAATGTTTTTAATGGCCGTTGATCAGCGTTCGAGTTTTTTTATATATAATATTTGTCATTGAAGTGAAAAACGTGGTGTGGGGACGATAGAAACAACTTGCCTGTGGACGATTGAAACGTTTCAATCGTCCTCGTGTTTTAGTCGTCCCCAAAAGTAAGCGACTTCAAAATATAAGGTTCTGTATTCGATGCACATGTTTGTTATATTAATCTTCACATTTATTTGTGTAGTTTTTGGCCTAGTTGATAAATAATGGATGTAAGTTTTTTTGTTTTCAAATACTGCAGTTTTTTATTCGGCATTATGTGAACATTTGTTTTTAACCGACTTCATAAAAAAGGAGGTTCTCAGTTTGACCCGTATGTTTGTATTTACGTTTGTTTGTCCACAATTAACTCGCGTTCGGTTAAACCGATCTTAATGCGGTTTTTAGAAAAGTATTTGTCACATTTCTGAGAAAGTTTTTGTGCATGATATTAACAAATGGTTATTAATAGCTTTCAAAAACAAGGAGGATTTCAAGCTAACATGGTCACTAAGGTTGCTTGTAGGTATACAACACAACAAATGGTTTGTAACTTTTAATGCGACAAAGACACAAGTTTTTAAATCGATTTTTAAAGACTTAGAACAGCCCTTAAAGTTTAGTGAAAAGGGGACTTTACTGTCAGTGCCCCTCTTGTATTCTTTCTGTGCGCTCGGTATCGGTTTGAAAGACGTGTCGGTACTTGTCGGGGCGATTCAAAGGATTTGTTCTCTCATTGACTCGTGGCGTCGGCTCTGTGCGCTCCCTCACTCGCTGCGCACCCGCTTGAATTCAATCGTGTCGGTCGTCAGTTGGTCATCGAACTTGTGTTTTGTTTGTACGTGCGGAAGGTGCTGATACTGTAATGATCAACCTCATGATGATGAAAGAGAAAAGCCTATTGCAAATACAGACACAGAAAAAGAGACCTCTGTTCCTACGACTAAAAGAAAAATTCCTGCATGCTCTTATTGCGGTTAGACAGGCCACAGAAATCAAGTCAGAAATGGATAATACTTTTGTAAAAAACGTCATTCTGAATTATCATAAAATGCGTGTTATTAGAGTAAGGTAAATCATCAATAATTGATCACCATTAGGAGTAAGCTAGTAATAGACAATTTATACCAATTCGTGTCCTTAGAGATTTATAGTAACTTAATAATAATAACATGTTTGATTTCTAATAATGATAATAACAAATTTGTATTTTGTAGTAAGTCTTATTCTTAACAATGTCACTAAACATTTTACGTCCGACACTAAGGTCCCTTTTCAAATACGTTAATCATTTAGTGTTTGCCGACCCAAAATTATAGGTTTTTGGTAAGAGTTTAATACTAAAGTGTTCTAAAATTAAAACTATCAAAATCGTTGTTATCAGATGATATCACTAAATATTTTACCACTAACAATAAGGTCCCTTTCAGAAAATATAAAGTGGTTGTACCAACTTTTTACTAAACTTTATCTTGAATTTTGAGACTTAAAAAACTACTTTTTTAATATTTCTTGTATTAATTTGATCTCATTTGGCTATGTTTTAGCGTAGTAGATATATATGTTTGTTGATTTTGACTGTTTAATTAGATTTATAACCACAAAGCAATTTTTGTTAAAATAAATATATTTTTATAATAGACAACGTTGATTCAAATCGAAGTAGTTCTTATTGAGTGTTTAATTACTTATAATATTTACTCCTTCTATAATATGTAATGGAAATACACTATAAATAGGAATCTAAGTAAAAAATTCAGCATTTTTTTTTTACTTTATGCACTTTGCCAAGGTAAACTATACGAAAACAGATATACAATTACAAAATTGTACTTGAAACCTGAAAGCCCATACAATCTACTCCTCAAATAGCATATTATCTATGTAACTTGCAAGAATAACATACTTCAATTGGGTTTATAAGTTTGAATTCAATTTTCTCATAATCACCTTTTCTGACTTTTGAGTTTCAATTATAAAAAAATATATCTATTAAACCTACATGCATGTTTGATATGGTTCGATAGCTCAGTGTATGTAGATTATGGTGATATACATAACTCAATACCGACAGTAAGGTCCCTTCCCGCTGATAAGACCACATATTGGTTTGTCGCGTCAGTTTTTGGAAAAAAGTATTTTTCTGCGGGCGGATGTCGATTTCTCCCCCTCTACAGGTCGCATTTATCAACCGATTCTAGTTAAATTTTGTAAGTAGGTACGATAATTAAATAGAATTGTTTTTGTCGCCTCAGTTTATGAAAATTATCAAGAACAATTTATATTCTCAATGATTTCGTGTGTTTCTGCTGGCGGATTTCGGTTTCCGCTCCTCATCAGGGCGCATTTTTCCACTGATTCTCGTAAAATATTCTTTCTTTGTTTGTCATGTAAAATTTTGAAAGTAAAATAAACACACTCACGAGGTCTACACAGCTCACAGAGCTACTAGATTAGTGGTTTTAAATGTGGACTGGTATATGGTAGGTGTCGCTACGGAACCCTTCTTTGTAGGTGATCCGACACGCACTTGGCCGGTTTTTTCTTTTGGAGTGTTTCCGAAAAATTTCACTTTATCAAAAAATTTTTGATGAAGACCTCTATTCATTTTGAAAGACCTATCCAACAACAACCCACACCATAATGTTGAAGCAAAAAAAAAATGTCATCCCCACTTTACGTGTAGGAGAGGTACACTTAATTTTTTTGTTTTTTAGATTTTATTTTACCATTTTGTCAGATTTATTGCTTTATAAATCCATGCCAAATTGCAGTTTTCTAGCACTAACAATCACAGAGCAAAGCCTCGGACAGACAGACGGACAGACAGACAGACAGACGGACATGGCGAAACTACTAGGGTTCCTAGTTGACTACGGAAACCTTACATTTAGTGTAATAATTTGACTTGGAGTAAGACTCATACGTAAGAGAAATTCATCGTCTATTTTTGCATATACTACACACAATCGTTTAACCGAGGTTGACTGCCGTGCAATTATAACGTTGTAATTTGAACTGTAAAGTTTGTAACATAAGGTAGATATTAGATTTTTTGTTGAGAAGTTTACATCAAACTTTTACTTGCCATTCATAAACTATAGTGTTGGGTTTTATAAACTCAACGTTTTATTTGGGACACACTCTTGTTGATACTATTATATTTACTTCGCAGTCTTGAGCGCTCCCAACACAGTCCTCTCGTCTCAGTGGAGCGATCGGGACTGGCTCCGCCCGTGAACAGCAACAGCAGATATACTGCGCCGCGCGGAACGTGCGACGGAAGAGACGGTATCGCGCAGAAGAAAAAGGGATTATGCGCCAAATATGTTTTACCTCAATAACTCAGAAAAATTACAACATTTTGATAAATCGCTAATAACAAAAATTTATTATGTCGAAAGGTATTTTATGTATTTTTTTTACTTCGATAGTATGCAAGGTAACGTCACACAATTGAAATTAGGTGAAAATTAGACATGTTTTGACGATTCTTTTCTATCGAGCCAACTTTAGTTTTTAATGGTTTTGTTCAAACTCAAAAATAGCAAATATGATCTAGTTTTCGTGTAATTGGTTTTTTTGGCATTTAGACTTGATTATGATAGGTAAATATTCAATCTGCGAACTGCAATTTGGCGTGGTACCCCCTCTTAAAGAGACCTGCCCGGCTAGTATGATAGGTTATTGGCTATGTGCACGTCTGAAACGTCAAACGTCAAAGGTCCCGAGACAATGTCAAAACTCAGATATGTCAAATAATGACACATGAATATTTTATTTACTTTAGTAAGCGAGAAAGACCCCGTATTGAAAATTTACTAAAATAAATAAGAGAATAAATAAATACATACAAACGAAACGAATCGTAGGAAACCGTTAAGAAACCAATAGAAAACGTGAAAGTAAATTTGACAGTGGTCCCCGGTAAGTACACATTTCTGCCATGGTGTGCGCTACGATCGCCTAGCTTACCCCCACCACCTACTTCGCACATAGCCAATACCGTCACGTTATATGTGACGTTTCAGTAAATTTTGGGCATATAACGTGACGGTATAAGCCACAAAGTACAATATATGTATAAGCTATTATACTAGCCGGGCTAGCGCGCACACTGCGCAGCGCTTGCGTTTTATTCTTATTTTTCATATTTTATCTTAGGATTTCACAAATTTTGAATGCGGATGTTTTCTCGCTGTCGTCAAGTATATGCTTACCAATTTTCAAACCTGAAACATACCTATTAATAATATTAATTTATTGAAAATTAATTTCTAGCTTCTACATCAGCTTTATTATAGATAATTATGCAATTATAAGCGTGTTGATTTTACCACTACGTATACGTAACTATGTACAGTCGAGGAATGAAAAGGTTCGTCACTTTTAGACTATTTTAATGCTGTTAAGGTCGAAAAGTGACGAACCTTTTCATTCCTCGACTATACACTAATTTTTAGGGTTCCGTACCTCTAAAGGAAAAAACGGAACCCTTATAGGATCACTTTGTTGTCCGACCGTCCGTCCGTCTGTCTATCTGTCAATACCCTTTTTCTCAGGAACGCGTGGAGGTATCAAGCTGGAATTTATATCAAATACTCAGGTCTATATACTGTCCCTAGGAGCTGTGAAATTATCTAACTTTTAAGCCAACGCAATCAAAAGATACAGCCGTTTATGCCGTTTATGCCGTTTATGCCGCCGCACCGCAAGTATTCGACACTCGCAAGGGAATCAAAACCTACAGGGTACTTCCCGTGAACTCAGAATCTTGAAATTTGGCACGAAGTAACGTCTTCCAGCACATATAAAGGAAAAATTGCATAAACCGTAAATTTTTAGTTATATCATATAATAAAAATATTTTTACGGAACCCTCGGGGCGCGAGTCCGACTCGCACTTGGCCGGTTTTTTAGTTTACTTGTTTACTTAATGTTTACTCAGTTTCCCAAAAGAAGGCACTGCGCAATGTGTAGCAATTAATTTTATGTCGTTTAATTTTGTTGTATTATTATTATTATTAGGCGGCGGCAGCCGACCGCGATTCTGCCACTACCGTTTCGCTACGCTAGAGCTAAGCTAGAGTAGCTTCTGTATGGAGAGTTCGAATTCCTTTGACTCCAGCCGTTTGGTGTGAATCGCCCATTAGTTTAGCAGGTACTCAATAGTCTTAGTACATATTTGAATGAAGCTTGCACCTCCTTTCTAAGTAGCGCCATAAGATTCAGGGGTAAACTTAACTCAATCGAGTGTAGCGGCTCCCCCCCTTTTAAACCTGGCTGGGGATTTTCTCGACATATTAGTAAAGTTAGCATCAAAATCCGTTCAGTCGTTTTCACGTGATGCGCGGTTAAGTAAACAGACAAAAATTCTAAAAACTGTTGGAAACTTGTTGGAAACGTGTTCTGTTATCGATTCTATAAGTATCCCCAGCCAACTTTTTTCCAATATGTTCCATGTACAGACTTTCGACCCTCTTCAGCTTTATTATATGAGTAGATAGATGTACCTATAGATATATATGTATATAAGTTACTAAAATCTAAGATCTGATGATTGAGACTGAAGATTGCCATAGCAACTGCTAAATTACACAAGATAAACACGTCGTGTTCATCAGACTCGAGTCCTCCCAATGAATAATTAAACTCGTTCATGACTGTCCAAAAAAGTACCTATAAAATAAAAGCTTAGTATATACTATTTATGTATCTATTTGTGTATGGTATTTTTGACACACCTTATGTGTAGGTATTAACTCATGAATTTGGCAGCCTAAAAAGGCTGATCGAAGATGCAAACTCTTTGTGATGGGATCACATTACACTAGACGGTACGGAACTCTCGTGCGCGAGTCCAACATATGGCATATATTTTAGTAGCGTTAATTTAGGATGGTATTCCTCATATCCAATTTCTATGTCCAATGTTTGATCAAATTAAATTTCTATGACTGAATGATATTAATATATAAAATAAAACCGTTGTACAGTCAGCATAAAAGTAGCTACGCATATGAAGGCGTCAAAAGGACGGAAAGGACGGGAAGGAGGAAGGTTCCTTTTAATAAAGACTTTTGTACTTTTCAAATGAGTAGCTAATTTTGATGCTGACTGTACCATATACTCACATTATTGCAATCAATATTACTATTATTTTTATTCTCTGTCTTTATTTTTCTGCTTAGGTAGGTTTTTAGATTAATATAATAATAATAAAATATATAAAAACACTTACAAAACAGAATATAAAATTATTATAAAAATCTAACACAGGAAGACGCCGACTGGCAGAACATTTTATATTAAGCTATTCACACTTGCCGCACACCAATTTGTATGGGACACAGTATAGGACAGACTGTCCAGTTAGGTAGGCCTAACTTCGAGAAAGAGGTTAATCGTCGAATCCGACTCGGCTGGGCAGCGTTTGGGAAGCTACGGCACATCTTTTCGTCCAATATTCCGCAGTGTCTCAAGACAAAAGTCTTTGACCAGTGTGTGTTGCCAGTGATGACATATGGCACTGAAACGTGGTCGCTTACTATGGGCCTCATAAGAATGCTCAAAGTCACCCAAAGGGCAATGGAGAGAGCTATGTTGGGAGTTTCTCTGCGTGATCGCATCAGGAATGAGGCCATCCGCAGCAGAACCAAAGTGACCGATATAGCCCTCCGAATCGCTAAACTTAAGTGGCAGTGGGCGGGGCACATAGCACGTAGAACCGATGGCCGTTGGGGCGGAAAGGTTCTCGAGTGGCGCGGAGGGCGTAGCGTGGGCAGGCCCCCCACACGGTGGACCGATGACCTGGTGAAGGTCGCGGGTGTCCGCTGGATGCGGGTCGCAGGACCGGTCATTGTGGAAGTCTTTGGGGGAGGCCTATGTCCAGCAGTGGACGTCTTTCGGCTGACATGATGATGATGATGATAAATTTGTTTGAGGCGCCGACACCCAATAAAAATCCGGGTCCGACATCCGACAAGTGGGAACGAGCTCTTACAGGTGGTAAGGGCGACAGAGAGAAGAACCTCCTGACTATCCGCACCGTATCCAAGAGTACCGCCCTTTGTATCTGACCCTTGACCCAGCCATCTAGCGAGATTATCTTGAGGTGTTGGTCTAAAATTTTCGCTTTAGACCGTTCGCAGAGACGACTGGAAAAAATATGTGACACGCTCTTATTTGTAGGGTCATAAGAGCGTATCACATATTTAAGCGGCCTTCGTGTAGGAAGATATTATTGCCGGAGACTGTACTTAGGTGGACCCGGGTATGTCCTAAAACTACGACCAAGACCACCGGGGAATGGGCAGCAGCATTCCTAGAGTGCGGTGGAGATATTGCGATCGCCAACCTGCATGCCAAGCGTGGCGATTATGGCATTTACCCCCCATGAAATTGGGGGAGGCCTATGTCCAGCAGTGGACGTCCTAGGGCTGATATGGTGGTGGTGGTGGTACTTAGGTGACTATTGAATATCATAAATGTACACTATATTAGGTTTCCAAAGACGTAGCACCAGGCTAGGAAGCAAGTCGTGACAAAAAAGGAAACACATGACCAATTTACATATTGAGGAAATTTGTATAATCTGTGTCACTTATTTTAATTTTTAGTTTTACACATGAATTGAGCCGACTGCAAGAACAGGTTGAGGACCCTTCGTATGAGGGACAAGCAACCTGGAAGTGGCACGATCGTCACCAAACTTCACGGCAGATCCCATTAACGTCCTCTTCAAAACCTTCGGGACACTTGTAAATTCTTGGTGAATCTTCAGACCACATGCTCATGATACCAACTCGTTTCCAGGAATTTTCAGGAGACTGGAGCGACCAACAGCAAACGCCACCGATGAACAAAATCAACACGAACAATTCCAATCCAGACATTTTAACAGGACGTTGCTCGGTTCCCGTTTAAGTTCATACTGAACTGAGTTTATCAGGTTTTTTTAAGATCGGGTCTAGCGCAAGCTTCCGCCGCCCACGCGACGGAACTTGGTGATACGTACCAAATTATTTTTTGTTAGCTGTGCTAATGAAATTCATTGTGTAAAATTATTTTATCACAACATGTTTTGCCCACAATTAGATTTATGTGAGTAGCCCATACCTACCTACAGGTAGGTTCGACGTCGACAGTCGACACACAAGGACTTCTATAAGTTAATCACTTTCGCATCCCTATCATACAGGTTCTCAATATGCTTCTTGCAGGCATTCCATAAAATTCGACCCTTTGTTTTAGGTCTCGTCCTAAAACCTATTCTTATGCTTCCCACCCTGATATTGTGTCGTCTCGACATCCAGCTAAACTACATTTGCCAGGAGGACGTTTCCTCTTCATAACACGCTTATACATTAGTAAATGTGTGTTGCAGATATCGCCAGATCAGAATAAGCTGGATCTTGACTTGACGCAGCCCTGAAAGGATTTATGTGCTCCATTGAGGGCTCTACTCTTGTCTGTTGGCTACTCCAAATGCCTGCCCTGCGCCTTTGCTTTGGAGTGTCCCAAGGCAGTGTCGTGGCATCTACTCTGTTCTTGATGTACTTAAGTGATTTATGTAATACCACTTTACCCAGTTTCAAAATCCTAGCATATGCCGCTTTACCGATGATACTGTTCTTCTTATTCAAGCTCCCTCTTGGGTAGCATCAGCATGCGAAAAGAGTGAAATTGCAATGAGTACAGTAAGTAATAGCTTGGCTTTACAAAAACAAACTGATCATGAACTTGAACAAAACCACATACATCACCTTCGCTGCAGAAATCTGTTCAATGCCCGACCAATCTTTTGAGGTTTTTGCTCATACTTGTAAGCTTAATAACGTGTCTTACAACTGCGATATGCTCTCACGGTCCCGAAGTTACCAAATACCTAGGAGTAGATCTGGATTGTGTAATGAGTTGGAATGAATAGGTAGGGGCAAGTGTAGATATAATTAGGAACCTAATCTTTGTATTAAAAAGTCTGCGCTGCGCAGCTGACCAGCAAACTCGTATAATATTAATATGACAATTTTTTCTGCTTTTCCTTCTTCTCAACTTTAATCAGATGCTAAAAGATAATAATAACCATTAGATCAGTGATAAATAAAACGATGATTTATTGACACAGTTTATTGTAAAGTTCGCGTACAGTCAACAGTATGTAAAGTGGCAAACACAACGTTCAAATACGCTTGTCATCAACGCGTTGTTCACACATTTTGCCATTAAATCCGTATCGATTTGGGTGCAGGTTAAACGAACCTCTCGATGTACCTCCAGGTGTCGAGCTGCCCGAGCATAGGGTTGACGGCAAGGGGCAGCGCGCGCGACACGACCGCAGCGATGGCGCCCTGGAAACGGTTCGCGTAGTCGATGATCACGTCCTCTAGCACCGCGTTCACCACCCGGTCGATGTCGCCGCCACCGATCACGCCTGTCAGCTCAGACTGAAACAAATAATGAGATTATATTGGTAAGTATTGAGTAATAATTGCCATTAAAATATTGTAGGCACAGGCTCTATCACACAAACTTTCACCCCCCTTTATACTCCCTAGGGAACGATTTCCGGGATAAAACCATTCTGTGACCTTTTCCGGGATTCAAACTACTACTATACCAAATTATATCTAAATCGGTTCAGCGGTTTAAGCGTGAAGAGGTAACAGACAGACAGACACACTTTCACATTTATGTTATTAGTATTATTAGTATGGACGAGTGGATAATTCATATTGGCAATATGGATGATCTTACCCATTTCGGAATATTAAACGTACAAATTTTAGATAAATGAATTAGTTAACATTAACCCCTTTATCGCCAACCCGCATGCCAAGCGTGGCCATTTACCCTCCATGAAATTGGGGGAGGCCTATGTCCAGTAGTGGACGTCCTTGGGCTGATATAGTAGTAACCCCTTCAGAGAGCGAAATTTCAATAACGCTGAAAATAGTTGTCCCGTCAAAAACATAAATATGAAAATGGAAGCCAAGTTCAATATTAAGAATATGCAATGCGTGGTAGCCTGGTTGTCGTCTTCACCGACAAAATAATTGAGATCTAAATGGGTGCCAAGTTCCGTAGATTATCTGAAAAGGTGCCTGTTCTGGCACTGGATTGTTTACAGTAAAACTATTTGATTGCGGCTTAATGCATTTTGACCCTTAACTTGGCAGTTTTCTATGCAGTATGTTATAATACCATGAAAGCTGTTGGATATTTAAGAAAACTGCCATATGGAACTCCTCAATGATAATAATATAATAATAATAATATTGGGGGACAATCTTACACAAATCGACTAGTCCCAAACTAAGCAAAGCTTGTACTATGGGTACTAAACGACGATATACATACTTATATAGATAAATACATACTTAAATACATAGAGAACATCCAAGACCCAAGAACAAAATCCGTGCTAAATGCACAAATAATGCCCTGGCCGGGATTCGAACCTGGGACCTCTAGCTTCGGAGGCAGAGTCACTACCAACTAGGCTAAACAGGTCGTCAACAGGTCATGATGCAGGTACTTCACAGATTCTGATGAAATTTCGTTAACGTTGTTACGTTAACGAAACGTACCAATGCTCGTAAAAATAACACATTTTGAAGTGGAAATTGTGATTAGGAACTGGAGGTCAGTATGCCCTGGCCGGGATTCGAACCTGGGACCTCTAGCTTCGGAGGCAGAGTCACTACCAACTAGGCTAAACAGGTCGTCAACAGGTCATGATGCAGGTACTTCACAGATTCTGATGAAATTTCGTTAACGTTGTTACGTTAACGAAACGTACCAATGCTCGTAAAAATAACACATTTTGAAGTGGAATCGACGGAACTCCTCATATATCATCGGCCCATATAAAGTGACTTAGTTGGGATCTGTAGGAACCACATCATTTGCTATCAGAAAGCATTATAAGTGGTGAAGTTGAAAGGATATGTAAAAATATGATGTGTGTAGCGAAGTACGGTTATTGGCGGAGCCGCGCGGCTGAACCAAACCAACTTGCTTCAGAACGCACCACTCTGCCGGGCTGTTTGCACGCTAAATTTTGTTGCTGACAAATGTGATTTATTTTATTGCTCCATTAATGATTTGTGTAAGATAAGTAATAAATGTGCATGTATTATTTCATGTCTTAGAATAAAATAGGTATAAGTTGATTAATTGTTATGTTTTAGTTTAGGCACTATTGCATTGGGTTGTAACCTCTAATAATAGTTGCTTATATGGAATAAATAGATAAATAAATAAACTTGGTGTCGGTTTTTGTTTGGTATAAATCATATTATACCAGGAATTCTCTAGTTGGTGATGATGGATGGATTTCCTCTGGATAACTATTATTAACTACTGACATACCTTGAAGAAAGGAATCTCGTAAGCAGAGTTAATGACTTTGTCGACCAACACCGATTTGCCGTCCTCCGATTGCTTCAGAATGATCGTGCCACGGAAACGGAAGTTGTCCACTTGGAATCTGTGGAAAATTATGCCACATAATTAGAATAATAATAAATGAATATATTATTATCATCATCATCATATCAGCTGAAAGACGTCCATTGCTAGACATAGTCCTCCCCTATGTCACAATGACCGGTCCTGCGCCACTCGCTTCCAGCGGACTCCCGCGACCTTTACCAGGTCATCAGCCCACCTTGTGAGGGGCCTACCCAAGCTGCGCCTTCCAGTACGTGGTCGCCAGTCGAGAACCTTTCCGCCCCAACGGCCATCGGTTCTACGAGCAATGTGCTCCGCCCACTGTCACTTAAGTTTAGCGATTCGGAGGGCTACATCGGTTACTTTGGTTCTACTGCGGATAACCTCATTTCTGATGCGATTCGCGCATAGAAACTCCCAGCATAGCCCTCTCCATTGCTCTTTGGGTGACGGACGGGATATCATCACTGGCAACATACACTGGTCAAAGACTCTCGTCTTGAGACACTGCGGAATATTGGACGAAAAGATGTGCCGTAGCAAGTCATACCAAACATTCCTTAGGATGGGTTAATGAACTTAAATCGACATACTTACGCATTGTTTCCATTAATTTAATTGGTACCCACCTAGAAAAGAAAGCACAAGCACGTTCTAGGTAGATACCAATTCTTTTAGGCACACGATAAATAGGTGCAGGGAATATAGGCGTTCCTCCTATCTTTAAATTTAAAACCACTCAAAATGTATGATATCTACCTGGCTTGGCCTTTCCCGTACAGAGGAATAGCGGTCAAGAGATCTCCAACTAGATCGTAGCTCTCTGGAAACGAAATAATAAATTACCATTCATTGGAATCTTAAAATAGTACATAGTATACAAGGTGGGCCCTGTAACAGGAGCAAATATTTTAAAGGATGCTTTCTTAGAGCATTTGCAGTAACTCCTGGTATCCAATTTTTTTTTTCATTTCGGTGAAATTTTGATCTGAAGTTATGACCCCCGCGTAATGGATCTTGACACCACGAGATTATAGGTAGTAGTATCAAGTTACGGGTCATAATTGTTTTGTATTTTTTCAAGGTTATTTTAGGTACTTCTTTTTCAATCAGTCAATCACTTTATAAAAGTAGTAAAACTTATAAAAATACACGTAAGCTATCTATGAAGAAAAAAAAAAAATTTAAAAAAGTTGGAAATTATTGCTGTTCCGCTAAAGAGTCCACCGTTTATTTTTATGCTATCCTGTATAGCATGAAAACGCACACCTAATATTATTATCTAACAATATAGACTAGATAATCTTCTCACGGAACTGCTCTTGAGCCTCCACGTGACTTCCACGAAATAACATTATTATGCTATGCTATCGCACTACTTAACTTCAATTTTAAATATATAAGTATCATGTGTTTAATTCTAATTTCGGATATATGTAAAGTAGGTATATATTTATTTTAATATGCAGTACTACTTAATTTTATATTGTAAACTATATTTACCTAAATTAGACATATGAATTTGGGGTCATTTAGACCTTTGGAGTATTTGTGTCAGTGCATCTGGAAAGGTACCTAGTCACGACATTTAGTTACCGAGTTACATGAGTTTTTGTGGAAGCTGGTGAAAAAGTGTCAAAATGGGTTTGTGTTATAATTGGGTTATTTACATCCTAAGGAACATGTGTGTACAAGAATATCAGTAAAATTATGTTTTTTAGTATATTTCTCCGACTATAAAGTTGAGTAGTCAGGGTACCTTGTCACGCCATGTCTTAAAAGCCTTTAAATTTTGAATAATTTTGTCAATATTTCCATCGCGGGTAGTCAAATACCTCTTTCTAATATAGGGTATAGGGTCGGTCTATAGCAAATTGATTTTTTGATCCAAAAAAAAATACGTAATGTTTTTTATAAGAAAACATTCAACTTGCATGATATATAAAATTCAATAATTCTATCATTACAGACCTCGACATTACATTTACTTATTTTATTTTGTTTTGTACTAAAACAAAGTATTTTGATTTAAATAACCATTCCCGGAATATTTCACCATGCCTATTTCATTGATATCGATACAGAATTGCACCTTCACTATCGTGTGTCGTAACGCGACCATGCTGAGGATAGATTGAGGGAACATACCGATTAGGTACATTTCTCCTACTAAAACCACGCCAAGGTCGCGTCACGAGGTGTTTCTGTATTAATAATAATTTGTTGATCTCGAATTTAGTCAATGAAAAATTGAGCTGCGGTTTCAGTTGTTTGACGTATATAATTAGTATTATAATATTGATTGAAAGACTGATAAATCATAAATTAGTTGCAGGTATGTACACAATTGAGTTATTAATTTTTCTAGTTTTACTCTATTTATGTAAGATAATGACTTAGCGTGACAAGGTACCCAGTTTAGTAAAATGCTAAACTTTATGTCTTACACGACTAAAACAGAAGTCTTTATAAATAAGAATACATTAATTTCCGCTATAATTATCCTAAATAACATTTTGTTACAGATATTTCTTGCATTATAGGTACTAAAATAGTGATCTTCGAGTTTAAGTTACTAAAGTTTAGTAAATGTCGTGACAAGGTACCCTAGTTACGTTTCCATACAAAAGTTTCGACCAAGTAACTAAACATTATTGTTAAAAAAACCTGTTTAACACCATTTCTATTATATCATTGTGATACACCACGCTAAATACCATTTGATCTTGTGATATAGCATGAATATACAAATTATTTTGTTGATTTTTAATATTATAAGTGATCTTTTTTGTAATTGTTAAAAATGCGGTAATTATTAAATTTCTTTATGATTGTGGAGTTTTCTTTCATTCAATTGTCCCAAAATGCCATAGAATATGTAATCTTAATATTTTAAAATTGAGTATAATTAACACTTTCGTGTTTCTTTCACCTTGGCATGTTCAACCTAAGAAATCAGAATAATTAACATGTATTTTCAGACAATTCACCTTTATTATAATTCTTTAACATCCAAAGATTATGATTATACCCTTCACTATGTAGCTTCGAAGTACAAGTGTGTTTTTTGCTACTATAAACTTTAAATGCAATTTTCTCAACTTGTGCATTTCGGAAGTCGAAAATACCAAAAAAATATATAAAAATAGTGGTTCCACCTACAGTCATTATTCTGTTTTGTATTGATAGCAAATTTAATCTTCTTTTTGAAACTATGCATAACTCAATACCTGCAACAAGGTACTTTTCCATGTGCACTGACACATTTTATATAATTTTGTTGAACATATCTATATGTCACTTTGGTTTATTTAATATAATGTGACTATATATATGTGATTTAAAATATAATTACACATACCTCGGTCGGAACAGAGATTACTTGCCTTGTTACGCTCGGCCGTTTATAGCACACTCGGTCGGAACATAACGAGGCCAAACGGTCTGTGAGTGAAGCCGTCTATAGTAACACGAGGCAGGCAATTCTTTCTTTCCCGGCCTTTGTATTAATGTATTATTACCTGCAACGACTTCAATGCTAGGCACAGAGATGTCCACCTCGAAGGATAGCTGCGAGGGCACGAAGTTGCTGGTGTGCACGACAAAACCGCCGATACCGGTCATAACGGCATTACGCAGATCCAGGTCGAGGCTGGAATACATAGATTATTCACAATAAGTACCTATTTATAAATAAAAAGTAGGTAGGTAAGATCCTCGGGGTCCAGGACGTCCACACAAAAACACAAAAATCACTATATGTTTGCCTTTAAGATTTGAGGAGTTCCCTCAGTTCGTCATGGATCCCAACTGCGTTTTGACAGAAACGGGACCAACTTGGATATATATACTTACAAGCCCAAAAATAATTTTCAAAATCGGTTAAGAAATGACGGAGTTATGGAGTAACAAACATTAAAAAAAAAACATACAACTGATATGATACCTATTTTTAACCGAAGTCGTTTAAAAATAGGTATTAATAATGAAAACCTTTCTTGAACTAAATCAGCAGTTTCAGTAATTCGCGTTGCTCAAATATAAAAATCATTAATAAGATTCATCCAACAAGACAAAAAAATTGGGATTAACAGTGATAATAATCGATAATGATCAAGTGATGGTAATCGACGTGTAACGGGCCCCTAAGGGACCTACGGAAGATCAGCGCCGGCTATAAAGCCTGCATATGCTGAGTGGGTTCCTTTTCGCAACTTAGCATTTGTTTTGTATGTTTTTGTTTACTTTTGTTACAGTGCTTGTTGTGAATAAATATTTGAATCTTGAATCTTGATAATAATTATATAATTTTACGTGCAGGACAGTTTCGTGTAGGTATTTCTTTCGCATTGGTAAATAAGGTAAGCGCCCCAACGTCTGACATCTTAATCACTTAATTAATTGCATCTTTTATGAATTAAGAAAGAAGTATCAAGTACCGGTGGGTCAGTGTTAGACATTCACCTATAGGTTATGGAGCAATTTATTTGGATAAGGCTCCAGGGAATTATGTCGACCGTCCTATGTACAATTGTACATTACACATTAATTTAAAACATAATCATCACCCCCATTATAGTTCGGAAGTTTCGGTATTTGTGTATACTTATGCACCCGAATTTAAATTTTGGTGCATAAGTATACAATACAAGGTTAAGGTCGTAAGGTCTAAAACACAATTTTTCGAAGTAGGTAGAGCATTTGCTGCGCTCCCGTAAAATACGAGTGCAATACAATCATCAACTATAAACCCTCTGATAAATTTGCACTTACCTACCTCTAAAAACTCTTATGACTAGCATGTGCAACACAATCTATAATAAGTTACATTGATGGTTTTAAGAAGTCAAATTAAAAATCGTCAAGAATGTTATTCTTATTATAATAATAGAGATTTAAAAAAAAATATTTTCAACCTGTACGGTAAGCCTAGATTTAAGTAAGTACACATAAATACAAATACAAATACAAATACTTTATTCGTCGATCATAGGTTATACACAACATAATATTGCAGATGGTGGTAAATAAACAGTATTGTTTCACTATGTCGTACCCTTAGGCATACGAAGATAATAATATACATGCAGTCAAACGGTTATGATAATGAAATACGGACTAATTAAAAAAAAATGCCATTAGTCCATTACATTAGGTTGATAGAATGCTCAGTCAAAAATTATGTATATTATAATGAAATGTTATAGAATTATTCCAAGTTGTCTCTCAGAAATTCATTATAGGAATAGTAAGCCTTTTTGATCAAATATTCTTTCACATAGGTCTTGAATTTACAAATTTCACGTACTATTCTTAGATGTTCTGGTAGCTTATTGTAGATTTTAGGGGCCATACCTAAAATACTTTTAGATAAAAGAGCAGTTTTTGACGGATGAGCACATATCTGGTGTTGCAAGCGTTCACTGTTGAAACTACGAAATAAATGACTGTGTCTTTTGACAAAAACTACTAATTCGTGGATATACAGACAAGGCAAAGTTAATATTTTTATATCTACAAAATATGGCCTACACGATACTGTCGGTGGGAGATGACATGCGGCTCTAATGCATTTTTTCTGAGCTTTGAAAGCCAAGTGCCAGTCTGTTGAATTCCCCCAAAAAATTATACCGTAACGAAGTGTTGACGACACGTAAGCATGATAGGCCGTAAGTACTACAGACTGGCTTGCAATTTTCCTCAACATATATATAGCATATGAGTAGCGGTTTAGTTTTTTGCAAACACTATATATAAAATATATAAAATGGTAGGGTTTGGTAATTCAATTCCCACGTGCATAAATAAATCATTTAATTCCAGTTAATTGTCTTACTTAATGAGTCCCAGAGGAAGGTAGAATTGGAATGCCTCCAATTCCAGCGGGTCGAGCGGAGGTAAGCCGAAGATGGCGGAACCGTTGTTAATCACGAAGCGGATGTAGGTGAAAAGCTGGCGAATCAGCGCGTTGATGAGGATGTTCCTGCTTTCCGCGGTCGCCAGGGCTTCGTCGGGGATATCTGTAATGTTGCATATAACCTGTCAGCAAATAATCCTACTAAGGTGTAACACCTAATATTTGATACCGGCCTTTACATGACGCTTAAAATCCTAATTCACAACAGCTGGTGAGAATGGTCGACTATTAGGAATTGAGGTACCAATGCCAACCTTTGGGACGTTTACCTCATCACACGGTTTTGCCCAATAATTAATTAATTAAAACAGTAAGTCTAGGAAAAAAGTACGTCTAGCTTACTTGTAGATTAATGGATCACCCCGCGAAAATGTGTGTATCAGTCATTTACAACATTGTTGAAAGCCGAGAAAGCGGTCTAACAATTTTGGGCTCTTTTATATTTACAGTCAAGGAATTCGAATAGACTCTATTTCTATTGTAATAGAGTCCCAAAGTGACAAATATACTCAAGTTTCCCAATTACGTGGTACTGTACTTACATGCATGCACCTTAGACACGGGCCACACTGCTGCGTGGCCATTCTGAATAGAATCACCCTATGTCGTCATCCTGATTCTATTAATAAACGTAACGCAATGCAACGCAACGCAACGCAGTAGTGTGGCCCGGCTCTTAGTTACAGATTGTCCCAAAATTACTCGTTGTACATCTATGAATTTCCTTGAGTAGGTTTTGAACCGATTGTTGATTTCATCATCATCATGTCAGCCTAAGGACGTCTACTGCTGGATATCCTCCCCCAAAGAGTTCCACAATGACCGGTTCTACGCTACCCGCATTCAGTGGTCTCCCGTGACCCTTCTCAAGTCATAAGTCCACCGTGTGGGGGGCCTGCCCACGCTACGCCTTCCGGTACCTGGTCGCCACTCGAGAACCTTTCCGCCCCAACGGCCATCGGTTCGACGTGCTATATGCCCCACCCAGTGCCACCTGGTTCATTTACTTGACAAAATTACCCTATGGTACCTACTATTTTCCCGTAGAACAAGGACACATAGTACGGTTTCCGTAGGGGCCGCTCGGCTGGTGATCTACTGGTTTACCTGACACATCGTTGGGCACAGGCGATCGAGACAAAGGGTGAAGCATTGGCTGTTAGTTTAGATGTAGCGGAGGCCTTTGATCGCGTTTGGCACAAAGCACTTCTCTCGAAGCTTCCATCCTATGGGCTTCCCGAGAAATTATGTGAATGGGTCAGCAGCTTTCTAGCAGACAGAAGCATAAAGGTCGTAGTTGACGGTGTATGCTCTGACGCCATGTCTGTGAATGCTGGTGTCCCTCAAGGCTGTGTGCTATCACCCACGCTATTCCTTCTGCATATCAATGATATGTTGCAAATCAGCGGCATTCACTGTTATGCGGATGATAGTACGTGTGATGCCTCTTACACCGGTCGCGCCAATCTTTCTCGGGAAAACGTCACTGAGAGCCGAAACAAACTTGTGTCTCAGATTGAGATTTCCCTGGATGAAGTCTCAGAATGGGGTCGACTTAATCTGGTCCGCTTTAACCCTACAAAGACGCAGGTTTGCGCGTTTACTGCGAAAAAGCTTGCGTTTGTCGCATCACCTCGTTTTGAGAGCACTCCCCTAACTGCCACAGCCAATATCGAGATCCTTGGCGTCGACATCTCGAGTGAAGTCCAGTTCCGCGGTCATTTAGGGGGTAAGGCCAAATTAGCCTCGAAAAAGCTCGGTGTGCTAAACAGATCGAGACAGTATTTCACGTCGGCCCATCGCCTACAGCTTTATAAGGCACAGGTCCGCCCACATACCAGCTTCTCCCTCTGGACCGCATCCAACGGAGAGCGACTCGAATTGTCGGCTGCCAGCGGGTTTCCGAACGGCTTGACTCCTTGGCGCTGCGTAGAAATGTAGCCTCGCTCTGCATTTTCTACCGCATGTATTACGGGGAGTGCTCCGAGGAATTGTTCGGATTAATCCCTGACGCTTCCTTCCGCCATCGCCCAACGCGACAAAATTTCCATCCTCATCACTTAGATGGTTGGCAGTCCTCAACTGTGCGTTTCTCCGGAAATTTCTTGCCTCGCAAAGTTAAACTGTGGAATGAACTGTCGCCTGCGGTATTTCCGGACCGATTCGACCTTCAAACCTTCAAGAAAAGAGCGTACTCCCATCTTAAATGCCGGCAACGCACTTACAACCCCGTTGGTGTTGCGAGTGTCCATGGGCGGCGCTAATCGCTTACCATCAGGCGATTCGTCTGCTCGTTTGCCACCTATGTCATAAAAAATATAGTAAAACTTAGTTGCATGTACCGAGGCCAATGTCGATCTTCTTGACGACGGTAGGCACCGCCGCCACAAACGCGCACAGCATCAAAACTCCTAGCAACTTCATTCTGCAAATAAAAATAAAGCGGCAAGTAAGTTAATATACGTTCATTTTAATAAAAATTCTCTTATCTTTATTATTATTATTAAATAGCAGCGTATTTTTTTGATCTATTATCGCTTTTCGCCATCTCATTGTGCATTATTCAAAATTCGCTATAATATATAATAAATAAAAATAATATATATAAAATATTCCACAAGCACAAGTGAAGTGTTAAAATTAAACCTTAACACACCTGTTTGTGTTGACAGTAGTTCACGAACTGATTCTCTACCCCTTCATATTTAGGAAGAACCCTCGCACAACCAGGTAATGCGGTAATCTCATTGATAATCGATTCATTTTCGACCATCAATCATGACAATGTGAGTCTCGGCGAATAAGTAGCTTGTTATCTTTGGCAATAGTCAAGCATATAATTAATTAATTACAAATACCTCTGCCAAACAGCAAGCTCTAAACATCGTGATTTTCTTGATTTCTGATAACTAACGCAAAGTGATTATGATGATTTTCGCTGACACGGAGTAACCAGAACGAGTTACTTCGTATTGGTATATTAACTTGCTGGCCCGATGGCCGTTGGACCAGAAAGGTTCTTGAGCGGAAAGTGACTACTAACCCCCACACACCGGAAGATGCAGCTTGGGTAGGCCCCCAACAAAGTGGGTCGACAATCTTGTCAAGATCGCGGGAGCCGTTGGATGAGGGCTGCACAAGACCGGTCATTATTTATGGACATCCTTGCGGGAGGCCTTGTCCAGCAGTGGACTTCTTTTGGCTGAAATCATGATAATGATATTGATATTCATAACATTTTGACATACGTAACTTAGTCGGCTATACATCGTGTATCTCGGGCATAAGATGTGACAATCAATCCCACGGAAGCGAAAACAGTTACTTTATTTCATTGATGGGATGAGTGTTCAGGATCATTGACACGATTGGCGGAGTGGGTGACCCCGCTGCAGTTTTAGGTTACATTTTTATATGGACAAGGATATTTTCGGAGAGGCTCAAGACCGAAATAAAAAAAGAGCAATATACAGACATAAAAAAGCTAAATAATTAATTATTGCTATTTGACGGTGTTTGAATATTTAAGGCAATTGCTTTTCAATCTAGATTGTATTACAAGGAAGCAAAATGGAATATTACAGCGAGGGTTAGTGCGTTGATTCCCGAACTAAACGAAGGATTCCAGAACGTGGAATCTTGAGCTTATATAGTGAGGGATTCAACGCGGCACGCCCGAGTTTGAAATAATTTTGCTACCGTGTAATAGACTCTTCTTTACACTTCTCCTAGAGAGAAAATATATTATTTAAATTGGGCATATTATATGCACCTATGAATGTCAATAAACTACCATTAAATTTTAATTAGGTTATTATTATTATTATTTAATTATGCTTTTGGTACTAAGATTGTTATGTGAATAAATTATATTGCGAAAAAAAAACATCTGTATAAATACTCGTATAGGTAATCTAAATAACTTGAAAAATTACATACAAAAAACAGTTCAGCAAATAAATACAAATTAAATAAAAAGTAAACAAACTTACTTTGCCCAGTCATAAAAAGAAGACCCTCTAGTAGTTCCGAGTCTGCGGTATGGAGCCCATAACGCTGGCGGTGTTACCTCTCTGTATTGCTAAAGAAATACGTTGGGAGCATGTTGGGAGAGGTAAGCGCTATGGTCCCCTGTAGCGGACACATATTAGAAAATAACACAATTCGTCTTTGTACAATGTGTCCCTTTCTTCTGTGGTGTTGTGTTCCTGGTGGTGAGTAAAGTCGCCAGAACTCCCGAGGATACGTAGTGTTGACAGTGAGGGACCTGCATCTCTTGCTGACAACACAACGAATCCTCAAGTCAATAAAGGATGGGCTTCGCACATGTGATTTTTCTGGCTACGCCTACGGTGCCGCTTACCATCGGGTAGGCTGTAAGCTTATTTGCCACCATCGTAATATAAATAAATAAAAAATCCTTGCCCGTTTAGAGAGAGCAAAATTCGTGTTTGCTTCCAAAATGAAAAATAATAAAAAAGAACTCACAAGGAGCAAAACTCGATTTTGCTTCCTGTGAGCAAAACCTCTTCGCGCGTCTCCCTCTAAACGGGCAAGAAAATACTTTTTTTAGAATAGGAGAAGTGAAATAGTTATCTGCAATGTTCAACAAGAGAGCAAAGTAGATTTTTGCTGCGAGTGTTGGTGTTGTGTTGATGTCCCGAGCAAGCGAAAGAAGCGTAGCGAGGGTCTCAAAGACACGAGATGCAAATATCTTTGCTCTCGTGTGATACATACAACTGTTGACCTCAGCGGCGAGAACATAATAATGCAAAGGAATAGTGACAGAGAGAATGAAGTTTAAATGTTCCAATTTAGTATTACGTTTTATTTATTACACCCTGCAGTATGAAAAGATGACCCACGACTAACCTACGATATGAAAAAAGCTTTTTCACGGTCGCACCAAAACTACATTTTGCTCACTGGTTTCAAGCAGCAAACCGCCATGTTCGAGCCGCTGAGGTGAAAAAGTATTTTTTAAGCCCAGTTAGGGAGAAAAAAATTGTTTTGTGTCTCCGTAATTTGCCTGGGAGCTAAATCGAGTTTTGCTTCCACTAAACGGGCTAGAAAAGACTTTTCGAATAAAAGTGAAAAGTGTGTTTACATATTTCGCATTTTTTTTGTTTTTTCGTATTCGAAATGAAAAGCAGAGTGTTGAACTTGGTGAGCGATGTCTTGAAATATAATGTAAAACTTGTAGCTATCTATTGTAATCTGACGTAAGTAAACATTTAATTGAAATATCCGAGTTCTATGCCACCGGCACCCACATCTTTACGCACACAACACAATGCTTTAGTTTTCGTAGTAGGTACTTAATACTTATATTGGTAAAAGTGATTATCTTACAAAAAGGGCTGTAAAATTAGCAAATCTTTATTATAAATATATAAAACGGCATCCGTGAAATCATTTGAGTATCGGATTGAGGAGTTCTTTGAGAATATCACCGCAGTTCGCAGCTATCGCTTTGTTGAACCTGTTCAAGTGTGCCGCCAGCAGTTCGCCCACCATAGCATTTAAGATTCCATCTATGTTACCGTCGAATTCCGTGCGGCTCTGAAACCAAATCAAAGCTCGCCCAATCTGTAGAGTACTGCCCCGCAGAAAACCACGCCCCGAACATTATTATATTATTTAGTTGTTTCATATGTACCTATAGTCGGGAAATTGTATAAAATTCTACAATAAAATTCCTAAATACTCAAAATACTGCACTTATGTACAGTGTTCGTTATATTTGTGACCCATTTCGCAAAAAAATCTTTAACTTTCTATACGGTTTGACAGGGTTGTCAACCTTAAAGGGTCCCAAATTAAAGTTTTTAACTGTACCGATACTAAATTCAAATCCATATTATAACAAACAGTTATTTCGTGGTTATTTCTTAAGCATATTATAAGATAAGGTAAACGATTAGGTCCTACCTAGCTACCTACATACGTCATGGATAGGAATGCTTGGCAGTGATATAGCTTCAAGCGCGGGTAATGTATCGCAAAAATTAGGCGCATAAAATAAGCAAAACCTGGACATAATTCGATAACTATAATTTTCTTTTAGTATGATTTGAACTATAGTTATAGTTAAAATAAAAAGAATTAAACATTTTAAGGATCCGCTTCAATGTTAAAAAAACAATAAACTAACTTTTTTACACATTTTGATTTCGTAAGTACGCCATACAGCCATAATAAATAACTTTGTAATTTGCTTTTAGGAAAAAGTTAGATGTGTACAATATATTATGTTTTTTGCTAATTTATTTCTAAATATATCAAATTAATACTTGAAAAGTGCTTAATATTAATATCCGATAAAATAATAAAAACAACGAGTTATCTAATTATGTCCAGGTTAAATGTCGAATTACAGTTATCTATAATGTCTGGTAAGATAAGCTATAAAATTAATTACTTTAATTTTGATTATCGAAATATGTCCAGTTTTTGCTAATTTTATGCGCCTACATAGGTTTCATACTGTAGCATTGTAATTTCGTAGTACACACCTAGTACATAGGGGATTTCATAGTAGTAGTACAAACTTATTTTTTTTTTATGACATTGGTGGCAAACGAGCAGACGAATCGCCTAATGGTAAGCGATTAGCGTCGCCCATGGACACTCGCAACACCAGAGGGGTTGTAAGTCCGTTGCCGGCCTTTAATATGGGAGTACGCTCTTTTCTGTGGTACTGTGATGCTGTAATTTTAAACCTACGTTACAAAGTATTTTTAATCCGACTTCAAGATTTTAAAAGAGGAGGTTATTAATTCGGTTGTTTTTTTTTTTAATGTTTGTTACTCTATAACTCCGTCATTTCTTAACCGATTTTGAAAATTCTTTTTTTGATTGTAAGTATATGTATCCAACTTGGTCCCTTTTTTGTCAAAACGCAGTTCTGATGATGGGATCCATGAGGAATTGAGGGAATTCCTCAAATATTAAAGGCAAAGGCATATAGTGATTTTTATATTTTTATCAACAAATTGCGCATTTTCATACAAAAATGTGACATATAATGAAGTAGAATCGCTGATGATGATCAGAACAGAACTTTTCAACGACGAAAAGTTCACGTTTGGCGATTTGTCCTCCTAGCTGTGTATTTATCAACAAATCGCGAATTTTCATACAAAAATGTGACATTTGATGAAGTGGAACTGCTGATGATGATCGGAACAGAACTCCTCAAGGACGAAAAGTTCACGTTTGGCGATTTGTCCTTTTAGTTGTGTTTGTTTAGCAAGTTCTATTTTCACGATTAATTTTTGTCATGCTCGAGTTCTGATGATGGGATCCATTAGGAATCGAGGGAACTCCTCAAATGTGAAAGGCATACAAATAGTGATTTTGGTATTTTCATGAACGAATCAAGCATTTTCATTTAAAAAAGTGACATTTGATGAAGTGGGACTGCTGATGATGATCAGAACGGAACTCTTCAACGATGCGTAGTTCACGTTTGGCGATTTGTTCTCTTCGTTTTGTTTGTCAAGCAAGCTAGGTTTTCAAGACACATTTTTGTCAAGCTTGAGTTCTGATGGAGGATTCCATGAGGAATTGAGGGTACTTAGTCTTCTACCATTATAAACATACTTATAGCCACCACCACCATATCAGCCAAAGGACGTCCACTGCTGGACATAGGCCTCCCCCAAATTCACGGGGGGTATATGCAATAATCGCCACGCTTGGCATGCGGGTTGGCGATCGCAGTATCTCCACCGCACTCCAGGGATGCTGCTGCTCATCCCCCGGTGGTCTTGGTCGTAGTTTTAGGACATACCCGGGTCCTTATAGCCATTTTTATTTTATTGTATGGAATCTAAGAGTGCACCATCTAAGTATATCTTTCACCGGCCTCCCATTCAAGTCGGTTTTTTTTTATTAAAAATTATTTGATAACTCGTCAAATTTTTAGGCCTGTCTTTCTCGTTGGCGGACATAAATTGGACTCTATTATTTGTGTCTTCAGGTCCAAAAGGTGCTTATGAATGCCTATTGGATTTGGTTTTATTTTCCGTATTTGAAGAATTTAAATGTTTCTAAACCTCTATCATTTCACTGGTAATAGTGATAAGATTTACAATAGTACTACTTCGATCAAATGGATAAGATAAGGAAGCTTATCCTTGACGTGTATGGAGATTAAATCTCAGTCAGTGGCAAAAAGAAACAATCAATAAGATATGAATGGTCGCAGAACATCGACACTTGTAGGGGATTAATATTGATAATAACTCGCTCGCTATCGACTTAGTGTTGTTTTTAAATCATTGGTTTCTGTCAATCATTATTTTCCCGAGAGTATATTTTATTGCAGACCTAGAATGATCCAGGCCGAATTGAATGAGGTTACGTTGCATTCATTGCCCTAGACTTAATTTATTAGTAGACTGACTTAAGATTTCTTAAAGGTATTGGTATATAATTTTTAAGAAAAATAATTTTTAAGAAAAACAAACCGACTTCAATGGGGGAGGCCGGTGAAAGATTATTATGCTTAGATGGTGCACTCTTAGATTCCATACAATAAAATAAAAATGGCTATAAGTATGTTTATAATGGTAGAAGACTAAGCACCCTCAATTCCTCATGGAATCCTCGATCAGAACTCAAGCATGACAAAAATGTGTCTTGAAAACCTAGCTTGCTTGACAAACAAAACGAAGAGAACAAATCGCCAAACGTGAACTACGCGTCGTTGAAGAGTTCCGTTCTGATCATCATCAGCAGTCCCACTTCATAAAATGTCACTTTTTTAAATGAAAATGCTTGATTCGTTCATGAAAATACCAAAATCACTATTTGTATGCCTTTCACATTTGAGGAGTTCTCTCGATTCCTAATGGATCCCATCATCAGAACTCGAGCATGACAAAAATTAGTTCCGTTATGATCATCATCAGCAGTTCCACTTCATCAAATGTCACTTTTTTAATGAAAATGCTTGATTAGTTCATGAAAATACTATACCTTGTAATCTGTTACTTCAACCATTTGACACATCACAACACCCATAGAACGTACTTGCAAGACTTATCGGAATTATAAATAAAATCACGTAATATTATTAGGGCTTTTCAAGTAAACAAAAATAGTATTTTGCCTTTCTTAAACATAATTTAAGTTATGTTACATTTTTTTAAGTTCATTGTTGTTGAGTAATTTACGATATTTACGTGACAAACAGTTACGTGTTATGTCGTATTCTTTTTAAAACTAGTGTTTTGACCAAGTCTGTCGTTTCGATTCAAAAGATATTTCCGTAAATTGATAGAAATCGATTAGGTACGCATATATTTACAACGATAAATTTATAACCAAAAAAAATCTGTTGACGCTGTAAACCTAAATATTAGTAAAACTCCGTAAAGTCGGAAAAAATGCGCAATTTTAATAATTGACATAAATGACAGAGGAAAACTGTGACAGCAGTAAAAACATATACAACATACTCGTAAGAGCCACTGATACCAGGGGCCTTTCAGCTCGAAGTACAATTTATTACAAATACAAATACGTTTATTTCGTCATCACAGGTCATAATCATAATATAGCTGTTACATTGGTGTTTCCAGTACGAAAACCATGATGAGCCCATTAGGCATACGAAAATAAAATCACAGTCAGGTCAATATGATATGAAATGAATTAATTAGCTTATACAATGCAATAATAAAATTAAAATAATTAAAATTAAAATAAGATAATAGTAACAAAATTTTGATGTCATACAAAGTGGTAGTAGTTATTTATTTATTTAGGCATGCTAGTATCATTAAGATAGTCCAAAACTCTATAATAACACCTTTCAGATAAAAAGTTAAAAAGCTTTCTTTTGAAGTTATTTAATGTAGCATTTTGCCAATCTTCAGGTAGTTTGTTAAATATTTTAGGAGCCATAACTAAAATATTCTTTTTCATCAGAGCTGTTCTAGATTTAACAACGCATATTTCAGGTTTCCTGTATCGAAAGTTTAATCTCGTTGCATTTTTTTTCATCTCAAACAAATTGGGATTGTTTTTAACATAAACACAACATTCATAGATGTACAAGCATGGAAAAGTCAAAATATTCAATAATTTAAAATGAGTTTGGCAGCTTTGTGAGGGAATCAGTCCAACGATGGCCCTAATACATCGTTTCTGAGCTCTAAATACCATATCTCTATGTGTAGAGTTCCCCCAAAATATTATCCCATAACGCAAAGTTGAGACTACAAAACTGTGATACGCTGTTAGAACTGTTTTACGGTCACTTATTTTCGCTAATTTATAGAGAGCATATGAGAACTTGTAAAGTTTCTTGCACACTGCCAAAGAGTGCGATTTCCATGACATATCATTGTCTATATGGATTCCAAGAAACTTTGTGACATTAGTTTTCACTATACTATTACCTTCATAATTTACATTTAGGGATGGAACAATTTTTCTTTGACTGAATTGCATTATATATGTCTTATCTATATTTACCCTCAGGTTATTACTTTCTAGCCATTTTATAATATTCTCAGTGGTCAAGTTAATTTCGTTTTCGTAATCATTAGTTAGGTCAAATTCTATAAATATGGTGCTGTCGTCAGCTAATATTCTATGGAGATGTTAGTTTACTTGTTTGTACCAGGTGTCACTCTCTATCGCACTGAAGTTCAATCAACTTTCGTTGTTTGGCCTATAGTTCCAGGCTTCCAGCCCCTTCTTTCGTGCTGACTTGGATGCGGATACGGACGGTACCTTATTATGCGGTGACAGCGGGTGCGGCACACCGTCGTCCCTCAACGACGGCGCCTTATTTGACATACGGCTGCTGCCTGCCACGAACGTCGTGTCTGCGGCATGACATGTCAGCGATATTGGTAAAGAGCCTGGCGCCTTCGTAGGCGTCGACACTTTTGCTGCCTTGCGTTCAGCGCGAGTAACACTACGGGTTTTTATTCCACGAGTGCGAAACACATTAACATATTTCGCGGTGTACACATGTGTGGTTCGAAGTTACACTAGTACAGCTAAATATTATTAAAACTCCGTAAAGTTGGAAAATATGTGCAAAATTTATTGATTGACATAAATGACAAACAGACCGACCAGCTACGGCATCAGTATAGCGATGATGTGATTAAGATAATATGTCTGATTTCCATCCATAATAAGCAACATTTTTTTGTTTGAGAAGACTGATACAATCATGTGATATAAAGTATATAAAGGGATCGGATAGTACATAAAAACATTTCAATAATCGGCTGTAAAATCGATTCAATCAACCATTCGTTAATAATCGCTTCATTCACCAAACGATACGTCTTAGCCTCATCACTACAAACGTCAATTCATAAATGGCAAATGGTTGAAGTAATAGATTACAAGGTATAAAATCACTATTTGTGTGCCTTTCACATTTGAGGAGTTCCCTCGATTCCTAATGGATCCTATCATCAGAACTCGAGCATGACAAAAATTAATCGTGAAAATAGAACTTGCTTAACAAACACAACTAAAAGGACAAATCGCCAAACGTGAACTTTTCGTCGTTGAAGAGTTCGGTTCTGATCATCATCAGCAGTTCCACTTCATCAAATGTCACATTTTGTATGAAAATTCGCGATTTGTTGAATAAAAACACAAAAATCACTATATGTTTGCCTTTAAGATTTGAGGAGTTCCCTCAATTCCTCATGGAACCCATAATCAGAACTGCGTTTTGACAAAAACGGGACCAACTTGGATATATATACTTACAATCAAAAAAATAATTTTCAAAATCGGTTAAGAAATGACGGAGTTATGGAGTAACAAACATTTAAAAAAAAGAAAAAAACATACAACCGAATTGATAGCCTCCTCTTTTGAAATCTTGAAGTCGGTTAAAAAAAGCTTTAACCCGCGACATCGATCGCTTAGAACCCTTTAATCAATTCCAATACAAACTTATACTTCCTCTTTATCTCTTGGAAAATGATGGGGATCCGGTTAAAATTATCTCCATACAATGCATTCGACAGTATTAAAGGAGAAAAGGCAGACAGAGTTATGAGAACTTGAGACACCACTACTTGTACAAAAAGAGTCTTCGTTGGTAAATACTTACGAAAATATTAGTAATACTAAACCCGGAGTTCTCAAAACTTTCTATAGAAGTGTGATCAGTTACTTGCAGTACAATTGTAGTCCAAAATCTGAAGCCTGTTATTTCAAAGCTGTAACAACAAATTATTAAAGATTTCAGTATATAGTGAAGTACCTACCTGAGTTAAATTGTCACTTATGATTTTCTCTAATCTTAATAACGAGGATCTGTTTACTTACTATAATCTTCCTTGGCCAGCTAACGGCAATGCATGCATGATATTTCCTTTCATTTCGTAGTATTCTGTAAAGCAGTCACGCGGATTAGGCTTATATCGTATTTTAGTCTAGCAATTAGTCTGTGCCAAATAAGACTTAACTATAAAATACCTGCATCTAATTGTAACTTTGGAAAAATCATATCTATATCAATGGTAATTCTCGTTCCATCCGAGTTAAAGTCGAATTTGATGATATCATATCCAGTCAAGCCAGTGAGGGTCGCTTTCGTAAGGTTTGCGGAAATGCTGCAATAAATGAATTTATTAAGAGTCCCCTGACAGGGCCCTGTAAGCTCGGATCCCCATACAAACGTAGTTTCGCTCTCATTTTAAAACGACATGCTGGAATAACATGAAACTTTGTATACACAATGGGATTTGGCATATGTAGGTTGGAAATTAGTTTCTGTGGCTCGCAATTATAATAAAGAAAAAATACAGCGATTTTTAAGGTTTTCATAGAAGACCTAAAAAACTCAAAAACTCGCTATATTTTTTTTCTTTTACAATTTTTAGCAACAGAAACTAATTTCCGACCTAGATATGCCGGATCTCATTGTGTACACAAAGTTTCATGTTATTTCAGCAAGGCGTTTTAAAATGAGAACGTAACTACGTTTGTATGGAGAATCGAGTTAATACCTACTCAGGGGAAAGTATACGTGAACTCTTAACGCTCTTTAATAAGCTAGTGAATAATTCTGATAAATATAAAGGTACGAGTATACCTACAGGGATAAACTAGCAAGATGTCAGAGAGGAATGGAAAGGAGCATGCTAGGATAGAAACTAATGGACAAAATTAGAAGTACAGCCATCAGGCTCTGGACGAAATTAACAGACATCCTGTCACGTATTGGTCAACTGGACATATGTTACGCTGCAAAAAAGAGAAATGTAGCAAACAGGTAACAGCTTGGTTCCCAAGGGATAGCGCTAGATAATAAGATGGGAGGGGGAGTTGACCAAAGGAGCCTAATGGTAATGGAAAACAAATATTCTATCAAACTTGCAAAATCTTCGCGAACAAATGATTTACGATTATAATTATTATACCTACATATATCTGTACTGTGTGTCTCATTAGTAATCTGAACGTTCCTATTTCATGTGAAATATAAAATACTAGGTATGTCATATATAGCGCGAAAATGTACCTATTCAAATATCGCAATTTGATCCGAGTGGGTTAGCTCTATATGCAGTGCTATCGAGCTCCCAAAAATTTGACACTTCTAGTCGAATTAAGTAGGCGCGAATATTTACCATAATATTGGTCCACACAAATCTACGTGTTGGTCTTCAAAATCAATTGCATCCTTGGTAGATATTGCTGAGGCGCCAATTCTCTCGTCTCCCTTAATTCTACTCGTAATTATGTCAGACACTTGGCGCCCTATAACATCTAGTACGCTGTCACTACCCGTTGTTGATATCTCTGGAAAGAATATTGTAAGATTAATTTAATTGTTCAGAGATATTGCATAAATATTTATACAAAATAACATAGCTCCAAAATAAATAAACCATAGATTTACCAGGTGCAGCTACATAATGAAACTCATAAGATACTGAAATGTAGTCGCTCCTACAAATTCAGCTATTGCCAATTAATAGGAGTTCAACGATCTTAGCCACAAAGACGATGACTCAACTAAATAAATGAATGAGCAACGAGCTGAGTAGGTTACGCAGAAATTAAATTCGGTTCACTGACGATTTATCTGAAGCACTTAAATCAAATAATAACCCACCATGCCCACCACCAACGGATATTACCGTCAGAGCGCTAAATAATAATAAAACCACGGCATTCATTTTAGTTACTCTTGGCACTAGAAACACTTATTTAAGAATGATTTGTTTGTATCAAAGCTTTATTATATACCTATGGGTTAACGATTAACATAAAGGTTAGCGTTATCACGTAGCGTTATTGCGAAAGCAGGACTTAATTTATCAGATAGTAATAATTATTAAATCTAGTAGCTTAGCTGGTGTATTTGTTGTACCAGATTGTGTCTCCTATTATAACGACATAATTATCAAACCAAAGGTGGCAATAGTGGATAGTATTACAAGGGAGCAAAATGCAATATTACAGCAAGGGTTGAAGCGTTGAATTCCGAACGAAACGAAGGATTCCTGAATAGAATACCCAGAGCGTAGTGAGGGATTCTAACATGAAATTCTGATCGTAGTGAGAAATTTAAAGCGCCACGCCCGAGTAAAAAAAAATTTGCTACCTTGTAACACTCTTCTTTTCACTTCTCCTATGAGAAAAAAATATTCAATCAATCAGTAGGTAAGTAAATTTTAGTTAATTAATTATTAGCTCCCTGTAATTTTCCAGGGAGCAAAACAGTATTTTACAGTCTGCAATTTTTTTATAACGTTAAAAAGACCTTTTACAAATGCATGTGCTCGAAAAGTCCGTTTTCTAAGCAGCCAAACTGTGCGGAAATCCTTTCTAATTATTTACTCCGTCGTCAGACTGACGCAAAGAGTTTTTATTATTTAAGCAAAGTTTTACCAATTAGTCAATTATAGATTTACATTCTTAATAATGGTACATATGTACATTTTAGTTCTTCGATAAACGTATTATAAATCATTGTTCATTTATATTTTTACCTATAAATACATTACAAATATTCACTAAACATCCTTGGCAGAATGGAGACATAGACTGTGCCTTCCCGCTACAGATTTTGCACATGCACAGTAGTCACGGATCTAAAAGGCCGCCATTTTTCATTTTACTAATTTCTTGTTTAGTGCGAAGTCAATCTGTGTTAATTTTGTTAAATATCTATCACTTGAAAGTGACGAATCGGATTAATTCAACTCCAGAAAATGTTATTCAAGAAGCACGAAATGCCAACAAAGGTCCCTAGCCGGCTAAATCAAAATAAAAAAAAAACCGGCCAAGAGCGTGTCGGGCCACGCTCAGTGTAGGGTTCCGTAGTTTTCCGTCCGTCACATTAAGTTGACATATTAAGTACAGAAACACAAAACCCTAAAAACGGGCCCACAGAGGACGGTGATAACTAAAGAAAGAGTTTGGATTATACGGTTAAATTACAAACTTAGTTCAGAAATTATTTTTGTAATTTTTCAAAAACTATTCAACCTATCAAGTTCAAAATAATTTTCCTACAAAGTTTTTATAAAGTTCTACTTTTGAGATTTTTTTCATATTTTTAAAACTTATGGTTCAAAAGTTAGAGGGGGGGGGCACATTTTTTTTTACTTCTGGAGCGATTATTTCCGAAAATATTAACATTATCAAAAATGATTTTAGTAAACCCCTATTTATTTTTAAATACCTATCTAACAATATATCACACGTTAGGGTTAAATTGAAAAAAAAAATCACTCCCCACTTTAAGTATAGGGGAGGTACCCTAATAAAATATTTTTTTCCACTTTTTATTTTACCACTTTGTCGGCGTAATTGATATACATATTAGTACCAAATTTCAGCTTTCTAGTGCTAACGGTCACTGAGATTATCCGCGGACGGACGGACAGACGGACGGACAGACATGGCGAAACTATAAGGGTTCCTAGTTGACTACGGAACCCTAACTAGTTGACTACGGAACCCTAAAAACCTAAACAATATTTTTTACGGTGAAATCTAAATAGTTTGTATAATTTATTTGCATTTCTAAAACAGTAAAAAGGTGGTTTTGAGTAAAATTCAAAATTATATAGCAATCTATGTCAAGCAGTTTATAAGTGAAGCTCCAGACAGTATGTATCGAGCAAGGTAAATTATAACATAGGTATATATTTTGAAGTAACTTTTCTATTGTATTATTCTATTTCTTAAGCTCTTCGAGATAGATAAAACAATGTAATGACTTTAGGATATTTCCTGTAATGTTACTTTTTTTTTCATGTTTATACTAATAAATAAATAAATTTCCTCGCACAATGCATAGTAAAACGTTGTATGATACACGCGCGTAATAGTACATTACGATACAAGTGCAGAGAACAGGAAATTCGCAAGGAGTGGTGATAAATTAAAACACGACCGAAGGGAGTGTTTTAAATCGACACGAGTTGCGAATTATCTGCTCGCACGTGTATCGTACAACGTTTTACAGTACATATGGCTCTTTAAAGTTTCGACATACGCACGTACTTATAATCTGCTAATTACCGCACTCGTGCGGTAATATAGCACCATGTGTACTGTAAAGATGATTTTCGAATCGTGTCGCATTATAAACTCGCTCGCTACAATCGCTCGTGTATAAGAATGACACTCTTCGAAAATCACAAACTTTCCGCACTTGTATCATAAATAACTATTTTCGAATAGGACAAGTAAAAAAACCGGCCAAGAGCGTGTCGGGTCACGCTCAGTGTAGGGTTCCGTAGTTTTTGTAATTTTTTCAAAAACTATTGAACCTATCAAGTTCAAAATAATTTTCCTACAAAGTTTTTATAAAGTTCTACTTTTGAGATTTTTTTCATATTTTTAAAACTTATGGTTCAAAAGTTAGAGGGGGGGGGACACACATTTTTTTTTACTTCTGGAGTGATTATTTCCGAAAATATTAACATTATCAAAAAATGATTTTAGTAAACCCCTATTTATTTTTAAATACCTATCTAACAATATATCACACGTCAGGGTTAAAATGAAAAAAAAATCACTCCCCACTTTACGTATAGGGGAGGTACCCTAATAAAATATTTTTTTCCACTTTTTATTTTACCACTTTGTCGGCGTAATTGATATACATATTAGTACCAAATTTCAGCTTTCTAGTGCTAACGGTCACTGAGATTAGCCGCGGACGGACGGACGGACAGACGGACGGACAGACATGGCAAAACTATAAGGGTTCCTAGTTGACTACGGAACCCTAAAAATGGACACGCCCTATCGGCCCTATACAAATAAAGTCGTGTAATAGAGATATTTAATGTGGTGGTGGTATGGTTGGTGACTATAAAATAAATTAAATACCGTAAAACGGGGTGAGTAGGTTTAAGAGAAGGTTTGAGAGGGTGGTGAGAAGGGATTTTAAGGCTACTGCTACAAAAATAATGTATTCCAATTTAAAACGGAGCTATAGTAATACGCATAATAAAAAAAAAAAAACGATCCAACAATCTTCCAAAACCACCTTTGTATGAAAACCCCTCTCACCCCAAATACGAGGCACTTACGGGGTGAGGTGGGTTTTCCTCTTTATCGTCAATGTTATGAAATGGAACTACCCAAAATAAATCAAAACTAAAATACAAACGTCCGGAACACTTATTATATACACCATTCAGTTTTCATATGTAAAAATAAAATGTTATCGAGGTTTGAATTTCAGTTTTGACCCTACTCACCCCATTTTACGGTATATAAATTCTTTTTTTTTCAGACATTCGTAAGTCCATAGATTGTTAGTTACTCGCAAATTCCTTATCTAAACAGAAATTATAAAGCTGAAGAGTTTGTTTGTTTGTTTGAACGCGCTAATATCAGGAACTACTGGTTCGAATTGAAAAATTCTTTTTGTGTTGGATAGTCCATTTCTCGAGGAAGGCTGTAGGCTGTATAACATTACGTTGCGACCAATAGGAGCGAAGACGCGGACGAAGTCGCGAGCAACAACTAGGACTTAATATTAGTTAATATTAACTAACTCACAATTTGTGTATTTCTTTGATTTGTTGCTATTGGGCGTATTCTGACAATCAGAGTTTTCCCATACCTCTGAATTAGATGCAATAAAAATGAATACAAACACAACAATGGTCCAATGTAGGTATCACATGGTATTCAGAAGGCCCTTGACACATTTATGTAGATCAAAGATAAAATTTCATTGTGCACCATGCGGGGCGAACCTACTCGTAATACATGGATTCACGGATTTGCCGACTTCACCCATGTTGTTTCAAGTGCCGTATTATTATGGCAAAATGGCTTCATGGACTATTGTCTACACTGGAAAGGAACTTGTGAATAAACCATTAGTTTAAGCAACACTGGAGGGTAGAGTTTTGTATGGTCTGCTACATAAATAGGCATGCAATAGGTATGCATTAGTGAGAATAGATCGGATGTACAGAAATCGTTCAATTTAATTTCGTTGAAATTATATAGACTCATGGATACTACAGTTAAACTGTGCAAACAGTTTTGCGGGACGCTGTATTTATTTTTAAGTTTTTGTCAATTGTTTTGAAAATAAAATAATAAATAAGCAGGTCTGCTTTACTCTGATATCTGTGGATTGAAAGTGCCATGTATAGGGCCAGTGTCGAGCACTGGAGCATTTACCTTCAATTCAATTTATTTGGAACCATGTACATAGGTACAATAAAGACATGCAACTTAATGCTAGGTACAAGCAGTACAGGGACCCTGTTAGGGCGCAGCAAGTAATTATAATTTAATTTAAATACAATTCATAAAATATACGCTTAGATAAAAAAAAACATGAAAACAACCAAACAACCTTACGTGTTTTATAGACCTTCTAAGCGGATGTAGTGCCTTATTTTCGCATTACTTAGGTATGTACTTACTGTAATTTGGCAACTAACTACATATGGTACGTCATCGTGGTTGAATTCGTTAAACAGTTCGATTGTAGTTTTGGTTCGCTCAGTCGATTCTATAGGTCACGTCCACGTCACTTCACACTGCTTGCTCCCCAAGTGGAGCGTGACGAAAGGAAGCTCATAAGAACGGCAATTAAATGACATGTTCATAAATCTTTGACCAGCCCTAATTTTTAAATAGAGCAGGTCAAAGCATTTTCTTTAATCAGGACGAAAAGAGTTATAACTAATACTTAACATTTGCCTAACTAAATTAACGTTGAATAACCGCCCAAAAACGACTTCTGTGTGTTTTGTTGATACTATCTGAAAGTAAACTGATAACTAGCAAGAACACCATCTGGTGGATCCGCGCTGATGTATGCCAAGAAACCCGTCAATAGGTATGTACTTGCATAGAGCTGAACTATTTTCGTAAAGGCCGTGAACCATTGGATTACCTCACGTTTAGTTAAACAAATGAAATGAGTTGTAACCTTTCCCTATCGCTGTTGTTTCTGCGTCTGAGATTCATACGCATTAACAATAGAAGTAAATCATACTATGAGTAGGTGAGGATGACTCCATGAAGAATATTATAAATGGTTTACGTAGGTACTGTTTGATGTATATTTTACTCCGAGGTGCTAATGATTAATTTTCCCTAATTAGGGCTATATATTTAAACAAAAAAAGGATTCACCTAATATGTGTTTTACTTACATTACATCAGACGAGCCTAGGGCTAATACGGTTCCTGAATACAGTGTGGTGTAAGTATGTACGTACCTACCTATAGCTATATATTTTGAAATGAATTCTCAAGAAAGGTGTTTATTCAAATCCAATGTTTCTCGTTGTAATGTGCGGGAAGCGTAACCCGTACAAGGTCACCCTATATAAAAGGTGGGGGACAATCTAACACAAAAGGATGTAGTCCCAAACTAAGCAAAGTTTGTACTATAGCTACTAGAAACCGATATAAATAGGTACTCATCCTATCTAAATACATCCAAGACCCAGGAACAATATTCGTGATAAATGCACAAATATTGCCCTGACTGGGATTCGAACCCGGGACCTCGGGCTTCGTAGGGCAAGGTCACTACCACTAAGCCAAAGTGGACGTCAAAACATTAACTTGCCCTGGTCGATGTATGGTCATAATTAGCAGGTACAAACGGCCGCAGTCGTTCCTCGCCCGCGCCTACATTTGGAGGGTTAGGCAACCATTTTGCACAACATTAGGCAGTGTATCGTCTGTGCCAACGTGCCACTTATATTTTAGTCTCTCCATCTCAATTCATCCAGTTCGTGTCCCGCCGTAACCTTTGTCATACCACACTATACAACCAGCCGCGCGCAGGCCGATATTATCACGCAGACGTATCTGTTCACAAATAAATTAATTACACAGATCATTCAACAGATTAAAATAGTGAAGATAGCGATAGTAAACTGGTGATAAAATAAATCAATAACAATTTATCGACATTGCTGGGTACCTACCTACCTAATAAAAATCTAATACCTATAGAAAAAATCGTGGAGTAAATAACGATACTGAAGGTCACGATGATAATAATTTGAATAAGCTGAACAATCATGTGGCGGACAGTTTTAAGCTCTATTGTAATCGTTATCATTTTGGTGACTCATCTCAACTCGGCTCCACTTTATCCACACTGTAAGTATAATTATTATGGTTATAAATGTTATAATGTATGCCAGCATCAGAAGAAGCTACGCAAATGAACAATGTTAAAAGAACTCTTGACTATTCCCATATAATAAACAGTGTTGACCTCTTCATATGCCTAGTAACTGATGTTGACTGTACACTATAACGTCAACGTCCCAGTTCTCGTTACTGACCTAATACTTGTAGCCACTGCTAAATCTTAATTCATATCAATAGAAGTACAACAATCGGATTTTACTGATAGTAAAATTATATTAATCAGCAACTTTTTTAACTTTTTACGAAACGTCAAAAGTGCCTAATTATGCCTAATTCTAATTACGTCACAATTTGGTATGGTCTAACTGCGTCCTTCTTTCCATGTTTATTTATTCAAAAGCCTTTAAAATATCATAAATATAAGGTGTGGTTCGATTTTTTCGAATTATTTTCGTAAGATTTTTTTATTACAACGTAAGCAATATTTTTTGTCGCGTAAAATACCGTATTCTAGTGTTGAACATTGGGTTTTTCACCTTGTGTACCTATGTGCTTATTCTTAAAAACCTATACTGCAAATATATATTGACTATATTAACTATGTATCATACATCTCTTGAGATTAGATATGTTAATAGTAGATACTCTTTAATCTCATGCCGTTTCTCTTTACGAGTCAATATATACCTCTAACATCAGCGGAGGCCATATGGCCCTATATTTGGCAATTTGCCCAAAGTAGGTGTTAATAGTATCGCAATAGGTACAAGGAGGAGGTAGGCACAGTCAGCATCATAGAGTTAGTAGCCAAATATACTGCAACACGACTAATTTGTAGGAGTAAGGATGTGTATATATTTGGCTACTTTGATGCTAACTATACTATAGACAGAATTGTGTCCGTACATCGTAAGTAACAAACAAGCGTAATGCATGTAATATCGAGTGTCAAACCAGTTTTCATTCTGACATTTGACATTGACTAATACTAATTCATGGCTCAATCAAAGCGTATGTACTTTTTATGCTGACTGTACCAGTATATGGGGATGTATTTTTTTGATAGGTGCTTAATTATGTCTTGATACGAATACTGTACTTATAATTATAAGTTATTCCCACATGAAGTTTGGTCTTACTCTATACAGTCAGTAGAGATCATCCATTTTACGTAATCTCTTCCACATACCTATCACGTTCGCACCGTTACAAATTTACTTAAGTAATGAAATGTGCCGTATTGAATTTTATATTAGTCGAACATTGTTATTCGCAGCTCGCGGGCCGCGATACACAATAAGTAATGGACATGAAATGCCCAAGCCGTACGTGGAGGTGAAAAACGGCACGTACCACGGGAGCGGTCCGCGCGAGGAGGCGCGGGCCATGTGTTCCGTCAAGACCCTGGAAGTGAACGCAACTGCCAACGCCACCATAACTAGAAGGCTTCACGGCGTCGTTACTTCAAGTAAGCTCAATAGTAAAGTAAGGAAGGCCATCAATGAAAATTACTTTCTCTGCGAGAGCTAGTAGTCAGTTATAGCTATAGCCAACACTTTTTTTTTTACAAGCTTTTATGTTACTTGCAATGTTTCTATTACACTATTCTGTGATGTACATGTTGGGGCCAAATATTGCAACTAAAATTTTAAAGCAACTTTGTCATCAACCGATTGAGCCCGAATTTGGCATACTTATGTAAGTTCGGTGACAATGCAATATTATGGTACCACCGAGCTGATCTGATGATGGAGACAGGATCCACAGCAACTAGACAAAGACAAGACAAGACAAACTCGTCGTGTTTGAGTATAAAGGCTTGTACCAAAAATTAAAATAGTAGACAGAAATTTATTGCTAAGTATAGGTACTTCCACGAACTTTGATTTGTACACCTAGATATTTTTCTAGCACGAACGACTTGATGTAAGTGATTAACAAAATTAAAACATCGACAGTCCTGTTATCGATAAGTACCACTTCAACGTCATAGATAAAAGTTTGAAAATAAGGGTTGGTACCATAGCACATTGCAGTGGATCATAAACTTTGTTAGGTTCATATGAAATCGTTTTTTCTCTTCCTGTATATTCTTATGCTTGTCTGTGTTAATGTGTTTACTTCGCATTTGGTGCAAAATAATTTTGAACCACGAAATTCGATCTCTGGTAAATTTACAATAAACGAGGTGATTCTCTCTTCTCGGGACGTTTTTATGGGTGGCATTTTTTCGTATTCAGTCTTGTGTTTACAATATATTCGCTTTAACATTGGTAATATTAGGAATTAAATGTAATGTGCATTACGATTTTGCCTCTTTATCATTACTTCGATGAGTTGGATTACATGTGAATATTTTTAAATAGATGCTGCATGTTTTCCTCACAGACTTATAATGAAGTACATGCCGCAAGTACAGTGATTTTTACATTTTGTACGTCAGCGAAAATGCCCAACTATGAAGAAATAAAACGTGACTTCAGTAAAATGTTTTTGTCGTAGACACAGAACATGGACTTGATAAACTTCCCTTGCCTTAAATATTTTTGTAATTCTTTTCTTACACTACAATAAAGATAAACAAAAAAGATAATACACCCTGGATGTTTTATGTAGGCTGCTCTATATAAAGAAAATTATAAAAATAAATCAAATTAAAAGTGTACGGATTACGTTCAATTTGTACAAGATCGGTACACGCGGCGTCTAGGTAGGTAGCCGAAGTCTGTGGTTGTATGTACGTCTTGTCGTTGAAGTAGTATGTACTTATCGATAACAGGATTGTCGATATTTTTATTGTGGCAAGCACTAAACAAATCTTGTTCCTGCTAGAAAAATATCTAGGTATACTTATCACAATGGAATAAGGGTGGGTACTATATTTCAATCAAATGCCTGCACCACAAGCGTTTCTGTTTGGCCTTACGGTTGACTGGTAGAGAATGCCATAAGGTATAAAATCCGCCATTTGTACTTTTTTTAATTGTGCAATAAAGTTTAAATAAATAAATAATAAATAAGATGCAGCGGTGTTAACTTACCTTTGCTCTTGACTACCATAGGTAAGTTTTCGAGCCATATATAATGAATATTATTGTTGTACGACAGGAGAACTGCACAACTCAATACAGCGGTTGGAGGTGATCATATTTGGGCAGATGCAGCAGCTGTGGCAGAGTCTGGACGCGTTGCGGGTGCAGATTGGCGGCCGCGAGGCGCCTCTCCCAGACCGCCGGAGCGTCATGTTCCGGTTTCAGCCGGAAGGCTAGGCCCGGCCCAACCCTAACCTAAGCCCGCGTATACGCAACATTGCGCGGAATTGCGCGCTTGTCCGAATGTATAAATAAATAGACGCTATAGTGCCGCGCAAATTTCAGCCTGTGCGTAAACGCAGCCTAACTAGTTGTAAATAGACGAACGTCAAAACTATTTTACCAAACATGACAATTAAATTGGGATGTCTTCATCTTTTCACTTTGAGATTTGAGTTGTGCGAAAGGGACGAAATACATTTTACTTAAGGCGCAGGGTAGGGCAAGTCATTCTCCATACAAAGGTTGTGCAAGTTTTTTTACGTTAGTTTTGGCACTACAGCATTTAATTTTATATTTTGTTGGTACATATTGGATGTACGCAGAGCTCGATGTTAAACTTTGCATTATTTAAAAAAAAAAATACAAAAAAAAATTTAAAAAGAAAAACATCAAGACATAGCTAACAAAAAAATAAGCATATAGACCAAACATAGTAACTGGAGTGCAAACACAAACGAAGAAAAACTTGCACAAAGTTTGCATGGAAAGAGCTTGCCCACCCCTTCACCTTAAACTAGAAAGCTGATCTATATGAATTAATTGCCAAATTCTAATCATACATAAATTAAAGAGTCTTGTTTGGACGTAATTGTTCTGGTAGTAATTTTGTTTCCCATCCATTTTCGTAATATCTAATAAATATTACAACATATAGCTGTCGTTACCATAGTAATTCTGATTTTTAATCGACTTCAATAGAAGGAAGGAGGTTCTCAGTTCGTCTGCATGTTTGTTTTTCTTTTTTTATATATGTTACCCGATAACTCTTGACCAAATCGGCCGATTTTGATAATTCTTTTTTTGTTTCAAAGCATGTACCTCCAAGTTGGTCCCATATAAATTTGGTGCAGGTCAGATGATGGGATCTAAGAGGAATCGAGGGAGCTCCTCAAATTTGATGGGCACGCATATGCCGATTTTGGGTATTTTCTGTAGGTTACCAAGCATTGGCTCACGGAGACCACACATTGTGGCATAGCGAAGTACAAACTATAAAACTTTCTGATTTCTGCAATAGTGAGAATAGATCAGATGTACAGAAATCGTTCAATTTAAATGAGCGGATCTACTTTACTTTGATACCTGTGAGCAAAATACTACCTACCAGTTTTCATTTTGACATTGCCTAATAAGGTTTCAAATTAACAGACGTGAGCGTGTCAATCATTTAACCCTTTAAACGCCAAGAGCCTATAAAGTGGTCGTGTGTCGTGCCCACCACGCCAACAACCACTAAAAAGGTCGGCGTGAAGGTGTATTTTGATCATGAAAAAATTCAATTATGAATTGTTTTTATTGGTTTAAACGTTACATCAATTTTTGATATCTTGGCGTCTGAGTGATCACTTCATTCAAATATGATGGCGTTCAAAGGGTTAATACGATAATAGATAGCCACTTCGGGTTTGGCCGATGATACAGCATTATTCACTATATTTGTACACACATGATTATCCTTAAATTTTAAGGTCTATGTAAAGTAAAACACAGAAATGTAATTAAATTTCATTTATTAACAAATTAGTAACTGAACTGATCAGCAGACTAGTCTGGCCGAGCGCGGGCAGAGCGGCGCCCGGCCAGGCTATAACAATAAACAAATACCTTCGTTAGTTACATTAAAAGTTTGTAATACTACTAGCTACCATTAATAAATTAAATATTAACAAATGAACAATTCTATTATGCATTTATTTAAAATTATAGCTTAAAACCTACGTGTTGTTAGATTAAAATTTATTGTGAAACATATTAAAATATTAATGTCATTTTTTAAAATATTTGCTTAAAATACTAAATTGGACGAACATAAAGTACACATTAATATAATCATAAGTATTTTGTCATTCGATTGTAATAAAAAATATGCATGCGACACTAGCTATACGGCTGCTACTGGTCAAGATTTTAGCTTCCTGCAGTATCTTCTGAAAACTGAAGAAGTAAATTTCGTGTAGCATGGAAACTAAAATCACAGCACCACGTACTAGCCGCTTATAGAGACACGCGATAATTACATCGCGTGTCAAATTAATAATTCGAATAAATTTCATTCGTTATATATTATTTATATGTATAAAATAATATGAACGCTTAGGCTATTTCGTATGGGTTGGGTTAGTGGCGTGGGGATGTCAAGCGCTATTGGCTTGTATGTACCGACGCAGCTCTTCCTGAGTGTCGAAGATCATGACGGGGAATGGCGAGCCGGGCACGTGGCGGCCCGCCCACCGCACCTCCACGCGGTAGTCTCCCGGCTCCGTCGGGGAGAACTGCCGACATACACATATTCTTTATTCAATGCCCCGCTTCGTTACCTTGAAATCGGCACGAGTATGATAATATGGTGTTACGTCTATTCCTGGAGATAAATATCCTTCACATTGTGACTACTGAGTTCGAGAATGATGAATATTTCAGTAGCAGCGATAAATAAATGCGCATACCGATTTAGTGAATAATGACGAGTTCGGCGCAAATACTTACGTTATAGTCGACTTAAAAAATATCATTGCGAATTCCTTATGTGTTTTAGTACTCGATACACTCACGGTTTAATCGATTCAATATATGTAATTAGTAGCTACTTGAAAACTCCATTTAGGACATGAAGCTTATAATTATCTGTATATAAACCAGCATAGCTAGCACGATAACTTATACCATTTCGTTTTATGTGACGTTTTAGTACATTTCGGCCACATAACGTGACAATATAGACTATCGTACTAACTAGGCTGTAATTAAAATTCCTTAAAATAATAACCTAAATCCAATTCAAAGCTTTACTAATTACAAACTAACCAGCAACGACAATATGGTTTAAAACCTACGCTTACCCTGTTATTCGCCAGTCTAGTGATAATCAGAATGTATAGCATTAAAGTCACTGAAGATTTTTCTTAATGAAAATGTTCATTACGGCTCACGGACGCCGGTTGTAGTATTTGGGTCAATTCATTTTTTCTTGTCCTTCACATTTTCTTTATTATTTTTTACCGAGACATGTATATTTGATAAAATCTATATATTCTTATAGCCAGATAAACAGTCTATTTGAACATATATGTAGAATCTCGCAGAAACACGAACTATTGAAGAAAACAGGTTTGTCCAGGTGACAAACCACTATTTTCATACAAATTCGGGGGACACTTACGAGGGGTGATCAATAAGTTTTGATAATCGGTATGAACCACCCTGTTAATGATATTCTTTTAATGTGGGCTATACCATAACACTAATTATCATTAAATTAGAGTAAAAATATGTAAATATTATTCATTTGTTTTTCTGTAATCGCTCAACAAAAAACATCTGAATAGAAAAATAACAAGATGGCAAAAATAAGAGTTGGTTTTGTAATTATTTGGTGTGGTGTTGAAAAAGTCCTGATGCACCTATAAAGAATATTGTAATTGAAAATAAAACCTTGGTTTATCATTATGATTTAAAGAATAAGCAAGTTATCTGTGCAGTGGCATTTTTTATCTGCAGCTCTGTCACCAAAATTAGGGTGTATATTTGGACTTCTTCCTGGACTATTGACGCCTACCAATAAAAACTGCGAAATTAGCTTTCACCGATTGAGCTTAAATATTATTGGAGAGTTGTATAACCTTATTCTATCAGAGTTGTAAAAAATATTATAAATAAACTGAAAAAAAAAAGTCACGAATTTTCAGCATTAATTGTACTTCAGAGCAATTATTGGCAAGGGTGCTGCTCTTCGAGTAAAGATCAGAAGTGATAACCGTTCCCATTGTTATTTAGCCCTAACTTCCGACTACTACTTCTCATTCACATATGTTCAAAACCAACTACATGAAAATCACGAGCTGGTAATGACTTAGAGAAGGTATAAAATTTGACCTCAAAAACTAAAATTGTTTTTCTTTGGGCACAATAAAACAATTGAATGACGTTAATAAGGATTTGAAAATACAAAATAATATCTCCCATATTTAATACTGATTATCAAAACTTATTAATCACCCCTCGTCCGTCCGCTGGCTAACCAGTGAAAATGAATATTTTTTATTACCGTTGTCGTGTAGTTTCATGCCATAATGTATTAGCTAACAAATGTAACAACAATCAACAACAGCTGAGATCGTGTTTTCTTGGAAATTTCTTTCAAACTGCAAATTGTAGTAAACATGAGGACACTAAAAAGTTGATTCACCCATTTTTAAAATGGTGATAGCGGCTTCGTAACTATACTCCGGTCGCCGTGCGTGTCGCACAGGGACCTAAACGCCCGGCCAGTATCGGACATGATAGATCGCATCCAGTTTTGTGAAGACTATGGCTAGGACTGACCTTGCAGAGTATTGTGCGGTCCTTCTGGCTCTCGCGCTGCATTTCGACGCGGAAGGCGCCCTTGGGGCCGCGCACTCGTACCGTGAGCTGGCCGGCGCCTGCGCCGCGCGTGTCGCACAGGAACCGCGACTGGAACGTCGCGAGCACGCCCGGCTCCACGCCCGGACCGTAGACGCGGACCTAACAACACATTTATTAGGTTATACATGTATAGGTGGAGATTCTTTGTACACTGTCTTGTCCCCCTGAGTCTTGTTGTGTTGAGTAACGTAACACACTTATTACTATTTAGTACGTATTAGTAAGGTTATAAAACAGGCAATAAACAAAACGTTACGAGTATGTATGTATATCAAAAATTATAAGCCACCGATAGGGGTAATTAAATTATATGGACCTTCACACTTTACAGCTATACCCTTCTAAATAAGTAAATTTTAAGCAGCAAAACGCAAAATAAAGAGTTTATTTCACATATCACAAGCTTAACAACTAGTTGCCCTCCATAAGAGTCAGCTTAGCTACATGGTTCTGGAGTGCGTAGATGTCAATGCCGCTCCACCATAAGTGCGTGTTGCGCATCAAGGACCACCCTACAACCCATGGATTAAAGTCTTTATCTGACCAGATAGAACAACAGTTTATTCCAAAACTAGCGAAATTCAGAGGGTTCATCTAACTACAGAAGGACTTCACAGTTACTTGACTATGGGTAGCCCTTATTTCGTTCCAATAAGGTTCAGGAATGGTGGTGGTGGTGGGAACTCTGATGAGAGTACCGCTGCCGGGACTAAACAGAATTATTTGGGTTCCGTAGCCCACTAGGAGCCCTTATGGTTTCGCCATGTCCGTTTGTCTGTCTGTCTGTTCGTCTCTCTGTCCGAGACATGATCACTTAAGCTGTTTTTGAGTTATCGTAAAAAGTCTTTCCTTCTTAGTAAAAGACGTAGGAAACGCTGCGAAAGTATTCCCTTTTGCTTGTTATTGATTTTTTTAGAGTAAGTTCATTGGGCAACTACGGAACCCTACACTGAGCATGGCCTAACATGCTCTTGGCCGATTTTTCTTATTTTGAATCGAGCTGTCTAAAAAGCTATTAAATAGGAAAAGATTGAACACGCCAAGCAGTCGCCCTCGAGGCTCTAGCACTACGAACACCTACCTTGGAGGGGTCCGGCGCGCCAGCCACCTTCAGCACGAACGGCGAGCCGGGCACGTGGTCGCCGGCGAACTGCACGCTGAGCACGTGCCGGCCCGCCTCCGCCGGCTTCACGTTCAGCGTGAACGTGCCGTCGCCGTGCTCGTACAGCTCGCAGTACGCCACCTGATAAACAATCGCCGTTTTCTCTAAGATTGCCGTAAACGTGGAAGTTACGTGGGAGAGCAGGAACAATTTTACTTCAGCGGCTCGACCTTTGCGGTTTTGTTGCTTCAAACCAGTGAGCAAAATGCAATTTTGCTGCGAGCGTGAAAAAACTATTTTCATATGGTACGTTAGTCGCGGGTCATCTTTTCATACTGCGGGGTGTAATACAAAATTGGAACATTTAAACTTCATTCTCTCTGTTATTATTCCTTTGCGTTATATGTTCTCGCCGCTGAGGTGAAAAGTTGTATGCATGTCGCATATTGAGTCCCTCGCTACGCTCAATTATGCTTGCTCGGAACTCAACATCAATACTTGCAGCAAAAAACTACTTTGCTGTCTTGTTGAACACATAACTATTTGACGTTTTACGAGTAGGCTTATGTTTATCGAAAGTTAATTCCAATTTAGACTTTTTTCCCCACAAGGTCACGTCCGTCACGTTCACCGTTTTCATGTGTACTCGTATATAGTAGCCAACTGTCGCGGTCCCGGCGCACCCACCTTGTTCGGGCCGGTGCAGTGCGCGGTCAGCTCGCCGGGGCCCGCGCGGCGCGTGTCGATCCAGGAGCGTATCTCGCGGCCCACCACGCCGCCCGCCAGCCCCGCGCCGGAGCACACCACGCGGGACGCGTCGCCGCTCTCCGAGCCCGCCGTCACGTTCACGGTTAACGGGCAACCTGCGGACACAAGGTCGTTAATAGAAGGCCCGATCAACGTTGACGGGCTACCTGCACACGATATGTAATTGTAAATACTAAAGATCGTGCACCGTTAATGGGCAACCTCAGCAACCGCGTGTCAGCGGAAAAACAAAATAACCACGCATTACGTTTTTATTGACATTATTTCCTTGATTTAAAATGGAGTCGAGTGTTGGTTGCCATGACAGTCACTTCTTAAGTAGTATATACCCATCAAACCAGTTAATTTATATTAAGTTGCTTGAACAACTGTCGTCGACTTGGCTCTGAAATACCTTTTCACTTCTCATGCTCGTAAAGTTGTTCCTTATGTCGCGGGAGCTGCACAAAACGGCTTTTTACGCTTTTGCTGTTCAAGTTACTATTACACCAGAAACTCTTGTATGTTTATACATACATTTATTCGCTAGGTAATAAATATTACACATATTTATAACAATATCTTAGAAAAGTTGAAAATCCCGAAATTTTCACACACACACACACACATACACGCGCATACACACACACACACATCTACAGCTTGTAAATATGGATTGTTGTTGTTGTTGCTGTCCTAAGGCACCTCGGAGGTGCAAAGGGCCTTCGATAAATCGCGCCCCGCCTTCCTGTCTTCAGCCACGCTTCTGGCCTCGCTCCAGCTCAAATATGGATTGGATAGTCTTAAATTATGTTTAGAGGAATGCCCCTTGTATTTTTTTATCCTTCAGGTTATCTGTACATTCATCATCTTATTGTATAATCTCTAACTGTTTTCTGTCGGCCCTCACGATACAGGCTCGACCACTAGTTCGAGCCTGTATCGGTAAGGGCCACTGATAATGTTAACTACTGTATTGCTTTTTTGGTAAATAAATTATTTTGTAATTTGTATTTGTATTTATTCCAAAGCTCAATATATCAAAAACGGCTGAACGAAGATACTAGAACTGAAGAGAAAGATTTTCATGAAACATAGCTCGGGATAAAATTATCTATGATACAAAAATTTTTTTAACGAAAATCGGTTCATCCGTTTGGGAGCTACGATACACAGACAGACACGTGAAAAGTATAATACCCCTGTCTTTTTTCGTCGGGGGTTAAAAATAGGTACCTTTGACGAGGCGGCCGGCCCACGTGACCCTGAGCTGGTGGTCGCCGGCGCGGCGCGGCGTGTAGCTGGCGCGCCACAGCCCCGGCCCGGCCGCCGCCAGCGCCACCGGCACGTTGTCACCCTCGGCCGACGTCAGCGACGCCTCGGGCGCGCCCGGGCCCGCCGCGCTACCGTCTGTAGCACACGACATCATATTATTATTCTCAAAATTGGCCGTAAAAGTGGACGTTACTCGCTACATATTTAAAGGTGAAGTGTACAGTTTATGGTCAGTAATAAAACTAATAAAAAAAAAAAAAACGAACATTGCAGGCTAACCCCGCACGACTACAATGTTACATATAAATTGCTTTATTTGTCCAGTTCCGAGCCTTTTAAAAATAACAAACAGCCATAAAAGAGATAGCGCGTGTCGTATACAGCCAATTCAAGTCGTATTTTTCTGTTGGAAACGCGACATTTTTGCGGTTTTCGGCGGAATGCCGAGTCTAGTAAAGAAAATAGTTTAACTTGCTGTATAATCAGATTTTAATGAACACTGCTACGATTACCGACGGTTTAAAACTAACCCTGAAGATGAACATATTTCTAAAGAAGACATCGATCACATGTGGATTAAGACGAAAGGATTACTGAGTTCCCTGCTATTTGCCCTTCGAGTTCGTCAGTCAGTGTTCAAATCTAGAAGAACAGCGCTTGCATGAATTTATATGTGCGGCGTAGTATGTCATTTCCTCACCGCTCCCGCCCTTGGCCGCCGTAAGCGCCACCACCGCTCGCCGCGAAATTGTCACTATCCTGAGCTACAGGTACTCACCGACAGTGAAGACGGCGGGCGTGTGCGGAGCGGCGTGCGCGAGCCCGCGGCCGGCGAGCGTGACGCGGTCGGCCGTGTTCCCGGACGACACGAGCGCGCGCCGAGGCGCCCCGCCCACCAGCGCGCCGTTGTACGTCAGCTCCAGTTCTTGCTCGCCGCTCACGCCCTCGGCCGCCGTCAGCGTCACCACCGCTCGCCCCGATACTGTCTCTACGCCTGCAATATTTTGTAACTGCGTCAGAATTGTAACAAAAACAAAACTGCACAAAGGTCACTTTCTTAACGTTTTAAACTAATTCAATAAAATTTATGTTTAATAAAGTCATGATCTAGCACATTTAATTAGAATATAAAACACAGTTTTTTTTAGTTAACAGCTGGAATAACTGTAAGACCGTGCTCTTCACTTATTTTGTGTTAACAAGGCAAGCTAAACTTAGTTTTATTGGTAAGGTTGCAGTTCTGACTACGTGTTAATACTTTATAATACTTACGCTGATGCCGGCCCGCCAGTAGGCACTCCAAGGTGCCGGGCCCCGCGTTGCTTGTGTCGAGCACGAGCTTGGAGGGCGCGCGCACGCGGCCCGAGCTGTCCGCGCCCCAGCCGCCCACCGGCACGATCGCCGACGTGTCTATCACCTGCGCAAACACACCGTTTGGATGTAACAGTATTACCAATAACATCCACTATGCGGCTCCCGTGTCAGCCTTTATACCCCGGCCATTCACTCGTCGAGTGGGCATGGACAGCATGGACACTTCTTTTTGCGAGGAAAGGAGACCGACGTAGTGTGGCCACGTAACTCGTCATGCCCACCGTGTGGCCGCCGTAACCACAGAACGAGGGTAACATCGCGGCAGCGCGAGGATGGCAATAGGCACTGCTTTAAACAACATAAAGGCGCGCTTAAAATACGATCACTTACTGCACCAATACTCGACAATGTGGAGGTTAACACTCTCCATAAGGAATCTATCTGCGAGTCGAAAGCTATGGAACTTGAGCAACTTTCAACCGTAGATATACAAGTGCCATTAAATCGTTGTATTGGTCGTTAAATACTGCGTTCTTTTGCTTTGCATAAGGATTCTATTGGTAAGTATTAATTTACTCTTCGAAAATAAAAAATAACATCATGTTTAAATTTTCGAAGTCTATTAAAATCTTTTCATGTTTTTTTTGCGATCTTTTGACGCGTACCCACCCCTATCTATCCCTTTCAGACCGGAAAATCAGCACAGTGCTGACGTAAAATTAAGTATATTGGCATATATTTTCAACTTGACAATTCGTTGTAACGTAGAGTAAGGATTTCTATAGACATCCTACACGAGTTCCACCAGGAGGGACAGAAAAGTTCTTACGCACTTAGAGCATAGATAACTGGAGTGGCCATCAGCGCATCTTACCAAACAAAATATTATGCCAATTTTTGCGGGGGGCGAGGTAACACACATATAACAAAACTACGCACACTTACAATATATTGTTCCATTACCACGCACCCACACTAAAACAATCAACTCACGCACATTCAAACTACTAAAGTTGAACAATAAAAGTCAACCTTATTAACGTTAACGTTAGATCCATTACTGGGTTACTATCGGATGGCCAAAATGACCAAAGTCGATAAGGACCATGTTTCAAAGAAATTCTCATAAACATTAGTCCTTATTTCTTTAAATACGGTGACGTCAAGGTGACGTTTCATAGCTAGCCCTAATGGTCAAGCACGAATGTTTTTAAATCGATTTTGTAAACGATGCTCGATTTACGATTAGAAATAAAACTTGATTTGCGCATAAAATTATAAATAAAGCAATTGCGCAAACGTGGAATAAAATTATCATCAATCTTTTTGTAAATTTGATAATGTACAACGTATAATTACACTAAACAGCAGATAAAGGTGTTTTCACGGAGCTCTTCACACGCCGAAAACGATTTCGAGACTGACTTATAATCGATTAATGAAGTAGTTTTTAATAATTTACATAGTGCACATAGTGCCTATTTTTGGCAGAGGGATAAGTACACTAATTGCTACTCCAGTTATGTATGCTCTAAGCTTACGCAGCTAAAGTGAGAACTGGTCTTAAACGTCTAGCGGCTTACCAACCTCTTCAATTTGGGAGAGTAGTAGAGTTTATTTGCCTCAAACTATTTGACATAACGTGGACATGACATTGAGGCTAATAAGCTCTGTCGCTCTTATTCAATTTAGTATATGACCACCTTCCTCGGTATTATTTGACGTCTTCTCCGGTCTACTCTGAGCTGGTAACCAACCACAATTGTGTTGGTCGGTTTCGAAAGGGAGTGACGCAATGTTGTAAAGGACCACTGGCCATTATGTATAAAAGGTGGAAAAACCAACAGAGCCAAGAGTTATGTAATTAAACCGGTATTTTCGTGTACTTCATTTCATTATATGGGCACCAAGTTAAGTTATATTGTAGAACTGAGGTATATTCATATTTTAGTCTGAGTGATTTTGACGCATGGTCCTTTAAAGACGGCCTGTTTAGCCTAGTTGGTAGTGAAGTGGTTGGTAGTGAGGCAGTGGCCTCCGATGCTAGAGGTCCCGGGGCCGAATCCCGGCCAGGGCATTATTTGTGCATTTAGCACGGATATTTGTTCTTGGGTCTTGGATGTTTTCTATGTATTTAAGTATGTATTTATCTATATAAGTATGTATATCGTCGTCTAGTGCCCATAGTACAAGTTTTGCTTAGTTTGGGACTAGGTCGATTTGTGTAAGATTGTCCCCAGAAAAAAGTACCCAATTGTGTGAAACGTACTTTGACAGAGAAAGGGCTGCCAGGCAGCGGTCCGGCGGCGGTGAATATCCGCACTTCGTATAGGCCGACGACGAGCGGTATGTACGCGCAGAGCCACTCGCGGGGCGCTCCCGCCGCCACGCGGCACTCCAGCAGCCCCGACGACGGGCCCTCTTCCTCATTGCCCTCAGTCAGCTTCTCGACCTGCGGGAAAATAATACTACATTGCAGTGGCCGCTGCTGACTACGAGAACCGGTGGTGCGCTAATTTATGGCTTTAATTTATAACTCAAAAATTGCAATACAACCACATTTGACGGCCTGCCATTTTCACGGATATTTGTTCTTGGGTCTTGGATGTTTTCTATGTATTTAAGTATGTATTTATCTATATGAGTATGAATGTCGTCGTCTAGTACCCATAGTACAAGCTTTGCTTAGTTTGGGACTAGGTCGATTTGTGTAAGATTGTCCCCCAATATTTATTTATTTTCCTACTAACAATTTTATTTTTTATGTATCACCCTCAATTCGTCGATTTTGGTCCCTGGCAAATTGTTTAAAAGACAGTCACACTCACTTTACAAAAACAAACAATAAACACGAAACCAGGGGTGGTTTACTACCGTGACGTCATCGCGCCGTGCAAAGTACATGCGGCCGCCGGCTCACACGTCGTGTGACTATTCAATGGTTGCGGCGCAGCGTTACGGATCGCACAAACACGCGCTGCTGTACCGCTGTACGATCATAAAATAATCCGTTTCGTGTTAAATAATAAAGTCAAAACCACAGCATTATTGTATTGCAGCAGGTTTTAAAAAATATCTTTATATAGTTACCCATATTCTGTGTCTTTATCTTAAAATGTTGAAAAAACTGTCAGTTATCACTCTAAAAAATGTCAGTAAAAATTAAACGGGTAAAAATTAAAATTAAACCATATATTAAAATAGGTTCTCGCTAGTGGTAACCCTAGCGCTGAGGGCGGGGCCTCGAAAGAGCGCTTTGCGTGCGATTGAAAGAGATGGCCACGTTTAGGCACGTTCGGCATACCTCGGGGGATTTGTTAACAGAGAAACTTCTGTACTTGTACTCTTACTTATTCTGTGACGAAACGAATAATGGCGAGCTGCACGGACAAGGACGAAGAAAAGTGCACAGGACATGTTATTTGTCAAACTTTCCATACATTAAAATGTTAACGAACACAGCTTACGATTACAGACAGTTTGGTGCAAACCAGCCTTAGAACGATGAAGATAGTTTTTCTCGTCTCTACAGATGATTGTATGACTTACCTGCACGGTTGGCGCGGCGTGGTCGGCGCAGTGTATGGTGAAGGCGGCTCTCCCTACTGCTCCCGCTAACCCCGCCCAGCAACACCTAACCTACTGGCAGGCCGTTATACATCTTTTACCTGCACGGTTGGCGCGGCGTGGTCGGCGCAGTGTATGGTGAAGGCGGCCTCCTTGCCGACGTGCGCGTGCGCAAGCCCGGTGCCTGCGCAGCGCGCCGCGCCGCTGCTGCGGCCGCTCAGCACGCCCAGCGACACCGGGCTGCCGGCCACCGGCGCGCCTGTCGATACACACATGAGGTCAATAAGCTGTTACCAGACACATCAAATATTAGACGTTAATATCGTTATAAAACTGAACTAGATGGCGCCGCGCTGCGCTTACATTATGGTCTGACTGACTGGATGGTCACACGTTAGTTGGTGGTCGCGTGTTTTACTGCGCTCTTAAGTTTCGCAACGTTCGTCCACTAAATGCCGTTGCTCGTGAGGATGCCAATAAAACTCATAATATTGGTGCTGGATGCCGTCACGTCCTCAGGGATGCGAACGCGAATCTTGTCCATCGTCTCGCACTCTACCAGCTCACTCATGTCAGCTACCTGCGGATGTTCACGAGCCACGAGGATGCGGACGCGAGTCTCGCCCATCGCCTCGCACTCACCAGCTACCTACCTCCATAGTTGACGTAGATGCGGTAGTGCGCGGGCACGGTGGCGCGCAGCCGCACGCGGTGCGTGTGTCCGTCCTCGCGGATATCCACCGGGATCCGGACACGCGTCTCGCCCATCGCCTCGCACACAACCTCCAGTTCGCCCACGCCGGCCTCCTTTGTATCCACTGTTGGAGAAGTACCAAATTATTTCTTGATATCAATGTAGCGAAAATGATCGGAATAAATCATTTTTACAGTCGCGGCGAGATGCTTAATAATCGCATATATCAGTTCAATCTTGTTTAGGTACGGTCCTGTTTTTTTCATTTGTGACCTATTTCTTTGGTATTCTATAAATTTTGACAGGTTGGGGGAGTGTGTGTTTACACTTTCGTGCAAGTTCTACTATTTTGTTTTTATCCATATTCGTCTTTCAGCAACCAACCTATCAGTATCGCAAAGGCAATAATATAAAAAAATTCTAAAGGTATAAACAAAAAATTAAAAATTTGGTGCCATACAATTTTTTCCCTTTGATTAGAAATTTAGAATTTTCGTTAACAGACGTTACTGCTTAATACAAATTAGTGAAACCCTCTTCCAGGCCGCACCAATCTAGAAGGCTTTAGAAAATACAAAATTATATATGCGAAATGGTTACGATTTGGTGATACATTTCAAGCCATGTAATTTTTTTATGAAAATTTAATTTGAATCTTAAATCGGAGAACTAAGATTGAAATTCTATTGACACATATATTATGTGGTCAATATACGTACTACTAAGTGTTAATAAACAAATAGCTAGTAATAACTAGAAGGAAAGCTATTAAAGTTAGATAATGACTTACCTGTGAAGTTGACCGGGGTTTGTGTGATGATGTTACCAGTCGGCAGCCCAGACATGATGACTTTATTGGGGTCGAACGACTCACACGTGTACGGACTGCCCGTCACGGGCTTCGACAAATGAAGCACCTCTGCGGATGGAACGACAAATATGTTACAAGCAGCACTTTCGACGTATAGATAAATTGGCATGTGCCCACATTGCACGAACCGATGGCCGTAGAGGAGGAAAGGTTCTCGAGTGGCGACCGCGCACCGACAGGCCCAGAGTGGGTAGGTAGACCCATAAGGGGGGCCGACATGGTAAAGGTCGTGGGAGTCCGTTGGATGCGGGTGCCGCAGGACCGGTCATTGTGGCACTCTTTGGGGCACGACTATATCCAGCAGTGGACGTCCTTCGGCTGATATGATGATGATGGCTAATGCTGATATGATGCGGTAAATTTGCTCAATCAAGCGTGAGCCATGTAATGCCATGTAATGTATGTTGAGACATGTAATTTATAGCCTTGATAAAGGAGCTTTTGTGTTAAAATTAAATGAAACAGTAAAAATGAGTCTGTATTTTTTTATAATAATAGGTTATTTTTTTATTGAAACGGGGTGTACAATCACATGTGTCGCACATTGGGCGGTAAGAGGATAAAAAAATAAAATAAACATTGGAACACAATCTTACACAAACGGACTTTGTTGCCGAGTTTCTTACGCCAGTTCCTCTCGTGGCAGAGGTTTGTTTTTCTGCACCTGTGGTAGCTTATTGACATAGGTGCATATGATATGCCTAAATTGAAGAATAAAGAACTTTTACTTTTTCAATTTTGTTCCAAACTAAATAAAGACGATATACATACATACATATATAGATAAATAAATATTTAAATACATAGAGAACATTAACAAGAACAAATATTCGTGCTCATCACACATATAAATGCACTGAACGGGCTTCGAACCCGGGACCTCCGTCTTCGAAGGCATGGTCTCATGTGAAAACCACCAACGTATTACTCACCTATCGTGCTCTGCCCGACTTCCGTGATGGTGTACTCGGCCTGCAGCAGGCCCGACTTGGTCTGGTAGCAGCGCACGGGCAGCGCGCGCGAGCCGGGCCCCGACACGACCACGTCGAACTCGCGCGCCGGCCGCCCCAGTGTGTCGATGCTGAACGAGGCCACGCGCCCCACCTGCGCCTGGTACAGCCCTAGCCCGGACGCTGATACCTGTAACAATGTCACAGCAGGTTACAACCATAGCCCGGACAGACATAAACTCATCTAGTTATAATAAACTCAAACGACCAAAATTTGTTTATGAACTGGTACGGGTCGAAGGAGTAGGTATATCACATTCATAAATATACTCATTGGCAAAAAATGGCCCAAAATCGTAGCAAAATGTTTGAAAACCGAACTAAATTTGAGCCTTTTTTCTGCTGCTAATTATATATAAATCGCTTTAGCTTTTAAGATTACAAGGAAAGAGACAAGCAAAAATATCGATCAATGGGCGCGCGAACATTTCACCGGATCAACTCAGAGCTAATATCACTAAGATGAAGATCTCGATCGCATTCGCACGATTTGAAATATACGTGTATATACTCAAACTTCGAGTTTGATTACAGGTCCAGATCGCGTTGCCACAGTGTGATCTTAGTTTAGCAACTTTCACTGCCAACGATTTCCTAGCGCTATGCTACACAGAGAAAAGCGCCTACTAAATGAGTGTCCAGATAGGTTCTTGGCCATGAACGTGTTAAAAACGGAGCTCCGCAGTGCAGTGGCAGCTATAGCCCATTAGCCAGTGGTCCAAGGCCCACAAACTGCTAATCAAGTACCTATTAATAAATGTAGGCCCCGTTTTGTTAAGGAAGCAGCGTGCTCTTTGAATTTAAAAAGCGGTTCATGATCAGAAAAAGTCCAAGAAACCCTGAGCTATGACAAAGTGAGTCTCTTTCGGTCTCGCGGTCCTCTACTTATACGAGGGCTGCCTTTGAAGTTGTGTCGTTTGGAAAAACTAAAGACAATTTAAGTGTTAAATGGTATTTATTGTTTTTCAAAGTAATCACCGTGATATGTAATACACTTTTTCATTCGATCGAACTAATTTTCGAAACACTTATTCCAGTCCGAAGTCGGGGTCTCCAAAATGGCCGTTTTGTATGCCTCAACCGCTTCTTCAGGCGTCTGGTACCGTTGACCACGAAGTCGTTGCTTATTTTTGGAAAAGTAAAAAAATCGTTAGGGCTTAAGTCTGGACTGCACGGCGGGTGATCCAGAATTTCGAAGTTTTGCTCTTTTAAAAACTCAATTGTTTGCCGGGCGGTGTGCGAGTTCGCATTATAGTGGTGCAGTCTTATACGACGTCTTGGGTTATTTTTTCGAAACTTGACTTGACTTCTGGTAAACAGACAGTGGTATACCAGTCAGCATTAACCGTTTTGCGATCCTCGATCACGATGGTGGCAACGTGGCCACATTTCGTATTTTTCGAAGTGCTCCGTGAGCGTATTACTTTGGTCGGTTTTGGCTCATCGATCAGTCGACTGCTGTTTAGAATCGGGATCGTAGGCATATATCCAAGATTCGTCACCACTGATAATGTCGTAAACATGTTTCGAGTTTACTCGGTTGAATTGCCGCAGAGTTTTGCGACACCATCGAGCCGTTTTTTGGTCTTCACTGAGTAAATGTGGTATCCAGCGTGAGATCAACTTTTTACGCCTAAGTGATCATGCAAAATACTGTGAACACTGGTCCCTGAAATACTTAAGGAAGCTTCTATCTCACGGTATGTCGCATGGCGATCTTCGACGATCAGTTGCCGTACAGCATCAATGTTCTCCTAGGTTACGGCTGTTTTTGGTCGACCTTCACGATGTCTATCACCAAGACTAGAGCAACCACGTTGAAATTCAAAATACCAGCGTTCCACAATCCGGAGGCATGGTGCTTTATAATTGAAAACCGTAGTCAACTCTTCGAAGCACTGAAGTCGCGTTAAGCCCCTTTTGAAGTTGTAAAAAATTAAGGTTTGCAAACGACAGAACTTAAAAGGCAGCCCTCGTAAGTAGTATCCGTACGGGTACCACCGGGGAATGGGCAGCGGCATTCCTGGAGTGCGGTGGAGATACTGCGATCGCTAACTCGCATGCCATGCGTGGCGAATACGGCATTTACACTCACTCAGTGCACTTCAGGTCGTTTGTGGTGATTTCTAGCCGAAGGGTGTAATTTTTCGGAGGTTTCGGGGCAACCTACCGAGTGCTATACCGGCGATGACGTCGCAACGGAGTCACGCTGTTACGTTGCCTAAATAATGTGTTTAAGGCTGGGCTGCACCAAACCGTCTGTAATCGTAACTGCTCTTCGTTAAAATCCGATTGTATGGAAAGTTTGACAAGGCTCTATAAAAGTAAATAAAGTAAAAGTAGTTTATTCTTCAAATTAGGCATATTACATGCACCTATGAACGTCAATAAACTACCACCGGTTCGGAAAAATATACCTCTGCCACGAGAAGAACCGGCGTAAGAAACTCGGCGAGGTGTAATTTTTTCAAAAGAATATACATTGTATAGTTAAATATATAATTACAGTGTTAGCTACTACAAAATAACTTAAATAACAATGCTACAGTAGATAATATATTTTCGCGATAGATTGATTACCCGTGCAGGACGCTATCACTGCCAAACATCCCTATCCATGATGTAATCGTTTATCTTATAATATGCTCTTGAAATAAGTGTTTGTTTTACTACAGATTTGAATTTAGAATTGCTAAGTTTAGTAATGTGTTTAGGAATTTTATTGTAGAATTTGATACAATTTCCCAAGAACGACTTTTTCGCCTTTACTAGTCTATAGAAGGTTTTATGGGATGACATCAGCCGGCGCCATATTTAACGTTGACCGGTCTGTAATCGTAAGTCGGTGCAACCCAGCCTTAGTTTTTTAAGATTATTTTGTATTGACATGTATGTTAGTCTGTAAGGTATATGTTAATATGGGCCTTTTATTGCCTGAAGCAAATAAATAAATTTACCCCTCCTCTCCCCAATAACTGGGAGAGGCCTATATCCAGCAGTGGACGTCCTTCAGCTGATGGCTGGTGGTGATACGGTTACCTCTTGTCCGTGGCCAGCGGGCAGCACGTCGACGACGAGCGGCTCCCGCGCCACCGGCGCGCCGCTCCACAGCAGCGAGATGCGGTGCGGCGCGGCGCGCGCCGGATGCCACACCAGCTCCTGCCGCGCGCCGCCGCGCCGCCGCATCGAGTGCGGCACCGTCTGCCCGCCGCACGTCACGCGCCCCGACAGCCGGCCGGCGCCCGCGTTGCTTGTGCTCACTGGAATACAAACATCATTTGTCCATTAAGGCTGAGTTCCACCAACATACGATCACAGACTCCGCACTAGATATCCGCACTAGATTCCGGTTCGCCGGGAACGTCACTACTAGGTGCAATATCAAGCGCAATCCTGAAGTGACGGTCCTTACCAGTGAGTATGGCCGGTCGATGCGCCACAGCGTCACCTATGGACAGCACTTTGACAGCGGTAGCGTCGAGTGCCTCGACTTCGGCCACCGGGCCGCGGGCGCTCCGCACTAGATACCGTCCCACGCGGTTCGCCGGGAACGTCACCAGGCCCGCGTCTTCTATCTGAGCCTCGGCCACGCGCGCGCCCGTCGGCGATACCACTTCAACGTCGGAGAGGTTCTCGTCCACTTCCACTGTTGCGATGCCACCTGCAAGTTTCATGTTTGCATCACTGTTCATAATCAACCACTTTAGAGCGTGCGGTACATTATGCAAAAAATATTATCTCAGTAGTGGAATAAGAAAAGACCGGCGAAATGAGTGTCAGGTCACGCACAAAGGTTCCGTACCGAGACCTACTAGTTCATATTTCATACCACTATACCTATACAATACATACATACATACATTGAATCAAAAAAGGTCGTGTCTTCATAGGGAACTCACTTACGTCCTTTTGTTTGGGCAAGACATTTTTGTACAGAAGACCCCATTAGGTCGAAGTGCATCCGAAAGGGCCCTCATTTAGATAAGATAAGAAGACATTAATTTCGTGTCAAAAATACGCGGGACTTCGCACGATCGCGGGACGTCGTCACGTGTACAATGATCGGCCATCAGTAAACATACGGTCAACCAATTCGATTTCTAGTTCACTTCGTACCTTGTCACAGTGACAATAATAAGAGATCTCTAGCAGCTTTCATATTGTTAGTCGCTGTGACAAGCTACGAAGTGGCCTAGAAATCAAATGCACCGTACCTATCTGCACGTAGGTATGCGGCTCGCTGACGCGGCACACGAACGGGCTGCCCGGCACCGGCTGCTCGTTGAACGTGACGGACACGCGGTGCGGCTCGCGCGACACCGGCACGAAGGTCACGTCGTAGAGGCCGCGCGCCACCGCCACCACCTGAATTATACATACATGGGATTACAATTATTGTTAAGGATTAGTTGTTTTAGGGCAACGGAAACAAGACATTTTCCGCCTCCTATATTAAAAATAAAAACACCAAGTCAGGCGGACGAAGTTTTGTTTCTCCGCCTTGCCCACCTACACGCAGTTCTCATCTAAGCTTAGCCCTTCCAGAACACCCTGCGGTTCTCTCACTGATCTGGCGTCTACCGTCATCGCTAACGGTTTAACCTTTCAATTTTTTTTGACGAAAATGGTGACAAACTGCTTTACGGCCTACCTGATAATAAGCACACATAAGGCCCTGCGGACGCTTGAGACTCCAGAAAAATTAGAAACGCGTTGGTAGCCCGTTCATTATTGACTTGTGGATTCGTTGTGTTGACATATGCACCTCACTCGCAATACAGCTCATCCTCGAGAGTTCTGGCGACCTTAGCTCACCACCAGGTACATAATACCACAATTACCCGAGGAATAAGTAGTGACGTTATTATGGCTGCAGTTTTCTGAAACTCACTTTCCCCAGTTGGGCTGTCCTATATATGAACAAGATGACGTCCTGCTATGCCTTGCCTCTCTTAGAATTCTGGTAATCAAATTTTATTTAAATATCAATTATAGTCTACAGCTGAATCCTGCTTCAGTAGTGGAAGGCGTGGACACCACGAGCTCGAGCGTGCCCTCATTCGCGCCGGCCGCGTCCACGCTGAATATAAACTTAGTCCTTCCAGAATACGCCCCGGTTGACACTGAAGAGGCGTCTGAAGCACCGATTTCGGTCAACAGTTTGACGCCTTTCATTTGACTTGTACTATTCAACTGACCTCTGCTTTAACAGTAGTGGAAGGCGTGGACACCACAAGCTCGAGCGTGCCCTCGCCCGCGATGGTTGCGTCCAAGAAGGTCACGGCCTTGCCGACCACGCCACGCTCTCCTCTAAACTTAGCCCTTCCAGAATACCCTCCGGTTAGCACAGAAAAGGCTTCTGGAGCACCGAACACAATTATTTCATTTGAATTGTGCTATTTAACTGACCTCTGCTTTAACAGTAGTGGAAGGCGTGGACACCACGAGCTCGAGCGTGCCCTCGCCCGCGCCGGCCGCGTCCACGCTGAAGGTCACGGCCTTGCCGACCTCGACGCCACGCTCTTCTTCCGCGCCCTCCTCTAGGCTCAGCCCTTCCAGGGTGCCCTCCAGTTCTGACACGAAAAAAGATAGTTCATCGATTAACTTCCTACTACGAGTATATCTAATCTAATATAATATTTTTAAACGAACCACCACCATCATATCAGCCCAAGGACGTCCACTGCTGGACATAGGCGGGAGGCAATTTCATGGGGGGTAAATGCCATAACCAAAACGCTTGGCATGCGGGTTGAAGATAGCAGTATCTCGACCGCACACCAGGGATGCTGCTGCCCACACAAAAAATTTAAACGAACAATTCTTGTTATTTAATTATTTATTAGTAAAGATTTCGATGAAACTAACATTGTTGAAAAAATCAATCTAGTTAGGCCTCACGTTCGGGAAAACTCGTATTCTCCGGGCTCATCCACACACCTTCATTCACAATGCTTATACAGGGTGTGGCCTGTAATAGGAGCAATAAATTTAAAGGACGCTTCCTTAGAGCATCTGCAGTAACCTCTTGTGTCCACATTTTTTTTATCTTTTTTCAATTGGGAGAAATTTTGATCTAAAGTTACGACCTCCAAGTAATGGATCTTGGCACCCAGAGATTATAGCGCGGCAGTCAATGCTGATTTTGAGGTTGCTTCAAATTGTGACTCATAATCGTTGTCGCATTTTTGGTTTGAAAGAATATTTCTGGCATTTTTTAATTTTTTTTTTTAAATTTTTGTCTTTTTTGAATAAATTGTTATTAATATCACTCCAGTAGAGTAAAAAAGTACAGATAAGCTACATTTGCGAAAAAAACATTCCAAAAAAAAACTTTTTTTTTTCAATTAAAATCATTTGGAAATAATTGCTGGAGAGCTCAATAGTGTACCGTTTAATTTTTTGCTCCTATTACAGGCCACACCCTGTATATATCTGCTTTTGTCCTCGTATATGCCAACTTACAAAAAAGGATTTGAAGTACATTGCATGTATATTGAATTTTCAACCTTATTCCTACTCAATTCTCATACTCAATTATTTATTTGCAGTAAAGCATAGTTAAATGCATGCACATATATGCCAATATTCCTTGTTAAGTAAGCGGTGTTGTATCCCATTGTCTTTTTTCTAGAGAGTACATTCTTGTTGAGTGTCGGGCGGTTGTAAAATGAAAAATTAATTATGAACGCGATTATTTAGTTAGTGGACTTTGTAGTCTATAATCTAACCAAATAAATAAACAAATAGAATATATATCAACACAACAACAATACCAAGGCTCAGTGTATTTTGTAGTCTGTATTAATCTATATTAATAGAGTCCATAATCTATATTAACCTACCAAATAAATAAATAAAATAAATATTGGGGGACAATCTTACACAACCACAATCAACACAACACACACAACAACAATCTTACCAAGGCGGTTATAATCTGCTTTTACTAGCTTGTTGTCTTAATTTGTGGTTACACACTCTATGGTATTGTAGTCTTAAGTGGATGAGATCAGTCCAAAAAGTTGAAACTATTCATTCCCCGGAATGACAAGGCTTGCGACATCGTTATGGGATAGGATCTGTGAGCCGTAGACCTCACGAGTGATATTTTTAACATTTTCAACCCCCATGCATCCGCCATTCTGAAAAGTTTTCCAAAACTGAAACGACAAAAAATCCATTTAATTATCGAATCTGCTCACAAAATTTCACGAGAATTGGTTGAGAAACGCGACCTATAAAGGAGAACAATCGGAAATTCAGACATACGTAAGCGTTTGCCCAGGCTGAAAACGGAGAGTCTTCGATTTCGCTTCGTGCTTGTTCGGTCAATTAAATACCGATGTAGTGAATAATACTTTCCCATCTGACAAATCCGGAATTTGACTAGGCCTTGTAGTGGCTGCCAATTATCGTATTAAAGGATTAACAAGTTCATGTCTGTTTATGTCGAATTTTATTAGTCAATGTCAAAATAAAAACTGCTACTATTTTGCCATTGACAATGAACCATGATGAAATTGATTGACAGGATCTAGTCGAATTCCGAGTTTAGCCGATGGGAAAACAGTATTCACTAAACCCTTATTTTTAATTCCGTGGATTTCTGACGTTTAATTTTATGGCCAGGCCAAAAATACTCATTGAATCTGTGTAATAAAATAACATAAGCGGAAACTAGAAATACGGAATAAGAATTATTAATGAAATATTGAATTTACAAACATACTTAATAAGAATATCAAATTAAAAAAATGGACGTATTAAAATATAAAGTACTTTTCTGAGGAGACATTTTGTTGTCTGGATCATTCTAGAACGATTGGCATTAAACACAAACCATAAGTTAAAATTTTAATATTATGTTGTTGCCGTGTACTTCTTCGGTTTTCCTTTTGTAAACAAACTTTTACAGAAGAATAATTGAATTCAATTAATGTATAGAATTAATCAATTTTTATACATTAGTAATCATTGTTTTGTTTTACGGAATATAAAATGACAATATAAGTTCTTGGAATCGGCGTCCTAACTCCTACATCCGAGCTGAGACTAAACTAAAAAAGATTTTCAAATTAAAGTGTTGATTAACTTACATGGACTGAAAAATACTACTGCCTAGAAGTACCAGTATTTGTATCTGGGATATTATATAAAAATAAAATTTCATGCATGAACATTTAAATTTGATATTAAAATAATGCGTGATAATTTAAATAGTAAAAAAATGTTTGTGAGTCCTGTAAAGTCAAATAATGCTAGCTGTCAGAATTCCACGGAATTAAAACCAACGGTTTACATCTGTACAGATGATAGCCACTTCGGATCTAGTCGTCTTCCGAGTTTAGCCGATGGGAAAGCATTATTCACTACACCCGTGCAGTCAAGAGCAAATGTAAGGTAACGTTTTTCACCTTATCACAATGAAATAAGAATCAATAATGATAACTTACTTTGGCTGCCTTTACACTAGACTTGTGCTATGCTACGTTGCTATGGATGCGTTTGTTTTCTTTGACTTGTATATTTATCATAATTTTTGCAATCATTACATTACTCAAAAAATACATCTGAACGTCTGTCAAATTAAACCAGCTTGACATAACAGGTTTACCACGATGCAGCCCTACCCCTAAATTTTTAATCCCCCAATCATATTCATTGGTCCACGTAGCATATCACCGGCGGAAACGGGTGTTCGTAGCGTAGCTTACCTCGCTGCATAGCACATCTCTGGTGGGAAAGCACCCTGCTCTTGACTGTACATACAATAATTACCTCCAGGCCCCAGTCCGGTGACGCGCACGCGGCGCACGTCGTACACGTTGCACGTGAACGGCGAGCCGGGCACGTGCCGGCCGGCGCACGACACCTGCACGCTGTGCCGGCCCACGGCCTCGGGCGTGTACGCCGCCGCGTACCGGCCCTCGCCCAGCGGCGACAGCCGCGCGCGCACCACGCTGCCGCCCGGCCCCGACACGTACACCGTCGGCTCGCCCGCTACAGACAAGCTCCGCTCATGCATTATTCGGTACTTAGTGGCTCATATTCGGCCTATTTTATAATTTTTCATCTACACCCATATAGTAAATCCTCTTTAACGTGTTCAAAATCCATCACCACCCCCGTCCATTCTCCCCCGCGCGTGGGTTATAACAACACCACATATTATGTAGTTAGGAGATCACGTAGCACTTTACAATACAGATCAGGGCCAACACGCGGGAAACCGGGGCGCCGGGTTATCTCGTTAAACATGCTTCCGTCGGCTCAATGGCAACACAAGAAATACATGAAAGACAATTTAATATATGGATGTAAATAAACTAGTATTGCAACTGTACATAATCTGGGCTTAAAACACTCGTGTGTTTAACCGACTTTAAAAAAAAGGCGGAGGTTCTCAATTTGTCGGAATATTTCTTTATAATGCCCCTCATCATGTAACAGTTGCATAAACTACTACAGTGGATCAATCAACCAGTTTTGTTCTGTGCTATACAACCTCGTAGACAAAAGTACCCTCCTCTCGGCGCCCTCGCAGGTATCCGTATATAAATTTGTACCTCATTGTCATTGTGATAGATAAGAAACAAAGTGAAGAGAAATGAAACATGGACCTCTTGTTCCTATTTCCATAACCAAATAGTTACATTCAATTTATTTTAACACATATTGAATATAATCCTTGTTCTCACGAGGAACATAAAATAAGTTGATTGAACCTCATAATAAAAAATCTACTTCTTGCACCAACGTGAAAGGCAAAAACCCGACAACTGAACCTCAATGCGGAGTTGATAAGCATTGGAGTGTTCATAGGCCGACTTATTGTCAATGACCTAAGCTGTCACGTTCATGAAATATGTAAGGGGAACGTTGGTGAAATCACTGATCATTGAACGATCGACCAGACAGTTACTAAATATACTGGTTTGAGGTCAAGGTTACTCTTGGTGCGACTATAACACACCCTATATAAGTTTATATTATTTTCATCGATGCTTGGTACGGGTGACAGCTGCCACCTCACTACTTATTTCGGTAAATTATAATTATACTAAAATTATCGATACATGACTGGTGCCAAGCTTCATAGTCAAAATGTGCGCGTATCAAACCAATATATAGCATTCCGTAGGTTCCAAGAGATAATACACTATATATTAAATTATGTTCGCTTTAGGCAGTATAATACTAGAATAAAGGTAGTTTTAAGGCTTTGGGTAAACTGAATAACCTAACAGGAAAAAACTATCGATTCAGTTTTTATATGAGAGTCATGAAACGCCAGGTGCGTCATATAAAAACTTTCTCCCGTCTGGCTCCGTGCACTTCCATATAATTAAACTATCACTCGCAATATGCATAGATGTTAGTGATTACACTAATATTAGTACTTTAAACAACTATCGCAATGACTCGAGCATTTATATACTACACTATTACTGCTGATAAGTGATATGTATTAATTCAGACTGACAATAATAATTTAGACAGTCGCATTTTATATAAAAGGCACTTAAGAACGAACGTCGCAAATGCTACAACGTAAATAATGGTGATATGATCATATCAGTAAGTTAAAAGGTGTGTTAAGGTCTCAATCTGATTAATTATTCCAATTAATTTGTTCAGGTTTATAAAAGATTGAGTCTCGGAACACATCATACCGTCGCAATGCATATAATTCACTGTTTTATTTAAGTATAAACATGTAACATAACATTTGCTTATATGATATTAAGGATACAAACAATTGAATGAAAGTGATACACAAAACAGTATCTACACTTGTCTGAACAATACATAAAAATATAAAGCGATATGTAAACATAATATATAAAAGTTTCATGAATTATCCAGAAAAGTATAATATTTCTAAAACGCTCCTGTGTAAATTGACATAATATAGTGTGCTTACGCAAACTAAGTAAACATGGGCGTAATACGTTGAAACTCAAATATCTTAACATCGTCCATTTAATAAAAATATGAATAGACAATAATTTATTTGCATAGACACACAACACAAAACTAGAAGGAGAATAGAAGTCATTATTATTCATTAGTAAAGCGTTCATTTGAAGATTGGTACAACTAGCCATACTCACTGTGAAATCCCGTGAGGTGTATCTCGGCCGGCTCGCCCCGCGGCGTGGAGGCGAGCCCGGGGCCGGAGGCGCGTGCGTCGGCGGCGGCGGCGGGCGCCGACACGGGGCAAGTGAACGGCGACCCGGGGACGGCGTGCCCGTTGAACCGGACCGACAGCGTGTGCGGCGCGGCTTCCGACGGCTTGAAGTTCACCTGTATAGCAGAATGGTTAACCTCGCGCTCATCTCTTAAGGCGGCTTGCATCGAACCGTCTGTAGGGTAGTGCCCAGCTCTCTTATTTACAAACCGATTCGTGTTTACCTGTCACCTCACCAATATTTATATGGAAACTGCCAAAACTCCTTTGTCAAAGTTTGACAGTTTCCATATGAAAACGAGTCAGGTGTGCTAGCGCCATATTCAACGTTGATCGGTCTGTGATCGTAGGTTGGGGCAACTGTTATCGTGAGTCCAGATAGCACCTTCACCCGCCGGGCACACTCTACAAGTCGACACGATCGACCAAAGTAAATTTGACATTTAGTCGCATGACTACAGTGAGTCATATCTTATTTGGATGCAGAGTAAGGACGGAGAGAGAGGAAGGACTAAGACTTTTTACTGAGCAACCGTCACAATACACAAATGTTGTTTGTAAGTATGTATTAAATTCTTTACTGTACATGAGCAGAACACAACAACAATAATTACAAGAACAGTCGACATATGTACATAGGCGAGCTTATCCCTATAAGGGATTTCTTGTAGCCATTACATTCCAGTTCATTTCCAGCATTCATAGAATTTTTTTATGTTATTCACCTACCTTGAACCTGGCGTTGCCTTCGCTCTGAACAAAATTCGGCACGTTTCTGCCGTTTACGGCGACGATGATTTCCAAGTTTCCGGCACCTAGAAGTCAATACGATATGTATTAAGAAGGCTCTAAACAACATTCTACCTTATCAGATCCGCTGGGCGTGACTTCGAGAATTGCGGCGCGGCAAACGTTTTGTCTGTTCATTGCTCGGTCGGGACACGCAACGTATTGCAGTTAGTTAGGATCACACGCAATGTATTAGGAAAACCGCTGCCGCCGCTGCTCGGAGTCGGAGCCGCGCCGTAAAGTTGCGGTATACATAGTCCGTGTTACAGTCTAGTCAGCATTCCTGGGCTGATGCCTAGCGTCACGGCGCGGGACCTGCGCGGGGTGCGGGCAGAGGTCGCGAGGACCCATCAAGCATTCGGGTTCGGTGATTAGGACGTGGTGGTAGCTAGTAGTGTAGCTCGGGATAGTTACATTTTGTTACTTTGTAATCGTACTAATTTAGTTTTCATGTATTAAATAACTTTGTGAAAATTGGTCCTTGACTTCTGATTTTATTAGAAACCAATGAAGAAAATAATAATAAGTACGCTAAGGACATAATATAAATAATGAACGGAATAACTTCAAATAGCTCGTCGTTTCAAACCGGTACGCGATCCTTGATCATGAGCGCTCGTCCTTGCGGCTCGTCTAGCGTTTAGTGCTAAACGGCGCGTTCAGTTATAGAGTTTCATTGTTTTTTATTATGTCTAAAAGTCTTGGAAGTATTATATTGAACAAGATGTATACACTTTACCCCCCATGAAATTGGGGGAGGCCTATGTCCAGCAGTGGACGTCCTAGCTGATATGGTGGTGGTGGTGGTATACACTAGGATAGGATAAAAGGAGCAACTCAAATGACTGCCCGTCTGTAAGGACGTTCGATACAAAGTGTACCCATTTGGTACTACATTACTACAGTATAGGGGTTCTTCAAGAAAGGAATGTATAAGTTGTATGCGCCCACAGGCTGCAGTGACCGCTTACCACCAAGCGGGCTGTACGCTTGTTTACCACCGACGTAATATAAAAAAAATTGCCGTTAATAATATTTTCTCTTCAGTACTTAGTAGATTTGCTTAACCTTGTTATCCGTCATGAGATTTCAAGGAAAATAGTTTTGAAACTTGAACATATGCGGTGTGTTATCTTTGAAACGTAATAAGTTACTGAAATAAGTGAAATTAGTAGGTACAATATTATCCTGTGATATCCTAGGGAAAAGAAAAAACGTGGGCGAAACTGGCCTTTAAATTTCTAATCTTAAAAGAACGGGGTATAGATAAGGACGTGTACCGGCATGCGAAGCGTTGATGGTGAAGGAGACGGGCCGGCCGACGACGCCCGGCGCGATGTCCGTGACGGCGACGCGCGAGGCGCTGTACGCTTTAACCAGGAACGGGCTGCCTTCCACGTGCCCGCCCATGGCGCCTGCGCGGACCTGTACCAGACGTTAATATGTACAAAACACAGTTTATGCCACACCTGGCCAAAAAGTGGCTTTTACCGCACGCTATGCGTACGGAAAAAGCCGCTTTCTGGCCAAGTGTAGTAATTAATTGATGTACACAACACGGCAGGTAATAAATAAAGCCCTCGATCGCATACATATACGTCCCTCGCCTACAGCTCGGGCCGCAAAATCGGAAGCCTTTCTTTGCTTTACCACCCCAGTTGTGTAATGTACTAATGTCGACAGTCCTTCTTCGAGCTTTACATAACAACCGCCCTGCGCTTTTCTGTTTGATAACGTTTTATAGTACATTGTTTAACGAGGGGCGTATTTACGAGCGTTACATATGTTTAATATTACTTGAATAGAAACTAATAACAAATATATGTATCAGTGCTTGATTGTATTTATTCCTCAGAATAAATTTCCTGGAATAACAGCATAGTAGCATATCCAACCAATAAATTTAATAATCAAAAAACGATATTTTCAAGTAGGTATGTAATTCAAATTCATGACTAATAACCCGTTCTCACCTCTATACTGTGGTCGCCAACATCAACGGGTACGAATGAGATGGTGTATCTTTTACTTGGCTCGTTTTCTCCGACAGTTTCTTCAGCAGATACCTAAAATATCAAAAACGTTAATATTTTCAGCAAACCATAAGCAAACATGTCTATAACAGTCATTTTATTTATCTTTAGTTTAGATGTTGTTATGGCCACCTTCTGTCATCATCAGATCAGCTCGGAGCCGGTATCCGATTGAGCTGAAATTCGGCATGCTTATGTAAGTTCGGTGACAATTACCATTATGGTACCATAATATTGCAGCTCAATCGGATACCAGCAAGTTGCGAATTTTGAGGGCAACTTATTTTTATACTCACGAACAGTGCATGCAAATATATGTATACAAGGGTCGGCAACGCGCCTGTGAATCTTCTGGAGTCCATATGCGACGGTGTTTACTTACCATCAGGCAGGCCGTAAGCTTGCTGGCAACCGTAGTTGTATACAAAAAATAAATAAAATCCCTCCCATCCCTCCATCCTCATAATCTTGTAATATTAAGAGCAGATAAAATTAGAAATTTTATACGTCAATGATTACCAATGCATGTTCCCTGGCAATGAAATGTAGTTGTACGGTTGTAGTGTCTAAGACGTAGTCGGATGGAAATATCCCCTTATAAAAAAGTGAAGTTCAAGTTGAACAGGGCGGTTCCACAACACTTTCGGAGCTCAAATACCGCGAGCCATCCGGCTGCCTCTTGAATACTGCCAACTAAGCGTCATTGCTTCAACTATAATAAAGAAAGCTAACCTGCACCGGGACGGGCCGCCGCGCCGGACCCAGAACGTCGACCTGCGGCGACGCTGGCGAATCTACGCTGAACGTGTACGCGTCGCCGACAGACACCTTGTCCGGCGACTCGCTCGAGCCCGCGCCGATCACGCGCGCCGGCGCCGAGACGTGGCACACGAACGGGCTGCCTGCGATCACAAACTGAATCTTATCACCGAGCCACAAGGTCGTCAAAGTGCTAGATGCGGATCTGAGCGGACTTCAAATCAGCAATAGGGATGTTGACTGATAGTCAAATTAGCAACTTTTAAGGAAACGTCAATAACGCTCTTTTGATATGAAATTTGTATGGAAATAGGAAAAAGTGACGTCACGGCTTTCTTTGGTTGAAGAGCGTCCATTATTGATGTTTTATTTATTAAAGTATGGTATAATATTTATTATTAATTTTGTTTGCTGAGCCAACACTAAGTATTAAGGCATGCATCAAGGATTGAGCATATAGATTTTTTCACAACTGCTATTCAGATATTGTTGCCCTCAAATCATCCAATGCCATCAAATGTGTTCTTTTCTTCCAAGTGAGGGCAAATATAACTCTCTCGTCTTTCTGAATATCAGGCGTCAAATAACCACTTTCCGTTTTAGGCATAAAAATTTGAATTCTTCGTTACAACTTTAGAAACTTTCACTTCACCTTGGATTCAATATACCGCCCTCGCTGCAAATTATCATTTCGCGCCATTGCGACTAAATCTACTATTCAAATATAGACGTACCGGGTCAACTCAGGTGGAAATACTTGTACAGTCAGCGTCGTATAGCACGTAGAAGCCAAAGCGGCCAAGTTCGGTACACCATATCTTTATATATATAATTCTTCTGTACGTGTGTTTGTCACCTTACTCCTCCTAAACGGCTGGACCGATTTGGATGAAACTTTGTGTGTATATTGGAGTGGATTCCTGGATGGTTTGAAAATACAATTGGACCCGATAGGTAGCGTCGTTATCGCGTTTTCATGAAAAAACGGATCTGCTGAACAATTCTGTACTATAGATGGCGTTGATATCAATTCTTTGGCATTTGACGTACGGTATGCAATAATACATGTGCAAGTCCTTGGTCTTATTGACATATTTCGAATAAATTGAGGAAATATGATAGAGCTCAAACCTGTAGTAAGTTCTGCAGCAAAAGAGAATATGAGTTTTCAGTTGGCTTTATATATCCGCATCACCGATAAAATAACTAATCACCAAATAAACGGTCTGTTTACAATGTTTACATGAATGACAGACGTGGTGTGTCACTTTTTAATTTATTTTTAATGGGGACCTTTACACGATTAATATTATCTTATCTCAATTATGCTGGGGTGTCAATATTATCGCGGTTTTCCTAATTGTTTGTACTTTGCTTCAATATCTTAAATAAATAATACCAACAGATCCGTAGTGTTAAGCAAGATGATTTTTCATATATAGTTGTCTCTTTGAATCCTTATGGTTAACTAAGATGAGTTAGAACGGGACAGATAGTACGATTATTTTCGGATGTTGACGAATTATCTCCATATAGAAGCACACCAAATGTCAAACCGCATGCAAACCAAAACGTCACAAACGTTAGTTCAGTATAATTTGCAGTTATGATAATGGAGACACTGACATGTGAAGACCTGTCAGATATCACTTATCTGTGTCTCGCAAACTTACTGATTGTGGTTTAGTGAGAAAAGATCAGATGTACAGAAATCGTTCAACTTAAAATGAGCGGATCTGCTTTACCTACTCTGATATCTGTGTTCAAATTCATTAATATTCACGTGATACGGATCGTGATATGAGTGTATCGCGAGATAATATTCACCGTGTAAAAGGCCCCAATGGGCTTAATAAATGTCAATATTAAATTGTCATCTCTACATCATCTTTACTAAAAACAAACTCATTTTAGCCTATTTCCACAAAGTACAATATATATATATGTACTGAGAGTGAGATATCAGTTAAATACTCCACATAGATCGTAGCGACATGTATAATAATTGTAATCTTTGGTAGCGCCGATGTGGTATTTAGTAAGAACTAACCGCACGACCACTGCATCTCTGTCACTTCAATATGCAAGTGCGATAGAGATAGTACAAAGTGACATCTGTTACAAACAAGTTAAACTAACAACTCATTAGAAAAGTTCGCACTTCTAAGTTGACTTATATAACTGTCAGCTTCAGGAAGCCTCTAAAATTACAGTCTTCTTAAAATTTAATATACAACAAACATTTATATCCTAAAAAGAAAAAAAGACAAATTTGATATACAATTATTTATTAAAAACCATATACAAATATTTTAGATATTGATAAAATTGTTCCGCTAAAATTGAATGGAAAACTCCAACTTCCAAAAACGAGAGGTCCCTAATTCTGTTTAATATCTCTCTCTTTTTTCGAGTTCGGACACACTTTAAGGCTTCCATACATTGAAATTTTAACGAACACAGTTTACGATTACAGACGGTTTGGTGCAACCCAGCCTAAGTCTACATATTTCATTGTAGTCGTTTAGATCCGTGGGTTGAGTTGACTAGGTATGAATATAAAAATATAAACAAATTTTATAGGGGTAATTTACATAGGCCCGCGGGCTGAGAGAGATGTGGGCTAAATTGACCAACACAGCACAGCCAAAGCTTCAATCGTTATTTTATTGTGTATTGTGTGCATACAGTGAACGAAAAAAGCATAGAACGCGAGCTTCCTACAAAAGTCCACTTTGAAACGGGGCATTTATTCGTAATACGCACGCGCGGTGTTGTACCAATAAGAATTGCCAAAAATGTCAGTCGATTGTCTATTACCCAAAACAAATAAACGTGATTGGTAAATTTCAAAATGACTGGCTGTGTTTGGTATCCTAGCGCTGACGTTTTATGTGTCAAAAGGGCGGCGACAACGACAACGCTTAGCGGGTGGATGGTTGCATGCAACAAAAAGTCATCTTCATACGCAAAACCGCCGTATTATTTAAATTTGAATTTAAGTTTTATTTTATTTTTAAATATCATAGGATAACCTTACGAAAATCTAACTAGTCGCTAATTAAGCTATACCAGACTTATACTATGCATATTGGGCGACCATGTACATAATTTATAGCTTGCTAAACACTGTTAGACATAGAGAACAGCAACCACTCGTAATCGAAACTTTTACAGTATATTCAGACAACGCAAACATTTAACATACGTACGTTAACTCATTTTTACAAGCTTTTATTTAACGTGCCGTGTCAGTAACTTATGTCTTTTTTGTTTGTGTGGGTCAAATCTTAGAAGCTAAATTAGACCCACTTCTCGATTTCCTATTGAGCTAATATTTGACGTTAGTACGCTCGGCTGAACTCGATTCTCCATAAAAACGTAGTTTTGTTCTCATTTTAAACCCCTTGCTGAAATAACATGAAACGTTGTATACACAATTTACAATGTTACAAAATATTTACAAAATTAGTTCCTGTTGCAAGAAATTGTAATAGCAAAAAAATACAGCTAGTTTTTGAGTTTTTTACGTCTTTTATGAAAACCTTAATAATCGCTGTATTTTTTCTCCATTATAATTTCAAGCAACAGAAACCAATTTCCGACCTAAATATTCCGGATTCCATTGTGTATACAAAGTTTCATGTTATTCTAGAATGGCATTTTAAAATGAGAGCTAAACTACGTTTGTATGGAGGACCGAGCTTACTGCATATATGTAAATTCAGTGACAAAAAATATTATGATAATATTGGTCATAGGAACTCTGTAATAAGTTAACACAATCATACCGAGTTTGGGGTCTTTAAATCCACTCTTTGAGAAGTTGATAATAATTGTATATATTGTATGTATAGCGTAGTTACACACTTATTCTATTATTTATATTTCGGTTTTAGTTTTTGTTAAAAATATATTTATTTCTCGCTTCCCTCATATAGTTATATAGTCTAATGTACTCGTCTATATAAGTAGACTGTATATTATTAAATAAACTAAATTAAAACCTTACAAATCTAAAAACCTAAGTCTAATTAGAATCAATAGTCTAATTGTAATTGTACTAAATGTCCCCTAATATTTATTTATTATGGAATTAGTTTACCTTTTTCGAACATTTTAATTTGTAAGATACATGCTAACATACACAAATTAGTTATATGCATGAAAGCATGTATCTGAACAAGTTAAAATGTGTAATAGGTATCTTAGGTACCTTTTCATTCAGCTATTAACATTATTTTGATGATGTAAGGTGGCATAACACCATCCCTATACAAAATCGGTTCCGACTAAAAAAATTAAACAAATATGTTTACCGCTTTACTTACATATGAACAGTGATACCATCTTTTTTTTAATGTTTTCTAGAGTGTTTAACGCACCACTTCACTGCACAAAAAGGCATATTTTTTATTTTTGAGATTTCAGTTAATACAACTGTTACGTTGCGCCGCCATATTCAAACTAGACAGCCGTTGGACACAACTTTGACGCCCCGCCTTAGTGGACACAAGTTTGATGGTGTCATTTTGCGACGCTAGTTGTGCTTCTATGTTTTTTTCATTCGCTGTGTGCATAGACTTTAGGGTCTTTTTTATTTACTTTTGATAAGGCGAAGCGTCAGAAACGGACTGTAGACGTTGTATTGCAAAAACCGAAATTTATTCTAAATTATGATTACTTAGGTCAATTCCTGATTTTGTGCTCAGCCGCCTCACCTAGCTTAATATTTTAACAAACTGTCGAATTTTCAACAATATGTTACGATATTAGTCTATGGGAGTTTAGATTTGTCTATTTACGATCAGTCTACGATCGTCTTTTGTAGCTGTCCACAATATGTCTTTCACGTAATAAAATGTCTGAAAGGGTTGATAATAGATATATCCGAAATAAACCATTCCATTAAAAAAATGTGTTTATAGGATGGACCTTTTGGAAGGATAAACTTGGCTATATTTTAATCCGCAGCATCCCTTGCATTATTTGTAATACGCGAGCGAAGCCGCGCGGGGCAGCTAGTATTTTATATAACTTCACAAACTTCTGTTGGCTCAGAAGTATAGCCGTTTCTTACCAAAGCAAATGTCAAGGTCACAAATATTAAGGTGAAACTAATTTTAATAGTATTTTAGCTAAAATAGAGAAGTGGATACATGACTTTACTGTCTGTTCTAAATGAATATGTGTGGTCAAATATATCCCAGTGCACTTCCCCTACTACCACCCTTAACTGCCTGCCTAAACCAAATTCGTTGAATTGTGGCATTTAAATGCCAGACCCATTTAGCTTTTGACCGCCAGAACCTTTCATACAACACGCAATAGTAAACCTCTTCATGCAGGTTCATTTTAAATTGTATCTGTTGTCATGTATGATGACTATATGGCTGTGGCGGCCAAAAGATTAAAAGGCCGGGCTCCACTGCTGCATGCACACGCAGCAGCGTGGCCTGGTGGTAATTTGATAGAAATCCCCTCTCCTTCGGCGGGGGAAGGGTTACAATCTGGGTCTCGTCAAGACAAGAGTGAATAAGCTATTACTGAACCAGTGAACAACATCTTAGGCCTGGTCATCTATACCATCAGGTGAGACTAAAGCCAATCACTTGTCGGTAAGTTACTAACCCGGGACGTGGTCCCCGTTGAACCTTAGCTCGACGGTATGCGGGCGCGGGTCGCGCGGCGTGAAGCTGATCGCGTACGTGTGCGCGCCCTGCGCCGCCGCCGCCGTCGGCACGCGCCCGCCGTTCACCGTCACCTCCAGGTTGCCCGGGCCCGCGGCCATCGTCTCCACTGCTCACATGTAACATACCGTCACTCTAGTTTTACTAATATTCATAAAGGTACTTTCCGACAAGGCGAGCCGAGGATAGAATCGAAATTAGGTACGTACAGTCGGACTCATACTGCTTACATACATAATACACAGTTACTTACTATAGTATGGTCGCGCTCTTTAATGTGGGACCTGTGTATGTCCTTGTTTTTCTGAACAGTTTGACAAGATTGTCAACCGGAGGTCCCAAATTAAAGTCATCGACTGTACTTTGTCGTTTTCACCAGTATGACAGTTTAAATATGAACTCCAAACGAGAAGGTATAGTCGCGTATTGACAAACCTTTTCATTCCGCGACTTTACAAATGTATTAACTCCCTTGCGAGCCCGGCTGTATATACAAACAAGTTTCTATTTTCTCGGTGATAGTGTGCCCGCGCTCTAACTCGGTTCGCCTGGCGGTAGTTATCTTTTATTTGATAAGCATAACAGTAAACAGAGATGTAAGAATAGAAGTTCTACAAAGAGAACTTACCTAAAAACGTTACGGGTTTCCCCACAGTCCCGTGCGCGACGTCTTTCACTCTTATAGCTGTCACGTCGTATACCTATAAGAAGTAATTTTACTATGACACCATTGTGGTTCGAGTGCCAGTGTGGCGAGGAGATAAAGAAACTTTTTTAAACTTGTTATATCAAATCGTAACACAACATGGCTTGCACAAGACCGCGCATGAACCAGCTTGTTACAATGTTCATCTGTTTAAAGTCCACTGAGAAAGAGACTAGTAAGTCGACATCATCAGTGCCGGATTAGCCCATAAGCAAATCAAGCGATTGCTTAGCACCAAAAAAAGGCACCGGTTACTTATGGTGGGGTCAGGGAGGTCAAAGGCGTGGATTGCTTAGGGCATCAAGTAGTTTTAATCCGGCACTGGACATCATTAAGACGTATAGGAAGAGATACAGAGATTTTTGTAGTTGTGTCAAACCGTCTGAAATCGTAAGCGACGTTTGTTAAAATATAAGCTCGTGCTCGGGCGTGAGCGGTATGAGCAGTACGCACTTAGTTAAACCTTGTTCTATATTATAGCTTCGTACCGTACCACTCATGCCGTCCGCCGAAGCTCTGAATTGTAGATGATTACAGACGGTCTTGTGCAACCCTGCCTAATTAGCAGTAAAAGAGTAGTCACCTTTAAGTGGAACGGGCTAGCCGGGATGGGCGTGGAGTCGACGAGCACGTTGAGGCGGTGCTCGCCGACGGCGCGCGGCACGAACTCGGCGCGGAACACGCCGGCGCCCGCCGCCGCCACCGCCGCAGGCACCGACGCCCCGTTCGGACCTGCGCCCCGGCACCGCTCAGCTCAACGCCTCGCCCTAACCCGCCCCTCTACCCCCGCCCACCTACTGTGTTAGGAGTTAGGGCGAAGCGGATGAGCTTTCTTGACAATGATTGTTATAGTTGAAATTATTTAAAATTAGTCGAAACCAAAAGCGATCTTAGCTACAGTCCAAGCATTAAGGTTCAAATTCTAATGTCAGTTTTTTCCGTCATTTTGAATAATTTCAACTTTATTATGTATGCTTAACGGCATCAGGTTATTCAATGATGCTCAATCTAAAACTATATTTCTTGTGAGAGCCTTTTATGATTACTAAAACCAATTTGTTATCGTTACGTATCTGTTCTATATACTACTAAGTATAATGTGTTATTCCAGTTACATAGTAAGTTAATAGATTAGTTATATTAAACAACTAATGCGAGTTAAGAGGTGGTTTGATCTAGATTGTTAGTACTGCAAAGCATCTTAAGTTTTCTCCAAAAAAATTCCCCTTCGATTTGTGATTTCTTCAGTTTACGAGTTCTGAGTGAATTCATGCGATCCAAAGGATCTCATTTATTATCAACGTCTTTCATTTATATTTAAACCGGCCTGCAAAAAGATAACCAAACATTTTGAACATATTATCATCATAAATTCAAGAGTTTATCATCATAGATTCATACTGAAGTTTTACAAAAAATATAGAGGTAATAAAAGCGTGATGATTCTAACCACCTGTAACTTCTATAATTTATTTATTTATTAATATTGTGGTTTATTCCTATACAGAGACAGGACATGACACGAACAATGAAGGCATGCCTTGTAAGAGTTACTACTGTGATAAATCTCTGGGTACTGGTACGGTAGGTACTTATTTATTACCGACTTCAATAGAAGGAATGAGGTACTCAGTACGTCTGCATGTCTGCTTGTTTTTCTTAGTAAGCGGGTACCCCGACATTGGTCCCATATAAATTTGGTGAAGGTCTGATGATGGGATCTAGGAGGAATCGAGGGAACTCCTCGAATATGATAGGCACGCATATGCCGATTTCGGTATTTTCTGTAGGTAACCAAGCATTGGCTCACGGAATCCACAAGTTGTGGCACAGCGAAGTACAAAATTGGAGTCAGTATTTTTTTTGGTATAAATTATACTCGATTATTTTGTATGATTTGAGCATAGGTGTGTATTGATAGCTTCTGACCGCAGAGAATATGGATTGAACTGGAGCAAAATCAACTTTTGTAATTTGCATAACAATGTCTCTATTTATATCAACGATCCACTGTTTGAAAACTATTCATGCACTATTTTTTATCAGTACCTCCAAAGACGCATTATATTTCAAAAACTAAAAAATGTTTAATTAACATCATCATCATTAGGCCTCATACATTAAGACACAGCTTTAACAACATCTGTACTCGAGGCACAATGCCTCTCGCAACAATATAAACCAAAATAAAAAGAGTGATTGTCCATTCCACTATAGTGATTGAGTGTCATATTGTATCTGCGTGCAGACATAGCATCAACAGTGAAGTGTTGGGAGACTTGGGGGTGACAGCACTGACCTTCGACGTTGACCTCTATCTGGTCGAGTGTGGCGCTAGGGTGGTGCAGCGTGAGCGCAGCGGGCTGATGCAGAGGGGCGGGCCCCGGCAGAGTGACGCGCGCCCCTCCGCCGCTGCCCTCGGACACCTCCACGATCAGCGGACACCCCGGTACACGCATCTGTGGTAGGCAAAAGTGTCATTGCTGCACGTACAGTCGCACTCTTTAGCTCGGGACCCATTCGCAATATTCTTTTTTAAGGATTTCTATACAGTAGACCCCACCATATCAGCCCTAGGACGTCCACTGCTGGACATAGGCCTCCCCCAATTTCATGGGGGGTAAATGCCATAATCGCCACGCTTGGCATGCGGGTTGGCGATCGCAGTATCTCCACCGTACTCTAGGAATGCTGCTGCCCATTCCCCGGTGGTCTTGGTCGTAGTTTAAGGACATACCCGGGTCCCTAGGTAGACCCTAAGTGGGTCACAAATTAAAATCCTTGACTGTACATAAACATAATTTAGATAACAAAAGTAAGAAAAACATTACTGCTGTTTGAATACACTATTGTATTTCACTTTTTTAGTTACTTTAATAATTTATTTGCAATTTATCCCTTTAAAACTTCAAACAATTGTCGAGAAACACTGGAGTAGACTACATGTAATCAAATTGTATACCAACCACATTACTTACCTTATTGAATGACACATTAACCACATGGTCACAAGCCTCAGTGGGAGTAAAGGAAACCGTAAATCTGGCATTGCCCTAGAACAAAAAAAAACATTGAAGACTCCATAGTCTCCATACTCATCAAGTATTTATGATAGTTTATAAAAAATATTACTTACTTGTGGATGTACTTGCGTTGGTATGTTTAATCCACGAGCAGCAACTGTAATCTCCAAGTTTCCCTCCCCAGCTTGTGCTGCATCCACAGCTAGCTGGACTGGGACTCCGACACGCGCCAATGAGCCTCCATTCACACTCACCAGCTTGCCATCATAGGCTTTACAAATGAATGGGGTACCCTACGAACATACATTGTGCTTTCATTACACTGTTTTAACAATAATGCATGTGAAGAGATTAAATGTAATTATAGACTGGATAGGACATATAGAGGATGTTTTATAAGTAAATTACCAAAGTGCATAAAGGCCTTCACCTTCGCAGCATTTCATTTCAAATGTCCGCTATAGTTTTTGTTGAATTATTAAGCTTTACTTTTTTTTATTTTTTTCATATAATTTGGACCGATAGTTCAAAAGTTGAATTATCTTGAGATATTATTCAAATTTACAAAGATGTTTGTGAACAACTGACAGATTGTCAAAGAATATTCCATTTTCACAACCGTCAACATCAACGTCAAATTATGCTTCTGCAACTTCTTTGGCGGATCATAGTAGAGGTGGGAGGGACAATTTTTTTTTTCTTTTGGAGTGAATATTTCGGAAAATTTTAACTTTATCAAAAAAAAAAACAATGATGACCTCTTTTCCTTTTGAACGACCTATCCAACCACATCCCACACCATAGGGATAAACAAAAAAAATCATCCCACTTTTCGTGTAGGGGAGGTACCCTTAAAAACTTATTTTTTAGATTTTATTTTATGACTGTCAGTTTTATTGATTTATATATCCATACCAAATTGCAGCTTTCTAGCACTAACAATCACAGAGCAAAGCCTCGGACAGACAGACAGACATGGCGAAACTATAAGGGTTCCTAGTTGTCTACGAAACTCTAAAAAAGACAGTTCCTTAAGTACTCACAGGTACCGGCTGGTTATTGTAATGTGCAGTCAAGGTGTGTGGGCCGACGTGTCGCGGCGTGAAGCTCGCCAGCAGCCCCGAGACCGCGTCGCCCGTGAGCCGCACCGGCACGTCGCCGCGCGGCCCGCGCACCGTCACGATCAACTCTCCGCCCGCCGAGCCCTCCACGCGCACAGAACATGATGCCACTTCGCCAACCGGTATCAGTTCTGCAACAGTTTAGAAATCCATAGGACCAAAAGAAATGTCTATTTAGAAGTAATCATTTTAGCGTTATATCGGTGGCATCATGAAGGAGGGGTTCCGATTGCAACTTAGTCCCAAAAATTGACAATTCTGATTTCAATTCAATTACTTTAGCGAAGATATAAAAAAAAACAAGTAGTTGGTGAATACTGTCGAAAAGCTGTAGTTGTTAAAATTATCAACATCTTACCCGATTGATAAAAAACCTAGCGTTCCGCTGGTTGTATCGTAAAACATGTTTATAATCGAGTTATTATAAGAAAAAGTAGCTACTTATTTTGAACAATATTTGCGACCGAGGCGCTTATAAATTATTGAGATACTTGAGATTGTCATACTGACAGTGGCATTGACAGTGACAGATTTTGACAGTGTACACATCGCGGTCCGGATTGGACCTATAGAGTATCAAATAATACGTATAAGTAGAGTAGTACTGAGTAGTACTATCTGTCGCCGAAAACGCCAGCCGAAAGAGACTTACTTTGTCTTAGTGTGTCCCTTTCTAATTTGTATACTATACCTTGTAATCTGTAACTTCAACCATTTGACACATCACAACACCCATAGAACGTAAACACGCAAGACTTATCGGAATTATAAATAAAATCTCGAAATAGTATTAGGGCTTTTCAAGTAAATAAAAATAATATTTTGCTTTCCTTAAACATAATTTAAATTATGTTACATTTTTTTAGTTCATTGTTGTTGAGTATTTTACGATAACAATTCACCACCCGAACAGTTACGTGTTATGTCGTTTTCTTTTTAAAATTAGTGTTGTGACCAAGTCTGTCGTTTCGATTCGGAAGATATTTCCGTAAATTGATAGAAATCGATTAGGTAAGCATATATTTATAACGATAAATTTATAACCAAAAAATATCTGTTGACGCTGTAAACCTAAATATTAGTAAAACTCCGTAATGTTGGAAAATATGCGCAATTTTATTGATTGCCATAAATTACACAGAAAAATCTGTGACAGCTGTAAAAACATATACAACATAAGAGCCACTGATACCAGGGGCCTTTCAGCTCGAAGTAAGATTTTTTTCTATGGAGATATTAGTTTATAAGTACTTGTTTGTACTAGATGTCACTCTCTATCGCACTGAAGTTCAATCAACGCCTTTCGTTGTTTGGCGTTTAGTTCCAGGCCTCCAGCACCTTCTTTCGTGCTGACATGGATGTGGATGCGGACGGTACCTTATTATGCGGTGATAGCGGGTGCGGAACACCTTCGTCCCTCAACGACGGCGCCTTATTTGACATAACATAAGGCTGCTGCCTGCCACGAACGTCGTGTCTGCGGCATGACATGTCAGCGATACTGGTGAAGAGCCTGGTGCCTTCGCAGGCGTCGACACTTTTGCTTCTGCCTTGCGTTCAGCGCGAGTAACACTACGGGTTTTTATTCCACTCGGCGTGCGAAACACATAACATATTTCGCTCTGTACACACAGTGGTTCGCATTTACACTAGAAAAGGTTCGAAGACCTCTTTGTTGAACTATTCACCCAAATATTACTAAAACCCCTTAATTTACATAAATGACAGACAGACCGACCAGCTACGGCATCAGCATAGCGATAATGTGATTAAGAGAATATATCTGTCTTTCTTATTTCTTCTTAAAATGTTTCTTATTGTATGGAATATAGAACGCCATAAATAATAAGTAACTTTTTTTGTTTGAGGAGACTGAATCAATCATGTGATATAATATAAAATATATAAAGGCATCATAAAAACATTTAAAAAACGGCTGTAAAATCGATTCAATAAACCATTCGTTAATAATCGCTTCATTTGACAAACGATACGTTTTAGCCTCATCACTACAAACGCCAATTCATAAATGCCAAATGGTTGAAGTAACCACGATATCTGTGGAAGTAACAGATTACGTATACTATAGTGTAGTATATAGAATAGTGCGAGAGGGACACGCTAAGACAAAGTGAGCCTCTTTCAGGCTCGTTTATCAGCTTATCTTTTTTGGTGTATATTATATAAGTTATAACTTAATTGAAAACTGCTCTTAAATGCCTAGCGGCTTACCATAAACCTCAGAGATAGAAGATACTACGTATAAGCAGAGTACCATCTGAAGCTGAAAAGGCGAGACGAAAGTGGATAGGTAATAACTATATATGTATACATTATTTAACCCTTTGAACGCTTTCATATTTGAATGAAGTGATCACTTACACGCCAAGCACAGACACGCTACGACAAAGTATCTTTCGGGCTCATTTTTCAACTTATCTAGGGCAGGGGTCGGCAAACCGCGGTTCGCGAGCCGCATGCGGCTCTTTGAAGGGCCAGGTGCGGCTCTTCCAGGTCTCCTCAAAAATATAGTGAAAAACCTAAAGTGTAAAACAGGTGCTTTTGGTTCTCTGAGGTTCCCAAAAGATGGTATTTTTACTGAATTTGGCTCTTTGGTCAAAAAGTTTGCCGACCCCTGTAGGTTATATTTAAAAACAGTTTATGTTTTACGTCATAAAGTTCATTTTATTTGTATTTTTTTTTTAAGTTATCGGCCTTGTTGTTATAATAATACCGATTTAAAAAAAGAAGATAATGGCCCACGTATGTAACTATCCATTAATAGCTTTTCTTTCACGCGTAGGTAATATTTAAGCCCTCAAGGCGATTAACGGGTATACTTACGTGGGAAAATTCGCTGGCAAAAGCTAGTTTTAATACATCTTAGTTACAACCACGAGCCTGCCGAACTTAGATTTATGATAGGTGGGTGCTATTTATCGGCTTATTCCCTATTGGAGGATAGGTAGGTATCTCACCAGGTAAAATCATACCTAACCTAAGGAAAAAGTGTCTCTAGAGCCGTAAAAACGTGATTTGTTTGAATATGGCACATTTGGTTCATGACTAACCCCTGAAAGCGTTTTTCGAATGTAGAACTACAGGTAAGGTTGAGTCTTAATCCAAATTATACCAATTTAAGGTGTTTCAACTGACCAACTTGCGAAGTGTCGATTGTAACTCTCTGTGCCGGCGCTACGTTGAAAATAAATGGCGACGATGGCACAGGCTCCCCATTGAATTTAATATCTACTCGATGCGGCGTGGGCATTTCAGGTCTCCAAAATACCAGGCAACGTCCGCCACCCACCACCTTAAAAAAACAGGTAAGTAATAATATATATATTTTTTAATAACGTATTTATCACGGAAGTACCTAAGTAACTAATTGTGAAAAATTGCGCACCTGTACGTGGTTCGGTACTTCGCCTTCATTTATTGAAATTTCTAATTGGCCTTCACCCGCAGCGCTGGCGTCCACTGAAAATAAAACTTTATTAATACCGATTTTCGACCAAGAATAAATTCGTTCAGGAATTTTCGGAGCCAACTATTTTACCTCGGAATTGTGATTGCTGTCCGACTACAGCATTGCCGATGTCTGTAACCTTGATGAGACTAGCATCGTATACTTTTGCCACCAAAGGACCGGCGGCCAACTTATCGCCGGCTATGGCTACCTGTACAAACAATTTTTTCTGAGTGACGGGAGTGGTACGTAAATAGTAGGTTAAGTAGGTATAAAGTGCACTTACATCAATAAGGTGGGTGCCGACTTCTTCGGGCGTGAACTCTATACGGTAGACGCCGGGGCGCTCAGAGACGTCCAGCACTCGGGCGACCACCGGCCGGCGAGACGGCGCTGTCACCGTCACCTCGACCTACATACATCAAAATGCTTTTTATTCCCGTTAAACTCTGTGACGTATACAATACAAAAACCATTCCACTGAGGGAACATTCGATAATTGCATCGGATTGTAAAGGGACTCACAATGGACACTGAATGCACAGTTAGTTCCGTTTATTACACGGTTGGTGTTGCCGTTGTAAACAATACCACGTAATCGATGTGAGCACTTTATTCGTACTCGAAAGGATTCATGCACACTATCATTCAGCCAGCAGCGCGCCCCACCCAGGGAATTGATTAATCAATCTCCTTTCGTTTTAAACCGCTAAACGTTAGTAAAAAGTAAATGTGTATTTTAATGCATACTACTTATATTTAGGTAAGGCAGAGGGGTAGTTTTTCAGATATGATAAATCGTTGCGTTATTCGCGATTCCAAGGAAAACAATCTTGCAACGGGAATATAAGCTGCGTGCTCTCTATGAAACGTAGTAAGTTATATTCATCAATCATGTAATACCATCATAAATGCATGATTAAATGATTGATGATTAAAGATTGATAATTACTATATACTATATGCAGAGTGACGTCAATTTTAGTTCGAGCCGTGTTCATCGCCGTTTCGTCCGGTACCGTTTTCGCCAATTTGGTTACCGAACCCCAAAAAAATAGTGAATTTATCTAGTTCCTAGCATTATACGTGAACAAAATTGCCCGAGAGGCTAGTAAACTGACTAAATACCATGTAAATTATTAATTACCAAAATACATAATACAAAATGCAATAATGTAAGTGCTGCGGAGTAACTAGCGTTGCGTTGGATTAACTAGAATGTAGTAATTAAATCCTCTTCGGGTTTAAGTTTAACGGAAATGCTAGTACATACCTAGGTATTTAGCGGAGGGCGAATACGGTTTATTCGTTCATATCAATTCACCTAGGTATGTGCGGATGCAACTTAAATTACTAGGTTAATACGACTCTTTCTGACTCATAAGCAAATTACATTATGTGAGACGATTTAAATCGACAGAGAGTCTCTCGATTGGACTGGTTGTTTTACGTTGTTCTCCAAAACATGCGTCATGTGGGGGTACATACATTTTAATGACCTATTTTTATACCCAAAAGCTTGAACCTCGTGAAACGTTTCAACTTTGCTAAAGATTTGACAGCCAGGTATTAATTAGAATGGACGGTACCTACTCCTTAATTACAGCCCACATTAAAAATACACTTTTATTTTCTGAAGTTGCTTCTGAATGTCCTACTAAAAAAGGGAAAAACAAATCTCCGGAATGAATTGAAGTAGGATAGAGAACGGTAGAGATAGTGCCGTTCTTGGGAATATTCTCGAGTTGAGAGTTGATATAAATCGAAAATATTGCCGTGAAACTCTAGATCGCTAGATGGTTGATGCGTGACATCATGACATCAGTTAATTTCTCTGCTTAGCCGTACCTCGGTTTTGCTGAACGCGGCAGCGCCGGGCGATGTGGAGATCTCAAACACTGCTGGTACTCGCGCCGGGATGAGTCTGGTGGGCTCGCCCCCGCCTCCGCCCGCTGGGCCGGCCATAACCTCTACCTTCCACGGGGACCCTGGTACAAAGATAATATACATCAAGTACTAGTTTAGGCACATTTCGTCTCAACAGATAAACAGATCGTCCCCAAAATGCAGATACCGATAAACTGCACGAAGTGACTTTTGAGGATAATAAACAACATTCAAATTTATACGCATTTCTTTAACCGAGCAACGTATTTACATGACGAAAAGGGCATCGTATTATCAATTCAGATTGGATTTAGGTACCTACGCTGTTTTTCAACAGGGAAACGAAATATTACATTAATGACATTTGTTACAAAATATTTTACTAATATCTATAAAAATAAAGGGTATGCACGTGTACGTTAGTAATAAAAATAACGCCTATAGGCGTAATTCTATTGTTATTTCTATTGTGTCTGGAATAGTGTCCATCAAAGTGTTAAGTACCTATTATGTATGTATGACCTGCAGGGCTAATTTATCGCGCATCGCGAAAATAGGTTTACTACTGTAGCATTATAATTTTGATTATGTAATGGAATGTTAAACCTTAGCTTAGATGCATAACGCGATTGGGCAGATCAATTTGATTATCTGTTGTCCCTTTAAATTAGGTACGGTTACATTCGTAGGTAGCCTATAGCTACAAGTTTGATGTATCTACAGCCTATTCGGACGGAGATTAATCGGCATTGACTAGATGTGCATACAATTAATTGGCAATCAGTGTACCAGGATTTACCTATTGAGCCCGGGCTCCCGTATATGACTGTCACTGTCTTCAATGCGTGTCTATGTTCTAAGCGAGTGCTGTTCTTGTGCTTGTGCATTCGCAGTGCACTCACCGGACTACATATTTAAGTGAACCTCGTCGCGTACTGTATAAAGGTGTGTGCCCAGCGTAATAACGGAAATGATCGCCAGTGTAACTAGTTATTTTATATTATTTATTTCCTTTGAAGCTCTTTGCAAATATCGTACCTGCGTATATTAAGTACTATAGTACCGAGCTGCGGCGTAGTGACTAACATATCGTACATATCCATTGGCAAGTCAGAGCTGATTTGGATTACCTTTTGTTCAAGAGATGAAATGGTGAGCATTAATTTGACTCAAAGACAAGGACTCGCAAATGGCTCGCAATAGGTTCAGTACAAGGTAATTCAAGGTCACTATCGTGGTTAACGTCTTGTTTGCTGACATTTTATTCCATTGTTTTGTCGGCCGTGTCGACGTGATTAATATGTAGGTATACTCGTACTATAGGTACTTATAGCCCGAGAGCTATACGGTTTCACTGTAAGAATAATTTTTAAGAAAAAAAACCGACTTCAATGGGGGAGGCCGGTAAAAGATTATTATACTTAGATGGTGCACTCTTAGATAGATATACAATAAAATAAAAATGGCTATAATGTATGTTTATAATGGTAGAAGACTAAGTACCCTCAATTCCTCATGGACTCATGAAAAAACCTTGCTTGCTTGACAAACAAAACGAAGAGAACAAATCGCCAAACGTGAACTACGCGTCGTTGAAGAGTTCCGTTCTGATCATCATCAGCAGTTCCACTTCATCAAATGTCACTTTTATGAATGAAAATGCTTGATTAATTCATGAAAATACTAAAATCACTATTTGTGTGACTTTCACATTTGAGGAGTTCCCTCGATTCCTAATGGATCCCATCATCAGAACTCGAGCATGACGAAAATCAATCGTGAAAATAGAACTTGCTTAACAAACACAACTAGAAGGACAAATCGCCAAACGTGAACTTTTCGTCGTTGAAGAGTTCTGTTCTGATCATCATCAGCAGTTCCACTTCATCAAATGTCACATTTTTGTATGATAATGCTCGATTTGTTGATAAAAACACAAAAATCACTATATGTTTGCCTTTAAGATTTGAGGAGTTCCCTCAATTCCTCATGGACCCCATCATCAAAAATCGAGCATGACAAAAATTAATCGTGAAAATAGAACTTGCTTAACAAACGCAGCTAGGAGGACAAATCGCCAAACGTGAACTTTTCGTCGTTGAAGAGTTCTGTTCTGACATCATCAGCAGTTCCACTTCATCAAATGTCACATTTTTGTATGAAAATGCTCGATGTGTTGATAAAAACACAAAAATCACTATATGTTTCCCTTTAAGATTTGAGGATTTCCCTCAATTCCTCATGGATCCCATCATCAGAAATCAAGCATGACAAAAATTAATCGTGAAAATAGAACTTGCTTAACAAACACAGCTAGGAGGACAAATCGCCAAACGTGAACTTTTTGTCGTTGAAGAGTTCTGTTCTGATCATCATCAGCAGTTCCACTTCATCCAATGTCACATTTTTGGATGAAAATGCTTGACTTGTTGATAAAAACACAAAAATTACTATATTTTTGCCTTGAAGATTTGAGGAGTTCCCTCAATTTCTCATGGATCCCATCATCAGAACTGCGTTTTGACAAAAACGGGACCAACTTGGATATATATACTTACAATCAAAAAAAGAATTTTCCAAATCGGTTAATAAATGACGGAGTCATGGACTAACAAACATTAAAAAAAAACATACAACCGAATTGATAACCTACTCTTTTGAAATTTTGAAGTCGGTTAAAAAACAACAATATATCGGTATCAGCAAATTTTGTGCATCAAAAATTAGGTTAAGTAATTATACTAAGTATTCTTTAATAATACACCTATATTTATTAACGCGACGGTAGAAAATATTAAAAACAAATCTATAAAAAATCCGTAAAAATCTAGCGAAAACGCTATAAGAATTATTTTCTTTATGATATACTACTTCTATTTATGTTCTTTGTAATATATGAAAACCAACTTATTTTTGTTACGGTAACTTAATAATACAATCAATTATTAATATAGTAAAACATAAAAATGCATTACCCTAATGGCATATAAGGTAACATTACAGTTAGGGTTTTTATATGCCTTTATTATATTTCTTGACACTTTTTATACTGAATCAACCCAAAATACCTAAAGCTGTAATAACATTTGGAATTAATGTGGCAGCCAAGTGCACTCTGTAGACTATTCATGAAGGTCAAATTGACTACTACTTATTACCTATTAGATTTTTTTTTCTCATTTCCCGTTGCACATATTGTTCGATTCTGGTCGTAAGTATTAAAATAGACATAAACATAGAAGTACTCATCATAAAAATACTGATACCCTGTTTGCTGCAAAAATTCACCAGTTTTCGGGCACATCATTTTTTTCCAACTTCCGGTCTTCTTCGGAAATTTTAAAAATATAGGTTCTTAAAATCACATAATAGGACCGTATAACAAAAATTGGCCAGGAATTGAATTATTTCCAAAAAAACCGTATCTTTCTCGGGCTATTACCTGCCCACGTTCGTTACTAGTTACTAGACACATGATTGCCAATGTGTTGTAGTTTTCGTAAAGCGTATATTCATTCAGCGTTAAAAGTGGTTTTAGGTCAAGATACAAGAATACAAGGTATGGCACTACGGGGAAAAATCGTTGTGCGAGTGACACAAGCCTACGTCATCACTGCTATCGAGCCTATCGGTGGTAGGCGGCTAGGCGGTCGTAGTAGTGCGATGCGAGTTCGTGTGTGTACAGGCTGTACAGTGGAGTAGGCTTGTGTCACGATCCGGAGTAGCAGACCTCAAACATCCTTAGACTATGGGTTTAGGTCTGGCCGCGTTTACGCACCAGGCGTAATTAGGCGCGACTTGCCGCGCGCTCTTGTCAAACGCAATGGATTTCCGTACATTCGTTCAAGCGCGTGTGCGTTAACGCGGCCTTAGCGAATGAGGCGTAACGGGCTTGGAAATATTTAGTGCGTGGAATCCGAATGCGAATCAGGTTACTGAGTTATTCAATTCATGTTACGTTGGGGTTGGGTCTCGACCAAGTATTTACTTAGTAGCTATTTGTCCGTAAACAGTATTAAAATTACATGTATTATAGCAGGTACAATCAGCATCATATAGTTCGTAGTAGCCAAAGTGGCCAAATAGTTCGGTATAGTACACCATATTTTGTATGCTGTACCGAACTATTTCGCAACTTTGGCTGATACAACAGTACTATATGACGCTGACTAGCTGCCGCTGCGCTAGCTATAAGTAGCTGACGCTGGCTCTTAGGCTGGGTTGCACCGACTTACGATCACAGACCGATCAACGTTAAATATGGCGCCTGCAAAATTTTTAACGAACGCAGCTTACGATTACAGGCAGTTTGGTGCAACCCACCCTTAGTCATTACATGATATCGGCTTAGACGAGTCTGAGCTGAGATACTTTTAAAAAGGGGGGACGGAAATGTTGACAAACAAATATAGGTACCTACTTAGATATAGATCACAGTGTACTAAGTATATTTAATAGTTCGGTTATTGCACAATGTTAACGAAATTGACAAATGTTTCCGTCCTCCGGAGGATGTTTAGGAGGATATTTGTTAAGGAGGGTATTTGTTTGTTAACTCGTTCTCGAAATCGGCTATAGTGAAGGAACGTGAAAGTTGCTACATGCTATACCGAAACCTTCGTTTACACGGTGATATTATCGAGTAAGTATTTCAAAATTGTTAGGATTTTGCTTCAATATTCATCAATATACACGTAAGTAATACAGCTTCAATATTGATTCCTGTGATAATAAGCACTGTGTGAAAGTAGCCTTTGAAGGCGAATATTTAAACTACATAAGATCATTCGCCTATGCCTGCTAATAATGTAAGAATCGAATAGGTAATACAGGGACCAATCTATTTATAAAAAGGCACAAGTACGGTACCCGAAGTTAAAAGGGTATAAAACCTGACTATTGGAAACCGGAATACTCTAGCCATACTACTTATAAACTAGATAGATCTAAACTTCATAAAAGCCGTTTACATTATGTAATAGTCCATCTGTAAATAAATCAGGACCACGGACCGTGTTCCTAAAATTTGTAGACGTGGGGCCATGATATAAATACCTAACCTAAGTTTATCAGTTTAATGAAGTACTGAATTGATAGACCTTACGGGAACAGAACACACAATACTCTTTATTGCACTGTAGGTACATAATTACAATAGGAAGAGCAAACAACAGGTGTAGGCGGTCAACACACGATTGCTTTTATTATCCAGCTATCCAGCCCTAACGAGTAAATCCCAACGCGATAAATATAGTCTTTGGAAAATAATCGTTTCTCCTCATTACGTCAAGATATCCCCATTATATCAGTGCAAAAATATCCTTTCAAGGATCCAAGGTTGTCCAGGTTGCATCAGTCAAGGAGTCTATTGCGGCCCAAAAAATTGGCGCATTAGTTATTGCGGAACCAACTAACATCTATCTGACCTTTTAACCCACTTCCCTACTTGGGATTAGGTTGTCAAGTAAGTAGGCATAAACTAAGGCACTTACCCTTGGTCAAATCGAAAAATGGAATCATATTTGCAACGGTGAACCAATTTGGTTTTAATTAACAAAAACTTCTTATTCTGGACACAATGTCGGGGGCAAATATATCACATTTAATAGTTGGTGATTGACCTTGTCTCGAATGGCCATCGCAGAACTATTTGTAGCGTCCATTTGGATAATATTGGAAAATAAATAGTAGTTAAGTAAAATAACGCTGCTGCTACTTATGGCTTCTATTTGAAGGCCGCTTACCTACCTACTCAAAAGCAATTAATTTCGAAATGGAAGCTTTGTTTTAATAATAGGTAGTTTAATGTGAATCAATCAAAGAGAAAGCCTGTTAAATAGCGAGTTAAATACTCGTACAAGGATATTGCATTATGAAATGTGACGGAAAACTTCGAATGAAAATAAGTAAGTAAGAGGAGTGGAGTGAAGTGAACTGTCGAATAATAGACTTAGTTCGAATCTACATAATTGCATAAAGGAATCATAGAGGCGGACTTTATGTCTTTATGACATTTTTTATAATGATATATTTATTTGCATGAACATTTAATTTTACATTTAGGTGAATCACGAAAGGAGGTGGAAAATATTGCTTGAGTGATACCGGTAAGAAAGAAAGTATATAACTTACACCCTAATCGGTATCTTTGTATATTGTATTATATATTTCTGACGCATTCATACTACGAGTATAGGATACTCGTGTTAGGTATGTACAATTGTACATGTTGAAAATGACGGTATCCACATGGTGATTAAAGTCATTCATTCCGCACGTTCTAATCATACCAGTCAACCTCGCTTTATTAGAATATTTTTGATTATTTTAGCTGTAAAAATAATTTATTTTTGGGTTAGAGATCAAGAGGTGTAAACGTGAAGGTAATAGCCGTAGCTAAACATTGGTTGATGTATAATCGGATAGAGCACAGTTATCTACAACATGGATTAGACTTGGGTCGAACAGGTTGGGCGTGCCGTGCTCGGCGCGACGCACACTCGCCAGTCGCCACCGCACCTGTCCGGTGCCCTGCCCGTTACCGTACCCGCCTCGCGCACACGGGGACTCAACAACGGTACACACACCCAATTAATGGTTTGAAGCGACCGAAACGTCCAATATACTTACAGCACAGCGCAATATGTGTACATACAACAACGAGCTCGGGGCACGTTATATTTGATTACTACCGAATAAAATGGTTTTCCGAACAAAGTAACAGCGTTTTACCTATACGCCAGCGTGTCAAGAATGATCAATATTTTTTAGCTATGTCATATAACATTCAAACATATAGTATATACAAACCAAAATTGAAACTATACACCCCTCGTGTTTAATACCAGCTCATTTGTTAAATTTGAACTGGAACCCCAATGAAAACAAAGAGCGCTCGTTTTGGTCCAAGTGGGATAACGAGAGACCGAGACCTTATCGATCGATCATCACAGAAGCATGTTTTATGACGCACCCGTAATTCTTTTGTGTTCGTTATATTTACGTACCTTTTATCATGAAATGCATTTCAATTGTTTCAGATACTGTAGTTATACTTAATTATGAATATAGGTAGGTATTTAGCTCCGAGTAATCCCAGCATCTAATTGTTGGAGCATGCTATTGCGACGATAGAAGAAAACGTCGGTTTTTTAATGGTCATAATGGCAGCCTAGCAATTATTATTTTGATACAGTTGCATAAAAGTTTTATACATTTGCATCGGTATCATCGCTTACATAAGGCAAATCGAACTTTCTATTCCGTAACTACTCGGTAGGTTAAGTCATTGAGTGGGTATATATCAGCATTATATCTAATCGACAAAGAATTTGTCGAGTTGAGACATGATATCACGGATCATGATTTATAAGCAAATCGAATTAGTCCTAGTAAGCTCAATGAGGCTTGTGTTATGGGTAGATATACGAGTATACTTCAATATATAGAAAATACACAAGTCTCAGAAATGAATTTTGCTGTTCACCATAGCACCAAATGCCCTTATCGGGATTCGAAACCAGGACCTCTAGCTTTGGAGGCAGTGTCACTACCAACTAGGCTAAACAGGCCTACAATGTGTACGTACAGCAACAACATATAATAACGATATGTAAGCGCAATGAATCAACGCACGGGCACGTAATGCGGTTATCGTGACGTGATTACCTACTTGTATAATTCCCAAACGAAGTGGTCGGAGCTCCATAAATTAACCACATACTTCTCTAATGCATTAACTAAAACCAGTTATGCCATAGTAACACTGTCAGTTATATCAGTATGCTGTGCTGCGATAAACATACCTATAGGTATGTGTCTAAATTATACTGGAACTTAAAGAACTGGTGTTATATTAATATATTTCTTCCTTACTACGGTATTTTATGGGTTCCAAGTTCGAACAGACAGCGGAGCCCTCTGCTGTGTGTTCGTCCGTTTATCTGACCGTCCTCCGCATGTCTGTTACACGGCTGAATGTTTTGATGCGCTGATACAGACCCTTGAAATTTTAGGATTCTCCATTTACTGAGAATCTACGCCGTAGGGCTCAACCTAAAATAATTTGTAGGTATTCCGAGCATCTCAAATGAGGGAAGAAAAGTACAACTTTAATATTGGTTGTCGTGTTATGTAAACTAGTATTTTAATGTCTATTTGATAATGGTACGAGTAATAACTTTCGTAAAGTTAATGCCGGTTAACTGTACGTTACGTACAACACTGATAAACTAAAACAGAGAAGGGTGGAGTTCAAATATTCGATTTTCTAGGACCATCCTAAGGCGTATAATTCGTCTACAATTTAGTTGATTCCGTAGTCAGGTTGTGACAAAATAAATTGGAATTAATTGAATTGTAAACGTGTTAACTATAACCAAAAATTTGTGAACTTCACCCATTAGCGGATGGAAGTCTGGCTTGAACTAAAACTTGCAGGGTGTAAAAAAGTATGGACCCTGGAGAAATTCTTCAGTATTTTATTATTAAAGAAGAATAACTTCACTCAAGATTTTCAAAAACTTTCATACGCACCCGGGAATCGAACCTGCTCAGTTACAACATCCGGAAGTCGTCTCAAATCCTTGTATTTCGTCTTTTTTAAATTATGTATATTTTTAAGATATATGTTTTAATCTAAGTACTATGATTGTATTACATTACCTACAAGGGAGCAAAATGCAATATCTCAGCGAGGGTAAACGCGTTGAATCCAGAACGAAACGCAGAATTCCGGAATAGAATACAAAGCGTATGAGGGATTCAAAGCGCCTGAGTTATGTATATAGGTAGTAATAATTTTGGTATCGTGTAATGTCAATTATGCAACGAGAAAATATATTCAATCAATAAGTAGGTACGTAAAAGACCACACACACACACATACTAACACACACACACACTAAATATGGCAAAATATTAAAAATTCTACTTATATATTTTCTGTAAGCACTGAAAAAGGAAAAAATAAGAAACAAGTTTTTCGGAAATCTATGAATGCACTTCTTTTTAAGCAAATAAAACTTGGATACATTTAGGTAGAGTTAGCTATCATTAGGGTTTAAGGTACATATGTACCTGTGTAATTCACCTCTAGAGCCCATTGTTTTTTTCGCCCTGTGTATGATATAAATATAGGTACAATTGTCATCTTCCTCTTAGCGTTTCCCCGGCTGTATACTGAGGGAGAGGACCGGGCGCAAACTAACGCTTTGACACCTACCTAATCCCAAAACTTTGCGTAGGCACGAATTTACGGTGACTGTCATCTGATTTGTTGTTTTATATGATGCAGGTATATATCATTGCTTTTATTTCCTGACGATCATCATCAGCAGTTCCACTTCATCAAATGTCACTTTTATGAATGATCAAATGTCACTTTTATGAAAATACTAAAATCACTATTTGTGTGCCTTTCACATTTGAGGAGTTCTCTCGATTCCCAATGGATCCCATCATCAGAACTCGAGCATGACAAAAATAAATCGTGAAAATAGAACTTGCTTAACAAACACAGCTACAAGGACAAATCGCCAAACGTGAACTTTTCGTCGTTGAAGAGTTCTGTTCTGATCATCATCAGCAGTTCCACTTCATCAAATGTCACATTTTTGTACGATAATGCTCGATTTGTTGATAAAAACACAAAAATCACTATATGTTTGCCTTTAAGATTTGAGGAGTTCCCTCAATTCCTCATGGATCCCATCATCAAAAATCGAGCATGACATAAATTAATCGTGAAAATAGAACTTGCTTAACAAACGCAGCTAGGAGGACAAATCGCCAAACGTGAACTTTTCGTCTTTGAAGAGTTCTGTTCTGATCATCATCAGCAGTTCCAATTCATCCAATGTCACATTTTTGGATGAAAATGCTTGACTTGTTGATAAAAACACAAAAATTACTATATATTTGCCTTGAATATTTGAGGAGTTCCCTCAATTTCTCATGGATCCCATCATCAGAACTGCGTTTTGACAAAAACGGGACCAACTTAGATATATATACTTACAATCAAAAAAAGAATTTTACAAATCGGTTAAGAAATGACGGAGTCATGGACTAACAAACATTAAAAAAAAAAACATACAACCGAATTGATAACCTCCTCTTTTGAAATTTTGAAGTCGGTTAAAAACTGTATATGCTCATGTATGGTGCACAATTATGTTTAAATATTAAGTATATCGGAAAGTAGTTGAATGAATGAGACAGTATGAGAAAAGTAAATGCGTAAGAAAGGGATGTATGGATGAATGAGCGAAAGGGACAGAGAATAGTTTTAAGCGAATGAATTATAAAAAAACATTGATTATAGTAGAGAATTTTACGAGAGTGTAAAGTTAAAAAAGACATCACGCCTGTGGGCATAATATTACCATACGTATAGCGAAGCTTAGTATGCCTGCTTATCATGGCATTCATGGCACCGTTCAAGTGTGATGAAAAAGTTGTTGAAGGAAGAACGACTGAACGACAAACGATATTTCACAAAAAAACTAGAGTACCTACCTGCCTACCTTACCTACCTACCCTACCTTGCCTGTTTCCTTTTCTGTTTTGTTACTTACCTACACTGCGAATAAAAATCTTCAACAAATGCAACAGACGCGCGCACTACTATTTAGCTTTACCTAGTATAGGTATCTACATAAAAGGCATGCCCGTAAAAGTGTGTAAAGTAAGTGAAATTGAACAATAAAAGTAAACAATCTCACTTATATTATAAATGCGAAAGTTTAGATGTTTGTTACTCAATCACGCAAAAACGGCTGAACAGATCAAGATGTTTTTTGTATACTAACAGTATGTAATCTGGATTCACTTATAGTATACTTTTTGTCCCGATAATCACCCTCAAAGGGATGAAATCAGGGGTGCAAATATGGTCTATGAAACGGGGTGATTTAAATCCTCATACGCCATTCTAAGCTTTAAGTTTCAGCCAATTGGGAGTATAACGGCATGTCAATAAATTTAACGTAAGCCATAGCAGAATTTGACGTATTGTAAACAAGCTGACGTTTCGATATGTCAAAGCCGAAATATCATAATTCCTTCTGATTGATGACGCTATTTTTGAGCATAACCGTTTAGAAATTAATTCATAATTCATAATTTTATTGCATTAATAATCATGTGTTACATAAGGTCTTACAAAGAGCATTTTACAGCTAGTGTTCACATGAACCCTGTTAGGGTACATAGCAATGTAATTAACTAAAAATAATACTTAAACAATTACAATATTTTTCATTTTTAGTAACTATATGTACAAAGTAATTGGTTAAATTTAACGCCGACAATAAAAGAATACAATTTATATAATAATAATTTAGAAATTCCATTTATGTGTTATAATTAATAAAAGCTTAACTTATTCATTGTTTAGCAATTGTGTATAGAAAATGTTTTTTTTTTTTTTTACAGTTTATTAAATATTTAATTGGATTATCTTATATCATTTAGAAATTCATCAATAGAGTAATAGCACCTTTTAATTAACAGATCTTTCAGTTTTCGTTTGAATAATTCATCTTTGATCTCGTTTTTTATTTCGTCTGGTATTTTATTTGCTATTTGTATGCATCGGTAATACGGACCATTTCTGAACATTGCTAACGCTGAAGTTGGTAATTCAAGCTGGTTTATTTTATTTCGTCTCTGTGATTTTATTACTTTTTGTTTAAATAAATACATGTTCTTCCTGACAAATAGAGCTGCTTCCAGAATATAAATTGAGGGTAACGTAAGGATTTCAAGTTTAATGAAATGCGGACGACAGCTATCTGGTACCCGGGTATTTGTTAGAATGCGGATGCATTTCTTCTGTAATATGAGTAATTGGTGCACATCAGTGCTGGTTCCCCATAATATTACACCGTATTGGAGCCATGCATGGGCGAAGGCAAAATAGGCTGATAACGCAGTTTTTTGATTTGTATTTACCTTGAGTACACTTAATGCATAGATAAAGCTACTCAATTTACTTTTGACGGATTGAATATGATTTTTCCAATTTATACTTGAATCTATTGTTATTCCTAATAATTTAAATTCAGTTACTTCTTCAATAATTGTCTTGTTTATCTGTAATGTCATTTCTAATGCAGTTTTCTGTATAGGTTTAAATTGTATTATTTTAGTTTTTCTAAGATTTATCTCTAGGTTGTGGTTTTCTAGCCATTTGCAAACTGTTTTTGATACTTCTGACAAGCGATCGTTACATTCCGTGCTACTACCACTACTTATGAGTATGGAGACGTCATCAGCAAACATGACGCATTTAGTGTTTAGTATTTTGGGCAAGTCGTTTATATAAGCAAGGAATAGGAGACACCCGGTTACACTTCCTTGAGGGATTGAACATGTTATATGTCGCATTTTAGAGGTTACGGTTTTTATCTCTCCCGAGTTTTTATAGTACCAGCTGATTTGTACACACTGCTGCCGATTTTGTAGGTATGTTTGAAACCATCTATATGCGTTACCTCGGATCCCCATGCCGTATAATTTTCTCAAAAGGATATCATGTGATACGCGGTCATAGGCTTTTGACATGTCCAGAAGTAATCCTATGGCGTATTTTTTGCAATCTATATGACTAAGAATTTCTTGAATGTAGTGGTAAACGGCTAATACGGCAGAGTGTTTTTTTCTGAAACCAAACTGATGCTCATCCAATATCCCATATTTTTCAAAGAAATTATACACACGATTTATCATAGCTTTTTCGAATAACTTTGAAATAGTGGGCAGAAGTGCATTAGGTCTATTATTGCGTGTAAATCAAAATAAATTTGCGATACTTTGGAATTGTTTGTCTTCATATGCTTAAATACAAAAACAACTGCTTCAATGCAGTCTTTGTATCGTCGGTGTACAACTTAATTTTGTCGTGTATTATTGTTTACGTCATTGGTGACCCTTCACACTATAATAACTGTTTGATATAAGAGATCACTTGGGCTGGGCAGCCCAATCGACAATATTATGTATGTATATGTATGTATGTATTACTATGTATGTATGGTTGAAGCACCTTAGATCTATGCACAAAGTACAATATATATACTTAGAGTTACCAGTGAAATACTCCACATAGATCGTAGCGCCGTTGTGTAATTAGTAAGAACTAACCGCACGACCGCTGCATCCCTGTCACTTCAATATGCAAGTGCAATAGAGATAGCACCCAGTGACATCTGGCACAAACAAGTTAAACTAACATTTCCATAGAAAAATTTATTCGTACTTTTAGCTGAAAGGCCCCTCGATCTATGCTTATCCGTATACATAATTATAATACAGCTGTAGAGGGTCGAAAATCTGTACATTGAAGATATTGGATAAATCAATGGAGCGATTGGAGGGCCCTTGGCATCGAAACAGAACACATTTCAACAGTTTTAAGTTTTCGTGTCTGTTTGTCTATCGGTTTATGTCTAGGCATTGTGACTCTCGGCCTTCAGCCTCACGTGCATTGCCGCTCTGCTTCGGGCCTTTGGCCCTCAGCCTTACACTTCACTCTGTGTGAATGATCGGCATGAGGAGCCCGCTCTGTGTGAATGATCTGCCTTTGGACTCGCCTGCCTTGCCCCTCTGCATCAGGCCTTCGACCCTACATAAGGAGCCCGCTCTGTTGGGACTCTGGGCCTTAGGCCTCGCGTGAATTGCCACTCTGCTTCAGGCCTTCGGCCCTTCATAAGGAGCCCGCTCTGTTGGGACGCTCGGCCTTCGGCCTCGCGTGCGTGCTACACGGCTCCGGGCCTTCAGCCCTCAGCCTTATATAAGGATCCCGCTCTATTTGAATGCTCGGCCTTCGGCCTCGCATGCCTTGCCACTCCGTTTTGGCCCGTTAGTCATCAACTTTACATGAATAATCCACTCTGTTGGGAAGCTCGGCCTTCGGCCTCGCGTGTTCCGCCTCCCTGCTTCAGGCCTTCGGCCCTCAACCTTACATAAGAAGCCCGCTCTGTATGAATACTCGGCCTTCCGCCTTGCATGTTTTGCCACTCTGCTTCCGGCCTTCAGCCATCATACTTACATGAAGAACCTGCTCTGTTGGGTCGTTTTACAAAAAAAAATGCGTAGCGAGACTTTTATCATTGTACATGTAATATTTTACGGGCTTCATTCGTCTAGAATCGGTACATTTGATATTCTGAAATAAGCTTAATCATTCGTTTTGAAAGCACAAGCACGTAGCACCAACTCCCGTTACAATCGGACACTTTAACTTGAAGTTGTAGACGATTATATATACCTAGGACAGACTGTCCAGTTAGGTAGGTCCAACTTCGAGAAAGGGGTTAATCGTCGAATCCGACTCGGCTGGGCAGCGTTCGGGAAGCTACGGCACATCTTTTCGTCCAATATTCCGCAGTGTCTCAAGACGAGGCTCTTTGACCAGTGTGTGTTGCAAGTGATGACATATGGCACTGACACGTGGTAGCTTACTATGGGCCTCATAAGAAGGCTCAAAGTCACGCAAAGAGCGATGAAGAGGGCAATGCTGGGAGTATCTCTGCGTGATCGCATCAGAAGTGAGGCCAACCGCAGTAGAACCAAAGTAACCAACATAGCCCTCCGAACCGCTAAACTTAAGTGGCAGTGGGCGGGGCATATTGCACGTAGAACCGTTGGCCGTTGGGGAGGAAAGGTTTTCGAGTGGCGACTACGTACCAGAAGGCGCAGCGTGGGTAGGCCCCCCACAAGGTGGACTGATGACCTGGTAAAGGTCGCAGGTGCCCGCTGGATGCGGATGGTAAAGGAACGGTCATTGTGTCACTCTTTGGGGAAGGCTTATGTCCAGCAGTGGACGTCTTTCGGCTGATAATGATGATGATGATTCGTTTTCAAAAAAGGATTCCTATTAAAATTTGTCGTGCGCGGTAAAGAGCATTTCATATTTAATTTGAATGTAATCATTTCTTATGGGGGTGTAAAGAAGGGTGAAAGATGTATGAGAAAACAAATAATTCTAAAGCGAGAATGAGTTCTACGCAGACGAAGTCGCGGGCAAAAGCTAGTAATGCAATATTTGCTTCCCGGTAGGTCATATTATGAAACGTACCAGTTAATATTTTTGAAAGGCTCATTGCAAGCTAATAAAGTAACATACCGATTAATTGGATTAGTTTAAGTGAGAATAGCCCATGTAATGGCAAAGTACGAGACAATGGGTGTTTTCTACCGCAAGGGTCGGGTGTTTCCGATTGCCTAATGCCGGCGCGGAGGTCGGATGTCACGGTTGTTTGTCCACTACCTACGGCGTCTCTTCAGCGAGAGAGTAAACAGGCCAATACACCCAACCAACACCTAACTCGATTGTACGCTTTTACATTTGTCATTTGCCTTTTACCGCTTTGTGTTGTTATTATATAGACATAAATAACCGGCCAAGATTCGCGCACGAAGGGTTACGTACAAATATCTATAAAAACGGTGAAAATATACGTTTGCTGTATGGGAGCCCCCTCAAATATTTATTTTATTCTAATTTTTAGAATTTGTCGTTATACTTAAAAAAATACATCATCTGTGAAAATTTCAACTGTCTAACTATCACGGTTCATGAAATACAGCCTGGTGACAGACGGACGGACAGCGGAGTCTTAGTAATAGGGTCCCGATTTACCCTTTGGGTACGGAACCCTAAAAATTATTTTCAATAGCAACATTTTTTTGGTTTAAAGGGTCTAGCAGGCTAAGCTAACAATAGTGGCCCCCGCAAGGGATTTGGTTGTAATTTGAGGTGCAGTAGTGGCAGGACCTAAGAACACTGTACCTATGCGTAATATCAGCCTTCGATCTTCTTTTGTTTCAGACTTATTCACGAAAATGTCAAAAAAATCAAGGTTATTTTTAAACTGTTATTTTAGCTAAACCAAGCCTCGCGGAGACAACTATCGAAATAATTACTTAATAAGCCACAATTGTCAACTACGTACACATTTAAAAACATTTTGAAAAATCATGGTGCGTCATGTCAAAAAAAAACATTTACAAACGTATGTTATGTATATATCATATCATATCAATAGAGTAGTAGTGGCAAATCAGTCTGTAGTTCCTCTTTCGTTCATTACGACATGATTACGACCTATAAACTGTTGTCACTTTGACAGTTCGAAAGCGGCATATATAAGTAATTAAGTACTAGCTTTTGCCCGCGACTTCGTCTGCGTAGAACTCATTCTCGCTTTAGAATTATTTGTTTTCTCATACATCTTTCACCCTTCTTTACACCCCCTTAAGAAATGATTACATTCAAATTAAATATGAAATGCTCTTTACCGCGCACGACACATTTTAATAGGAATCCTTTTTTGAAAACGAATCATCATCATTATCAGCCGAAAGACGTCCACTGCTGGACATAAGCCTTCCCCAAAGAGTGACACAATGACCGTTCCTTTACCATCCGCATCCAGCGGACACCTGTGACCTTTACCAGGTCATCAGTCCACCTTGTGGGGGGCCTACCCACGCTGCGCCTTCTGGTACGTTGTCGCCACTCGAAAACCTTTCCTCCCCAACGGCCAACGGTTCTACGTGCAATATGCCCCGCCCACTGCCACTTAAGTTTAGCGGTTCGGAGGGCTATGTCGGTTACTTTGGTTCTACTGCGGTTGGCCTCACTTCTGATGCGATCACGCAGGGATACTCCCAGAATTGCCCTCTCCATCGCTCTTTGCGTGACTTTGAGCCTTCTTATGAGGCCCATAGTAAGCTACCACGTTTCAGTGCCATATGTCATCACCTGCAACACACACTGGTCAAAGAGCCTCGTCTTGAGACACTGCGGAATATTGGACGAAAAGATGTGCCGTAGCTTCCCGAACGCTGCCCAGCCGAGTCGGATTCAACGATTAACCCCTTTCTCGAAGTTGGACCTACCTAACTGGACAGTCTGTCCTAGGTATATATAATCGTCTACAACTTCAAGTTAAAGTGTCCGATTGTAACGGGAGTTGGTGCTACGTGCTTGTGCTTTCAAAACGAATGATTAAGCTTATTTCAGAATATCAAATGTACCGATTCTAGACGAATGAAGCCCGTAAAATATTACATGTACAATGATAAAAGTCTCGCTACGCATTTTTTTTGTAAAACGACCCAACAGAGCGGGTTCTTCATGTAAGTATGATGGCCGAAGGCCGGAAGCAGAGTGGCAAAACATGCAAGGCGGAAGGCTGAGTATTCACACAGAGCGGGCTTCTTATGTAAGGTTGAGGGCCGAAGGCCTGAAGCAGGGAGGCGGAACACGCGAGGCCGAAGGCCGAGCTTCCCAACAGAGTGGATTCTTCATGTAAAGTTGATGACTAACGGGCCGAAACGGAGTGGCAAGGCATGCGAGGCCGAAGGCCGAGCATTCAAATAGAGCGGGATCCTTATATAAGGCTGAGGGCTGAAGGCCCGGAGCCGTGTAGCACGCACGCGACGCCGAAGGCCGAGCGTCCCAACAGAGCGGGCTCCTTATGTAGGGTCGAAGGCCTGATGCAGAGGGGCAAGGCATGCGAGTCCAAAGGCAGATCATTCACACAGAGCGGGCTCCTCATGCCCATCATTCACACAGAGTGAAGTGTAAGGCTGAGGGCCAAAGGCCCGAAGCAGAGCGGCAATGCACGTGAGGCTGTAGGCCGAGAGTCACAATGCCTAGACATATAAACCGATAGACAAACAGACACGAATTCTTAAAACTGTTGAAATGTGTTCTGTTTCGATGTCAAGGGCCCTCCAATCGCTCCATTGATTTATCCAATATCTTCGATGTACAGATTTTCGACCCTCTACAGCTGTATTATAATTATGTATACGGATAAGCATAGATCGAGGGGCCTTTCAACTAAAAGTACGAATAATTTTTTCTATGAAAATGTTAGTTTAACTTGTTTGTGCCAGATGTCACTGGGTGCTATCTCTATTGCACTTGCATATTGAAGTGACAGGGATGCAGCGGTCGTGCGGTTAGTTCTTACTAATTACACAACGGCGCTACGATCTATGTGGAGTATTTCACTGGTACGTCTATCTAAGTATATATATTGTACTTTGTGCATAGACCTAAGGTGCTTCTACCATCAATATTGTCGATTGGGCTGACCAGCCCAAGTGATCTCTTATATCAAACAGTTATTATAGTGTGAAGGGTCACCAATGACGTAAACAATAATACACGACAAAATTAAGTTGTACACCGACGATACAAAGACTGCATTGAAGCAGTTGTTTTTGTATTTAAGCATATGAAGACAAACAATTCCAAAGTATCGCAAATTTATTTTGATTTACACGCAATAATAGACCTAATTTCTAAACGGTTATGCTCAAAAATAGCGTCATCAATCAGAAGGAATTATGATATTTCGGCTTTGACATATCGAAACGTCAGCTTGTTTACAATACGCCAAATTCTGCTATGGCTTACGTTAAATTTATTGACATGCCGTTATACTCCCAATTGGCTGAAACTTAAAGCTTAGAATGGCGTATGAGGATTTAAATTACCCCGTTTCATAGACCATATTTGCACCCCCGATTTTATCCCTTGGAGGGTGATTATCGGGACAAAAAGTATACTATAAGTGAATCCAGATTACATACTGTTAGTATAAAAAAAACATAATAATAATAATAATAAATATACTTTATTGCGCACTACAAAGTGAGAACAGTATAAACAAAAACCTCAGACTAGTACAATGCAACAACAGGCGGGATCTTCATCTGTTCAGCCGTTTTTGCGTGATTGAGTAACAAACATCCAAACATCTAAACTTTCGCATTTATAATATTATTGGGATTCTTATGGGACTAATTTCAATTCGTAAATTCCTCATTATAATAAAATGACCTCTGACAAACTGGACATGCGTAAAAAATCGTGTACAGTTACAATTGAAATCCTGGAATATCACCAATTAAGTTAGCAACATTATTGAATGTTCCTAAATCAACTGTTCAAAAGGTATCGGCTAATTATCAGTCGAGATTGACGGTTGAAAGAAAGAAAGGGTCGGGTAGAAAACGCGGTCCTAGTGACAAAAGTAAGGCAAGGAAAGTCATCGAGCACTCTAAGAAGAACCCAACACTTTCAGTCCGGGATGTCGCCAGGAAATGTAAGGTATCGAAGTCGTACGTGCAAAAAATTAAACAGAGTGCAGGGTTACGATCTTACAAGGCGTCTACAGTTCCTAATCGTGATGCTACGAGAGATAAAATTTGTAAAAGTCGGGCCCGTAAATTGTATACAAATTACTTAACGAAGTTTGATTGTATTTTAATGGACGATGAGATCAGTGGATTCAGTATTTAGCTAAAAGCGATCAAGTGCATGTCGGACCACGCATAATTTAACATTGTTGTATAACTTCTCGCAATCATTACTCAAAGAGTACATCTGATCGTCTGTCAAATTAAACCAGCTTGACAGAACTGGCTTTCCACGAGGCAGCCTGACCCCTACGAAAGGATGCGTACCTAACGTACTACGCTACTAGTCCTAAATTTAAACCACTGTCCTACTTAAAAAAGGTCGTACTTCACAGGAAACTCAAAGGAAGTCAAGTTCTTGTTTGCGGGCGAAGCATTTTCGTTGGCGAAGCGATAACTTTAAAACTGTTGAACCTATCTTGTACAAAACAATAGAAGGGGAGGAGAAACCTCACATTCCCATTTTAAATTACATAATTAGTACATTACTGCAGAGGCCGTGAAGTAAGGGATGGCTGGACGAGTTTGGGATAAACGGCAGAGTCGTAGACGAGGCCGGATAAAACGAGCCCTGCAATCCCTTTTCCGGCCGAGGATTGTATAGTACTTTTCTCAAACATGTTAGAAAAAAAAACAATAAAAAACTACAAGGTACAAAAATTAAAAAATACAAAACGTGCAAAAATAGCAAAGCATCACGACAAATAACGGAAATTAAATAAAAACACGAAAAATGCTACAAAATACTTAGCACCATTTAAAAAAAACACGAAAGAACTAAAAAACGCGTAAAAACTAAAAAAAAACCAAAAAACATGGAAAAACAAAAAATGACGAAAAGTACAAAAAAATACGAAAAACTTTTAAAATGTCCAAAAATATCAAAAAACACAAAAAAACGCTACAAAATAACACGAAAAAACTAAAAATATACATAAATACTCGAAAAAAACAACAAAATACAAAAATACAGGAACGATAAAAAAACCGGAAAAACCTAAAAAAAAAAAACAATTTACATAACAAATTCAAAATATATATACAAAATCGTGACGGTTGGCTCTATGTAATATTTCCTTTATCAGTTGATTTTAGTAAGCAAATTTAAAAAGTTAGAGCAGATTGTCCGCTGCTAATGTTAGTTTCATACATTCTCCATGTAGAAGTAATGTAGGGAGCCATAAACAGGTAACTTCAAGTCCTCTTTTCGTGACATAAATGCATACATTTAGGCGCATGTTTGAGAAAAAAAATCTTTTTGACTTTCATATACATGGACGTACGGAGTGCCCCGTAAACATATTAACGGGTAATTTGAATACATTGTCCGCGTACTGCGTGCGGTATGCGAGGTTAAGCAATGTCGGGCGAGGTCAGTCCTTGGATGGGTGACCGCTTTGAGTGGTTACTAACTAAGCGCTCCCGTGCTTTGGAAGGCACATTAAGCTGTTGATCCCGGTTGCTGTGTATGATAGCAGTCGTTAAGCTAAGTTAGAGGCCTCCGGGCGGCTTGAGAACTTCTAACAGTCAAGTTGCCCACTCACTTGACTAGCCTAATCCCAATAAGGTCTAGTTTCCCCCTCGGGTTGGAAGGTCAGATGGCAGTCGCTTCCGTAAAAATTAGTGCCTACGCCAACTCTTGGGATTAGGTAGCGGACCCCAGGCGTCCTTCAGGATGCAACTGTACTGGGAATAACGCTAGGAGGATGATGATGACTATGCAGACCTTCATAACACACCTACAATTCAAATTTTATTACAATACATCCCATAATTTATGAGAAAAAATCCTGTGACATACAGACGGACGGATATGACGAAACTTAAAGGGTTCCGTTTTTGCCGTTTTGCCTACGAATCCCTAAAATAACAAATACGAATTTGAATTAAAGGTTTTAAAATATGGAAAATACAAAAAGCCATAATATTCGAAATGATTGAATATTCATTACAATTGCATCGAGAGAGGTTTTTGCATTTCATGATTGGCTTAATCTGATTTTACTTTCTATTTTAATCGTGAAGCTTTCGGGGCAACTCACCACATGACATAATTTACGCTGCTGGATTAATTGGATTAAAAATAATTTTACACTGAAGACAAAAATGGCAATAGAAATACTAATAGCTAAAATTATAAGCGGATACATTTTATTTTTATTTTGCGCTAACCCTTAGAATTTCAATTGTATTATCCATCCGCACTTTCGTACAATTTCCATTGATTACTTAGATGACGTTGTTACGTTTTATACTATGGTAACGTATTACGTCTCTCTTTATTCACTATTTATAATTCATAAGCGAGATAACATTGGGTTTAAATCTACCAAACATTATTTACGTGGGTCATAACCTGGGGAATGCTAGAAGTCCATGATATTTTTTCAATGAAAACTCGGTTTCTGTTCTATCCTCGCTGAAGGGACAGAATAACAAGTCGAAAAAAAGTGAAGTTCTAGTTGGCTCTACACGGGTTGTACAGGGCAGCTCAAATACCGCGAACTATCCGGATACTGCAACTACGCGTCATTGTTCTGAATAGTTACTAAAAGTTTGTGAGCTTTTGAAGTCCTCATAATGTAATGTGTGGGTAAACTATGGAACCCTACATTGCGCGAGGCCGACATCGACACGCACTTAGTCGGTTTTTTGCTTTGCGAACTCGGCTGAAACTCTGTCGTGTATCTCGCTACTTTGTAAAATTATCCTGCCCTTGATCTTTTAGCTACTCGTAGTTTATTTAACGTAGCATAACATACTCGAACTTGAAGTATATTTTTCAAAGGAGACACTGCCTGAAGGTCGTATCGTAATCCTCATGGTACTGTACTGACGTCCTTTTGTTTGAGCGAGGCGGTTTTTGGAGTTCCGTAGTCAACTAAGAACCCTTATAGTTTCGCCATGTCGGTCTGTCTGTCTGTCTCTCTAATTGTTAGTGTTAGAAAACTGCAAATTGGCATGGATATATAAATCGATAAATCTTAAAAAAGTGGCAAAAAAAATATTGAAGGGTACCTCTCCTACATGTTAAGCCGACATGATTTTTTTTGCTTCAACCCTATGGTGTGGGATGTTGTTGAATAGGTCTTTTGAAATGAATAATCACTCCATGGAAACGATAAAAATGTGTCCCCTCCTCTAACTTTTGAACAAAGGGGGCCAAAAAATAAGAAAAAATAAAGAAATGTTTTTTACATAAGGATTCTATTCGTTATATTTGGCTCTTGGACGATTATAGGAAAAATATATTGTTTTATTTTTTGAAGTTAAGAACACATATTTTTATGATTCTGGTTTACAATTTATTGTGATATTTTGATGGTTTACTAAGGTTTCTCGAAAATGATATACCTACAAGTGAATACTTCGGAGATATCACAGTGCTTGGGTGTTTGCCGCCTGTTAAAATTTATAAAGTAGTAAATTACTATTCATAGAGTGACACCATCCAGCGGTGGCGCAAAATCGGTCATTGTGGACTGATATGATTGAGATGAAGGCTAAATTTGCGCGGACATATCTACTTACTACCAATACTTACTTATTACGTTCAGTAAGATTAAATTAAAACTGTACTTGCTGGCCTACCGACATAGTGCGCAATTGCAGAATCTTTGCAAATTAAAACCCGTTTTTTCTCCGGTGTTTCGAAAGCTGACGCACTGCAGCATTTAACCCGTTCTCGCAAGGTTTGTTTGCTGCTGTCAGTGCCGTCGTATGGGACGCTTGTTGCTAAATGCATTATTTAGCTATTTACATCGTATAATATAGATCACTTCTAGGTATTTATTTCATTAATTGACACACGTATTTAAAGTTCAACATTATATATGATTAATATACGTCGAATATTAAAAATCTATTATATCACGCATCAGATACATGACGCTTTTGAAAGATATAGGAACATTTTCTTTTATGTATTATACGCATTGAGATGGCCATTTTAATTCATTGCTTAAAGTAAAATGGCCAAGGTTTCCTTACCTTTTTTATATAAGTACATACATATATGTATTAGGCAGTAAAAATTTCAACAAAATCTGAGTCGCGGGAGTACATACTTATTATATTAGAATAGCGAAAATTTAAAGCTCGATACTAAAAAAGGACGCAACAATATAGAAAATTATAAAACGAATGGTTGCATCGACAAAATTCAAAATTTTGAAGTATAACTTCGCAAATCATAACTTCTTTAATAATTGTAGAAAGGTTGAAGTTTAAAATGTCTAATTAGTTTTTCACCTAGTGGTTTAAGAACGAATACCTACATTTAGAAGATGTATGTCACTGTTGCAATGCCCGCAGCGCCGAAGCCGGTGCATGAGGAAACAACATACATATTACTTATATATATTTAAACGCTACATATTTATATATAAATACTATGTATTCCAGCCTGGTGTTGCGCTGAACGTTATTAACTCATGCCATGCACAGGCTCCGGTTCTGCGGCGCTGTAGAGATGTAATTCAATGTAGTTTCAGGTTTATTATATACAGTTGAAAAAAAAGACACAATTTAATAATTATGTTTAACCTCCAGTATTATTTGTTTGCCATATTATCAATGACAAGAACGATATGAACAGAACACAGATATCAGAGAAATGTCATAATATTAATAATTTTTAAGAAAAAAAAACCGACTTCAATGGGGGAGTCCGGTGAAAGATTATTAATCTTAGATGGTGCACTCTAAGATTCCATACAATAAAATACAAAAATGGCTATAAGTATGTTTATAATGGTAGAAGACTAAGTACCCTCAATTCATGGAAAAACCTTGCTTGCTTGACAAACAAAACGAAGAGAACAAATCGCCAAACGTGAACTACGCGTCGTTGAAGAGTTCCGTTCTGATCATCATCAGCAGTTCCAGTTCATCAAATGTCACTTTTATGAATGAAAATGCTTGATTAGTTCATGAAAATACTAAAATCACTATTTGTGTGCCTTTCACATTTGAGGAGTTTCCTCGATTCCTAATGGATCCCATCATCAGAACTCGAGCATGACAAAAATCAATCGTGAAAATAGAACTTGCTTAACAAACACAGCTAGAAGGACAAATCGCCAAACGTGAACTTTTCGTCGTTGAAGAGTTCTGTTCTGATCATCATCAGCAGTTCCACTTCATCAAATGTCACATTTTTGTATGATAATGCTCGATTTGTTGATAAAAACACAAAAATCACTATATGTTTGCCTTTAAGATTTGAGGAGTTCCCTCAATTCCTCATGGATCCCATCATCAGAACTCGAGCATGACAAAAATTAATCGTGAAAATAGAACTTGCTTAACAAACACAGCTAGGAGGACAAATCGCCAAACGTGAACTTTTCGTCGTTGAAGAGTTCTGTTCTGATTATCATCAGCAGTTCCACTTCATCCAATGTCACATTTTTGGATGCAAATGCTTGACTTGTTGATAAAAACACAAAAATCACTATATGTTTGCCTTAAAGATTTGAGGAGTTCCTTCAATTCCTCATGGATCCCATCATCAGAACTGCCTTTTGACAAAAACGGGACCAACTTGGATATATATACATACAATCAAAAAAAGAATTTTTCAAATCGGTTAAGAAATGACGGAGTTACGGAGTAACAAATATTAAAAAAAAAAAAAACAAAAAAAAACATACAACCGAATTGATAACCTCCTCTTTTGAAATCTTGAAGTCGGTTAAAAATAAATGAAAATGACGTTTACGACCTTCACTTTCAGAGGATGTAACAAAATAATTTTAACCGACTGCAAATTATAAGTAAATTTTAATTAATTAAATTAGTAAAACTACTACAAAGGTATACAGGGTGTGGCCTGTAATAGGAGCAATAAATTTAAAGGACGCTTCCTTAGAGCATCTGCAGTAACCTCTTATGTCCAAATTTTTTTATCTTTTTTCAATTGGGAGAAATTTTGATCTAAAGTTATGACCTCCAAGTAATGGATCTTGGCACCCCGAGATTATAGCGCGGCAGTCAATGCTGATTTTCAGGTTGCTTCAAGTTATGACTCATTATCGTTTTCGCATTTTTGGTTTAAGAGGATATTTTTGGGATTTTTTTTTTTTAATAATTTTTTAGTGTTTTTTGAATAAATAGTTATTAATATCACTCCCGTAGAGTAAAAGAGTACACATATAAACTACTTTTGTGAAAAAAAAATCCAAAAAAAAGTTTTTTTTTTTAAATTAAAACCATTTGGAAATAATTGCTGGAGAGCTCAATAGTGTACCGTTTAATTTTTTGCTCCTATTACAGGCCACACCCTGTATACCCCATTTCGACCTTAGCCACTATACCCCATTTCGACGTCAGCCATCTTACTGCTTTGCTTCAGGAAGAGATACGTACTGTATACTTTAGTATCTTGGCAGTTTTCTATGCAGTATGTTATAATACCATAAAAGCTGTTGGATATTTAAGAAAACTGCCAAGTTAAAGCTCAAAATGCATTAAGCCGCAGTACATTAGTTTTACTGTAAACAATCTAGTGCCAGACTTGGCAACTTTTCAGATACGGAACTTGGCGCCCATTTAGATCTCAATTCTTTTAATAAATAAATAAAATACCCAAACCGTTATAGGTCCACCTAGAATATTTGAAGAGTTCCCTCGATTTCTCCAGGACCCTATGATCAGATTCTGACCCGATGGCAATGGGACCACCCCGGAAATATACCGTTTCAAACAAAAAAATAATTTTCCAAATCGGTTAATAAATGACGGAGTTCTGAGGTAACTAGCATAAATAATAATAAAACTAATAATAAAATCACTGTTTTCTGATTTTTTCTGGTGAATACACATAATTACCAAGATGCATGCCAAATTTCAGCTTTCTAAGTTATCTGGAAGTGGCTTAGGTTTTTGATTACTAGTCAGTCAGTCAGTCAGTCAGTCAGTGGTAAAAATGCCGTTTTTTGTAATTTAATATCTCAATAACTATTAAACTTATATTTATGAAATTTGGGGTTCTACTTGTTCTAAAGGATCTTAATATAAGTACCAAATTTTATGTTTTTATAATAAATAAATTTGGAGTTATTGGGGGGTCAAAAGTGGCTCCAAACGGTTCGTGTAATATAACACACGGCTGCTGTCCGCCAGTTCCTGGGGTGAACTTGGCTGGACACGCTGCCGCGTGTTATGTTTAACACAATTTGTTCGGCGAAGATGTTATCCATCATTTTTCTTTAACGAGAATTGTAAAACGTAGTTTATATATATAGCATTCAAATATATGTAATAAAACTTAATCTAGTGATTTTAAAATTTCGCCCTCTGAAGTGGTGAAAAAGGTGTTGAAAGTTTGGAGACAAAGCATTTTTAAACGAGAATGGAATTTCACGTGTATAGACCTAGCATTACAATACCTATAATAAAACTAATTTCAGCATTTGTGAAAATTCACCCTCTGAAGAGGTGAAAAGGGGTTGAAGGTTTGTTTAGGAGCATTTATATTTTTAATGCCGAAACTTAGTAGAAGAATGCTAATTTCAGCATATTTGAAAATTCGCTCTCTGAAGGGGTGAAAAGGGCTGCGCCTTAAAAAATATATTGCAATTATTTCTCTAAGGTTATAACGAGTTCTACGCAGAGGAAATTGTGTGCAAATACAAGCATACCTTACCTATCAAAGTTCCTGATTTAGGCACATTATACATGTTTCCTGAAGAGATTGCGTACCGAATGCGGGTTTCATTTCAAAATAAGGTAGCTGTAGTCTGCCTTATAAAAATAACGTCTTCGCACAGCCCTCAAAGATATTATGCGAGATTTAAAAAAAGGAAATTTATAACCCTAATAAAACCAGTTGCGGTATTCGTATAACTTCTGCTTTTAGTAGTTTGAGAGCATTTCATATGCCTATATGATAGATGGTCTATAGATTTATTATACCTACTCTCATTTTATAGTCTATATGTCCTCGCTAATGGTCTGGGTGCGCGGCAGTAACAACAGCATTCTAAATATGATAGCAAATAAGTTAGATTGTCCTCTGATGTGGAACCTCAGTCAGAGGACCAAATCTCCTTTTTCAATTGTATACTAACATAGGCTAAGCATAACTAACACCGATTGGATTTAAGTTGTCATTGTTAAATAAAAAAAAATATAGATGGTTTATATTTCAAGATAAGGTTGCTGTAGTCTGCCGTATAAAAATAACGTCTTCGCACAGCCCTCAAAGATATTATGCGAGATTATAAAAAAAGGAATTTAAAACCCTAATATAACCAGTTGCGGTATTCGTATAACTTCTGCTTTTAGTAGTTTGAGAACATTTCATATGCCTATATGATAGATGATCTATAGATTTATTATACCTACTCTCATTTTATAGCTTGGGGTCGTGAACTTTATCATCACAGTACTTTTATTTTTAAAGAGTGATATTTACAATATTTTTCTTTAACTTGTTCTGTTTGTATGTATGTATTTAATGTGAGGGAAAAACCTTGCAACTGAATTTTAGATCAGTTAGCTTCAACTGATTGGTCTTTTTTGCGTTAGAAAAATACAGTTATCATCGGGTTATATGACGGACTATCCGGTTAGTAAAAAAAGTAAAAGTTATTTATTCTTCATTTAGATATATTACATGCACCTATGTCTATACTACCTACTGTCTAAAAACCCAACGATTACCGGGCGCCGCAGGATCACAGATGCACTCTACTGCGACGTTAACTGATTGATCTGGATTTTGGCACAGTAGGTACTAAGTATTAAATAGTAGGTTCGGTGAAAATGCAATATTATGATACCACAGAGCTGATACACACGATAACCACGTCATGTTGGAGCTCAGGGAGTAACTGACAATTATAAGGTTCCTTATAAGGTCTAGGGGTGCACTAAGAAAGATTTTTTCAAAATTCAACCCCTAAGGGGGTGAAATGGGGGTCCGAAGTTTGTATAGGGAAACAAGATTAGTTGGACTATTTTATTCGAAACTTCACAGGAGTATTTCTAACGATAAATGAGTAAATACGTATTTCAGGTTTTTTGAGAAATCAACCCCTAAAAGGGGGAAATCTGGTGACAAATTCTGAAAATCGACATGGGTATTGTTTTTATGATATACCGGGTCGCTGATAACGAAAACAACAATGATTTTAAAATCTCACGCGGAGGACGTGAAATACCATCCCCTCTGTTGGGGTGCGAGGGGGATGAAATGTCTAAATATTAATATGGGTGTCGTTTTTATGGTTTTTTGGGACGTTAATTACGAAAATGGCATCGGTTTTGTAATTGAATATTGTGGACATGAAAAATTTTGAAAAATTGTGCCAAATTTCAAGAAATAACTGACTGACTGAGAGACTGACATATCACCGCACAGCGCAAACTGGTGGTTCTAGAGATTCCAAATTTAGTATGTAAGTTCCATATAAGGTCTTGAGGTGCATTAAGAAAGGATTTTTCAAAATTCAACGCCTAAGGGGGTGAAATGGGGGTCCGAAGATTGTATGGGGAATCAAGATTAGCTGGATTATTTTATTCGAAACTTCACAGGAGTATTTCTAACGATAAATGAGTAAACATGTGTTTCAGGTTTTTTGAGAAATCAACCCCTAAAAGAGGGAAATCTAGTGACAAATTCTGAAAATCGATATGGGTGTTGTTTCCATGGTTTATTGGGTCGCTGATTACGAAAACAACAATGATTTTAAAATCCCACGTGGATGACGTGAAATACCATCCCCTCTGTTGGGGTCCGAGGGGGATGAAATGTCTAAATATTAATATGGGTGTCGTTTTTATGGTTTTTTGGGACGTTAATTACGAAAATGGCATCGGTTTTGAAATTTAATATTGTGGTCATGAAAACTTTTGAAAAATTGTGCCAAATATCAAGAAATAACTGACTGACTGAGAGACTGACATATCACCGCACAGCGCAAACTGGTGGTTCGAGAGATACCAAATTTGGCATGTAAGTTCCTTATAAGGTCTAAAGGTGCATGAAGTGCCGTGAGTTCCCTATGAAGATACGACCTTTTTTGATTCAATGTATTGTAGATGGTTTTATTAATCAGTGTCGTCCGATACGATTTCGACATAAATCGATATTTGAGCGTCCGAGAGGACTCTTAATAGGAATCCGAGGTACATAAACTTTGAATAAAGTAACGGCCATATTGATTTTATTCATTTCCGTCCCGATTTCGTTCAAAATCGATATCTTCTATCTATTCTGAGCGTCCGAGAGGTCCCTAATACGACTCCGAGGTAAAATGTGGAAAAAGTCGCAGTCATTGATTTTCTTTTTTTTTCGTCCCGATTTCGATCAAAATCGATATCTTAGCGTCCGAGAGGTCTCTTAATACAAATCCGAGGTAAAATTTGTGAAAGTGGCGGCCATATAGTTTTTTTTTTTTTCGTCCCGATTTCGTTCAAAATCGATATCTGAGCGTCCGAGAGGTCTCGTAATACGAATCCGAGGTATAATTTAGAAAAAGTGGCGGCCATATTCATTTTTATCATTTCCGTCCAGATTTCGTTCAAAATCGATATCTGAGCGTCCGAGAGAATTCTCAATACGAATCCGAGGTAAAATTTGGAAAAAGTGGCGGCATATTGATTTTCTTCATTTCCGTCCCGATTTCGTTCAAAATCGATATCTGAGCGTCCGAGAGGTCTCTTAATATGAATCCGAGGTAAAATTTGGAAAAAGTGGCAGCCATATTGATTTTCTTCATTTCCAACCCGATTTCGTTCAAAATCGATATCTTAGCGTCCTAGAGGTCCCCTAATATTAATTTGAGGTAAAATTTGAAAAAAGTGGCGGCCATATTGATTTTCTTCATTTTCGTCCCGATTTCGTTCAAAATCGATATCTGAGTGTCCGAGAGGTCTCTTAATACGAATTCAAGGTAAAATTTGTGAAAGTGGCGGCCATATTGATTTTCATTTTTTTTCGTCCCGATTCCGTTCAAAATCGTTATCTGAGCATCCGAGAGGTCTCTTAATGCGAATCTGAGGTAAAATTTGGCACTCCATTCATACCTATATGCAAAAAAGTTTAATGTTACTATATAGGCGTGTGGGGTATCTATGGCTTTGCTTTTAAAAACGACATAGAGGTTTCGATATTTTTTTCCATTTAAATCAACCTTCAATTCTTTTTTAATCGTATGGCATTTATTTACGAACCGTGAGATTTTCGAGAAGACTAGTACGGTTGCCAGTTTTTGTTGCACTTTTAGCACCACCCAGGGGTTCTGTGTATGGTAACGGTGGGTACTCCCTACGGACGCGGTGCAACTTCGACCCCCCTTTGTCAAGTGAGTGGGCAACTTGACTGTTAGAAGTTCGCAAGCCGCTCGAAGGCCTCTAACTTGGCTTAACGATTGCAGCCGGGATCAACGGCTTACCGTGCCTTTCAAAGCACGAGAGTCAGTTAGTAACCACTCAAAGCGGTCACCCATCCAAGAACTGACCTGCGCCCACATTGCTTAACCTCGCACACCGCACGCGGTAGGCGGGTGCCGTTGGGCCACGAGCGCTCTAAATTCTTGATAGTTTGTGCCAAATTGCAATTCAATAGGTCCAGTAAAAGCAACTTGGTTGTAACAGACGGACTGACAGTAAGGAGTGCGAATGGAAGTGAGGCCAAATTTTCTTTTTGGATGCTCCAATGGTAACTGGCAAAACCTACCTAATAAATTTCATTGTAGGAAAAATAAGGGTTACACATGATATTAAATTAGCCGTATTTCTGTACTTCAAAGGACCAGAGTTTATGACCGCTGCGCGCTGCTTGGTCGTTATCAGACCTACTGGTGTTATTGTAGTACACAGATACTTTTACTAAGGGCCAGTTAAGGCCTGCTTTTATTTCATCGGCCCTTTCCCCTTCGGCCTCTCGGAAATGTATGATAATAGTTTTCGATCCTTATTTTTGCCAAAATCAAATGAAATTCAACAGTTTGCCGGTTCTCAGAATGTATACTGACTTTTTATCTGTTCATCTGTTAATGAATCACAATCACCAAACTTCGTATAGCGAAACCCCAGAATGTAACTACTACTTTTCTGGAGACCGCATCTAAATCGGTTCAGCCAAACGCGAGATAATCGTGGACAAACATACGAACCTGTTTTTTGTAGACGGTTAAAAATTTCGCTTAGTACGCGGGCGAAGCCGCGGGCAAATGCTAGTTGTTGTATAAAAAACGAATAACTCTTATTTTCTTTTAAATAAGAGTCAAGGTGCATCATTGGTCCTTGTTCATCTATGATAAATGCCCGTAGATGGAAACGACAGTTATAAAGATGTAAACACATGAAATAACAGTTTCAAATGCTTATTATCGGCAAACAAGATGAAACAATCAATCTCTTGTAGACGACAAATTTCCGTATTAACTCGCTCGACTCGGTAATCTATATTAATGTAATTTATTCCTTTCAGTTCATTCATCCATTGAGTTGACGGTGAAAATGAGCTGAAAAATTGCATATTAATTTAACACTTCATCTGAAAATGAAATAGGTAGTTCATAAAATGCACGTAGGTACGCCAAATAATGTGTTTTTTTTTAATACAGTTGCTCAAAAAGTGCTACTTTACGTAGCTGTTTAGCGTGCGGAAAGTTGGTTTTCGCGCACTAGTGCTTTTCACTTTTCCATTTTTTTTTAATTTATGCTTGTTCCAATGCATGACTCCTTATTGCTGGGTGTTAAATATTAGTTTCCTTTAAACGTCGTAATCAACATAAAAACCTACTGTTAATATCAGAATACGAAAAATATACACATTTCATATTTTATTACTTACCTCTTCATCATTATAACACGTTTATTTTTTAATATTGAATATTGAAAAACCGTTCTTAATAAGTTGTCTGATTGGAACGGAATAGCTGCCGAAACGCCTGTCAAAGAAGAGGCGTTTTTACTTACTGCAAGCATGTTTTAAGTTTCTAAAGGCAACATTCGATATTGTTTTTATAAATATTACTTGTTGTTTTTCTTATTTTTTCGCAACTGTATTAAAAAACGTCGTTCAATACACGTGCGGAAATGTCATTCTTCACTCGTCCCGAGTCTTGCCACTGGCCTGCGGCTCGTGGCATCCCTCGGTACTCGTGAAGAAATGACATACTTTCCGCACTAGCATCGAAATGTACTATTTTTAACTAGTTGGCAAAATAAACGAGGAAGATGCATAAATTCGTGGCTTGAGATATAAAGTGTAAAAAAAGTATATGCAGAAAATAACGCTTTCCAATCGACTAAACTCGGAATACGACTAAATCCGAAGTGGCTATCAGTTATCATCGTATAAAATGATTAACAAGGTATATCTGTTAATGTGAAACTTAATCAGGCAATGTCAAATGTCAGAATGTGGTAGTATTTTGCCATTTGACATGACAGATGTTAAATACGGTGGTTGATCGGCACTTATTCGGGTCTAATCGTATTCCGAGTTCAAGATGGGAAGGCACTATTCAATTGCTACATCTGTACAATTATATTATCAGTCAAATAGTACTACGTTACCTAATGACAAAAAAAAACACTTACTACAAAACCACGATGCCGGATTACTTTCTGCAAAGCTTTGGAACCGAAACTATTTTTTTTTAATCTACTAGCCCGAAACCATAACTTGATTATCAAATAAACTATTTATTTTATCACATCGGGCCTATGTGATGCCGGCCCCGCAAATCTCGGTTCTTTATTTTTAACCACTGTAACCATTTGTGAAATTCAACTTAATTCTTCTTTTATTTTATATCTCAGCCGGCGGTGGACTTATTAATCAATCACCCACCGTAACTATTTATTACCTGTGCCTGTGCTTATCCCCTTTTACTAATTAGATAGTTATTAACGGTTTTTAAACAAGGAAAAGGAAGTAAGACTTACTTTTAAGTGACAATCATGAGAACTTTGCTAACTACTTATGGTATTTTTTACGTACTCTATAGGTTTAAGATAAATAAGTTTTACTACATATACATATAACGTATAGTACTTATACTCAGGCCTGTATCCCCTCGTTTGTTGAGTTGACACCTAATCATATGCCACCGCAATTTCCACTTACATGTCACTACATGGCGCTGTAGATATTTATATTCATACTTCACCTGTCATCCTAACGCAAGTATTTGTACTTGAGACTGGATTTTTCACGCTCCTATCCGTACATTCTAAATGGCGCCCGTAAGGTCATCATGTCACTTTTATTTACAACCATGGCAATTGTTCTAGTTATTACACTGTTCGACTGTTGCTGTTGTAGTTAATATACCTAAGTAATGTCAAACGTTGATACATACAATACAACCTCGTCTAACAAACATACATGAGGTATTTAACTAAATACTCCTAGGTATCTTCGACTGTTGGAAACAATAGAAGTAGGGAATAGACACCTACTTAGGCATAGGTAGTTGAGAATTGCGAGTATACCTACTCATGTTATTTAAGAAGTGCCGTTTTTAGGGTTCCGTAGTCACTAGTCAGCTATAGTTTCGCCATGTCCGTCTGTCTGTCCGAGGCTTTGCTCTGTGATTGTTAGCGCTAGAAAGCTGCAATTTGGTATGGAAATACAAATTAATAAAAGTGACAAGTCGTAAATATATATATTATATATATTTATTTATTTATTTTAGGGATAAAAAACAACCATACAGTATAAGTTACAATTACACTTACAATTACAATTACTTTATGTATAGCCAACGGCATTATCCACAAATTACTGCTAAAACAGGTTAAGGTTGGCACAAATAGGACAGTATTACTATATTTATATAGGTAAATATACAATGTAATTGGGTTGAGTACTTAAAACAAACAATATTCAAATATTCAAACTAAAGAAGTACTTACATACTATGCTTCGAGAGACATTATATGGTATAGTTTTAAAGTATATATATATGTATATACATCAAGGGTACCTCCCCAACACCAAAAGTGGGGATGATTTTTTTTGTCTTTCCGGAAGGAATAAAGGTCTTCATCAAACATTTTTGTCAAAGGAATTCGGTTTTCGGAAATATTCACTCGAAAAGAAAAAAAATGTAATGAACTATATGGGTCAAAAAATATGAAAAAAAAACATGATAGTAAAGCTTACTAAAGACTTTCAAAGAAAACTATAGCGGATATGATCAGTTCAGCCGTTTTTGAGTTATCGTATATAAAAAGTCTTCCCTTCTTAGTAAAAAAACGTACCTATATAAAACGCTGCGAAAGTGTTCCTTTTTGCTTGATATTGTTTTTTTAGAGTAACTAATTAATATCAATTCGTTCGTGGCCCAGTGTCAGTCCTTGGATTGGTGACCGCTTTGAGTGGTTACTAACTGAGCGCTCCCGTGCTTTGGAAGGCGCGTTAAGCCGTTGATACCGGTTGTTGTCTATGACAGCAGTCGTTAAGCCAAGTTAGAGGCCTTCAGGCAGCTTGAGAATTTCTAACAGTCAAGTTGCCCACTCACTTGACAAGGGGGGTCGAATTTGCACCACGTCCGTAGGGAGTACCCACCTTTACCTTACACGTGACCCCTGGGTGGTGCTAAAAAGTGCAACATAAGTGGCAACTGTACTTGTCTTCTCGAAGATCTCAGGATCTCACGGTTCGAAAATAAATGCCATGCGTTTTTTTTTACCATCAACGAGGAGCTAGTGGTATAGAGCCCTCGTTAACTCCACCCAACGCATAAGAGTGCCCTCGGCAGCCTATCCAGGCATCCACTACCAGTCAGGTATGTATGCTTTCATGGTATTCCGTCACATTGCATAACGAGAAAGTACTCGTGGTGTAACTAAGTAAATACCATTTTGGGCTATTTCCGTTTGCGTATGAATACGCGTTAGGTGCTTTCACTACTTAAAAGATAATATAGATACATGTATAATTCACGCGTTTATTACCACTGTTACATATTCATTACCAGCGTTACTCAATAGAAATTCGCAATAAAATCAAACCAAACAAATTAATTCAAGTTGAAATTATACAAGCTTATAATTAAGTTGTTTCCTAATTTTAGATAGGTGTTGCAAATCTTTAATCGCATTCTCATTTACCTATTAGACGACGCCATTACTTCACGGAATAAACTAATGTGATTGAATTATTTTAACGACTTCTACGGATGTGAGCTACCTATTGAATGCATGTAAATGTAACGCTTCAGTGAATGCGCGGGAACTGTGTTAGCAAAGTTATTTGGCTCACAATTATACCAACCTTATTATTATTAGTTCTTAAAGGGTTTGCAGTCCCGGTCCCGATATGTATGAAATTTCCCGGGAATTCCTGGGAAATTTACATGCCCTAGTTCTTATAAATAATTGTTTAGCTACCAGTCGCGCAACATCCCAACCATCGCACGTATAATATTTAAAAAATTGTCCTCCAGTTATCACTTAGTCAGGTGACTGCTACTCATTTATAATTCGTTTGGGATTAAGGATGTTTTAGTTCGCTCCGGCGGTGTAGGGGTGGATGTGCGTGAGCGCTGCCCTTATGTGCAAAAGAGTTCAACGCACGTCTGCGCTTTGTTCGAGCGCACTCATGCGAGACTGTACCCTACATCTAGGAAAAAAGGCCAAGGAAAACTTTACTTCAATATGGTTGTACCACAGAACAACGGGTATCTGTGGGTTCTACCTACAATTAAGTCGCGATAGCCATGTTGCCGGCCCATCCGAAATCGTGCTAGGATTTATCGTAGGAAAGTTAAAATACTTATACAGTACGTAGGCACCCAACGACTCTTTTGAATGTTTAATTGAGTGCTGAAGCAACTATAAAAGGCAAGGCAAAGGTTATGACGTGTCGCGCCCACACTCCGGTATGATTAGTATAAAACGAATCTAACTTAATGCATGCAAGACTCACTTATAGAGGGCGTTGGGACCTCCGGTGAAACGGATACGCGCTCCCTTGGCGACGATAACCAAGTCCAATGCCCTACTGTGCTGAGGCCGACGAAAAGAAATCACAACAATAACACTCACTACACTGTAAAGTTTTTCATCCGGCTCCTAGTGGAGGTTTGACGTATGTAACAGCTCAACTGTTCTTAAGTCGAAGGGAAAAGAGCAGAGAGGCACTAAGTGTTACGTCTTGTTTAATGTGAATTAGCACGTACGCGGTAGATAATGCGGTGGTTTTGCATTTTGGTGGCGAGAAGGCATCGCCTCGTTCGAACGCGAGCCCGATCTGATGTGCGGTGCGCACTGGCAGCCGCCGACTCGCCCGCGCCCAGCGCCGTGACGTCACTATGGTATTCAAAATGGCGGCATGGAATTCGAGAACCTAGGTGTACCGACAGTAAAACAATCGACCATCGAACACGTTTTCCGCTCTATAAGAATTTCGTTTTGTTAATAGACAACCCAAAATGATATTTATGAGCAGACATATGATATGAGTAAATAAACCTCAACTTATCGTCATCGTCGTTCTATATTCTGTGTATAGGTATAAATAAAAATATACCTTTATGCCTAACTCATCAGTAATCAGTAGAATTATAAGAATTAATTTTCTAACTTTCCCTACTCTCTATACAAAAGCAAAATAAATTACTTCATAGACAAACACTACATGTAGCGGTAGTGCTACTATACCTATTCGTAACTTTACAAAAAGAGCCACCGAACAAAATAAGGTATCGTATTTTTTTATACTACGGTTTAATTTTTACCCACCTAGTACAATGCCCCTTTCACTAACATGAAATGAGACGGCGAGATGTCAGTGTTCATTCATCTGGTTTAAGAAAGAAAAAGACGGATTGTATGTGTTTTGCCTTACGAACAGTTACGAATAGGTACATGTGTTTCTAGGACGAAGGTTTGCGATGAATGACTTACTAGGGAAGTTTATATTTGTCCTCATAGGGTGCCAAAATACGTTTCTAGTGTAAGCTGCTCAGATCATAGAAAAAAATGATAGCGGATTTTTCTCAGTTGCAGGCATGAGATGAAGCGATTTCGCGTGAGCGCAGGCACGCCTACGTCGAAATGAGGTGACCTCATAATTATACAGCAACGCAAGCCTTCATCGGAGTTAGTTACGGTTCACGATTCAGTTCAAAGTGTTCAAACACTGGAAGTATTTGTATCTATTTGCACAATATTGCTTCGATACCGATTATTAGCCTTCTTAGTTCGTAGTAGTAGGTAAGTTAGTATATCTGGGACCCCATGTATTTTTATTTATTATAAGATTAAGAACACTACATATTCATACCTTTTTCCCCATATTTTCAACCGTATTCCGAGGAGGTCCTGTGCTCATTTCTAAGTTTTTTTTTTTAATTAAATTAGTTACAGATTTTTTCGTCAATAGTAGGGTCTGGCAAAGTTTGGAGACGATGTTTTTTGTTAAAAATTAACTAGTTTTAACAATTCTTTTTTTAATTCAAGGATTACATATAAATACTATAGGAAAAATGACACTGGATGTCGTTACCTACTTATCGTTGTTAAACGGGCTTACGGCCTGCCTGATGGTAAGCAGACACTTAAAGCGCGTTACCGAATTTATGAGTTTTTGTGTACTTTATTTTGATATTCACAAACAGGATACAGTACATACGAAACAAAACAACAGCTCGAATGCGTGTATCCTGTATATATGGATATTATCACGAAACAACAGAACATGTGGCGTGCATGTAGAAGTTAGCCTGCACATACGAGTATTTATGTTATCCGAGTGTCAGCTGTCGTCGGGTATAGTTAGAATAGAAACGAGGAAAGTTTTAGCTAAATGCACTTGACACTTTCATGCACGCCCGCGCTGTTGACCCGGCGCGGCGCCACCTAATGCTGTTCTAGAGAACGGCTGTAATCACGCCGAATTACACGCTCCATGGAAACACATCGTCCGCTTTCTATACGCTTTCGTACTTAAATTATTAAACGTAAACTTGGACTCTTACCTACATGTGAAACTGGTCTTGACTTCGAAATAGGATATCAAATTTTTTTTTTACTTATTAAAGGAAGGAATTTAATAATACCTAAGTAATTAAGACGCGCGTGGTAAGTTTATAAATATGAAATTAACTACCTACGTATTATGTGATATAATTAAACTTAATTATATTGGTGCTTATCAAACAAGAAAAAATAAGGCGAGCTATTTTGAGTATTTAGATAATGTTTCTACACATATGTAGACCGACTTTATGGTGGGTACCATTAGGCACATTGTTGGGTCGTGATTACATTTTTTATAAATGATTAGGGATAACCATATAGGATTACAACTAGCATCATTGGTAACACAAAACAATAAACAAAAGAATAATTACTATGCTGTAATAGTTGCTAATTTATCAATAATGCAATTACCACGAATTGAACTGGGCATGTTTCGCTATAAAGTGAAAAAATGGCTGGTTATGGTATTTTTGATTATCAATATAACTACCAATCTACATAGATATATCTCTGTCTTGCATATACCTATAAGTATTCAGACTTTGAGTCACAGTAATTCATGAAATAGCTAGCCGTAATCTAGCTATTTCAGCCGTATCCCCGTATCCCCGTTTGTCCGTATCCATATCCTTTTGCAGCCGTTTGACGCTTCGACGTGCTTTGAATATGTACTCGTATGCCTAAACTTCGAAAACAAACGGTCAGCCTGAAAAGCCATTCACTGTGGCTAATAGGCCTGTCGGTTGTCTAATGGTTGTCAAGATAGGCAGTCATCTGCCTGGATATGTACACACGTTGCCAATAATGATTATTTAGATATTTGCGATTCCGAAACAGGGAGTCTACTCCGAAATTCGAACTTCATATGGTTCCGTCCCTTTCACTCTCCTGACATACACTATATGAGTGAAAGGGGCGGCACCATACAAAGTTCGGATTTCGGAGTAGACCCCAGGAGCGTGTATTTTAGTGGTGATCGTTGATTCAACGAACTAGTTGATAAAACGTTTTTCGTTCGCCAACGAACGAAAACTAGTTGACGTATTTAACGTACAAACGTTATCGAAATGGAACGCTAAGCTAAAGTAAAGCCCTTAACATTTTCTCTTCAGTTAAAGCAAAAGAAATCAACTAGTTTTTCATCTAGTTGACATTTTCTAAGTTAACGTTTCGTTTCGTTTTGTTTTTCACGCCTATTTTAACTAAATAAATAGAATAGCTAATTAATAGTAAGCTCAATAAGGCTTGTGTTATGGGTACTAGACGACGATGTATTTAATAGATATATACTTGACTACATAGAAAACATCCAAGTCACAGGAATAAATGTTCTGCTCACTTTGGAGGCAGTGACACTACCGACTAGGCTAAACAGGCCGACAAAAAATCTACCTGTATTGCAAATTAAAGACTATCTGAGTTTTGCAAATTAAAGACTATTTGTGAGAAAGGGACAAAACTAATTTTAGTTAACAGAGGTTTGTTAAGGTTTATGAATAAGGGGTTATCAATATAACTATTAAAGAGTAATATCAATTTCAAAGTTATATATACTTAGGTACATCATAAAATCGGTACTTACCTATATATGTTCCATACATTTAAGAAAGGGAGCGGGCGGACGCATGGAAATAAATCACAACAAGGAAGTAAAATAAATAAATTTACCAAGATAAACATTGTCGATAACCTTTTTACGCCTACCTACCTACCTTTTTGATACCTTTTTATTAATTTTGATCCATATTTCAATAAAATAATTCGTCAGAAATATTTATTGATAGTCTTTATTTACAATTATACTTATTGTATGCAACGAAAGGGTGCTTATGGCCGAGTTACATGATTAAGTACCTATATAGATTAGCTTCCTTCAAACGCTTTTTAAAAATTGTCCACAGGAACTTGATCTCTGTATAGCCCGAGAAAGATACGGTTTTTTTGGAAATAATTCAATACTTGGCCAATTTTTGTTATACGGTCCTATTATGTGATTTTAAGTACCTATATTTTTAAAATATCCGAATCTGAAGACCGGAAGTTGGAAAAAAAATGATGTGCCCGATAACTGGTGAATTTTTGCAGCAAACAGGGTATCAGTATTTTTATGATGAGTACTTCTATGTTTATGTCTATTTTAATACTTACGACCAGAATCGAACAATATATGCAACGGGAAATGGGAAAAAAAATCTAATAGGTAGTAGTAGTAGTAGTCAATTTGACCTTCATGAATAGTCTACAGAGTGCATTTGGCTGCCACATTAATTCCAAAAGTTATTACAGCTTTAGGTATTATGGGTTGATTCAGTATAAAAAGTGTCAAGAAATATAATAAAGGCATATAAAAACCCTAACTGTAATGATACCTTATATGCCATTAGCGTAATGCATTTTTATGTTTTACGATATTAATAATTATTCTATTATTATTATTATTATTTTACTAAACGACATAATACTTTTTATTTCAAGTTTCTAATTTAAATAAAACAACACAAAAATAAATGATTACTAGAAATAAGTTAAACTACTTATAACTACCGACTTATAGATAAAAAATGGGCTCAAGCTCGGAACCCGGCGGTAGGGTGCCCAGAAGGCTGGCGGCATTGCCTCGCTGAACTGCAATGCCGATGCGCTGAGCGAGGTACAAACCTGCCCTCTGGTCACCCGTCGCGTCAATAAGACGCTTTGACAGCTCCTTGTATATGGAGTGTGCTCCGGGTCCCCATGGCCCCAGTGTTTCCACCCCAAACGGCTCAAACATATAACCAGAATCAATGGCCGCATATTTGCGCCGTTTGAGGTGCTCAGCCGCATTAAGTTACCGTATTCTATTATTAAGTTACCGTAACAAAAATAAGTTGATTTTCATATATTACAAAGAACATAAATAGAAGTAGTATATCATAAAGAAAATAATTCTTATAGTGTTTTCGCTAGATTTTTACGGATTTTTTATAGATTTATTTTTAATATTTTCTACCGTCGCGTTAATTAATAAATGTAGGTGTATTATTAAAGAATACTTAGTATAATTACTTAACCTAATTTTTGATGCACAAAATTTGCTGATACCGATATATTGTTGTTTTTTCATACAATGAAACCGTATAGTTCTCGGGCTAGTACTCGTAATCCACCCCGCCACAATAAGTGTATGTAGGCACTTACGTTTTAAGGTATTATGATTTTAATTTGGCTTGTAGTCATCCCAATACAAATGTAGTCGGCAAAACTTGGAATACAACTGGACCCGAAGTGGTTATCAGTTATCGTATTGAATGGTAGGCAAGTTCATGTCTGTTAATGTCAAACTTTATGAGTCAATGTCAAATGTCATTAAACTGGTAGTATCTTGCAACTTCACACGACAGATGAAGCCTACTGATTTTTGTTATGTTAATTACCTACGGTAATTGATTGACCGTTGTTCGGATCTAGTCGCATTCCGAGTTTAACCGAGGGGAAAGCATTGTACACAACATCTGCACTGTCAATCAGTTTGATTCCTGGGCCACTTCGTACCTTGTCACATTGAAAAACAATACGAAAGCTGCTAGAGATCTCATACTCGTATTATTGTCACTGTGACAAGGTACGAAGTGACCCAGAAATCAAATTGGTTCACTGTACGAGTACATTGCAAAGTCTTAAAACGTCAAACTAGAAGTAATTTGTACTGGTGTGGTGACCCAAGCGGTATTCAAAGCATTATAGGCAAATACTTAAGACCACTAAAACTTGGCTGAGGCTGAGTGGGTGCACTTCGGGAAGTCTTTCCATAGGATTTTGATCTTGGGTTATTCTCGGATGGGATTTAAGACATCTTGGGATTCCGATGGCACTAATTGTTTAGTTTAATATAAATATTATATTGCAACTTCACTGATCACGTGCCGGTAAGCTAAATTTTCTACTAAGATTTTGGACCATATGAATGGTTATTTATAATAGAAAACTGTTGGGTACGGAACCCTAAAAAAAGGTTAATCTATATCTACTAATACAAATTATTACAAAACACTGAACATCTTTAAAACTAAATACCGCCCCTAGCAGTTACCCGTGGAAGTGTCACAATTACTTAACAGCTACAGCCGTTCCCTAACCTTTGAAATAAACGTAGCGCTCATAAATCTAGATACTAGTTACATTTATTTGTCTCAAATGATAAAATAGCTTTAAATTATTCAACAGCTGTCATCATTTTAAACATATCATGCGATAAAATCACACCGTGTTTACCGATAAATATTCCCATGTGAAATTCTCTTGAAATTCCGTATCTATTGACATATTTTAATACAGCACGAATATTCGCTGTAATTCAGTATTGTTTATTGTGGATGGTAAAGTGACTCCAAATGTCGATTTATAGCACTTTTGAATACATCCTGTAAGCGAACTTCGAAACAATCGTTTCAGGTGACAAGCATGACCGTATTGACCGTATTATTCAAGATGCAGCAGACTATAACGAAATTACTGCATGAACTACTATTTCAAGAGCTGCTTTGGCTTATTTCGGGGTCACTAGTTGTAGGTTTTATTCAGTCACTATTATCATATTAAATCTGTAAAATGATGATGATTGATTAATTTGACTGATTTCTATCTGGTTCTATTGTGTAGAAGAGACAGAGTGAATGCATGATTTAAACTAGAAGTTTACTACATATCTGCATCATCTTATGCCACCTAAGTATCGATTAAGCTGGACACTATATAATTAAATACACAATTACGCAAGCTTGAAAAAACATGAGTCTAATACCTACTAGGGCACAATTTTGTATGTCGTCGGCGTACCTTTAAAAAGTTATAGGTAAACCCTTTACCCCCTTATTCATAAAACTCAACAAACCTCTGTTAACTAAAATTTGTTTTGTCCCTTTCTTACAAATATACATGTCAAAGTGACAGATAAGGACAAACTTTAGCGGCTTGTTAACTAATATAGGCTTGATGGACGTTTATGATTAAGCGGGTTAAGTTTATTGAACTTTATCATATGTAAATTGAAAAAGATGTCATTGTCACTTTTTCTGACTGTCGCGGTTAAACAGTTCCATTTAAATACTTAGTCCCTCACAAAGTTTTATATTAGGCCGTGGTCTCTGGTTGACGCCGCACGATGTTTACACTGTACAGCGTCTCCTTCTACAGAAATGTAGCAGCACCGCAGCAGTATTTACATACATCTCAGTGACACCACGCGGCGTGTGGCATCAAAATCTCAGCAATCGGAAACCCCGGCCGAAGAAGTTTTGAAGCGGTTCATTCACATAGTTAATCAGAGGCATGATTTCTATAGGATAAAGGGCTATGTGCTGACATACGAGACTCGCATGCGAGCTTAATTATATTGCGGGTTACCGTGGTATAATGAGTTCAATCGATCTGTCAAACCGAGCTATTTAGTAGAACTCGCTTACGTGTGTAAATAAAGCTAAAATCAATGATAGATTTAGGCTGGGTTGCACCGACTTACGATCACAGACTGATCAACGTTAAATATGGCGCCGACAGCTGTCATCCCATAGAAACTTGTCAAACTTTCCATGTATTCAGATTTCAACGAACACCGCTTACGATTACAGGCGGTTTGGTGCAACCCAGCCTTAGAGATCAAAAATGCAAACAAGGGAGTTGCCACCATAAAAAAAGTAACGTATGCAGTGGGTAATTGAAAATCATTGGAATACTTGAAAAAAATTACCGCGTTCAAAATTTAAGCGAAATAAATTTTAGATTAATACAAAAAATAACCATACTCTGAATTAAATAGCGTTTTTAATAACGTATTTAATTCAGAGTGGTGTTGTTTTAATAAAATATGGGGAGATAATATGATTTATGCTACTGGTAATGACAAGAGGTTTTTAAAAAGGAAAGTCATGACAGATTGACAGTTGTTTGTTTACATTTTTGATCTCTAATTCCATCTCAGACTTTACTTACCAGCCACATGTTGGCCGTTGAAGGTGACGGAGACGGTGTGCGGCGCGGGCGCGCGCGGTGTGAACGCGGCCGCGTAGCGCTGCGGGCCCAGCGCGCGCACGGAGCTGCCGACGAGCGCGCCGCCCGCGCGCACCTCCACCTCAAGGTGCCCCGCCCCGGCTCCCGCGCAATCCACTTCAACGGTATACCAAACTTAATACATGGATCACAGACAGATTTAGGTTTTACTTTTGCGATTGTTAAAATATCCATAATTTGTTTGATCTTTTACGAAACATTAGGCTTCAGTGTTTTTAACTTTATTTTAAATACCCATAATTTGTTTGATCTTTTACAAAAAATTAGGCTTCAGTGTCCTTAACTTTATAATAGGAGGGATATTGCATTTGGATAGAGTATAAAACACATATCTTTGTTACTACGATCCATGACACGTTAAAAATGCTTTTCAGGTTCACGTGAATATTTGACTCTTATTAAGCCTCGGCTTAAAACTTTTATAAACATTAAAAGTGGCCCAAGCGTTATTCTACAATATCTACAGAACCTTTTATTTTTTTACCTTAAGGTTCCTATACTCATTAATTATCGTGGAACACATTAATTACGTAAGTTATTAACTTTAAAGAATATGCTGATATTTCTAAAATACTATATTATACCTATGATATTTACACAAGTGCTTAAGTGCATGTATACCTACCTAATTAAAACGTTTAACATCCTACTTGATCGAGTTTCAATTAAATTCTCACGCATGGCATACATATTACCTAGTTTAACAAATAGAGCATTCGCAAGGCATTTAATTTGCGTTATAACCGAATCGTTTAGTTTGTTTAACTATTTCACAAGCAAATAGGTATTTGTGTATCATTATTTGCATCAATATAAATAAATAACGAACTCTGAAGCGCTGTTTTGCATGCAAACATTAGCACGCCGCGGAAATTGAAGCAGCAGTTTTGCCCTCCCAGCCAGACGTCGCAACGCAACGCTGCAAAAAATAACTATGTTGTTTAAAATGCGGGCGTAACTTTACGGAGCAGCGGGAAATTGAAATATCATAACATAAAAGGGAAAACATTTAAGTACGGGTGAGTTTTGCATTGACTTCTATTGTTACGAGCGCGCTAACAATAAAAATATAGATTGCTATTTTAGGCCATTACTGTTTCTAGCAATTTAACAAATACGGTAATTTATGCGTAACATACAGGATGGCCTGTAATAGGAGCAAAAAATTTAACTGTATGCTCTCCAGCAATTATTTTAATGTGGATGGCGAAAAAAAGTTTTTATTGTAAAATATATGCAAATATATAGCTTACATGTATTTATTCCTCTTCTGGAGTGTATTAATAGCTCTTTAGTTAAAACCCCAAAAAATAGGTAAAAAAATAATTCCTGAAAAAAAGCTTTTTAAACCAAAATTGCAATAATTATGAGTCGTAACTACATGCTACCTCAAAATATTGACTGACGCGCTATAATCTCGTGGTATCGAGATCCATTAGTTGGAGATCATTTAGATCAAAATTCCTCCGATATGAACAATAAAATAATTAGCCACAAGAGGTTACTACAGATGCGCGTTTAATTTTTTGATCCTATTACAGGCTACAACCTGTAAAAGGGTAGGTAGGTACCATTTTAGTCACGCTACCCTAATTTATCGAAAGGTTAGAGGGTTAAATTAACAAAATAACTCTAAACTGACGTGCCACGACGTGGAGCAGTCGTTTAAATCTGGGACAAACACGACACAAAATTGAGACAATACATATATTAAACTAATAACACCCCTCGTTTGCGTCGGGGATTAAAAAGAAGAAGGTATGTACTTGTTTTCATTTCACGACGTTCATTTATATTTTACCTTATCACCAACCAAACGGACTACACTGTATGTGTTTCTACAAACAGAATTTGATCTCGAAAATTGCCGGAATATCAGAATTATTTACGAAAACATTTACGCCACACACGCTACGTATTAATTTTGCTTAATGACTATGATTAATGCTGTTTTCTGGTATTTACCCAAATTGCCTTTTTGGTTTGATGTTATTTTTGTGCATTTGAATGGTTTTTGTGCCACTTGTGCGTAGAATTATTAACCGTAATTATTCTAATTAAAAGCTATTACAGGTCTACGTTGTTTTATTTACAATTTACGAATATCATTAATAATGTCTGTCATACGTATGTCTGAGACACATTTTGTGTCTTCTGCTCAACAGAAAACGAAAAGCAACACTCTTTGGGAGTGAATTAAAAAAAAAACTATATTTGTGAAGTTTAATCCGTATAGATGTATATGTATATTCTTTAAGAGTCGCCAGTACGCTCGGCTGAACTCGATTCTCCATACAAACTTTGTATCGTTCTCATTTTAAAACGCCTTGTTGAAATGACATGAAGCTTCGTATACACAATGGGAGCCGCCATACCTAGGTCGGAAATTAGTTTCTGTTGCTAGAAAATGTAATAGAAAAAAAATACAGCCCGTTTTTGAGTTTTTAACGTCTTCTATGAAAACCGTAATAATCGCTGTATTTTTTCTCCGTTATAATTTGAAGCAATAGAAACTAATTTCTGACCTAGATATGCCGGATCCCATTGTGTATACGAAGTTTCATGTTATTCTAGCATGGCGTTTTAAAATGAGAGCGTGACTACGTTTGTATGGAGAACGGAGCTTACTGCGGACTTGCGGACTCTTAAGATATTTTTTGAGGAGCGCCCGTGGCCGCGCGGCGTCGTACCGCGTGCGGTATTCGAGGTCAAGCAATGTTGGCCAGTATCAACTCTTGGATGGGTGATTGCCTTGAGTGGATATGAACTGAGTGCTCCCGTGCTTCGGCCTTCCAACTTCTACTTCCTCGTTAAGCAGTCTATGATAGCAGTCGTTAAGCTAAGTTATAGATGTATTCGAGCGGCTTGAGAACTTCTAAGTCAAGTTACCGACTTAGGTACTTAGCAAGCCTTATCCCAATAAAGTCTAGTTTCCCCCTTAGCTTGGAAGGAAAGGTATACTTATCCAGAAATCTATTAATTTTGTTTGCAAATTGATTTGACTACCGACACAAAGCACATCACAATATAAATATTGTAACAGACATAATGACAATGTTTTGAGGCATATTTGAGAAAGTGTTTTTGTTAAATATACAATTGCGCGCTTAAGCGATCCCTTTCCCGAGGATGACAGAATAATAGAGCACTTGGGGTAACGTTTCCAAGAAAATATGAACAACAAACAGGAAATATTTCATTGTCAATTCATAGACTTTATTATACTGGAATATTCGGTTCGGTACTGAACAAGAAAGCTTTGATTGCTCAGGTGCGACACTGATATTTCATTAACGGTATTGGCTACACAATTTTTTATTTCGGTACTTGGCTAGTAGCTTCTGTTTGGATTTTTACCCGCCTAGAACCGACTCCCTTTTAGGGAACGACCAATTTGTATACACATCCTCGTGTATTCATTCGTCTGTGAATGTGTGTATTCGAAATATTGACCAGTTCGTTCACAGCATGACGTAGTCGGATTGCATTTAGTTACCCACCTATAAACTCAATCAATCCATCGACTGCTCCTTTGAGTTTTGGTTGCACTTTAATTTCTGGAGCTCCTCTATTGTTTTCCCTTTGAATTGGTCTGTAACAAAATGTTATTATATTCTACTAATACAAAAATACATAAAATACGTTAGTTTATTAACAAAGCTCGTATCTACAAGAGCCGGGCTAGGGAAATAATGGTCGGGGACCGCGTACTAAGCAATTACTTCAATGTCGTTGGGAACTAGTTATTTGTATTTAACAAACTAACAATAACTGTCCTCGTCTTGTTTGGCGTTTCCTAGCTAAGTACCTATATATATTTGCTAACATTGAAATGGTTTAAATCGGGAACGCAAGCATGACCAAAGTTGATTTTCTGATTCAAAACAAGAGTTAGGCTTGTGCATTGCTGGGTGCGCTTGATAGCCTGCCCACAGATATTGTCGACTGTAGGTTAAATTTTATTAAAGCAAAGGGAGAAAATAGCTAAACAGAGTTATCGCGAAAGCTAGATGACATAAGTATAATACTCAGTAGAGAGTCAATTTAGCTGGACGGCTCAGTATTAGAATGAGCAAGTAGCCAAACGTCTGGAATTGTAAATAGATCGTATGATTACTTAGAATACCTAATTAGCCGAAAGGAGTAACTTAATATGAATCAAACAATATACAAATAAAAAATAAACACAAAGAGAAACTAATAACTAACTAAAACTATACATAAAAGGCTCGCCCAAATCACTCCCACCGGGCAAGGTTCCCATAAGGCCGGCCGGCTGCGTTGCCTCGCTGGATGGAAATGCCGATTCGCTGTGCGAAAGTAAATTAGTTGATTGACATGAACACAGAACGAGTTAGTAGCAGAACGTCTAGAAATGTAATACTTACAAATATGTCCACGTACCAGTCCTATATCCGTCCCCAGTGCTTAACCTACATGTTTAAATCTCATTAAAACCGTTCAGTACCTAATTTATACCAACATTTGAGTCTTGACATTTTAAGATCCAGACGTTATTCTAAGGGGCCATTTGGCGTTCACGCCTATATTTACTAACCAAGATATTACACAATCCAGACTTTTTGTTTCTGAACCGTTTAACGGTCATGTCTGTTTAGTAATTAAGACATTCTAAGATTTCTAAGATAAAGACATTTTACTGCTAGAATATTTAAAATTGTGATATTCTAAGATCCAGACGTTTTGCTAAAGAGGCATTTAGCTATACGTATATAGTGGCAAAGACATTACACATTCCAGACGTTTGAGCTATATTGTCCTTTGGCGATAAGGTAAGCTTGATAGAAACCCGACTAAAAAAACTACTACAAAGTTGTAAGTACCTTCGTGAAACAATTTAGAATGAGGTAAGTATCTCGCTAAACAATGTATTTACACATTTTTAAAGGACAAAATATAAATAAATTGAACCTTACATAAACTTTTCTGTGATATCAAACAGAGAAGCTGTTCCTTACCTTATTTTATAGTATCGTGCGCTTTGCAATGCTTCCGTTGCACTTATAATATTGCCATACTTTTGGCGTGTAAAAATGCAAATTTTATCAATATGGGTTCCATACATTCTAACCATATACCTTTGTTATATTACTAAACAAGAAAACCACCACCACCATATCAGCCAAAGGATGTCCACTGCTGGAAAAAAATAACAAAACTGCATTCAAAGGTTTTTAAAAATACGCTTTCTACACCTAGGATACAACCGGCTAAAATTCGAAAAAACAACACTGTACTTTTATGGCATTAATCAATAAGATCAATTATAAGGATCAAATCTCTCTAAAAAACATGGCAAATTAAACGAAAGAAGAACTACGAAAGAAGATTTTACTCAAGTATCCATCGGAATGCTTATATTACATAGGTCACAGTTCAATTTTGAATATTCAACACAACACTCTCTTGAGATGAGTTCCTTAGAAGAATAAATTTAAGTATTAAACTAATTAGTTAGTTTGAACGACTAATTAGTTAGCTTTATCGTTTCCTTTTACCTTACCATGCACCAATTAATTTTCCATGTTTGTTAGAGTTTTGATTCTTATGTTTGACCCTATCTACGGATAGCATAAAAGTACAGGATATTTTTAAAGTTTTTAGCTTGTGCGATCCCTAAATAGGGGCGTCAAACCTATTAAGTACTATAAAAAAAAGGAATATTTCCTTTGAGCTTGCTATCTACATTGCTTAGAGTACTTTCCCTCCAGGCATGGTATTAATAAAATACATCCTGTATTTAATCTATTCACGGTTTTTCCAATTGATATATGTAGGTACACGTAACTGCGTAAATTGTACAATGTTTCAAAATATTTTCGTGCATTTTAAATCTTTTTTGTGTAACGGCTTTCCAAAGTAAAATAGGTACCCTAACATCAAGATTTATTATTACTTTTTTTACTTTCATAAGTGACGGTAAGTATAGATAAAAAACTTAAGAAGATGACCTGTAGTACGAACACGCTACGTTCGAATAGGCGTTTGTTTTGTCTGTGTGTCTATTCGGACACTTCACAACTACATACAACAGGTCAAGTTTTTTACCTATACGTTATTTTGTCGTCTATATATTTTTTTGCAAAGCAAAACACTCATTCGCGTCACAATTCAGGGACGCGACTACATTCATAACATATCGTTAGGGGTTTACGAAACAAAATAGCGCAAGGGACTAGTTTACAAAGTATTCTATTGATGAAAAAAACATTACTGTAGTAGGCGAGAAGAGCTCTTAAATTGAAATGTTGCAGTGAAAACAAACCCAAAAAGATTAAATAGTGCATTGTTTAACGAGGGGCGTAAGCGGAAAACATTCATGCGCCCGTGTACCTTATAGGTACAATGTTTTTCATCACATTTCTGAGGAATTACATAACAACAAAAGGCAGAAAATCTTATGCTTCATACAACCGCACCAAGCAAAAAATGTCGAAATTTACAACTTTACCTCCAGTATTAGTGCGAGAGGAAAGTTCAAAGTTGTGGTTATAGGAGCGCCCGACAACCAATCCCAGACCAGTATTCTTGTGGTACGCGGCCAACTAGATTTTTCAAACCAGTCAGATCATAGCCAAACTCATAACTCCCTCGGGAGTTGTAAAAATCCATAACTCCCCGGGATATAAATAGGCTGTTAACTGACCCAGGTCTGCGTACAATAAGACCCTTGACGAGCAAGTGTGATGAAAAATTTGTCGGTCCCTCTTGAAAAGTCATATATTGTCCGTTACCTACGGTCGACGATATATCGGTTTAAGTTTCGTCTTGAAAGGGGCAGCTATAAAATAAACCTAACAAGTTCCACTTAACGGGTCAAACTGGGATGGATACAATAATACCCTCAAAGGATGCAATGGATGGAGAGGCTATTTTATTTACCGTAGTAGTGTTCTAGTCAACTTCGCGAGCAGCCTCACGCAGGCACCCTTAAACCGCATAAACTAACTTCGTCAGTCAGGGTTTTGAATTTACATAAATGTTGTTACGATTGCACCGACCTTTTACTGTTGCACAGTACCTGTTTACTACTTACAAAGATTATATTTTCAACAAAGTCAGACTACGAGTAAGTGTAAGTGAAAAACGTAAATACCTCTCGCATGTAGTTGTGTACTGTTCGAATATGAAAAGTTTTGTATATGTTACAAATTTTAAATATTGTAATGTCTATTCGAACACATCACAAATACAAACAACAGGTCCTTTACATAAGCTTTTTACTTAAATACTGTATACTACATACATACTTTCATGAATTAGATACGAAATGTAATCCGAGGAATTTATTAAGTAGTTAGAGTAAGTAGTAGGCTCCGCACTGACCTGAAACGAGCGTGTGCCGCATCGGTCTCAGAGCGGGCCCCCCCGGTAGGGTCGCGGGGGGGCCTATTGGATAAAAAAGACTGCTGTTGTTGTTGTTGTTGTTTCTCCTCCACACTGCTGTAGGAGGAGTCTCGCGCTACATAGGTGCTCTCCCGTACTTCGCGCTTGAATTCTTGCTGCAAATCGAAGGGCACACTTAAACCAGGGTACACCGGGTAAGGACACTCCATACAAAAGGTACATCCGCGGCTTACGCACACATACACGCGGCGATGTGTGCGCAGCCGCTTGTGCTACGCGCTAAATGATTGACGTGTCGGCCGGTCTCCCCCGTTCTCAGTCGGGGCCGCCTCGCCGTTGCGGCATCACGTTTAACGTAAAGTCAGGCCGGCAATTACTTCGCGCGAATCGCGCGACAAATTAAGTCAAGTTACGACCGTCATTGTTATGTTTATGGATGATTCAATTCATAAATATTGCCGACCACTTGAGTCTATTTATAATAGTGCGTAATATTAGGTATGAATTAAATAGGAACAGATCAAGTATGAGCACGTTGTACCTTGAATACCTAAAACACTTAGTACTTATTTTTAAAATAGAAATTAATGATAATAATATTTTTCTTAATGAAAAATTATTATAATGAAGTTTGTAATGAAGTAGTTCATTATTATATGTCGTAATCATCTAAATACTCTTTTATGGAATAATATGCTTTCTTAACTAGAAAATTAAACAACTCTTTCCTGAATAGAATATCTTTACTTAGATCATGAATGTTTGGGATGTGGAGGAATTGGAGCCCTATTGCTGTCACTCGCGTATCCGTTTGTCACACATTTTGTTCCGAAGATTTTTTTAAATTCCCATTGATATAATCATCTTGAAATTAAGTGATTTGTTTATCACTACGTATATTTTAACAGACAATACCAATACATTAATAAATCACATTTGTTTTTTAGTTGTACGGAACACTGTGCGCGAGACCGACTCGCACTTGGCCGGTTTTTTTTCATTAATTTACTTAGACACGCATTTTTATCTATCTATTCAAACGAATAATATAGGAATGATGCTAATCACATGTCAAAACAAAGAAAGACGTTTTGTACAACCCTGCGTTCGAACAACTACTTATTACCGATGACGTCACAACTGCTCCTAACGGCCGCACTGTCCCTACCCGGTGTACCCTGCTTAAACTATGCGTGATGTGACCACGGACACATGATGGGCAACAGCCCATCCATAGACATACTTAGATAGATATACCCAGGGCTCGGAAACCGGTATTCTGTCCATACATAAATTTCGGTATTTTTTTAGTTCTTATCGTTCTTTTGTCTACTATTTCATGTTTAATCAGGCATTCTAACAATATGAAGTAATAACCCAAATACATTATTGAGTCCTACATAAAGAGCATAAACTAATTAAAAATATTTGGCAATTTCAGGATTTTGAGATTAACCGGTTCCGAGCCCTGGATACACCTGTGGCCAAAAACGCGAGCCGAAAGAGACTGAGGCTAGTGTCATATAACATTAAATTCATTTTATTTGTCTAGGTCTTATTAAAGTGTAAATTATGTATAAGGTTTTTGGTTTCGCCCCATTGTATGTACAAGATGGGCCATACATTAATGCAAATAGGAACACTGAATATTAAAAAAAAAACAGAAATATTAAAAAAAAGTTAACAAAATGGCGGGACATTATACATTGTTTCATGCAATTTTAGCTTTACATTGCAATTCATTATCATGAAATAAAATAATCTAATCTAATCATTTTTAGTTTACGAAATCAATCAGTCGGAGGTAAAACAGAATATCGTAGAGTAATCTTACTTAAGACACTGCTTAAGACTTTAGAGAGAATGCAAATTTCTGCACGAACTTTTTGTGCTTTCTGTGCATCCCACGCACCTTTCAATTCAGTTACAAGTCAATCTCATTTCACAGCTATAATCATCACGTTCCGCCCCCGTTCTATTCCACCCCCCTTTCCCTCGCAGTGAATTGCCTAACCGGTGAGCCTTTTAACTTTTCTAAGCGAACGAACACCACCTTTTGTTTGAGGGCAGGTATGACTCAAATAGTTAATTAAAGAAAAGGTAGCTTATGTATGTAAACTGCGGCGCACCTAAGCTACAATGCTGTGTCATGTGTCAACATATTTTGATAAATATTGCTTGCTTTTTAGTCGGTATATAAAACTCTTTTTATAGAAAATACTACAAGTTATAAGTTTAATGTGTTACTGAACTCACTCTAGATGTGTACGTATCGGAGTCGTCGTCGGCGAGTCGGTCGAGCTGTCTGTTGAACGAGCTGCGTGACATATCACCGAACTTGTTCAGCTGGGTGTTGCGCTTAGTCTCGCGCTCCAGCGTACTCTGCCCAGCGTATCGATCCGAACTGGCAGGCTCAAGGCTGTTGAAAATAAAAATGTGATTCATAAACTGCCGATATCAATATCGGCTACGTGATCGTAGCACACCTTTTTGAAAAGTTCAGTCAAGTGCACTGACGAGACTAGGTAATATTAAATCCCATCAAAAACATAAATGTGTCTTCACCGACAAAAGAATTGAGATCTAAATGGGTGCCAAGTTCCGTAGATTATCTGAAAAGGTGTCAAGTGTGGCACTAGATTGTTTACAGTATAAATAATTTATTGCGGCTTAATGCATTTTGAGTTTTAACTTGGCAGTTTTCTTAAATATCCAATAGCTTACATGGTATTATAATTATAACATACTGCATAGAAAAATAATTACCAAGCTGGATGCCAAATTTCACCTTTCTAGGTCACCTGGAAGCGCGCTAGGTTTTTGATTACTAGTCAGTCAGTCAGTGGTAAAAATGCCGCTTTTTAGACTTTAATATCCCAATAACTATTTCACCTATATTAATGAAATTTGGGGTTCTAGTTGTTCTAAAGGATCTTAATACATGTACCAAATTTCATTAATTTATGTTAAATAGGTTAAAAGTTCTTGAGGGGTAAAAAGTGGCTCAGAACGGTTCGTGTAAAATAACACGGCTGCTGTCCGCCAGTTCCTGAGGTGAAGTTGGCTGAACACGCTGCCGCGTGTCTAGATCATCATATATGTATGTATAACTATGCCAATTTCTAGCAGGAGTTCTGAGATAACAAGCATAAATAATAATAATAATAATAAAACTGAAAAAATCACTGTTATCTGACTTTTTTTGGTGTACACACCCAATTACCGAGCTGGATGCCAAATTTCACCTTTCCAGGTCACCTGGAGTTAGGTTTTTGATTACTAGACAGTCAGTCAGTAAATTTGTATCAAAAAAAAATTTTAGTACAAGCTTTTATTGTCGACTGTACTTTTTCCACAATCATCAACTACTCGTTGAGACGGTTCGAATAATCCCAAACTCGATGGGTTTATCTGTGTAGGTAGTTTAGGAGCTGCTATGGCCACCTTCTGTCTCCGTCATCAGATCATCTCGGTGGTACCATAACATTGTATTATCTTATTACCGAACTTACATAAGTATGCCAAATTTCAGCACGATCGATTGAAGATATCTGCTTATTGCAAGTTAAATAAATGCGTGTAACATATCGAAATAAGGAAAATCAGTTGATATCTACCGTTAGCTTTTTGGTGATAGAAAACTTCGCAAGAAAACCTGCATACATCTGCTAATGTGAACGATCAAGGGTCCGTGAAGTCCCCAATCCCCACTGGGCCCGTGTGGGGCCTAATGCCCCTTCCCTGTCATCTATGAATGGAAGCCTGTACTCAGTATGTAGTGGGGCGTAGCACATATGGGTAGCTCATCATATTTACTTGTTTCTTGTTACCAAAGTCTAGATACTTATTTATGTGTTAAATTAATATTTACCTGTTCGCTCCGAGCATTTGTCTAGTTTTCTCAACTGCATCCCATGAATCTCTTCTGGCATGATACGATTTCCCCCCAGGGTCTCCTGAACCTGCATATAAAATATTTTTGACGGCGTTTACCAATATCGGCCCAAAAACATATACAATATTGGATCCCTACCTCCAAAATAAATCTGTAATAGATTAATGATAATAATGATTTGTAATTTGATATGAGTAGACAAGTTCAAATACGTGACCCAGACTTCCAGACTCTTCCCAGACCCAGACTTTCTAATACGTCAAAATGACTAAGCACACTACAGTAGTACAATTAAAAGTTAGATTGCTTGCAATAATTAGAACACTATACCAGCTGTTTAATATACACACACATTAGTTTTACCACACATCTGAAAAGTTATTTGTGGTCATATTAATTTTCACATCCCTAGTAAATTTTGGTTTAATAAAAGCACTTTAGAGAGCACGAAAACTTGTTGTCGTTTGGTATCCATTTTCCATTTCAACCAAACGCGAGAGCCTTATTAACATTTTAACTCAATACAAACTAAATGAAAGGTATAATGCTCCCCTTTCATCTAGTTTTGACGGCTGACGAAATTCATGGTAATAGTAAATAGCCTAGTGCTCATGAATAGTTAACAGTTTCAGAGTACGGAGTTGATAAAACATGAGTCTAGACGTACTTATCGAGCTGTTACGGAGGCGCCGCGGTCGTGGCCAGTTAGTTTATTCGGCGTGCCCACCACATGACACAAACCTGCCGATGTTGTCGCGTAACCGAGTTTGTTAACCAGTTATTGTGGACAGCGTGGAAGAATCGCTCACTTGCAGCTTCAATCAATTATCATTTTGTTTAAGTCTAAAGATACAAAATAAGCGTTTGACTGATAGCAAATATGTACCTAGGCTACTTTCTTATATTTTTCAGATGACATTCGACCCAGGACTAAATGTTTACTTTCAGTTGATGATTGGTAATATATATTATATAGGTATATAAAATGAAGTATACCATCGAATGGTCAAACAGAGGCCATAATACGTACTTGGGCTGCCTAGTCTTCTGGCGTGATCTGTGTCAAGCGAGGAAAAAGGGCTACTTTGGTCCAAGTTGTCCTGTGAGCCGCTGTAGGAGCTGTACATCTTGTAATTGCTTCGTTTCTCCACCACTCGCTTCGTGGTCGTTACTGGGCTGAAGCGCTCGGTTGGGCTGCTCACTCTGATAAACAATGTTTTGAGTATTTTAATAAGTAGGTTAATACCTAGTAGTGAGACACTATCTATGTTGACCGATGATGATGCTGAATAGTTTCCTCGGTACAATAAAATGTGGTTTTACAGTTATGCTATGACAACGCCCGAAATAAGCTTTATTTACCAATCTGTAAATCTTCTATCTAAGATACATTTATTAACTGTAGAGGGTTGAAATAATAAAAATATAAATGTCTCTGACTCACAGGAATTATTGGACTCACAGGATTGAAAATTGATTACTTTGCAATGTGACTATTCGTTACCTACCCAATGTAATTTGGATAAAAGGTATTCGAATAGCTATGACGAGTATACGGAAAATGATAACTGAAGTATCGTTATGCTTAAAACGCAGTAATACTCGATAATAATATGTACCTGTTAATCGGACTGGAAGTTCTGTTAAGGGGACTGTCCTTCCTCGCGAGAGGGCTGGCCGTGCGCCCGATTGGGCTCGTGGCTCGATACGGGCTGGTGGCTCGGTACGGACTGGTTGACCTGTTCACATCCAGTCGAGATCCGTTTCCGAGGTACTTGCTCGTTATTGGGCTAGTTGTGCGAATTTTCGGACTTTCCGATTCATATTTAGAGCTATAACTGTCTTTTCTGATATTTCTAGATGTAGAGTATGCAGAGTCGACTACATCGTAACTTTTTTCTTTAAGTTCCGGACTGAACGAAGCTTTGTAGTAGTCCGTCGAATCTCTTCTTTCTTCGCGACGGTCAAATGAGCTAGTGTTGTTTTTCGTTGTATTCTTTTCGTACAAGTTGTAATTGTTGAGCGGGCTCTCGGATCTTATTCGCGTAACTGAAACGATTAAATAAGAACGTGGGTAGATATCATATTTCGCCACCTACACGCACTTGACATTGGTATAAAAGTAATACCTGGGCTTGAAATTCTTGCGTAGGAGGGACTCGCGCTATCCCTAGGTTTCTTAGAACGGGACCCCACCCGAAACATATGCGGTGATCCATGAACGTCGTAGCCGTTGAAGTAAATGTATAACTGAAAACAGGTTTCAAATTAGCCGATATTTGTTTTCAGGTGATAATCTATTTTTATACATACTGTTAACGTACTTAGATACGAGGTGCTCACCTTTCATAAATAGCCGTTAATTTTCGCGGAATAATTTATGGCACGTGGTATCTAGAGGTCTATTCTAATTTATTGACACTCACGTTTCGGGGATTAGATTAGGTAAACTAAATACTCATATCATACTTGTCTTCGTAAACAGTATTTTTATCATATTTAAATAAATATAAATAAATGAATATTAGGAGACATTTTGTACACAAATCGAACTAGTCCCACAGTAAGCTCAATAAGGCTTGTGTTATGGGTACTAGACGACGATATATTTAATAGATATATACTTAAATAAGTACATAGAAAACGTCCAAGTCTCAGGAACAAATGTATCTGCTCACCACAGAAACAAATGCCCTTACCGGGAATCGAATCCGGGACCTCTAGCTTCGGAGGCAATGACACTACCAACTAGGCTAAACAGGCCGACAAACGAATATTTAGTAAAATTAAAGTCTGTTCTTTTATAATATACTACACAAAAGAAAATAGGAGGCACTTAAGTATTTTGATCGTTACCTACGAGAAAATTATATTAAACAGTAGGTTAGCTGCGCCGGTTCTCGTCTTTTTGAGTGAATTCTTCCTTACAAATGATAATAGGGATATAGAAGGTGGGCCCTGTACTGGAGCAAATATTTAAAAGGACGCTTATTTAGAGCATCTGCAGCAACACCTGGTGTACAACTTTTTTTCAAACATTTTCGATTCGGGGAAATTTTGATCTAAAGTTATGATCTCCGAGTAATGGATCTCGACACCACGAGATTATAGCGCATCAGTAAATGCAGTGTTTGAGGTAGTATCAAAGTATAACTTATAAAGTATAAGTCATAATAGTTTTTGTTTTTTTTTTTGTTTTCATGGAAATTTTTGGTATTTTTTAATTTATTTTAAAATGTTATCGACTTTTTAAAATAAATTACAATTAATGTCACTTCAGAAAAGTAATAAAAATACACGCAATCCGTAATTGTAAAAAAAAAAACCGACTGAGACCATATGGAAATGACCACCGTTTATTTTTTTTGCTCCTGTTATTGGGCCCACCTTATATAAACAATTTCCCGCACATGTTTGAGCTAGTTGCGTTCCTTTACATCAAACCTACAAAACGCTAATTGCTAACTGAGCATCCACTATATACAATAATTTTTAAGAAAAAAAAAACGGATTTAATGGGGGTGGCCGGTAAAAGATTATTATACTCAGATGGTGCACTCTTAGATTCCATACAATAAAATAAAAATGGCTATAAATATGTTTATAATGGTAGAAGACTCAATTCCTCATGGAATCATGGAAAAACCTTGTTTGCTTGACAAACAAAACGAAGAGAACAAATCGCCAAACGTGAACTACGCGTCGTTGAAGAGTTCCGTTCTGATCATCATCAGCAGTTCCACTTCATCAAATGTCACATTTTTGGATGAAAATGCTTGACTTGTTGATAAAAACACAAAAATCACCATATGTTTGCCTTAATGATTTGAAAAGTTCCCTCAATTCCTCATGGATGCGTTTTGATAAAAACGGGACGAACTTGGATATATATACTTACAATCAAAAAAAGAATTTTCCAAATCGGTTAAGAAATGATGGAGTTATGGAGTAACAAAAATTAAAAAAAAAAAACATACAACCGAGGTGATAACCTCCTCTTTTGAAATCTTGAAGTCGGTTAATAAATTTAATATGTGATTAACGAAAGTTTGCGTCACATTTTAGAGCCTCCAAAACCTCGTCAAACTTAAAAAAAAATTGAAATCTAAATGTGGTAAGTGCACAATTTTAATTTACATAAATGTGTGTACATAAATGATTAATGCAAGCAAAGCAAAACCTTTCTAAATAAATTTCGTTCTAAATCACGCACTGGCCATCAATAGAAAAAGAACAAAAAACAAAAGACGGTTGACGCATGAAAAAATTTTCACGTTGTTTGGTCATCGTTGTTATTTTTCAATAATTTAAAAATTGTGTTTTAATACTGCTAATTGTTCGTTTCCCTAATCATTTTGGCTATTCATATGGACTTTGACTTGCATTACGATTTGGATTAGTGTTATTACCTGGAATCGACGAGTTGGCATCATTTAACTGGACTTGAGTTTGCGTGTACCGGGAACATGTGGAACGAAGAGGCGGGCCTCAACCTGAAACGTTTCCTGACTATCGCATGATCTTAAGAGTACATAATGCGTATTTGGAAGGTCACATACCGGGTACGAAATCAGGCCGTATGGCCACTATGCCGGATCCTGATGTAGTAGATGCAGTTGTTGAAGAAGTAGAAAGAGACCCGTCGACCAGTGTGAGAGTTACGGAACGTCGTACCGGACTTTCTAAATCTCAGGTACACCGTACACTACAGACCGTAGGATATCATCACATTAGAAAAGTGCAACAGTTGAAACCGGAAGATTACAATCGGCGAATTGAATTCTGTCAGGCAATGCTGAGGAGACAAGCTGAAAACGAAATTTTTTTTAACCAAATTTTGTGGACGGATGAATCCCACTTTAGACGCAATGGGATTTTTAATATGCACAATTCTCACTCATGGGCAATTGAAAATCCGAATTTAAAAAGGGAATCGACATTCCAAGAACACTTTAGTGTTAACCTTTGGTCTGGCATACTTAACGGTAAGTTAATCGGGCCCTTTCAGCTGCCAGACCGCTTGGGCGGCAATCACTTTTTAAATTTTCTACGCGTCGATCTGCCTCTGCTGTTAGAAGATGTGGATTTGGAGACACGCAGAAACATAGTACTGCAGTGTGATGGTGCACCATGCCATTTTGCCTTGGACGTGAGAAACTATTTAAATCAAAGATACCCTGAAAGATGGATTGGTCGTTGCGGCCGGGGTGACGCCTGCTTTATAGCCTGGCCTCCACGTTCCCCCGACCTAAACCCCATCGATTTTTTTCTATGGGGATATTACAAAGACCTCGTCTACTCGAGAGAATGCCGCAATTTGGACGAGTTAACCCGGAAATTGAGAGTAGCAGAAGAAACCATTAAAAATAATAGAAGTGCATTCAGACGTTTAAAAGACAACTTTTTCTGGCGATGTCGCACTTGCATTGAGCAACAGGGGGGCCATTTTGAAAATTTATTGTAATTAAACACCTTGTAATTGGTTTTACTTTGCTCGCATTAATCATTATGTAAATAAAAATTTTGCACTTACCACAGTTAAATTTCAATTTTTTGATTGAAGCCTTATTAATAATAAAATGAAATTTTCAGGGTAGCTACCTGATAGATAGAGCAAGTTTTTAAAAGCCAATCGGTAATTATTTTTTATCTGATTTTATTTTTTTAAGGGCCCTTGAAGTTGTGAACATACTGGAAAATTTTATCTTTCTTGGCATTTAATTTGTTTTTTATGCCATTCAAAGATCTAACGATAGTAAATGTTACCATACTGAATTGGCCTATCTATCAGCTTAGCACACAAAAAAAATCAAGCATCTACCGCAATAATTCACGTCACAATAAATAAAAATCTCATCAAACGCGGCGATAGGTGAAAATAAAAAATCATAACTCCGAAAATACTTAAAATTGCAGAACATACATGGGGGTGATTCAGATAGCCCTCTAGGTCCTCTACCACCCAGCTTCAGTATATCACTACTTCTTGGGACACCCTGTATATATAGTCCGACAATAAAGAGTAGAAATAAAATAAAATAGCATTAACATAGAACCTTACATGGCAGCACTAAGTGTCAGTCAAAGTTAGAGGTGAAATTAATACCAAAGGTAACACGAACTCTACTTCAGAATAAAAAAACACAATAGTTACGTCACGGTGTCCCGTATATCATCAAATTGACATATGCGCCACCATTATATCTACTACTTTATAGACCCAAATCGTTTCGCTTGACACTGCTATTTTTCCACTATGTCACTGAATGGAGATATATAACAGCAAACCCGAAGTATACTACAGTACAAAAATAGAAGCTTCACGATATCCCGTATATCTACAAATTGACATATGCTTCTCCATTATATCCATTTTATAGATCCAAATCGTTCCGTTTGACACTGTTATAGTTCTACTGTATCACAGAATGGAAATATAATTTCGCCACTTCGGGGGTATGTAATAGTTCTTATGCCTCTCACTGATGAGTCATCAGTGATGACTGACACCAAATGGAGTTTACGAAACGTTCTATGGACCTTTATACAACTAGTTTTAGCTAGTTGGGGGACACACTTTTTAAGACTTTGACGGTTAATATCTCACCAAGATTTGACTTAAACGGAAAAGTTTTTTAAAAATTTCTATGTCATTTTTAAAGGCTTATCCATAGATACACCACACGCCTATGTGCAATGAAAAAAAATTGACCCCCCCTGTTACATGTATGGGGTGCCCCACAATTTAATATTGTTTTCATAATTTCACATCATATTTCTATAGCGGTTCATAACATATACCTTCACACCAAATTTCATAATTGTAGTGGTCATAGTCTCCGAGTAAATCGGCTGTGACATACGGACAGACAGAGGATCAGACATGACGAATCCATAAGGGTTCCGTTTTTTGCCATTTGGCTACGGAACCCTAACAAGCCTTTTGTTTTTATTTAGGTTAATGACCATTTATTTTTCATTACTTATTCAGTCTATTGTTTCACTTATTTATTCAGTTTATTTCCAAAATTTAACAAGAAAACAGAAATATGTACGTGACCCCTATTTTCTTTTGTATTTTACCTAACCTATGGCATAAAATATTGATCAACGTCTTGCCAAACAAACTTTACTAAATAGGTACCTACGAGTACGAGTACATCAAGTAGTGAGCTTACCCCAAAGACCAGTATGAATATTGGCTATGTGCGAAGTAGGTGGTGGGGGTAAGCTAGGCGATCGTAGCGCACACCATGGCAGAAATGTGTACTTACCGGGGACCACTGTCAAATTTACTTTCACGTTTTCTATTGGTTCCTTAACGGTTTCCTACGATTCGTTTCGTTTGTACGTATTTATTTATACTCTTATTTATTTCAATAAATTTCCAATACGAGGTCTTTCTCGTTTACTAAAGTAAATATAATATGCATGTGTCATTATTTGACATCTCTGAGTTTTGAAGTTGTCTCGGGACCTTTGACGTTTGACGTTTCTGACGTGCACATAGCCAATATGCTTACCCTATGTTTTCCTGGAGCCTTTGGCATGAACGTAGCTCGATACTTGGTGGCCGAGAGTTTCTCGAGCGCGCACATGACGCTGCGTTTGTCGTGCACGATGTCGAGCTGCAGGTCGCCGCGTGCGCCGCAGCCGCTCGTGTCCAGCTCGAAGGAATGCGGCTTAAGCGGCTCCGCGCCCTCCAGTGCGCCGGCACTCAGCCGCACGCCCGCGGGTTCAAACACATCGCAAGTGAAGGGGCCTCCCTAAACAGAAACATATAGTTTATGGCCATCTTTGGCACCGTCTGTCAAGCCTTTCGACGCATAGTACCAAATTCGCATTATGCCAACGTACGCATATGTCCAAATTCGCAAAACTCCAATTTAGCAAAGTACCAAGTTCGCAAAAAGACAAACTCGCAAAGTGCCAATTACGCTAGTTGCCAAAACTGTAAAACGCAAAGTGCCAACGACGCTAGTTGTCAAAATTGTAATACGCAAAGTACCAACCACGCTAGTTACCAAACTATAATACGCAAAGTACCAAATAAGCTAACTGTAATTCGCAAAGTACCAACTACGCTAGTTACTAAAATTGTCCCTCCCATCAACCTTGACCAACTCCTATTCGTCCTCACGTCGGAAATCCAATTCACAAGATTTAAAGAATCACTGTACTCGTATAAAGCAAGCTAAAGATGAAGATCTTTTAAGTATTTTTTAATATATTTTTTATTATTTTCTGTGAAAAATTACCTATACCAGGAAGGGGGCTAAAGTTCGAAGTCTAGTGACTATGTCAAGAGGGGTCGTGTCATATTTGACATAATGCGAATTTGGTAATATGCGTCGAAGGGCATATTTGTTTGGTATTCTATGAAGTTAGTACTTTGCGTTTAAAAAAACATATATATCGCGAAACGACAAATGGAACTTTGCGTATTTGGCGTTAAGCGTATTGGCACTAAGCTTAACGGGTATTTTAAGAATGTGGTACATTGCGTATGAAGAAAAAACATTTCGCGAAGCGCCAAATGGCACCTTGCGTATTTGGTACTATGCGTCGAAAGGCTGTCAAGTACTTCCCGCCATTTCCGAACTGACGGACTTATGTTTCCTGTCTCTACGGTTAAAGGGCTAAATAATGCCACGTGATTGGTACTGATGTCACATGACGTAAATATAACTTTACAATTTTGACCGGAAGTGAAGGAATGCCAATTTTAAGTGCGATAATCTTTTGATTCTCGCTTAGCACAAATTTTCTGAGGGTCCCAAATTTCTGAGGGTGTGCCATGCATTTTATCGTGATGTCATATGACATAGGCAATTCGGACCGGGCTTACGGACTAATAACAGTCATTTACAGGATTAACGCCGAATTTGACCACACCAGAATAAAAACTTATCTAATCTGAGGTAAAAAGTATTGTTTGGACTACGCTTGGAAAAAAACTGTAAAGAAGGGTCAAGCTAAACTTGAACTCACAAAGAAGCCAATGCATTCATTAACCCTTTGGTATAGTCGCGGAATGAAAAGGTTCGTCATTTTTAGACCTTAACCGCATTAAAATAGAGTTGAAAAGTGACGAACCTTTCCATTCTGCGACTGTACATAAAACCTAGGCAAGCAGAATACATGAATATCTTCGTCCGTACTTTAAATTTATGAGTAGATACGACTAAAATACTGGATGATTGAGGAATTCCTGAAGCGTCAGCAAGGACTGAATGAATAATTTTGATTTGGAATATTCTTGCAAAGTTACGCTACATGGTAGGTATGTCCGTCTGTAGAACTAAACCACTGGCTTCTTTCTTACCAGCCATGCTATCAAGTTATGTCCTCGCGCCGAGGTGCTCCTAATACGAGGGTTTAAAAATATTCATCTCACTTGGATGTGGTCTCCTTTGTATGTGATAGCGATGGTCCAGGTGCCAGCCTCGTCTGGCTGGAAAGTGGCGCTGGAGGCGGTGGTGCCTGGCGCCGACGGAGGCGGGTGTCGGGGCTCCAGCGCCAAGGCGCGTCCGCTTGGGGAATGCGCTGTCACGTCTATGTCCTCTCTCCGAGGAGCTCCTACAAGTGTCAATGAGTTTTTTTTAATATGCGTTAGTCACACCCGAACTCTTAATGGTCTTACATTAAGATAATTATATTTTTTATGGACCCATAAAGGTATGAAACCGTTGTCACTTACCTAAACCGTTAACTATTGTATTGTCTACTGCACAAATAACTACTGTTCTTAATTTTGATTCACGAATATAATTTTCGACTGAGTATTGTTTGAATCAAGCCGTAGAGCAATATCATTTAGAAGCATGCGTGAGCTTCTTTAGACAGGCGGCACCTAACAATATAGTTGACCGAGCAAGAGAAGCAAGCGGAGCGTCTCCATTACAGCTTTTTTAAAAAAAAATCTTTCATATGTCGTATAACAGACAGACGTCTGTCTGTCCGGATGTTCTGCTCTACAGATCGCATTTCTCAACCGATTCTCGAAAAAAATTGTGAGCAGGTTCGTTAATTATATAGAATTTTTTTGACGAGTATGTTCTTGGAAATTTTATACTTGAAAAAAAACGAAATTGCGAGGTCTACAGCTCACAGAGCCACTATATACAGCCAGAGAGCTAGTATATACATTTTAGAACTACTACGAGTAGTGTAGGCTGCCAGTGGTTATTTGACCTAAATACGCGTGGGCGAATAACTACTAGTGCACTACATTTCATGAAATGTTAAAGTAATTGCAATTGGGTAATAAATTGTTGATAAAAAAAATTGTTGATTAGTAAGATAACTGCCACGGAGAATCAGATTAAAAGCCGGATCAAAATTATACCTACATTTAGTACGGTTACACTCACATTCATTTGATGCGCTATGACGGCACATACTGCGTCAGAGGGCGCACCAAAGAACATCACGTCAATTAATTATGAATCTGCCTTGAAATACAATTTTAATAATATACCTGTAGCACTGACTAGAACTTCCACAATGCTGCCGACAGCACACGGTGCCATTCCCGGAGGAGGTACTGTCACAAGTCTTGGCAGAACTCTAAAGAAGTATCTTCCATCGACCCTGAAAATTTGGTAAGTAAACGCTATAACAATAATGTCAAAAACCCTATAGGTAATATTTACAATGGTACGCATAAATATTATATAGATGTAACTAATCTAACACCATGTACAAATAACATTAATAAATCTACTTTTATGATTTCTATTGGCTGTAAGTAGATAAGACCAGTTCCCAAGAGCTCTTACGAATGGATTCAATGAATCATATATTACAGATCGTTGCGTGAGTGCTGTTGCCGCCCTTATCTATTTATGTAATGACATTACCTTCCCTTTTACGGTACTCAGGTAAAAACAAAATATATTTAGCAGTCACAGAAAAGTTTTCATTTTTAATTAGGGCTTTGCATGTATGAAACAAAGATCCCTCGGCGGATGCGGGCCAACCGTTCCGCTCAACTTTTATTTGGTTAAAACTGTAGGTTTAAGACTGAGAATCCATAAATGAAAACTGTATATACATATATAACATTGAAAAGATAGACAGTACATAGATAGCCTAGTTATTCAATGAATGTTTACCGTACCGCACCCGTTTTGTGATTTAGTAGGTCCGTATAAAATTCGTACTGAAATAAATTGTAATGTGAAATATTTCTACACCGCCGTAAACGCATTTATTGCACTTCTGGTGTTGCAATCCAATAAGCGGATCAAACCACATTTCAGCCGGTATCCCGATCCCTAGCCGGGAATCCTATACTTCGCGTAACGTAATCACAATTGTTAACCTTATGTCATCGACGGTGAGCACAATCTCGTGCATGCCCGCGTGCTCGGGCACGAACTCGCCGGCGCCGCGTGAGTCCATCTGCATGCGCGACTCTTGCTCCAGGGGATTCACTATCGACACCTTCACGTCCGATATGGGAATATCATTCGAGATGCTCTCTATTTTTATGTATGTCTGAAACAAATACATTATTGCTGAAAACCTCGTGTTTGAATTAGGCTGTTGGTAATTTAGGCATAGGTACCTATAGATTTCCGGAGTGCGTATCACATGTGAAGTAGCGTAAAAGTTCGAAATGAAGAACACGTAGCGTGAACTATATTATATTTATGTACTGAACTATGCGATAGCGATACCTACGCATACATTTTTTTATTACAGCAGATGTCGAAATAATTTAATTACCACAATAGAACGTATATTACCAAGAATGTACTCGTATATTTACCACCGTTTCACTGCTCAAATAAAGCTGCGAAGTGCACTCTACATCTCCGGCACTTCACAGCCTTATTCGAACGCCGGGCAGCATTTTATTTTGTACTTACATTCACAACATTGTATTCATGGTGGATTTCAGTCTGAAGTAAACCTTTCCGTATCCTGAGTGGGTATGAGAGTATCTTAGGTACGTTAAGTAATATTGTTTAGATATAGCGGTCAACTCGCGACGTAAAGGTTCGCTTTATATATACTATGTAAATTATTATTATTATTATTGGGAGCCTGTAGATTGCTTCCATTATTGTCGCTCTAAAGCATCCTCTGACCATGTAAAAATAATAATAAATAATAAATACATAATGCAGATGGAGGGAGCTAATTCTACTTCTACCGATATCAGTTGAGGTCAGAGTTTACATATCAGAGTAAAATACTTTGGCGAGAAAACAGACCTATACCTAGATCTTACCAGACTAAGTTTTTTAACAACTTAAGTGTAAGTTTGCGAAGCCTTTTAGCACACGTTCAATTTGTCACGGATAATTTGGAAATCGATCAATAAGTTGGAAGGGCAATGCCATCATTCAATCAATTCGCTTTCAAAGCGGTTGTCTTAACCGATTGATAGGTGAATAGAACTCTTTACTCTTAATTCAGTGAGTTAGTATGAGGTATTAAGAATCTGTTCTCATTCTTATGAAGAATGGCCGTGGAGAAGCATTCCGGTTTAGAATTGTCTCTTCTGAAATCTCTTTTTAACCTAGAAAAAAGAAGATATTAATAGGAACTTACTGGTTCACCGACGCGGCCCGAGGTGGAGTCGAGGGCCACGCGTAGCATATCGTGCACCGGCGGCCGCGGGGCCACGTTCCGAAACTGATTCGCCCAGGCCATCACCCCCAGGTGTTCAACATCGCTTTGGCTCATATCGCGCGCTGATAAAACTGGTTGGACGCCTGAAAACAACAGTGTCGGGTTAGACTTCACTACGCCTCTTCAATCAGGCGAACTAAATAAGTCATTCAGCCAGTCAAGGGGCTCGTAGTATGATGCCGGTGATACAAAATTAACGGCACACTGCATTTAGGATTGTTTTAATAGGGAATATTACGCAAAGCTCGCGTAGAGGGCGCTACTAGCATAAACAGTAAACAAACCGTCATGCATGACACATCACGTCATATTTATTTGTAACAAATAATCAGTGAAAACGTATTATATTACAATAGTTTTTATTATTCTATAAAAACCTATAGGTAAGTACTTACTGTAATATTACATGGCATCCTACGGACAATAAGTGGATGATCTAATAAAAATGCTTCGAAAACGTGGTGCGAGTTTGAAGAGGAAAAAAATAGGATTTAGTGGAAAGGTACGATAAAAAATAAATAACTTACTTACGCAAATCGAAACCTATTCAATCCAATTTAACTAAACGTAATCTTCCCTAATTTGTTTTGCTGTTTGTACATTTTTAACCGACTTCAAGATTTCAAAAGAGGAGGTTATCAATTCGGTTGTATGTATTTTTTTTTAATGTTTGTTACTCCAGAACTCCGTCATTTCTAAACGTATTTTGAAAATTCTTTTTTGATGGTAAGTATATATCCAAGTTGGTCCCGTTTTTGTCAAAAGGCAGTTCTGATGATGGGATCCATGAGGAATCGAGGGAACTCCTCAAATCTTAAAGGCAAACATATTGTAATGTTTGTGTTTTTATCAACAAATCACGCATTTTCATACAAAAATGTGGCATTTGATGAAGTGGAACTGCCGACGATGATCAGAACAGAACTCTTCAACGACGAAAAGTTCACGTTTGGCGATTTGTCCTCGTAGCTGTGTTTGTTAAGCAAATTCTATTTTCACGATTAATTTTGGTCATGCTCGAGTTCTGATGATGGGATCCATGAGGAATCGAGGGAACTCCTCATCAGAACGGAACTATTCAACGACGTATAGTTCACGTTTGGCGAATTGTCCTCTTTGCTGTGTTTGTGAAGCAAAATAGATTTTCAAGACAACCATTTGTCAAGCTCGAGTTCTGATGATGGGATCCATGACGAACCGAGGGAACGTAAAAGGCATACATATAGTGATTTTAGTATTTACATAAACAAATCAAGCATTAACATTTAAATAAGTGACATTCGATGAAGTGGAACTGCTGATGATGATCAGAATGGAACTCTTCAACGACGCATAGTTCACGTTTGGCGATTCGTTCTCTTCGTTATGTTTGTCAAGCAAAATAGGTTTTCAAGACACATTTTTGTCAAGCTTGAGTTCTGATGGAGGATTCCATGAGGAATTGAGGGTACTTAGTCTTCTACCATTATAAACATACCTACTTATAGCCTTTTTTATTTCATTGTATGGAATCTAAGAGTGCACCATATAAGTACAATAATCTTTCACCGGCCTCCCCCATTGAATTTTGGTCCCCCCCCCCCCTTGAGGATTGGTTTTTTTTTCTTAAAAATTATTGTCTTGCATAAATGAAAGATTTTCTTTATTCTTACATTCAAATGCATTACTGTATTAGGATACTCTCTTCCCTGCTTTAAACCCAAATAATAACATATTTTAGCAATTTTGATCCCGCTTTAAACGACTTGTCACAAACTGTTTGCGCTAGTGGCGGCAGAACATTGCAGTAGATATTTAGAACAAATAGAATCACGGTAAACTGCTGATACTACTACTATTGATGATTAATGCTTGAAATTATAATTAGACCTTTTATAATTATCGGGCACCATCCATTAAATCAAATAATAATCATATATGGCCAACAACATTCATTCTCAATTTTGAAATGTAATTTTATAAGCTGGGTAAGGAACCCAAAACTTATGAAGTAGTAATAACAAACTATGGGTATAATAATCAACCCACGATCTAAATTAAATATGAACGTAGGTAATTACTTTATGGTGATGAGGTTTGTTAAGTTGTTGTTAATTAACTGGTATTTACCTACACCTGAAACAGCCTCTAAAACTTTTACCTACCTAATATTGTAAATTGTAAGTTACGGCATAACCAATTGTTTATAACGGGTATTATCACCTATACCTGTACAAATCCTTCCGATTACATTTTGCTGTCGTGAATCCTGGCGTTAGGTAAGTAATTCGAGCGTTTCACCCGCTGCGCTTTTATGTAACGAATTTGTTCAAGTACTTATATAGTTGTGATTTGGGATACATTCATAAAGTTTGAATGCGAATAGGACAACATAGTTTTTATCTTCCTATTCATAAACTTCACGAATGTATCCCTGGACTATAAATATAACTAAATAAATAATAAGGGGCATTTTTATACAATTCGAACTAGTCCCATAGTAAGCTCAATAAGGCTTGTGTTAAGGGTACTAGACGAAGATATGTTTAATAGATAAATACTACATAAAAACATCCAAGTCTCACACACAAATGTTTCCGCTCACCTCAGCTTCGGAGGCAGTTACTATACTTGATTAAATTCGTTACATAAAAGTGCTGCATATGAAACAATCGTAGGCCTTGCCCATTAGGTTTGCGTCCTGGTGAGCGCTGAGATGAGATGAAACACGTTGTACTTGTAAATAGCATAGCTGGGCGGAAGGAAGAGATCAATAGCAGACCAATTATAGTAAATTTCCATTAAAAACGAATCCAGGCCAGATAAATTACCTATTTTGACAGCTGCATCAATAGCTTGTTGATTATTCTCTTCCCACCTCGCGGGGTCGCGCCTCAATCGGCTCAGTGGCGGGGCCGGTCCCCCCATTGACCGCACCAATTCGTTAGCTACACGCCCGTCATTCCAATCCGTCTGTGAAAATAATAACACATTTAATAAGCTGACCGATGCAAACATTTTACGATATTTAACATTTATTGTCAATTGCCTGCCCGCCCCGGCTTCCGACAGGTAACGAAGAAAATAAGACCAATTATTCCCTTGAAAGTCCTGTGTTCTATCTCCGTCACTATTTCTATGAAGTTTTTAAGCCAATTTTTTACTCATTCCGCACAATTTAAAAGAATCTTTCATACAGACCTTGTCCAAAAAATAATTAGCCAAAAAGGTGCAGCCTTTCTAAAGCTATGCGAGATCAATGACATTATAACATACCTATCGATAGTTGAATTTTATACAGATCATTACTTACGGTAAAATTGGTAATGCCCCTTTCCAATCGGGAATTAACCCAATCCAAAGTCGCTCGAAATCCAGGTGAGTTTGGTTTCATAAAGTAAGAAAGGTAAGTCATGCCAGAGAGCTCGTCTAGCCATGGTGAAGCTAAATACTCCGGTTCCAACACCATGGGAACCTCGAACTCTCGATGAGCTAACTTCATTGCGCGGCGGCAGTTCTCTATAGCTTCGTGGCGGTCTGGAAAACAACAAAAAAATATCGTTTAGCCACGTAAAGTTTCAGGTGACCACACATATTAAACTTTATCCTTATTGTGTACTTATACCCGTTACAAAGACTCACTTAGTTCTCTCCAGTGCGGAAATATACCAGGTTTACAGTAGTCTAAAAGAGCCGACAGCAACACACCACTGTTCCAATCTGTCGTCAAGTTGTTGACACGACACTCGGGCAGAGCCGCTTGCAGCCACGATAACATCAATTTTCTACGGTAAAATTGCAGGTTACACATAAATAAAGTTAGAGTAGTGCACGTAGCGACTCGATGCTAGAAGCGAGCAACATTGAATAAAAATAAATCATCGTCCTAGCGTTATTCCCAGTACAGTTGCATCCTGAAGGATGCCTGGGGTCCGCTACCTAATCCCAAGAATTGGCGTAGGCACTAGTTTTTACGGAAGCGACTGCCATCTGACCTTCAAAACCGAGGGCGAAACTAGACCTTATTGGGATTAGGCTTGTCAAGTGAGTGGGCAACTTGACTGTTAGAAGTCCTCAAGCCACCCGGAGGCCCCTAACTTGGCTTAACGACTGCTATCATAGACAGCCACCGGGATCAACGGCTTAAAGTGCCTTCCAAAGCACGGGAGCGCTCAGTTAGTAACCAGTCAAGCTGGTCACCCATCCAAAGACTGACCTCGCCCGACATTGCTTAACCTCGCATACCGCACGCGGTACGCGGGCGCCGCTGGGCCACGAACCCTCTAATTGAATAAAAATAAATAAAGAAACGAAACGTAGCTCGTCAGAAGATAATACTTTAAATGTACCTGGTATGATTTTAATTTTACCTTAATTATAATAATTATGTTCATCAAACGAGTATAGAGTTCACCAAGCCTCTTAAATAGTATTACATCGTATCTAATGGGCACTAATTTACCATTCATTACCATCATGTATCTTAACTCTATGAATAGGTCGTTAATCAACATTAATTCTTGATATGTCTCACCTCGGAGGGAATTTGCTGCGACCAATTTGGTATCGCATTATAAGTGACCAAATCAAACCCAAAATAAGCTTCAAATTTCCATTAACAATGTCCACGTTTCCTAAAACAATAAAAGTCCATTAAACTCACATCTATGTACAATATTATTCTTACACCGGGTTCTTAATGTTGTTCATATAGACATATTGTGTAATAGAAAGGGATATAAAGGCCCACAATCAACCATTAATAATACTAACCTATATTAACTAGCTTAACCCCGTCATCTTCGATGGCATGCAAGGCAGTGGTGACATTGTCGAGTTTGTGATGCTGGTTGGATGGGTTTGGGCTCCAGCCCTTCAGCCCTCGGCCTTGCAGCGCTTCTACTAACGCACACAGCACCGTGCCGTCTCGTAGGTCTTCCACTAAATCTGCCACCTGTTACCAAAAACAAAGCCTTTAGCTATTTTTGGTTTTGAAGGAGTGTTTTATCTATTCAATAGCAGGCAACTTTAATATCAAAGAAGTATAATATTTATACGCACATTATGATATGGTATTATAATATTAATACCTTCGAAACATATAATAAACAAATTCTGTAAACAAATAATATGAGATATCAATTGCCATTCTTTGAAGGTATGAAACTACAGATACCAATAGTTGATACGTCCTGACGCTTGTTTGTAATTATTTTTTACCTGATACTGACAATGAAGATCAAGTGTCAGGAGGTTAATTTGTCAACATAGAGATATATGGGAAATGGGAAACTATCTTATACCCACGACTTAAAGGCATGTTTGTCCCATATGGTGTTTTATGAAAATTTTGAATTATCGCACTCACCTAGAAATTCCCATCCTTAAAATATTAGCGCATATCAATTTACATCGCAATCGGTTCAACGATTTAAGCGTTAAGGAGTAGGTAACATATAGATAGAGATCCTGTCACATTTTTAAATGTTAGTGTGGTAGGATGTTGGGTTTGACAGCTATGTCCAAAATAAAATGAAAATTACCTTTATGTCCATCGGTTTCAAGGTTTCGTTGACCCAATTTTTAAAGGTGTTGGCTTGAATTTCGACCCAAAGGTCCTCGTGACCTTTGATGGGCATGCCCTTTGCGGCGGTGCCCTCCGGGCTGCGCGCGGCCAGCCCCGCTTGCGTGATGCGCCCGGCCGAGCCCTCGGATGAGTGCGCCCGCGCACCCTGATGGGCGACTCGCACCCCCTCCATCTTGTCTTGATCCGACTTACTTAATACGATACTTAAGTTACATGTTGGTCTTTGGCACTACGTATGCTTTGTTGTATTCTGAAACAAAGTTATGATATCAGTTGGTATAGATCATACCATTCATATCATCTTTAGATGTCCAATTACGAGATAGCTTAGCTACTATTTCAAAAATAAATTTGCTTAGTATTTTACACGCGAGCCATCTACTTTTTTATAATGGTCATGAACGCCATACATTTTTAGAAACCAATTCAGATGAATTCTGAAATCTGATGGGATGATTGAGAATACTCGTAGTTCTTGCTCAAGCAATAGGATTGCTTGTTTTCTGGGGTAACTGAAACATTTAAAGATAGATTTTATTTCCCAAACAATATACAACGTTTTCCCGTAAACCTTTATTGAAAAAAAAAAATTTACTATACAAATAAATAATATATATCCCGAAAACCTGTGTTTGCCCGAAATGAAGACAAAATTGTTCCATGATAGTTGTTATCCGATGGCTATAAGAATATTTAATGCTCTCACGAATGCATTTCAAAAAAGCTGTTCAAGTGTAACCTATCCAGCCAGCCAGCGCGTTCAACAGAACTACAGCAGAGGGTGGTGGATCTATTATTTTAGTGAAAAATGGTTTGACTTTTAAGGAACGTAGAGACGTATCAGGCTGTTCTGTTGATCGTGTTTGCGAGATTGCTTGTGCAGAGATGGATCAGTATCTGATAATTTGCATTTATAAACCACCATCAGGTGATTTAACATCTTTTATGGAAATTATGGAAGATGTACTCAGGAAAGCAACAAGTGGTAAAAAGTCAGTAGTGGTCTGCGGCGACTTTAATATCGATATTTTATCACAATCAGCTGAAAAAGATAAGTACATTACTCTTTTGAAATCTTTCAATTTTGACTACTTGTTTGAAGTACCTACCAGAGTTACTCCGACCTCGGCCACTTGTATAGATAATATTTGGTTAAACAGTTCTCATATAGACAGTAGCATAGTGAATGGAGTTCGTTCGGATCATAAAGCTCAGATGGTCAGGCTACCTTGCGAAGTAAAACATCCAGATCGCGTTATAGAAATAAGACCGCTGAGTAGAAGTAGACTAGAATTACTAAAGTCTAATCTACTAGTCGCCATGCCGAACACCCAGGTAGAATCAAATGATCCGAATGATCAATTCAAAATGCTTCTGAATACAGTGTGCAACGAATTTAATAAGACTTGTAGTAAAAAGCGTATTAAGATAAATAATAAAATGAGATTTAATGAGTGGGCAACTACCGGAATTCGGAAAAGTAGAGATAACTTATACCAACTTTATGAAAGGAGATCTTGCACCACTGACGAATGTTTCCATCAGTATGTTAGGGATTATTCCAAATTGTTTAAAACAGTGTGCACAAAAGCAAAAGCAATGCACTTGAATAATAAAATTAAGTCCTCAGATAATAAAGCCAAGACAGTCTGGAAAATAATAAACACAGAGACTGGGAAGAGAAATAATAGAGAGTTCACAATTTCTTTGAAAGTAAAGGATAATTTAATAACTGATGCAGTAAAAGTAGCTGATGAATTCAATAATTTCTTTTCTAAAATTCCTATAGTCACTACTCAAAGTTTAGCATCATCTACCACAAAAGCTGAATCCCTTCTGAATGACAACGTAAAATTAGAATCACTAACTAATTTCAAATTTCATCATGTTTCTCCTCTAGATGTACTGAAGTCCTTTGAAATGTTAAAAATAAAGAGCACTGAGGACTTATGGGGCGTGTCAGTCAAGGTACTGGAATCTATTCTGGAGGTCGTTGCACCAACTCTAGCTCTCATTTTTAATAACTGTATAGACTATGGCATTTTTCCAGACTTAATGAAATGTAGTAAAGTAGTTCCAATTTTCAAATCAGGTCATAGAGATAATCCTTCTGATTATCGTCCAGTTTCTATCCTACCTGCGTTTAGCAAAATATTCGAAAAAATAATGCTTACGCAATTGGTTTCTCACTTTAATTCTCACAATATTTTGCACGCACAGCAGTTCGGCTTCACGAAGGGTAGGTCAACTACTGATGCAGGTGCAAGTTTATTAAAATTTATTTTGCAGTCTTGGGAAGAGTCGCACGACGCCATCGGAGTGTTCTGTGACCTTTCCAAGGCTTTTGATTGTGTAGATCATGGTACTTTAATTTGTAAACTTAAGTTTTATGGCATCAGAGGGCACGCATTAGATCTCATGAAGTCATACTAAACACAGAGAAATCAAAAGGTAGCGATAAATAAAGCCATTTCGTCAGAGACAGTGGTAGAGATGGGGTACCTCAGGGGTCTATTCTAGGTCCGTTCCTGTTCCTTGTTTATGTAAATGATCTGCCATATATGGTAAGCCGAAGATCAGGCATTGTAATGTTCGCAGACGACACCTCATTACTGTTCAAGGTAAATAGGAGAGATACTGAACTCATTGAACCAAATAATACCCTCTCCATGATATCTGACTGGTTTGCTGCCAATAACTTAGTATTGAACCCGAAAAAAACGAAATGTATTAAATTCTCTCTTGCGAACTCATCAAACAGAAACTTATATACAAATATTAGACTTAATGGTCAAACATTAGAATTTGTTACTTCTACTGTATTCTTAGGTATTACATTGGACTCAAAATTGCAGTGGGGTTCCCATATAACAGCGATAGGAAGTAGGTTGAGCTCTGCTGCATTTGCAGTCAGGAGAATAAGGCAGCTTACCAATGTGGCAACGGCACGGTTAGTTTACTTTGCTTATTTTAATAGTATAATTACTTATGGTCTTATCTTATGGGGATCAGCTGCAGATATTGAAACTGTTTTTATTTTGCAAAAAAGGGCTATCCGAGCAATTTATAACTTGGGGTCACGTGACTCATTAAGAGAATTTTTCAAAGAAATAGATATTCTAACCCTGCCGTCCCTATATATATTTGAAATAATAATGTATGTTAGGAAGAATTTGGGCAATTTCCCAACGAACGCTGATAAACCAATACCCACGAGAAATACTGGGAAACTGAAAGTAACCTTCTATAGACTAGTAAAGGCGAAAAAGTCGTTCTTGGGAAATTGTATCAAATTCTACAATAAAATTCCTAAACACATTACTGAACTTAGCAATTCTAAATTCAAATCTGTAGTAAAACAAACACTTATTTCAAAAGCATATTATAAGATAAACGATTACATCATGGATAGGGATGTTTGGCAGTGATAGCGTCCTGCACGGGTAATCTATCGCGAAAATATGTTTTCTACTGTAGCATTGTTATTTCAGTTATTTTGTAGTAGCTGACACTGTAATTTATATTTAACTATACAATGTATATTGTTTTGAAAAAATGACACCTCGCCGAGTTTCTTACGCCGGTTCTTCTCGTGGCAGAGGTATATTTTTCCGAACCGGTGGTAGTTTATTGACGTTCATAGGTGCATGTAATACGAGTATGCCTAATTTGAAGAATAAACTACTTTTACTTTTACTTTTTTTTACTTATCGCGCTGGTTACTAACTGAATGTTTCTACTCAACTAATGACTGAAAAAAAAAACAAATTGGCTGTGTATCTTTTGAACAAGGACTATTAATAAAGTACCGCATATTTCAAACAAAATAAAGGTACATAGCTGATTACAGTACTAACGAAAAAGATGCAGAATCTCTACATAACAATAAAAGTACCCATTTTTATGAATATGTCAATAAAACTCTTATACTCCGCCTTCTTGAGCGTAGCTACGCAGAAAATAAATCAGCTTCTTTGATATCGAGAACCTTGTGGTATTTTCGTGTACAAGCATTTCCATCAATAAGATTAGAGGATACAATATAAAAATAGGTAAGGTTTGATCCTTCTCAAATGGCATACATCGCTGAAAAGAAAATGACAAAGTAGGTAAATCAAAGCAATTAAGTACCCTAAGTAAATTAAAATATTGTGTCTTTATTTATAGATCAGGATCACATATGAGTATGACTTTATGAATTTTATGCGAATACGAATTATTTACGCGAGACAGAAAATGTTGGTCCGAGTTCTGTTGGTCTTTGAAACTCGTTTTATGTATCTGAGGGCGGAAAATGAAGCTGCAAAAGTAAAGGCAGAATTGCAGCGCGAAAAGAAACCTGGCGCGGCAGTTATTTTTACAAGTAATTGCCCACTTTCCATTTTCTTTTAATGTTATCTAGTTAGGTAAAGGGTTTTTTCATACGATCAGTGATTTTTTGCATTCGCTGCGTTCAAAGTAGGAATTCACGGTTGTTTATCTTGGTTAGGTCATGATTTTGTTATTCATAATGTCTCTAACTATAGGGCTTTTCTAATGCCTATGCCTAATCCCAGTGATGTCGAGCTTACCTTCTGGGTTAAAAGGCCAGATAAGATAACTAACTACTCAAACTAGCTTGCCTACGCTTTAAATTGGGTAGATCGATTCTGGGGAAAAGGTAGCAAGAGATCCAGGCTCTCACAGGTTGCAATCATGATAACGCTCACATGAAGATGGAGAGGGGGCACCAAGGGGCTAAATAGCGACATATCAATAACTAATGAGATTTTCCCGATGTTAATAACGACGGGAAAAGAAAAGTAAAAAGACGATTTAAGTAATTAAATTCATCTCATTGTAATGATATATGATATGTCTTGTAAAATTTATTTCTTTTATCAATAAACTCTGTATATTTTTTATCTTCAGGCTAGGCTACTGTAAATTCGTATGAGCATAGACAAGTATATTATATAACCTCAATACTTTGAAATAACCAGAGGGATTAATGTTAGTTTCTAGCAGGAAAAACGCATAGATGTGTGCAAAATTTAGAGCAAATTAGGTATTATAATAGCACGGAAATTGCTTTCAGTGCCTACACAGTAATTACTTGCAATAACGAAAGTTAATTAATCATTTAAAATGTGTGGTAACATGAGAATGCAAGTGTAAAATATGACATGGAAAAGGTAAGTAGGGTAAGAATGTCGGTGCTGTACAGGCCGGCCGAGGTCTCCTCTCTGAGGCATGTTAATGAGCCGCGTGTGTCGACTCCGTGGAAACAAGAATGCTACGAGAAGACGGCGCTGCAATTACTATCTTCACTATAAAATGACACAATCTTCAATTGCGGGTCACGCTAATTAGACACCAGGCAAAGCTTGCGCAATATGTCGACGCTAGAAAAGAGTTTTGACTATTTATTATCGGTTAAATGTAAGTAAGTATCTTCTTGGAAGTTAGCTAGTACGCATTTAAGATCGTTTTCTCTAACTTCACTCTTAGAGCATAACTACATTAACTATACACCCAACTTTTTATCTCAATTGTGCCGTATGACAAAAAAAAAAACACATGTCACCGGTAAAATCGATGGTTTTAAACCGTATGTACTATTTTGTCGGTGGATTATGGGTACTTGCCGACACCTGTAGAGTATAATGCGTGTCGGCGAATAGTGTTAGGAAGTGTGGGTTGAGCCATGTTTAAATAAGTCGGGGCGATGTTAATGTAAATATTTCGTTTGAACACATCGTGGGCTGCTGTTAGCTAGTTCGACATTGCTCAGCTGATGTCACGTCACGACTATTTTGATAGACCTCGTGACACGAGTATATCACTGTTAACATTAAATACTGGCCTAATCGAAATCGGTAAGTAGGTACAATGAATGTCACATGATTTCATCCTCGCTACGCCGAACTAATCTTGGCAGACTGGTTACTTATGTAGCAGCATTATTATTTAGTTACGTTAAAATTCAGGTTTTACTTGCCAGATTCTTAGTAACACAATGCTACTGTTGGTGATGTAATCATGGTAATAGTGGTAATGGTAATAACAGCTTACATAATTATTGACTGAAAAACATACATACATACATACATATAATCACGCCTGTTTCCCAGAGGGGTAGGCAGAGATCACGGATTTCCACTTGCTACGATCCTGACATACAACTTTCGCTTCATGAACTTTCATAACATTCTTCATGCATGCGCGCCGATTTAGGGTACTCCTGACCTGGCCTTTCTGCAGAATGTCTCCGATTTGGTCGGAGTACGTTCGCCGAGGTCTACCCCTTCCAACTTTTCCATACACTCTTCCTTCATACACTCGTTTTGTCAATCTTCTTTCATGACTGAAAAACTACGCACAAATAAGCAAATAACCAGTGGATCTAGTTTTCACGTAAAAGCACGCTACGAAAGAACTCAGTTATTTATGTATGTATTACTTTTTTGTACATAAAACACGACAAAATGATAAATATAAACAAAAAGTAGATGTACAAAGGTGAGCTTATCCCTTCAAGGGATCTCTTCCGGCTAACCTTTGAGCTAATGAGTTCATTAAAGACAAATAGAGGATGACGATAAACAACATGTGAATTATGCACCGAACCAAATATATTTTTTAATACACATAACTTATAATTGAATACAGAACATACGATTAGTAATGTTATTATTACTTACAGCTCAAGATATATAAGTAAATGTGTTTGTGAGAGAAAATAAATTATGTTTATGTAGTACGATAAATAGGTCAACATAATACGAGTGTTTAAAAAAAGTTATTTATCATCTAAAGACAAATAAATAATTGGCAACACGTTTTTAATACCATATCAAAATACATTCTTATGAATTAATATCGTATTAACCACGCCATACCTATTTTCCTACTAAGAGCTACAGCTTATTTCCGATGGGCATGCATAAAGATTAAATTAGTATTCAGACAATCACAACTAGAGTCACATACATTAAAGCGTCGTAATGACATAAACAGCATAATAAATTATAGTTTGAATATTCTACGCCCAAGATACTAAAATGCAATGATGACGATGACGGCCCAAGTGTAGTGTAGGTATGTACCTGCACATGTACAATAGTTGATTGGAGTGCGGGACGGATGGGAAATGACCGTGGGCAGTGTTATTGAGCGATGGTGATAATGAGGACCTAGCCGCCCACGACGCTATTGATTTGAATAAAGTTATAGCCAGACCGCGGAATGTAATATATGTGATCTAGAGATCTCGCCATACACCTGTCTGTAATTAATGATACCAAACATTCTTTTTGATTAGTTAGTTAATGGAGAAGTGGCATGCACTTCTTGTTTCTGATAGAATGATCCCCACAAAGTTAGATATGTATTTTATCAATATTGTGGGTACATATTTCATTTCGTACAAAGAGGGCCGGTTGTCTTTGTTTTCTCCTCCAAAACTAAATCGATTATGTACTCGTAAACCATTTCTCTTATAGGTATAGAATATTGAATGTCTCTTTGGGTTCTCAGATCTTTATTCTTTGTACTCTGAAAGTAGGAAATATTTCATCAAAGAAGCATTGAAAATTGAAAGTGCGGTCCATGATGATCCAGTCTTCAAACGCCGAGAACCATTTCCAGACTGACGCTGTAATAAAGTAGTTTTTAATAACGTGGCAGATTTTTCCATTATACCTTTGGCAGAGGGATAAGTAATCTCTGTTATTCTCATTCATAACTAGTGGACGGTAACCATTTACTACTAGAGTAGAACGCTGTAATTTGGCTTGGGTATTCATATAAGAAGGGCTACATTGGTCACTGTGGTTCTGCTGCGGATAACTTCATTCCTGATGCGATCACGCAGAGATACTCCCAACATAGCCCTCTCCATTGCTATTTGGTTGACTTTGAGCCTTCTTATGAGGCCCATAGTAAGCGACCACGTTTCAGTACTATATGTCATCAGTGGTAACACAAAGTCTCTCTGGTCAAAGACTTTCGTCTTGAGACACACATGTTGGAGTTGGACGAAAATATGTGCCGTGGCTTCCCAAACGCTGCCCAGTCGAGTCGGATTCGAAGATTAACCTCTTTCTCGAAGTTCATCATCATTATCATCATGTCAGCCGAAAGACGTCCACTGCTGGGCATAGGCCGCCCCCAAAGACTTCCACAATGACCGGTCCTGAGCCACCCGCATCCAGCGGACACCCGCGACCTTCTCGAAATTGGACTTACTTAACTCAACAGTCTGTCCTAGGTAAATGTACGAGTAATCGCCTACAACTTCCAGCGTAAAGTGTCCGATTGTTACGGGAGTTGGTGCTACATGGGCATTTGACATGTTCTTTGTCTTGTCTATATTCATCCTTAGACCAACTCGCATGGAGGCTTTACTGAGGTCATTGAGCATTGTACTTAAATCCTCCATGGCCTCAGCCAAGACTACTATATCGTCAGCAAACCGAAGGTGAGTGACGTACTCGCCATTTATGTTGATGCCTAGCCTTCTCCAGTCCAGAGTCTTGAAAACATCCTCCAGTGCAGCGGAGAACAGTTTAGGAGAAATAACATCTCCTTGCTTAGCTCCCCGCTGCGATTGTAATACAGCCCAGGTTTCAATCGAATCGAAGCCTTTCTCGTAGTCCACGAACGCTAGACAGAGGGGCAGGTTATACTCCTCAGTCTTCTGTATAACCTGACGGAATGTATGGATGTGGGCTACGGTACTAGAGCCTCTTCAGGAGCTGGCTTGTTCGGGTGGCTGGAAGTCATCTAACCTACCTGCTAGACGGTTCGTAAGGACCTTGAAAACAGCTTATAGATAAGGCTCAGAAGCACGGTAGATATACATACTCGTATAGCCTATAGGAGTAAAACAAATCCATACAAACGTCCGATTTGACGCACCCACACGGACACACGTCATTACAGTTAACTTAAGGAGGTCTCGGGGGTTTCGATCACGTGTGCCGCGCACCTACTTATCGCGTAGAATAGTTGAAGAAGTTTTTAATGAACTAGCGTGTGCTGGCCACTATTTTGATTTGACGTGACATATCGTGAAGAAATGATTTGATGAAAATGCGATTAATTATTTAAAATAAAAATGAGGCATATATAATACTAGCATTTGCCCGCGGCTTCGCCCGCGTACTAAGCGTAATTTTTAACCGTCTACAAAAAAGAGGTTCACTGTTTGACCCGTATATATGTATGTAGTAGCTGAACCGATTTAGATGCGGTTTCCAGAATAGTAGTTGTTACATTCTGGGAGTTTCGGTATACGAAGTTTGGTGATTGTGATTTATTAAAAGGAGCATCCAAAAAGAAAATTTGGCTTCACTTTCATTCGCACTCCTTACTGTTAGTCCGTCTGTTACAACCGAGTTGCTTTTACTGGACCAATGGAATTGAAATTTGGCACAAACTATCAAGAATTCAGAGCGCTCGTGGCCCAGCGGCACCCGCCTACCGCGTGCGGTCTTGGATGGGTGACCGCTTTGAGTAATTACTAACTGAGCGCTCTCGTGCTTTGGAAGGCACGTTAAGCCGTTGATCCCGGCTGCTGTTTACGACAGCAGTCGTTAAGCCAAGTTAGAGGCCTTCGGGCGGCTTGAGAACTTCTAACAGTCAAGTTGCCCACTCACTTGACAAAGGGGGATCGAAGTTGCACTACGTCCGTAGGGAGTACCCACCGTTACCCTACACGTGACCCCTGGATGGTGCTAAAAGTGCAACAAAAACTGGCAACCATACTTGTCTTCCCGAAGATTTCACGGTTCGTAAATAAATGCCATACGATTAAAAAAAAAATTTAAAGGTTGATTTAAATGGAAAAAATATCGAAACCTCTATGTCGTTTTTAAAACCCAATCCTTTTTTTACAATCCCTGGCATGCATAGAGTGCCAAAATTTACCTCAGATTCGAATTAAGAGACATCTCGGACGCTCAGATTTCGATTTTGAACGAAATCGGGACGAAAAAAAAAATCAATATGGCCACCACTTACACAAATTTTACCTGGGATTCGTATTAAGAGACCTCTCGGACAATCAGATATCGATTTTGAACGAAATCAGGACGGAAATGAAGAAAATTAATGTGGCCGCCACTTTTTCCAAATTTTACCTCGGATTCGTATTAGGGGACCTCTCGGACGCTCGAATATTGATTTTCAACGAAATCGGGTTGGGAATAAAGAAAATCAATATGGCTGCCACTTTTTCCAAATTTTACCTCGGATTTGTATTAAGAATTCTCTCGGACGCTCCGATATCCATTTTGAACGAAATCGTGACGGAAATGATAAAAATGAATATGGCTGCCACTTTTTCTAAATTTTACCTCGGATTCGTATTACGAGACCTCTCGGACGCTCAGATATCGATTATGAACGAAATTGGGAAGGAAATGAAGAAAATCAATATGGCTGCGACTTTTTCAAAATTTTACCTCGAAGTCGTATTAAGAAACCTCTCGGATGCTCAGATATCGATTTTTAATGAAATTATTAAAGAAAAGACAAAAATCAATATAGCCGCCACTTTTTCCAAATTTTACCTCGGAGTCATATTAGGGGACCTCTCGGACGCTCAGATATCGATTTTGAACGAAATCGGGACGGAAATGAAGAAAAACAATATGGCCGCCACTTTTTTCAAATTTTACTTCGGAGTCGTATTAGGGGACCTCTCGGAGGCTCAGATATCGATTGTGAACGAAATTGGGACGGAAATGAATAAAATCAATATGGCCGCCACTTTTTCCAAATTTTACCTCGGATTCGTATTACGTGGCCTCTCAGACGCTCAGATATCGATTTTGAACGAAATCGGTTTGGAAATGAAGAAAATCAATATGGCTGCCACTTTTTCCAAATTTTACCTCGGATTCGTATTAAGAGACCTTGTGGACGCTAAGATATCGATTTTTAACGAAATCGGGATGGAAATGAAGAAAATTAATATGGCCGCCACTATTTCCAAATTTTACCTTGCATTCGTATTACGAGACCTGTCGGACGCTCAGATATCGATTTTGTACGAAATCGGGAAGGAAATGAACAAAATCAATATGGCTGCGACTTTTTCCAAATTTTACCTCGGATTCGTAATAAGAGACATCTCGAACGCTCAGATATCTATTTTGAACGAAATTGGGACGGAAATTAAGAAAATCAATATGGCTGCCACTTATCCCAATTTTACCTCGGAGTCGTATTAGGGGACCTCTCGGACGCTCAGATATCAATTTTGAACGAAATCGCAACGGAAATGAAGAAAATTAATATAGCCGTTACTTTATTCAAAGTTTACCTCGGATTCCTATTAAGAGTCCTCTCGGACGCTCAAATATCGATTTTTATCGAAATCGTATCGGACGGCACTGATTAATAAAACCACTTACTTACAATACATTGAATCAAAAAAGGTCGTCTCTTCATAGGGAATTCACGGCATTTCATGCACCTCAAGATGTTATAAGGAACCTACATGCCAAATATGGTATCTCTCGAATCAGTAGTGTGGGCTGTGCGTTGATATGTCACTCACTCAGTCAGTCAGTTTCTTCTTGCAATTTGGCAAACACTTTTAATAGTTTTCATGTCCGCAATATAAAATTTCGAAATCAATGCCATTTTCAAAATTAACGACCCAAAGAACCATAATAACGACGCCCATATTAGTATTTAGACATTCCAACCCCCTTGGAACCCAACAGAGGGAATGGTATTTCACGTACTCCACGTGGGATTTTAAAATCATTGTTGTTTTCGTAATTAGCGACCCGATAAACCATAGAAACAATACCTACCCATATCGATTTTCAGAATTTGTCACCACATTTCCCCCTTTTAGGGGTTGATTTCTCAAAAAACCTGAAACACATGTTTACTCATTTAACGTTAGAAATACTCCTGTGAAATTTCGAATAAAATAGTCCAACTAATCTTGATTCCCCACACACACTTCGGACCCCCATTTAACCCCCTTAGGGGTTGAATTTTGAAAAGTACTTTCTTAATGCACCTCTAGACCTTATATGGAACCTACATACTAAATTTAGAATCTCTAGAACCAGTAGTTTGGGCTATGCGATGATATGTCACTCGCTCAGTCAGTCAGTTATTTCTTGCAATTTGGCACAAACTTTCAAAAGTTTTCATGTCCACTACATTAAATTTCAAAATCGATGCCATTTTAGTAATGAACGTTCCAAAAAACCATAAAAACGACACCCATATTAATATTTAGACATTTCATCCCCCTCGCACCCCAACAGGGGGGTTGGTATTTCACGTCCTCCACGTGGGATTTCAAAATCATAGTTGTTTTCGTTATCAGCGACCCGATAAACCATAAAAACAATACCCATGTCGATTTTTAGAATTTGTGACCACATTTCCCCCTTTTAGGGGTTGATTTTTCAGAAAACCTGAAACACGTGTTTACTCATTTATCGTTAGAAATACTTTTGTGAAGTTTCGAATAAAATAGTCCAGCCAATCTTGTTTCCCCATACAAAGTTCGGAGCCCCATTTCACCCCCTTAGGGGTTAAATTTTGAAAAATCCTTTCTTAGTGCACCCCTAGACCTTATAAGGAACCTACGTGCTAAATTTGGAATCTCTAGGACCAGCGGTTTGGACTGTGTGTTGATATGTCAGTCAGTCAGTTTCTTCTTTTATATATTTAGATTGTGTGGTTTATTGTATTTTATGAAACACTAGTTTTTCCCGCGAGGAGCGCTCGTGGCCCAGCGGTGCCTGCGTACCGCGTGCGGTATGCGAGGTTACGCAATATCGGGCGAGATCAGTCCTTGGATGGGTGACAGCTTTGAGTGGTTACTAACTGAGCGCTCCCGTCCGGTGCTAGTTCCCCCCTTGGGTTGGAAGGTCAGATGGCAGTCGCTTTCGTAAAAACTAGTGCCTACGCCGATTCTTGGGATTAGGTAGCGGACCCCGGGCATCCTTCGGATTGCAACTGTACTGTACTGGGAACTGTACTGATGATGACTAGTTTTTCCCGCGACTTCGCCCGCGTGGATCTCTTTTGATCGCCATATAGAGGACAATTGTTATTTAATTTTTTCAGGCGTTGTAGCATACCTTGTGTTCTTAAGAGCATCTGCTCGCCCTTGATGCATGCAGGTTGCGGCAATGCGCTTTTTCTCGTTTGTTACCTTGTTCTTTCGCTAAACATTTCACGAATCACTGTAACGATAGGAAAATATTGTTTCTTTAATTACTTTCAAAAATTTCAATGTTTCCGGCACTGCCTATGTCATGAGTGAGGTTATGAGACACACTAAACATGCCAGAAACTTACCTTATCTGATAGAGCTTTATATTTTCAATTATTGTCCTAGAATTTAATACTTTTGACATGTTTATTTATCGACCGTCATAGCAACGGACATTGTCAAAACTCATTTATAGCTAAGGTTGTAATCATTTTACGTCTAAATTGTATACTGGTATCCTGTAAATTTTGAAATTGTAAATTTAGAACTATGGATTCTCGAACAACGGCAAGAAATAGTATAAAAGCCGAACATTGCCTAGGACAATTCAGTTTCTCGCCGACTTTTCATCAGTCAAGTCGCAATTGGTCAGTGCAGGGCCAAGCCAGGCCCTGCACTTCAAGAAGACCTCGTCCTCACGTACTTACTTCGACGTCTCTTCTCTTTCTCGATACGCCGAGCCATTCTTCCCGAGCCACGGTGCTCGAGTCTCCGTACCTACTTACTCGAGTCTCCGTACCTACTTACTCGAGTCTCCGTACCTACTTACTCGAGTCTCCGTACCTACTTACTCGAGTCTCCGTACCTACTTACTCGAGTCTCCGTACCTACTTACTCGAGTCTCCGTACCTACTTACTCGAGTCTCAGTGCCTACTTACTGGAGCCGTCGTGCCAACAAACTTGAGCCGACGCGCCAACTTACTCAAGCCGACGCGCCAACTTACTCAAGCCGACGCGCCATCTTACTCAAGCCGACGCGCCAACTTACTCAAGCCGACGCGCCAACTTACTCAAGCCGACGCGCCAACTTACTCAAGCCGACGCGCCAACTTACTCAAGCCGACGCGCCAACTTACTCAAGCCGACGCGCCAACCTACTCAAGCCGACGCGCCAACCTACTCAAGCCGACGCGCCAACCTACTCAAGCCGACGCGCCAACCTACTCAAGCCGACGCGCCAACCTACTCGAGTCGCCGTACCACTACTCGAGGCGCCGAGTCTTCTGTCTCGAGGCTCCAAATTTTTGGGATAGTGTTTGACCTTTTAATCTTCCATAGTTACTTTATCTAAAATCTGTGAGTGCCTTAATAACAAACATTGTCCAAATAAAAGCTTACCCCGACCTTGATCATTTTCTTTTATTTATTTTTTACTTTTACTTTCAACGTCTTTTTAAAAAAAGTCTGCTTACCTCGCCTTTCAATTTCACTTGGAAGGCGACGTAACGTGACAGCGTTTGCTTGATTATCGCTTTCCCGTACAAACTTCGACCCTTCTTTTCACTTCCTTAAAGGATCATTTTCGTGATCGCCTCAAAGTATCTCCATGCCAAATATTTCCTCAATCAGTTGGCGGTTTTTTAAGCTTGAATTGTGGCCTTAGAAGTATTTTCGTATGATAATGCAAAATGTATCGTAGGTAATGCATAGATGTTATTATAAATAAGAATACGCTCCGCTAGTGTATTACAAAGAACGTAAGCAAAGCCACGGAATATAAACAACTTAAACCCCCGACATTTTCATTTCAAAGATCGATATCTCAAAAACGGCTTAACCGATTTTGACGAAATATATTTAAGAACCGGTTTCATTTTCGGTTTAACCGTTAGGGAGCTACGATGCAACAGACAAATAAATACACAGATACTCGTACCCACGTTAAACTTCTAACACCCCTTTTTTGTTGCGTCGGGAGTTAAAAATATAGCCTATTTTAAGTAGTTTCGGAGATTACGTCCTCTACACACAAACACTATTAGTATACCTAAATTACCGGCTAAATGTCATTTGAGTATCTATGGAGTAGAAAACAAATCAACGTTTTAGTAAATATAATAATGTATGTATGTATGTATGTATTGCTTTATTGTACATAAAACACGGTAAAATGACAAACAAACAAAAAGTGGAAGTACAAAGGCGAGCTTATCCCTAATAATCTTATTCAAATTTACATAAATTGAGAGGTGCAACCCTATCGCTCTAAGGAAGCGCAGGTCCAAAAAGGTCTTAAGCGACTCTATTTGAGTTACTGGCTTTAAGCTATATATATCCTGTGTCAGAAGTGAGATGGGTCGGTAGTTCTTCAGCAAGGCGTTGTCACCCTTTTTGAAGATCAGCAACACCACACCTCTGTTCCATGCCTTTGGAGTTTTCCCTTCCAGTAAGATGGAGTCGAACAAGTTCTGAAGGGCCCTAAGGACCGGTTTTCCACCCGCCTTGTACAGCTGGGAGTACAGCTGTAAGTAGCTGTAGCTTGTTGTTCTTTAGCTGTTTAAGAGCCATTCTAATCTCCGGTATATCTTCGGTATAGTGCCGGGTTAATCTAGCTCTAGGATCTTCCACCAGATCAACTTCTGGTGGTCTGCTAGTTGACGCGTATAGCAGTCCATAATTTCGCATCGGCTGAAGACTGCAGAATCATTTCATTCCTGACCTCGATGAGCCTCTGAGTGGATATAGAAAGCCCTTTGGTTTTGTGAGTCCGTTGCGCCTTAAAGAACTTAGACCCAATGCTGTGGACATCTTCCACAAACCCGTCGTTAAATTCGTCCACATTGCCGCCGAGACATCAAAACGGTTTTGAGTTCCAGCTGAAAGCTCTCCGAGTTTTGGAATTGGACTAATGATAATAATGATATAAGATTTCACTAAAAGAAGCAAGTAAACCGTCATTAGACTAGAATAAATACTACTAATACTGCTATACTAGTTTAGCGACTTAATTAAATTCTAAAAAATACATCAGCGTTGATGACATGATCCCGAAATACAAATCATTTTTCTATTACACTAGAGAAAGTTCAGTGATACGATTGTACATCCCCACTAATAATGAAATCCCGAAAATTCTGGAAGTAACGGGAATTACAAAACTAGTCCGGGCCAAGATGTGAGACACATTTCCCGGGAGTATACCCTAGAGGTATCACATGAAAGGGCTTGAATTGCACATTCTACGTATAAAACTTTTCTTTTTTGTAGGTGTATAAATTTCCTAGGCGGAAAATATATATATTCCGCCTAATTAATAAATCTCTGAAATTCCAGCCAGTATCTTAGGAGACGATTTTGTGTCCCGAAGGATCTCAGATCCGCTGTATCGATTTATACAATTTTTGTTTTACAGGTAGATTATTATCCTGGCCTTGTCATAGGGTACTTTTTATTCGACTGCGAAATTTCCCTTCATGGTCAACTGAGCCCGCCGGTCACTGAGCCCGCGGGTTCAGTTGAACAATATTATTTTTGTCGTGGGTGACTGGGCCGCACTGATCAGACAACTCAGCCCGCGGGCTGAGTCCACCACTATATATCGCTTAAGGGTCAACTCAGCCCGCGGGCTTAGTACACCACTATATATCGCTTAAGGGTCAACTCAGCCCGCATGCTAAAATACCCATATCTATCTCTACAGCAGCTTAAGGGTCAACTCGGTACGACAATCACAATCGACTATTAATTATGTATCTGTATTGGTACCCATCTTTCTGTGGCCTTTAGAGTGACCTTGTTACTATGCAATCTCTCAGATCTATTTAGAAGGAGATTGCATATCGTTCATAATAACGTTGGTTTATTTGAGTTTTTTTCTTTTTTTTTTTTTCATTGTTATGTGTATCATCATAACGCGGTCTGAGAAAAGGTTGCCAGATCATATCGCTGGTTACAGCGTTTCTAGTATAATTTGTACCTATTTTAGCCCGTAGTCCAATGCAAAAAACGGAACCCTTATAGATTTGTCATGTCTGTCTGTCTGTCTGTCCGTTGTGTATGTCACAGCCCCTTTTTTCCGAAACTGGCCCATAAGTGATAGATATTGGGTTATTGGGTGACTTAGCCAACGGCCTCAGCCAACCCCTAAGTTCAGATAGTGGTAAACTTAGCCCACGGGTTCAGCTAACCCATAAGTTCAGATAGTGGTGAACTTAGCCCACGGGCTGAATTGACAATTTAAGCGGGTCAGGCTGCCCGCCAAGAAATCAAAGTGGTAAACTGAACCCGCGGGCTCAGTGACCGGCGGGCTCAGTTGACCATGAAGGGCGAAATTTATTTAATTTTTCGAAATATCTGACCTCATTAGATATTCATTTTATTTCTCCTGAAGTTAATCACTGTCATATCTGTCACTGTCAGTGTGGTCAGTAGGTAACTTAAGAAAGTTGTCAAAATGGGGCCCTTTACACGATTAATATTATTACAATGGGGTGCAGGTGTAAATATTATCGTGGTTTCCAAAAAGGTTAAAAAAATTCGTCCATATTCACGAGATGAGGATCGTGATATGACTTTATTGAGTAATAATAATAACAGTGTAAAAGACCCCAAATAATATCGTCAGAGAGAGACATAATTTGTTGTCCTTGTCAAACTGTTTGATATGATGACTTTGCGGTCGACATACAATTACCCGCCCAAGTTAAGGAGGTTATTTACATGGTATCCCGTCAACCATTTTAAACAAGTTTTTATAAAAGGTTTTCCGTCCTCCTTGGTGCCACACATCTCTATAGAATCTGTGATTTTTGTCAACAAAAGTGGACTTCCATGGGATTTTCCCAATAACTTATAGTTCTTATAAATAACGAAAAATTGTATATTAAAATGTAGAAAGATATTGTAATATAATAAAGAAAATATTGTACTTATTATATTACGGAAACGGTTAGAACTCACGTATAAATTGTCACTCCGGGGGACATGTTTCGAACTCTTCGGGAGTTCTTCCTCAGGACGAGTGCACCTGCGACGAGTGCGCCTCGCACACTGACAGTCTCCCCGCCGCCCGCCGCAAAGCTCGCGCCGCACGCGCCGTCGGGGTGGGGGTAGGGGGGCCGTTCTGTGCTGCAGGCGTTGTTTGAGGTCGTGGTAGGAGACACATGTCGCCCGGAGTGACAATTTATACGTGAGTTTTAACCGTTTGCGTAATATAATTTTGAAATGACTCACGAAAGTTTAAATTCAAGTATTGTACTTATTGTCTGTGATTTGTTTTGAAAAACCGGGCAAGTGCGTGTCGGGTTCGAACATTTAGGCTTCCGGGCCAACCGCAAAGTTAAGTTGGTTTTCATGGAAAATATAAGGAAATATTGAATAATTTGATTGATATCTTCGTATTTGGTGATAAAATATACGTAATAATATACATGGACCCGGGTATGTCCTTAAACTACGACCAAGACCACCGGGGAATGGGCAGCAGCATTCCTAGAGTACGGTGGAGATACTGCGATCGCCAACCCGCATGCCAAGCGTGGCGATTATGGCATTTACCCCCCATGAAATTGGGGGAGGCCTATGTCCAGCAGTGGACGTCCTAGGGTTGATATGGCGGATACATTATGCAAACAAAAAGCACTTCGCAAAAAACAAAAAGCGCTTTTGGTGGCATATCATTCCTTTGTTTTACAACATGTTTTGTTACAAAAAATACATCAACGAGGTAAACAACGATACCCCACTCATACACAATTTGTATAATTCATGGTGCGTACAAGCGAAATTTTTAAAATTAATAAGCGGGTTAATGATAATAATATAACTTACATAAGAAGACTTTATTTGTGTTCGTAAAGAAAAGGTGTTTGTTCGTTGATTCTTTTGAAAATCTACGAAGAAAGTTACAGCACTCCTGAAGAAATTGCGTAGGTAAGTTTAGCTATTACTTGGGGAAAATATGGCACATGAAAAGTCAAAAAAAATCCTGTTTATTGGAAATGAGTCGTAGAAACAGTATTGTACGCAACGGTGTATAACTGGTGTAGGTACTTGCGATGCGGTGCACGGTGTCCTTACTTCCGATGATCGCTAAGGCTCAAATCGCAACCCGCACCGGTAGGGCGAACCCTACCCTTCGTGTTTCCTACCCTATACACCTGGGTAAATAATGTTATATCAAGACCAGGCCCAATTATTTGTTTTAATTAAATTACTATTTCAGTACAAAATAAATCAAATTAATTAACCGCTTTTTTGTGAACAAATCTTTACGTGACTTACAAATGTGTTCAAGACAAGAAGTGTCAAGGTGATATCGAGTCAAAAAAGTAGTAGGTGGCTACGTCACGCCTTTAAGGTGTCTTAGACTTGAGATTTTTTAATTTGTGATTTGTTTTAAATAAATAATATCTTTTAAATTATGGATTTTTGGACTATACAGGGTGTCCCAAGAAGTAGTGATATACTGAAGCTGGGAGGTAGAGGACCTAGAGGGCTATCTGAATCACCCCCATGTATGTTCCGCGATTTTTAGTATTTTCGGAGTTATGATTTTTTTTTAATTTTTCACCTATCGCCGCGTACGATGAGATTTTTATTTATGGTGACGTGATTTATTGCGGTAGATGCTTGATTTTTTTGTGTGCTAAGCTGATAGATAGGCCAATTCAGTATGGTAACATTTACTATTGTTAGATCTTTGAATGGCATAAAAAAAAATTAAATGCCGAGAAAGATAAAATTACCCAGTATGTTCACAACTTCAAGGGCCCTTAAAAAAATAAAATCACATAAAAAATAATTTCCGATTGGCTTTTAAAAACTTGCTCTATCTATCAGGTAGCTACCCTGAAAATTTCATTTTATTATTAATAAGGCTTCAATCAAAAAATTGAAATCTAAATGTGGTAAGTGTACAATTTTAATTTACATAATGATTAATGCAAGCAAAGCAAAACCTTTCTAAATAAATTTCGTTCTAAATCACGCACTGGTCATCAATAGAAAAAGAACAAAAAACAAAAGACGGTTGACGCATGAGAAAATTTTCACGTTGTTTGGTCATCGTTGTTATTTTTCAATAATTTAAAAATTGTCTTTTAATACTGCAAATTTTTCGTTTCCCTAATTATTTTGGCTATTCATATGGACTTTGACTTGCATTACGATTTGGATTAGTGTTATTACCTGGAATCGACGAGTTGGCATCATTTAACTCAGGGGTTCCCAAACTTTTTTTTCTCATAGACCACTTTAAAAAATTTGCTGGTTCTGGTGGACCCCTACTCTACAGCCTACACCATATTCCCAAAAAATTACAAAAATGTGACTATTACCTAACTCTGGTGACGATATAACTATGAAATAGTATAGTATATTATATGTACACCTAGGGAGATAATATAAAGAAAGGCCGAGATCGCAGATATTTACGGCCCGAGCTGCAAGCGAAGGACGCAAATGTGCGATCAAGGCTTTCTTTATTATCTCCCGTGTTGTATACATCATTTTATGTCAACATTTGGCGAAAAAGCGGCTATTTCCGCACATGTATCGGGCGAAAAAATCCACTTTTAGCCAGGTGTGACATAAATGTTCTTTACAGGATTAGAAAAAAAAGTGAAAAATGATTGGTTAATATGCTGTCAATAATAAATACTTTACTTTTTTGACATCTACTCACAACCTATCTATTCCAGCATCAAATAAAATAAAATCAATCAAATCTAAATCTCGGAGTGGTGAAATAAAATTAAATATAGTATATTTTGCTTGTGTTGTGTTTATTCGAGTACTTTATAATATTTATGATGATAATAACAGTCGTAAAATAATTAAAATTAAACATTGTTACGTAACTTCTAAGTACAATGACACTCAAAATTAATGGGAGGGATGAGCTTGATGAATTGACAACAAATTGTCAATATTTGGGTTCAGTTTTGTCAGGAATCATCGCAAATCTCCTCGTTCTGTGATATTCAGTCTGTTCCTATTTTTCGTTAAAAGGTTTGTAACGGTGCTGAAACTTTTTTCCACAAGATATGACGAGGGAAATGATATCAAAAGCTTTCTCGCAATTTTCCACAGTCCAGGATATTTTTCGGGTATTTCTGCTTGCAGCCAAAAAGTTTGATACCCTTTTTTATATTTCACCTTCAGCTCCTCATTAGTGCTAAGCTCAAGTAGCTCCTCTTGCAATATCACGTTCTCCACTTCCATTTCATCAAATGGATTTATAATCCATGGTGGTATTTCCATCGTGAGAATGTGTTCAAATCTGGTTTTGAAATCATCATGCAGGGCAATCAAATGTTGAACATATGTCTGAATATCATCATCCTCGCATTCTACCTGTGACAAGCTTGAGAATTGGGAAAATTCGCGTCGACTAATGTTTTGCTTCATTAACTTCAATTTTCCAAGAAAAGCGGAAATCACACTCTTTGTTTTAATTAAATTGAGGTTGTCCCCTTGCAGTTGTAAGTTAATATCATTAAACTTTTTGAACAAATCTGTCAAATACGCGATATCTGCTTTGAACTTGATCAGGTTTTCTTTTAAATCTGGAGCTTTACTATCCAGAAACTCCAAGACAGACTCAAAAAGTGAGTAAAATCTTGTTAAACATGCACCTTTCGACAACCAGCGTACTTCAGTGTGTAAGAGCAATCGTCGGAAGTCTTCATAATTTTCATCGCACAATTGGGCAAATAAACGCGTATTCAAAGCATTTCTTTTTATTTTATTAACCGCGTTAATCACAAATTGGAGCGATTGGTGCAGTCTAGCACTCAAATTTTTTGCTACTAAGTGTTGTCGGTGGATGACACAGTGAATTGCAGTTAAATCTGGTATCATTTTTTTTAGATGGCTTATGAACCCACGATATTTCCCGACCATTGCAGGAGCTCCATCTGTTGCCGCCGATGTAACGTTTGTGAACGGAATTGATTTTTCTTTTAAAAAATCGCTCAGGATGTTAAATATCGATTCACCTTTAGTGTCAGTCTTCAAAGTTTTGGAGAATAATAGCTCTTCATGAATTTCTTCGTCCATAACAAATCGCAAAAATGCTAATAATAATGCCTCATTATCAGGTAAAGTTGACTCGTCCAGTTGAATAGAAAAATGAGTTGTTTGCAGATAATTACACAAGAAACTTTCAATATCAGAGCTCATTTCGTCAATACGTCTTTGTACAGTGTTGTTACTCAAAGGAATTTTTTTGAGTATGTCAAATGGAGGTTTGTGCAGAACAGTTTTTAAAACTTCTTCAACAGCGGGTAAAATTAACTGTTCACCAATGGTGTGGGGTTTTCCAGATTTCGCTATGAGTAATGAGATGTTGTAAGATGCCCGCAAGCCATCATCGTTACTTTCAGATGTTGAAGCGAACATACCTTGCAGGGTGGGTCTCTTTTCATATTTTTCTTTCAATGATTGAAAATATTTCAAATCTTTACCTGTTTTATCAGGGTGGCACCTTTTTAGATGATTTCCGAGCTTCGATGGTTTCATAGAGTCATTGCTCAAAACTTTATTGCATAAAAGGCACATGGGCAATCGCTTGTCCGCGTTTGATGGAAGAAAGCCAAATTTTAAATATTCCACACTGTACTGTCGACACTTAATTTTCTTCTTTGGCTCCGCCATGTTTCAAATTAGCTACCTGTAAGTATAAAAAAGTTTTTGTGATCTTAACATTCTTACTTAACTTCTTCTTAGTCTTACTTAACAGGATATGGCTATTTTATAGAACAGAATTTATAATTTTTCGCTATGAATCAAAAAAAGAATACTAATAAACTTTTTTCGACTGTCTGTTGTTTTATGGAAGTAGGTAGGTAATAATCGTAATGTTCATTATTTCATATTTCATACATGTCTGTCATACACAAAGAAGACAAATATATTAACTACAAAAAGAGATACCTATAAGTTGTATAGCAAATAAACAAATAATGTACTTACTTTTCCGGCACGATTCTGGCAACCAGGAACAGCAATTCACTTTACTTTTGTAGTCGAAATCCGGAAACAAATGAGTAACGTTTGTTCTTAGCATTCGTATTTATTGGTGAAGAATCAAACAAGTGCATACAAGCACAGCACATTACCGTAAGTCATAGGTATTTCGTCCCTTTGCACGTCCGAACAAGCGTTTTGGTCGGCGCCGGCGATAGCGACGCGACGGTGCTTCGCAAGCCTAGACTTGTTCGTTTGTCCAACAGCTCGTTCGCGATATGTTGCAGACTTGCAGTCGACAAGTTTTGGAGCCGAAAGGGAGCGTTCAAGTATTACGTAACGAATTTGGGGGGAGGGGGGAGTCTTGTAAAACGTTACGATGCGTTACAGAGGCGGGAGGGGGTATTTTGAACTAGGCGTTACGTAACATTGTTTTTTTTTTAATCCTTCAGAATGGTTGCCTAGAGAGATTCTCTCACGCATTTTATTAAACATTCTTTTTTCAAAATTTCAAATGGAATGACTACTCTAGGTAAAAATGGTCACTTGGTGGTTACGTAACGTTTTACTAGGGGGGAGGGGGGCTACAGAAAAACGTTACGGCACGTTACAAGGGAGGGGTGGGGGGTCAAAAATCTCCAAAAATTGCGTTACGTAATACTTGAACGCTCCCAAAGTTGTAATTTTAATAATATAGTATTATAGTATAGGTGAAATAAACTCAATTTTCGTACATAATAGAATTATATTCGTTGTTGACAATAAATCTTAATGACAGAAAACATGTCTAACTTTTCTTTTATAAATTCCAACGTAAAGCACGGAGGTTAGTTTGTAACATTTGTCCCTCCCATCGTTAGTCACATTTCCTCAATGAGTCGGCGAGGATGTCTTGTTGCCCGATGACTACGGCGCTGCATTGCTGTAGCAGGCGTGATATCGGGAGGCAGCCCCACATTGTTCTGGACCTGTGGCGAGCATTCTGAGATGGCCGAGGCATCGTGTGGGTCGGGTGTTTGCGTAGTGTTGGAAGAGGAAGGTGGTTCTCTTGACGGTCCGGGACTGGGCGTTGCACTCGGCGTTCGAAACAAGTCCACTGGTGAAGCACTATGAACCGGCATGTTCTCTGTTGATTCTGGGGAACTAATAGGTGATGGTACCCGTGGCCGAATATGGTCTGCATGTCGCCTGATGGTTTTCCGTTCGGTGTTGAAATGGTATATGAATAACGGTGTTTGCGTTCGGCTATGACGCCAGGCTGCCAGGTCTTTTCAAGATGTGTTCTGTGATACACATTACTTCCAGGTATAAATTCTACGCTTTTTGATGCGGTTCCAATGTTGGCTTTAACTTATTGGGGCGAATATTGGACAGCAACGTATTTATCTGTCGTCCAAACATTACCTCAGCTGGTGATTTACCCGTAGTGTTATGCGGCGTAATTCTGTATGTGAAAAGAAATTCACGTAAACGTTGTTGTAGAGGTTCTGTGGCCGATGCAAATCTTGATTTAAACGTCCTCACGAGCCGTTCTGCGAGACCATTAGTACGCGGGTGATAAGGTGATGACTTGATATGTAAAATACCATTATTCTTACAATAGTCCTTGAATTCTGACGATGAAAATTGCGGACCGTTGTCTGATACTATTATTTCAGGAAGGCCAAAAGTGCAAAATATATCATCCAAAACGGCACGTAGCTTAGATGTAGTGATAGTATTCATTGGTCTAATTTCTATCCATTTCGATAAGGCGTCACTTAGGACCAACCAGTAAGTATCTTCAAAAGGCCCCGCGAAGTCAATATGTATTCTCTCCCATACTTTTTCTGGAATAGACCAAGAATAAACGGGGAGCTCAGGATTGTGGGGTCTGTTTTGTTGACATCTATAGCATCTCTTGACATATTCGTCTATATCTTCGTCTATGGATGGCCACCAAACGTAAAAACGTGCAAGGGCTTTCATTGCTGAGACGCCAGGGTGTCCTCTGTGGAGGTAAATTAGCACTTTGCGCCGTAAATTACCTGGAATTACCATTCTGCCTTGCCAAATTATTATTTTGTTTTCTATTGACGTTTTTTGAAGAATTGTTTGATGTCGTTTGTATACTGTAACTCTCTCCAGCCAGTTTGCATATATTTCTGAACTTCTGATAATGTCGGATCTTGCCTTGTTCTCTCCCTTAAGAGATCTTCAGAAAGATCTAAGTCAGCCATTCTGCAAACTAGGAGACGTGATTCTATTTCATGTACCGCACGTTCCGTTTCTGACGGTTGTGTCTCATCGTTTGGTAACCTTGAGAGACAATCCGCTAGTACGTTATTTTCTCCTTTTTGATAGCGTATATCGTAACTGTAACTACCGATGATTAGTGCCCACCTTACGAGCCTGTTATTAGCTAGTTTAGGAAGATTGCGTTGAGGGCCTAATATGTAAATTAAGGGTTTGTGGTCAGTGAGTAAGGTAAATTTAGTTCCACGCAAATATTGATCAAACTTTTTAACTCCAAATAAAATGGCAAGTGCTTCGCGATCGATTACCGAGTATTTTGTTTCAGGCGTTCGAAGTTTCCTCGACGCGAAGGCTATGGGATGCTCTGTATTTCCGTTTTTATAAAACAATACAGCCCCAACTCCTTTCTCCGAAGCATCACATGCAAGGAAAATTGGTCGATCCTCTTCGAAAGCAGCCAGGGGTTTTGATGAAGCTATGCATTGTTTTGTGGCTTCAAATACTTGTGTCTCATGTTCAGTCCAACGCCAATGATGTCTGCCGCTTGTTAGTTCATGGAGGTCCGCACATAGTCCATGAAGATGCGGAATGAAACGTTCGTAAAAGTTGACAAGCCCAAGAAAAGACCTCAGTTCTTTTGAGTTGGTAGGTGTGGTAGCTTTGGAAATCGCTTCGAGTTTACTCTTTGTTGGGCTTATGCCGTTTTTGTCTATTGTATGCCCAAGATACTCTATTTCTTTTTTTAAAAATGTGCATTTCTTTAAATTTACTTTCAGTCCAGCTTTATGCAAACGTTCGAAAATAATGCATAATGTGCGTAAGTGCTCCTTCATATCTGTTCCTGCTACCGCGATGTCGTCGAAGTATACAGCCGTATTTGGTATGTCGCTTAGTAATTCGTCTAAGTAATGCTGAAATATAGAGGGCGCTGTAGAAATTCCAAATGGCATTCGATTGTAGCGAAAATAACCCTTATGTGTTGATAATGTTAAGTATTTCTTTGATTCGGGTGCTATTTTGAATTGAAGGTATGCGTCCTTGAGGTCTATTTTGGAAAATATTTGTCCATTTGCTAGTTTTTGTCGTAGAGCGTCAAAAAGTGGAACCGGGTGCAAGTGTTTTATTAGGACAGGGTTCAACGTGCTCCTGTAGTCTCCGCAGATTCTAATGTCACCGTTCGGTTTCACGACGTTGACTGTGGGCGTTGCCCATTCCACAGGTGTGATGTTAGGGTCTACTTGATGTATAATTCCTTCAGCCACGAGGCGTGCAATCTCTTTTTCGATGTTCCTTTTCATTCCGAATTTAATAGGTCGTGCCGGCAAATGTACAGGTTCAGCTCCAGGCTTGACGTGGATATTTATTAGGTAATTCTCGACCTTACCGAGCTTGCCGTCGAAAAGTTGTTTGTACTTGTTGATGACATGTTCCAGGGTTGTAGGTGTTTCATTCTTAATGGAGTAGACGGGCTTGGGAAATTCCATCCCGAAAGCTTCACTCCAGTGTAAGCCAAAAAGCATTGGATCGGCATGTTTCATGACGACTACTGGTACGATTCTTTGTTTTCCTTCAACTTCTACGGTTACGTCTGTGAGACCCTTTGACTTGAGTTTGTAGTTGCAGTACGCTTTCAATTTCGGTGCTTTTGCTAACGTTGGGGCACCTATTTGTCGCCAAAATGCTGTACTTATGATTGAATATGCAGATCCTGGGTCCCAATCCATAGTACAGCGTCTTCCGTTGATGATGGTGTCAATTCTTTTGCAGTCCCTGTTCCGCGTTGGTAAAATGTTACATACGAGTTCATCGTCAGTGGCGCCATATTCCGAAGAGTAAGTACAAGACGACGTTCTGCTGCCTGTAGGTTTCGTTATTCGTTGGAGCTTGTGTCCGACTGTTTTGGGGCGGTCTTTTACAAGGTAGGCTCGGCCAGTTTTGATGCAGCAACTTTCGTAGTGCCCTTCTATGTTACATTCTTCGCATGTATGTTTCTTAGCGGAACAATTTGTTAAGTCATGTTTATCGTTCTTGCCGCAGCGTAGGCATTGGTTAGAGCGTATTTTCCGCGGGCTCCTATAATTAGTCGGTCGTTGTTTGTCAGTGTTACCTTTCCTTCTAATGCTTTTGATACTCGTCGATGGTGTGTCGTGTTCCGCTTGCTCTCGAGATTGTGCGATTGTAAACAATGTGACAAATGATACCTCAGTAATTTGTCCATTTAAGATTTCTGTTAGATTAGGCCATTTTTGTTTTAAATCAGTTTCTAGTTCTGTGTGGTTTAGGCCCGTTGCAAATCTATCACGAAGTTGACGTTCCAGTAATGTGTCGTCATAGCCGCAATCTATGCTTAATCCCTTCAAACGGTTAACATAGTGCTCCATTGATTCATTGTCGTCTCTTACGCAGTTCCAAAACTCCGTAAGTGCACGGTATCTCGTCTTCTTAATGCGATGTAAGTCCAACAGTTTTGTTCGGATATCTAGGTAAGTGCTTGTTTCAAAATTAGGGGTAAGAGCCGTCTTAATTTCCCTAAAAATGTCAGGTGTGATGCAGTTTAAAAGAAGGTCTTTCTTCAGTGTATCGTCGTCTTTCACGCCGTGTATCGTACATTTGGCTTCAAAGAATTCCAAGTAATCGTTGACTCGGTATATTTCGGGGTTGTACCTGTCCATGTTGAACGACTTGATTATGGCCCTCCTGTTTGGTGTGTGTTCTTGTGAGGTGGTAGCGCTCGTCACGCTGTTGTCCGAGGAACTCGCTCCCGTATGTGTTGTGGTTGTGGTGCGGGCGAGTGCCAATGTTAGGATTTTTAACATTTGTTCCTGTTGCGCCTGTTGAGTGCTCAGGAATTGCGCGAATTGATCGGCGTCCATATCGTCGCCAATGAAATAAACTCAATTTTCGTACATAATAGAATTATATTCGTTGTTGACAATAAATCTTAATGACAGAAAACATGTCTAACTTTTCTTTTATAAATTCCAACGTAAAGCACGGAGGTTAGTTTATAACAATAGGTAGTTTGATTCACCGAAATATTTATCACGGAGGAACGCAATATTTTTATTATATATTTATCAGTCGTCCAGGCTATAAAAATAATACAAAAATCATTATCTGTTTCGTTATTTACCATCGAAACCAGATAAATTTTCGTGGACCCCCACGTACAAACTGTGAACCCCTATTTTTTTGCCACTCCAGCGTAGACCCCTGTCACATCGTTCGTGGACCCCTGGGGGTCCACCTGGACCACTTTGGGAACCCCTGAATTTTAACTGGACTTGAGTTTGCGTGTAAGTGATCATGTTTACTTCACGTGATTACGCAGAAATGCATTACTATTACGGTTATGCTAGGGGGAATGCGGCGGAAGCTTCAAGGCTGTACCGGGAACATGTGGAACGAAGAGGCGGGCCTCAACCTGAAACGTTTCCTGACTATCGCATGATCTTAAGAGTACATAATGCGTATTTGGAAGGTCACATACCGGGTACGAAATCAGGCCGTATGGCCACTATGCCGGATCCTGATGTAGTAGATGCAGTTGTTGAAGAAGTAGAAAGAGACCCGTCGACCAGTGTGAGAGTTACGGAACGTCGTACCGGACTTTCTAAATCTTCAGTATATCACTACTTCTTGGGACACCCTGTATGTTATACCATATTAATCCTCTATTTAAGCTCTAGAATCGTTGGTTTAAATCTTTTGGGTAATAAGGGCCCACGTGTATATACAAAAATGCACATTAAATACAACAGTGGCATAAATTACTATTTTGTGGATTTTATTACGTTAATGAAATACTATGTTTAGATAAAAGTTTAGTTAGGCGTTACGAAGTTCGCCGGGTCAGCTAGTATTTAAATAAATACCGTCTGCCCCCTTTATTCCCCGAGAAAAAATAGAACTTTTATATATCTCGAAATAGATCTTTCGATGGTTGACTTACGGCAAGTTAATACCGGCAACGTAATTGGAAGTCTGAACAACACTGGAACTGTTATCCAACTGTCATTTTTACAACGGAAAAGGACAATTAGATATATCGTACGCACGCTCAAAAATGTTGCGTACAGGAGGCCAATTCTCGGGCCGTTCGAGACGATGTCTATTCAAAATGATCTCGATTGATGCAATGTCTATTGAAAAATCTCACCAAAATATCGAACATAGCGAAATTTCTTATTCAAGGGCACGATCGAGATCATGTCGAACGACGATCTCAATGTCTCTTGTAATACGCGTTCCGTTTTTTTCGATTGTGTTAGTTTACAATCGAGTGTGTAGTAATAAATTATTTTATAAGTTTTTCCACTTCATTAAATATATCTTATATCAAAAACAAAAGTATTATTAGTTTTTCAATAATCTAATACATAATTTTGGTGATTTAACACCTCAAACATATTTACGAGTATTTACTCGTTTATGTACTACGTGAAATGGAACGCATAAAAACTGTTTTGACTTGACAGTTTTGAGTCAAAGACTACTTGCAATATTTGACAGCTGTCAACATTTTCCGCCAACCGCCATTGGACGAATCAAAAATGTTTAAAAGTATTTAGCCATTAAATGATTTAAATTAATCGACATATTTTGCGCAAATATGTTCATTTTGTGCTGCTGTAAACTGTCGATCAACTACTTAAGTTATCAATATTTACCGCAACATCAAATGTCAAAATATTTGTGATAATACCATCTCGATCACTACTGACCACTCGTTGCATCTCGAACGCTGGGAATGGACATATCTCGAGTGTGAGATTTCGAGAATACGCAAATGGGTTTTCTATCGACATCCGCCATTTTTTATCGAGATATGTCTAATAGACATCATATCTAACGGCCCAAGAATTGGCCTCCAGGGCCTGTAACACTTGCGTAATTTAACTACCCCGTTGGATAACAGTCCCAGATCCCAGTGTTCTTCGGACTTCCAATTACGAAATACTCTGTTCTTTTAATTAGTCAATTGAATACTTGTGACGTAAAATTAAAGGCAGTATTTTATTAACCACAGGCCGCTTGGAGCTAGACCTCTCTATGCCAAATTACCAACCAAGTTATTATTTTAGTATACAACTTACACCTATTTCAAAGTAAACGTGTCAAGATAGACTAATCTGCACAGGTTATGTGAATAAAGGTATATTTTATATTCTTCCTACTGCAGTGCCAACAGTAGAAAATATAGGCATATTTTAGGTATTATAATAGGTGAATACCTAGTTTACAAACACAGCCAAGGATATAGAACTTATATAAGTCCAGTCATAAGTCTAGCTAGAATAATATTAACATTTAAGTTTTAAAGTGCTTTATTTTCTAGTATCATAACATAACTTTTCACAGCTGAATAATAGGAGTATAAGGCAGAATCGGCAAAAGAGAAAATAGAAGTGGTATGGTACAAGGAAACCAAGGAAATAGGTCTTGATAGGATAAGGTGGAGAGAACTGCATGTTTTATCGGCTACACCGACAAGAGCTCAATTCATGATGAAGGGAAAATCTTATTACTCTGCAGCCAAAAAACAAGGCCTAGCCCATGTTGAAATGGAATACGGCAGACTTTATCATATAATCACTTTACTTTTGCCTTACGTGCATATAAGTTGAAGCTTAACCTACGTGTCATTTATGGACTACTAGCTGACCCGGCAAATATTCTGCCAAATTCAAAAATACTTAAAGCGCGATTCAAAAATGAGGGCTAGGATGGTGAAAAATACCTACTTTACAACATATTCTCATACCTACGAAATATACAAAAATAAATTAAGATCGGTCGAGCCGCTTCGGAGGAGTCGAACACAAACACCGTGACATACATGTAACACAACGAATGTCACGATAAATATTTAGCATGCGCGGTTTGAGGGTATGGTGATATCTGGCAAAGGTGACATAAATTGACCACCACGATCGTGCAATTTGTGCCCTAGATTTATTAAACCGTCGGCCAGCAAGAGATTTTCATGACAGATTTCCTCTCACATGATAATTTTACAATGCTTCAGAAAGTTAAATTATGAAGCCCAGTGAACGTCAGCTGCGATTCCGTTGACAACAGCAGCGTCTCTCAAGTGCAATTGAAAGTTTTATCAAATAATAGGCAACCCAATATCTTAAGGCAAAACATCGTCAGCTGGCTGTAGAGTGGTAGATTATCCGTCAACTGGTTACATTACATGGGCATGTAATTTTTATTTTTAGTCATTCGCTCTCAAATGAAACTTTGTCGGATGCAGACTATATATATATATATATATATTTAATTAAAAATGGGATTGCTCTTGGCTAGCATCTAGCCAGGGGACAAAGATGAGGCCGACGATGAAGCGAGCTTACCCAGAAGATGCCTATTCACTCGTGCCTGAAAAAATGTCCAGGTTATATGAACTCGGAAATACAGACGCCGGCAGAGAATTCCAAACCTTAGAAGTGCGCATTATAAAAGAAGATGCAAAGCGCTTGGTTCGAATTAGAAGAATTTCGACCAGGTAAGGATGGTAGCCAGCCGTACATAAAGTAATCTATATATATATCTATCTATCTATCTATCTATCTATCTATCTTCTATATATATATTACGCGAAGCCGATCCTTACAACGCCCATCAGATCTACAGTTATGGACCGATTTTGATAAATTATATACCATAGGATTCGTCCCATGCTGCAGATTTGCAATAAGGTCTTAGTTTTTTGATTTTTATCCTGGAAAATTTATTAAATTGATATTTACGAAAAATCCTGGATGCCCCGACAAATATAAACCTCAAAATCGTGTTCGATGACGCCGCATACAAGCGACGGGTCAGCTTACCTTGGTAGAATTGTACGAGGTGTCAAAATTTAGCTTGGTTAACACGTGACCTCCACGTGACTTGGGAACTGGCTATGGTATGATTCCGGATGACATAAAATTAAATATGAACTAAAATGTTCCTGTAAGAAATATCTGGTACAGCATTACAATATAAAACTTTTGAGTCGAGAAATACTCAATATTATTAACAATAAACGAAAGTAAAATTACTAATTTGTTTACAAGACAATACATAATATTCGGTCTAAGTATTTACAGTTTACATAAATGACAGACGTATTGTGTCAACTTTTTTTTATTGTGCTCTAATTATGTCAATATTAAGTTGTCATGGTTTATACTTCAAAGAAGTTGATATACAAACCAATGACGTTTCAAATATACGTTCCGTATATCTTGACTGATATTGATATCTGCCAAAACAATGACAAACCAAATTAAACTTTACGTTGTGTGTTACAGAACTGTTTCTGAGTTAATCATAGATAAGCTGCAAAACATTTTGAAAGAGAAGAGGCTAGCTTTGTCTAAGTGTGTCTCTCTTCCACCTATTGCCATACCAGTAGGGTGATCATAAGTAAAGAAGTTCAATCAGTAGACGTTACTTATTGGTGGATTCAGATCAAACCAACGAGAAAACAATGTTGCACTAATTAACCTTTACGACGCCAATAACGTATTCGACGTATATGCGCACCATTGATTCGACAAAACGACGAATATATCCGTCATGGTGACGGCGTCCAATGCGATATCAACCTAGATGCATTTCTATTGAGAGTGCGCTAAAAAGGTTAAATACTTTAACAAAATTAAGACGTCAGAAAAATAATTAAACCCTTTAATTGTCGACAACATGGGAGTTATAACGTACGTTGTCAAAATCACCTTCGTTCTTTAGCTGACGTGTAAGTGTCACTGCCGTTCATTAAGTATAGCGTTCAAGGGGTTAATTTGCTATTCATCAACGTTTGTCTGAGGATGTCAAACGCAAAGTTGAACCCTATAGAAATGCATGTAGGTTGATATCTCATTAGAGGCCATGACGGATATATACGTCGTTGGCTTCGGACCGTTGGTGCGCAATATAGGTACGTTGTTAGCGTCAAAAAGGTTAATAATACTCGAAAAGTTAGAGGACATGTACATTTGTCTTTGTTACGTTTCAGTAAAAATGTCCAAAATAAGGGGGATAATGGTCACGTTAAACTGCCACGTTCTAAAAGGGCGTAGGTACATTGAAAGGACGAATAAGATTACCACTATTGCACATGTTCAATTAAAAGTTAAAATTATACTGTATCAGTGTCACCTGCAACAGTGACAGTGCCGGTTTTCAGGGGGTCTACCCGAAACACCCGAAGATCGAAGTTCATTATATTTCCTTCTCTATCACACCAATAAGCAAGTGTTATAGAGATAGATAACGAAAGATTGTAACCCAGTTACTTCACTTGACAAAATAGACCTCACAACTGTCATGCCAAAACCACACGATGAGCCATGATGGGTCACGTACAAGACGCAGTTATGCGGTGGAACGAGATGCAAATATGTTTTTTTATGATTGACTGACTGGCGATTGACCCTAGTCTCACCTGATGGAAAGCGATGGCCTTTAATGCATAACTGCGACCTATACGTTGGCCTATAATGGCCCATTGCGTGGTTCCGGCATCAAATGTTAATACCAATATTGCCAATGTCGCATGCATTGTTTTTTTCTAGATTAGATAGAATAGGTTATGAGGATACTTAGAGTATTTCTAAAGAGATCCTATACGAGTACGAGTTCCACCAAGGGGGACGGAAAAGCTCTTACCCACCTAAATTGAGAATTTGTCTTAAACGGCTGGCGCCTTATCATAAACAACCTCTTTAATTTGGGCGGGTATGACGTGGACATGATAATGAGCCAAATAAAAAAGTGGAACTATGACAAAGACTACAAATTATGTATCTCTCTCTGTCGCTCTTATTCCATTTAGTACATGACCTCGGTAGTGGTATGGTATTATTATTTGAAAATTTCTCAGGGGTACTCTAAGGGCGGGTAGGATAGGATTCTCATATCACAGAACATTCTTAATTGCGGAACTATGACAAACACAACAATGATATATCCCTTACAGTCACTCTTATTCAATTTCGTAAGTATATGATATGATCATCTCGCTCGGTAGCGGTATTATTATTAGACGTCTTCTCTGGGGTACTCTGAGTTTGCGTACCTTATTAGAGCCTTATTTAGACAAGAGACGCCATCAGCGCACATTACCGAACAAAATATTTTGGTTTTGTGATGGTTGTCGCTGAGGGCGAGCCATACATATCCTTCCGCCTGAAGGGCGTAGTGAAGGTTTCCTAGCTAGCTCAGGGTTTGAGGGAATTTCTATTAGGTGAAAGAGCAAACACAGATTGACTAAATAATAAAGATGGGTCTTTTACGCCCTTTATTAATAAAACCTTATAGCTACGAATTGTTACGCGGATAGCAAAGGTCCCGTAGGACGTTACGACGACGAGGGATATCTACAGGAAGTCTGGATGGCGGATTGTTCTCCGGAGAACAGGGGAACCCTGCAGAACGTACCCGGTGGGCGCCCGCGCCGCTACTGTCAGGGGTGATCGGGATGAGGAAGGAAGGCAAACCCTCAGGGGCTAACTACGCGGAGGAGACGCGCGGCCCAAGAGGGGTCCCTAAGGTACCTAGGCACGTATCCGGTTCGCCCGCACCGCGCTCTAGGCTGGTCAGCCCTTGTTTCCACTGCGGAGTCGAAACAAAGACTGACCCCTCGCATACGGCGCTCGCGTCCTTATATAGCCGCCGGCTTCGGTGTGCGCGCGGGGCAGGGCCGGCCGCGGCCCCCGCTCCCCGCGCGCCGCCCGCGTGCGCCGCCTGCCATGCACGCGTCACGTGGTGTGCGCCGTGCTCCGGTTGCGAGGATGGTTCCTCGCATTGCCTCTCCCTACCAGGAGATTTTTACCTAGGGGAAAAATCACCGTTAAAAATATATCTATATGTAAAAGTACACAGGTATGTGTTGCCGGTGTGATTTGTTACCCTTCTAGGTTTCGGGTGTGTATGGTGTGCGGGGCTATAACTACATACTTGTCCGGTTATGTCTAATTTGGCTATTGTGGTATATGCAACTCCAGGGGTGTAACCTGCGCGTTGCCTACCCTATTAACTTCGGACATACATTCTGACATTTACTTTATTGTTATGTATACGTGTGTGTTCCTATGTGTAATTGAAATAATTTAGTTCGACTCTTATTGCTTGGATAGTAAGGTTGCATTTTGCACGGATTACATTGATATTAATCGGGCAATTCTAATGATTATTTAAGTTTACCGGTTGCTTGCTTATTGTGCGTACTTGCCGTTGTAGGATGTGGCAAGCAAATAGGTACTATTCCCTCGTCGGAAAGTTTTCTAACTATTGGTTTCTTACCTACGGTATACCTTTTATGAACTGGTTTATGACTTGATTCGTTTTTCAATCTACCTGTTCCGCTGTTACTTTTGCACGGTTTATGCCACGGTACCGGTATTTTTTTTTCCCGATACCGGTAATCGGAATGTCTAGTTACTTGTATGATTTCTTGCGGAGTTCTGTATTCTTGACGGGCGCTATATCTATTCGCGTAGTATGCGCGCGGTCTTGGCGGTATATACTTTCGTTTTATATCTCTCTCTGAGTTGAAATTTTCGGTAATCGGTAAATTGAAATCTTGGCTTGCGGTTTGTAGTCTATCCCATTTCGGTATATAGTCGGGGTTTGTATATTTATTGTGAGCGACGCCGGGTGCCTTCCAATTTAAGTTGTTGCCTTCTGCGGTGCGGTATTTCGGTGATAATCTTGTTCCGTTTTCCACTCGTGCGCTTTGAGATCTGCGCCGGCTGTACTCAATCGCAGTGCCAATAGAGTCCTCGGATAATTTATGGGCTGTATTATTTTCTCTAATACCTATAACCGGTAGCTGTTCTTCGGGACGCGATGTCACGCATTGTTCGTGTGATCGCTTGTCGGGATTCGGTGTATTTCGGTTATGGCTTCGGTTTCCGGTTTTTCTTCGCCTTTTCTTTTTATCATTTGTATGGGCTACTGGACTTTCTTGAAGCTTCTTGGCCGCTTGTGTTGTGATGACACTGTAGGAATTCGGTGAATGTTGTGCTCCTTGTGCTCTCTCGGGTATATATCTTATTTCTATCGGGTTCGGGGTCTTCGAATTGTGAGTTTCGGTACTGGTGTAGGATTCATTCGATGTCGGTTGATCTACTGCCCACGTGATTCTCATTCCAACTCTTCTTAGCACGTCCATGCCAATAATGGGGCATTTGGCTGAGGGTAAAACCTTTACCCAGTGTTTAATGCGGGCTTGTTTCATTTGTAGGTCTACTAGGACGCTCTTTCGTACTTGTGTCTTTCTGCCGTCTGCGAGTACTACTCGTCTCTCTGTGTTCTTGACCCATGGTCCTCGTGCTAAGCAGTCTTCGTACACCTCTTGGTTAATGTACGTATTCGTTGCGCCGGTATCAACTAAGCATAGGTATTTATTTCCCATTATGAACACTTCACTATAAATCCGGTTATCTGCTGTGTCAAGGTCATAAGCGGCTCCTACGGCATCGTTATTTCGTTGATTTCGTCTGCAGCAGTTCTTGCTCAGCACGCCTAGGCGCCCGCATCCACTGCAGAAAATTTGTCGTCTTGAGCGGCAAGTACTTGTGTCATGACCCGGCTTTCCGCATGACCAACAACAGGTTTTCGCATCATAGTCGGGCTGTATCTTCGACTGTTTTCTGGGTTCTGTTCTGGTATTATCTGAGCATTGCTTACGGATTCGGTCCCTGTTCCCGGTTGTTTCTGGTTGACTTGTTATCTGGTGGTGGTACGGTCTATCCTGGTTGTTAGCCGTATCTGGGTAACCTGCGTAATGGTTTCGGAATGGTATTGCGGTTATATTTTCATACTCTGCAGCGAGTTTTAGAAGTCCCGGTAGGTTGTTGTAGTCTTGTTTTTTGATGTACAGCTTGTATTGCTTTCGCATGTTTTCGTGTATCCGGTGTAGCTGTTCAGCATTGGAAAGTCTTGCGTACCTCCTCATTAGAGTTTGTAAATCGGTTAAGTAATCCGTGAAGCGTTCTCCATATATTTGCTTTCTTGCCACGATTTTCTCAATTAGGTCCTCTTCGTAATTGCACGGGAAATAGTATAGTTTAAATGATTCCAGGAATTCGTCCAAAGTTTGCCAAGAGTTGGCGTTGTTCCGGTACCATAGCAAGGCTTTACCTTGTAAAATTTGCGGTAGGGACGGTAGTACCTCGTCCTTCTCGATTCCGCTTGTTGACACCAGTTCCTCGAGTCTCTCCACGAATTCCACTGGGTTGTCTTCTGTTGTGAATGTTAAGTTCCATTCGTTTATAAGTTTATTAAGGTTTTTTACCTTGTACTTGTCTTCCATTTCTCTGGGCGGTTTCTTTTCCGGAGTTTTAAATTCGTCGGTTGCGCCTTCTTCCGTGCTTCTCACGGTTTCTACGGGTAGTTTTCTGATCTCTTTCTCACTCAGTCCTGCTGATAAACCTGTCTTCTCGGCCTCTTTCACTCGTTCGGGTTTCTTTTCCGGAGTTATAAATTCGTCGGCTGTGCCTTCTTCCGTGCTTCTCACGGTTTCTACGAGAATCTTTCTGATCTCTTCCACAGTCAGTCCTTCTGCTGACAAACCTCTCTCCTCGGCCTCTTTCACTAGTTCGGCTTTCTTTAGGTGGTATATCCAACTTGTAGACATTTGTCAGGCGGTGGGCTTTCGTTTTCCGGCGGGAGCGACGCTTTGGGCTTGTAGCGAAGCTGATAAAAGTTAATTTTTACTTACGAAGACGCTGATGGAGGCCGGCGGACGGGAGGTGGAGCAAACCTGTTCTCGGTGACGTTGCTCGTGCTGACGGGCGGATGAACGGCGGACTAAATGGGGTTTAAACGGGTTATACACATTAATAGCAAAATTTGGTGTCAATCGGTTTCCCCTTCGCTTGGGGCGGGTGGGATGCGTCGCGGACGCTTGTATCCCTATCTAGCGGTTGTGTAAACATAAAAAACTGTGATGCTCCCCAGAATTTTCCCTCTGAGCCAGTAAAACGTGAGTTTTTAGTTGGGCGCCAAATGTGATGGTTGTCGCTGAGGGCGAGCCATACATATCCTTCCGCCTGAAGGGCGTAGTGAAGGTTTCCTAGCTAGCTCAGGGTTTGAGGGAATTTCTATTAGGTGAAAGAGCAAACACAGATTGACTAAATAATAAAGATGGGTCTTTTACGCCCTTTATTAATAAAACCTTATAGCTACGAATTGTTACGCGGATAGCAAAGGTCCCGTAGGACGTTACGACGACGAGGGATATCTACAGGAAGTCTGGATGGCGGATTGTTCTCCGGAGAACAGGGGAACCCTGCAGAACGTACCCGGTGGGCGCCCGCGCCGCTACTGTCAGGGGTGATCGGGATGAGGAAGGAAGGCAAACCCTCAGGGGCTAACTACGCGGAGGAGACGCGCGGCCCAAGAGGGGTCCCTAAGGTACCTAGGCACGTATCCGGTTCGCCCGCACCGCGCTCTAGGCTGGTCAGCCCTTGTTTCCACTGCGGAGTCGAAAAAAAGACTGACCCCTCGCATACGGCGCTCGCGTCCTTATATAGCCGCCGGCTTCGGTGTGCGCGCGGGGCAGGGCCGGCCGCGGCCCCCGCTCCCCGCGCGCCGCCCGCGTGCGCCGCCTGCCATGCACGCGTCACGTGGTGTGCGCCGTGCTCCGGTTGCGAGGATGGTTCCTCGCAGTTTTTTTTTCCTCTCCTGGCTTCTCATGTTGGTCCCCAAGAGGGACCTCGACAAATTACCCTAACTCCTATGTGGACAGAACTTAGGTGAACCACCAATAAAGAAATACCTAACGCAAACAAAATATTTTGTAAATTGGGGGAGGTAACACACACATAAAAAACCACACATACAAAATATTTTCCTATTACTACGCATCATTACACTGAAACAATCAACGCACACACATTCAAAACACCAATATTATCTGATTATTATCAGATGGCCAAATTGACTGAAGTTGCTAAGATGCATATTTTTCATAGAAATTCTCATAGTTAGTAGGTAGATCTTATTTCTTGAAATAAGGCTGACAGTTACTGTAAATTTGACGACTAGCCGTGATGATCAAGCACGAATGTTTTTAACGTTTATTCCCAGTAGTTCCGTGGAAGTAGTTCCGTGGCGGAACTAGTGAGACTTTTTTTCCCAATAGTTCCATTCCCAATGTTCAGTTGTGGCGCTTCGCCGGCCGCTGCCGCGGCACGCTCGCTTCGCTCGCTCGGCTCGCGCGTTGTAGGGTCACAGTTCTACTAACACTCCTCCTCGCTTCGCTCGTCGTCGTACCTAACTACCACTCTGTACCGTTGACGGAACTATTGGGAAAAAAAGTCTCACTAGTTCCGCCACGTAACTATTTCCACGGACTACTGGGAATGAACTGTTTTTAAATCGACTTTGTAATCGACCTTCGGAATACGCATATTCTATCCCGTGGCTTCGCTTGCGTTCTTCGTAGTACGTCTACGCGGCGAAGCCGCGCGGGTAACTAGTAATATATATTACCGGAACAACTCATCGGAGTCATCCCATTTCAAAAACTCATTTATCATTCTATAGAAGGGACATTTGGTTGGACATAATTGGCTATATTTTAACAAGCTGCATCCCTTGGGTTCTTTACGCGAGCGGAGCCGCGCGGGATAGCTGGAATATTGTATATATTTATTGTTACCTTGTTGCTCCAGAGCTTGCTATAGTTTATTATTATTAATACAGTCGAACGCTTTGCTGTAGTCAAAATAGTCAAATCAAATTATGAATTATTTTGCTTACTTACCTATACGAATATGAAGAGACGCGAAATGAAAAGGTTCGTCACTTCTCGACCTGAACGGCCTGAACGGCATAAAAATAGACTCGAATGAGATACAAGGTCTAATTTCATTATATGGAATATGTGAAGAGAATTACTTATCGATAGGTAGTCGATAAGACATAATCAGAGGCCGGAATTCTCGTAGCACTTTTGGGCTGTCATAGGGACTTCTCATTTATCAACTTCCGATATACATATTATATCGATACATTATAGAACACAACATATTGAAGAAGATTAACGGTAGAGGTAAACAACAGGCGGTCTATTACTAAAGGCGATCTCTTTCAGATAACTTTTGAGTAGTTGAAAATGTGAAATAGAGATATGCAATGAAAACAATAAAAAGTTAAGAGTTAACAATTTCACATTTAATTAGTATAGTTCAGTGTTTATTTGTGTGCATGTCTATAAAAGTACTAATCAAAGGTCATCAGATTAATGGCCAGTACCTACATAACGTGATATCATTAGGCTCGATGGCAAATTTTACAGCAAATTCTTTCGAAAAACGTTTAAAATTAAAGCCTCGTAATAAGCAATCCACAATTTATTTATAAGGAACAATAAAATATAATAATAATAATTTCTATTTAAAATTTCCAAAAATTTGGTATCTAAAGGTTATCTCAAAGAGATCGCTCATTCGCGATAAGACTGCCTGTTGTTTACTTTATACTCTTAATAATATTTTAAATTTTTGTATTCTGCATTTATCGACTTGTATATCGGAAGTCGATAAATGAGAAGTCCCTATGACAGCTCAAAAGTGCTACGAGAATTCCGGTCTCTGGACATAATGCTCAATCCCTCTTAAGGTTTGATGTTTACTACCTATGACGTTTACTACCATTGCGGTAAATAGAGATCGAAGAATGATAAATACGATTCTTACATATTTCTTAGCTTCAATATTTCTATACAGGCTCGTCAGTACTGTACTAAGTAATCAGAAGTACCCACAACTGACGAGCCTGTGTAGAAATATTAAAGCTAAGAAATATGTAAGAATCGTATTTAGCATTCGCAAGCGAACACGGTTCTAGTTCAGATGTTTATGCACGTATTGCGAACTTATCCAAAGTGATATAGAGTAGAGTCGTTGTTCACTCGGAGTCGTGAGGATGATCGATTGGAGCTATCAGCGACGGGCCACCGACGCCGTCTCGGGACAACCTGCCCGGCCATCCATCATGCTTTGGATCCAGCGCTTGTACTGGACGCTCTACGTTCATACACGTTAGTTATTGATGACTCCTAGTTACGAACTATATTTACATGTGATAGATATTCATTGACGTTGGATATTAATTGCGTGATAACTATTAGAAATTTACAGCACCCGACGTAAGTACATACATAGAAATAAATAACAAAGCCACGTGAATACAAACCTAGAGTATTTTCAAGAAAAATTGATGTGATTTATGTGCTGCGAGCGGCAAGATTTCTATTTATTTATACTCATTTCATTACCACCATATCAGCTGAAGGACGTCCACTGCTGAACATAGGCCTCCCACAACTTCAGAAGGGTGGATGTCATAATCACCACGCTTGGTATGCGGGTTGGCGATTGCAGTATCTCCACCGCAGTTCAGGGATGCTGCTCTTGGTCGTAGTTTTAGGACATACCTGGGTCCAGTCATTTCATTAAGAGGACTCCATGCCCCAGCTGACCTTGAGATTTCACCCGCACTTCCCCGCCTGTTCCGTTTCCCCTGATGTAAACATCGCGGTGACTCGTTAGACGATTTTGCTTAGTTCGATACAGCGTGAGGTCCCAACGCCGAGAACGATGTTCTCATATTAGTGTTATTTAATTGAAACTACACTAAGTCCAAATAAAACGGATTCCCTTTAAATCGAATATCCATCCATACACAGTGTATCTACTCGATTTGTTTGCTTACAAAGTGTATCTACTCGATTTGTTTGCTCTTGAGTGTAAATACTAAAGTGATAGATAATTACGGTACGCAGTTTGATTTTGTATGTATTATACGTTTGCATTATAATTCTTGATATGTAATATTAGTGATGATACTTGGATGCAAATTAATGAAATATAGAGTACCTACTTACTGAAAAAATCAATATACTCATTCCAAAGTACCTACTTAACTACCTTATGTTGTCACAAAATCTATACAAATTGTTTTAAATAAATCAATTACAGAAAATATTCCTGTCAAGGTTATTATTTTCTTTGAATCACTGCACTGTCGCTGATAAAAGTAAATAGAGTTTATTTAAATTGGCTTTCAATGTTTTTGATTTAAGCCTTTAAATGCGGTGGTCTCTCTTGGGTGCCGGCACGAAACGAAAAACGCCTTTTTCACTGACAAGTTAATGTCTATGGTAGAAAGAAAGTTAACGCAGCGGAACTACAAATTGTACGCCAAAATGTCGATAGATGTTCCAACTACTGCACAGAACGTACTGTAACCTTATCACCCTGCGAGGTTCACGATACAGTCGATTATTACGTACGAGGTAGCCTTTTCCTTCAATTTTTTATACTAGATGCTCAAACTATGCCTTAAAATTATCCATTTACCAGATAGACTATTGGAATCACTTTTTGAAGTTTTCATACGAAAACTGCTGCTGCTGTATGTCTTTTATCAGTCAATAGAAGTAACTTTCTTCGAGCCCGGCTCTAAATACTCCAGATTAGTCTTTTTGGGCGAAATCACCTTTTATGAACACACAATTTAGAGCTAAAAACCTGCCACAAATACTACTCAAAAATAGTTACTTACAAATGAGCCACTGGAAGAGAAGCAAGAGATTCCCTGATGAAATTTTGTGTCTAGCGGGGTCATTATCTAGGTGTAGCCGACGCAATAAATGGCATCTAACATTAAATATTGGAATGCAGTTTAAATAATACCTATGTAGGTTTATTAATGAAACTATTTTCAAGTAAAATTAAAAAAATATTTATAGGTATATATAAAAAAACGAGTATTTAGCCGTCTCACAACTTATGATCACACGAGGTACATGTGTGTATCGTATATATTATGTAGTGTATATATTTTATGTGACATTAAAGTATATACATCTTAAGTAAATAATAATAATAATAGTAACCCACCACCACCACCATATCAGCCAAAGGACATACCAAGGACAGGCCAAGGAGGATAATAGTAACACATATGTATAATTGTAGTCTTGTAATTGTATTCACTCGCAGCCTTATTTCACTTTTTAAAACTCGACAGCCGGAATAATCGCAGACAACCCTATACCACCGTGTTCGTAATGAAATAATATTTATTTGAATTTAACTTTAATTCATTAACCAGACCGGTGCAAGTTACTATGATACTGATCTTAGACTATCATTGTCACTCGTCCCGTGTCCTTAACGAGCTCGGGCCAAGACACCACGGGACTCGTACATAATAACTAGGGTTATACCTTGTAATCTGTTACTTCAACCATTTGACATTCATATAAATTGACGTTTGTAGTGATGAGACTAAGACGTATCGTTTGTCAAATGAAGCTATTATTAACGAATGGTTGATTGAATCGATTTTACAGCCGATTTTTGAAATGTTTTTATGATGCCTTTATATATTTTATATCAAATAATTGTATCAGTCTCCTCAAACAAAAAAAAATATTATGTATGGCGTTCTATATTCTATACAACAAGAAACATTTTAAGAAGAAATAACAAAGACAGACATATTCTCTTTACACGTCATCGCTATGCTGATGCCGTAGCTGGTCGGTCTGTCTGTCATTTATGTCAATCAATAATTGTTGCTCATATTTTACAACTTTACGGAGTTTTAGTAATATTTAGGTGTATTCAACAAAGCGGTCTTTGAAACGTTTCTAGTGTAAATTCGAACCACACATGTGTACACCGCGAAATATGTTATGTTACGTTTTTCGCACGCCGAGTGGAATAAAAACCCATAGTGTTACTCGCGCTGAACGCAAGGCAGAAGCAAAAGTGTCGACGCCTACGAAGCCACTAGGCTCTTCACCAGTATCGCTGACATGTCATGCCGCAGACACGACGTTCGTGGCAGGCAGCAGGCGTATGTCAAATAAGGCGCCGACGTTGAGAGACGACGGTGTGCCGCACCCGCTGTCACCGCATAATAAGGTACCGTCCGCATCCACATCCATGTCAGCATGAAAGAAGGGGCTGGAAGCCTGGAGCTAAAGGCCAAACAACGAAAGACGTTGATTGAACTTCAGTGCGATAGAGAGTGACATCTGGTACAAACAAGTAAACTAACATCTCCGTAGAAAAAATCGTACATCGAGCTGAAAGGCCCCTGGTATCAGTGGCTCTTATGTTGTATATGTTTTTACAGCTGTCACAGTTTTTCTCTGTCATTTATGTCAATCAATAAAATTGCGCATATTTTCCAACTTTACGGAGTTTTAATAATATTTAGGTTTACAGCGTCAACAGATATTTTTTTGGTTATAAATTTATAGTTATAAATGTATGCGTACCTATCTAATCGATTTCTATTAATTTACGGAAATATCTTCTGAATCGAAATGACAGACTTGCACGGCTAGCACAAGACGGCGCGCGAGCTATATCGCGCGCGAGATAGACTATACGTCTCTTTCCGTTTGTACTCATTAGATAGAGACGGATAGTCTATCTCGCGCGCGATATAGCTCGCGCGCCGTCTTGTGCTAGCCGTGCAGGTCACAACACGAGTTTTAAAAAGAAAACGACATAACACGTAACTGTTTGGGTGGTGAATTATTATCGTAAAATACTCAACAGCAATGAACTAAAAACATGTAACATAACTTATATTATGTTTAAGAAAAGCAAAATATTACTTTTATTTACTTGAAAAGCCCAAATACTATTACGTGATTTTTATTTATAATTCCGATAAGTCTTGCGTGTTTACGTTCTATGGGTGTTGTGATGTGTCAAATGGTTGAAGTAACAGATTACAATAGGATTCTGGCGGCAATTTAGCACAAGGAATGCAGTGGAGTCGCCATTGTATACTTTTATTATTTGAATTAATGAATAACTGACCGATAAATCTATATTACAGTACCGGCCAATAATATATCACCTTTGCGTTTTATTGTATAAACGTGTACAGACTAAACAATTTAGGTTTGTTGATATATCGCATATTTTACTAGTTACATATTTTACATAATTTTTTGAAGATAAATGATGATTTTATAATATAACAAGAGAACTTAATCAAGAGCTTTAACAACTTGCAACTGGAATTAAAGTTTCAAAATCTTGCATATTATCTTACTTATATGAAACCAATAAATTTAATTATAAATTATTGGTTTATCAATAATTTATTCATTCATTTATTCAATCAAAAAATATATAACAACGACTCCATTGCTCTCTGTTCGCCCCAATGCCACCAAACATCCCAACTCTAATAATAACAAAATTTCCGCACTGTATCGAAATGTACTATTTAATGGTAACACATCTACTCTACTCTTACATGAAAAGTGGGGATTCCATTTTTTTCTTAGAAAATCCCACAGTGTTGATTAATGTTAGATAGCTCGTCAAAAAACATGAGCTTTCTTTTATCTTTTTAGGGTTCCGTAGTCAATTAGGAACCCTTATTACAGTTGAATTTATTTTAGAACACCTATTTGGCACTTGTCTATTGATGATGAGGCTAACACATTATTGTTTTTCAAATCTAGCGATTATCCTACTAATATTGTAAAATAAATAAAAGTTTGTAAGTATGGATGGATGTTTTTTACTCTTTCACTTAAAAACTACTGAATGGATTTTAATGAAACTTTACAATACTATAGCTTATACATCAGATTAACACATAGGCTACAATTTATAAAGATATTGTGTGAATTGTCCTAATACTAATCCTGCGCAGACGAAGTCGCGGGCACCAGCCAGTGAATTGTACAAACGATTCGATCAACCGATTTTACTGGCGATTTTTTAATCGTACGTCGTTACTTCATTACTGGGGAACCTTCAAGCCTACTAATATCTAAATTACTTTATAAGCAAATAATTAATATGATAGTCAATAGAAGAAATTTAATATATATTAATATCAGAGTATTGCTACTGATTCTAGGAAGTCCCCATGACACATCAGTAGCTCGGTAGCTTACAGCAATCATTTTAACCGATCTGTCATCACCATAAGTAACGGAAAAGGAAGGAAATTTCAGATCTCAGGAAATATGTAAATAATAAATTAAGAAAATATTACAGCACGGCTAGCACAAGACTGCGCGCGAGCTAGCTCACGCGCGAGATAGACTCTTCGTCCTTTTCTAATTGGTACACACAGAAAAAGACGGATAGTCTATGTCGCGCGTGAGCAACTTCATGGGCAACTACGAAACCCTACACTGAGCATGCCCCGACATGCTCTTGGCCGATTTTTTGATTTAGTTATTGGTTTGCGTGATACTAGTTTTTAAAGTGTTAGCACTAGCATAACTAAATAAGTAAATATAAGTTTTCGATGTTTTAAATCCTAATAATGTCACGGGTGGACAGCTACGGAACCCTACATTGCGCGTGGTGCGTTTCGACTCGCACTATGCCGCTTTTTAACCGACTTCAAGATTTCAAAAGAGGAGGTTATCAATTCGGTTGTATGTTTTTTTTTTTTTTTAATGTTTGTTTCTCCATAACTCCGTCATTTCTTAACCGATTTGAAAAATTCTTTTTTTGATTGTATGTATATATATCCAAGTTGGTCCCGTTTTTGTCAAAAGGCAGTTCTGATGATGGGATCCATGAGGAATTGAGGGAACTCCTCAAATCTTTAAGGCAAACATATAGTGATTTTTGTGTTTTTATCAACAAATCAAGCATTTGCATACAAAAATGTGACATTGGATGAAGTGGAACTGCTGATGATGATCAGAACAGAACTCTTCAACGACGAAAAGTTCACGTTTGGCGATTTGTCCTCCTAGCTGTGTTTGTTAAGCAAGTTCTTTTTTCAAGATTAATTTTTGTCATGCTCGAGTTCTGATGATGGGATCCATGAGGAATTGAGGGCACTCCTCAAATCTTAAAGGCAAACATATAGTGATTTTTGTGTTTTTATCAACAAATCGAGCATTATCATACAAAAATGTGACATTTGATGAAGTGGAACTGCTGATGATGATCAGAACAGAACTCTTCAACGACAAAAAGTTCACGTTTGGCGATTTGTCCTTCTAGCTGTGTTTGTTAAGCAAGTTCTATATTCACGATTGATTTTTGTCATGCTCGAGTTCTGATGACGGGATCCATTAGGAATCGAGGAAACTCCTCAAATGTGAAAGACACACAAATAGTGATTTTAGTATTTTCATGAACTAATCAAACATTTTCATTCATAAAAGTGACATTTGATGAAGTGGAACTGCTGATGATGATCAGAACGGAACTCTTCAACGACGCGTAGTTCACGTTTGGCGATTTGTTCTCTTCGTTTTGTTTGTCAAGCAAGCAAGGTTTTTCCATGATTTCATGAGGAATTGAGGGTACTTAGTCTTCTACCATTACTTATATAAACATACTTATAGCCATTTTTGTATTTTATTGTATGGAATCTAAGAGTGCACCATCTAAGATTAATAATCTTTCACCGGACTCCCCCATTGAAGTCGGTTTTTTTTCTTAAAAATTATGTTAACTTTTTATAATATTTCTTTTTTTTTTTTATTCAGTGTTCCTATTTGCATTAATGTATGGCCCATCTTGTTTATTTTAAGTTTCACAGTTTTTTTTATATTAAGTCTAGTTAGGTACTTAACCTTTTTTGCTCCTGGCATAGTATCATACTTCGTTATATTATTTATGTCAAGTATTGCTAATAAGCTAGTGGTGACAAAGCCAGCGTATCCGCATGCGCTATGTGGGCGCTGCCCCGCAATAAACAATCGACTCCTAATAAAATACGTAATGAAATAGGACAGCTAATTAATGTACTTAAAATTTTATCGCTACGGTAATATTAGATATTAGTATATTACTTATTTCTCACATTTTGTCAGATATTGCATGTATCCAAAATCCAGTACTGAGCTAACCATTAACAGGGGGCGCTGCGTAAATTAACTTAATTTTAACAAGTAACTACCTAACTTCGTGGTCCACCGATTCCCAACACGCGCGGGCCATTCGCTTAGAAAAACCGGGCAGATATGCGATTCACAACCTGCATCGACTCACCTCACAGCTCACTCCTAATATATACTTATAGACTTCAAAACTAGTGATCACCATTAATAATCGCAGTTTAGGCTTTTACTGGTTGGTCAGAGAGTGGTCAGTAAGCTTAGTGAATACTTGCCCAGCAATAGTTACCCACGATGATGTACAAGTGTGCATGTGTTTCAAATCACTGCGCAATTATCTGCGTCATTATTATACATACAAATGCTTATACCTAAGGATAATTTACGTCTGATAGTCAGTTTTCTGTACTGACGATGGTCGACCATGAAATCTTGTACGAGGCAAGGTTTGCTGTGCTCGGATGCATTTGTAGCCAGTTATAATCGTTCGTTACAAGTTGATTAAGCAGAATCAAACCAATACAGACATGAATCCTACTAAGATGTAGCAATATGCGTATAGTGTGTGGTCTCTAATAGGAGCAATAAATTAAATGATACATACACTATTGAGCTGTCTAGCAATTAGTTCCAAATGGTTTCAATTGAAAAAAGTTTTTCTTTGGTTTTTTTTTTATCCAAAATACGTGTACTTTTTTGTTCTACTGGAGTGATATTACTATTTATTAAAAAAAACCCAAAAATATCCTTTTAACAAAAATTTTGACAACGATTATGATTCATAACTTGAAACAACCTCAAAATCAGCATTACTGCCGCGCTTATAATCTCTGGGTGCCAGGTCATAACTTTAGATCAAACATTTTCCCAATTGAGAAGAGATATTTTTTTTGGACACATGAGGTTACTGCAGATGCTCTAAGGAAGCGTCCTTCAAATTTATTGCTACTATTACTGGCCACATCCGCTATACATTATAAGTAAACGAATCCGGGGTGTTATTCACAGGAATGATAGTTTGTGAAATTGCGGTCGATGGAGAAAAGTGGATGAGGTTATGTATTTGGGGACTTTGTTCACAAGAGAAGGAATTAAGCATGAGGGAGATATTGAAAGGAGAGTGATAGCTGGGAATCGATTGATTAGTGCACTTCACGCCTTTATGAGAGGTTTGTGAATAACAGATTCTCAGCGCCCTCATTTCCACTGCATTCACTCGACTCTGATGTTTTTTCTGCCACACCCAATTTTCGCTACAATACATTAGTGTCGGCACCAACACCCCTCTATGCACAGCCAGCCGCGCTTTTACTGACACTTTCTGGCTGCTCATTGAGGATGGATTGCTCATGAAGTGCAACATTCAATCGATTCCCAGCTATCACTCTCCTTTCAATATCGCCCTCATGCTTAATGCCGTCTCTTGTGGACAAAGTTCCCAAATACATAACCTCATCCACTTTTCTTCATCGACCGCAATTTCACAAACTGTCATACTTTCATCTCTTTAAAATATCATCCCTTTCGTCTAGCTTACATTCATTTTCATTATTTTTCTCGTAATAGAGCCATGCATGCTTCATGCTTCCATAGCTTCTCAGCCGGCGACGCTAATAAAACATAAAACCTGGTGATCTGTAAATCTACATAATATTATAATTGACTAATTTGTAAAACTTTGCTCAAATAATAAAAACTCTTTACGTCGGGCTGACGACAGAGTAAAAAAAAATTAAATAAGTTTTCTATATAAAGAAGCACTAGTGCGGAAAAGTGGTCTTTTCCACCCATTTCGGCTGCTTAGAAAAAGCACTTTTCAAGCACATCCATTGAAAAAAATTGCTATTTCTTTGAGCAAATTCCCAAATTTATTACTTGCATCACACTTTGATAGTAAATAAATAAATAAATTTAAATAAACAATTACTTTTTTTAATTTTTTGATTAACAATTACTTTGAAATGTGAACTTACAATTAAATTGTATTTTTTAGTCTAGTTCCAGATTTAGGTTATATTGTAAAATTAGTGAAACAAGTAGAGGATTTAGAAATGGATACACCACCAGAGATATGTGCCATGCCAAGGTATTGCAAGTAATAGTTTCGCCGGAAAATTCCACTGAAATAGTTATTTGTTATGCAAGACTGCAAAGTTGTTGTTTGGCGCGAGTGCTTGTATTGAGAACCGAGCTAGCGAGGGATTCTAATATCAATTCTGAGCGTAGCGAGGCTTTCAAGGCACGAGATGCCAAACCACTTTGCTGCCGAACGAAGCACACAACTTTTCCCCTCATTATCACGAGGAAAATTGTTCATTTGTAATGCTAGTCGTATGTAAGTTCTACTCATTTTCAATAAACATTTTGTTAGAAACAAAGCAATGCATAAATTCTTAAAATAAATGCATGAAATAGTTTCTATTCCTATATTAAAATGAGTCATATTATTTGTAGTAATAGTCACGGGTAACATAAAGCTCTAATAAACATGCATACATCACTATTTCCACTAATTTCACAGACATTAAAATTCAAATATGAATATCTTCTGCACTGAAACTTTTAATTTAGGTTTTAGTTTTAGGTTTTTAATAGATAATTGAATGTAGGTATCAGACTTTTTTTAACTTAACTTTTTAAACGGTGCGTTCCGAATTTGCACGAAGCGTAAAATTATGAAATAGAAAACTAGTGGTTCGACAAAAAAAATATATTTAACTATCGAACCTGCTCACAAAATTCCAAGAGAATCGGTTGAGAAATGCGACCAGTATAGAAGAGAACATCCGGACAGACAGACAGAAATACGAAATATTTTTTGTCGACAGCTGAAACTTAGACGCTTCGGTCGCTTGGTCAATTAAACACTTTTTAAAGGAGCGTAGGGCGCTGGCTGTAAGAAGCAACATGCTGGCCCGTAGGTTTGCCCGTTGTACAAGTGATGTTAAAATCACGTTGTTCAATGCATTTTGCCAAACATTTTATACGGGTAGCTTATGGGTTAGATTTACGCAACGAGCTTACAGCGCCCTGCGCGTTCTCTACAATAATTCCTTCAGAATGCTGATGGGAATACCCTGGAGATGCAGCGCTATAGGTATGTTCGTGAGCGCGTTTCACGCTATCATGCGCAAGAAGTACGCGTCGCTGCAGCAGCTACTGAGGGGTAGTCGCAACAGTATTTTGAAAGTGATAGCGGACAGAATATGTGAGTGTCACATTCAAAAATGTTGGGTCCAGGGTCTCAGGGGTTTTGTGACAGACGACAAGTAGGTAATTAGTTTTAAATTACTCGTAGTTTTTAGTTTAATTTTATTTCATTTTGTATTGTTGTTTGGCACCTATGGACCTTAGTTATCGGAAATAAACGATTACTATTATTATTATCTCTGTAATCTCTGTATTTATTTTCTTACTTAAGCTAGGTTTTTTTTACAATAACTTTATAAAAGTAAAATATATAAACATACATATAAAATATAAAAGCATTATAAAAAACCTAACCAAGGGCGCCGCCGGCAGCGAGGCAGGGCCTAAGCTACCGGTGGTTAGGGCGACAGAAAGAGAAACCTCCGGACTAACCCAGCCATCTAACAAGAGTCTCCTGAGATATTGGTCGAGACTCTTCGCTATTAGACCGTTCGCAGAGACGATTATCGGGACAATGATCGTTGAATTAACATCCCACATGGCGGTTACCTCGTGTGATTTGTCCTTTTCAGCCTTCACGAGGTTCTCGTCATGGGGGATGGTTCCTTACTCTTCCTTATTATTATTATTCTCCTGATTTATTTCTTTCTCTTAAGCTAGATTTTTTACAATAACTTTATAAAAGTAAAATATATAAACATACATACAAAATATAAAAGCATTATAAAAAAACCTAACCTAGGGTGCCACCGGCAGCGAGGCAGGGCCTAAGCTACCCGTGGTTAGGGCGACAGAGAGAGAAACCTCCGGACTATCCGCGCCGTGTCCAGGAGTACCGCCTTCTGTATCTGACCCTTGACCCAGCCATCTAACGAGAGTCTCTTGAGATGTTGGTCGAGACTCTTCGCTATTAGACCGTTCGCAGAGACGACTATCGGGACAATGATCGTTGAATCAACATCCCACATGGCGGTTACCTCGTGTGCCAAGTCTAGGTACTTGCTGGATTTGTCCTTCTCAGCCTTCACGAGATTCTCGTCATGGGGGATGGTGATGTAAACGAGTACTGCCTGGCGCTTCAATCGATCCGTCAGCACGATATCAGGCTTGTTGGCTACAATAGTCCTGTCCGTGATGACAGATTGATCCCAATAGAGCATTGCACGACCATTCTCGATAACTGGCGCAGGTGTGTACTTATAGTACGGAATTTCGAAGTCCACAAGACCGTATAGAAGAGCAAGCTGCTGGTGAATAATCATGGCCACCAAGTTATGTCTGTGCAAGTACTCGCCGTTAGCAAGATGACTACAACCGGAAATTATTATTATTATTATTAAAAACTACGTCGTCTACAACAGCAGTCGTTAAGCCAAGTTAGAGGCCTTCGGGCGGCTTGAGAACTTCTAACAGTCAAGTAGCCCACTCACTTGACAAGGGGGGCCGGAGTTGCACACGTCCGTAGGGAGTACCCATCGTTACCCTACACGTGACCCCTGGGTGGTGCTAAAAGTGCAACAAAAACTGGCAACCGTACTTGTCTTCTCGAAGATTTTACGGTTCGTAAATACATGCCATACGATTAAATAAATAATAACCAATGATTATATTATATTTTTCAACACCTAATTTACATTAAAAAGTTTGAAGTCATGATGATAGTGTATCACGTCCGGATTTCAGAATCTCTTTATCGGCTAGCTATTAGAGTTTAGATTTTGATCGATAAAGTAAGACTTTACGAACTGGTGAGGTAAAAAATATATTGCCGTTTATGAAAATAGCTATTTACGACACAAGGGTTGTAAAATAAAGAAAGGCTGATACCGCAGATGTTTAAGGCCCGAGCCGCAGGCGAGGGTCATCAATATGCGAGAAAGGGCTTTCTGTTTTACGACCCGTGTTTTGTACACAATTTTACGTCACCACTTGGCCAAAAAGTGGGTTTGGAATTTTCGGAAAAACGCGCTTTTTGGCAAAAGACATTTTTACTATGGGGTCTATGGGAGGCCTTTAAAAATAGTATATGGGTTTCTAAACACTTTTCAAGAACAAAGCTGTAATAAGTATGACATAATTTGGAAATTAAAGGAAGCCCATTCATTTTCAAACAATAAAGTATAAAATTGTGAAAAAAATTGAGGCGGCGTACATAAATAAATAAATACTTTTAGCAATATTTGGTTTGGACAAGATAAGTCAACCAGCTCTTAATTTATCGCGGCAAATCTGCCTCGCCCAAGCAAAAAGACGTAAGTGCCGTGAGTTTCCTATGGGCACACTATCTTTATGTATCCACAGTATAGAACAATGGTTTTAAATTAGGTACGGAACCTTTCCTTGTTCTTGGTCCGACATGCACTTGGACGCTTTTTAATAGCTCATGTTTACGAAAATACGTTTCTGGTCATCCAGCCAAGTCAATAAATATGTGCAATTCTAGTATATTACCGTATTATGTATACCTATGGTTAAAGTTCATAGATTCGGTAAAAATATCTAACGTAACTCTTTGGTGATTAGGTATGGTGTGGAAAGTAAATTTACAAGAAAGTATAAGTAATAAGTCCTAATTCTCTAAAACGAACTTGGCGCTCGCTAAACGGCTACAAAAAGTATGTTTTTAAGAAGTCTCTTTACCACTTACAAGGAAAGTGGCTAAGAAAACCGATCTCTAATATTTTTTTCGATGTTCAGTTATACGATTGTCAATGTTCACTTATTTGTTAAGGAAAGGAAAAATATTCAATAAATACGAGTATAAGCTTGAGCGATAGGTACTTAAGAATTGTTAAGCAGTGCTATATATTATGAGATGAGAAGAATTTTCCGCCCTCGTGGAAACTCAGTGAGATCAGTGACGGGTGTAGGAGTGAAATTGAAAAGCATTCGAGGGAAACATTAAATATTTACAGTTGATTGCATGCCGCTTCGGAATTATTAAATGTGTATCTATTGCAAAAGATACCAGCGCGGAGTCAATGTGGCACATACATATCGCATATCAATTTGTCTTCAATGTGTTTTGCATGTTAGCTCGGCACGCGAGGAAACGAAAATGCGAAACTTACTGAAGTTGAATGGTTTTGTTAACTTAATATCTACAGAAAGAAATCGGAGACGCAATCAGAAACACTTCTCTAACTCTACGCTAAGGCTGGTTGTTTAACTTATGGCACACGCATGACCACATTGTATTAGATACTTTACGTTCTGACAATGATTTGAAAACTAATCCTCAATACTAATACATCTAGAACCTAAGTAAAGTATGTACCTTGTTTATTAAGTTTATATTATCATATCTAGTCATTTCTGATCACGTCTCAGATGTTGTCCCGTACGTAAGTAATAAGTACGTTTCTAATATCTTACCCCATTACCGAAATGCATTCAAGGATTCTTGTTATTGTATGTATACTAATTATAAAACACTTAATAGCTACCCTATTAGATATTACTATCTACCAAAAAATACCACCTAATCCTTCATAAACTCCATCTCATAGGATCTGAAGTTTTGAACAAAGTTACTCCAGCGATCAAAGTATGCTTTGATTAGTTACGGTGCGAAGTTTTGATAACGGTTCGAAACTTAACTTAAACCACGTTGGAAGCAGGTTTTAATAAATTATATATATCGTCCTTTGGTGTGCATCTTTTTAATTTTATTTGCTGTATCATAGTTTTCAACGGACTTCCAAAATTGGTAGATTTTAATGATTTACGTAAATACGTTTTTTCCTATTTGCAATATTTGCGAAACGCTATTTTTCACAACAGCAATTCATTTGTGAAGAATACTTCACATTCCGTATTTTTCAACAAAAGACTTTTTTCCTATTACTTTAACGACATAATATTTTTAGTTCCTTTGTATTTTTACAATTATTCTGTATATAGAGTAACCTTTGCGAGGTCAATGTCCTTAGGGATTGGTCGTTAGCGTAGGAACAAGAAGTCAATCATTCTGTATACTTATTTATTATATATTTTGTCTCACACTCCCATAGTAAAATGAAATCTTACATCAATGAAATGCTTGTTTGTTTGAAAAGAACCGAACAGTAAACTTTGTTCAAAAAAATTAGTGTTTGGTTCACATATGATTACATATGTACAAACTATACATACATAGTTAAGGTACATAGATCAGTTCCTATTATTAGATAATCTCGTGTGTTGTACGTATTATTTACCATCGCTATTGAAGTATTTACATTACAAATAAGCATAGGCATGTAGGTATATAAAAAATACTAAGTAGTTATGCATTTCTGGTGAACATAACCTTAAGACACGTGTGTTGTGGATCTTGTGGGTGGAGTGCGAACTTGTCATGGCATGATGTCATAGATCATTACCTCAACGCTTTTTAATCTTGGTCAACACAATTACTTGGAAAAGGTTGGTGTCTGACCGAGTAAGGTTTCAGAGATACACTCTACTATTTTGGTTTGTTATGCAAGACACAAATGACTCGCACGTAACTTGTTTAGTTCATTCATTGTGTGACATGACTGTTACAAAACTGGATTCTGTAGTTTTATTTTATGTACTTATTACCAATATGCTTTGCAAATACAGTAAATAATATTTATAAATAAATTGGCAATCATCCTTGGTGTTTTCAAGCGTACTAATGGCACGATAACTTCAAGTTATACTCACGTTTACGCTGTTTACCTCGTTTATTTACTTCCATAGTTGCATCACTGGTTTCGTGTTGACACTTCACTAGACTTCACTGCTTGTTCGCGTGTTTTGTTTGGTATTTGGCGATAGAGTAGGCACTGATCAGTTGGTGTGGCTAGTGCACATAATCATTCGCGCTGGTCGCGGGCGAGGCACTGGTATGGCGCGGCGCGGAGGCAGCAGGTTGCGCGGGAGTGCCGCCCCCCTCCGCGGCGCAAGGCTGCCCGTGCCCCGGCGCCGGCACGCCGACCCATTCCAACTGTAACGACAAACTGTCCATTTAAGTCTTTGGACATGGTTGAGGGCCGCAGCGACCATATGGTCTCAAGCATGAACGGTTTAATGACAAATTCTAGTGAGAAAGGGTCATGCACATGTATACCACCTACCTATAATATATTATATCAGTGTAAAGGTGCCAGTGTTTAACATTGCCGTAATAAGTACTTGGCATATTCAAACCAAGAAGCTGTACAGTAGGCTATAGGGTCTCAATAATTGTAATTAAGGTTTACATAGGGACCTTTACCATATATGCATACTCTATGTACAGTGTTTATACTAACTACGTAAGTACTCCTACGTTTATCAATAATTTAATAACCTGTTTCCTAGCTACTATAAATCGGTGTATTTACATTCATTTCATTTATGGCCCTTTTCTACGCAATGGGAAATTCTACACTTTTATGCTATGTAAATACCTATAATTTTTTGAGGAGACATCATTTTTGATCGTTTGAAAATGAGAAGGTACGACATATGATACAATATATGATATAAAATAAAAAAAGAAATATTTTTAAAATCTAGTTTTTATTTAAATGCTCTCAAATTAACTTGTCCTTCAAATAAAACTTTTACTACCTATCAACTCATAACGCCGTTAGTGTCATTGTCATTCTCATTAGTTCCTTACACCATTTATATGATATAAATTGTTGTTGTTATTTATATTATAAGTATATATGGTATAAATTATTGTTTGTGTATTGTTGTTGTTGTTGTATTGTGTATTGTTATGATTTAAGTACCTACACGTAGTATTTACTTGGGTTAGTATAAAAATTAAAATCTATCTGACAAGTTATATACCTAATTACTTGTTTGTCTACAATACTTTACTATTTTTTTACCGACTTCAATAGAAGGAAGTAGGTACTCAGTTCGTCTGCATGTTTGCTTGTTATTTTTTTTTATATATCCCCGATAACTTTTGATCACGTAGGCCGATTTAGATATTTCTTTTTTGTTTTAATGCAGGTTGTCAATTGTTTGTTTGCTTGTCCTTTTTTTAATGTATGTATGTTCCCCGATAACTCTTGACCACGTTGGCCGATTTTGATCTGCTGGCTGGCCCTGATCGAATATACAACGAGTTTATAAAGAGCCGGTTTGCGACCTGGACGTAGTTGCGTCGATCAGGTGCTGGCACTTACCACACACATAGAATAAGAATAGAATAAGAATAATTTATTAAAAACTCATTTTACAATTATGTTATTAGAGCCTAAACTTATCTATAGAGAACAAATATCACATAGAAGATGGGTTAGAAAAACAGCTCAAATCCACAGCGGTTTTTATCGATCTCACAGCCGCCTACGCCACTGTGTGGAGACATGGACTCATCTTCAAACTCCTATCAGTCAGCAAGGAAATAGCAGCTCTCGTAGCTAATATGTTGAGCGAGAGACAATTTGAGGTGTACCTGGGTGATGTTCAAAGCAAGCGCAGGAAACTAAACAACGGTTTGCCTCAGGGGTCAGTACCCGTTCCCCTTCTTTTTAACCTGTATATCCACGACTTACCTGAGACCTCAGCTAGAAAGTTTATATACGCTGATGACATAGCGCTAGTAACTCGGAGCCGGGGGTTCCAAGAAGCGGAGGAAATCCGCTGACCTAAACACCATGCCGAAATTCTTTTCCGCCTGGAGACTCATACCTAGTCCTAGTAAAACAGAGGTCACGTGCTTCCATATTAACAACAAGCATGCCGACTGCCAGCCTAGTGTTAAACTCCAGGGTGTGAATCTTAAATTCAATGCTTACCCAAAATACCTTGGCATCATTCTTTGCCACACGCAACAACATCTTGCATAAACTCAGCGGTACATCATGGGGCGCATCGGCCGACGTCCTTTGAACTACTGCACTCAGCATTGTGTACTCTGCAGCAGAATACTGCGCGCCTATGGTGCCTATGGTGTGAATGCGCGCACGTACAAAAAGTCGACAAGAGGCAGAATGATGTAATGAGATGCGTTTAAATCCACAAAGTCCTACTGGTTACCCGTGCTGAGTCACATTGCTCTTCCTCACTTACGGAGGAAACACGCGCCACTTTGGGAAGCCGAAAAGTTAACGAACCGACCCGATTTGCCTGGCCATAGCGAATTTCTTGGTCCACCACCACAACGACTTAAATCACGCCGGCCAACGAGTGTAACTGCGAGAGAGTTAAGAGCCAATGGCTTCCAACTGGACCAATCCTGGAAGGATCTTTCCGGACCCTACTCAAAAGCCAAGGGGCTTCTCTTTGCAGAGGAAACACTGGTCTCAACCGAATTCGCATCACAGGCGACGGTAGGTGCAACTTTTTAAAGTACAAGTGGGGATGGAACGAAAGCCCGTTATGCGACTGCAGTGTTGAAGACCAAACGGCGCAGCATATTGTGGAGCGCTGTCCGAAACGGCGCTACCAGGGCGACCCGGAGGAGCTCTATATGAATGTGACACCTGACGCTGTTGACTGGCTGTGCAACCTGGACTTATAATTAATAGATTTAGTCTTTAAATGCCATACGATTAAATAAATAAACGGAAACCACAAATTGTGGCATAGCAAGTACCAAATTGGAGTCGGTTTTCTTTTGTATAAATTATTATTTTTTTACTTTTAGTAAGTGTATTTAATTTAAGACTTGTTTTGAAAAAAAAAAAATTAAAATTTATTTTATTCTTTATAGCAAAGGACTATGCATCAAAATGGACCAAAAACCAACAGAGCTGAGAGTTAGGTCATTATGTCATTAATAAGGTTTTTAAATCTACTATTAGCTCGTATTCACTCTCGACCAAACAATAAATTGCGCCAAAATGGTCCTAAAAACAACAAAGCTGAGAATTAGGTCAATAAATAGATCTTTAAATCTACTATAAGCATCGTATTCACTTTTACTAAAATATGAATATCTCAGCTCTGCAATGGAACTGAACTTGGTGCCCATGTAATGGAATGAAGTACACGTAAATACCTATTTAATGACATAACTCTTTGCTCTGTTGATTTTTAGTCCACCTTCCATACATAGTTGCCCAATGGTCTTTTATTTTTAACTTGCATTCGTATTCTCAGCAAGTTTTATCATTTGATACCCATACTGCAAGAACGCATTAAAATAGGTCATTATTCTTAATCTTATATGTGCCTACTGTGCCTTTGCGAAAGGGCAAGTAAAATAAGTACCTCCGTCAAAGAATTCCTACGAACATTACGTACACATCCGTTTCTTCATACAGAGTACAAAATTTATTAATGTTTGTTGTGCCATCTGAACGTAAGTAGGTAGGAAAATGTTTTGGTAATTGTGGGCATAAATTATTAATATACAACCCTTAACAAACGCGTGTTTGCTATCTGTGGAAGAGTTAAATTGGATTCGAGGGTCACAGAAGGTTTAATTTCATGCGGGTTTTGTTAGCGAAACCGCTGCGGAACTTCCTGCATTGATGTAGATGTTGATTTTAAATTCTTGTCAGTAACTGAGAAACCCATACCAGAGGGACCCAAAGCCGAGTTATTATTACATTTTGTCATCGTCCATTGCTTTCCCAGGCGCCTCTATTCCTTTCTCTGGGTTGGTAGGCAAATAGCAGTCGTTCACGTAAACTATTGGACACACCAGGAACATGCTAGGCGGTTGATGATTGCAATGCCCGGCTCCCGCAGTAAACGCACTCCAAGTATTTAGGTATCGTCAAGCGAGAGCGACACAGGAAGCTTCATCTTATTGTAATAACAATCATTTTCAATGGAACAGCAGGGTCTTGACATCACCTGGCCTACGGATCAAAGATTCTGCTTACTTTACATTTCCATATTTATTCCGTCGGAAAAAATGGCTGATTAAGACATATAAATATATTATACGGGCGCAGCGTAAGTAGGCCTCCTACAAGGTAGAGTGATGACCTGCTAAAGGTTCTGGGAGTCTGGATCAGTAATTGTGGCACTCTTTGGCGGAGCCCTATATCCAGCAGTGGACGTCCTTCGCCTTCGGCTGACACGAGTATGGTGATGATGGAATCGCTTGTTAGTATTTAATTAATGTTTAAGTTGTTATTCATCTTACGAGTATCTTGACAAGCTTATGCATAATGTTACCTACCACATGAATGATTTGGTCGTCTAGCTTATTACATGAAAAAGAGGAAATTCTGATTTGGTATTCGTAATAAGTGACCGTGGGGCCCGAGCCGAATTACAATTTCTTTTGCAAAGTCGCTGCAGCACTGCGCAACACTGGGACATAAATAAAACTGCAGAGAAATAATAAGTTTGTATGAATCATACAAAAAACAAAAAAAATATACAATTTTACACAAGGAAACCAATTTCTGCGTAAAATTCATATCTTTAGAAAATTCATCATCCTCCTAGCGTTATTCCCAGTACAGGTGCATTCTGAAGGATGCCTGGGGTCCGCTACCCCATCCCAAGAATTGGCGCAGGCACTAGTTTTTACGGAAGCGACTGCCATCTGACCTTCCAACCCGAGGGGGAAACTAGACCTTATTGGGATTGGGCTTGTCAAGTGAATGGGCAAATTGACTGTTAGAAGTTCTCAAGCCGCCCGAAGGCCTCTAACTTGGCTTAACGACTGCTATCATAGACAACAACCGGGATCAGCGGCTTAACGTGCCTTCCAAAGCACAGGAGCGTTCAGTTAGTAACCACTCAAAGCGGTCACCCATCCAAGGACTGACTTTGCCCGACATTGGTTAACCTAACATACCGCACGCGGTACGCGGGCGCCGCTGGGCCACGAGACCTCCATATCTTTAGAAAATTAATCCCTAAAAAAAAAACAAGATGGATTAAACTATTTAAGTCGACTTTGACAGTACGAGGTACTTTTACTGTCAAAGTCGGAACAGTTGTAGAGAAACTAAATACAGTACAAATATTATTTATTATGATCAAAACAATAAAACAACAATATTTATAAATTATGAACTTCAGACAAGTAGATAAAACACTATTAAGGTCTTATAACTAAGGAGCGATCTCTGCCAGACCACCGGCATCGTTTGGTACCTACTATGGTATTACATTTAATGTAATGTAGTTTTATAAATTTAGTAACATCTTTATTATCTTTATGTCATGGGACATTCTACTCTTATTAAAAAATCTGACTTGGCTAGATTTTTCGGGTGAATAGGTACGGCCAACTATTAATTGTGATTGTTATCCTCGCATCATTACAATACATGAAATAAATAAACATTGAAAATCTTATATAAATCAACCTAGTGCGAACTTAAACAAAGCCTGTCCTATGGGCAGTATGGGCATTGGGCACTATAATATAATATACTAGGCGACGATATATAAATACTTTATATACGTAGAAAACATCCAAGACTCAGGAACGATTAATATTCGCACTTATTATTATTATCACACAAATATATGTATGCCCAAGTTTTGCATTTTCTGCTTCTGGATTGATCTTAACCTAAAGTGAATAGCTTTCTTAAATTATCATACCTTAACTTCGAGACACTTATTTAACTTATACTAGATCGTTGCCAACGACATACCTACTCTGCATTATACTCAAACTCAAAGATTAAAGTTGATGAATAAAAACATGCAGTTACATTTTAAAATAGGTAGCCAATAACATAACAAGTCATTAATTCATTAAAAGCACTGGAAAACGTTATGCATGACAGAAACTGTGATCTTACTCGTACAACGTCAAAATTCGTTCAAAATTACGAAAACCTATTGGACGCGCTTTCCGTTTTAGACAGGTTCTACTCAACGTATTTTATATCGATAATTAACGATTATACCCTCACCCCTATTTTTTTCCAAATTCTAACTCTCACTTCCAAATAGGTGTGCCACCACAGACTTTCATAGTAATCTAAATATATAAAAGAAGAAACTGACTGACTGACTGACTGACATATCAACGCACAGCCCAAACCGCTGGTCCTAGAGATTCCAAATTTGGCACGTAGGTTCCTTATAAGGTCTAGGGGTGCACTAAGAAAGGATTTTTCAAAATTCAACCCCTAAAGGGGTGAAATGGGGGTCCGAAGTTTGTATGGGGAAACAAGATTAGTTGGACTATTTTATTCGAAACTTCACAGGAGTATTTCTAACGATAAATGAGTAAATACGTGTTTCAGATTTTTTGAGAAATCAACCCCTAAAAGGGGGAAATCTGGTGACAAATTCTGAAAATCGACATGGGTATTTTTTTTATGATATACCGGGTCGCTGATAACGAAAACAACAATGATTTTAAAATCTCACGTGGAGGACGTGAAATACCATCCCCTCTGTTGGGGTGCGAAGGGGATGAAATGTCTAAATATTAATATGGGTGTCGTTTTTATGGTTTTTTGGGACGTTAATTACGAAAATGGCATCGGTTTTGTAATTTAATATTGTGGACATGAAAAATTTTGAACAATTGTGCCAAATTTCAAGAAATAACTGACTGACTGAGAGACTGACATATCACCGCACAGCGCAAACTGGTGGTTCTAGAGATTCCAAATTTAGTATGTAGGTTCCATATAAGGTCTTGAGGTGCATTAAGAAAGGATTTTTCAAAATTCAACGCCTAAGGGGGTGAAATGGGGGTCCGAAGATTGTATGGGGAATCAAGATTAGCTGGATTATTTTATTCGAAACTTCAGAGGAGTATTTCTAACGATAAATGAGTAAACATGTGTTTCAGGTTTTTTGAGAAATCAACCCCTAAAAGGGGGAAATCTGGTGACAAATTCTGAAAATCGATATGGGTGTTGTTTCCATGGTTTATTGGGTTGCTGATTACGAAAACAACAATGATTTTAAAATCCCACGTGGAGGACGTGAAATACCATCCCCTCTGTTGGGGTCCGAGGGGGATGAAATGTCTAAATATTAATATGGGTGTCGTTTTTATGGTTTTTGGGTTAATTACGAAAATGGCATCGGTTTTGAAATTTAATATTGTGGTCATGAAAACTTTTGAAAAATTGTGCTAAATATCAAGAAATAACTGACTGACTGAGAGACTGACATATCACCGCACAGCGCAAACTGGTGGTTCGAGAGATACCAAATTTGGCATGTAAGTTCCTTATAAGGTCTAAAGGTGCATGAAGTGCCGTGAGTTCCCTATGAAGATACGACCTTTTTTGATTCTATGTATTGTAGATGGTTTTATTAATCAGTGCCGTCCGATACGATTTCGACATAAATCGATATTTGAGCGTCCGAGAGGACTATTAATAGGAATCCGAGGTACCTAAACTTTGAATAAAGTAACGGCCATATTGATTTCCTTCATTTCCTTCCCGATTTCGTTCAAAATCGATATCTGAGCGTCCGAGAGGTCCCTAATACGACTCCGAGGTAAAATGTGGAAAAAGTCGCAGTCATTGAATTCTTTTTTTTTCGTCCGGATTTCGATCAAAATCGATATCTGAGCGTCCGAGAGGTCTCTTAATACGAATCCGAGGTAAAATTAGTGCAAGTGGCGGCCATATTGATTTTCTTCATTTTCGTCCCGATTTCGTTCAAAATCGATATCTGAGTGTCCGAGAGGTCTCTTAATACGAATCCGAGGTAAAATTTGTGAAAGTGGCGGCCATATTGATTTTCTTTTTTTCGTCCCGATTTCGTTCAAAATCGATATCTGAGCGTCCGAGAGAATTCTTAATACGAATCCGAGGTAAAATTTGGAAAAAGTGGCAGCATATTGATTTTCTCCATTTCCAACCCGATTTCGTTCAAAATCGATATCTGAGCGTCCTAGAGGTCCCCTAATACGAATTTGAGGTAAAATTTGAAAAAAGTTGCGGCCATATTGATTTTCTTCATTTTCATCCCGATTTCGTTCAAAATTGATATCTGAGTGTCCGAGAGGTCTCTTAATACGAATCCGAGGTAAAATTTGTGAAAGTGGCGGCCATATTGATTTTCTTTTTTTTCGTCCCGATTTCGTTCAAAATCGATATCTGAGCATCCGAGAGGTCTCTTAATGCGAATCTGAGGTAAAATTTGGCACTCCATTCATACCTATATGCAAAAAAGTTTAATGTTACTATATAGGCGTGTGGGGTATCTATGGATTTGCTTTTAAAAACGACATAGAGGTTTCGATATTTTTTCCATTTAAATCAACCTTCAATTCTTTTTTAATCGTATGGCATTTAATTACGAATCGTGAGATTTTCGAGAAGACTAGTACGATACAGGATCATCCTAGTTCTGGCAACTGTAATAATGTATGAACTGTGTAATACAGCAAGCACATTGTTAACACAAGTAATATGGTTTTCAATAAATACATTTATTATTATTATATTTTTGATCGCTTTGCACACTATAGGTACAGGCAAAGCGAAACAGAAATCGAGTTCCAAAATAAGGCACAGGGCTTATTATAGAACTGGATTGTAAAATGAGTCAAGTAAGAAATAGTAGATTACCTACAAGAATAGAACCTTGCATCGAAAGACACAATTGCATCTCTAAAACTCCGGCATATCGGATAATAGATAGATCTTGTGTGGATTACTAGATTAACTAGATGCAAGCGAAAAAACTCAATCGTCAAGTCAATCGCTTCGACGATAAATAAAACTAAAGGCGAGATGTACTTCTTTAGACATTCCAGAAAAATCCTAATACCAGCTTTTCAAAATACAGCTGAAGACAACATGTGTGATTTAAAAAGTGTTTTCGTTTCAATTCTGAGGTTCATCAGGGCCTCTCTTGTTCACTGGCTGCCTTTGTTGCGAACAATTGTTTTGTAAAGCAGAATACACAAACAAAGCTTGCTTATCCAAACGCAGAGAGTCGAAATATTATGTGTAGGTATAAAATGTGCACAAAACGCTAGTTACTCTTAGTGTTTTCTATTCACCGTGTTTTCTTCAATAATACGTGATAGATACCTATCGAGCTTTTTTGTGGTTTAATTATAGAAAAGGAAGCCTTATAGTTTCGCCGTGTTCGTCCGTCCGGCTGCGGCTTAGTTCAGTTGACCTTCACTACTATTTGACATGATTTAACAAACATCATCAAAATCATCATTAAAAAAAACATTTTTGGGAGTAAGTACTTCCCCTACTTTGTAAAATCCATGGTGATTTTGGTAAGTGGTTGAAAAATATTATTCGTCTACAGGGGTTTTTATTGAATTCCGTTAATTGCGAGGGCACATTCCTGAGATGAAATAAAGTAATCTTCTTTAAGACACTAGTATCCCAATCCGTACCATTCAAAGATATTCAAAAATTATATTTCGTTAATTAACACCCCTAGTATATTATATTATAAAACATCCTTTACAAATAAACAACGTTGACGTGCGTCATGTGCGGTGTCATTTGTATTCCGAATATTGTCATACTTGACATTAACTTTTGCTTAACTCCTTAACTCTTAAGGCCGTTTTCCATTCACCCTTGGTGATCAAATTGATTATTTTGTATGAAAATGAAAAAAATATTTTTTTCTTGAACTTTGAAAAACTAAATATGCTCCGCTATGGCTATACACGGCTATATGCTAGAAGGAAAGTAAATCAATAAAAACACCCTGTATAATTATTTTCGATTCATAAATCCATTTGCGTTATGTTAGGCTGCCAATTTATGTAAATAAATCACGGCGGTAGTATGTATACAGTGAATAGAAAATATTGACACACCTAAAAGTCCATATTACTACGGAATACTAGTCGGTCTCCTCGGAAAAGCAAACTTTCGTACAATTTCCAATGAAGATTGGGGCGGTAGGTACCTACTTAGACTGGAGCGCTCGTGGCCCAGCGGCGCCCGCGTACCGGGTGCGTTATGCGATGTTAAGCAATGTGGGGGCAGGTCAGTTTGGGTGACCGCTTTGAGTGGTTACTAACTGAGCGCTCCCGTGCTTTGAGAGGCACGTTAAGCCGTTGATCCCGGTTGTTGTCTACGACAGCAGTCGTTAAGCCAGGTTAGAGACCTTCGGGCGGCTTGAAAACTTCTAACAGTCAAGTTACCCACTCACTTGACAACCCCTTGTCGACCCCCCGGTCGAAGTTAAACTAAATATAGGTCGATTCACAAGAGCTGGCGCGGAAAACGTATGAAACTGTCAATAATTTCATAGACATTCCGCGCCAGCTCTTGTGAATTGACCTATACGTCCGTAGGGAGTACCCACCGTTACCCTACACGTGACCCCTGGGTGGTGCTAAAAGTGCAACAAAAACTGGTACGGTTGCCTTCTCGAAGACCTCACGGTTCGAAAATAAATCACCACCACACCACATCAGCCCTAGGACGTCCACTGCTGGACATAGGCCTCCCCCAATTTCATGGGGGGTAAATGCCATAATCGCCACGCTTGGCATGCGGGTTGGCGATCGCAGTATCTCCACCGCACTCTAGGAATGCTGCTGCCCATTCCCCGGTGGTCTTGGTCGTAGTTTAAGGACATACCCGGGTCCAGTTGGAGGAGTTGGACGATCCTTAAAAATGCCGAAATGAAAGAACTGGTGACCGAACTAAATATTATAGGTGAAACCAAAGCGCATCGTTTTCGCCGGCTTGGCCACCTCGAGACGATGGGAGAAGATCGACAGGTGAAGAGAGCATACTTGAGCCGACCGACCGGACGGCGTCTTGTGGGTCGCTCCAAGTATCGCTGTAAGGATTTGGTGGACGCGCACCTGTGTGAGCTCGCAGCCGCTGCAAGCTGGCGAGAAATAGCGCACGAGTCGCACGACCGAGAAATGGCGTGCGCTTGTCTCAGGGGGGAGGCGGGGATACCTCCTATTTTATGTTTTTTATGCATGCGGTTTTATCTATGTAAACGAGGTTCATAGCTCCTCGTTTAACTTGTCTATGATAGTTATTCCGCGAGTTGTCAGTTAGGTTTTGAATTGACAAGATATGTAAAAAACTTAATGTCATATTTTAATCTAATAAAATAATTATAATAAATAGAGAATGTAACGGAATATTAGCATTAAATGTTGTTTCTCTTTTCAGGTAGTGTTCAGTTAATAGTGTACGTGATATTATACTTTATTTTTAACATTGTAATTAATAAAACATTCTCTTTTCAGAGCAACACAATTTTGTTTGTATTTCGTAGTTCCTACGATAGATAATGATATTATAAAACAACATTTCTACGGCTAATACGACATACGACAACGATGGAGAAATTGAGGTTCGAGTTCGTAGTTAAATCGAGTGAAAATCCGAAAACAAATATAATCGGCATTACTTCAATTACGGATGCCGATAAACGTGTCTTTTTAATCCCGGAAAAATTTCAACCGGTAAGACTACATGATACGATTTTAACAACACCAGCTTTTCAGAAGGTAAGAAATACCTTGCAAAGAAGACACGACAAGCGCCAAGTGTGGATTTCTGTGACACCCGAAATAAGTAAAATTTACATGGATGAAAATGGAAATATGCAATTCCAGGGATATTTGTTGGAGGAGATTACACCCGAAGTTCGGGAACAGACTCCGGCGGTTGGGATTTCAGGAGAGACATTAACAAAAATGCTGGAAAACATTGCTGGAATGAAGGACGTGTCTAAGCCTCAGAATATAAGAAGTTTAACTGAGAAATTCGTTATAGAAAAATTTGGCAGAAAAACGTCAAACGTGTGTCAATGGATGGCCAATTTTGAAACTGAGTGTAACCGATTAGGAATAGAAGAAGATTCGAAGAAGATTGAAGCTTTTAGGTTATTTTTGGAGGACTCGTGTCTCGACTGGTATAGTTCAATGCTTATAAAATTTACAGTCGACTCGGAATGGTCGATGTGGTCAAAAATATTTTGTGAAACTTATGCGGACAAAGGTTGGTCGTCAGTCAGGTATGCTATGTCTTTCAGATATATACAGGGTTCGTTACTAGAATACGCGTTAAAAAAAGAACGTCTTCTACTGGAGATAAATAAAAAAATGGACAAAACCACACTGATAGATCTTATAGCTACAGGGTTGCCCAATTATGTAGCTGACAAAATTGACAGAGAAAACTTGAGAGAGACCACAGATTTATTCAATAATCTCAGGGGTTTAGAACATTTGGTGGTAAAAAGGATTCCAGAAAAGAAAACAGTTGTTTTTGAGAATAAAATTAAGGAAATAAAATACCGACCATGCAGAATCTGTGAAAAAGAAAACAGAATAAATCGGTACCACCCCGAATCATTGTGCTGGTTCAAGAACAAAATTAGTGACAATTTAAAACGAGACCAAATAAGAACTGTTAATAATTCTCAGTTGGAGACAGAATTGAATGAAATAGATCCAAAAAACTAGAAATCCCGCCATTAATCAAAATTAACTTATTGATAAATGACACTTTAGAGGTTTTTGGCGTTTATGATTCTGGATCAAATGTATCTTTAATAAATTCTAAATTGTTGTCGTTGAATGATAATGCAATTAGGAATAATAGTAAGACTGCAAATTTAAAAACGATTAATGGCGTAAAAAAATCTATAGGGATAGTGACTTTAAAGATAAAAATCTTAAATATGGAAAATACTATAAATGTTTTTGTGATTGATGAGGAAAATTTTGACTACGATTTCTTGGTTGGATTAGATTGTATTCAAAAATTTCGCCTCACTCAAAACGAAAACTTGAAAGTTACACAAAATATTGATACTTTAAAGAATGATAATAATGAGAAGGTAGTATGTGCCGAATCTGAAACAATTCCTGACATTTCAGGTAATAGAATAAAAGAGAAAATATATAATAACGGTAAGGATGTGAGTAACTTAGTAATAAGGGAAAGTAAAACAAATAAAGAGTATAAAATAAATTTTAATGAACACATAGAGGTTGATAATTTTAATATTTTCATAAATCATCTCGACCATCAGCAACAGTCTGAAATAGAGGAATTGATAGGCAAATATACATCACTTTTTGCCAAAGATAAATACGATATAGGCACTGTAAAGGACTATGAGGCACACATAGATTTATTAATAGATAAGTATTGTTGTAAAAGACCTTATAGGTGCACTATTGAGGATAAAAGAGAAATAGAACAGCAAATATCAAAATTATTAGAAAAAAAATTAATCGAAGAGTCTTATAGTCCTTTTGCCGCGCCAGTAACATTAGCCTACAAAAAAGAAGATGGAAGAAAATCTAGATTGTGTATAGACTTTCGTGACTTAAATAAAATTGTTGTCCCTGAGTCACAACCATTTCCACTAATTGAAGATTTAATGATCAAAACTAGAGGTTGTAAGTTCTTCTCAACACTGGATATAAACTCGGCATTTTGGTCAATTCCTATGAAAATAGAAGACAGGAAAAAAACTGCGTTTGTTACTCAAGAAGGACACTTTCAATGGACATGTTTGCCGTTCGGTTTAAAGACTTCGCCGGCCATTTTTCAGAGGATATTAAGCAGCATTATAAGAAAAAATGGCTTATCCAAATTCACTGTCAATTACATAGACGATATTTTGGTATTTTCCAAAACATTTCAAGAGCACATTAGCCACTTGTCGTTGCTATTGGAAGCAATTTCAAAAGAAGGTTTCAGACTGAAATTCTCAAAATGTAACTTTGCTCAGGATTCGGTAAAATATTTAGGACACATAATCAAAAATAATACAATTACTCCGTTGAAAGATAATTTAACTGCCATAAAAGACTTTCCTATACCAAAAACACAAAAAAATGTCCGTCAGTTTTTGGGTAAAATAAACTTTTACGGGAAATACGTGCCAAATATATCTATTCTATTAGACCCTCTCCACAGTTTGCTACGAAAGGGACAGACATTTATTTGGTCTAAGGCATGTCAAGAAGCTTTTGACACTATAAAAAAACTATTATGTATGAAACCTATATTAGCAATATACGATCCGGAATTACCAATACATATTTATTGCGATGCATCAATACAAGGTATTGGCGCAGTTATGAAACAACCACAATCTAATGGAGAGGAAAAGCCATGTGCATATTTTTCGAGGAAATTGAACGATACACAGAAAAAGAAAAAAGCTATATATCTGGAATGTTTAGCGATAAAGGAAGCAGTAAAATACTGGCAACATTGGCTTATAGGCAAAAGGTTTACGGTTTTTTCTGATCATAAGCCATTAGAGAAAATGAACATTAAGGCGAGAACTGATGAAGAATTGGGAGACCTAACTTATTACCTGTCTCAGTTTAGCTTTGACGTAATATATTCCCCTGGAAAATACAATTTAGAAGCTGATTGTTTGAGCAGGAACCCGGTATTAGAACCAGGTGACAATCAAGAAAATAGTTTAAAAATTGTGAATTTTATTCAACTAAAAGACATAATAAATGATCAAGAAAAAAATGACGAAATAATACATAATAAAGATAAACTAAAACAAAAAAATAAAATATACTATAAAAATATAGGAAAAAAGGAAAAAATTATCTTATCTGCAGAGTTCTGTAAAAAACTTATAGAAAATATACATTACTACTACTGTCATATAGGCATACAACAAATAGAAAAGAAAGTTAAACCATTTTATACATCCAGAAATTTGACGAGCATTATCAGAAAGGTTTGTGACGAATGCGAGATTTGCATAAGAAACAATCTAGAGGAAAATACAAATATGGGTTAATGTCACACTTAGGCCCTGCTACTTGTCCTTTTGAAATTATATCTATAGATACTATTGGTGGATTTGGTGGATCTCGTTCTACAAAGACATATTTACATTTACTAGTGGATCATTTTACGAGATATGCGGTTATTTTGACTTCTAAAACCCAGAGCTCAAATGATTTCATAAAGCTTGTACAAAAAGTGATACCGGGAAATAAGGTTGGCATGATTATATCCGATCAGTACCCGGGAATCAATTCACGAGAGTTCAAAACATTTTTAGAAAGTGAAAATATTCAAATTATCTTCACGGCAGTAAATGCTCCATTTTCTAATGGTTTAAATGAAAGGTTAAACCAAACGTTAGTTAATAAAATACGGTGTAAATTAAACGAAAAAAAGGAAAAATTGGCTTGGACTACTATTGCTCACGAATGTGTCTTAAAATATAATGAAACGGAACATACTGTTACAGGTTTTTCACCAAGGTATCTACTAGAAGGGAAAAAATTTGATATCTTACCGGATGAATTGAAACAAGAATATACAACTAGAGATTTATTACGAGATAGACAAATAGCGTTAGAAAATAGTATAAAATCACACAATTATAATAAAAAACAATTTGACAAAAATAGGAAGAAGTGTGAATTGAAAGTAGGAGATTTGGTTTATGTTGAAAATGGAAATCGGTTAAATAGGAAAAAACTTGATGAAATAAAAATTGGTCCTTATGAAGTTGTGGAAAAAATGTCAAACTCGATTTACAGAATAAACACAGGTCACAAGAAACATGAATCAAATCTTTTTCATGTTACAAAATTAGTTCCTGTTCCATAAAAATAGAAACAAAATAAATAAATGTACTCAGTGAGGGGGGGGGGAGATGTAAACGAGGTTCATAGCTCCTCGTTTAACTTGTCTCTGATAGTTATTCCGCGAGTTGTCAGTTAGGTTTTGAATTGACAAGATATGTAAAAAACTTAATGTCATATTTTAATCTAATAAAATAATTATAATAAATAGAGAATGTAACGGAATATTAGCATTAAATGTTGTTTCTCTTTTCAGGTAGTGTTCAGTTAATAGTGTACGTGATATTATACTTTATTTTTAACATTGTAATTAATAAAACATTCTCTTTTCAGAGCAACACAATTTTGTTTGTATTTCGTAGTTCCTACGATAGATAATGATATTATATCTATTCTAAATATTTTTTCTTTAATATGCACTAATTCCTCTTATCATTCCAATGGCCCTAAACTGATGCTAAAATCGAATTTCACGTAAAATACCGAGACGAACGTAGTAAAGTTGTTTAAATCACGTAGACTTTAGGTGACCTTTGACGTTGTAATGGGCCACTTAACCTAAACTAGCCCTCTGACAACCTAGCTGAGGAACGTTAAGGAAATCTAGTATTTTTACCAGTTGTCTGGTAAAAGAAAGCAGTGGTGGTGATGGTCACCTGGAGGAGGACCGTACGGAGTGCCGGAACCCTGAGGAACTTCAAAAAATAATGAACCCGGTGGCAAGCTCTCTACTAGCGATTTTGCTTAGCATTCGGTTTTTTTTTTTTTTTTTATGACATAGGTGGCAAACGAGCAGACGAATCGCCTGATGGTAAGCGATTAGCGCCGCCCATGGACACTCGCAACACCAGAGGGGTTGCAAGTGCGTTGCCGGCCTTTAAGATGGGAGTACGCTCTTTTCTTGAAGGTTTGAAGGTCGAATCGGTCCGGAAATACCGCAGGCGACAGTTCATTCCACAGTTTAGCTGTGCGAGGCAAGAAATTTCTGGAGAAACGCACAGTTGAGGACTGCCAACCATCTAAGTGGTGAGGATGGAAATTTTGTCGCGTTGGGCGATGGCGGAAGGAAGCGGCAGGGATTAATCCGAACAATTCCTCGGAGCACTCCCCGTAATACATGCGGTAGAAAATGCAGAGTGAGGCTACATTTCTACGCAGCGCCAAGGAGTCAAGCCGTTCCGAAACCCGCTGGCAGCCGACAATTCGAGTCGCTCTCCGTTGGATGCGGTCCAGAGGGAGAAGCTGGTACTGTGGTGCCCCTGCCAAAAGATGAGAACAGTATTCCATATGTGGGCGGACCTGTGCCTTATAAAGCTGTAGGCGATGGGCCGGCGTGAAATACTGTCTCGATCTGTTTAGCACACCGAGCTTTTTCGAGGCTAATTTGGCCTTACCCTCTAAATGACCGCGGAACTGGACTTCACTCGAGATGTCGACGCCAAGGATCTCGATATTGGCTGTGGCAGTTAGGGAAGTGCTCTCAAAACGAGGTGATGCGACAAACGCAAGCTTTTTCGCAGTAAACGCGCAAACCTGCGTCTTTGTAGGGTTAAAGCGGACCAGATTAAGTCGACCCCATTCTGAAACTTCATCCAGGGAAGTCTCAATCTGAGACACAAGTTTGTTTCGGCTCACAGTGACGTTTTCCCGAGAAATATTGGCGCGACCGGTGTAAGAGGCATCACACGTACTATCATCCGCATAACAGTGAATGCCGCTGATTTGCAGCATGTCAATGATATGCAGAAGGAATAGCGTGGGTGATAGCACACAGCCTTGAGGGACACCAGCATTCACAGACATGGCGTCAGAGCATACACCGTCAACTACGACCTTTATGCTTCTGTCTGCTAGAAAGCTGCTGACCCATTCACATAATTTCTCGGGAAGCCCATAGGATGGAAGCTTCGAGAGAAGTGCTTTGTGCCAAACGTGATCAAAGGCCTTCGCTACATCCAAACTAACAGCCAATGCTCACCCTTTGTCTCGATCGCCTGTGCCCAACGATGTGTCAGGTAAACCAGTAGATCACCAGCCGAGCGGCCCCTACGGAAACCGTATTGTCGGTCACTAAGTAACTGGTGGTCATCCAGGTACCGAAGGAGCTGGCAGTTGATAATGGACTCCATTATCTTCGAGAAAAGGGAAGTTATAGCTATTGGCCTGTAGTTGGACGGATTTGATCGATCGCCTTTTTTAGGGATGGGGTGCACCAAAGCTGACTTCCATGAGGTCGGGACTATGCCAGAAGAGTAAGAGAGCCGAAAAAGACGCGTTAAAACTGGTGCCAACTCAGGAGCACACATCTTCAGCACAATGGCAGAGATTCCATCGGGCCCACTAGACTTATGAGCGTCGAGGGAAAGAAGAGCTTTACGCACTGAGTTCTGGTGGAAGCGAACATCCGGCATACAGCTCCCGTACCGCGGAATGGTCGGCGGCGCGTGGCTCCCGTCATCCAAAACGAGTTGGACGCAAAGAGTTTACCCAGAAGATCAGCTTTGTCTTTTGCGTCGTGGGCTAATGAATCATTTCCCATGTGCAGAGGTGGAAAAGACGGCGTGCAGAAATTCCCTTGGATAGCTTTGGCCAGAGACCAGAACGCACGAGTTCCCGAAGGGAGGCGTTCTAGTTTCTCGCCAATCCTACCAATGTGCAACGACTTTGCTTTGGCAATAACTCTTAATTACGAAGTTTCTCCTAGCCTACAGCCATAAATCTAGGTACATCTAGGGACAGTAAGGAGCGTGGTCTAAGAGATCGACTCTAGTTACGGTGTTATGTTTTATTAGTAGGTTTGTTAAAAATAATCTTATTTTATTGGCGTGAGGTATGTGATTGGAGGCAAAGGCCTCTGTTCCAAAGGCATGGAACAGAGGTGTGGTGGTGCTGTTCTTCAAAAAGGGTGATAACGCCTTACTGAAGAACTACCGCCCCATCTCACTTCTGAGCCATGTCTATAAGCTGTTTTCAAGAGTCATTACGAACCGTCTCGCACGCAGGCTAGATGACTTCCAGCCTCCCGAACAAGCCGGTTTCCGAAGAGGCTTTAGCACCGTAGACCACATCCATACGCTTCGTCAGGTTATACAGAAGACTGAGGAGTATAACCTGCCCCTCTGTCTAGCGTTCGTGGACTACGAGAAAGCCTTCGATTCGATTGAAACCTGGGCTGTACTACAATCTCTCCAACGGTGCCAAGTGGACTACCGCTATATCGAAGTGCTGAAGTGTTTGTACAAGAACGCCACTATGTCAGTCCGACTCCAGGACCAGAACTCGAAACCTATTCCGCTGCAGCGGGGAGTCAGGCAAGGAGATGTTATTTCTCCTAAACTGTTTTCCGCTGCACTGGAGGACGTGTTCAAGACTCTGGACTGGAGAAGGCTAGGCATCAACATAAACGGCGAGTACATCACTCACCTTCGGTTTGCTGACGATATAGTAGTCTTGGCTGAGACCATGGAGGATTTAAGTACAATGCTCAATGACCTCAGTAAAGCCTCCGAGCGAGTCGGTCTAAGGATGAACATGGACAAGACGAAGATCATGTCAAATGCCCATGTAGCACCAACTCCCGTAACAATCGGACACTTTACGCTCGAAGTTGTAGACGATTACATATACTTAGGACAGACTGTCCAGTTAGGTAAGTCCAACTTCGAGAAAGAGGTTAATCGTCGAATCCGACTCGGCTGGGCAGCGTTCGGGAAGCTACGTCACATCTTTTCGTCCAATATCCCGCAGTGTCTCAAGACGAAAGTCTTTGACCAGTGTGTGTTGCCAGTGATGAGTTGATGACATATGGTACTGAAACGTGGTCGCTTACTATGGGCCTCATAAGAAGGCTCAAAGTCACCCAAAGATCAATGGAGAGGGCTATGCTGGGAGTTTCTCTGTGTGATCGCATCAGAAATGAGGCCATCCGCAGCAGAACCAAAGTGACCGATATAGCCCTTCGAATCGCTAAACTTAAGTGGCAGTGGGCGGGGCACATAGCACGCAGAACCGATGGCCGTTGGGGCGGGAAGGTTCTCGAGTGGCGACCACGTACCGGAAGGCGTAGCGTGGGCAGGCCCCCCACACGGTGGACTGATGACCTGGTAAGGGTCGCGGGTGTCCGCTGGATGCGGGTGGCGCAGGACCGGTCATTGTGGAAGTCTTTGGGGGAGGCCTATGTCCAGCAGTGGACGTCATTCGGCTGAAATGATGATGATGATGATGATGTGATTGGAGGGGAGGGGGGGGGGATAGGATAGAAATCTATCCCCTATGGTTCTAACCACAGACCAGTGGCTCACGACACCAGACATGAACGAGCCTCCTCCATATTTTTTCGAATCACTACGCGGCGTGTAAGTCCGTTATGTCCAAATGACCCATGTTACTCTAGCAAGGAGCACTGAAGGGCTCTAATTTGGCTTAACGACTGCTATCATAGACCGCAGCCGTGATCAACGGCTTAACTTGTCTTTCCAATTCACGGTTTTGTTATAGTGTATACTGTATGTAGATAGATAGATGTACATTTATTGTCAAAACTGTGTACATAAGATCTTATGTCATACTCGTAGATTGAAAGGTAAGTATCAACAGTTTGCACATTTCGGATGTACAATATTATTGAACTTAAAATTAGACTTATGATATATTCATTTAGATTGTAAAATATTTTTATTGCCAGCCATTCTTTTATTTCCTTTTTGAACTTAGTACCTTCGTGTCGTCCCTGTTATTCTCATTCTCTCGCTCCCGAAGGGGGCGTAGGAGGAGGGTGACATTTCAGGATTTTCAGGGCGTGGCACCTTTTGGAAGTTTCCTATTGTGGATATCAATCGGCCTCTCAGCGACTAAGTGGTTACTGGTGACCATTCTTACTACTTGGCGGTTTCCGTAGCCCTCTTGGCTTGGGGTTTGGTGGCCTTTCAGATCTTGGTATCAAATAGTTTGAAGCAAATAAACGATTACCCGTCTAAATTAAGAAGATGTTGAAAGGAAGTACTAAGATACGTATACTTCGATTCTACGTATACGATAAACAATTCTTTACTTATAAGTATAGAGTACCATCATTGCCATCAAGTAACTCTCACTAGTATCTTAATTAATTACATTTCAATAATAAACGGCCAAACCACATAGTTTGACTAAGGTGTAGAGTTTGTTAAGTTAGTGCTTGTCGAGTTAGACACGACTTAACTCGACAAGCCCTGGCTCTACCTGAGATCTGATAACTTTAAGACAGTGCGAGCCATATATATGGTCTCGTCTTGGTAACATTTTACATGAAAATGTTTTTGGTGGCATTTCACTTCTCTTTGTAAGTTGCATACGACAGTACTTTTTTATTTTGTTCATTTTTTGTTTCTTATTTGGGGTGTATTTCTTGTCGAAGCCTGGAGCGCTACCGCGAATCGAAAACGAAGTATCTCCCTCTCTGTCGGCCGAATAGGCTAGTGTGAAAGAGAGGCAAATAATTAGTTACATGAGATCTGATAATTTTTTGACAGTGCAAGCCATATTACGGTCTCGTCTTGGCAACATTTTACATAAAAATGTTTTTTGTGGGATTTCACTTCTTTGTAAATCGCTTACGACAGTATTTTTTATTTTGTTCATACTTTCCTTCTTTATTGGATGGAGGTTATTTCTTATCGAAGCCGGGTATATCCTAAAACTAGAACCAAGACAATCGGGGGATAGGTAGGAGCATCCACGGAGTGCGCTGGAGATACTACAATCGCCAACCAGCATGCCAACCGTGGGAATTATGGCTTATACCCTCCATAAAATTGGGGGAGGCCTATGTCCAGCAGTGGACGCCCTTCGCCTGATATTTTGATAGTTTTCTTTATCGATAGAAGCTGACGAAAGCCTCATTTACACGTTTAACCCCTAATTTAAGGGAGATTGTCGGCCTGTTTAGCCTAGTTGGTAGTGACACTGCCTCCGAAGCTAGAGGTCCCAGGTTCGAATCCCGGCCAGGGCATTATTTGTGCATTTAGCACGGATTTTGTTCTTGGGTCTTGGATGTTCTCTATGTATTTAAGTATGTATTTATCTATATAAGTATGTATATCGTCGTCTAGTACCCATAGTACAAGCTTTGCTTAGTTTGGGACTAGGTCGATTTGTGTAAGATTGTCCCCCAATATTTATTATTATTATTTTTGAGCCCTAAATCATGCGTAGCGATGGCAAGCGCCATGACGGGGTGTCTTTGATCCCTTGGAGGATGGGCCGTGCTCGGGTCTGGGACACAACTTGCGCTGACGCACTGGCAGCGTCCTATCACCCAGCAACCAGCAGACGGGCCGGAGCAGCGGCTGACGCTCAGGAGCAACTAAAGGCAGGCAAGTAAGTACAGCTGTCTCGGCGCCAAATAGGAATTTATGGCATTTGGCGTCGATACATTAGAACCGTGGGGAAGAAGCACACAGGACCACTTTAAGATACTTGCCAAATGTCTGAAGGAGGCAATGGGCGACGCTTGCGAAGGCAGCTTTCTTGCGCAGAGGATTGCTATTGTAATCCAGCGCGGGAACATGCACTGCCTGTGTGATGGGCACACTATCTAGGGGACCAAATATTTTTAATATTTAGTTTTAAGTTGTTACTTTAATTCGTTTTATCTTGAAGAAGCGCGCATTTCGTAATGTTTCCTGTAGTAGGAAAGTAATAAGGAGGTATGTAGCTCCTTGGCAATTACAATTACGAAGTTATTATAGACCTGTAGATATTAAAAAATAAAGTAATTAAAATATAGACACTTCACTAACACTTAAATATATACAGTCAAAACTTTCAATACCTACTTTCAATCTTCTCGTTTGTGTAATTATGACTATTATCTTTCGGCAGTATTCTCTGCGTCAGATGAATAATATCGTCTTAAGGTTTGGGTCTTTGGAAATGGTCACTCATCTCTGGAAACTGGAACTGGTAGCTGGAGAGCTGCTCTCTCCACACTCACGGTCACGGTCAAGCTTTCTTCCCGAACGCGTTCACAATAACTCGAGCATTACGTACAACAACTATATGAGTTGGGAAATTCTCACTGTACGAATATTCTTTATTACCCTATCTCTATTCTAATTTTTTTTTGCGTTTTATTACGTTATAATCATTTCAACAATTATGTCTCTGGTTAAAATAATTTTAACGTGGTATTTTAATGTCATATTTCATTAATTGACTGCTGTTGTCAAATCAGAGTTGATATTTCAGAAACAAAATATTTAGTGACACCAAAGAGTTTGGTACATTTAAAATAATTGTAAATAGTCTCCATGGCAAAGAGTAAATGGTGGTATATTGGCTATGTGCACATTGTGCACGTCTGTAACGTCAAAGGTCCCGAGGCAATGTCAAAACTCAGAGATGTCAAATAATGACACATGAATATTTTATTTACTTTAGTAAACGAGAAAGACCCCGTATTGGAAATTTTACTGAAATAAATAAGAGAATAAATAAATACATACAAACGACGTCGAATCGTAGGAAACCGTTAAGGAACCAATTGAAAACGTGAAAGTAAATTTGACAGTGGTCCACGGTAAGTACACATTTCTGCCATGGTGTGCGCTACGATCGCCTAGCTTACCCCCACCACTTACTTCGCACATAGCCAATACGTGGAATCAAACTAGAATCTAAATATATAAAAGAAGAAACTGACTGACTGACTGACTGACTGGCTGACTGACATGTCAACGCACAGCCCAAACCGCTGGTCCTAGAGATTCCAAATTTGGCACGTAGGTTCCTTATAAGGTCTAGGGGTGCACTAAGAAAGGATTTATCAAAATTCAACCCCTAAGGGAGTAAAATGGGGTTCCGAAGTTTGTATGGGAAAACAAGGTTAGGTGGACTATTTTATTCGAAACTTCACAGGAGTATTTCTAACGATAAATGAGTAAATACGTGTTTCAGGTTTTTTGAGAATAAAACCCCTAAAAGGGGGAAAGGTGGTGACAAATTCTGAAAATCGACATAGGTATTGTTTTTATGATATACTGGGTCGCTGATAACGAAAACAACAATGATTTTAAAATCTGACGTGGAGGACGTGAAATACCATCCCTCCTGTTGGGGTACGAGGGGGATGTCTAAATATTAATATAGGTGTCATTTTTATGCTTTTTTGGGTCGTTAATTTTGAAAATGGCATTGGTTTTGAAATTTAATATTACGTACCTGAAAACTTTTAAAAGTAGGTGCCAAATTGCAAGAAGAAACTGACTGACTGAGTAAGTGACATATCAACGCACAGCCCAAACTGCTGGTTCGAGCGATACCAAATTTGGCATGTAAGTTCCTTATAAGGTCTAAAGGTGGAAGGTATGGAGATACGACCTTTTTTGATTCAATGTATTGTAAGTGGTTTTATTAATCAGTGCCGTCCGATACGACTTCGACATAAATCGATATTTGAGCGTCCGAGAGGACTCTTAATAGGAATCCGAGGTACCTAAACTTTGAATAAAGTAACGGCCATATTGATTTTCTTCATTTCCGTCCCGATTTCGTTCAAAATCGATATCTGAGCGTCCAAGAGGTCCCCTAATACGACTCCGAGGTAAAATTTGGAAAAAGTGGCGGCCATATTGCTTTTGTTCATTTCCGTCCCGATTTCGTTCAAAATCGATATCTGAGCGTCCGAGAGCTCCCCTAATACGACTCTGAGGTAAAATTTGGAAAAAGTCGCAGTGATATTGATTTTCTTTCTTTTCGTCCCGAATTCGTTCAAAATCGATATCTGAGCGTCCGAGAGAATTCTTAATATGAATCCGAGGTAAAATTTGGAAAAAGTGGCAGCCATATTAATTTTCTTCATTCCCAACCCGATTTCGTTCAAAATCGATATCCGAGCGATAAAGGTGCATGAAGTGCCGTGAGTTCTCTATGAAGATACGACCTTTTTTGATTCAATGTATTGTCTCTCTCTTTTTTTTATTAATCATTTCGACATAAACCGATATTTGAGCGTCCGAGAGGACTCTTAACAGGAATCCGAGGTACCTAAACTTTGATTAAAGTAACGGCCATATTGATTTTCTTCATTTTAGTCCCGATTTCGTTCAAAATCGATATCTGAGTGTCCGAGAGGTCTCTTAATACGATTTTTTTTAAATAACACTACCTCCCTCTAAATTACACTACCATTCCTTATGTGTGGTTTGTTTGCTTCTATTAGAGATGTCAAAAAGCTGTGAGATTAGTCTTACTTAACATAAAGCATACGTTTCGAAAGATCCTGTCTATCATGTTCATGTAAATGTGTATGAGTATGCACATTTACATGAACAATAACATCCGATATTAATCTGGTGCAATTAGCAGGCTCATCGATGTAAGTTGAGAGAAGAGAGCTGTTTTTAATAGCGGGAAACCGGGCACAGCAGAACCGGACCAGCGAGAGCCGTTTGTCGTGATAAAGCTCACTTCACCAAGTTAGTCTTAAACAGCTGAACCACGAAAACCTATACTCACAATAAAAAAACGCATTTAAATCGGTTCACCCGTTTAAGAGCTACAATGCACACACACATACCTACATAGATGCCCATTTCACACTTATAACACCCCTTTTTTCGCGTCGGAGGTTAAAAACGAGTAATTGACAACATTTTATTTTTTAAGCAGGCTTTTTCCCGATGACATCAAATAGAGGATAAAAAGTTAAGTGAAACCACATTTTTAAATTCTCCAAAATATCCCAATTTCATACATAAATAAATCAATTTCAAAAGAGAAAGTTCCTCATTCCAAAAGAGAGTAAGTGACAATTAAGGCGTCACAGCGTAACAAATCATACATAAGCACTGTTACTAAGACAAATTTACTAAAGAAAGTGAACTGCTGTTCTTTTTGTGCGCTGTGACTGTCACAATTTCATAGTAATGACGTCATTACTACGATATGGGCTTTCTTCACATTTTCGTGAAATTTTAGAAAACTAATAGCTATAAAAATATAATAAAATATTTTGGGGTTTCTTGTTACCAAATTAACGAAATGAGTTAAGATTTCATACTACTACTTAAAAATTTGAAATGTTGTCAATTGCAAAACTTGGTGACGAATTTAATTGCGAAATGTAAGTGCCAGATTGATCTCCAAGGAACTTAACGCTCGGGAAGATATTGTTCACAGAACGATTCTCTTCCATTTCACATTTAACTTCAATAGTTACTTATAAAAAAAACAATGTCACTAATAGTGCCAAAGAAAAGTAATTAAATTGTCTAGAAAACTCGAGTTCTTTTTGTAATTTGCGGAAAATGATTTGATAGAATTTTGCCCTTGTTGAAATAAAGTTCCAATTAATTGATGCTTTTAAATGCTATTTGTACTTTGATTACTTCAAATAGACTTAGAATTGTTGCACAGAATGATTTGTTAATTTCTTTTGGATTGTCCGGCTGGGAATAGGGACGGAAGTGAGTGCAAAAATCACAAAGCGGCCATTATAATGGATTTAGCTCGAGATTGCCTCGGCTCAGTCCAGATACTTGAATTAATGAGACACTTCGCCGCCTCTGGAATATGGCGTTTTAGGTACGACTCATTTGAGTTTTTAAGCTACTCGTATATGAGTTCAGTTTTATGACTGGATGAATCATTAGTCTTTCAGGGCACACATGCTGCGCTCTGACTCGGGGGCCTCGGTCAGTATTCTCCCCTAAACAATATACATATGCTACGAGTTAAGGCATAGAAAATAACGGTTGTATTCACTTAAATGAAAACATACAAACTAATTATACAATTTTAGAGTTAAACGTACAGTGCATTATAAAAGTAATAACCTAATAAACAAATATGCGGATGAGTTGACAATCGGCATGCAAGTTGCTAAGCGTGGGGCGTGGGTATCACAAAGTACAATATATAGACTGAGAATCGCCCGGCGCAATGCGATAACATCAACGTGCGAGAAAATGGAGTAGGCACCAACATTGCGATGAGCGTAGTTACATAAAATTTCAAAGTAAACATTTTGTATGTTTAATTAGTCTATTATTGACATCATATCCTGAGAATATGAACTATCTGGTACATCGGAAATCAAATTTATGAGGGTTCAAAAAAACGACAAAACACTTCGAGAAAAGGTAGGTAGTGCCCTTGCGCTTCGCATGGCTCGTCTTGGCGCAGATAGTATACGAGTATAATTATGTACGTACGATCAAGTGCAAAAATACGTATCGATTTAATCCTCTCATAAATACGTACCGCAACCTTAATCCGCCGATATAAGAGCTATGGGACATATTAAATTTTTGAGCAAGTCGTATGCACCCATATTTTTACACTTGACTGTACCTACAGCAGGTCCTCTATGGAAAAGGGGCGTTGCAGATTTATGCATCTTCATCCGCAACAGCATAATATTCAACATCCGCATCCGGAAAAATCAATGCGGAGCTTATGCAGGTGTCGAACAAGTCGGTACAGGAACACGCTAGGTATTTTCGCCAAATCACCATTAAACAGTCATAATCATCATATCAGCCGAAGGATGTCTACTGCTGAACATAGGCCTCCCCAATTTTAGGGGGGGAGAAAGACCATAATCCAAAATGGCATTGGATATTCATTAATGGTGCCTGTAACTAGACACGCGGCAGCGTGTCCAGCCAAGTTCACCCCAGGAACTGGTGGACAGCAGGCGTGTGTATTACACGAACCGTTTGGAGCCACTTTTGACCCCCCAATAATTCCAAATCTATCTAACATAAAAAATGAAATTTGGTACATGGATCCTTTAGAACAACTAGAACCCCAAATTTTATTAAAATAGGTTTAACAATTATTGAGATATTAAATTCCAAAAAACGGCATTTTTACCACTGACTGACTGACTAACTAAGTAATTAAAAACCTAATCCACTTCCAGGTGACCTAGAAAACTTAAATTTGACATGCAGCTTGGTAATTATGTGTGTACACCAGAAAAAATCAGAAAACTGCGATTTTTTTTTCTTAGTTTTATTATTATTATTATTTATGCTAGTTACCTCATAACTCCGTCATTTATTAACCGATTTGGAAAATTCCTTTTTTGTTCGAAACGGTATACTTCAGGGGCAGTCCCATAGTTATCAGGTAAGAATCTGATCTTAGGGCCCTGGAGAAATCGAGGGAACTCTTCAAATATTTGAGGTGCACCTGAAGCGATTTGGGTATTTTGTATAGTTACTCGTGCATTCGCTCTTGGAAAGCACCATTTGATGAGGTTGAATTGAAGGTATGTTTTAAAATACGAGAACAGGTCAATAAATACGTAGCTTTAGAAAGTTTTGAGCAAACTGTTGTCCGGGCTAATCTCACTCAGTCGGGTAAAGCAGGCGTCTTTCCGATTTGTAGGTGCAATCCCACCAAAATGGAGGAATGGAAAGAATTGAGATCTAAATGGCACCCATTTAGATCTCAATTCTTTTGTTGGTGAAGACGACAACCACGAATCGTATATTGAACTTGGCTGCCATTTTCACATTTATGTTTTTGGTGGGATTGCACCTACAAATCGGAAAGACGCCTGCTTTACCCGACTGAGTGAGATTAGCCCGGACAACAGTTTGCTCAAAACTTTCTAAAGCTACGTATTTATTGACCTGTTCTCGTATTTTAAAACATACCTTCAATTTGAATAGCGCACTAATCTTGGTATACACCTGTATTATAAAAAATAATCCAAATAATAAGTCTGAGAAAATTCTGTTAAGCACTTAAAACTTGTCATTTTCCAATCCAACTTTTATCTAAGTGTTATACTATCTATTATCAATAGATACATTCATAATCGAATTACTTATAATCTTAATTTGTGTTCTTAAACATGTTTTTATCTATTTTTGTTAATATTTATGATAATAAATATACAGTTCGGATTCGGATTCAATTTTGTTCGGATGCCAAATGTAGCAAAACAAAAACAAAACAAACCACATTTAAAATAAAATAAAATGCGTTTATTATCAGACAACTTGGTGGTCCATAGTTTGTTAGTAAGCAAAGGACCTTAATCTATGTTAGTAAAAGTATTCTAGTTGTAACAAATTAACAAATCAGACAATCCATCCTCATCTGATTCAGCGAGGCGCACGCGTACTAGGGGCATGCAAATCGTTGAAACCCTTACGGAGATATTTCTTCGATGAAGCGGTTGTTCTTTTGATGTTTCTTCTGATGTGGTTTGATATGAGTCCCTATCTACAGAATTCAGGATCTGTTGCCCTTAATGGGTAGGTGAGCCATTCTTCCCTTCGACAACGTCTGTAGTAGGGATAATGCACATTTTGTTGATTGCTCTTCTTATCGTGCCCCGATTGGTAATGACATCAGCGACACGGTTGATGCCATCTTTCTCAGGGTATAGGCGACTGATGCACGCGAGGCGGTAATTGGTCTTCCTTTAAGATGACGAGGTCCCCGACTCGAAGCTATCGCTGCCGCGTCTTCCATTTCGTCCGTTGCTGGAGTTCCGCCACGAACTCTCGCCGCCACCTCTTCCAGAAATGTTGCCTCAGCTGCTCTATGCGTTCGTATCTGTTGGGGAACTTTGTAGAGTTTGTAGCAATAGGTCGGACCGAAGTGAGAGGCCGCCCTACAAAGAAGCTCCGCCAAATTGCCTGCTGGGAAGGGTAAGGGAACAAAGAAGAAGTCTTAATTTTTTTTCTACTCTTGCATTATAATATGTCAGTTAAATATTTTTATTTTTTCTCCTTTGCCCTCGATCGCATATATATACGTCCCTCGCCTACAGCTAGGGCCGCAAAATCTGCGATCTCAGCTTTTCTTTGCTTTACCACCCTAGTTGTTTAATGTACTATTATTAGTAGCGCCCTGATTTAAGCAAATTCTATGATAGTGAAAAGTACTTTTCACTGCTCAAACTGGAAAAGTCTGTCATAATTGTTGGCAGTTGGAACATAGAGCGAACCTAAATATTTACTTTAAATTAAATGAATAAGAATATAAGATTGAAATATAAGTTAGTCTGAAACCAGATTACTCTTCCAACTTAGTATTTCATATAAATAATCGTCTTTTGTTATTATTGCTTATTTTTGACCCCACAGTCTACTATACGATCAAAAATACATTCAATCCAGTATAAAACCAACCATTGTGTGTGGTGGGTGGTGGGGTGGTCCACTCCATATTGTTTAATTGTTTATCCTCATGTAAGGTTGAGTGACAATAACATACGGAGGTGTATATTCCTTAAATCTATTTGGAATACAATAAAGGTAGAACTAATCCAGTACACGTGCCACACTTTGGTTAGTTTTTATAACGTCTCTTTGCTATCCTTTCTTTTCATATTAGCAAAGAAAGGAAGTCGTTTAATCCCCCGTTTAGCGCTTTTCCTCATCTTAAATATAACAAACTAACTATATTTCCGGCATTGACATTTCGGGCAATGAAAAAAATACTATAAATACAGAGACTTGGACAATAAAAGCCAAATAAAAGTTAAAAAAAGTCAATTTTTCAATACTCGCTTACTCAAACGATTAAACAGGAATTGATGTATCGATGACGAGAATCGCTACTCAATGAAGTAACTAGTTATTTGTTTATTTCGCAACCACATAAATATGTACAATCGTTTACTTGGAACTAAAAGATATTTATTTATCACCAAGCGCGTAAGTACAAAGGTACAAAGGGTGAACTTAATGCCATGAGGGCTGAGGCATTCTCTACCAGTCAACTATAGCGCAAATCAGCAAAAAAAGTACTATATAATTTCAGATGACTAATAACATTTATCAAGAAAGATAAATATAAATATGAGGGGTGATCCATAAGTCTTGATAATCAGTTCATCGGCATGAACCATCCTGATAATGATAGTCTTTTCATTTGATCATGGCACTAATCAACATTAAATTAGAGAAAAAATATAAACACATTATTCATTTGTTCTTCTGTAATTGCTGAACAAAAAACACCTGTATGAAAGAATTAACAAGATGGACAAAATCAGAAATATATAATTATTTGGAGTGTTGTGGAAAAAACACTAGTGAACAATGTTGTGATTAATATGAAATATTGGTTTATTATTAGGATTTGAAGCATGATCAAGTTATATGCGTGAAGGATTTTTTTCTCCAGGTCTGTCATCAAGGCATCAAAATTTATGAAATTAATGATGCCTACAAATAAAAACTGCGACACTTGCTGTCACGGAATGAGCTGAAATATTAAAGGGTAGTATAATATTCATATTCACATCATATTTATAAAAAATATTATAAAAGAAGCTGAAAAATAATTGTGGCAGGAGTTGTGCTTCAGAGTTTTTTCATTGACAAGGGTGCTGCAATGTGACCAAAAATCATTACTGATAACCGCTCCCCCTGTAATTTAACCCTAACTTTCGACTACTAACTTCCAATACACAGATGTTCAAAAGCATCTAATACTAATTGACCTCCATAAGTAAAATTATTTTTTATTGTAGTCAAATAAAACAACTGAATTACGGTAATATAGAAAGCCGGCATAATTTAATTATAATACAACGATTTCCATATCACCATTTTTTATAACGATTATCAAAACTTTCGGATCACCCCTCGTACTTAAGTAAATAAATAAACATTAATCATTAAAAAAATATTAATAATATTGATGCATGTTGCATAAGTGCTAGGGAAACCTACCTATTTACTGATTACATTCCGGTAGATTTGTTCTATACTGCGATCGCCAACCCGCATGCCAAGCGTGGCGATTATGGCATTTACCCCCCCATGAAATTGGGGGAGGCCTATGTCCAGCAGTGGACGTCCTAGGGCTGATATGGTGGTGGTGTTCTAGCAGGTACTTATACATATTAGTCTAAGATTCCTCAATAGAACGACCTTCACCAAGCTGGTTAATGGATGAAAAGTATTTTATATTCAATTGAATATGTCAATAAATATATATTGCAAATGAATTGTCTCAAAAATCAGTCCAGAATATGATTATTAGTAATTTTTTTATAACATTTCACTGGTTTTGTTAATAGTCAAATTCCATATCAATCGAAAGTATGAAGCCCATAGAATATGCAAACGTTAGGTTGCTATTTTTACCCAAGAGTTGTGACGGGAAAAAAATAGTCAACCTAACGTAACTAAAAAACACTACGGCGAGGATGTTTTTTTTATGATAGACTGACCAGCGATTGGCCTTAGTCTCACTTGATGGAAAGCGATGACTAGGCCTAAGATGTTGCTCGCTGGTTCAGTAACAGCCTATTCACTCTTGTCTTGAAGAGAGTATGTATATAAACGAAGAGTTTAAGGGATTGGGAGGAACGTAGTTCACAGGCTTAATGAGGGGCAACGACTTAAATTGCTATATCCTGGAGTAGAGAAATGTGTACAAAGAATTCGGCGAAAACAGCGTTGACGTATAGAGAACCAATTTTACTTGGCGATTTAGTTTGCATCAAAGAACTATAACCTATCTGTGGTTTGGAGATATATTTGTAGTGCACACATGCGCATAATCAATAAGTGGCAACACTGACGCCTTAACTAACGCATAGGCGCAGTGACGGTAAAATGGTTATAGGATAGCGTCTCCATGAAAATTGGGACAGTAAAAAGGCGCACTACAGGCGAGCTTCATACAAGCGCGTGGACATGCGCACTATGGGCGGGCTTCATACAAATGCGTTGATATGCGCACTATGGGCGAACTTCATTCAAGCGCGTGGACATGCGCACTATGGGCGGGCTTCATTCCAACGCGCCGTGGACATGCGCACTGTGGGCGGCATTCATTCAAGCACGTGGTCATGCGTTATGAGTTAGTATATTTTAAATAATTTGGAAACCGTCAGCCTTAAAATTTTAATATTCTTACAAATCATTTTCTTCATAATTCAATGCTTAAAATAAAGATGGAAATAAAATGACATTATGAAAAAAATATATAAAGCAAAAATCCGTTTATTTTGGAAGAGCTTGGTTAGGCAAAGCCGTTCATTGATCTATGGATTCTATTCCTCAGGGGTTTATTATAGGTCCGTTCCTGTTCCTTGTTTATGTAAATGATCTGCCATAATATGGTAAGCCGAAGATCAGGCTTTGTAATGTTCGCAGACGACACCTTATTGCTGTTCAAGGTAAATAGGAGAGATACTGAACTCATTGAACCAAATAATACCCTCTCCATGATATCTGACTGGTTTGCTGCCAATAACTTAGTATTGAACCCGAAAAAGTGGGGGAGGCCTATGTCCTGCAGTGGACGTCTATGGGCTGATATGGTGGTGGTGGTGGTGGAACCCGAAAAAAACGAAATGTATGAAATTCTCTCTAGCGATTTCATCAAACAGAAACTTAGATACAAATATTAAACTTAATGGTCAAACATTAGAATTTGTTACTTCTACTGTATTCTTAGGTATTACATTGGACTCAAAATTGCAGTGGGGTTCCCATATAACAGCGATAGGAAGTAGGTTGAGCTCTGCTGCATTTGCAGTCAGGAGAATAAGGCAGCTCACCAATGTGGCAACGGCACGGTCAGTTTACTTTGCTTATTTTAATAGTATAATTACTTATGGTCTTATCTTGTGAGGATCAGCTGCAGATATTGAAACTGTTTTTATTTTGCAAAAAAGGGCTATCCGAGCTATTTATAACTTGGGGTCGCTGTAACATAACACAGCTAGCTGGTCATGTCACTTTCATATTAAAATAATTTCCCAAGGGACAACTGATTACATTCATATTTTTATTTTAAATAATGAAGTTATAAGGCATAATTGAGAGACTTGGCGGGGACACTACCGTGCCCCTTATGTAGTTTTAAGGTCAATCTATATATCTAAACAAAGTTTACCTAAAGTAAAAGCATTTTTGTTAAAGAAACATTTAAAAACAGGATTCATACGGAATAAATAGTTAAAAGGAAGGGAAATAGAAAGTAGTACGAACGTCTGAATACCTTTATTTATACCAGCTTAATCTATAACATAATATAAATACCACACTAGAAATAAATCTTTTACCTAAATTTACGTTATTACTTACTTCGCATCAAGCTAAGACAAAACACTCGGTAAACGAATTTCAACTCTATTCGTAAAGGCCTAAGACCTATTTCTTACCTTATTACTTGCCTCCCTTCAAATAAAGATAAAGAACCTGTCGGGTGTCATACGATTTTCAACCTTATCAGTATGGGCATAAGGTGCATCTACTCGTAAGAATAGGGCGTTACAATCTCTAATGACGGAAGGAGTAGGCGTGGCACAATCCACCAATAGGAAAATGTCCAAGATGTCCAAGGTGTCCAGAGTGTCCAAAATGTCCACAATGTCCAAAGTGTCCACACTATCCAAAGTGTCCACGATGTCCAAAGTGTCCACAATGTCCAAAATGTCCACAATGTCCAAAGTGTCCACAATGACCAAAGTGTCCACACTGTCCAAAGTGTCCACGATGTCCACAGTGTCCAAGATGTCCACAGTGTCCTATGTCCACAGTGTTCAAGGTGTCCACAGTGTCCACAGTGTCCAAGTTGTCCAAGATGTCCAAAGTGTCCAAGATGTCCAGAGTGTCCAAGGACTCCGGCGTCCACAGTGTTCAAAATGTCCACAGTGTCCAAGATGTCCAGTGTCCAAGATGTCCACAGTGTCCTATGTCCACAGTGTTCAAGGTGTCCACAGTGTCCAAGATGTCCACAGTGTCCACAATGTCCAAAGTGTCCACAGTGTCCAAGATGTCCACAGTGTCTAGGGTCGGATAGTATAAAAGGCGGAATTAGGGCGGGGCGCGAGGCAGTTGAGTTTGGTCGGTCGGGCTGTCAGTGTCTCTGGCAATGCGTTATCAGTGTATTTTCGTGTTACTTACGGGAGTGTTCCTATTCGTTAAGGTCGAGATTCCCGTGCGGTGCGGAAGTTCTGCTCGGTGGGGAATCTCTCCTTGTTTTTAATTTATTTACTTACTCTTTCTTTTATGTGGTTGTGATTATTTATATAAGCCGGGCAGATCGCTGTCCATGTTTGCGGTATACTTGCGCGGGGTGCACGGTGTCGAGCTCTGTTTGCCCTGGAGTAACAGAGGAGTACGAGAATGGAGGTATCGTGTGGCGTCAACACTGCCAGCGTGGATGGCGCGTCTGGGCCCCTCCATGCCCGATGCCGGTTGCTGAGTGGAGGTGAGAGCGGCCATGGTTTGGGTTGGCGCGAGGGTGTGTTCTCCGCTCGCAGAGGTTCGCAATATTCGAGGTATGGTCTTGATGTATTTATGTATCGATTACTTTTATATACATCTATAAATGCCCTTGGGTTGTGCGGGGAAGGCATTTATACAGGCTGATAGTTTTTACAATCCTCAGTTTAGCAGACTGAACTTTTATAGTTTAAAGTAGGGAAAACACATACTTATTTGAAGCTAAAATCCAGAATTGTTATTAATTTAAAAATAAGCAGATTAGGGCAATATTTAGGGTAGAGATTTAGGATTAATTTCACACACTAAAGCTTGGGTGATGGGTTTCAAGCAGGTTAATTTAGAACTTATATTCTAGGGCTATTTAGGTGACCTGGATATGAGAAACGGGGTTATGGGTTGATTTAGGGAACGAAAGGGTATGTGTGTGGTGACGGTGGGGTGCATGTGTGTAGTATTCCTCTGATTTGGTATTCCGAGTAACAGTTGTGAAGACTTAGGTCTTAGGCATTTAGGTAGTCTAAATATAGGTATCAGAATAAGACTACCAGTTGTAGGGATAAATAGTTACAATATCAGCTAAGATCTTAGGCATTAGAGGTCTAGGTTTCTGGTATCAAGGGTGAGAAGTGCTGAGTCTTCTTTTATTTTATAACTAAAGGTGTTCATAATAAATTATAGATAGGAAACCAATTTATTCTGGAATATGGAATAAATTGATTTAGGACCTAATGGTGAGGCGGAGCAATCCATTAGTTGTTAGTCACTGTGAGTAGATGAAAGCTCGGATCAGTAACTAACCAGTAACAGGTGACTTCTTAACGACCAGACTCAGAACTCCTGACCTTCATAAATCAGAATTGGTAGTGTTAGAGCTTACTGGCTGTTAGGGACCCCTAGGGTTCAGAGGTTTTAGCACCTCCAAGTAAAATGGTTAGTTAGAGATGATTCGCAATCATCTATAAGACTTGACTAATGAGCTTATTCTCATTAGGGAGTCTAGATCGTTTTAGCTTAGCATAGAGGTCATGCCCCATCCTACCGGTCCAGTAGCACGGTATGGAAGCCAGAGGTCGCTCCATACCACAATAAGCAATCAAAATTATTCTTAGCTAGCTAGGATATCAAGTACCAGAGTTCTATGTATTAGGGAAAAATTAGGAAATAATTTTGATTTTAGGGAAACTGAGTGGCTTTTAAGGAAAATTTTGCCTTCTTTAAAAACCCAATGGCTACTGACACCGGCAAGAGACCAGGATAGGTTAAGGTTGGGGTTAAATTACCACAAACAATAATTATTTATCCTATTTTGAACTCTATGAACTGTGGAATAGCCAAAGTTCAATAATTACTTTTGCCTGTAGCAAATAAAGTTCTATATGTAGGAAGGTTAGCATTAGTAATGATTATGAGTAGCTAGGTTAAATAGACTTCATTCTAGGTAGGTTTAGGTAAGTTAAGTAGTTGAGGAGTCCAAGGGTTTGACAAGTAATCACATTAAAGTTCATGGGTTCTTACGGTTCACAACACTACGGGGTCCTACCACAGACGATCACATTGGCCAAATCTTCGTTAAACCTTAGCTTATCTAAGGTTAGGAAATAAAGACACCAAACGTTCATTTATTAGGTGTAGGGTACTAGGACTAGATCTAAGGGGGTTTCGAGACATATATTACAGCTAGGCGCGCTCCATGAGGTTAGGCGGGAGGTAGTACATTTCAGTGACGAAGATGAGACGGCGGAGAATACAATCGGTCCCGTGACCGTGGATATTAGGTTAGGAGTCTTGTCTTATTACATCGCGTGATTCATTAAGAGATTTTTTCAAAGAAATAGCTATTCTAACCCTGCAGTCCCTATACATATTTGAATAAGAAGAATTGGGGCAATTTTCCAACGAACGCTGATAAACCAATAGCCACGAGAAATACTGGGAAACTCAAAATAACCTTCTATAGACTAGTAAAGGCGAAAAAGTCGTTCTTGGTAAATTGTATCAAATTCTACAATAAAATTCCTAAACACATTAGTAACATGTGACATTACTGAACTTAGCAATTCTAAATTCAAATCTGTAGTAAAACAAACACTTATTTCAAAAACATATTATAAGCAAACAATTACATCAAGAGTGATGTTTGGCAGTGATAGCATCCTGCACGGGTAATCTATCGTGAAAATATATTTTCTACTGTAGCATTGTTATTTAAGTTATTTTGTAGTAGCTGACACTGTAATTTTATTTTTTAACTATACAATGTAGGTATATTGTTTTGAAAAAATGACACCTCGCCGAGTTTCTTACGCCGGTTCTTCTCGTGGCAGAGGTTATATTTTTCCGAACCGGTGGTAGTTTATTGACGTTCATAGGTGCATGTAATATGCCTAATTTGAAGAATAATCTACTTTTACTTTTATTTTTATGAATTTAATGATCAGTCCGGTATTTCTTAATTACTATGTCTGGTATTAGGTGGTAGTAGAACATATTCAAAACTCTCATTAATGCTCTAATTATTAAGTAATTATGAAAAAAATTAACAAAAGAATGACATTTATAAGTTTCAACTTAACACTTAAAACGAAAGACCCAAAATAAATATTAATTACCAAAACATGTGTTCCACCGAATCATGAATCAAGCCAGTTAAACGGTTTCTATTATCGTAGTGAATTAAAGAAATACTAATATGATCGTAATAAGCCAGTTATTACGCTGCCCCATTTTTATACCATACAAGTAACTTTAGTAAAACCTCAGTGCACGCGCTTGTGGCCCACTCAAATTAGACCAATTATCCTCCAAACCCGGATATTGATAATTATTAATTGGGACCTTTTGGGATATGTTCGGATACCCTCCAGGATGAAGCTCAAAAAAGTCCCACGACCTTGTAGTGGGATTGCCGAGATATCCCGGAAAATCCGGGAATTTCCTAGAAATCGTCATAAATACCACTCCTTTATGAAATTCTGTTGCTTTTTACTTAAAATTATGACGGGTTTAGAGTGATGCCATGCAGGACGCAATTTTTCAGTTCTATAGATTAAGCAGTAGCCGATGCAGATCGACTAATTGTCATAACCGCTATACGGTATTCTGAGCAACAGAATGAGACAATTACTATGGGACAAGATACAGACATTGCTGTTATATTTACAGCTCTGTCTCCACCTTACATTGATATCATACTTTTAATACCTGGAATCAAGAGTAAACCAGCAAAATTATACAGCAGAAAGAAATGTCAGGCATCTTGGGGAGCAATGAAGGACTTCATTCTTTTCCTGCACGCTGCAATGGGGTATGACAGAACTAGTGCCATATTTAATATCGATAAATTGAAGCCGTTCAAGCGCTTTTCAGAAAGATGAGACACTACGAGAGCGAGTTGGAGTGTTCAGCTTACGAAATGCCACTCCCGACGATATTACCGCTGCTAGAGAGATTTTCATTATGTTTCGAATCTGTATCCAGTATCCAGGGCTATCCCAAGCCCAACCACATCATCTTCACGACCATTCATCACCTATATACCTCCATATTAGTTTGTTCCAATAACTCTGTTATTTTAGTACGTACTATATATGACGCTGACTGTACGTGACTGAACATATAAGTAAAAGTAAAAGTAGTTTGTTCTTCAAATTAGGCATATTACATGCACCTATGAACGTCAATAAACTACCACCGGTTCGGAAAAATAAACCTCTGCCACGAGAAGAACCGGCGTAAGAAACTCGGCGAGGTGTCATTTTTTTCAAATCAATATACATTGTATAGTTAAATATAAAATTACAGTTCAATTCAAATCATTTAGTGACATAAATACATAAAGCAGTATAAACCAACAAATAAATACCTGGGCACACTTTCGATGAACTTATCCTATAATACAGAGAGATGTAAAGAGTCTCTATGGTCAAAATATTATAGATAAAAGCGGAGGTGTAAAGAGTCCCCATAGTCAAAACATTAGGTTTTAGAGATGTAAAAGGTCTCTAAAGGACAAAATAAAAAAGTGGATATCAGAAATAACAATTCCGTGTCAGGAGACTGTTAAACTAGCAGTCTTTGAGCTAATGCTACGGTATACATAACGTGTATGTAACCAATATGTCAAATATGCAATATATGGTGAAAAAAAATTGTAATAAAAATAAACAAAAACCTATTATATTGAAACAAGCAGTAGCGGCAGCGCCACAAGCAGCAAACATTGGTCTCCGGGACACTGCTTGCAAAGTTACGACGGCTTTGGGGATCGAACGCTTGGCCATGTTCTTTTATCTTCCATAAATTCTTCGATCTTGTAATAATAATTATATTAGGGGACAATCTTACACAAATCGACCTAGTAGATAAATACATAGAAAACATCCAAGACCCAAGAACAAATATCCGTGAAAAATGCACAAATAAATGCCCTGGCCGGGATTCGAACCCGGGACCTCTAGCTTCGGAGGCAGAGTCACTACCAACTAGGCTAAACAGGCCGTCCGTAATATCCTTGGTTCAAAAGGTATGTTTTTATATATTCTTTGAATGAAATATAAGGTAGTTCCCATGCATCTTTAGGTACTTTGTTATAAAACCTTATACAGTTACCCAAAAATGATTTTTTCACTTTTTGCAAACGAAGTTTCGGGACAGCTAACTTATGCCTGTTTCGTGTATTTCTATTATGAATATCAGACTGCTTCCTAAAGGACTTTATATTTTTGTGTGTATGCATAATCACATCCAGTACATATTGTGAAGCTACTGTGAGGATACCTATAAGTACATAGAGAACGTTTTAAGGACATCCTTAAAACGTTCTCTCAACGATACACGAGAGCCTAGATTATAAATAGCTCGGATTGCTCTCTTCTGAAGTACGAAGATAGTTTCTATATCAGCTGCCTTTCCCCAGATCATTATGCCATATGACATGATGCTGTGAAAATAACTAAAGTAAACAAGGCGAGCTGTCTCCACGTCAGTGACCTGTCTAATTCTTCTTTCAGCGTACGCGGCAGAACTCAGCCTATTAGCCAAAGCAGATATGTGAGGGGCCCATTGTAGCTTACAATCCAATGTGAGCCCCAGAAAAAGCGTGTTTTCGACAAGGTCCAGTTTTTCTCCATTTAACGTTATGACAGTCTCAACCTGTCTTACATTTGGCAACGAAAATTTAACGCACTTCGTTTTTTTGCATTTAGTAGCAGATTATTTGCTGTGAACCATTTAAGCACTTCTCTCAAAGTAGCAAAGTTTCTCGCAAAGTTCTCGCAAAGTTGTTGATATGACTGAAGTCGCTCAATTTCCTATCAACCTTGAAAATTAGTGAAGTGTCACAGCAAACAATACTATCTCGCATTTTTTGTTTACAAAATATGGCAGGTCATTTATGTACACAAGAAAGAGGAAAGGTCCCAGAATTGAACCCTGTGGTACGCCGCGCTTCACGGTAGTACCATTTGATTGAGTCTCGTTCACGACTACTTTTTGGGTTCTTTGGCCTAAGTAAGACATAACAAGGCTTAGAGCTTCAGCTGACAGGCCGTAGTACTTTAGCTTGTGTAGCAGGGTATCATGCTCCACGCAGTCGAATGCTTTGGAGAGATCGCAGAAAATGCCTATACCATCTTGTGAGTGTTCCCAAGCATCGTAGATGTGCTTGATGAGTACTGAGCCGGCATCTGTTGTCGAGCGCCCTCTTTTAAAACCAAATTGCTGATGGTGAAGAAATTCGTTCTTGTTAAAATGTCGAAGCAATTGGTTCAAAATTATTTTCTCAAACACTTTACTGAGGACAGGTAATACAGAAATAGGACGGAAATTTCCAAGCTCCGTCTTACTACCAGATTTAAATAATGGAATAACTTTACTGTATTTCATTAGGTCGGGGAACACACACTCGCTGATACAAGCATTAAACACCACGGCTAAATACGGTGCTACAATATCAATAACAGATTGCATGACTTTCACAGATACAGGTCCTCGGAGTTCTTTACTTTTAAAGACTTGAATGTCTTAATGATCTCATGAGGGTCGGTATATTGAAAATGAAGTTCCTGGTCACACTGTTTATTTACAAAAGAACTCAAAAAAATACTAGCCTTAGCCACAGAAGAATTTAAATTTTCTGTTGTATCTGCAGCTATGTTTGTGAAGAAATGTTGAAAGGCACCAGCTACATCCAGGTCTGTCGTCAAGACTTTATCGTCTATTTTCAGTCTGAAATGGCCTTCACGGGGCTTTTTCTTACCAGTTTCAGTATTTATTACATTCCAGGTGGCTTTTACTTTATTATCTGCAGACCTGACTTTGTTGCTTATAAAGGTAGACTTAGCAGCGGCGGAAACTTTCTTGAATACTTTCGAATACTTTCTTACATATTCCGTAAATTTCTCATCTTTTATATAATTCTTCATTTCATACAGTTCATAGAGTTTATTTCTGCTCTTATGAATGCCCACTGTGGCCCAATCACTAAACCTTGTTTTCATTGTGGCATTCTTTAATGTTTTCGACTTAAATATATTCTTGTGTACACCATGTATCACATTTGACAGATCATTGTACAGAGTATTAGGGTTATTAATGTCTGTAGGAAGTGAAGGTACCTTGTAGATATTTTTTTCTCTAAATTTCTCCATCCGACTCGTAGTGATGGGTCTATATGTCACAGTTTGTTGTTGCTTTTCAATATCGACTTTGAAATGAGCTTTCTGACCACAGTGATCCGAGTTAAAGCAGTTAAATATTTTTTTTGTAGCCTCACAGTATGCAGAAAATATTATCCAAGCAAGTTGCCGTGCTGGCCGTAATTCTTGTAGGATCATTAAAGAGCGGGAACAAGTCAAACGATTTAAATAAGTTTAATATTCTCACTGTATATGCATGTGCAATGTCTAAAACGTTCACATTAAAATCACCACAGACTATTATCATCTTGCTGTTTTTAAATACTTGTTTCAACGCATCTTCCATTATGGACTCAAACTGGCTAAAATCTGACGAAGGTGGCCGGTAGACACAGATTATGATGTGACTCTCCATTTCCACACAAGAAATTTCAATAGTTCGTTCAATCGAAAGTTTGACTATGTTCTTTCTTTCTTTGCATTTATATTTATTTTTTATTATAATCATCGAACCCCCGTGAATGGCCTTTTTTTTAGTGAACTAGCTAACTATGTCATAATTATAAATATTCAATAATAACAATTCATGTACCTTAAGCCAGTGTTCAGTTACACACATGATATCTATATCTTGAGATTCTAAGAAAAGTCCTACCTCTAGTTCCTTGCTGGAGAAGCCCTGAATATTTTGGTGAACCAAACTCACTAATCGGTGCTTCTCCGCTGTCCCAGCCGTCAGTTTAAATGCTGTGGGCGGCCCACGGGCGAGGCCACGCGTGCGCCGACATCGCCACCGCTACTGCCTGTCGATTCAAAGTGCCCAGGTTCAATGTTACAAGTCAACAGCTCGGCTATTCTATTTTTACATTTCTTGTGAATATGAATTCGGTCTTTAAAAATTTTAGCCGTTTTACAAAATCGATTAATGTCAAACAAATGATAGTTACTATTGTAGCATATCACATTGTACAACATGGAATTTAGTTTAGAAATCTTAATATTTCTTTCGTGCGAGAGCGACCTCGAGTATGGAAATGCACACAGAATAATTTTACAAATTCCTCGTTGTTCAATGTCAGCCAGTATTTGCAGCAGCGCCTCTAGACGAGACGTCGTCAAATCTACACTATCGCCCAAGGCTACAACCAGAGTTGTCGCAACGTCGAAGTTCTCCGTCGCCAACCTGTCCACAAAACATTCCACAGAGGTATTAAGGATAGTTAAAACCTCCTTATATTTTTTTGGTATATTGGTTTTTCTCTTAGCCTGTCACCTTGTGATTATGTCATTATATAAAAATAACACGTAAACACGTATTTTATTAATTTTATTATGGTAGCAGAGCAAAATAAAGTATTCTAAAGTAATATTTCATTGAAAAGAAGGCCGAATCCTAGGAACGATTATTTTTTGTCAAATTTCGTAATTTGAATAAAATAACTCATACAGTGAAGTCTGTGCCGACTATCGACCGCTATGGATAGGGCGATCGTAGAGGCGTCAAGGGTACAGATAGGACACCTAGATTCCAAGAACTTCAAGTCATGGAAGTACAGAATACTGGTTGTTATAAAAGCCATCCCCGGACCCTTGGAAATTATCGAAGGTAGGCGATATAGGCCTGAACAACAACCTGCAACGGCTGATGACGCCATGCAAGCGAAATACGTCAAAGATTTGCAAGAATTTATTAACATTGACAGTGCCGTATTAGTGCTGATCACGACTAATATGACAGATGAAGTATTGAATCATGTCATGCGTCTGACAAGTTCACAAGAGGTATGGGAAGAACTCAATAGATTGTATGGAGAAAGGAGTGAAGACAAAAGTTATGATCTATGTCTAAAATTCTTCGGTTATAAGAAAGAAGCTGAACATGGTATGGCAAATCATATATCTGCGTTAAAGAATATTTGGCATGAACTAAATGGCCAATTAGAGTCAAAACTACCAGACATGCTTTTGATCTGCAAGATTTTAAACACTTTACCGGCGGAATATTTTGCTTTCAAATCGAGTTGGTTACTTATGACTAAGAGAGATCGGATTGTTGACAATCTTACTACCCAAATATGTGCCCATGAAAAAACCTTGATGAATTGCACTGAGAATGCGAGTACGAGCACTTCAGAGGCTTTATATGCCAGAACCGAAAAAGGCAAAAAGAAACAGCAAAAAGACTTCAAATGTAAATATTGCGGAATCAACGGACATCGAGTTAAACAGTGCAAGAAGTGGATTGCTGAAGGTAAGCCACCGAAACAGGCAACATCAGTAAATCTGTCTTTACCCGTCTTAGCTCTGAATGATATAGTCGCAGACAAAGACTCCTGGTTCGTGGACAATGGTGCAACTAGCCACGTAACGAACAGAGGTGATATTTTTGAGACTTTTGAACACTTCAAAGGCGAACATACAGTCACAGCAGCCAATGGCCAAACCATAGAAGCTCTAGGCAAAGGAACCATACTTGCTGAAGTTGAAGTATGTGGAAGACGTGAACAAATAACACTAACAGATGTTTGGTATGTACCGAATATAAAGATGAATCTCTTTTCGGTTCTTGCCGCACATGATCATGAGTACAATACAGTCTTCGAGTCGACGCCTGATACGTGCATACTAAAAGTAGCTGGAGCCACCAGATTAATTGGGAAAAGGCGAAGAAATGGCGGGTTATATAAACTAAATCTCAAATGTCTAACACCTACAATTAATGTTAACGCGGCATTAACTAATCCACTACAGGTGTATCACGAACGTCTTGCTCACCAAAATAAGAGACATGTAAAACAACTCATTGAAACAGAATTTGGATTGAAAGTAGAGGACAGCAAATCAGACCTGTGCAAAGGGTGCGTATATGGCAAGGCACACAAGCAAAAATTTGGCACGAGGATAAGAGCAACTCAACCTGGAGAACTCATCCATGTAGATATTTGTGGACCGTTTGCATACTCCATCCAAAAGTTCCAATATTTCCTGATGTTCAAAGACGACTTCACTCGCTATCGATTCATATAATTTCTAAAGCAGAAATCTGAAGCGTGGATGAAGCTGAAGCAAATGTTAGCTTCAGCCAAAGTTGCCGGACACACTGTTAAAGAAATTTTATCCGATAACGGAGGAGAATTCGATAACCAACAATTTCGGAAAATTTTAGCAGAACATGGCGTGAAACAGAGACTGACGATGCCTCACACTCACGAACAGGCTGGATGCGTGGAGATGATGCATGCTCATGAGGAGATACCGCAAGGTCTTTGGGCAGAACTCATTAATACAGCGGCGTATATCCTGAATCGCACTGGTTCATCAAGCGTTCAAGGAAAATCACTCTATGAGTTATGGTATGGAAAGAAAGCCGGTATCAAGCACCTAAGAATCATTGGCCGCAAATGCTACGCCCATATTCCTAAACCCAACCGCAAGAAGCTTGACAAGAAAGCTCAGAAAGGAATATTTATTGGATATGACGGTTATAGAATTTGGGATAAAGTCAATCACAGGTTGATAAGATCTAGAGATGTGACGTTTGAAGAAACACCCCTACTAGGCTACAACAACGAGAAAAAATACGCTATTGAATCACAACCTACATCCTCAACCAACAAAAATATTCGATATGAGTTACCAGATCTTCAAGACAAACCATCAGACATGACTTTGCAGCAAGATGATACTCAAGACAGACAAGCATCTACAAATGCACCAGTCCCGAATGGAACCCCACCGTCCCAATATAATGGAGTTGATGATCAAGATGAATATGTAGAGCTAGATGTCCAGGAAGTTCAAGATGTTCAATCAGAGCCAAATGATATAGAAAACGAGTCGGGACAATATGAAACTATGGAATCTGAAGATGATGAAATAGAAGAAACAGAGTCTGAGAATCGTAGCCTATCAGAACAAGAAATTGAACACGCTGGTCGTATGACTCTGAGAAGCCGAGATAATCTTAGAGCTCCAAGTCGGTACAGAGATCATGTCTGCAACATTAATCTGATGTTGAATGCTGTGGAACCTAAGACCTTTAAGGAAGCCATGTCTGGAGAAGATCGAGATAAATGGCAAGATGCCATTAATTGCGAAATAAATTCGTTGAAAGAAAACGAAACATGGGAGCTAGTTGAATTATCGAAAGGGAGGAAAGCCATTCCATGTAAATGGATATTTAAAATCAAGACTAATGCTGACGGTACACTAGACAAGTACAAAGCCAGATTAGTGATTAAAGGATATTCACAAAAGGAAGGATTGGACGTTTATGAGACTTTTAGTCCTGTAGCAAGGAGCAGCACCATTAGAGCACATTTTAGTGTTGCGGCCAAGGAAAAAATGATCCTCTCCCAATTTGACGTATCAACTGCCTTTTTATATGGAAAGTTAGACGAAGAAATATATATGAAACCTCCAGAAGGTTATTCAACTGATCCTAAACTTGTATTTAAGCTGAAAAAGAGTCTGTATGAACTTAAGCAGGCACCGCGATGCTGGAATCGATGCATTACCGACTACATAGTGGATATCGGTTTCAAACAAAGTAAAGCGGATCCTTGCTTATTTACACGGAAGAGAGGCAAAAGAAAGATAGTCTTGGCCCTCTACGTTGATGATGGACTATTTGCGTCCACTAGCGAAAAGGAAGCCAAAATCTTTCTGGAAGAACTGGAAAAACGCTTCAAGATAACCGCGAAACCAGCAAATTATTTTCTGGGTATGGAAATCGACAGAAAGTCAGACGGCTCCATTTTCGTGCATCAGAAAGCGTACACTAAGCGCGTTCTAGAAAGATTCGGCATGGAGAATTGCAAAGCCGTAGCAACACCAATTCTAAAATCATCCGCCATAAATGAGAAAGAGACTGCACCTTTCCCTTATCGCCAAGCAGTTGGAGCGTTGGCTTACTTGATGACCGGGACGAGACCCGATATAGCTTATGCTATAAGTGTAGTGTCGAGAAATTTAGACAGCCCTATTAAGGAGAATGTACAAACAGCCAAGAGAATATTCCGATATTTGAAAGGCACCATCGGCAAAGGCATTATGTATGCAAGTAATAAAGATCCTGGTCTGGAATGCTACAGTGATGCTGATCACGGTGGTGATTACGACACAAGCCGCTCCACTACTGGAATGTTGTGTATGTTTGCTGGCGGGCCAATTTCGTGGCAGAGCAAGCGCCAATTAACTGTTGCGATTTCATCAACGGAATCAGAAATCGTGGCTGCCAGTGAAACAGCCAGAGAAATTATATGGATGAAGAGAATACTGAAGGAGCTCACAGATAAAGAATGGCCAACCACCTTATCTATGGACAATGAATCTGCAATTAGGCTGGTCAATCATCCACCACACGAATATCACCAAAGAACTAAACACATCAGAATAAGATCGTTCTTTGTACGAGAATGCGTGGAAAACAAAATTTTGAAAGTCTGCACAGTTCCAGCTTTGGTACAGCTGGCAGACATGCTGACGAAACCTCTTTATGGCCCCAGGCTTGCAGAGCTAAGCAAGTTGTCTGGCTTAAAAACGGAGCCGGATATTAAGGATAGTTAAAACCTCCTTATACTTTTTTGGTATATTGGTTTTTCTATTAGCCTGTCACCTTGTGATTATGTCATTATATAAAAATAACACGTAACCTCGTATTTTATTAAGAGGCACCACGCAAACAGTTATTTCTGACCTTCTGCCGGAGACACCGCGACAACATCGAACCAAGACCGACACCTAGGTCATCTGTGTAGACGACTGTCAATGGGACTGGCGGCTCGACGTCATCACGGGCGCCGTGGGGGCCCCGGCGCGGCGGCCGCGACGCGGGCGGGTCGGGCGCGGCCCGCGGGGCGGGGATCGGCAGCGGCACGCGCGGGGCGGGGCTCCGTGGCCGCGTGCGTGGCCCGGGGCTCGGAGCCGGCGTGCGCGGTGCAGGACTCGGCGGTGCGAGGCGCGTGCGCAGCGTCGCCGGCGTCAGCGCGCGCGCACGAGCTTCTACCGGGGGAGAGGCCGGGGTATCTGGTGCACAAGTACACTCCGGACACATGTTAACAAGAGAATAGAATCTCTCCTCGTTTCACATGTCCACCAGGTGCGAGGCAGCCTTTATATGCTCACTATTCTCACGCTTCACACACTCATACTTATCACTGATATCCCGGAGAGAATTTTCTAGCTTTGTTATATCGGATTGTAATCTGCAGGTGTCTCTGTCATATAAACAAATATAGTCATCTAACTCTTTCTTGCACTGGTCTAGTTTATCTAACAATGTACTGCGTTCTTTTATAAGTTTCATATTCTTTTGTGCACTGTTTTTAGAATCTGCTGCTTTTTGATAACGCTTAATAACCTTTTTTACTTTAATATATTTTTTAAGGTTTTTGCTGCTTGTAAAGTAGCAAAGTCGTGAAGTGTCATCCTCCTTGGTTAAGTCTGTCATTGAAGAATGTGTTGATACTGAGCTACTTAGGCTGCCCACAAGCTCTTCATACAGGTTCTGTGTTTCTGCAGCCCGATGAATATCACATTCACTGCGGAGTTGTGAAATAGTTTGGTTGGCCGCACTGAGGTCGCTCTCCAGTTCAGTAATTCGTCTCAGAGTGGTTTCATACGTTGACGCACAATCACTGAAAGTGTCCACTATACTTTGTAGCTGCTGGCGCTGTTCCTCACTATCCAGGTACTAGCTGTGAAGTGTAGCTAGCTCATTTTTCAATTTAGTGTTCCGTTTCACCACTTTGCCTACTTCCACCTCACTCTCTTCTCGTTCGCGCATAAGTTGCTCGCAATCAGCCTTGCAGTGCTTAAGCTCCTCTAGGGTGGTTTTCAGCCGCAAATCCTGCTGGCGCGCAGTTGCCTTGCGGGTCAGCACGCTTGACGACATTTTGGCAGGAATTGCGCTGGTGCACTGAAATACAAGACAGTTGCGACAGTAAGCTGATGTAGAAAGATGTAAATTAACACTAATGTCGTTCGTGGGTGTCTAGGCATGAGATTACTATGTAAAGAAACCTTGCAAATAAATCAACATTTAACATCAAAGGGAGGATGAAATCAGTGCTGAAAACATATAAATCAAGTCTTGCACAATGGGTATAAAGCACAGATACGCCAATTTACTATATTACTGTAGTAACAAAGCTTCAATAATGTCTAATAGAACAAATATACTCCCCAGGTTTAAATCCGATTTCAACGTTCCCCGGTCCGTTACAGCTTCGGGCACACAAGTCTTCGGGCAGCCGTACTAACGAATTATACTTAGTACTAACACTGTTGTCGCTTAATTATTAACTTATTTACTATTTTTCACATTCGTTCCACGTTTTTACGAGAATAAATAAATTATTTTCTTAAAATAAAACAGCTGATACAAAATTGACGTTTGACGTTGGCGAGTGTTCAATAGTTGCGTGTTTTTTATTTGCTACGGGATATATATTTTTTTTATATATATAATAATTCTTCTGTACGTGTGTTTGTCACCTTACTCCTCCTAAACGGCTGGACCGATTTGGATGGAATTTTGTGTGTATATTCGAGTGGATTTCTGGATGGTTTGAAAATACAATTGGACCCGGTAGGTGGCGTCGTTATCGTGAAAAAACGGATCTGCTGAATAATTCTGTACTATAGATGGCGTTGATATCAATTCTTTGGCATTTGACGTACGGTATTCAATAATACATGTGCAAGTCCTTTGCCTCATTGATATATTTCGAATAAATTGAGAAAAAATATGATAGAGCTCAAACCTGTAGTAAGTTGTGCAGCAAAGGAAATTTGTGTTTTGAGTCGGCTTTATATATCCGCATCACCAGTAAAATAACTAATCACCAAATAAACGGTCTGTTTACAATGTTTACATGAATGACAGAAGTGGTGTGTCATTTTTTTATTTATTTTTAATGGAGACCTTTACACGATTAATATTATCTTATCTCAATTATGCTGGGGTGTCAATAATATCGCGGTTTTCCTAATTGTTTGTTCTTTGCTTCAATACCTTAAATTAATAATACCAATAGATCCGTAGTGTTAAGCAAGATGATTTTTCATATAGTTGTCTCTTTCAATCCTTATGGTTAACTAGATGAGTTAGAACGGGACAGATAGTACGATTATTTTCGGCTGTTGACGAATTGTCTCCATATAGAAGCACACCAAATGACAATTCCCATGTAAACCAAAACGTCACAAACGTCAGTTCAGTATAATTTGCAGTTATGAAAATGGAGACACCGACATGTGAAGACCTGTCAGATATCACTTATCTGTGTCTCTCAAACTTACTGATTGTGGTTTAGTGAGAAAAGATCAGATGTACAGAAATCATTCAGCTTAAAATGAGCGGATCTGCTTTACCTAACTCTATATCTAGTCTGCTTTATCTAATCTGTGTTCAATATTCATTAATATTCACGTGTTACGGATTGTGATATGAGTGTTTCGCGAGATAATATTCACCGTGTAAAAGGCTCCAATGGGCTTAATAAATGTCAATATTAAATTGTCATCTCTATATCATCTTTACTAAATACAAACTCATTTTAGCCTATTTCCACAAAGTACAATATATTACATTTACTGAGATTGAGATATCAGTGAAATACTTCACATACATCGTAGCGACATGTATAATTGTAGTCTTTGGTAGCGCCGATGTGGTATTTGGTAAGAACTAACCGCACGTGTGCATCTCTGTCACTTCAATATGCAAGTGCGATAGAGATAGTACAAAGTGACATCTGTTACAAACAAGTTAAAATAACAACTCATTAGAAAAGTTCGCACTTCGAGCTGAAAGGCCCGTTGCCTACTTCTTCGTTGTTCGTTGGAAGTGTTGGTCTACTCAGCTCACATCAGCGCGCGGGCCTAAATGAACACTATGAAATATTTGTTTTACCATTACAACACACGCACGGCACGGCACGGCACTGTTTTACTTGCGCTTAGCGCTCAAGTTTTAACTCGCGCGGGTTACGCGGCCGCTAGGCAAAAAGCTTAACAAAAGCCGTACGAGTGAATATTTGGCCGGACACGGCCCTAAAAAGCCAAACATGTCCGGCTTGGCCGGACACCTGGCAACCCTAATTGTAGTCGTTTAGATCCGTGGGTTAAGTTGACTAGGTATGCATATAAAAATATAAACTAATTTTATAGTGGTAATTTAGGCCCGCGGGCTGAGAGACATGTGGGCTAAATTGACCAACACACAGCACAGCCAAAACTTCAATCGTCAGAAGGGATTGTGGCCATCGTACGAGTACATAGGCGTTCGGCAATTATAATTATTGTGTAATAGCATAGACTTTAGGGCCTTTTTTACTTTTGATCGTAGACGTTGTATTGCAAAAACAGAAATGTATTCTAAATTATGATTACTTAGTAGGTCAATTCCTGATTTTGGGCTCAGCCGCCTCACCTTAATATTTTAACAAACTTTGTCGAATTTTCAACAATATGTTACGATATTAGTTTATGGGAGTTTAGATTTGTCTATCTTTTGTAGATGTCCACAATATGTCTTTCACGTAATAAAATGACTGAAAGGGTTAAAATAAGTCATAATATCCGAAATAAAAAATTCCATAAAAAAAATTATGTGTTGATAGAATGGACCTTTTGGAAGAATAAACTTGGCTATATCCGCAGCATCCCTTGCGTTATTTGTAATACGCGAGCGAAGCCGCGCGGGTCAGCTAGTATCTAACATATTTCTTTAAGAAACTATTAATTTATGTAATATGTGTAGCTAATAGACCCCGTGTTGCTGACGTCGGCATCCTAGGTTAGGTTTCTACGAGTATAATGTTTTATGCGGCGCATTTATAGGTCCACTAGCTTTTGCCCGCAACTTCGCAAAAATTCTTATCGCTTTTATTAACGTTGAAGCAACGAACATTGAATTAAGAGTTATAAACGTAAAAGTTGTGGCGATGTTTAGATGGATGTATGTTCCTCGTGATCTTAAAAACTACGGGACCGATTTCTATGAAACTTAAATAACGCAAGAGTTTTTTAATAAGTAATATAGAGTCTGTTCGGGATAAGAAGTAGCATAAGATTTGAGGGCGCACCAGTGCTGATTTTCGATTCTTGTTATGCTGACATGATTTGAAAAAAAATGTAATCATATCACTTTTATAATTTGATGACATGATACGTTGAAAATCTTTTAACACCGGATAAAATAAATAAATATTAATTAAAAAAACAAATTCAACATATCATTTTTATAATTTGACGACATGATACGCTGAAAATCTAAAATATAAAATAAATAAATATTGATGTCAAAAATAATTTATTCATCATAAACAAAGTCTGAAACCAAATATTCACAGTCGCTCATGGTTGAGCTTGCTTCGGAACCACTAGAGAGATCCAAAAAAAATATCTACATGTGAATTTGATGTGCTTGAATCTGTTATATCGGTCTGTTGTATCTATTAATACTTTCACTTCTATATTATGTCGAAAACCGTAATCACTTAGGAGGGCTCATTTATATAATCGTAAATACCTGTCATAGCGGATGCACGCTCGTTGATTTTTTGCAAGTCGATAATGTGGCATTTAGCATTTGTTTCTCGCTAACAAAAGCGAATAATACTTGTTAAATATGATTTCCCTTAGGGCATCATAAACGATTTACCCTTTTCATCATGTCAGCCGAAAGACGTCCACTGCTGGACATAGGCCTCCCCTAAAGACTTCCACAATGACCGATCCTGCGCCACCCGCATCCAGCGGACACCCGCGACCTTCACCAGGTCATCAGTCCACCGTGTGGGGGGCCTGCCCACGCTACGCCTTCCGGTACGTGGCCGCCACTCGAGAACCTTTCCGCCCCAACGGCCATCGGTTCTACGTGCTATGTGCCCCGCCCACTGCCACTTAAGTTTAGCGATTCGGAGGGCTATATCGGTCACTTTGGTTCTGCTGCGGATGGCCTCATTCCTGATGCGATCACACAGAGAAACTCCCAACATAGCTCTCTCCATTGCCCTTTGGGTGACTTTGAGCCTTCTTATGAGGCCCATAGTAAGCGACCACGTTTCAGTGCCATATGTCATCACTGGCAACACACACTGGTCAAAAACTTTTGTCTTGAGACACTGCGGAATATTTGACGAAAAGATTTACCCTTTTATAAATACATAAACCGCAAAAAAACTAAACAAGAAGTATTCCAAGGGCGGTCCGAAAACAAGTTTGACAAAGGGTGTATCAGGATAACCCTTCAAAAATTGCCCCTAAAACTTTGAGTTCAAAACTATTACCAGTTGATGCCCCGTCAATAGTTTTCGTTGTTTTTTAAAGTTAGAGGGGTGGGGGGGACATTGTTTTTTCTTTTGGAGTGAATATTTCCGAAAATTACACATTATAAAAAAAAATTGATCCCTAACTGACCTATCCAACAACACCCACACCATGGGGTTAAAGAAAAAAAACACCCCCACTTTACGGTTTTTTTTTAGATTTTCAGTTTTATTGAATTATATATTCACATTAAATTGTAGCTTTATAGTCATTGATGTACTATGTCTATACCTTATGTCAATGTTTATAGCAATAACAGTCACAGAGCAAAGTCTCGGACAGACAGGCGGACAGACAGACGGACAGACAGACGGACAGACAGACGGACAGACAGACGGACAGACAGACGGACAGGCAGACAGACAGACGGAAACTATAAGGCTTCCTAGTTGACTACGGAACCCTAAAAATGGAACGCGTATGCGATACACATTGAGATAGTCGTTCGACATAATCTCGATCGTGCCCTAGAATAAGAATCTTTGCTGTGTTCGACATTTTGGTGACATTTTTCAATAGAAATTGCGTCAATCGAGATTATCTCGAATAATATATCATCAATTCATCACAAACGGCCCGATTATTGACCTCCTGGTTATAGGCTATGTCAGCTGATTTTAGCTACTTATACAACCCCTGTGCCATTGATTTATTATTTTTTATAATGTTATTTTTATTATAATGACAAAGATTAATAACATACGTAGATTATGTTATTAATCTTTGTCATTATCGAAAGATCATAAGTTTATATTATACCGGATCTTAGGTCGTTATAACTCCCATGTAAGCCATTGCCAAATAATAATAACGCAACATGTATTTCAGGTTCACTCTGAAACATCATTTGCAATACCTACATATAAATTATTACTTAACTAGTACCGAATCTTCGAGACTGAACTTAGCTGCTCCGTCTGATTAGAAATTCTATCAGAAACTTATAAGCTTCAGTAGTTCCTATCTTCAAAGAAAGTTCGCGTTCGTGACTCTAGCAAAGGAGGTAGGTAAGTATTTCCAAATCAATAACTGGAATGAAAGCGTGATCTAACTGTGTGAGGCAATGAGTGAAATAAATTTTATTTGTACGCGGTTCACAAAACTATGAAATATCGATGTTTCTAGTGTATTTATATGTATATTAATATTAATTTAATCGTATTAAACATACATCGTAAAATTTCCATCACACAGGAAATTTTAAAATACAGTATATCAAGATTTAATAACTAGACGAATACCTATAAAGCTCTTTTAAAACAAATAAATTACATTACACAATATCAGGTGGTACACAATATATAATAATAGTACATTACTACAGAGGCCGGGACGAAAGGGGTTGCCGGCCGAAGACATATATGGATAGGTCTAAGGCTGGCAACCCCAAATTTCCCGCCGAGGTATGTATAGTGCTTTTCTCAAACATGAAATGAAATAAACAACAAAAAAAATCAAAATTTTATTTTTAATACGCATAGTGGCAGAATGTCATGATGCCTGTGCCACAAATTTATGTGGAATGGAATTAAAAAAGAGGACTTTGCCGGCCTAGGCCTGCAAGATTTGTATGAAATTCCATTAACGACCTCTTGTCATAGCCGCGCCTGAAACGTCATACTTGGCAGCCTATTATAAGGAACATAACATGAATATTTCATTGCATGTTTGAGAAAAAGTTCTTTAATAGAAGCTGTTCAGCCAAGAATTCGGCTATTGAATAATAGGAAGTGAAGGGTAGGGTAGTGTAGTTGGTGTTAAGTTAGAGTGGGTAGGTATTTAAATAACTAAGATCCACTCCATACAGGAAAGTTTGTACGATGTTGCTATTAGTGTCGTTCGATGCCTAGGACTCGTTTTATGAAAAGTAGGTATAAGAATAAGTAAGTAAGTGAGATAATTGGAGTGGTTGAGATCGGCCTTGGACTACTGTCAGAGTCTTTGTCTACTATTCGAAAGGAATGCATCTGTAAAGAGCCAAATCACAGGAATGGATTCTCAGAATATGGGTTATCCAATCACTTAGAAGCTTGAGGTACCTACACCTGGTCTATGTAGACCGCGAGCGGCTCACAAAATCATTTCAATAATAGTATTGAAATGATTCTGTGCGCCAGGCCTAACTAGTAACTCAAAAGTTTACTTCGAAGGTATTGATGCGGCTATTTACATTGAATATAATATTAGGAATAACTTAAGCATTTAAATGTATGTCAGGGTAAAAATGAGGTACTATCTTCCCAGTATTATTACAACAAGAACAAGATATCTTCCTTCCGCACTTGGGTGGCATGGCACGCACCTCCCAAGTACCATTCCGCGCACTTACGAAATATAAAAACAACGATTTTTTTGTCTTCACCAGGGACAATTGGTTCAATTATTTTAAATCCTTTAGTAAATGGCAATTAGCGCCGAATTATAGCGCCCTCCTAACCTCGGGCTAGTCACTCCGCCACTCCTACACTTTTTTCTATATCGGTAGCCTCCCACGCACGTAGAAATAAATGCATTTCTTCTTTCAATTGAGAATTTAGAATATTATAGCTAACACAATGTCTTGAGAAGAAAACGGCAAAATGTAGGGTTCCGTAGCTGTCCATCCACCCGCGAAGTTATCTATATTAATAATTTCGTGCAGGGGTACGGTAGACCCGAACGAGACCTGTCTCAAATTGAAGAACGTATAAAAATAACGATTTTTGAGTTGAACATATGTATCCGCAAAATTCGGATTGTCGCGTATTTTGCATTTAAAAGTGTTAATTTTATGACGAAAGGTCGGCCATATTAAATTCGTTGGTTGACAGCGTCGGGTTGGGTACGTTCGGAAATTGTTAACTATGTTTGCGTCCGGTGTGTTAGCCAGGTTGCTGGGCTGCGTTCTGGGTGATGGGCCATCATCGCCCATTGTGTGGATTCGGCTAGCCGCGTCTGCAGCGTTTTGTTTTTGTAGTTTTCAAGCGTTCTATACACCTATCAGCCTAGCTGGCACGATAACTTATACTGTCACGTTATATGGGTGAAATGTATTAAAACGTCACCTAAAACGTAACGGTATAATCTATCGTGCTAGCTAGGCTGATTGTCACAACAACCGCCTTCAAAGCGAATGTATTGGGCCTGTTACATGGTTATTAGTATCACGTGATACATTCATATCACGATAAGTATCACGTGAAAATTGAAGTAAATTCCATACAAATTTGAAAACTGCTATAATATTGACACCCCAGTATTGTGATAATATTAATCGTGTAAAGGACACCACTTGAATGTTTGCTGAGTTTGTCCGCCATCTTAAAGCTGCGTCTCTATTTTGTTGTGACAAACTACTAGGTGACTTATGGCTTTTAAACGTCTAGCAAAATTCTATCCAATTCTCGCTCTATCTTATAACTTAGTGGTACTGGGGGTCTACTCCGAAATTCGAAATCCGAACTTCGTATGGTGCCGTCCCTTTCACTCAAATATAGTCTATGCCAGGAGAGTGAAAGGGACGGCACCATACGAAGTTAGGATTTTGAATTTCGGATTAGACCCCCAGCTCATGCCGTTCGCCGCGCTCGGACGTTAGAGGCGCCACCGCGAACCGAAAACGAAGTATCTGCCTCTCTCTCGCACATGTATATTCGAACGACAGAGAGGAAGATAGTTCGTTTTTGGTTCGCGGTAGGCCCTCAGGAGTCAACTTTAAAACGAATAGGGTATTTTGCTATAAGAGAAATAAATTCAAAATGTCGCACACTGAGGGTTCCGTACAACTAAAAAACAAATGTAAAATATACGTCATACTAAACATTATCACCTAATTTTAAGTTCAGTTAAAAAATTATATGTGTGACAGACGACACACGGAATGTTCTTTGACTTTCTTCGACCGACCGCCGCGCTCGGACTGAAGTGCTACTGGGAACCGAAAACGAAATACATGCCTCTCTGTCGCACTTGCATATTCGAGCGCGGAGAGGGAAATACTTTGTTTTTCGATCGCGGTAGACCCTCTGGTTGGTGCGCGTACGGCTCCTATTCCTGGATGGTGCGCGTATCGGAATGCAAAATACCTTTGGCGAAATTAACGGAACAAGTTGCTAAATAAGTTCCATTAATTGAAGAAAATATTACCAACTGTTATTATTATCACGCGAAATACTCATATCACGATCCGTATCACGTGAATTTTGATGAATATTGAAGCAACATCCCTACAATTTTGAAAACCGCGATAATATTGACACATAATCTTGAGTGTAAAGGGCCCCACTGAATAGAATTTGGCGGAGAATAGAGAGCTGGGGGTCTACTCTGAAATCCTAACTTCGTATGGTGCCGTCTCTTTCACTCTCCTGTCATATACCATATGAGTGAAAGGGACGGCACCATACGAAGTTCGGATTTCGAAATTCGTAGTAGACTTCCTGTTACCGCGAAACGAAACTTCATAGGTGTTCGTTCGCGGTAGCAGTTCTGACTTCGCACCAAAAATACTGACTGGCACATCAATATTTAACAATTGCACATCTGAACCGAATTTTAATGAATGATTAGTATTTTAGCTACACAAATCAGTACTGATTACGGTGTAATTTTTTTTATGTGCTTTTAAATACTTGCCTTATAAAAATACTTAGGATTAACTTATAAAGATACTAGCCTTTGCCCGTGACTTCGTCAGCGTAATCTTTTACTCCCTATTTCATATGTTAATCCACACTATAAACTATATTTGTGTACGAAGTTTCATCATAATCCGTTGTTATAATGTTTTTATTTTATACATTTTTGTACACTATTTCTTTCGTCGTTTGCATTACTTTCACGAATAAATGTTTTCGTTATTTCTTTCTTATTTATTTCACCCGAGCGAAGCCGGGCTTTCATCTAGTGGTGACTTAAAATGTCACAAACTTATATTTACTGTATATTTGACAATACCAACGACATATCTAAGTAGTAAATGAAAAGTTATTTTACTTATACAACGACGGTGGCATACAAGCTTACGGCCTGCCTGATGGTGCCAAACAGTTCGTTTAAAATAACACACGGCTGTTGTCCGCCAGTTCCTGGGGTGAATTTGGCTGGACACGCTGCCGCGTGTGTAGATCATGATATATGTCAATTTCTAGCAATAACTTGGTACTGGCAGTACAGTAACCCATTCCTTTCCACGATGAGCCTCTGAGAGGAGATGGAAAGATTTTTGGCTCCGTGAGTCCGTTGGGCCTTAAAGAACTAAGACCCAATGCTATGGACAGCTAACACGAACCCGTCGTTGAATTTGGACTGGTTTTGGATTTGGACTGCTGCTGGACGGAGCGTTAGACTTCATCAGTGGAGAGCGCTCTAGCTTGACGTATATATTATTCAATATGCATCTTACTAGACGATGATCACTTCCGGTTTTAACCGTATTGATCACAGGGACATCATTGCATTGAATATATATGCCTTTTCGTTGATATAATGAAGTCAATCTCGTATTTTTTTGCCTCGTTCTAATTATTAAAGTCCATGATTGAGTAATTAAAAGACAGTCATAGGAATTGTAAATTGCAAGTGTGTAGTCAAAATACTCAAAAGTATAGAATGCTTTATGGCTTTAATTACGCCAATTGTACATATTTCGTGAATTGTGTAATCAAGTTAAAATAAATAAATACGACATACTAATTACGAGTGAAATAACATTGACAACACTATAGGTTTAGTTCCAGAAACTGGGTTATTCTGCTCACATACTCGTGCATACATAAACATATTCGTTACGTCCAACGTAGAATGGCTACAGCATCTAGTGTAGACACCCGCGTGTCGGCTTCGGCGCAGTGCAATCCGTCAAGCACCCACTGCGCCACGACCGTGCCGCAAATATGTACCTACTGTTACCGCTTCAAAAGCAACATCCACTTTGTAAAATGCATTTTCGCTCCATGCCGCATAACATATGTGACATATTCTGAACAAACAAAATACTTATCTGCTACGAATGTGACTAAAAATAAGTTTATTATTTATTTTTAAATTCCGAAATTGTACGTGTCTTCTACGATTAAATATTAAATTCGGTTACGGAATTACGGTGTTAAATACGATATACAATATGGTATACGAGAAAAATGCTCAACTCAATGAATCTAAATCGTTAAGACAGAAGTGTCCGACAATATTCTCATTTTTAGGAGCACACGTTCGGGTTGGCTGTTTGCCACGAGGCGGACTTCAAGAAAATATACTGGCCGAAAAAATGGAACCTGGCCACGGCCTCCCTTGGGCGGGCCCGGTTAGATTAAAGTTTTGTTAATATGGAGAGGTTGCTGCGGTGCCACAATTTCCCAGGGGGCTGGAATAAACGTTCCGTGGGTTTCAGCTCTCAACAGTAGGTACATATCTTTTGTCTGTATTAACCTGTCCGGACATATAATGATATAACTAACTAATCTTATTTTCCGAGAGGTTATAACAACACAGTTTCAGTAGCTGTAATTTGCTGAACCGCCTTAATTGAGTCTACTGATATAAATAAAGTATTTGATGTAGGCGTAAATCGTAATTTATGTAGGTAACATGTATAGCTAATAGGCCCCGTGTTGCTGACGTCAGCATCCTAAATTAGGTTTCTATATTTTTTTATGTTCCGCATTTATAGATTCACTAGCTTTTGCCCGCGACTTCGTTCGCGAAAAATCGTTATCGCCTTTATTAACGTTGAAGCAACGAACATTGAATTAAGAGTTATAAAGGTGAACGTTTGTGCCGATGTTTGGATGGATGTATGTTCCTCTTGATCTTAAAGACTACGAAACCGATTTCTATGAAACTTTCAAGTATTGTAGCTTTGATATCTCAATAACACAAATCCTGAAGGGGTTCAGGAGATGAGTTATAAAAATGCCTTAATCAATGTTTTGACTGTACATTAAGAGCTTGGGGCCGAATTTTTCAACTTTTTGCTTTAAAAACAAAAACTTTCAACCCTATTTTCATCTCCTAAAGGATTATAATTAGGAGATGAAATTTTATAACCACCCTATATCATTTATTTTGTGTTTTATTATTAAGAAGAACGATTGCCATGCATCGGTTCAACCCCTATGCCACCTCCCTTGAGGGTTAAATTTAGAAAAATCCTTGCTTAGTACACGTCTACTTCTTAAAAGAATATATGTTCCAAATTTCATGCATGACAGCGGTTTAGGTTGTGCGCAGTCTGTCAATCGTTATCTAAGTAACGCAAGAGTTTTTTTAATAAGTATTATAGTTTCTTGTCTCAATAGTGCATAGATAACCGCCAATGGTAGTTTATCTGATTGCTACATTATGAAAAATATAATAAATCATAATAAAAGTGAAAACGAACCCAAGGTGAGATTTATAATAAGGAGCACACGAGCATTTTAATTTATAATCCTAATTGTACATGTTGCGTGTATATAACTTTATTTACATGCATATCATAAGTTTCCTACAATACAGATATACCGGTATGGCCTGCATTTTCGAGTTAGTAGTACGGTCGGCCTCACACCTTTGTACCGTGTCGCTTTAATGTCATGTCATGTTTAAACTGTAGCGACTAAGTCCCAAAGTGTCCAGCTACTTATGAGGCAGACTGTACTAAAATATTTAACTTATTTGTAGACATGGGGTTACAACCGGGAAACGCTCCAAATATGATTCTTTTGTTTAGGAAGATATTCGAAAATTGAATGTAATTAAATTACAGGGATTAGATGCCAGAGCCGGTCCGGGCTCGACATTTTCATGTAATTACAGTATCGCTCGATACTTTAAAGTAAACATTAAGAACCACAGATACAGGTTTTTTTAATATAGATACTTTGCTTTTCATTTCTGAAAATATTGTAGGAAAGTTATGAATGTAGATTATTTATTGTCGTAAGTACTGTATAACTACACTAATGTGTTCTATAATTTTTAGGTGCTGATATATGGTTGTGCTGGTTGTCACACTGTAACTTACAAATTAAAAACACAACGTTCGGATTACATAATAACATAGACGGTGGGCAAAGAGTGTGGTTTTGATTTTCTATACATAACAAACAAATAAGCTGTACCTCCAATTTTCAATAAAGTAATATAATATTTAAAATTGGCGTGCTCGTGCGAGTTTTTCTGGAAACACGCCCGAAGGCTTAGCCCCGACAGAAGGTCACTCCATTATGTAGTTTAAAATAGCTCAACGTGCTAGACAGTCATGTTGCTATCTTGTTAGAATAAAGGACATATATCGCCTAAATAGAAGTGTTCGTGGCCCAGCGGCGCCTGCGTACTGCGTGCGGTATGCGACGTTAAGCAATGTCGGGCGGGGTCAGTCCTTGTATGGGTGACCACTTTGAGTGGTTACTAACTGAGCGCTCCTGTACTTTGGAAGTGCTGTCTATGATAGCAGTCAAACCAGGTTAGAAGCCTTCGGGCGGCTTGAGAACTTCTAAGAGTCAAGTTGCCCACTCACTTGACAAGCCTAATCCCAATAAGGCCTAGTTTCCCCCTTGGGTTGGAAGGTCAGATGGCAGTCGCTTCCGTAAAAAATAGTGCCTACGCCAATTCTTGGGATTAGGTAGTGGACTCCAGGCTTCCCTCAGGATGCAACTGTACTGGGAATAACGCTAGGATGATGATGATATCGACTAAATAGAAATATATTAAATACGATACATATTATTATTATTTTTGCTGCTCTCTTAATTCAGATAACTGCTCTAATAAATTTAATGCTGTCAGGCCGCGTTAACACCGAAGTCGTGCCACTCCTTTACGGTGCTAATCTGATTGCTCTTGCCAAGACGAACGGCGGAATCCGCCCAATTGCTGTCGGCTGCACCTTCAGACGCTTGGCATCGAAGCTCTGCTGCCGTAAATTCCATACTAAACTGACCAACTTTTTCAAGCCTCGACAGATGGGTTTCGGTGTTAAGGGCGGCTGTGAGGCTGCAGTTCATGCCGCGCGCTCCTTCCTCTGTCGTCCGGACTACGAGGTTTTCCTAAAAATTGACGTGCGAAATGCATTTAATTCGGTCGATCGCGGGGTCCTCTTATCAGAGGTGAAAAAAGAACTACCAGACGCATACAAATACCTATGGCAATGCTACGGGGCCCCAACAAAATTACTCTTTGGTGATAAAGTAATTCTTTCCAGCATGGGTTGCCAACAGGGAGATCCACTTGGGCCAGCCATTTTTAGTTTGGCAATACACCCTATCATCTCTAACCTTAAATCATCATTCAATCTCTGGTATCTGGATGACGGCTCGCTTGGCGGTGACGCTGAAACAGTTCTTCAGGACCTGCATCTAATAATAGACAGATTCTCAGATATCGGCCTCTCTCTAAATTATACTAAATGCGAGATCTATTTGCCGAGTCACCTTCCATCAGAAAAAAAAATTGAAATTCTCACAAATTTTAACGCTGTACTGCCCAACATTTCGGTCCATTCAAACTCATCACTGTCTCTTTTAGGTTCACCCATTTTTGACGAAGCAATCAAACCCATCATCACATGTAAATTAAATCTCTTTAATAACACATCAAATTTACTTTTCCAAATCAACCCCCACATGGCCCTTTTCATAATTCGGTTCTGTCTTTTCACTCCTAAATTTATGTATTTACTTCGCAGCTGCCCAATCTGGAAATTCCCTTCCATTTTATCTGCCATTGACGACTCCATCAAAACAACTCTCTCTAAAGTATTAAACATAAATTTCGATTCTAGATCGTGGGCCCAAGCGGTTCTCCCTATTAGATTCGGTGGTCTCGGCGTTCGTTCCTCATCCAGCGTGGCCTTGCCGACTTTCCTGTCCTCGGCCTACAGCTCGCTATCTCTTGTCAGTATTATTTTAAATCATCCTCAAATAATTGACATGGAGTTAGCGAGCCTAGCGGAGGCCAATAAAGCCTGGTGTGACTCATGCCCAGGAGTGGACGTCCCTGAAACAAAGCACGTCCAGAGAGCATGGGATACTCCGCGCCTCAAGGTAACCCATGCTTCACTTCTTAATAGTAGTCTGGACGACTCGGATCATGCTCGAATTTTGGCTGTGTCAGTGAGTGAGTCGGGCCACTGGCTGCATGCCCTCCCATCACGAAACGTGGGCACAGTTCTGGATCCAAACTGCCTGAGAATATCGGTATGCCTCAGACTTGGAGCCAGAATGTGCCTCGCTCATACGTGTAACTGTGGAAGGAATGTGGACCAGCTGGGCAGACATGGCCTCTCATGCCATAGAAGCGCCGGCCGCCTATACCGCCATGGCACTATAAACGATCTTATCCGCCGTTCGCTTGCCACCGCCTCCGTGCCAGCAATTCTTGAACCTGTAGGTTTGGCGCGGGACGACGGCAAGCGTCCTGACGGGGCTACATTAGTGCCATGGAAACTAGGCAAGGCCCTGGTGTGGGACGTAACTTGCGTTGACACTTTCGCCTTGTCCCACATTCAGGGCACCCGTTCTCAGGCCGGCGCTGCTGCTGACCAGGCCCAAGTTAACAAGCGCCGAAAATATTCTTCCTTATTAAAGGATTACGATTTTTTGGCGCTTGCCGTGGAAACCTTGGGACCCTGGTCGGCAGATATGAAAAACTTCTTTAAGGCCTTGTCTTCGCGGCTGGTCCAAACAACTGGCGACCCCAGAGCTGGTGCTTACCTCTCGCAACGCATCTCTATAGCGATTCAGAGAGGTAATGCCGCCAGTGTAATGGGGTCCATGCCGCAGTCTGACCTGCTTGAGGCGGTGTTCTTTTTGTAATACACTTAGCCATTAGGTAGGTATAGGTTAGTATTTTTAGGTTCTGTTTTTAATTGTAATGTTTTTTTTTAGTTTTTTAATTTCATATCCAACTATGTATATTCTTACCAGTTGAATTATATATATTCCCTAATTTATTTAATGTATATTGTTTATTGAATAAATAACTTCTCTTGTTGATATCCCCAAAGTTAAATATTTAATTGACTTAGCACTATCAAACTGATCCAAATCGAATAACTGTACAATTATATATTTTATAGGAAATACCTTCAACAAGTGGTGTTCTTCTTAAGGACCTTAATAAGAAGCGAATATAATACAAGTGACGTAAAAACATATAGGTAATTGCTTTCGATCGTCATATCATAATTTATTTGTATTTAATATTCGCTTAATAAATAACGCGTAATCTAGTTTGCAGAACAATCTTGAAAAATATTATTTGTGATTAAGTATGTAACTAGAAAAAAATAGTAAAGAATTGATTAGATACTGGATGTATGATGTACTTGACTCTTACTAATAATTTTACGTGTGGCTGATAATTTTACACATACTCGTACTGGTAGCGTATGTAACGTTTAATTTAAAAAAAAAACGGCCAAGTGCGAGTCGGACTCCCGCACCGAGGGTTCCGTATAAAATATTTATATTATATGATGTAATTAAAAATTTACGGTTGTCACAATATTTCCTTTATCTGTGCTATAAGACGTTGCTTCGTACCAAATTTCAAGATTCTGAGTGCACGGGAAGTACCCTCTAGGTTTTGATTCCCTTGCGAGTGTCGAAAATTTGCGGCATAAACGGCTGTATCTTTTGACTGCGTTGGCTTAGAAGTTTGATTTTTCACAGCTCCAAGGAACAGTAGACCTGAGTATTTAATATAAATTCCAGCTTGATACCTCCTCGCGTTCCTGAGAAAAAGGGTCTTGACAGACAGACAGACGGACGCAAAGTGATCCTATAAATAAGGGTTCCGTTTTTTCCTTTCGAGGAACCCCAAAAAACAACGGAAAATTGCAACAAAGTCCTAATCCTCATTCGGGGCCGAGTCGGTAGTAGAATCTACCATAAGATTAGGTAATTACGTATTCGTGTGTGATGGGTTATGGATAGAAAGCAAACGGGGATCAGTCTCAATCACGACGGTTAGCGTGGGTCTCCGGTGGCCTCCTACAATCTCAGCAAATGGTGTCATTAGGGGAATGCGTTGCGCACCGCGCGCCGCGCCCGCGTAACGAGCTCACCCGGCGTGCGATCATTGAACAATTTGAATAATACATGAAACAAGCCCGCCCCACATTGGGAGACATGAAAGAAAATCTCAACTCGATTGCGGTTACTTACGAACACGAAACAGTGATTGCAATTGACAATTTTTTTTTAATAGTGGCTGAAATGAAAGCAAATATCTATTTCTAAACTTGGGATGGAGCTTGAGGGCTTATAAAATTTTTGGATTTTTATATTCGCTTATTCCTGAATTAACTGCAAATCTATCTATACTTTACTATTAAACAAGCAACTTTTTTATACTCGTGTTTGTAATTGTAATCTCGAAAACCGCTTAACGATTTTAATAAAATTAACTATATGGAAATAAATATCTTCGGGAAAACTCGTATTCCCAGGGAAAACACGAGAGTAGTACTTATGTATCTTTCCGGTACTAATGTATGTTTCAATGAGCAATTCTTGTATATATTTACGGGGTTATCCCCCCCTTCCCTAACCACCGTCAATGGTACTGTCACAGGGTGTCACAGATACAGTATACTTTTTACTTTTGATTAAGTATGTTAAAGACACTCCTAATCTTATCAATCTTTTAAACGTACCTTACCTACGCCCTTTTAGAATGCGACAGTTTAACTTGATCCAAACCCTTTCAGCTAATAAGTTTTTGGTCAAAAATTTAATTTTTGGTACAAGCTTTTACTGCCGACTGTACTACTGTAGGTATTGTTTTTTTTTTCCACAATCATAATCTACTTGTTGAGTCTATTCGAATGAGCTAATCGAATATTGAGTCGGTTCGAATAAGTCCAAACACGATGGGTTTATCTTTAGGAATTGCTATGACCACTTCTGTCTCCATCATCAGATCAGCTCTATGTCATAATAATATTGCATTGTCATCCGATTTCTACATGCATGCAAAATTCCAGCTCAATCGGAAACCGAGAAGTGGATCAAATTTAACTTGCAAGATTTGGTTACAGACAGACTAAGGGACAGGTAAATAAAAGCTTGTAAAAAGATAAAACAGGTACAGTGTCTCGTAACTTATCAGAATTAAGGAGTCAGAAAAAGTAAACGTTATTCATTGCGATCGGGATAAAATTTGTAACAGTTGTTAACTGAAATTACCTCATTGTTTAATCACTCTGTTGTTACGAAGTGATTAATTAATTCGAATTGATGGAAAATAACTCAAGTGATTCTTAATGGTGATTAAAATTATAAGCTTGGTCGTAGCACCTTTACCGGTGTGCTAAATATAAATCCAGATCGGAAAGAGAGCGGTTAGGTTCGAGTTGTATGTAAAATTGTGCATATGAATTAGTGAATGAATATATTTGTTTCAGACAAGAGTTTATAATGAAGGTATATGAATTAAACAGACAGATAAAATTAACATTATACCTGCATTATAAAGAATACATTACCAATACATTAGAAATTACAAAAAAAAATATTACGTACGAGTATTACGAGTATTGTGTTCCAGAATTGAATCCCTCGTCCTTGAATTATACGAAAACGATAATGAACACGACCTATCTACTAAAATCATGTCGAAATTAAACTCAGAATGCAGCGTGGTAAGTGGGACCCCTCCTTCCCTCCGCCCTATCAGTCTCAGTCCATTGCACAGAAGACTTCCGTGGGTATCGGGCCAAATCTGCTCAGATGGACAAGGTACACAAGTGCCAAATGGCTTATTTCAGCAAGCAGGCATATCGGAATAAGGCAGTCCATGTGGTAAAGTGGATGGATATGTGTAATAGTGCCGCACACAGCGAAATACAGTCAAAGACTTTATAATTTAGGACCCCTTAAGGTGACAGACAGTAATGTCAAACTGTAGAATAATGCAGGGCAAAGTTTTGCGTAATGGGTCCCAAACTGAAGTGCGCCAGCGTACCAATTGGGCTCTGTTTCTTTGGATATATATAATTCTTCTGTACGTGTGTTTGTCACCCTACTCCTCCTAAACGGCTGGACCGATTTGGATGAAATTTTGTGTGTATATTCGGGTGGATTCCTGGATGGTTTAAAAATACAATTGGACCCGGACCTTAATTAAGCTGGGATGTCAATATTATCGCGGTTTTCCTAATTGTTTATACTTTACTTCAATATCTTAAATTAATAATACCAACAGATCCGTAGTGTTAGGCAAGATGATTTTTCATTATAGTTGTCTCTTTGAATCCTTATGGTTAACTAAGATGAGTTAGAACGGGACAGATAGTACGATCATTTCCGGCTGTTGACGAATTGTCTCCATATAGAAGCACACCAAATGTCAAATCCCATACAAACCAAAACGTCACAAAAGTCAGTTCAGTATAATTTGCAGTTATGAAAATGGAGACACCGACATGTGAAGACCTGTCAGATATCACTTACTTGTGTCTCTCAAACTTACTGATTGTGGTTTAGTGAGAAAAGTTCAGATGTACAGAAATCGTTCAACTTAATATGAGCGGATCTGCTTTACCTACTCTGATATGTGTAATATCGTGTTCAATATTCATGAATATTCACGTGATACGGATCGTGATATGAGTGTATCGCGAGATAATATTCACCGTGTAAAAGGCCCCAATTGGCTTAATAAATGTCAATATTTAATTGTCATCTCTACATCTCTTTATTGAATACAAACTCATTTTAGCCTATTTCCGCAAAGTACAATATATATATATATATGTACAGAGATTGAGATATCAGTGAAATACTCCACACAGATCGTAGCGCCGATGTAGTATTTCGTAAGAACTAACTGCACCACCACTGCATCTCTGTCACTCCAAAATGCAAGTGCGATAGAGAGAGTACAAAGTGACATCTGTGACAAACAAGTTAAACTAACAACTCATTAGAAAAGTACGCACTTCGAGCTGAAAGGCCCCTGCCTCGCAAGTCGCACTCACGGCACTCAGCTCACATCAGCGCGCGGGCCTAAATTAACACTATGAAATATGTTTGTTTTTATGGTTAATTTACAGGACATGCGGCCCTTGCAGGCTGAAATGACTACGAAAAAAGAAACATGTCATAGTGACGACTGTAGGCTCACGGGCTAAGTTAACTTATAATTATTAACGATGTCAGCTCCAGAAAGGCTCTAAACTTACAGTCTTCTTGAAATTAAATATACAACAAACATTTATACCCTAAAAACGAAAATAATAAACAAATTTGGTATACAATTATTTATTAAAAAACCATCAACAAATATTGAAGACTTTGATAAAGGTTCCGCTAAAATTGAATGGAAAACTCCAACTTCCAAAAACGAGAGGTCCCAAATTCTGTTTAATATCTCCCTCTTTTTTCGAGCTCAGACTCACTCTAAGTCTACATATTTCATTGTAGTCATTTAGATCGTGGGTTAAGTTGACTAGGTGTTGGCTATGTGCGAAGTAGGTGGTGGGGGTAAGCTAGGCGTTCGTAGCGCACACCATGGCAGAAATGTGTACTTACCGGGGACCACTGTCAAATTTACTTTCACGTTTTCTATTGGTTTCTTAACGGTTTCCTACGATTCGTTTCGTTTGTATGTATTTATTTATTCTCTTATTTATTTCAGTATAATTTCCAATACGGGGTCTTTCTCGTTTACTAAAGTAAATAAAATATTCATGTGTCATTATTTGACATCTCTGTGTTTTGACATTGTCTCGGGACCTTTGAGGTTTGACGTTTCAGACGTGCACATAGCCAATAAATATAAAAATATAAACAAATTTTATAGTGGTAATTTAGGCCCGCGGGCTGAGAGAGATGTGGGCTAAATTGACCAACACAGCACAGCCAAAACTTCAATCGTCGGAAGGCATTATGGCAATCGTACTAGTGTATAAGTACATAGGCGTTCGGCAATGACATTTATTGTGTGACTGTAGGGCCTTTTTTACTTTTGGTAAAGAGAAGCGTTAGAAACGGATTGTAGATGTTGTATTGCAAAAACCGAAATTTATTCTAAATTATGATTACTTAGGTCAATTCCTGATTTTGTGCTCAGCAGCCTCACCTAGCTTAATATTTTAACGAACTTTGTCGAATTTTCGACGATATGTTACGATATTAGTCTATGGGAGTTTAGATTTCACATAATAAAATATCTTCCAAAATGTTTAAGAGAAGTCTCCCTGTCAGCCGCGCGGCCGCGTTAGGTATTCGATTGGGATAATGCTGTCTTTATCGCTCATGACGTAAACGCTCGCAGCATTCCCCCCAATGTCCTTCCGCAACCCGAACGTCCGTATTCTGACGTAGCACCCATATTCTAGGTGAAACGATTACCACCTCTTTTAGATACTTTATACTTTTGGAGTCATCAAAAAATTATTACTTAGGTAAATTTATAAGTGCTTTAAGATACGTGCAGCTGTCTGGTTTAGTTTACATTTAAACTTTTTGCTGAAAATGTGTCTATCTGGTGATTGAAGAATACTGGCCATATTAATACCTAAATTTAAGTATCAAATTTGTTCTACAGAATATCACAGCTTATATAACAGAGCAGCTTAGTTTGATTAGTTTTAGTTCTTGGTTACGTTTTTTGTTTTATCCATATGTAGTTATATAAAGTTTTGTAAAATGACCTATTGTCAATCAACCCCCGTTTAGGTACATGTGATTTTAATCATAAACATGTCATTGCGATATTACTTTATAATGTATAACAGAGCAGTCAGATAAATAATAAATACATATTTTTGTTTACCTGCAAGTTCTGATAAATTGTATACTGGGCGTGTGACTTAGTATATTTCTTTGGATATTTCAATACACAAAGATATTTTAAACAATCCATCTGTAAAGTAGGGCTTCCTTTAATTTCCGAGGGTCTATGGCAACCTTCGGGCTGCCGCTTTAAACACTTTTTTTGTATATGAGCAAAGGAACTGAACTACGGTACTATGACGCTCATTTTATGCTCATCATGTCTTCATGTCACATAACGTTCATATGTTATTTTTTTGGTACCTACATTGAATTAGCTGGTCTTGTGAAATCTAAATATATAAAAATGTGTAATAAACGATTTCCAAATGAACAAATGAAGACTCCATGACGTTGGGGCCGAAATGAAAGGGACGAATGTAGCGCATGACATTACTGATCTCTTCTCGATGAACGTCAAATTCCAAAAGTCAAATCACCGGTCGCGTAATGTCAGAGACAAGACGCTGTTAGGCTTTCCAAGATTTGGGCGGTTGAACTTTGCGTTTCGTTGTCCTCATATTATACGAAAAGTATAGCACAGAAATCAATGATATTTTACAATCAAGATATTCATTATATTTTCTATGCCTGTGGTTATTCGATTTTTGTAAAAATGCTTTATTAGTCTGTAATTCTCGTGCAAAGTTGACCCCTTTTTGTGTCGGTTTTTGAGCTCCTATAATTCTGATATTACACATTTATATGAAAATTTGAAAAACGACAGGCATAGATAATTACGTCTAGTCCATACTTACAAAATTTCATCTACTTCTGTTGCCTAGTCTTCAAATGAAATCGGGACTACGTTTGTATAGAGAAAAGACCGAAGAGACTCCTCTTAATTGTTTTCTAATACTCCATCAACACCTCAATTTAGTGTCAGGTGTGGGCGGCGGGTGTGGGTGTGGATGTGGCGGTCTTTTTCGGTCTGAAAGATTTAATAAATAATAAGTAATAATAAATATATCCGAAATAAAACATTCCATTTTTTTAAAACTCTTTATGACATGAGTGTATAGAATGGACCTTTTGGAAGGCTTGGCTATATTTTAATCCGCGGCATCCCTTGCGTTATTTGTAATACGCGAGCGAAGCCGCGCGGGGCAGCTAGTATATATATATATATATATATATATATATATATATATATAATGATGAATGAATCTCTTTACGCATCTTTAGCGAAATATATTTTCCTTATTGTTCGGTTTAGTTAATAATTTTACAGTACATATGGTGCTACTTTACCGCACGAGTGCGGTAATCAGCAGATTACGTGCATATGTCGAAACTTTAAAGAGACATATGTACTGTAAAACGTTGTACGATGCACGTGCGAATAAATAATTCGCAACTCGTGTCGATTTAAAACACTCCCTTCGGTCGTGTTTCAATTTATCACCACTCGTTGCGAATTTCCTGTTCTCTGCACTTGTATCGTAATGTACTACTTCCTACGAAAGCAGGTGTTGTTAGTGTCGTCCCTTGTATTTTTGATAAAAATTTGAGTATGGGGTCCATAGGGTAACAGAGAGGACATTCTAAATGTAATATCACATGTGGCGATTTCAGTATTTACTTAGTCCAGATAATGCATTTTCTTTTGAAAACCACAATTTGGTCCCGTGGAGTTCATGATGACGGTGATGACCAGAAATTACTCAAGGACTCAATTATGCAAGTCCTTCATAGATTCTGATGAGATTTTAGTAACGTACACAATTTCGTCATCCGTTCTACATATTACGAGTATAAAATATGCAGATTGTAATGGATCGGATGATGAAATAGCGAAGGTGAAAATATACGTACGCATAGTTAAGGTGTCAACGGCGCTCCTCAAATATCGGTCGACCCCTGATGAAATATGAAAATATGTATGTTATTATAGGGCCAGACAAAGTACAAGATTGAAGTTATTTGGTATAATTTGATGAGTAAAAAAAACGATATTAACCCCGCTTAGCCTTTGTCTACCATTTTATAGGTAAGCAGCTTTATGAATACAGTTTTTTTTTTTTTTTTTTTTTTTTTTTATTAAAAATGGGCTTGCTCTTGGCCAGCATCTAGCCAGGGGGCAAAGATGAGGCCGACGATGAAGCGAGCTCACCCAGAAGATGCCTATTCACTCGTGCCTTAAAAAGGTCCAGGTTATATGAACTCGGAAATACAGACTCCGGCAGAGAATTCCAAACCTTAGAAGTGCGCATTATAAAATAAGATGCAAAGCGCTTGGTTCGAATTAGAGGAATTTCGACCAGGTGAGGATGGTAGCCAGCCGTACGTCTGGATGTCCGATGGAAGCAGTCCATTTATATAACGCTTTCAACGGTTACGAGTAAAATCCACAAAACTTAATGAGCTACTGATTATCCAACATGTGATTAAACTTTTACAATTGGATTCTCTAAATATTATTTTTAAGGCGTTGATATAAAATAGGTTAATCGCAGTGGCTTGTTCTGATATACATAAATTGACCAGTTGTAGTTTGCATTTATCATAAAGTGCACTCGTCAATGGTCAGAGTCGCGGAGCGGCGCAGGCCACATTGCGGTCGCCTTCCTGCCACTACACGAAGCTGCGGTGGGCATCCTTCGCATTACTACCGTAACCATGCTCGTGAATTCCAACTTATAATTGATACGACCGGCACATTCAATATCTGATCTAGTCTTATGAAAAACCTGAGGAGCGCTCGTGGCCCGACGGCGCCCGCGTACCGCGTGCGGTATGCGAGGTTAAGCAAAGTGGGGCCAGGTCAGTCCTTGGATGGGTTACCGCTTTGAGTGGTTACTAACTGAGCGCTCCCGTACTTTGGAAGGCACATTAAGCCGTTGATCCCGGCTGCTGTGTACGACAGCAGTCGTTAAGCCAAGTTAGAGGCCTTCGGGCGGCTTGAGAACTTCTAACAGTCAAGTTGCCCCCTCATTTGACAAAGGCGGTTGCACCACGTCCGTAGGAACTTACTTAAATAGAAAATCTAAAGGAAAGCTGCAACCCTATTTCCCTATTATGACAGTTTACATTTGTGTTTAGTCTCACATTATGTCACTGATTACAGATATTACCCTGCTTAAATTCATCTGTTTTAGTTTCATTGATTGATAGTTGCTTGCATAAAATTGATAATAAATGATGAATTAAACGTTTTCTGGGTGACAAACTTCACACCATTTTATTTAGCTAACCTATTTTTAAGTGAACAATTTTACAATTTAGTTATCATGAATTGATTACAGAAAAACTCAGTAATGCTACTCTTAATCAGCTAAAGTTTGCAAAGCTTACTAAGTTTAAAAAAATCAAGATTACTTTACAAATCCTTACGGGTACTTTATCACACTAACATAACAATACTGCGACAGTTGGGATGCGTCAAATTAGTGAAAGTGACAAGGTACTAAAAGCGGCAATTACACTTCGTCGTTCGCCGCATGCTGCATGCGGCGACCGCTAAAGTGTAAAGAACACGTTCGTCGGCCGCATTCGGCGATCGACAGCTGCCAACGCTTACAAGTAGGCGGACAGACTAATGTAAAGACGACGTTTGTTGGCCTAAGTAGTTTAAAATGAATTCGGCGACCGCATTAGGTGAACGACGAAGTGTAATTGCCGCTAAAAGTATCATCTACTGTTGCTGTTGACTGTACCTACTGGAATTATTATCAACTAGCTTTTGCCCGCGGCTTCGCACGCGCAATGATTGTAGCACTTCCTTATACAATTTAGTAGCGGTTATGATTTCGGATGCATTTCAAAGAAAGCCAGTAAAGTAGTCTAAGATGGACTGGTTAATGTTTATCTTTTCTGAGATGTTTGTTGGACGTGAAGTATACACGCTGACCATTTTCAAGTTGAACAGTGAGGTGTACGACAGGAGGAAACAATTCATGAATGGGAAACTTCAAGATCCTCCAAACAGCTTCGGAGCTACTTATGTAGGTATTGGCCACTTTCATACATTTTTATCTCATCATTCTCATTTTCGAGAGTTAAAGCCGCCCGATCACCCTATAGTTCACATACTTGGTGTATTTGATACCTTGAACAGAATTACATAAAGGATAATTCACAGTAGACCGTTCCGTGTCCGGGCCGGCCCGTTTTCTTCTAGAGAAATACGCCGGCCGTTGCGTTTGCTATCATAGAAAACCGAACGGTCTACTGTCAATCATCCTTAATACTCACTTTGAACTAAAACTTGTTCATTTATAATTTCGGGTTGATTAAACTCATTAAATTAATATGTTCAAACTTTTCGCACATAATCATATTATACACGGATAAGAAAAGTACTTTTAGTTTTTTATTAAACGAGTATTTTATTGTAGTTAAAGAAGTGATGATTAATATGTGACAAGATCATGTGCTGGTTTGTCAGTTCTTTTCATTTTATACATAGCAGGTTACATCTGTTCAACATGATCTACATACAAAACTTGAACCCCAAATTTGCCCCCTCAGGAGTTTAAATTTCTAAAAAGCCCTACTTAGTGATTATTTACGTCATATAAACAGCCTACTGTGAAAAATTCAGCTTTGCGGGTCAAACGGCTGGCATCTACGGCTGGGCATTGTTTAAGTCAGCCAGTCAGGAATTTGCGCCCCTATTAACCCGCTTAGGGGTGGGTTTTCCAAAACCCTCAAAATTACTTTTCTTGTATTGTAATACAGAGTCTATACACAAAGTTTCAAGTCTCTCAATTAAAATTTTACTCCATCCCCATAAAAATTTACACCCCTATTTAACCCGTGTAGGGGTGGATTTTTCCAGAACGCTAAAATTACTTTTCTTGTATTGTAATACGGAGTCTAAACACAAAGTTTCAAGTCTCTAACCTAAAATTTTACTCCATCCCCATACAAACTTTGCACTCATATTTAACCCGCTTAGGGGTAATTTTTTCCAAAACGCTGAAATTATAAGTACTTTTCTTGTATTGTAATATGGAGTCCATACACAAAGTTTCAAGTCTCTCACCTAAAATTTAATCCTTCCACACACAAACTTTCAACCCCCATTTCACCCCCTTAGGAGTTGAATTTCTGAAAACCCCTTCTTATTATTGGTTGTCTACGCCATTAACCTGAATTACAGTAAAATATTCAACTCTCTAGCCCCAGTAGTTTGGGCTGTGCGTTGTAGAGTGAGTGAATGAGTCAGTCAGGACATCCGCATTTATATATATAAGTATAGATTAGACACGCATTTGGCAAAGTGAACGTCATCATCATTAGCAAGTAGGCATGTCCATTTCTAACAATTAAAACTTTTCGTTTTGTACAGAACATTAATTGGTCTCGATCTCGTCTCTTAAAAATAATGAAATTAAACTGTTTACGATTGCAACTACAGAACCAACATTATTGGGTTTTTCTTTGTCCGCTGTAAAAGCGGTTGGTTAGCGGAAGTGCGACGCGGGTCACGTCGAGCCTGGACCCCCGGGCACGTACTTCGTTTACACTGAAACAAAATCAGTACTACTCGTATATACGTCCGCAACACGCCCGTGTCCAATTGAACAGAACAATTATGCGCAATTACAGCCAGACTGTAACTAACTTTCCACCTCGCACGTCCGTCTACATTTTAAATTAACCGTTCGCACGTTTTACTCAGTTCGCCGCACTTGCTGCCATTTCGTTCGATACGAGTATCCGCTACAAAGTAACTCAACCGCATGATTGAATCATACTTAAAAAGGTAAATTTTAACATCATACAGCGCTGGATGAAGACTTATATATTACATGTACTGTAAATAAGTAGAAGAAGTGATGGCATAACACCCATAGCATAGTAAACACATTCCTGTCCGCCTAGTGCTACAGGCTTGGTACGCTTGTTTTCCGTAGCCACGTAGTCGGCGTATGGACCGCGTAGTGACTACGAACAGAGTTCCCGAGATTAGGATTCTCGGTACAGATTGTATTAATGTTTTCACATACATTGGAATCAAAGAAAACTCACCTAATCTATACATATGATAAAACTCTTGCGTTACTTAGATAACGATTGACAAACAGCGTCAGCCTAAAAATCAATATATAAGACCTCTATCGGCCTGTTTAGCCTAGTTGGTAGTGCCACTGCCTTCGAGGCTGGAGGTCCCGGGTTCGAATCCCGGTAAGGGCATTTGTTTCTGTAGTGAACATTTGTTCCTGAGACTTGGGTGTTTTCTTTGTCGTTAAGTATACAGGGTATGGCCTGTAATCGGAGCAAAAAATTTAATTGAGCTCTCCAGTAATTATTTCCAAATGGTTTTATTTGAAAAAGATTTTTTGCGCAAAAGTAGCTTATACGTACTTTTTTACTCTACTGGAGTGATATTAATAACTATTTATTCATAAAAGACTAATATTAAAAAAAAAAAACAAAAATGCGACAACCATTATGAGTTATAACTTGAATCAACCTCAAAATCAGCATTGACTGCCGCTCTATAATCTTTGGGTGCCAAGATCCATTACTTGGAGGTCATAACTTTAGATCAAAATTTCTCCCAATTGAAAAAATATTTTTTTTTGGGCACAATAGGTTACTGCTAGATGCTCTAAGGGAGCGTCCTTTAAATTTATTGCTCCTATTACAGGCCCTGTATATCTATTAAATATATCGACGTCTAGTACCCATAACACAAGCCTTATTGAGCTTATTACGGGACTAGTTCGATTTGTGTAAAAAGTTGTCTTCTAATATTTATATCTTTTTTTATTTTTTTATATAGACGTCCCGCCCTTGTGATTTATTTATTGTAAAAGCATACTTATATCATAGCACTACTTAAAAGGAAACTGTACCCTTTTAAATTAGGAGGGATAATCTGATGGAATTGTGGGTATCTTAGAAATGAAAACTATTTCATGTGATAACTACTGTTTAGTACAGTCAGCATCATATACTACGTAGCAGCCAAAGTGGCCAAATATGTAGTTCGGTACACCATGTATGTATTTTGTATGTTTTGATGTTTGATGGTGACTGGTGATCCAACTTTATCAGACTATTCGAAAATGCTGCGTTAAAAAGGTCGGCACCCTCAATTTGAAACACAGAATCAAAAGATTTGTATTGAAACCTGGATGCTTAAAAACTGTTTATTAATAACTCGTAAATAGAGCCTTCATTTTTATGGGGTTACAATAGCAGGTTTGCACTCTTCATTTATTTTGTTTTTTTTTTTTATTCTGGACGTATGATATATAAAAGTAGATTCTGTTGATTTGGCCGTCAATGGACAGATGATTCCCATCACCTACTTTATGTAAGAGATCTGAAAATAGTCCAGCAATTGCACCTGCTCTTAAATTTACCCTCACAATCAAAGCTTTTAAATTAATGGCCACATAACATAAAGCAAGCTTTCACTTTACCTGCCCTACAGCCCTTAGTAGAACAACGGGTAAAATCCTTAATCCTGCAAAATAAAATCGAAAAAGTCCACCTAAAAGAAGTCTATTTTCGAGTATTGGGTAGCATTATTTTTTAGGTCCTATTGACGATTGTAAAGATGATTATCGCGCAAACAAAATCCGCTAAAGGGGATACTGAACAGTGAGGTCTGCTTTAGATACGCAACTAAATTTGTATTCAGGTCGAATCGATTTTGTATTTTCATGCTAGTCATAAAAAATCACTCCTGTGCAAGTAACTTTTGAACTAACACTTTATATTGGCCCTGATTAACTTTATTTGCTGAAATAGAGCGGAACGACATTGTATTTGTTCACTTACGCCACTGATTGACATTTACATTTATCGGCCGAGAAGCTGCGGATTTTTTTTCCGGCGGAGCTAAATTGGATCACACTGATTTTATATAAAACTGGATCTTAGTAATCTCTTTGAATACTGTATATGTATTCTAAGCGCATGGGAGACTGAGCTTAGCTCGGCAGTATTGAGAGTTACTCCGGAGAAAACGAATCTTCCGGGAATGAGAGTAGATCGAATTTTCGCCCCCGAAACCAAATAAAAAATAATATTAATTTAATAATTATTAAATTTAATTAAAATCGTTCGGGTCGTTTTCTAGAACTCAATTACATTTAAATAAACAAATATTATTTATTGCTCGTTTAATAGTACGTAGTTAGTTTATGTTTAGTACGAGGAGTACAATTATTGTTTATAACATCTATACCGCGTTGTATTTCTGTCAGTGGTGTCATTACAAAGACAATAAGTTTACATAATAAACAGTTTTATGCAAGTGGTCCATGACCATCTTGCTTGAAATAGTTGAAATATAACCATAATCAGTAATCGTACATTTTGAAGCATTTTCGGTGCAGCGTAGTGGTGTTAACGGAGTTGGTATGGAAAAATACAATTTAAGGGGTTAATTAAGGTTAATATTAACGTTATTAACGCTAAATAATTATAAAAATTTAAAGTATTTATCCCAATTCCGTTAAAACCACTACGCTGCACCGAAAATGCTACAAAAGTTACGATTACTGGACATAATACTACACGATCTACTTAGTAAATATGTATAAAGTCCTCAACTACTTCAAGCACCAATAAAGAGAACGTCGTACTGAGTGTTTCGCACCTCTAGAAACATATTTTAAGCGTGTATTTGATAACAGTAGGTGCTTAGTTATATTAACAGTAACCTAATTTCAAAACTTTTCAAATGTCAGACGGAAACGGAAAACTCGGAACACTCGCCTCGCGTATCGCGCGAGCACGAGTAAAACACACTTCGCGAATCCTTTGACGCGGAATAAAAAAAACTGACACCACATGGGGATTTGGGGGAACGTGCCGATGCGCGAACGCGAAGCGATACCAATCCACTAGTGACGCGGGCGTTCGCAGCGCCAGTGTAGAGTGCGCATAATGATTTCGATGAAATTTACAATTCAGGTTACTAGGGCAATATAATGATCTAACTAGGCCTTATCTTTAGAAAAACTCTTATTCTTCGGGAAAACACGAAAGATACCGGCAAAGCCCAGGTACTACTTACAATCATTATCTATACTCCTTATGGTTTATCGAAGTGCGTAGTGAACCCCCCCCCCCCCCCTGGGGCCAACGAAAGTGGCGGTCCTGATGAGTTCTAATACCCGGTAAAGGCAAGTAAGTATTCGAGTGATTGTCACCAGTAAGCATCTATATGTTCCTAAACTTTATTGGACGTATCCCATCTGTTTGATTTAGATATCCTAACCGTACGTAGGACCTATAGATGTAGGTCTGCGACAGGTGTGCTCCGTGTACCATCATCCACGAGGAAGATAATCCAGGCACGTAATCCGAACAAAATGCCATCGACTAAATAAATTGGATAATTATTTTTCCCTCTGGAACACATCATTTAAGTACTCGGAATGTTTCATTTAATTCATACAACTGGCGTCTACATTCTTGTACTGATTATAATAATTTTAAAAATATAAGAAATGTTTTTTAACCAGCTTCACAAAAAAGGAGCAGATTCTATTTAGCTAATTCGGTTGTGTCCTTTTTTTAAGATTCCGTAGTCAATTAGGAATCTTTGTAGTTTCGCCATATAGACGGACATCTGTCTGTCTGTCTGTCTGTCTGCATGTCTGTCTGTCTGTACGTCTGTCTGTCTGTCCCTCTGTCTATCCGAGGCTTTGCTCTATGCTTGCTGTTAGTGCTAGAAAACTGCAATTTGTTATGGATGTATAAACAATAAATCATACGTACATGTAAAATGGGGATAACTTTTTTTTGCTTCATCCCTATTGTGTGGGGTGTTGTTGGATAGGTCTTTCACAATGTCTTCATCAAACATTTTTTGCTTGTTATTGATTTTTTTTTAATTAAGTTCATTGGGCAACTACGGTACCCTACACTGAGCATTACCCGACATGCTCTTGGCCGTTTTTTTTATGTGTGCTACCTCAGAACACCGTCGTTTATGATGCGAATTCGAAAAAAAAATTTTTGAATGCCTCTGCTTCGAGGTTGATCCCATTGTTATCAGAATTTGGTTTTAATCATAGGATCTATGAGAAACGAAGGCACAGAAATTCAAGGGAAACAAATACCGATTTTAGTATTTTCAGTAACCAACCAATTAGGTATATTCAGAAAATTTTGGTGAACTGGGACTGATGAGTAACACCACGGGTGGTCATCCAAAACTTCAAGTATTTCATGCGTGGCGCTAAGAGATTTCGGTCAAAATAGTGAACCGACTATGACGAGATCAATTTAAATGATTCTGATGTAATGTTACAGTCAACCTGACCTGATGATTGAAGCAGGAAGGTAGGCAACGAAACTCTGTAATAAAACAGTGTAGCTTAGCCATATTCGAGCTCATTAGAATTGTCATGAGATGCACTTAGCAATGATTAACTAAAAATATAAAATAAAAATAATTTCAAATAAAAGTAAGAAATAAAACGACATTTCCAATACAATCATGAGGTGAAAATACCTACGATTCTTTACACAAAATGTATACAACACTAAACGTACTCTAACCCTCAATTAAACACTAATTATAAAGACAAAATACGATTTTAATAATTAGATTAATTAGCTACCTCTCAAATATACAATTTATTAAATTTTTGGCACTCAGTGACCATAACGGAAATGACGCACGTGCAGTGCCAAACTAGGCAAATTCAAAAACCATTTGGCACAGAGTTTAATTCTTGCTTTGAAGTTATTTTCGTAGCGGTTGTTGTATTTATTCTAATTCGCGACCAATATAAATTTATGTTTCAAAAAATAGAATTAGCTAAAAAGCGTGAAGTTAGTGCAGCATCCCAACGCTGTCGAGGCTTAAACTTTACATGGCTAGAAACGGCGATTAGTGACAAAACTTTAAAGAATGCCATTAAAAATAATCGCATCGCCGAGCCGGGCCGTTGCACTTAATAGCGCGAGCGGTGCAGCTAGAGGACCAAAACTTCCAAACAATCAGTACCTCAGTGAAGAAAAAAAAATTGCGTTAGATTTGGCATTACAGCATTTAATTTTATTTTTTGTTGGTACATATTGGATATACGCAGAACTTGATGTAGAAATTTATCATAATTTCAAAAAAAAAAAAGAAATACATAAAATAATTAAAATTAAAAAAGGTTAACATCAAGACATAGCTAACAAAAAAATAAGCATATGGACCAAAAATAGTAACTGGAGTGCAAACACAAACAAAGAAAAACTTGCAAAAAGTTTGTATGGAAAGAGCTAGACCACCCCTTCGCCTTAATAAGATGGACGCCATCAAAGGCTTTTTAAAAGGATTTCTTTGAGTTCCATATTAATATTCCTTCAGTCTGGGTTTACACGATATATTTTCGATAAATTTGTAAAGAAATAAACAAGTAGGTTTCTAAATATTTCGTTAAGTACGAGTAAGTAGGCCTATAACTACACGAAAAAAAAAACAATCAACGAAACCAGTGGGCGAAATAGATCTTGAAGTCATCATCATCATCTTCATTGAAAATTGTTGTAACATTTTTTGACCTTTTCATTATTCTGGTTGCTCGCTGAAAGATCTGGGGTCCGTTTTTGTGAAACCTTGCATGGAGTCTACGATTTATTGGAATTTTCAAGTTGAGCGGATTCATATAAAACGGCGCTGCAACTGGCATACCGCATTACGGCCAGCCGCATAGTGCGCTGGCGGAATGGCCGCGTTCACGACGCTTGTTGGGCAATTTTGAAAACTTTCCACATATGCCTGACCAGCACGAGCGTCGCGTCGCTGCAGATTAAAGCTCGAAACGCACAGAGCGGGTGCGGCGCGGTGTTGGGCCGAGGCGGTCTTGAATTTTTGATCTTTCCGAAACTGTTGACTGTCGATAGTGTCCATTATTGCTTCATATGTTTTTGGTGCGACGTCCCCAGACGGCGTTCGCTTTTCCGAAAAACCGCCTCTGCCACGCAACGACGCTGCGCCGCGCTCTGTGCGTTTCAAGCTTAATTACTCCCTCTGGGTAAACCTCGTCGTGTTACGCTGTCGTCGTCGTCCGTTCTTTAATATTGTTTATTAATTTGGTTCTATCTCTGCATGAGTGCGTTGTTGTAAAAAAACCATAACCATATAATACACACAATGTATAAACATGAGTTCCTGCAATGGGATCTGTATATCTAATTCTTTTCTTTTCTGAAGTTAAGGATTGTATGAGGTCTACTAGACGTGTAGAGTTAGTTAGTTAGTTAGTTTTACTGGGCATTTTCCGCAAGTCGACATCTATCGTGCCTAATTTGCGTGAAAGGGGTAGCGCTACTGTAACCACCCTAGCTGCTGTATGAAATTTACCAGTGCTTTGATATTGTTTACTGCTTCGTGCAGTGTGTTCGGAGTTCCTATGTACTTTTTCCTGTATACTTCTACCTGCTTGCAGTCCAGTAGAATGTGTTTAGACGTCTCCTCTGCTTCCGTGCATGCCCTACACATAGAAGTGTAGAACTGCGTAAGGTATTTTTTGAAGTGCTACTGCACTTCTTGCACGAGGTCTTCTTGAGGTGCATGGCCTTTTTTTGTACCCAGGAAATTTTTTCCAAAGATTCCACCACCGGAGACGCGGTGGATATCTAAGATTCTTACTCACTAAAAAACCTGGGGTATTTATCGCTCTGCCTTTCGGTGGGGCCACGGGACCTTAGTGTGTTATAAAGAACTTTATGCTTAAGTATACACATAGTTGCGACATAATAGATCTTAGTTTCTGTTGAGGTTGTATACCTAAGGTAGATTTATATTGGCTGCTAACATTTTTCTTTATGAGTTTTGATTCTGTCATCGCCTGTCGGTAAAGCTGCAATGTCTAATATTTATACTATTGTGTGAGAATTATGATTTAAATAATAAATACCGATCTACGGAAGAACCTCTCGTCATTATTCAATATGGTAGCATCGCTGGAATAAAGGAATTAAGCATTGAAATACAAGTAAGTCGTAAAAATGAGTAACAATATTGTGATTCCGATTTTTGACGGGTCGGACTACGCGAACTGGAAAATTCGTCTATTAAAATTTTTGCAATTTAAAAAGTGCAAAGATGTAGCAATACGATGCAAAAGTGATAAAGATGATACGGTGAAGTGGGAAGAGATGGATGTTCAGGCTACAAATTATATATACAGCGCGATCACGAACCAACAGTTGGAATATATTTGCGAATTAGAGTCGGCATACAAAATTATGTTAAAATTCGACGAAATGTATCTGAAACAATCAACGGCATTGCAAATTGTATGTAGAAGCAATCTAGAAAATATAAAACTGGCGAAATATTCCGACATTAATATTTTCTTTGATGATTTCGAACGATGTGTGAATGATTTAAAAAAAGCCGGCGCGAAAATTTCGGAAAGCGAAAAATTGAACTATATGTTAAAAGCGTTGCCGGGAACTTACAATTATATAGACGATTTAATAGATGTTTTGCCGGAAAAAGAGAGAACCGTCGAATATTTGAAAAGTAAAATACGGATGAAAAATATACAAAAATTAGAAGAAGAAAATACCTGACAGATCGAATGCATTTAAAGTAGAGGCAGAGAATAAACCTAAATGTTTTACTTGCGGAAAATTTGGACACGTGCAAAGAGATTGCTGGCACGGAACCCGTGGCCGTGGACACAGACATTATGGTCGGAGTCGTGGCCGTGGACGAGGTCACTATAATTACGGACAAAATAGAGGCAGAGGAAGTTATTATAACTCAGAATATTACAGACAGAGCTTTCACACATTGATTGTAAATAACTCAACGACTGCTATAGAAGATTCCCCTAAGGCGGGACAAATTAATTGGCTTTTAGATAGTGGATGCACCGATCACATCATAAATACGGACGAATATTTTGACAAATACGTGACATTGAAGGAACCTATAAAAGTTAAGGTTGGAGATGGAAGAATATTGAAAGCTACGAAGGTTGGGAGTATTACAAGATACTTTCCTGTGTATGAAAATAAAAATAAGGTGGTCATAGACAACGTATTTTATGTGAAAGAGATGAAAGCTAACTTATTAAGTTACTCAAAGATTACGGACAGTCATACAATAATTTCGACAGGATATACAACGAAGATATATAATATGAATAGAGAATTGATAGCTATAGCGAAAAAAGATGAGAGATTATACAAGATAACAAGTTTTGTCTGTAAAGAAATAGACGTAAATACAGCAAATAGTGAAATGACAATGAAAGAAAAGCTTCACAGAACATTTGGACATATAAACTTCAATTGTCTCGATATGATGTGTAAAAACCAAGTATTAGAAGGAATGCCTAAGCAATTAGAAACGGATTATATGAAGTGTGCTATCTGCGTTGAAAATAAAATGCACAATTTACCATTTAATAACAACAGAACCAGAGCGAATGATATATTAGGTATTATACATACGGATGTTAATGGACCACACAGAACTACAGGATATCAAGGAGAAAAATATTTTCTGACATTTATAGATGATTACAGTAAGTTGGCGAAAGTATTTTGTATCAAATCTAAAGAACAAGTTTATGAATGCTTTGTAGAATACGTGAATGGAATGCAAAATATGACAGGAAAAAAGATAAAAGAATTAAGATGTGACAATGGAAAAGAATATATAAACAATAGAATTTTTAACTTCGCGAGAGAGAAAGGAATAATGATTAAACCATGCCCAGCATACGTTCATGAGCTTAATGGTACAGCTGAACGATACAATAGATCAATAATGGATATGGCACGATGCTTTATGGCTGAAGCAAAGGTCAACAGACGTTATTGGCCGGAAGCTATCAAGACAGCAGCTTATTTGAAGAATCGCATCATGACGAATACACCGGAGAGAAAGTCACCGTATGAAATATTCTTTGATGAGAAACCAACTGCAAAATATTTGAAAATGTATGGCAGTAAAGTTTATGTAAGAGTACCAGAAGAGAGACGAGTATCGAAATGGGATAAAAAAGCCGAAATGGGTATTTTATTTGGATATGCAGATGTTGGATACAGAGTACTGATTAATAACAGAGTAGTCATGGCAAGACACGTTGACGTAATTGAAGAGGATGTAAAGCTTATTGGTTTTGATGATAATGAAATTGAAAACAGAAAAGAGGAAAAAAAATGGGAAGATTCTCTAGATGAAATTCAACCGGACGAGAATAATGATAATATAGAGCAAATAAATGATGAACGGAGAAAGTCTAAGAGACAAATCAAAGCACCAGTCCGATTCGATGAAGAGTTTGGCTACTACTGTATAACTGTTAACTATTGTGATGCGATGATTCCAGATACTTTTCAGGAGGCGACTACATGTGACGAAGCAGAAAAATGGAAAGAGGCTATGGACCGTGAGATGAATAGTTTGGTCAAAAATGATACATGGACCCTGGTAACTGCGCCAAAGGAGAAAAAGGTACTAGATGTAAAATGGGTATACAAGAAGAAATCTGCTGAATTATACAAAGCCAGGTTAGTGGTTAGAGGTTTCCAACAGACAGACAATGTAGATGATACGTATTCACCTGTAGCTAGGATGCAAACATTGAAATTACTTCTATCGTATTGTTGTCAATTTAATCTAAATGTGCATCAAATGGACGTAGAGACTGCATTTTTGAACGGCAAAGTGTTATCTGAAGTGTACGTTAAACAGCCACTTGGCTATGAAGATGGTACAGACAAAGTGTATAAACTATATAAATCATTATACGGTTTAAAGGAAAGTCCGCGTGCATGGTACGAATGCTTTAATGATTTTGTAACAACTATTGGTTTTAGGCGTAGTAAATATGACTATTGTCTCTATGTAAAACAGGATAATAACGGAACTATTTATATCTTAGTATACGTCGATGACTTATTGATTGCCTGCAAAGATGAACAAACGGTTGAGGCTATTAAAAGTAAATTGAGTAATTATTTTAAAATGAAGGACATGGGCAAAGTTAAAAACTATATAGGTATGGATGTTGAGTATGATTATGGAAAAGCCAGCATCATGACGTTGAGCCAGGAAAAATATATAGAGTCATTAGCCAAAAAATATAAAATTGAGAATTCTAAACTGTACAAAACTCCTATGGAGATTAATGTGAAACTCGATAAATGTGAAATAAATGAGGATGTTAAATACAGAAACTTGATAGGAGCTTTACTCTACATTAGCTCCGGTACGCGACCAGATATCGCATTTTGTGTCAATTACTTGAGTAGATTTCAGAATTGCTATGATGAATCTCATTTCAAATACGCATTACGCGTTTTAAAATACTTGTACTTAACAAAAAGCCTTAAGCTCACGTATTATCAGAATTTAAACGCGAATATTATGGACTGTTATGTAGACGCCGATTGGGCAGGAGATATTGTAGACCGAAAGTCTACCACAGGTTTTGTGATAAGATTATTTGGTAACGCCGTGTATTGGAAGTCGAAGAAACAAAGCAGTGTGACAAAATCTTCCACATTTGCAGAATACATAGCGTTGTCAGAAGCTGTAACTGAAATAAGTTTATTGCGTAGTATTCTTGATGATGTTTTTGTAAAGTTCGATAAACCTGTAAATGTTTATGAAGATAATTCAGGAGCTGTAGCTATTGCAAAGTATGGTAATTTCACGAAGAATTCAAAGCACATTGAGGTGCATTATCACTATGTTCATGAGAGTGTTAAGAATGGAACCATTGATATAGTAAAAGTAGATTCGGAAGACAACGTTGCAGATATTCTCACTAAATCGTTAGGGCACATTAAATATTTGAAATTCAGACAAATGTTAAATATTACTTAAAATGATATTGCCATGCTTGGGATGTTTTTGTTGTTTATTTAGTATTGCTTGTGTTGCCATATAAATCTAAGGAGGCGTGTTGAGGTTGTATACCTAAGGTAGATTTATATTGGCTGCTAACATTTTTCTTTATGAGTTTTGATTCTGTCATCGCCTGTCGGTAAAGCTGCAATGTCTAATATTTATACTATTGTGTGAGAATTATGATTTAAATAATAAATACCGATCTACGGAAGAACCTCTCGTCATTATTCAATAGTTTTTTACATATATGGTCAGCATGTGGACCTCAATTAAAGTTATTGTCTATAATTAATCCGAGATAAGTATGCTGATCCACTAGTTCTAATTGTATACACTTGCAATCGGCTTCACTTTGGAGCGAGTGCATACAAGCGTGCTCTTGGGCTACGATCGTAGGAGTGATATCAGATTTTTTATATGGTGAGTGTATATACATTAATTTAGTTTTACTGTAGTTTATAGATAACCCAAGATCGTGAGCCCACTTACATAATAAATCAAAATCTTTTTGCATCATGGTTCGTGCAACCTCGAGCTCACCTGTGCTGTTATTATACAAGTGTCGTCGGCAAATTGGTATACCGTGCTATGCTGGAATATGTTGCACATATCATTAACATTTAATAAGTACTCGGTCGGGCCCAGGACGGATCCTTGGGCCGTTCCTTGCGTGGTTAAAATCAGAGATATTTTAGTGACTTTTGCTTGTCACCCGACGATTACTTTATTTCATCTCAGGATTGTACCCTCGCAATTAACGGAATTCAATAAAAACACCTTGTATAAGGATAAGGAAACTAATCCCTAGAAGGCACATCGCCGTAACCTGCAAGCTAGAGCGAGGAGGTGTCCAATAAACAACAGGTATGCTACAACCTGCTTCTCGAACTCAGGTTTTTAAAGAAAGAGTACGAGTACAACCGGAAGTTAGTAACTGCAAAAGCGGTCTCACACATTGTCTTTATTCTCAATAACTTAGGGCGGCTTGCTCTATAAATCGTCTGTAATCGTAAGTGGTGTTTGTTAGATTTCATTTAGAAAATCTTTGTATTGATAGTTTCACAAGTTTATATATTAGGACGACAGCACCGGGCGCCATAATTACCTAACGTTGATCCTCAGACTAAGGATTTCTATAGAGGCCATAAGATCTCTATAGGAATCCACGAAAAATCGGGGACACAAGGGGGACAGAAAAGCTATTACACAGCTAAATTAAGAACTTTTTTTGATCTGACCTTAAGCATCCGGTGGCTTACCATGAACAACCTCTTTAATTTGGGCGAGTAATCATTTATTTGCCTCAAACTATTTGATATGACGTGGAAATGACATTGGGGCAAATAAAGATAAGCGGAACTATGACAAAGATAACAAAAAAATATCACAAATGATATATACCTCTCTGTCGCTCTTATTCATTTTAGTACATAACTATCTCGCTCGTTAACGGTATTATTATTTCACCTTCTTCTCTGGGGTACTCTGACCGTTGATCGCTCTGTAATGTAATTTCCTAATTTCTACCTAAGTTAACGCAACCGAACCTTAGTGTCTAGGAGGTCTTAAGTTAAGTCGTTCGTAATATACTTTGCAATCCAATCATAAGCAGACAAAATGCCAGAACGTTGGTGATTAGGGCATGTTCAGTTGTCCGTCGGCAATTTGATATGAAACCAGTCCATTAGGCCATTACAGCCGGAGGCGGCAGGCGATGTAAATGTTAGCGATTTGTCGTCAACCCACCGCAGCCGCCCGCGTCCAGTAGGCTAATAAGCCGTCAGATAGAACTATTGCCGACAATTTGTAAGGGTAGATATTATACGGCAAGCGTGTCAATGGAAACTTAAGAACCAATCCAACGTTAATGAAGGTCCTTACAGGCATAAACTAGATGATGGTATGTATGTACACTATGTACAGTACCGGCCAACAATACACTACCGCTCATAAGTATTTACCCATACCTTTTTCCATACATCTGTATACAAAAAATACTTTCAGCAATACACTGCCAAGTCAGAATCCCTTGACAGTTTCGCGTGCATTTTTCCATTTGTATTTAGCTGACTTACGAGTATTGAGCCTTAAATCGGTGCCAGAGAACCTCCTTTTAAAATAGTAGTTTTCTTTTTGCAATGACTTAAATAACTACTAATTGATGGTTCATAGAAAAGTGAAGTATGTTTGTATGATACTTTTAAATACCTACATCAGTATAAATAGTAAAACGTCACAAATACATTAACAGTTATAAAATATCTAACCTTTAAATATAGCAAATAATCGTTTTGTTGGCTACTAACTGTATAATCCGAAAAGTAATAATCCTGCGAATTCCACCCATATACTTAAATTGTACTATTTAAAGATATGCTTATGTAACTCTGTCGGTTTATCTGTTACCTGTCACGCTTAAACCGCTGATCGGATTTAGATGAAACTAGCTTTGGCCCGGGACTTTGTCCGCGTTTTCACTCATAAGTAGTTAAGTACTAGTTAATCGCCTGAAGGTTCAAATACTATGCTGCGTTGGATTTCCTACCGGTGTAGACTCTTTTTCCCAGACACATCTTTTTTACCCCCTAAAAAAAGAAGGATTTCCGGGTGAAAAACTGCCCTATTAGACCGCGGGTGTGCTACAGATTTCCATGATTAAGTTGCTCTCGCACCATAACTCGTAAGAATGCTTAAAAGTGTTGTATTATGAAGCTCGAAGCGACCACGTACCACACGGTGGACTAATGACCTTGTATAAGAGTCGCGGGTGTCCGCTGGATGCGGGTGGCGCAGGACCGGTCATTGTGGAATTCTTTGGGGGAGGCCGATATCCAGCAGTGGACGTCTTTCGGCTGACGTGATGATGATGATGATTATTATGAAGCTCCGTGGACGTTAGCCGGGCTTCCATTGTTAGATTTCACAGTATGACCCACAAAAATGCGTATTTTATTTGTCATTTCCTCTCGATTGATAAAAATCAAATGGGTATAAAATGGTGGGAAACAAGTCAGCTGGTCACAAATTTGGTTATTTATGCCTCCAGCTCTGGGAGGTTAATAAAGTGTAATACCGTATTTGCGATGAGTATGTCTTTAGGCTCATTAGACTCTTACGGTGATTATAATAAATTTGATTAGACCAGCTAGCCGTATTTAAATACAATCACGAAACAGAGCGAACAAGAAAATTGTTATATTAATAAGATGGAAGAGTATACTTAAGGCTCGTGTTTGTAATTAAACATAGCTAATTGCTCTACGAGTAGTCACGTTTATATTAATGTTTCCCGCCACTTCACTAGCGTATACTCTTTAATCGCCTTAAGAGCCTACTACAATGTCTGAATACAAACTTATTGAAATTATGCTATTAGATTTCATTAACCTTCTAAAGTTTCAGATGTCGATACCCACATTTGTGACCAGCCGTTGAAATTTCCACGAGTCAGCGTAAGCTATTTTTCCTTAGTAAGATAGTGGGTTAGCTATTATTTGATGATATTATTAATGGAGAGGAAATGGTAAAAAAAAAAACAATATTTTATGTCCCGTTTGAGGAGTTAGGAGGTTACAGGAGAACTCACAAACGGAGCGCCAACTGACGTCCACGGGACTTCAAAATGCAACTCTCTTAAGCAGCTTACAAGTTATCAGCCGAGAGGAAATGACTAAGGGTATTTGCTGCTGTTCCGGGGACTATATATATTTCCCACAGTCTCAAACTACCTCCATCCAAATCTCATTAATATAATTTCAGTGGCTTAAGCGTGAATAGGTATCATACCTACAGACAGACGGAGTCTCGCTTTTATAAAGTTATAGATTTGGTATCTACATAGCCTGTTTCACAGGGGTAAGGAGAGCGGGACAGGTAGGAAAAGTAGCATTGTTGAGTAGATTCATACATATACATACAACTATTAGAGTTTGCTTCAAACTGATTTGTTACGTTCATTCTGCAGAACAGAGTTTGTATGTTCGAATTGTACAGCTTTATTTTTATTTTTTAATGAAGCTGTCAGCGTCAGGCCACGGAGCAACACCAACCTCTCGGCTCGCAGTGAATTTAATAAATTCCGATAAAAGTCTGTCATCTCATCTGCATCATTCTACACCTCTACTATCCAACTATTATATTAATCGGTGTTAGAGGTATCAGTTATCTAATTAGTGAAATAGGGGGCCTTTCCTAACCGAGAGGTGATAGTCGACATCATTGGAGTAGGCTTTTGCCACCTTAATAGGGGCAACTATACTGTTAAAGGACTCCTATTTTTAAAGACTACAGAGAGCAACTCCAATTCTTATTGAAAGGGGAACAAGTCATTAGATTTCAATCCTTACTGCTCACATCACAGAATAGTATAATAGTATGCTTACGTGTATTCTTACTACAAATGTAAATACTCGTATGTGTACACCGTGTACACGTAAATAACGATGCACTTGTTTTAGGGCAGATGAAGGAAAATCAAGAACCTGGTTCTTTATTTAGGATTTCTGTAATCTATATACTTATGTTGGTACATCTAAATATATAAAAGAAGAAACTGACTGACTGACTGACTGACTGACTGACTGACTGACATATCAACGCAAAGCCCAAACCGCTGGTCCTAGAGATTCCAAATTTGGCACGTAGGTTCCTTATAAGGTCTAGGGGTGCACTAAGAAAGGATTTTTCAAAATTCAACCCCTAAGGGGTGAAATGGGGGTCCGAAGTTTGTATGGGGAAACAAGATTGGCTGGACTATTTTATTCGAAACTTCACAGAAGTATTTCTAACGATAAATGAGTAAACACGTGTTTCAGGTTTTCTGAAAAATCAACCCCTAAAAGGGGGAAATGTGGTGACAAATTCTGAAAATCGACATGGGTATTGTTTTTATGGTTTATCGTGTCGCTGATAACGAAAACAACAATGATTTTAAAATCCCACGTGGAGGACGTGAAATACCATCCCCCCTGTTGGGGTGCGAGGGGGATGAAATGTCTAAATATTAATATAAGTGTCGTTTTTATGGTTTTTTGGGACGTTCATTACGAAAATGGCATCGATTTTGAAATTTAATGTTGTGGACATGAAAACTTTTGAAAGTTTGTGCCAAATTGCAAGAAATAACTGACTGACTGAGTGAGTGACATAACATCGCACAGCCCAAACTGCTGGTTCTAGAGATTCTAAATTTAGTATATAGGTTCCATATAAGGTCCAGAGGTGCATTACGAAAGGATTTTTCAAAATTCTGCCCCTAAGGGGGTAAAATGGGGGTTCAAAGTGTGTGTGGGGAATCAACATTAGTTGGACTATTTTATTCGAAACTTCACAGGAGTATTTCTAACGAAAAATGAGTAAACATGTGTTTCAGGTTTTATGAGAAATCAACCCTAAAAGGGGGAAATGTGGTGACAAATTCTGAAAATCGATATGGGTATTGTTTCTATGGTTTATCGGGTCGCTGATTACGAAAACAACAATGATTTTAAAATCCTACGTGGAGGACGTGAAATACCATCCCCTCTGTTGGGTTCCAAGGGGGTTGGAATGTCTAAATATTAATATGGGTGTCGTTTTTATGGTTTTTTGGGTCGTTAAATTTAGAAATGGCATTGATTTAAAAATTTATATTGCGGACATGAAAACTTTTAAAAGTTTTTGCCAAATTGCAAGAAGAACCTGACTGACTGAGTGAGTGACATATCAACGCACAGCCCACACTACTGGTTCGAGAGATACCAAATTTGGCATGTAGGTTCCTTATAAGATCTTAAGGTGCATGAAATGCCGTGAATTCCCTATGAAGAGACGACCTTTTTGATTCAATGTATTGTAAGTAAGTGGTTTTATTAATCAGTGCCGTCCGATACGATTTCGATATTTGAGCGTCCGAGAGGACTCTTAATAGGAATCCGAGGTAAACTTTGAATAAAGTAACGGCCATATTAATTTTCTTCATTTCCTTCCCGATTTCGTACAAAATCGATATCTGAGCGTCCGACAGGTCTCGTAATACGAATGCGAGGTAAAATTTGGAAATAGTGGCGGCAATATTAATTTTCTTCATTTCCGTCCCGATTTCGTTAAAAATCGATATCTTAGCGTCTACAAGGTCTCTTAATACGAATCCGAGGTAAAAATTGGAAAAAGTGGCAGCCATATTGATTTTCTTCATTTCCAAATCGATTTCGTTCAAAATCGATATCTGAGCGTCTGAGAGGTCCCCTAATACGACTCCGAGGTAAAATTTGGAAAAAGTGACGGCCATATTGCTTTTCTTCTTTTCCGTCCCGATTTCGTTCAAAATCGATATCTGAGCGTCCAAAAGGTCCCCTAATATGACACCAAGGTAAAATTTGGAAAAAGTGGCGGCTATATTGATTTTCTTCTTTTCTTTAACGATTTCGTTAAAAATCGATATCTGTGCATCCGAGATGTTTCTTAATACGACTCCGAGGTAAAATTTTGAAAAAGTCGCAGCCATATTGATTTTCTTCATTTCCTTCCCAATTTCGTTCATAATCGATATCTGAGCGTCCGAGAGGTCTCGTAATACGAATCCGAGGTAAAATTTAGAAAAAGTGGCAGCCATATTCATTTTTATCATTTCCCTCACGATTTCGTTCAAAATCGATATCTGAGCGTCCGAGAGAGTTCTTAATACGAATCCGAGGTAAAATTTGGAAAAAGTGGCAGCCATATTGATTTTCTTTATATCCAACCTGATGTCGTTGAAAATCAATATCCGAGCATCCGAGAGGTCCCCTAATACGAATCCGAGGTAAAATTGAATTTTCTTCATTTCTAACCCGATTTCATTCAAAATCGATATCTGAGCGTCCGACAGGTCTCGCAATACGAATTTGAGGTAAAATTTGGAAAAAGTGGCGGCCATATTGATTTTCTTCATTTCCGTCCCGATTTCGTTCAAAATCGATATCTGATTGTCCGAGAGGTCTCTTAATATGAATCCGAGCTAAAATTTGTGAATGTGGCGGCCATATTGTTTTTTTTTCCGTCCCGATTTCGTTCAAAATCGAGATCTGAGCGTCCGAGAGGTCTCTTAATACGAATCTGAGGTAAAATTTGGCACTCCATGCATGCCAGGGATTGTTAAAAAAAGTTTAATGTTACTATATAAGCGTGTGGGGTATCTATGGATTGGCTTTTAAAAACGACATAGAGGTTTCTGTATTTTTTCCATTTAAATCAACCTTTAGATTAGGTATTAGATTTCTTTTTAATCGTATGGCATTTATTTACGAACCGTGAGATCTTCGGGAAGACAAGTACGGTTGCCAGTTTTTGTTGCACTTTGAGCACCACCCAGGGGTCACGTGTAGGGTAACGGTGGGTACTCCTTACGGACGTAGTGCAACTTCGACCCCCCTTTGTCAAGTGAGTGGGCAACTTGACTGTTGTAGTTCTCAAGCCGCCCGAAGGCCTCTAACTTGGCTTAACGACTGCTGTCGTAAACAGCAACCGGGATCAACGGCTTAACGTGCCTTCCAAAGCACGAGAGCGCTCAGTTAGTAACTACTCAAAGCGGTCACCCATCCAAGGCCTGACCTGCACCCACATTGCTTAACCTCGCATACCGCACGCGGTAGGCGGGTGCCGCTGGGCCACGAGCGCTCTGAATTCTTGATAGTTTGTGCCAAATTTCAATTCAATCGGTCCAGTAAAAGCAACTCGGTTGTAACAGACGGACTGACAGTAAGGAGTGCGAATGAAAGTAAAGCTAAATTTTCGTTTTGGATGCTCCTTTTAATTAATCACATTCACCAAACTTCGTATACCGAAACCCCCGGAATGTAACAACTACTTTTCTGGAAACCGCATCTAAATCGGTGCAGCCAAACGCGAGATTATCGTGGACAAACATACATACATACCTACATACATATATACGGGTCAAAAAGTGAACCTCTTTTTTGTAGACGGTTAAAAATTACGCTTAGTACGCGGGCGAAGCCGCGGGCAAATGCTAGTACATAAATATAATCTTTAGACGAGCAATTAAAAATATGTATAAAATCATTTATGGTTTTTAGGGTTCCGTACCAAGATGGTAACAAAGGAACCCTTATAGGTTTGTTTGTCTGCCTGTCTGTCAAATTGCTAAATATCTCAAGAACTACTTTATGATGATATTATATCGATTTAAAATTTGGAATAGTTATATACAAGGCCACATGCATACTCGTAGAACATGTTTTGTTTGTATATATTTTTTTAGTTTCTATAAGAATTTACTCCTACAAGGGGTTTCAAAACTTAAAAGCCTCGTGGCTATCTCAAGTGGGGTGTCATTATGAAAGGGCTAGAATTGCAAATTCTAACACAGTTTTTTTTTCCTTTTATTATGGTAGATATTTATGTATTGTATGTATGTATGTAAGCACTTTATTGTACACAATTACAGGTTGAAATATAAAAATGTCACAAAGTATTAAGTACAAAGACGAGCTTATCCATATAAGGGATCTCGTCCAGCTAACCTTTGAGCAACTGAGTGGAAGGTAGGTAGAATAATATAGACAAACTGTGAATCTGGATATATTTCGATTCATGAAGGAAAATTTAAAAAAAAAGCATCGTCTGGGGGGACCCTTAACTCTGAACTGAATGAAAAAAATGATACATGAAAAATATTATGATATTTCTATCCAGATTATAGAATATATCATAAAAAAATTAAACTATGTTTGTATAATGCTCCGATAGATCTCGCTGTACCCATGGCGTTCAATTTCTCCTGTTTTAAATGGGGTCGGGACGGGTACACGATCTTTATACGGAACCCTCGGTGCTCGAGTTAGACTCGTACTTGACCGCTTTTTAAGGACCGTCGAAACGGCTCCAAGAAACACAAGGTACAGTCAACAGCAAAAGTAGATGATCATTTTAATACCTTGACACTTTCACTACTTTGACGCATTCCAACTGTCGCAGTATTGTTAAGTTAGTGCGACAACGTACTAAAATGATAATCTACTTTTGCTGTTGAATGTACTATGCCATTAATTTACTTCGGACAATGTGTACGATTAGATCAAAGCATTTTTTAGTCTTAACGAACCAGTGTCACAAAAGCACCTTTGCGTTCTTGAAGCGAAATTTACAGCTTTGTTACGACTCGTTCACTCCTTCGGCCCCTCGAGGGAATTAAAATTTTAATGGGTTTTCAATGGCGGCGAGTGAAATAAAACCACCAGGGTGTTTACTTTGCTCCCGTTGGCACAGCGGGACTACACCACGCTTCACCCGTTCGTACCTAAACTACGGTAACTTCCGATATTGCTAACTATATCGTAAATTTCACTCACGTCTTTAGTTTTCCTTTAAATATGAATCAACATCATTACCCTTGTTCATCTATAAAAATATGATTTAAGCAGTGTCCAAATTTGAGGTAAATAAATATGAACTGGTAATAAATAAATATGAATAGGAAATAAGTAGGTTGGACGATATAACATGAAATTTGAATATTAAATTAAATAAACGTTTCAATATGATGATATTTTTATTTTATAGTATTGTATCTCTAGATAATTAGAAAAAATGCTGGGTTAAAATTAGTGGGCTATAGGAAATTAACAGGTCATGCATGACCGGATTTTATCATGCCTTTATATATTCAATTACATTTTTTTTAACCCCCGAAGCAAAGCAAACGAGAGGTGATAGAAGCATATAAGTTTAACATGTGTAATAGTATATGTGTTCCTGTGTATCTATGTATTTGTGTTTTTGTCTGTGGCACTGTAGCTCTTTAACGGATGAACCGATTAGCAATATCGATTCAGCCGTTTTGGAGATATAACATTTGAATCTGAATCTGAATATAAATGTCTGGTGACTTTAATTTTTCCTAAGTGGTCACTTGTTCAATCATAAGTATTATGATTATATTGATATGTAGAGAAAGAAATAGTACGCTGAGTACTGACACAGAATAGTACAAAAAGTATTACTTAATAGGTACTGACTCAACTGAGTGAGAAATTTTGTGAGCAGGTTAGATAATTCTAGAAATTTTGAAATGTTGAAAAAAAAATTGTTTTGCGAGGTCTATAGCTCACAGAGCCACTAGTTTTAACTGGTTTTGAATCTTAATGTCAAAACGCGCACTTGGCACAGACTAGCAGGCTAGAGGTTTGAACCCAGGCATCTAAAACACGGATAAATTGACATTTACTCCTCGACACCACTGCTCCCCACACCACTAGGTAACCGAGTGATAAATTATTTAAGTCCGAGAAATCGGAATAAATATTCAGGAACTGATGCCCAGCTGGAGCAGATTGCGCGTTGCGTGTTAGAGCCAACTTAAATATTAAATGGAAGCGGAAATCACAGTTCGTATATTCACAAGGAAGGGATGTAACTTTTTAGCAATCCCAACCAGATAGAATTCGAAACTTCTGGTTAGCTTTTAAACTTGCCTCAAATAAAAATTATAGCAATTTAAAGTTTCATACCACGCAAACGGATTTCTTAATAAAATCGGGCCATGCTCAGTATAGAGTTCCGTAATTGTCCCATGAACTTACTTTAAAAACATCAATAACAAGCAAAAGAGAATTACGTTCGCAGCGTTTCATACATCACATCTTGTACTAAGAAGGGAATACTTTTTACGATAACTCAAAAACGGCTTTAGAAAGAAAGAAAGAAAATACATTTATTTAACGTCGCACAAGAAATAAAAAATACAAACAGACAAAACAACATAACAAGACGTTAAAAAGGATCCCCACTCAGCATGAAGCCACGGCAAGACTCAGCAAGCAGAGGCGCTGATTTTCGGTGGGGACCTTACTTAAATCTAAGATAAGAGGCGGCACAGACGCAGACGACAGGATTACCATATAATAAAAAGTTAAAAACCATAATAATAAACATAAAGAAGAAGCTACATCGGATGACAATCATTTTTAAGAAATCAAAAAAAAAAAAAAAACTAAACCTGAAACTAAAACATACATAAGTGACAGACAAAAAAAAATAAAAACTAAAAAGAAAATTTTAGGAAGGCGTACATAAAAAAACTTAGAACCTATGTGTACAAAACACAGCATGACGTAAGGAGTTTACTTATAGTTATAATATAACTGTGCTCGTACCTAGTGGCTACTGCGCTAACAAAAAAAACTCATAGTATGAATTACACCAGATTAGATTACATATGAGAAGGTAAGAAAGTAATCCATATCCGCCGAAAGATGACCACTGCTGGACATGGGCCTCCCCCAATTTCTTGGGGGGTATAGAAATACATAAATACAACTATTAACAGCAGAATAACTTAACCTATGCAACGTAACTTACCTATTATTGAATTTGAAATAAATACGCACGGCATTTTGTTTTGAATGACGAAATCGTTTTTAGGGCACGGATCGGAGGAGGTAGATTATTCCAACACTTCGTGGCAGCGTACCGAAAGCTACCACGAAATGCCGCTGACTGGTGCCGAGGAAAAACAAGTTGCATTTTAATTTGATTACTCTTGACATTAATAATAATAAATAATAATAAATATGCTTTATTGCACCACACAAGAGAACAATGTTACACAAAAAAACTTACATAACTAGTAATGGTAGCAACAGGCGGTCTTATCGCTTAAAGCGATCTCTTACAGACAACCTTTGGGTAGCAGGAAAAGTTATCAAAATAAAATTATGAACAGGTAGTGCAAGAGTACAGGAAGAAGAGTCATACATACATCTCACAAGAAATATTAAATAATTACATATTAACATAATATATATAGATTTATATATAAATATAAATAAATACATACTTATATAAATATATATATAATAAAAGGCAACTTAAGGGAGCGACAAGTAATATTGTTTCAGCTGGTTTTTAAAAATAGGAAGAGATTTGGCACATCTTATATAAGACGGTAAAGCATTCCATAGCCTAACAGCCCGAAAGGTGAACGAGTTGTTATAAAATTTGGTGGATGAAGGTGGTGGAGCGAGAAGATGGGTTTGTGAAGATCTGATGGAAGTGAGACGATTCACCATTTTAAATCCACCGATCACAATATACTCATTTAACTGTTTAAAAGGATTTTGTATCATTGTGTCATGTGTAGATATCTACCAACCAGGATACAGCTAAACTAAAATCGACCAATCAGTACCGAAACAGAATCTAGACACGCGGCAGCGTGTCCAGCCAAGTTCACCGCAGGAACTGGCGGACAGCAGCCGTGTGTTATATTACACAAACTGTTTGGAGCCACTTTTGACCCCCCAATAACTCCAAATCTACCTAACAAAAAAAAAAAAAATTTGGTACATGTATTAAGATCCTTTAGAACAACTAGAACCCCAAATTTCATAAATATAGGTTTAATAGTTATTGAAATATTAAATTCCAAAAAACGGCATATTTACCACTGAGTGACTGACTAGTAATCAAAAACCTAACCCGCTTCCAGGTGACCTAGAAAGCTGAAATTTGGCATGCAGCTTGGTAATTGTTTGTGTATACCATAAAAAATCAGAAAACGGTGATCTTTAAGCAGTTTTATTATTATTATTATTATTTATGCTAGTAACCTCAGACGCCGTCATTTATTAACCGATTTGGAATATTTTTTTTTGTGTGAAACGGTATACTTCAGGGTTAGTCCCATAGTTATCAGGTAGGAATCTGATCATAGGGTCCTGGAGAAATCGAGGGAACTCTTCAAATATTTGAGGTGCTCCTATAGCGATTTGGGTATTTTGTATAGTAGCTCGTGCATTCGCTCTTAAAAAGCACCTTTTGGCGAAGATTGACAAAAAGTAGTGATATCCCATCAAAAACATAAATATGAAAATGGGAGCTAAGTTCAATATTCAGAATATGCAATGCTTTGTTGCCGTCTTCACCGACAAAAGAATTGAGATCTGAATGGGTGCCAAGTTCCGTAGATTCTCTGAAATGTTTACTGCGGCTTTATGCATTTTGAGCCTTAACTTGGCAGTTTTCTATGCAGTATGTTATAATACCACAAAAGCTGTCGGATATTTAAGAAAACTGCCAAGTTAAAGCTCAAAATGCATTAAGCCGCAGTAAATTAGTTTTACTGTAAAGAATGTAGTGCCGGACTTAGCACCATTTCAGAGATTCTACGGAACTTGGCACCCATTCAGATGTCAATTCTTTTGTCGGTGATGACGACAACCAAGCATCGCATATTCTTAATATTGAACTTGGCTCCCATTTTCACATTTATGTTTTTGATGGGATCTTAACTTACACAAGTAGCGTCCCAGACATGGCGCCGACCCATACTCCAAGGCACCATCAACATAAAACAGTCGGGCATCTTGCCGTCATCCCTAGTTAGACAGTTGGGTTCAAGGACTACCGCCTTGGACAGTGCAGCGGCACACTTGCACTAGTGGGGCATATTTGTTGACGCCCCGATTCTAAAGCAAGTTGCCGACCGAAAAGTGTTGTACCAGCAATTTACCTATACTCATAGATGGGGAAAGAAGCGCCTGTAACCACAGAGTCGACTCCCATTCCGCAGTGGCAATGAGACGAGTTTGGTCTATCAGACTAAATACTGAATCTAGGAGGATTTTCCTTGTTAGGTGACAAAGAGGCTCGTCCCATTGTGTTTGCGAACGTGTACTGGCAGGTGGGTCCGTGCTGGGGCATGCTAACGACCACGCGGTCTTGGCATCGGTACAGTGTGCGCATCTCCAGGACCCCAATGGTAGGGGCTAAAACTTTCCCGATAGGGCTCTGAGCAGCGAGTATCGAAGCCAAGAAATCAGGTAGCTCCACGCCGGAAATTTTGTTTGCCAAATGTATTTTAATTTTGGTCAAACGATGTGAAGATGCCTATTATTTTAATTATTTCATTTATTAAATTTTTGAAAGATTCGTTCAAGATGGGACAACCAAGGATCACTTCCTTTCGCACGATTCTATTTTAATAATTTGATTCAAAAAAAAATTATTTAATATTTGACGTGATAACGTCTTTAAAATCGTTTTAGTCGGGTGACATGTTCAGAAACTTGTGTCACACCAAAACCTCACGAGCGCGATCGCAGGTATAACGAGAGAGAGACGGACCGATCTCCCGTCTCATCTCGAGCGCTGCCAGTCATTTCGTGAAACTTGTCACGCGGAATCCTCACGAGCGGAGGCTGGCATAGCGTTCGAGTGAGTGGACCGATCTTCCGAGATCTGAATGGGTGCCAAGTTCCGTAGATTCTCTGAAATGTTTACTGCGGCTTTATGCATTTTGAGCCTTAACTTGGCAGTTTTCTATACAGTATGTTATAATACCACAAAAGCTGTCGGATATTTAAGAAAACTGCCAAGTTAAAGCTCAAAATGCATTAAGCCGCAGTAAATTAGTTTTACTGTAAAGAATGTAGTGCCGGACTTAGCACCATTTCAGAGATTCTACGGAACTTGGCACCCATTCAGATGTCAATTCTTTTGTCGGTGATGACGACAACCAAGCATCGCATATTCTTAATATTGAACTTGGCTCCCATTTTCACATTTATGTTTTTGATGGGATCTTAACTTACACAAGTAGCGTCCCAGACATGGCGCCGACCCATACTCCAAGGCACCATCAACATAAAACAGTCGGGCATCTTGCCGTCATCCCTAGTTAGACAGTTGGGTTCAAGGACTACCGCCTTGGACAGTGCAGCGGCACACTTGCACTAGTGGGGCATATTTGTTGACGCCCCGATTCTAAAGCAAGTTGCCGACCGAAAAGTGTTGTACCAGCAATTTACCTATACTCATAGATGGGGAAAGAAGCGCCTGTAACCACAGAGTCGACTCCCATTCCTCAGTGGCAATGAGACGAGTTTGGTCTATCAGACTAAATACTGAATCTAGGAGGATTTTCCTTGTTAGGTGACAAAGAGGCTCGTCCCATTGTGTTTGCGAACGTGTACTGGCAGGTGGGTCCGTGCTGGGGCATGCTAACGACCACGCGGTCTTGGCATCGGTACAGTGTGCGCATCTCCAGGACCCCAATGGTAGGGGCTAAAACTTTCCCGATAGGGCTCTGAGCAGCGAGTATCGAAGCCAAGAAATCAGGTAGCTCCACGCCGGAAATTTTGTTTGCCAAATGTATTTTAATTTTGGTCAAACGATGTGAAGATGCCTATAATTTTAATTATTTCATTTATTAAATTTTTGAAAGATTCGTTCAAGAGACAACCAAGGATCACTTCCTTTCGCACGATTCTATTTTAATAATTTGATTCAAAAAAAATTATTTAATTTTTGACGTGATAACGTCTTTAAAATCGTTTTAGTCGGGTGACATGTTCAGAAACTTGTGTCACACCAAAACCTCACGAGCGCGATCGCAGGTATAACGAGAGAGAGACGGATCGATCTCCCGTCTCATCTCGAGCGCTGCCAGTCATTCCGTGAAACTTGTCACGCGGAATCCTCACGAGCGGAGGCTGGCATAGCGTTCGAGTGAGTGGACCGATCTTCCGTCTCTCTCACTCTAGCGGCATACAAATGTTTAACAGTGAAACAAAATGTGAAGTGCAAGTGAAGTGTTACAACAATTGCAACAAAAAAAGGTGAATAAAATAAAATAGCCATTGTTATCTTCATTAATTCCTTACTTCCCAAAAACTTATATCACCAGTAAGACGTTATCACGTAAACATCTCGATCGTAAACCTACTTTTTTTACTAAAATTATTATATCACGTCAGTTATTTTAATATTTCTACATAACTTAAGAGAGAAAAGTTTAAGTATCATTGCGGTTTTAGTTGTCATGACATCGTGTCCGTCGTCAGCTAAGCCCTAAGGCGGTAAAAGAGTGAACTGATTGAAAGATTCGTTACCACGAGCGATACCCGCGTTAGCTGAGTTGGTAAGAGCGATGGACGGATTCCAGAGGTCCTGGGTTCAAGTCCCGCCCGGAGTGATCAATTTTTCACTCCGGTTGGAAAAGAAAGTAGTTTTATTATATTTTAAATGATTATTTTGCACCACGTGTGCGCGCATTCTTTCAGAGCATGTTATGAATAATAAAATATTTTTAGGGCAACTGCTGCTAAATACTATATTTATCTTTCGTATCATCTTCTGTATTTTATTCGTATTGGTAAGGTAGTATAAATAGATTTTTGACTTTTGCACTCAGTACCTACTATTTTATTAAACTGTGCTTCTGCTCGGAACATCTTTCACAATGTTCGCAATGTATAATATCGGCGGCAGTAAAAAACTACTAAAAATTGGTTCGGTTTTCATTCATTTTGCTATGATTTTCGTCCAAATCTTCTATCGGCGAGTGTGTAAAACGCTCGTAAAACGTAACTTATTTATTATACTGGGTGGACCTAAATTCCTATGATCTATATTGAGGCAAAAAGGGTTGGCACTAAGAGGGCGACTCTCAGTGTACTGTTAGTATTACAGTTGCACAGTAGTAATATATTTCGCGGCGGCGGGTTGGTATAGATTCATTACTGCATGTGTATCGCCCGCTCCCGGTATCTTATTCCTCATTATCGCTGTGGAAGCAGGGACAGCTTACTACTGATACCGCAACGGCGCTGCTGTGACCAATGCTATTCGCAAATTTCGTTGTCATATTTATTTGTGGATTGTTTGGGTAGTAGGTACTAAAGAAGACCAGACAACAATTTGTATCATAATAATCTTTTTATTAACAATAAAAGGAAACACGTGCATGACATAATTTAATTCACAATTGGAGTTGCGCAAGCACGGTTTAAAATCGCAAACAAAATCAACCTAAATCTTTCACTCTCATCTTACAGGAACTCTCACATCATAAAATGAACATTGTATAAATAAACATTAACTGTCACTTAAATAATTTTTTACAATCGTCAAAAATTCATAAATTCAAACCTAAACTCACGTAGTTGCTATGTATGTTAAGAAGCACTTGCATTTCGTTATAATTCATTCGCATTAATGCATCTCCCTTACGACTTTATAATTGAGAAATATGTTAGAAGAAAATTTATGGAATATAATAACAATAAATAAATATATTATTTACAGTCAAAAGTTTTATCGCCTATCTAAAAAAATATAGGACGCCAAAAAAAACGCAATACCTATGTGTTGAAATTAACATCATAGGTAATAAGTTATTGAAAGTAGCTAAAAATTACTTATAACGGATTAAATTGTGTACAAGTACCAACGGATATATTTATGACAAATCGTGCTTTCCTTTTGCTTAACACAAGTAATAGATCATAAGAAAGCGGTCAAAAAATCAAAACTGTCTTGCGCTGCTTCGTTAAGGGCTTTGTATAACACTGGCGGCGCGGCAGCGGAGTGCCGGTTGTCGGCTAACCCTGGTGTATTTTCCTTTTACGCTGAGGTGGCACCGTTGGCAACCCTATCTGACCGAATAGGTAAAATGCCAGTATAAAATATTCATATAATAGCACATCACACACGGTTCACGAACCATCTATACGTATTCAAGTCATAAGTTCTGTCATAAGTAGGTACTTAGGGTTTATAAAAAGATAACACAGCTTTTTTCTTGTTATAGGAAATGAACAAAAAACGTCAGACATTTCCTCTCGCACGAAAACTTGTACGGTGGTTAAGAAAGTTGTATTAGTTATGAAGAACTGTGGACGTTAGCTGGTGATTGGGAGTTTGGGCAGCAACAGCTTCGCAAATCAGTAATAAAATTAAAATATTCTGTCATTCCTCTCGACTGAAAGTTTTATCAAATGATAGTTAATCCAATACCATAAGGAAAAAAATCGTCAGCTGGTTATAGAACGCGGAATACCCGTCAGCTGGTCACATGAACATGTAAAATAGTCATTTTTTTCGATAGACAGTTAATATACTCGTACTATTTTGAATAAATAAACTCGTCATCAGGTTGCATAGTCTCGGAAAACTCTGCATTTATCGCCTATTTAAATGCGCTAACTAACTAGATTTTCCTCGGCGTGGCGAAAACAGAACTCGTATAGTTTCGTCATGTCTGTCCGTCCGTATGTCACAGCCAATTTACTCGGAGCCTATAAGCAACACTACAATTATAAAATTTGGTTGAAAGGTGTAATTCTATGAACCGCTACTTAAAATTAATGTGAAATTTAACAAAAAATGAGGGGGAGTAAGCGTATCTTCATAGGGAACTGACGGTACTCACATCCTTTTGTTTGGGCAAGATAGTTTTTCAGCGATAACTCATAAACTGTTGGACCATCTGCTTTTTTTTCAGAATTTAATATTTCTCACGACACGAACGACGAATTATGACTCTGACATCTAATATCTCACCAACAGTTGACTTAAGTGGAAAAGTTTTGTAGAAACCTTTATCATTTATGGAATAGGCCTTTACTATTCATAGATAGCCTTTTTTCAGGATATGACCCTTCCATCAATTTTCATAGTTGTATTGCTTATACTCTCCGAGTTAATCAATCGGCTGTAACAGACGGGCAGACGGACGCTATCGTTGGATAATATTATCAATCAAGAGGAAATGCAAAAACTGTGTCTTTATACGTGTTTGTCGTGCAAGAGGAACTTGGACATGGAAATCTGTTGAAGGCACGAGTACTATAACTTGATGCTGCCTCAAAATCTGCAGTGGTGGTCATAACTTTACATCAAATTTTGTCAGAATTGAAAAAGTAAGGTTACTACAGATGCTCTAAGGAAGCATCTTTTTAAATATTTTCTCCTGTTACAGACCCCTTTACTATACACTATACAGTACTCAAGTTGATAGAATTGACAATATTTTCGTTTTACGTACACCTTGTTCCTTCGGTGCTTAACAGTGGAATTAACGAGTTTTGCAGATAAGTGAAAAATGATCAAGAATCTTGCGAAGAGCCGAGACCCTTTGAAAAACCGAGTAAGTACTGTTGCTAAACATGCGATGAAATAAAAAAAATCGCGACGTTCTTGTAGTTTTTGGAATTAATTCAAATAGGGATACCTAATTTAGATACTCGTAATTTATATACTGATATTTCATCTGAATAAAATTAGGTTTCTATTAATGAATAATATGTATTACAAGAAGTTTGTAATATATTTTTATCTATAAAAATGCTTAGGTATGACAGAACTATGACTGACTACGTAAGCCATTTGATTTATACAGCGTGTATTTTTGATACAACTTCTAACTTTACAAGTTCTTAGTATAGGCCCTGATGGAAATGTTTGTGTCTATATCAACAATACACGTTGTATGTACTCGTACACTCGCGGACAAAGAATATTCGCACGGGTCGCCAAAATACCGTCATATATTCCTAAAATATTAAGTATTAGGTTGTACAGTTTTTAATACTGTCCTAATCTTTATTTAATTTTACATTAAAACTGCAAAAAAAACAGTTAACAAAATAACTTTCCCGGGTCGAAATCGGGCTCGTAAAAACCCATGAAAAAACAACGTTAACGTAGCGAGATATCGCAAAAAACGTCATTTTTGGATACTTATTGATATTTTTATGATAGGATCCCGGAAATTACTTATACGTATATAGTTGGGTATAGTTGGGTTGGGTGGTGGTTGGTAATAGGATATTACGTAACTATAAAAAATCTTATTGCGGTTATTAAATTCAGGATAAACCGACATTTTTGACCGCGAGTGTACTAGTAAGCTCGCAGCGCGGCGCAAAGCCGAGTGTATGTGAGTGCGATGTGAGAAAGGGGATCCAGGGCATATCATAATAAGTTCTGACCCCTTGTTTTAATGTCAAATGTAAAGGTCAAAATACAATTTGTATATTTGTTATTTAGGGAGAGGACACACGACACGAGCGTAATTTTGTGAGTTGTGAACGGCGTAACTTCGGTCGTCGCCATACTTGTAAATATCACCGAACTTTTCGGTACATGTCACAAGTATGGCGACGACTGAAATTAAGCCGCTCACAACTCACAAAATTACGCTCGTATGGCCTCACCCTTAGAAATTTAATTTAATTGCATTCCAGCGTTGCCACGGCGCTGATAAGCAAAACATATCTAAATAAAAAGATAGGGTACTATACAAATATTAATTAACAATTAAAAATTACTTACTAAATAGGATAGGATCTTTAAGTCACTATAAATTAACAGGTACTGTCGATTACAAAGATATATAACATTTGCGGATCTTATTAGTGATTACTAATTTGTATTAAGGTGAAAAAGTGGATATTTTTCATTGTAGTCGACTTCATCAAAGTGAACATGTTCATAGGCACATGCCAAGCAATATTTTGCTGTTATTCGATCATGTAAATCAGGGGTCGGAAGCCTTTTAGCTGCTATGGGCCATTAGTATCTAAAATTTGAACGCCGGCCGCACTTGTTAAAAAATTGTGACATGGTATTTAGCCACCTCGGTAGCCTAAATGTCATACAGTACAAACAGTATATGAAAAAGAAGCATGCCTATAACTGTAATTACTTAACAGATCAAAAATATTTATGTACAAACAAACTATGTTTTAAATGTCTAGATTGGTACCGTTTTCTTAAGATATTCATTATTGTTTTAATTTAGTGTAGGCATCACAAAAGCATTCATAACTTAATAGGATCTAAAATAAATAAACACCTTTTAAGTGTCAACAATGAGACTTATTTAGAATCACATTTAATGTTATAAACTATTTTGTAACGATCGTTTATAAAACAATTGTCTAATATATTAGAAAGAATAAGTTTAAGTACAAAACTTCTTTCAGTTAATTGGTATCATGGTATTATATAATACATTAAAACTTATTACTTAGCTACAAGTTTCTAGTTATGTGTGGCAGTACTGATCATCTGAAGTTCTTAAGTGATGTATTCATTTAAGTACAGCTAGGTCTCTTACTCGATAAGGTAAATAGGTGGTATTCACTTCGATTGCGTATAACAATACAATACTATACGATGGTCAATCTCATCTCTCCACTAAATACCTAAAGAAGACAAAAAATTAAAGACATAATATATCCGTAGACCTTAAGGAGGCTAAGTGTTGTCACAATTGTCTCCGTAGATAAAGCATCCGTCTCTTTTGTACGTGAACACATAATTATAGCTATAAATAGAGATGACGCTTTATTTATGGAAAGCGACCATCGCGGGGCCACAGGTAGAAAACAGGCATAACATAGGTTACCTACTTGCTCCTTGAAACCAGAACAAAAAGAGCTTCATATTGATGTGATGATCGATAAAACGTGGTAAAGTTTTACGGAGTTTATTATAATTAAAGCTCAGATATAATGGATAGGGTTATATCATCCACCTCTCTATGTATGAAATAACACAAAAACCTTAACACGTTAGTTTCTTTGTTAGTTATCCATTAATAGTCATTTGAATAATGATAACTAAGTTTTAACGTTCAATATCATCAATATATTCAAACTCGAGACGTAAATATTTTGTGATAAACAACACCTGCAAAACCAAATAAAATATTATAAATTCAAGATATATATACACATATATATATATATATATATATATATAATTATCTATTCCATACCCTTATCTTATTTAAATAGTAATAAATTAAACGTCGTCACCATAGATACGAGTTATGTACGATATAGATTGACTTACAAAGAATCAACGCATCAACGCCCATTCAGAAAGAAATACGATCCAGCACACGACACATCTCGATGCACTTAAATGACATTACATTACGATATTGTCTCTGCAAAATCTCACTCCACGGTCACTCGACAAACGTAGCGAGTCGTTATACTACGTATATATGTATAAATCTGATAAAGTTAATTCGTATTAAATATTTTAACATTTATTATCCATCGTAAAAACACTACGATTATTCTTCGTACAAAGGAAGTTCTCGGAAAGTATGAGGGGGGTCGATTACACTCCGTGATGTCGTATCAGGCGCGTGAATAAAAGGCGCTGCAAATGCGCGGTCACACCTCGGCGCGGCGCGGGGACGCCGCTCGGGCAGCTCAGAAGACAGCGGACAGCCGCAGCACGGACCGGGGCGGCAGCGGTAGCGGCAGCGGGCGCGGGTCCGGAGCCACCGCCGGGGGCGAGGCGCGCCGTTAAATAATGCTTTCGCGGTTGCGCTCGTTCTCTTCCTGCGAGCTCAGCGAGCTACCCCCGCATATTTGCATTTCGATCTCCTGTAGCCTATGGTACGAAAGCACATGTTAATAGTGTACTACGATTGCCTACCTAAGTGTATGTAATGAAACGGTGACGAGTGAAACAAGTTCAGAATCTTGAAATTTGAGATTACCTCTGATCAACTTCCCATTGCTGCTGACTGAGTTTCGCCGACATGGCAGCGTTTTCAGTCTCGACTGTGTGCAGGCGTTCCCGGAGACGCTTGATTTCACATTCTAAAACATCATGTGACTCTAGCATGACGCGAGGGCCGGCGCAGGCGGCGGCGGCGGCGGCGGCCGCGGCAGCCATGCTGCCCGCGCCAGCCGCGCTGCTGCGTGCGCTTGATGCGCACGAAGCCACAGGGGATGCTACACGAAGAGGACTTACTGACGAACTGGTAACAAAAATAGCGATTTAAATTTACATATTAGCTAAAACTGACCTTGTATTTAATCGTCAGTAGGTATTTACGTACTGAGTGAAACACCAGAAATTCTAGAAATTATGGTTCAGCAGTTAGCAGAGGCAAGTGCCCAAGTGGGCCTCACAATGAACACTGGAAACACCAAATTAATGACTAATGGACCACAAAAACCAATACGAGTTAACAACATCACAATAGAGTATGTGGATCAATACACATACTTAGGGCAAATAATTTCACCCGTAGATCAAATTCAAAAGGAAATAGAAACCAGAATAAGTAACTCGTGGAAAAGATATTGGTCGTTAAAAGAAGTAATGAAGAACCCAAAATTTTCTATGAAAGATAAAAAGAATGTTTTTAATACTTGTATATTGCCATGCCTTACGTACGGGTGCCGACGTGGGCCCTAACAGAAAAACAAAGGAAAGCTATTAAAGTGTGCCAAAATAAAATGGAGAGAAGTATTTTGAACATTAAATTGAAAGACAAAGTTAAGCTATCACATATCAGAAAAATGACAGATGTAGCTGACGTCACATATACAGGAAAGAAACTGAGATGGAAATGGATTGGGCACATAATTCGTAGCCAAAAAGATAAATGGTCAAAAGATATTACAGTCTGGTACCCCCGTGACAGGAAGAGGAGAAAGGTAAGGCAAAGAAAAATATGGGAAGATGAAATTAGAGAAATGGCTGGATCAATGTGGAGAAGGAAGGCCATTGATAAAAAAATGTGGAAAATTCTAGGGTAGGCCTTTGCCAAAGGGCAGACTGACACAAATTAAAACATCCCAGATGTCATAAACACTGGGAAATTGGAAATAGTAGAATAAGTTAAATACTAATAAATAGTTAATTATTATTAGTTAAAAAAAAGTCAGTAATAAAGGCTTTATTATTATTAGGTATTTACGTATGTATATGTAACATAGCGTGGGCAACGTGGCCATGGGTAACCGTGGATTACGAGCCCGCGAAAGCACGGGAGTACTCGGTTTAATACCTAATGAGCTCATTTCGTCAATTCACTGACGTGGTTTAGGGATTTGTCAAATCACTCTAGGTACTAGTGTATCTATCTTATCATCTCTTTAAACTGAGTCGAGGATTTGAAAGGGAAATAAGGAAATGGAGTGGCCATCTTTAACATCTTGCGTGATTTGATCAAATCCCTGCGATATATACATATTTTCAATATAATTTAAAAAATATCGAGTATCTCTTTTCTCCTTACATGACGTCTAATGTTGCCTACTTCCTTAAATACCTTTGCTTTATACATCTGTAGGTAGCTACTGCATTTTAAGAGTGTGCAGTTTAAGAATTGAAATAAAAGACTATATAACGTCTATAAGAAATTAACATTATAGGAGACAGTTTGTACACAGTGAGCCGAGTGAGTGAGTGAAGAGTGAGAGAACAGTGCACATTGGCCATACCTCGAATAAAGAACACACTAATGCATTCGTGTTTATGCGATAGAGTCCGCTCCGGGGGAGTGACTTGCTAGCTGTTTTCACCTCACCAGCTCGGAAAGTCTACTTCGTTCAAAATCTGCGCCTAAAACTAATCTATCCGTTAGCGGATAAAGTGAATTTGAAATTCGAACGTGACACACTATCATGAGTTCCACTATTTTCGACTAGCTTTTTCCCGCGACTTCATTCGCGATTATCACCTTTATCATCATCATCATCATGTCAGCCGAAAGACGTCCACTGCTGGACATAGGCCTCCCCTAAAGACTTCCACAATGACCGGTCCTGCGCCACCCGCATCCAGCGGACACCCGCGACCCTAACCAGGTCATCAGTCCACCATCAGTCCACATTTAGATAACAAGTGTTGGTGTTGGTACGACGGCTGCCTTTTAAGTTCTGTCGTTTGCAAACCTCCCGTGATTGCATAAAAAAGAACTAGTGTCATCTTAAAATATTTGAATTTAGAATTCGAAAACCAAAGAATGACTCGAAATCGGCCCAACCGTTTTAGTACAGCGTTCGTTCAAAGTTGATAAGTCAGTTGTGAAAATGGAAATTTCGAAGGAAAATTTACGTGCGATAATTTTTTACAACTTCAAAAGGGGCTTAACGCGACTTCAGTGCTTCGAAGAGTTGACTACGGTTTTCAATGATAAAGCACCATGCCTCCGAACTGTGGAACGCTGGTGTTTAGAATTTCAACGTGGTTGCTCTAGTCTTGGTGATAGACATCGTGAAGGTCGACCAAAAACAGCCGTAACCCAGGAGAACATTGATGCTGTACGGAAACTGATCGTCAAAGATCGCCATGCGACATACCGTGAGATAGAAGCTTCCTTAAGTATTTCAGGGACCAGTGTTCACAGTATTTTGCATGATCACTTAGGCGTAAAAAAGTTGATCTCACGCTGGATACCACATTTACTCAGTGAAGACCAAAAAACGGCTCGCGTTCGATGGTGTCGCAAAACTCTGCGGCAATTCAACCGAGGAAACTCGAAACATGATTACGACATTATCAGTGGTGACGAATCTTGGATAACGATCCCGATTCTAAACAGCAGTCGACTGTTTGGGTGTTCCAAGATGAGCCAAAACCGACCAAAGTAATAGCACTTCAAAAAAAATGGTCGCCACGTTTATGGCAAAAAGTGGCCACGTTGCCACCATCGTGCTCGAGGATCGTAAAACGGTTAATGCTGACTGGTATACCACTGTCTGTTTACCAGAAGTCATCGGCGAGTTTCGAAAAAACTACCCAAGACGTCGTATAAGACTGCACCACGATAATGCGAGCTCGCACACCGCCTGGCAAACAATTGCGTTTTTAAAATAGCAAAACGTCGAAATTCTGGAACACCCGCCGTACAGTCCAGCCTTAAGCCCTAACGATTTTTTTACTTTTCCAAAAATCAAGCAACGACTTCGTGGTCAACGGTACCAGACGCCTGAAGAAGCGGTTGAAGCATACAAAACGGCCATTTTGGAGACCCCGACTTCGGACTGGAATAATTGTTTCGAAAATTGGTTCGATCGAATGAAAAAGTGTATTACATATCACGGTGATTACTTTGAAAAACAATAGATACCATTTAACACTTAAATTGTCTTTAGTTTTTCCAAACGACAAAACTTAAAAGGCAGCCCTCGTATAAAGAGAAATGAAAGATGAGTAATATGAAGTAAAAATATTTAGTATGTTTATATTTAAACACATGCGCCGTGTGATTACACAATAAATGGTTTGGATACAGTGGTGCAGTATTACTTTAAAAAAAACCTTAAAGCTTATACCAACAGTAGTCTGAGAGAACAGTAGTGCGGGAGAGCCCACGTCTATACTACAGTATCACTATACATTAGCGTTAGAAATAAGCTACCACCTGCAGGGTAACCTAATCTAATCACGCAACTTTAAGAACGTACGATAGGTAAATCTTAGTGTCCATTTTACCATGGGAAATTACATTTAGACCTTACGCAAATGTTGCGTAACTACCCCGCTGCTCATCAGTAATGTTTTGAGCAGATAAAAAGAAACGTCGTAGAGCTAAGTTAGTATACTCTTGTATACCACATCTATATTAATAATTTCGTGCAGGGGTACGGTAGACCCGAACGAGACCTGTCTCAAATTGAAGAACGTATAAAAATAACGATTTTTGAGTTGAACATATGTATCCGCAAAATTCGGATTGTCGCGTATTTTGCATTTAAAAGTGTTAATTTTATGACGAAAGGTCGGCCATATTAAATTCGTTGGTTGACAGCGTCGGGTTGGGTACGTTCGGAAATTGTTAACTATGTTTGCGTCCGGTGTGTTAGCCAGGTTGCTGGGCTGCGTTCTGGGTGATGGGCCATCATCGCCCATTGTGTGGATTCGGCTAGCCGCGTCTGCAGCGTTTTGTTTTTGTAGTTTTCAAGCGTTCTATACACCTATCAGCCTAGCTGATATCAGATGACGACCTGTTTAGCCTAGTTGGTAGTGACTCTGCCTCCGAAGCTAGAGGTCCCGGGTTCGAATCCCGGCCAGGGCATTTATTTGTGCATTTTTCACGGATATTTGTTCTTGGGTCTTGGATGTTTTCTATGTATTTAAGTATCTATTTATCTATATAAGTATGTATATCGTCGTCTAGTACCCATAGTACAAGCTTTGCTTAGTTTGGGACTAGGTCGATTTGTGTAAGATTGTCCCCCAATATTATTATTATTATTATTATTATTATAGCTGGCACGATAACTTATACTGTCACGTTATATGGGTGAAATGTATTAAAACGTCACCTAAAACGTAACGGTATAATCTATCGTGCTAGCTAGGCTGATTGTCACAACAACCGCCTTCAAAGCGAATGTATTGGGCCTGTTACATGGTTATTAGTATCACGTGATACATTCATATCACGATAAGTATCACGTGAATATTGAAGTAAATTCCATACAAATTTGAAAACTGCTATAATATTGACACCCCAGTATTGTGATAATATTAATCGTGTAAAGGACACCACTTGAATGTTTGCTGAGTTTGTCCGCCATCTTAAAGCTGCGTCTCTATTTTGTTGTGACAAACTACTAGGTGACTTATGGCTTTTAAACGTCTAGCAAAATTCTATCCAATTCTCGCTCTATCTTATAACTTAGTGGTACTGGGGGTCTACTCCGAAATTCGAAATCCGAACTTCGTATGGTGCCGTCCCTTTCACTCATATAGTCTATGACAGGAGAGTGAAAGGGACGGTACCATACGAAGTTAGGATTTTGAATTTCGGATTAGACCCCCAGCTCATGCCGTTCGCCGCGCTCGGACGTTAGAGGCGCCACCGCGAACCGAAAACGAAGTATCTGCCTCTCTCTCGCACATGTATATTCGAACGACAGAGAGGAAGATAGTTCGTTTTTGGTTCGCGGTAGGCCCTCAGGCGTCAACTTTAAAACGAATAGGGTATTTTACTATAAGAGAAATAAATTCAAAATGTCGCACACTGAGGGTTCCGTACAACTAAAAAACAAATGTAAAATATACGTCATACTAAACATTATCACCTAATTTTAAGTTCAGTTAAAAAATTATATGTGTGACAGACGACACACGGAATGTTCTTTGACTTTCTTCGACCGACCGCCGCGCTCGGACTGAAGTGCTACTGGGAACCGAAAACGAAATACATGCCTCTCTGTCGCACTTGCATATTCGAGCGCGGAGAGGGAAATACTTTGTTTTTCGATAGCGGTAGACCCTCTGGTTGGTGCGCGTACGGCTCCTATTCCTGGATGGTGCGCGTATCGGAATGCAAAATACCTTTGGCGAAATTAACGGAACAAGTTGCTAAATAAGTTCCATTAATTGAAGAAAATATTACCAACTGTTATTATTATCACGCGAAATACTCATATCACGATCCGTATCACGTGAATTTTGATGAATATTGAAGCAACATCCCTACAATTTTGAAAACCGCGATAATATTGACACATAATCTTGAGTGTAAAGGGCCCCACTGAATAGAATTTGGCGGAGAATAGAGAGCTGGGGGTCTACTCTGAAATTCGAACTTCGTATGGTGCCGTCTCTTTCACTCTCCTGTCATATACCATATGAGTGAAAGGGACGGCACCATACGAAGTTCGGATTTCGAAATTCGTAGTAGACTTCCTGTTACCGCGAAATGAAAACGAACGAATATCGTGTATTTATTTCCCTCTGTGTCGCTCGAATTTTCAAGTGCGACAGAGGGAGATACACGAACTTCATAGGTGTTCGTTCGCAGTAGCAGTTCTGACTTCGCACCAAAAATACTGACTGGCACATCAATATTTAACAATTGCACATCTGAACCGAATTTTAATGAATGATTAGTATTTTAGCTACACAAATCAGTACTGATTACGGTGTAATTTTTTTTATGTGCTTTTAAATACTTGCCTTATAAAAATACTTAGGATTAACTTATAAAGATACTAGCCTTTGCCCGTGACTTCGTCGGCGTAATCTTTTACTCCCTATTTCATATGTTAATCCACACTATAAACTATATTTGTGTACGAAGTTTCATCATAATCCGTTGTTATAATGTTTTTATTTTATACATTTTTGTACACTATTTCTTTCGTCGTTTGCATTACTTTCACGAATAAATGTTTTCGTTATTTCTTTCTTATTTATTTCACCCGAGCGAAGCCGGGCTTTCATCTAGTGATTTATTATTTTTTGAGAGCACGTGCAAGCTTTGGGCACTCGATACTCTCTAACAACCGACATAGAGCTGTCCGTGCGAAAAGCAGGGAGTGCCCAAATAAATCAATGCCTGCTTTATGAGAAACTACAACCTTTTAAACGGGAATGGCAATTATTGGGAATTAAAGGGAGTCGGGGCACGCTCTCTTCTTTAGCCGTTAGAATTGTGACCTTTATAATATTCCGACCCAGCTCTGTGACACGTAACCTGGTGCCGTTGCACAATCTGGGTACATCAAGGTTACGAATCAACAAAACTGGTGCATAAACCTTCAGCTCGAGTTTATGGGAGGGCACTCCCGTCAGTTCTCAGCTGTTGGGGAAGGCAACACGGTAGGTTATGCTGTTTCTCGTGTGAATTTGACAATATTAAATCCACGAAGCACAATATACACTCGTAAAATACACTTGATAACATTAAAAACACTGTGATTTTGATATCGACTAACCAAAATCGACTATTAGTACAAGTCAAAACGTTAAGTTGTCCTAGTTACTATTTCATAATAATTAAAAAAGTGATGCAGTCGTTTGAGCAACTCTTTTAAGTGCTCAATGGCAGGTGGTGTTTATTTGTGGTGTTTTTATCTATTCAAAGCAGTGTGTATATTTTGTGCGTGTCAAAGCAGTCTGCATTATAAAAATTGCCGTCATTGCCGCCAAATTATACATACGTATGGTAGCTGCGGAAATGATTGTTCTTTTTTCAAAATCAAATCAATTTTGGGAGGATAATATTTGTTTGTTGATTTTCTCGCTCTCGAAGGTATATCTCTGGTCTAAAAGCCAGGAGGCCAATTCTCGGGACGTTCAGAATGATGTCTATTCAAGATGATCTCGACTGTCGCAATGTCTATTGAATAACCTCACCAAAATGTCGAACACAGCAAAATTTCCTATTCTAGGGCACGAGTCGAACGACTATCTCAATGTCTATTGTAATACGCGTTCTGTTTTCGTCGATAGTGTTAGTTTACAATCGTGTGTATAATAAAATAATAATTAATATTTGAATTGAATCTGAATTAAATATCTCTAATATTAAAAACAATAGTATTACTAATTTACAATAATAAATAAGTATGGTGATTTAACACATCAAACATATTTAAGAGTATACGCTCGTTTATGTACTGACGTGAAATAGAGCTCATAATAACGGTTTTTACTTTACAGAATTGAATTTAATACTACGTCAAATATTTGTAAGTTGTCAATATTTTCCGCCAACCCCCATTCCAACACTGAACGAATAAAAATTTTCGTCATTACGTGCGTTATAACAGGCTTCAAAGTATCACGTTGCAGGTGGAACAACTCGGGAGGACTGTAAAGTAACTTCATACAAAGGCCGGGAAGTAATTTTTTTTAATTTTAATGTCAAGCATGGCGTCTGTTAATTTTTGTTTTTTGATTTTATATCATTGCATATGTTTGAGAAAAGCACTTATCAAATCTCGTCGAGAAAAGTTAGGCTGAACCTGATAAGTCTTTGGCCATCCAATAATTTAAATAAATCTACATATTTTTCGTAACTATGTTTATTTTGTGCTGCTGTAAACTGTCGATTAATTACTTAAGTTTTCAATATTTACCACCTTGGGCAGATCAATGTCACAAAATTAGTGACGAATCCATCTTGATCGCTACTGACCACTCGTTGCATTTCGAACGCTGGGAGTAGAAATATCTCGAGTGTGCGATTTCGAGAATACGCAAATTGGTTAACGTACGGCATTCTCCATTTTTTATCGAGATAATTGACATCATCTCTAACGGCCCGAGAATTAGCTCCCATATTACCCCTCGAACTACCACTTCCTAAGTATGTGTCAAAGCAGTTTAAAAAAAATATGCCACCAAGTTTATACATAGGTATAGGAATGTTCACCTTGGAAATTATTACTAATGTTGGGTGGATAATCTTTGTTTCTTTACATATTTTCTCGCAATAGAGTTGAAAAATAGAGTGTATAACTCTGGTCTAAAAGGCATTATCGCGGGAGCAAAAACGATTTGACAGTACTGAAAGGTTATGACAAATAATCAATAACAGAAGTGACCCTTATGTCGAGCAACATTTATGCCCACGAGTTTAAAATTGATTAACATTATTTTTAATATCAGACCTCCATACTTGACTTGATTACAAGTATGTAACATACTTGAAAAGATTAACTACGCAATCGCAACGTCAAATTCTTCACTCACTTTTCCTGACGTTGTAATTCATTAATTATTCGTAATAAAAACTGTGTACACAGCATAATTAACAAGTGCTTTTAAAAATGCCGCGAAGGAGAAAAACGTGCGCTGAATTTGTGGAGTTGTGGATAAAAGATTATCCCGAATTACAGGCTCGCGATACAAAATTAATTTGCTCTAAGTGCAACGTTAGTTTCCATCAAACAAACTCTTCAATAGCGTCAAGAATACACTGGATAATTTGTGGGGTCCCAACCACAATAAGCATGATAAACTGTTGTTCGTGGTGGTTGACTAATGGTGTGGGGTACTGAATAAAGTTCTATCTATCTATCTACATGTTATAAGCGGGTAGAAATTTGAAAACAATTTTCCCAAACACGGTCCATGTTACATGTTTGGCTCATGGTCTTAACATACTTGCTGATCAAATTCACGTTATTTTTCCAGAAGTGAACAAATCAATTTCAAGTGTAAAAAGTATTTAGAAAATCACCAAAAAGAGTAAGAATATTCAAAGAAATGTTTGATAGAATCCCTTTGCCTCGAAATTCAACAATTATTCGTTGGGGAACGTGGATTGAGGCTGCATCTTACTATAACACGTATTTTGGCGAAAAAAAACGCGTTCTAGACACATTTCGTAATTCTGATGCAGCGTGTATCGCAAAAGTAAAAAAGCTTTTCGCAGTGCGAAAAATAGCAAATTATCTTCAGGTACTTCCAGACGCTATAAATAAATTGCAGTGCCCGAATCAATCTCAAAGCGAAAGTTTAGCCATCGTACAAAAAACATACAAACATATATCGAAATTATTTTAGTTCAAATGGAAAATATATATCTAAAAAGCTAAAACTAGTTTAGGAGAAAAATACTGGATTTGACATATAAAAAAAAATGAATTGATACTGGAGAAGGAAGTAATACTTGAATCATCGGTTCGAGTATGTCGCTCTACTTTTGATTACTTCTACCGTTTCAAGTATGCACCCACAACAACAGTCGATATTGAAAGATTATTTAGTCAATTGAAATGGATATTTTCTGCACGACGCCGGAAATTAACTGTAGAAAATTTAGATAAAATTTTGGTCATCTATTACGAAAACCAAATAAAAGACAAGTAAATATACGTTAATAAAAAATTAATCACCTTGCTGGATTATTATTCGAGTACACACATTAGCCTTCTACCTTTTTGAGCGAAAAATTGTCAAATATAAAGAGAACTTCTTAGAGTCTTAGAATGTGTAGGCATAATATTCCGTTTTTTACTAAACAGACATTTTGTTATATGTGTTCTTGAACTGATTTGTTTTTGCTCCCGCGATAACGATGTGATATTACACCTCGAAGTATTCTTCCTCTCTTCTTTCGGGATAATTTTTTGACCCTTAGTTTTACCATCTTTTATTAAAGCACTATGCAGCTACCCGTTATCTAATTGGTAACTTCAAAAACAAGAGGCAGTGCACTAGGGAATCATCTTATGAAAGTATTTCAGCAGGCATATTGTAAGGAAGTACAGCAAAGTGCAAAAGTAAATATCGAAATGATCCACCTTTAAATATGCACAGTAGCGGCAATAAATCTGTCATATTGTAATTTTTCTGTAAAATATTTCAACGCTTACCTATGAATTCAAAAACTAAAGTTGTTGAAAACTAAACAAAAAAGGTTGTATTGACTTATCCGCAACCAATTTACATGCCTGTTACTCAATAAAAAAAAACGGATTCAAATTCGTTTTTTTCTGAAATTTAGCGTCCGTCACTTGTAAAATATAAGTTGAATAGAAATTGAGTTTCGTATTATTTTCGAAATATTTTTTTAAGGAGTTATCTGTTCCGATATGGCGAAACCTCGTGGAAACAAATTTTTTACAGTAGCTATACAATAAGCTATTATAAATGGCTATAAGAATGGCTTCACGCAATTGACACTAGCCAAGCAATTTCAGCTTCATCAGTCGACTATTTCGAAGGTTTTAAAACGTGAAAAGTTTCACGGATGTGTCAAAAACCAAATAGACCTAGTCGGCCTCGCTGCACTTCACGTTTAGTTGACCGCAATATTTTGCGATTATCAAGAGATAATCTACGACTTACGGCGAGCGACATTATACAAGAGATATCGAGTGGAGATTCAGTTTCTGTGTCCGTACGCACTGTTAGAAATCGTCTGATAGACAATGGACTTCGTGCTCGCCGTCCCGCTAAGAAACCACTGATTTCCAAGAAAAATCGGACATCTAGATTAAAATATGCGAAAAACATCTTTCTTGGACTGCGGATATGTGGGAAAAGGTAATCTGGAGTGACGAATCCAAGTTTTTACTATTTGGAACAGATGGGATTACCTATGTTCGACGTCCAGACAATGCTCGCAATGATACCAAGTACTAGCTTCCTACAGTCAAACACGGCGGCGGCTCCCTTACGGTATGGGGATGTTTCAGTGCAAGTGGAGTCGGTCCATTACATCGAATTAACGGCATTATGACAAAGGAAGTTTATGAAGAAATATTGCAAGACGTTTTTCTTCCCTGGGCACGCCAGAATTTCGGCAGGGCGTTTATGTTTCAGCAAGATAACGACCCGAAACATTCGTCTAATCTTGTAAAGCAATGGTTCAAAAAACGTAGAGTGAGGGTTTTGGAATGGCCCAGCAAATTCCGGACTTAAATCCTATCGAAAACTTATGGAAGGAGCTGGGTCGTCATGTGAGTACAAGGAAAGCAGCTTAATTTCAATGAAAAGTTTGTTCACTTAAAGGAAGAATGAGAAATAATTCCTCACTACTTCCTCGCAAAGTTGATCGAATCTCTTCCCCGACGATGCCAAGCTATTATTGATGCAAAGGGTTTCAGTACTAAGTACTAAGCTTATATTTTGATTTAAAGTCCAGAAACTGCTTTGTGTTTCTTTTTTTTTTGTTAATAAACCACTTTTATCAGTATGTTGAGTTTTAGTCATTCCACGCAATTTATAAAAAATCTTGCGTAAAATGGATTTTCTATATGGAATAATACAATAAAATGTAAAGTTTTACTCTCTATCTAAAGTACTCTTATATAATATTCGTTAGGCAGTCTTAGTCGTACACATATGAAAATACTAAAAAGAAAACGTGAATATGATAGATTTTTTGCCGCTATTGTATATAAGTCTGAATTCGCTGACGTTAGAGCAATTAAACATGTGTGTGGTGTTGTGATGCATTAACAGTACATTACACAACTAAAGAAGGGTGGTAAAGAAAAGAAAGGCTAAGATCGCAGATTTTGCGGCCCGAGCTGTAGGCCAGGGACGTAAGTATATATATGCGATCAAGGACTTTATTTATTACCTCCCGTGTTGTGTACATCATTTTATTACTACACTTGGCCCAAAAGCGGCTTTTTCGGTACGCGTAGGGTGCGGTAAAAGCCACTTTTTGGGCAGGTGTGGCATAAATAATATTATTATTATTTGAGTAAGTTGCATGCAGTATGCACCCGTATTTTCGCACTTGACTGTACGAAACACATTAAAGTAAAAGAGATTAAGGTTGACAGTTTATTTGAGTAGGTAGGTTGAATGGTGTACCTATAAAGCTGGTCCCGGTAAGAAGGCGGGTGTGAGGAGAGCGGCGGCGGGCCCGCATGCGCGGCGGGCAGCTGCATCTCCTCGATGGGCACGCGTCCGCTCGTCTCCACGAGGCCGGGCGTCGACTGGCAGCGACCCATAGCCACTACATACAAAACAGACAACTCCCGACATCACGTTATTAACAACATTTAATTTAAACTAGGCGAATGGTGATACCTTTTTCAAGCGGCGCTTTCTTGTATTTCTCAAGTCTCTTGACGGCTATCGCTTCGAGGCGCACTCGCGCCGCCGGGTACTCCTTCAGCACGTCCCACATGTCCTTCTTGCTGAGCACGAACAGATCCGAGTAGCCAACGGAACGCACCGATGCTGTCCGCCGGTTGCCTGTCGACGTGTCATCCACACACTCCATGCCAACCGGTGTCCGGTCAAGTGGGCCGCCTCGTCACCTGTTTCGGCTTCGGCTATTGTACTTGTTGTTTAATAGTACTCTTGTGTTAGGGTTTATGCCCTATCCGATAACTTAAGGCCGAAACAGATCACGGGGTTTTAATAGGGAGACCGAAGACACCGGTGGCAAGCTCAAGTGAAACATACATTTCGAGAGATAGTCCAATCACAAAGTAGGAAAGAGCTGATACAAAGTAAGCTTTGTGAGAGAAATATTAAAAACATACCGCGTCAATCAATCCAATCAAGATAAAATGAAGGGGGAAATCAAGAGGTATGACGTTCATTCACAATCCATTCAATGAATAACATTATTCTCTCAAATAACTATAAGAAGCCATGTCTAATACGTTCCAAGTTGTGCTCTATTACGTAAGTTTGAGATACAAAGCGATTCGGGTAAACTGGTAGACAATTATATAGTACAAGTAGTATAACAAAATTGTTAGGCATATGGAATCCATAGAGGAACCAAGCATTACTACATCTTCAAGAGGCTTATTTCATAAGTAGAATAAAAATAATAATAACTGAACCAACAGCACGAAGAATCATCTTCTTTATTAATAAGTAAATATATTATAGACTTATCATAACATGGGGTTTCATGCACCAAGAGGTCACGCCAATGATATCAGGTAATCGGGGAGGATGCAAAGCGATCGGGGACACTGCCTTCAATAAAACCAAAGGAGATTAATCAAACGACGCAACATAAACACACGAAGCGAACGGCAGGCTCAGGCTATAAGTCCTCACAGGAACATCTAAGAACAAGCCCTTCCACTTTAAACAAGTACAATGAAGCTTACCATTCAGATTGTAAATCCTATTTTCCCCTTGATTAGGGTTTGCAATATTCGTTCATATTTAGTGTTCAGATAATTTGAAATTTTATTTAATAATCAATATTCGAATATTCATGTTATTCGCCTAGTAAAAATATTTAAGAAAAATATAAGCAATAATACGATCCTAAGTAATCTTTTAATCACTCAAATACCAAATATTAAATATAAAGTTAGTCGTGAAAAAAATAAACATTAAATATATATACGCAATTGGTGGTTTCCGAGGCCAAATGCTATATGCCGGTTTACAATAGAAAATTCCGAAATACAACATATGCGGGCCGCATCTCCACCAATTTTATAAAGGGTCACCTCGAAGCTACATCCGAACGAAAACTGAATTACCAAAATCATACAACGTATACATACTGGATTGGACTGTATCACTGAATATAATGAAATCACTGAAAAAAACTTAAAGAAGAAACTGAGAACGACTTTTCTTCTATTGAAAACGGTTCAAAAGAAACATAATTTAGTTCAGGGACTTTAAATTAGTTTAGTGTCTTGTCTTGTTTTACTACGCTTTTATAGTTATTATATAATCTATGTTTTATAATCCAGTTGTCTGAAACTTTCGGCAAATTTTCCTGACGGATATTCGGTAAATGTGAATATTCGAATATTTGGATTGCAAACCCTAGCCTTCGCGGCTATTAACAGAATCGCCATCATGGCCAAATTTGAACATAAGGTAAGAGTAGTTAACAAGTTGTGTTTTAGCATGTGACAAGGAGTGTCCTTTAAAGTAAATAAAATTGAATGGCAAAAATAGTCAAAAATGCGACAAAACTTGAAAAATTAAGTGTCAAAATTGAAAAGCATTCCCTAATAACAAACGACAGTTTACATTTTGGCGGCGCTAGCGCCGTTCGCCCGCCTCACTGGCACGCGCCGCGCGCCCGCGCGGCGGACCGTGGGGCGCGGGGCGCGTGACAGCGCGCGAGGCTCGGGCGCCGCGCCGCCGGTGTGATGTCCCGGAACCTGTTAGATGCGTCGCGGCCGCTCCCTCGGCCTGATTGCAGCGTCTCCTCGAAACGTTTGCTTTTGAAAACTTTTCAACAAACAATAGAATAAGAGTAATAATGGCGTGGCGTCTCGGGCCCCAGATATTTACCAAGTTGTTTACCTGCCGTGCCCATGTTCAGAATGGAAATTTCGCCAAAATAAGAACCCGCCTTGAGTGTAGCCAACACGGTCTTTCCGTTATCTCCTACCACCTGCAGCTTCCCTCGATTTACTATGTACATCTCTTTTCCTACTTCCCCTGAAAAACATGTTTACGTTTCAGTGGGCTTAGTGTTAACTTAAAATATAAGATTAATCATTCTCTCTTTTTATCATAATTACCTTTTCTGCAGATGAAATCCCCAGGCGAAAAAAGCACGGGCCGTAATCTCAGCACTAATTCGCAAAGGAATCCCGCCTCTGTATTTTGAAAAATTTCCACCCTGTGAAATTTGATAATTTTTAAATAATGAGTAGGTACGGGTAATACTTAAGATAATAAGAATTCACTTATCCAAAGAGGATTCATTGAACATCTTTTGCATCATCATCAGTAACAAAACTCATAAATACCTATTTTAACGACTTGAATGTTCTTGGTGAATAAAAACAATATAATTGGCATCTGTCATCATACTATGAATGTGGCTAAAATACGAGTACAGCAAACGTCTTATCGTCTCATACAAATGTCTTATTTTCTAACAGAAGCTACGTACGTCCTCCGGCTGACATGGCGGTGGTGGTGGTACAAAAAAAATCAGCCATATCGTATCTGGAGGAGCCCAAACTTGATATGTTTTGAAAATTATAATAATATATATTTTTTAGTTATTTAAAGAAAATAGCTGAAATGCAATGATGTGGTATATTTTTAGAATCGTCCCAAAAATCCCTTTATATATAAGTACGATAGCTTTCAGAAAAAAAACCATACAAGTAATAAACAACGCATTCTAGAGGTGGTCAAAAATATTGTTTTGACCTCTAGCATGCGTGTGCTAAACGGCTAAACTGTACATCGATTTTTTAGCTCAGTAACCATTGAACTAAGCCGCGGGTGGCCGCGGGCAGACGGATGGACGGACATGGCGAAACTATACGGGTTCCTTTGTTTACTACGAAACCCTAAAACATACTCATGTGTTCACGTCAATAATTTGATTGATAATTTTACAGATCCTCCCTCGGTAATTTTTCTATTATACTTATGGTTTGATAACGTTAAAATCAATGTAATTTTTACGTGAACTCTAGCGCTAAGGATTTCGCTTGCTCTGGTGATGACTTAATTTCCATAGTAGTAATACAAGCTATGTTTGAGAAATATTTCAAATACTGCTCCTATTTTACATTCTAACATCTGGATCTCCTTCCCATGGTCTAATATATGTTACAAATTGTTAATGATTTTTGACTTTTATTATCAGCCGCTTATATCTCTATGATTCATTCACTTTCAAGGCGGTTAGTCACAGTAGTTACCGCTTACTCGTAACATCAGACGGTACGAGAAAAAGTATTTTCCAGCCCGTTAAGAGAGAGCAAAACTCGTGTTTACTCACTGTAATTTGCCAGGGCATAAATGAAATAAAAAATACAATACATAAAACTCGCTTCTGCTCCCTCTTAACGGGGATGAAAAAACATTTTTCGGCCATGCCACTTAAGTTAAAAAAACTCAATAAACTCAATTACCGAACACTTAAACCTGATGAGTCAAGCAAGTCAACATTGAAGATTATATTTCGTACTCTTACAAGCTGTATTTAACATCCGTCGCTAGCTAGAACCTGATCTAATTCATATTCATATTATTTTAATATATGGAAGTCCATAAACATGTCACTAGCGATCCTAAAGGGGATCTAAATGTCAATTTCCATAGTAAAAATGACAGATTTACTTATCGTACTTTTGAAAAGTTACAAAATTGCCCTGCCGTAAAACATACTCGACACAAGAAATTTCAACCACGTTAACTATACATTTAACGCAACAAAGTTACAATATTTACAGTTATAAAATGAGCGCAGTTCCAACACTTTACTTAGGTATTTTACAGTACATATGGTGCTACTTTACCGCACGAGTGCGGTAATTAGCAGATTACGTGCATATGTCGAAACTTTAAAGAGCTACATGTACTGTAAAACGTTGTACGATACACGTGCGAATAGGTAATTCGCAACTCGTGTCGATTTAAAACACTCCCTTCGGTCGAGTTTTAATTTATCACAACTCGTTGCGAATTTCCTATTTTCTGCACTTGTATCGTAATGTACGTATTATTTGTTCATATTATCACTATACAATCCGATCTGTTCTATACAGAGTGTTTTTATTGATTTCCGTTCGCGCAGGCATGTAACCGTGTACGTGTATAGAGACGACGTAGCATATTTAGTTTTCCAAAATTAAGTTTTTTTTTTAATTTTTATACAAAGTAATTAGTTATATCACCAAGGGTGAATGAAAAACGGCCTAACTAACATGGAGTTAAATAAAAATTAATGTCAAGTATGACAATTCGGAATACGAATGACACGCACGTCAACATTGTTTAATTGTTAAGGATCTTTTACTCGTACTCGTATACTATACTAGGGGTGTTAATTAACGAAAATGAATTCTTGAATATCTTCGAAATGGTACGAATTGGGGTAGTAGTGTCTTAGAGAAGATTACTTTATTTTATCTCAGGACTGTACCCTCGCAATTAACGGAATTCAATAAAAACATCCTGTATATACAAGACCAACAGCTACATAGATGTAAACGTCTGTATTTCTTCCTCGATGACTGCGACTGCCGGCGGTGTTTGAAATATGTTCAGGTATATTAAGGGTACATCAAATGGAAGACATTGGCTTGTCCTCGAGAAGGAAATCCCATAGCTTTGGTTTTAATTCTGTTTTGCTGTCTCTACCTTTCGATTTTATGTCAGTTTTAACAATAATAAGAAAAACGGTATGGATACTAAAAAACCGGCCAAGTGCGAGTCGGACTCGCGCACGAAGGGTTCCGTACCAGAAAAAAGGCTAAAAGCTGGTGCCATTAAACACTTGTTTTATTGAGTTTTTTTTTGTATTTGTTGTTTTAGCGGCCACTATTCTGTTGTATGGGAGCCCCCCTTAATTATTATTATTATTATATTGATTTTAGAAAATTTTTTGTAGCCACAATAAAAATACATAGTCTGTGCAAATTTCAACTGTCTAGCTATTACGGTTCTTGAGATCTAGCTCGGCGAGTGGTAGCCATGAAAAAGGGCTAAAATATCACGTTTTTTGTATGGGAGCCCCCCTTAATTATTATTATTATTTTGTTTTTAGTATTTGTTGTTATAGCGGCAACAGAAATACACAATCTGTGAAAATTTCAACTGTCTAGCGGTTCTTGAGATACAAGCCTGGTGACAGACGGACGCACGGACGGACAGCGAAGTCTTAGTAATAGGGTCACGTTTTTACCCTTTGGGTACGGAACCCTAAAAACGTCTACCGTAGTAAAAAAAACTTATTAAACAAAATTAAATGTTTGTTGACAACTTTTCTGGATAAATCTGATGTTTTGGTGTACAAATTTAATATTTAGAAGTTATTCCGTGCTATTTTAGTTTAAATGGATAATAAAATCTGTTCGAACATCGCTGTCGCTAATAATACTCTAGAAAAAGGTGTTGTAAATTTAAATCTAATTGATTTTTATTGTAATATTTTATTCATGAAATACATAATATTATTAGTACATTATTACATAAGCCGCGGGAATAAGTAATTCACGCGTAAGTTGATATTGACGGACGACGCGAAGCTTTGGTTGATCATAACTGGGTAAAAATTTACCTTTTTCACTTATTTGATGATATTCCGAAACCAATTATGAAAGAAGAAATAATATTCTTATTTAAGAACTGGTTTCGAAGGTGGCCGAAGGGGATAAAATTTACAAAGTTAAAATCTTACTAAAACGTTTTAATGTCAAGTCGTTACTGACAATTTGCACTACATTTATCCATAGACACAAAAATAAAAAAATTAATGATAAATATTATTATAATCCGAAAAGTATAATAATCTTAAGATTGAACTTTCTAATGTTGAGCAGATAAAAATAAGCTTCTCGTGGTCGTTTTTCAAAGAATATACGACCATTTCTGAGCATGTACGAGAAATATATTTATGTTTCTTCTAACGATTATAGTATTAGTATTTAGCTCACACGTATTGTCACACCGCTCATACGTATTGAGGAACCCATACCTTTTTCCATACATCTGTATACAAAAATGACTTAGTAAAGTGTAGTGTGTTTGTATGAACCAGCAATTAGTAGTTATTTAAGTCTTTGCAAAATAAAAATACTATTTTAAAAGGGGAACCCTACTGGCACCTATTTAAGGCTCAATAAGTCAGCTAAATAAAAAATGCAAAATGCACGTAAAACTGTCACGGGGCTGTGACTTGGCAGTGTATTACTGAAAGTCATTTTTGTATACAGATGTATGGAACAAGGTATGGGTGCCTAAATACTTATGAGCGGTAGTGTAGGTACCAAACTTTATTAGGCATCCAAAATTAATCAGGTTCAATTATTTCTCCTAATTTATTTTATAGAGAATTTAAACTTCATTACAACAAGTAATTTACACTGTTTAATTTTGCATGTCTATTAGCCAATGACAATCTTACTGGACGTTACATATTTTCAGAGTTGTTAAATAATTACAATTTTAAAGGAAGATAAATAAAAACAGAATTGTTAAATAATTATTACATTAATTAAGTAAGTAGCATGTACAAATGAAGACTGATTTGCTATCTTAAATGGTTAATTACAATTTTAAATAATGTTCTTTTTTGTATGTTGCACTTTCCTCGCTATAGTTTTGTGTTACACACGGGTGCATAGTTGTATTTTACTTCTCGTGTGTTGAAACAATCGCTACACTCCGGATTCTATTATAGAACCACTCGCTTCGCTCGTGGGTCAACTATAGAATCCTTTCGCTTGCTCGTGTTTCAAATCCACACTTGCGGGTAAAATATGCCCTTGTATAAGAAATAACTACGTGTATTTCAACGTCTCCACTACTAAGGTTTTATGAAAGAAATCGCTTCTTAGGGATATAGTGGCTTGTTGTTATACCTTTGTTTATGCTCTCTTCTACGCATTCATTTTTGGTGAGTAATAGTGTGTTTGTATTGTATTATGAAGCATTCTCCACAGGTAGTCTTACTCGTAATCATAATAGTCAATTAATTATTAACAAACTGAAAAACCACTGCCTTGTACCATGTAGTCATCATAATTTATGAATAACGATCTTCCTGAATTTCCATAACTGACATTTTACTTAAAGAGCGCTCGCAGATGCCATTTGGCGACAAAAGTGTACCTACGGATCGCAAACGAACACTTTTGCATTATTCATGGATGTAAAAAGCGAATGTTTTTCTTTTTAATTATACACCACGGGATATTAAGCATGAACAGCCACGTTGCATTAATGGGGAAATATGCATATAGTCTGGCAACTCAGCATTTTCTTTTCATGCATACGTAAACTCGATATGCAAAATGTTTTTAGAACGGTTCTATAAGTAATATACAGTTAGGAGCATAACTAAACCAATCTGCACTACTCTGACAGGTTTCATGAATTAGTTCAAAATGGTAAAATATTAAGCTTCTCTAGAATTATTTCTCGTTAACACATTAGAATCTTGCTATTGCAGAGTAAAACAATGCATTTTATGCATAAGATGTATCCATTAGCGTCGGATCAATTTTGCACAGACTTTCTTAGACAAAAACAAATAAGGAAACAATGTAGAATAGAGAATTGCGTCATCTTTAAAAACAATCAAATGGATGTCAAAAAATCAAGTGCTTAACCCAATAAAGTAGGATTATAAATGTAGTTAATACAGACTAAAGTCCGCTACAAAAATGAACTGTCGACCAGTTAGTTTATTACTTAATATTTTCCTTGATTCGCTTTTGCAGCATGTTACACATCGGCAATAATATCTAACTCCAAAAATAGACATGAGTGAAGTAATGGGCAACTGATTTTGAAAGTAATGGAATTCCTTATATTAAATGGGTAAGTTCATCGGGGACGCCTTATAGGAAATTGTTTATTTTTTTTGCAAAAATAACTGAGACGAAATTTTGTAGATTTTGGTAAAAAGTACTAAAAAATTAAAACGGCAAGTAAATCATTAGTTAGGCAGTTTTGCAGGCCGCAGCGACTTGTTTTTTCAGATTAAACTCCCCGGTGGTCTAGGTCGTAGTTTTAGGACATACCCGGGTCCGTCCAAATACCAATAACAGTCTTTATTGAGGATTTTTATTACCATAATTTAAATAATGAACTAAATAATAATAAGGAACACAGTCTAAAATCGATACAATTTTTCGCAGATGGCTGCTGATATACACCACTTTCAGCACGTCACTTAGATGCACATGACGCACTTTCAGAGCAGAAGAAATGAGAAATTATTTCACCTATATTTTTTTTAATAATTTCCATTTTAATCCTTTTTATATTATTGTATTAAAGTTCCGTTAAAATATCAATAAAACCACTCGTCTCTGCACGTCATGAACATTTCTTGGTGTTTCTTTAAACGTATAGAATAAGTTCGGTTTATGCTAGCGTGGTTTGTCACGTTCTAATTACAAAGTCACTTTGCAAGCTAATGAGTAATACTTACATACTCGTAAGTAATTAAGTATGTATAACCATAAATATCATTTCACTTTCACTAAGTTAAAATTTGTAAGTAAGTATCAAAAAGCTAACTAGTCGGAGTTGTGTTAGGTATGCAGTGCGGAACTGAAAACACAGACGAACTTTGGTGCTGAACTTTGGTGGCAATGTATAAAATTGAAACTTGTTGCCTATTTCAGTTTCTCTCGAGTAAATGTTTCATAATTAAAGCACGGTTGCCTTTTATTTTTAGATTGAGTGTTGTAGTTTTAACACTTTGTACATATTTTTCACCTCGCCAGTTCGGAAAAGCACGATTTATCGCTTAGCACAATCTGTGCGAAAATGTATCAATAGATGGAGTTTACCTAAGTACATATATACAGGGTATAATCATTAAGTGTAGCCAGGCGATTATTCCGTAAATATAACAGATATGAAGTAGAAAACTTCAAACTCGTATCTTAAGTTCGATACCCAATGAGTAAAATTACATCAATAACTTTTTTGAAATAATAGTAGTAATATTAAATATATTAAGTTTAAACGCTCCCATCCTATGAATACCGTGGTCTATATACTCGTACGTACCGTAGCCTGCTGCGCTTTCGGACTACACGCGTAACTATATCACTTCAGTGATATGGTGACAATAAAAATATTATTTCGGTTATTGGTAATCTGGCTAAATAGTGCATAATTTTATATATTCATCGGAAACGATTTTATTACTTACGTAAGTTATAGTACATTGTTTAACGAGGGGCGTAAGTGGAAAATAGCTAACGAGAGTCTATCACAAGCCCGACGCCGAAAGCGGAGGGCTTTTGGATGACTCGAGTTTGCTATTCTCTTACGCCCGAGGTAAGCACAATGTTTTCATCATATTTGCGAGGAAATAAATAACTCCAGCACTATTCAAAATTTAAGAAATTGACAACTTCACCTCCAGTATCAGTGCATGGCCGCCGAGAGGAGCGCACAGCTTCAATATTGCAATCAATCACAAAGCAGTCTTCGGGTGGCGCGCGGCCTACTCGATTTGACAGCTTCAATATTTCAACCAATCACAGAGCAGTATTCTTGTGGAGCGCGGCCAACTAGATTTTTTAAACCAATCAGATCACAGAGAAATCCATAACTCCCGTGGGAGGTAAATCGGCTATAACTGATCTATACGCCTGCGTACAATAAGACCCTTTACGAGCAAGTGTGATGAAAATATTTTATTTCATATAATATCTTGTTATTATACAGGATGTGGCCTTTAATAGGAGCAAAGAATTAAACGGTACACTACTGAGCTCTCCAGCAATTATTTCCAAATGGTTGTAATAGAAAGAAGGACCCGGGTATGTCCTAAAACTACGACCAAGACCACCGGGGGATGGGCAGCAGCATCCCTGAAGTGCGGTGGAGATACTGCGATCGCCAACCCGCATGCCAAGCGTGGCGATTATGGCATTAACCCCCCATGATTTTGGGGGAGGCCTATGTCCAGCAGTGGACGTCCTTCGGCTGATGTGGTAATAGAAAAAAAGGTTTTTTTGAAAAAAAAATTGCAAATGTAGCTTATATGTACTTATTTACTCTACCTATACTGGAGCTATATTAATATATTGTTTAGTGTTTTTTAATAAATAGTTATTAATAACTATTTATTAAAAAACACTAAACAATGATAAAAAAAAAACCAAAAATATTCTTTTAAACCAAAAATGCAACAACGATTATGAGTCATAACTAGATGCTACCTCAATATCAGCAGTGCCAAGATCTATTACTTGAAGGTCATGACTTTAGATCATAATATCTCCCAAGTGAAAAAAGATATTTTTTGACACAAGAGGTTACTGCATATGCTCTAAGGCTCCTATTAGAGACCACAGTCTGTATAAAACAATATCGGATTTGTTCTAACACTTATAACTCGAACACGGCTGGACCGATTTTCATGGTTTTTGATTTGTAGTATATGTCTCAGCTCCGAATAGCAGCATAACTACACTCGCGGTAAAAAAAATCTTGTCATCCTGAATTGAATAACCGCAATAAGGTTTTTTTTATAGTAACATAATATACTGTTGCCAACCACCACCCAACTCAACCATACCCAACTATATAATTTCCGGAATCCAGTCATAAAAATATCAATATCCAAAAATTACGTTTTTTTAATATATGTCGCTCTGTTAACTGTTATTTTTGCAGTTTAAGTGTAAAATGACATAAAGATTATGACAGGATTGAAAAAACTGTAATCTTTTACTATTTTAGGAATATATGACGGTATTTAACCGACCTGAATTCTTTGTCCGTGATTGTATTAAAATATTTCTATCTCGCTCCTCTTCTCTCTAGTGACATGCAATGCATGAAACGAATTTCAGTAGTGTATTTATAATGAGATTTCTTTTCTCTAGGCTCATTTCCATAATATTAAATTGAAGAATAAATAATATTTACTTTTTACAAGATTTTTTTTTACATTCTAATACTTCACTAGAAGATGTTACTGCTCAATTAACAAAATAACTAAACATTGGTATAAATAGCAATACAAAATACATCAATGTACTAAGAAGCTTAACATGTTTGAATCATGTCTAGTTTTTATTTCTTGTTAATAATACACTCAGAGATTACATGTAATAAGATATTATCGAACTGCTTTAAATTCACGCTTGACACAATTTTTATTGATACGATATTTGTCTTTGTAGCGACGGGGGACTGCAGTTGCGGCTCGGAATTGTTTCTTTTTAGTTTCGAAGCTGGTTACGTGCTGATTACACAATTTAGTTACAAACGTTACTGAAAACTTGAAGTTTCGGAGGCTAATAACATCCAATATGCCTTTTCAATAGCTACTCCTAAAATTTGCTTTTGAAGTTTTTGGGTATAGATCCCCTTAAAACTTAAATAATATCCAATCTGCCTTTACATTAGCTCCTCTTAAAATATCAGTTAGATCACAATATTGGACGTGATTTACGTTTAAATCACTTTGTTCAGTTTGCAAAATAAAGTTTGTTTGGTTTAGGTTACATTGTGCGGCAAATTTTCCGCCTAGTAGCCGTGCAGCCTGAAGGCTTATCGACCCGTACTGCGGGCTCTCTGTGTGCACCGTGTTGGTATTTACTTATTGAATGGCACTAATAGCCTCGTGCATACTCTTCTGTACGATAATAGCCGCCCTCGAATGCTTAATAAGCCTTTAACGGATAAAGGCACGAAATAAACAATGGACTTTGTGACTCTGACGATATTTTTTGTGGATAATAGTTGGATTTGATAACGTAATTTTAGGGCACTTATTTATGTGAGGGCTTATACAAATTATCTATATTTATATCAGAGAATAAAGACATATAGCGTGCATTATAAGAAAAATAGCAAGCCACAAATAGTAGAATAAAAAAAACCTTTAAATGTTAATAAATATTTTTGACCTTTTCCTTTCGTTACTATCTAGTGCAGCCACTGTTTTGTGAGTCTGAATAATGAGTTCCAAAAATATTCGCTTTCTCAAAAAATGTTTGATAAAGACGTCTATTTATTTTGAAAGACCTATCCAACAACACCCCACAACGGACAGTCGAAGCAAAAAAAAAAACATCCCCACTTTACGTGTAGTTAAATTTTTTTTACCACTTTGTTCGAGAATATAAAAAATTGGCTTTCAGTCCACCGCGTAGGTAGTTTTTGAGATATCGTTAAGTATTTTATTTATTTCATATTCACCTAAATTCTATATCCCCACCCAAATTGGATAATTCAAGCACCAAAATTTTAAATACTGACCAAAATTAGAGTATGGTAAATATTTAATAACAAAAACAGTAATAAAAATATACAGGGTGTTTTATTTAATTCTGAGTTGAAATAAAGTAATCTTCTCTAAGACACTTAGTACCCCAATTATTAATTAGTATCATTTCAAAGATATTCAAGAGTTCATTTTCGTTAATTAGCACCCCTAGTATAGTATAAAAGATCCTTAACAATTAAACAATGTTGATGTGCCTGTCATTCAAATTCCAAATTGTCATACTTGACATTTTAACTCTTAAGGCCGTTTTTCATTCACCCTTGGTGATTTTGTATGAAAATGACGAAAATATTTTTTTCTTGAATTTGAAAAACTAAATATACTACGTCGTTTCTATGGCTATACACGACTATATGCTTGAAGGAACGGAAATCGATAAAAACATCCTGTATACTATGATATGTTTGCAAAAATTATGTGTTCGCTTTAAACTTTGTTTTTATGCATATACGTATATAGAGCATTGTTTATTATACTCGTATCACCACATTTTAAGGCAAAATGTACGCCATTACCAGCTGTTCGTTCTCAGAAATCTGGGGCAACTAACCAATACATTTGGATACAGTTTACAATATCGTTAAGTTTGCAATAAGGATCATTTTAATATATGATTGGTGTATATTGTATACAATTGTATTATTATTAATATTGGGCACACCGTGGGTTTTAAATGCATACATAAGCTACTTCTAGGAAATGAACATATATATGACATATATATCATGTCATGAATTATATTATCATAATGAGTATATGAAAAACATATGTTTCTTTTGTTTAGCATATCCCTAGTTTTAAGGTAAAATCCGCTCCACGTCTGTCGATTTGTTTACTATTTACTCCGAAATTACAAAACCACTAACACTACAATATTTATACTATGTTTGATGGAAGATCGTGCGTTAAAAGCCACTTTTTGGCCAGGTGTGACTTAAAATAAAATATGCTGTGCCTGGTAATAAACTAAAAGTATCACCGAAATTTTCGTAGTTTGTATTTTGGACCACCCAAATTAGGTTCTAGCGTCCACCATTGAGTTCATTGCGTTTCAATCAATAGTAAAATCAATTCCAATTTTGCCCACCGAAAAAGTAATTTTTTAAATGCCAGTTTCGCTGACACTGGTATACGTTTTAGTTTACACACTATTGAATTTAAAATATATCTTAAGACGCGTTCACTAATCTATAATACAAATAAATGCAATTTGGATGAAAGTAATGGATAGTTTCTTAGTATGATAGCGTTTTGTTACAAAAACCTACAGAACACGTCACCAGAATTCGATTTTCGCCAGATGATATTTATAATAAAACATTTAAATAACATTTAAAAAGTCCTCAGTGCAATTTATTATCACCTCCGCCGCGCAATAAACGCGCTGGGATATTCACTCTTTTCTTCTTCAGAAAAAACATTTTGCCACTATAAAATATATTTTGAACAAATTAGATGACAATAAAAAAATATCCTGTATGTAACACATACCTCTTCAACGTGTCCAGGTGAACATTTATAGCAATTTCTGCCTTAAGTTTGTCCGGAAGACACGAGACCGCCTTCTCCTCGTCGGAGCATTTCTGCGTGAGCCACAGGTAGTCGAACCACTTGATCACCTTGACTTGCAGGTGGGTCGGCACCCGTCGCATGCGCATGTACGTCTTCACACCATCCAGTTTGGCTGTAATCCAATTGTACACTTAATGCAAGAACACACGTGACTGAATATCCGTGTGCAGTCGACTACAAAAACAACCTTATTACAATGAAATAGGACGAAAAAGTGTATACATGTCATTGTAATCGAAGATATTCAAGAATTCATTTTCGTTAATTAACACCCCTAGTATAGTATAAAAGATCCTTTACAATTAAACAATGTTGACGTGTGTGCCATTCGTATTCCGAATTGTCATACTTGATATTACCTTTTACTTATTTCCACGTTAACTCTTAAGGTTGTTTTTCATTCACCCTTGGTGAAATAATTATTTTGTATGAAAATGAAAGAAACCTTTTTTCTAAAATTGTGAAAACTAAATATGCTACGTCATTTCAACGGCTATACACGGTTATGTGCTTGAAGGAACGGAAATCAATAAAAACGTCCTGTATATTATACTTTCCGTGAATAATTATCTATCTAACATCAGGTACACCATCGAAGTTACACCATCACGTGTAACTTCGAGACATGTTAGTCATCGAATCCGACTCTGCTGGGCAGCGTTCGGGAAGCTAAGATTGTAAATATTTCCGTCCAATGTTCCGCAGTGTTTCAAATTTAATTCCGTAGATTTAATAAAAGAAGACATTAAGGTAGTTCATACACTGGTTTTATTTCGTTCATTTACTAGATAATTGGGTTCATTCACTGGGGTTTTTGGCTATTTTCCCATTTTTGCACCTAAAAGGTAAAATTTGGTGAAATTGTCCACAAATCTTAAAGTGTAAAATCTTAAATAGTTCCTTGAGTGATACTGACAGTCACGACCTGTATTCAAAAATGTTTTCATAGTAATTTTACTGGGAGCCACTACCCTAGTAACTTCGTCCACGTAGTACCTATTCGTTATCGCCTTAGAGAAATAATAAGACGCATGTCTAAGCTACAACAGTAGAAATTTTCATAGAAACCGGTTCAGTAGTTTTTATGATTAGGTGGCAAGTACATCCGGCCGAACATCGGTAGTACATTTCACGTGTATAATATTATTATTAATAATTATTTGGCATGGTATACTTCGTAATGTATTTAAATTGGCGAAGCAAAAAAAAGAACCTAATGAAATGCGCCCTACCTCTTTTAATTTGTTGATATAAATAAATGAATGGATGGATTATATTGACTTCAGTGTCAAATTTCTTGCACGGCAGACTTCGAACTCGAACCTTTAAAGTAACAAATTCCATTGAGCGAATTTACGAACCCACACGACGCGCTCCTTACTAAGTATTTATAATCCCTATTCAATTTCTTCAATGGGTAAATTGTGAAGAGTAGCGTGAATCGTAGAAAATAACAATGATTTGTATGGAAAAAATTATTTGCTCATAAACCATAACTTTTTATGTTTGTACTCGTACCTAAATATTTGTCTAAATCGTAATAGAAAGCGAGTAAAATATGAAATAACTTCCAGCTATTTAAAAATTGAGACGTACAATTTAATGTGTTCCGGAAATTCACATGAAATAAACACTAGGCGCTTGCCTACACTCACGAATGTAAAGATATTCAGTTGAATTTATTTACACGCCAAGACGTCGCAAATTTTGAATATTTCGTACTTTCGTAGCTTACACTTAATCATACCTGTCGCCGGCTCCACGTCTACGAGTTTATCTAAATGGAGCGCCTCGTGTGTCAAACACTAACTCGGCGTCAGACGGAAATAATTGCAATCTCGAATTTACTTAAACTACTTCAACACTACTGCAAAGCTGTTGAAACTGAGTCACGTATAACTTTGGTGCTACTTAGTTTCGTACAAGTTAAATTGAATTAGATAGGAAATCCGTACATACATGTTAATTATATTTAAATGCATAGGTTACCTACCTAGTATATATGAGTAGGCTCATTAACGTAAAAACATTATTCATTTTAGGATATCATCGTAACAAAATTAGATTTCCTACGTTTGCCTACCAGTACCTTGTTTTCCCATACGCAATGAAGCCATTTTTTTAAGCGGGCTTTTCCGATGAAATCAAATAAAGGATAAAAAATAAGAATAACCACATTTTTAATTTTCGAGAATATTCTAATTTTATATAAAGAAATCAATTTCAAAAGTTCAACATTCTTAAAGAGTAAGTGATAAGTAAGGTGTCACAGCCATAGACCATATAGACGCCGCAAACGCGCTCAATAGCATGGAAACCGAGCGTATCAATTTTACGTGCCTACTATGACGTCACGTAGGCAATTTAGTGATGTCCAATACTACCGCCGCGTCAAACCGATTCAAAGGCGCCGCCGTCGGTTTAGTACTCAGTAGGCCTTTGCAGTGAGAGGACGTACGAAGCACGCCCGCTTTAGTTTACGTTTTGCATTATACTTCAAAATTCAAGTAATTAACCTATGAATTTACTTTAATACGTCTGTTTTAAGCATACAAAATGTTCCGTAATAATAAATCGATATTTTTATGATTGATTTTATATCGATTATTTCATCGATAATACTTCGAGTTTATAGACGGACAATGAGAAAGTGATTCAAAGATTACTAGTGGCTCTGTGAGTTGTAGACATCTAAAAAAAAAAATTTTTTTTATATTTAAATTTCCAAAAACTGACACGACAAAGAAATTCTGTATAATTATCGAACCTGCTCACAAAATATCGCGAGAATCGATTGAGAAATGTGGACTGTAGAGGAGAACATCCGGATAGACACACAGACAGACATACGACAGAATTATTTGTAAAAAGCTGAAACGGAGACGTTTCGTGCGCTCGGTCAACAAGAGAGAGAGATTTGTTTTACACGATTGCCCAAAAGAAGGATTGTAATGTTTTTATAACAACAACCTTTCATCGATGCAAAACTATAGTTCATTTCAGAGAGGAATAGACAAAATGAAAATAGATATTTTAAAGTGCATTTTTTTGGATAGCATTCAATACGTGAAATAGTGTAATAAATAAGTGCTTGGTTATTAAATAAATGCAATTACATGATTGCATATTCTTCTTCGCGTAATGCTCTGATACCTACGTATAGACAACAATCAAATAAATATTCTACTAAGCACTTTATGAAAGAAGATCCCTGCTTTTGTGACGCTAATTAAGAATCCATTGCTAAAAATATTATTAAATATTTTATGTAAAAGAATAACATTATTGTATAGCAACTAGCCTTAATTATCATTGTCCGTCACAAAAATCGATTATAAATCGAATTGCACAGTGACATTGCATGAAACATCGCAGTGTACAGCACTACTCACTTTAAATCGACAGACAATGAGAAAATCCCTACTACCCTACAACGTGAAGATTTACGAAAAAATCGTTGCTTCACTGTCCATTGCGGCCTACAAATAACAGTCCTTAAGTATAGTTTAAAGTAGAAGCCGCAATGGATGGCGTACTTCGAAAATATACTATGTGTGTAAATATTTTGGTAGAAACGACTCGACATCACTCCAAGTTAAAAATAATTAAATTTAAATTGAATAAGGCGAAACGTCACCGTTTACTCGACTAACCACGTTGTTGAATTTGAACGGTTAATTACGGCGCAGTGTGGCATTTTCTAGCCCAGCAACAAACGTCTTACAGTTAGAACGAAAGGAGCGCGACTGAGCGGCTAGTGGTGCACCGCACCATTTAGATACACGCGAAGTACATACATTGAGGGCATCTAGGTTTATCTAGGTCTGTGGTCACAGCGTAAAAATCAGTAGTTATTACTACTGTAAGGCGGGTTACTAAAGAAAGTGTACTGTTGTTCTCATTGGGCATTGTGACTATCACAATTCAGCCTTGTGATGTCATATGGACGATGATGGAGGACTTTAAATTTCCATGAATATCTTGAAAACTAATTGCTATACAAAAATATATTTTTTAATACAGTTGCTCAAAAAGTGCTACTTTACGTAGCTGTTTAGCGTGCGGAAAGTTGGTTTTCGCGCACTAGTGCTTTTCACTTTTCCAATTTTTTTAAATTTATGCTTGTTCCAATGCATGACTCCTTATTGCTGGGTGTTAAATATTAGTTTCCTTTAAACGTCGTAATCAACATAAAAACCTACTGTTAATATCAGAATACGAAAAATATACACATTTCATATTTTATTACTTACCTCTTCATCATTATAACACGTTTATTTTTTAATATTGAATATTGAAAAACCGTTCTTAATAAGTTGTCTGAGTGGAACGGAATAGCTGCCGAAACGCCTGTCAAAGAAGAGGCGTTTTTACTTACTGCAAGCATGTTTTAAGTTTATAAAGGCAACATTCGATATTGTTTTTATAAATATTACTTGTTGTTTTTCTTATTTTTTCGCAACTGTATTAAAAAACGTCGTTCAATACACGTGCGGAAATGTCATTCTTCACTCGTCCCGAGTGTTGCCACTCGCCTGCGGCTCGTGGCATCCCTCGGTACTCGTGAAGAAATGACATACTTTCCGCACTAGCATCGAAATGTACTATTTAAGGTTTCTTGTTAACAACGTAATGAAATGAGTTAAGACTTCATACTACTTTAAAATTTGAAATGTTGTCAATTAGGTACTAACTTGAGCTTTATTGTTCTCCTACGAATATTAGGACTCCCATGAGCACTACGGGACCCGGGTATGTCCTAAAACTACGACCAAGACCACCGGGGGATGGGCAGCAGCATCCCTGGAGTGCGGTGGAGATACTGCGATCGCCAACCCGCATGCCAAGCGTGGCGATTATGGCATATACCCTCCGTGAATTTGGGGGAGGCCTATGTCCAGCAGTGGACGTGCTTTGACTGATATGGTGGTGGTGGTGGAGCACTACTACTCCTAGAACTAGCTACTATTAGTCGTTCGACAAGCGACACTGCTGTCGATGAACATCGATGACAAACTAATCATATACTCGACACATGGGAGGAGTCATGGGATGCCTCTGAATCATCTCCTGTGATTCGTCCAAGGGTTCGACTGCGTCTGCCATGAAATATTGATCAGGAAACTACACTAATATGTACAGTCGAGTTCATAAATATATGAGCAAATCCAAGCCTTCAAAAACAAATGTAGATAGTAACGCACAAAAACATCTGAACAGATCTATCATTCGAAAATATATACACTTGTCATCCGTCATATTCATCTCAGCAAGCCTCTCAATAATATTTAAGCAACTGAAAAATAATAAATATCTGTACTATGATTTTAACAAAAATATTATACAAGTGGAAGCACATAACTATTGACACAAGGGTTATTTTCAAATATTTGTAAACAGGCAGAGGCACATAAATATATGTAATTCAAGTTTTCCAATTTGTTGTGAACAAGTAGGAGCTCATAAATATCTGTACAGATAAAATAATTTGAATTTTCACAAATGACAATCACCGAAAAGAGTACCATACTGTCATATTATTTATACATTTGTCATATGATACGTTTGATATCAACATTTATTCCTGGCTTCTGAATATTTTTCTTTTTTCTGTCAGTTTTGTTTAGATGTTTACGAGTTTCTACTTGTTCACATGATTTTGGCAAACCTTATTGCAGAATTTGATATTTAAGTGAAATGTTTTATCTGAGCAGATATTTATTAGCTCCTACTTGTTCACAACAAATTGGAAAACGTTACTACCTATATTTATGTGTCACTACCTTTTTATAAATATTTGAAAATAACCCTTGTCTCAATAGTCATGTGCTTCCACTCATTTAAATAATTTTGTAAAAATCGTAGTACAGATATTTATAATGTTTCAGTTGCTTAAATATTATTGAGAGGCTTGCTCAGATGAATATGACGGATGACAGGTAAATATATTTTCGAATGATAAATCTGTTTAGATGTATTTGTACGTTCCTATGTACATTTATTTTTGAAGGCTTGGATTTGCTCATATATTTATGAACTCGACTGTACTGAGTTAGAGGATCAACACTGAAATAGTCTCATTTATTTGGTACCTACAATACAAAGCATCGACTTTCGTCGATCATTGGTCTGGATGCGTGTCCTGTAGGTACCACAAGGGTCATCATTGCCTTTCTTTATCTAGATGACTTGCTATAGGTATCTCGTAAAAACCGGCCATGATATAGTATTATTTGCAGACGATACCTCACTTATATTTAAAGTCACACAACATCAACAAGCTTGCAATGATATAAACAATGTAATATCTAAAATTGTTAATTGGATCAGTGTCAACAATTTATTTTTAAATGAGAAAAAACTAAATGTATTAAGTTTGTCTCGCGTAGGTACAGCAAAGCACACGCAAACAAGTTTCATTGTGAAAGATGAGGAATTGGAACTAGTGGTGGCTAGTACAGTATTTCTTGCTTTAACATTAGATTCGTAAAATGAGTTTTGCAGCTTTTGCAGTGAGCAAGATCCTTAAGTATTATACAATGTCATATGGTATTTTACTATGTGCATCACAATGCAGTGCTTCAGAGATGGGTGTATCCATCTAGTTGTACTATTATAGTTAATACCGAATTCAAATAGCAATAAAGTGGCACACTTATTCCGTCAAACTTGACACAATTTATCATTAATCATTATAAGTATTAAAACTGGTATAAATTAGATTCCTCGTGAGAAACAATGCTACTTAGTTTAGCAAAATAGCAATAAAGGGATATACGAACTATTAATATTTACTAAGAGTAATTATTTTATTTGTTTTTATTGTTATTGTTTAAACGTTAAATCATTTTTTGATACCTTGGCGTCTGAGTGATCACTTCATCCAAATATGATGGCGTTCAAAGGGTTAAAACTGTTACCTACCTGATAAGTCGGTTTTAGTTTAGCTGTGTTTGGCTGTGTAGTGGTTAGTTGACATCAAATAGAAAGATTTTTTTAAAGTTGTGTAGGTATTGTTATTGGCGGATTTAATATGGTGAAGTATTTTAATTGCGCAAATTAAAACGTATTGTAAATTATAAACATGTATACATATTTTCCCCATGGGTTGAATGCACTACTGTAGCCCCGCTTGTTAAGTATAATATGACACACTTTTCGAGCATGAGAAGTGAACAAATACATATACCACGGAACTGATTTTACAATGCACATGCGTCTGATGAAAAGTGCGTTTTCTAAGCAGCGAAACTGTGCGGATAGTACCACTTCTCCGCACTAGTGCTTTTTACTTTTCTTTTTTTTTGTTCCGTCGTCAACCCGGCGCAAAGAGTTTTTATTATTTATGGAAAATTTTACAAATTAGTAAATTATAGGTGTACATTATTATACGTAATGTAATGGTACATAAATATAAGTACTTCGTCGTACGTATTATTAATATTTTACGTTTATATTTTTACCTATAAACAAATTATAAATATTCACTAAACAAAACTTGGCAAAATGCAGATATAGGCTGTGCCGTTCCCGCTTTCGATTTTGCATGCGCAGTATTAGATATGTTGACGCGCATGTATTTAAAAAAATCGGCCAAGAGCATGTCGGGCCATGCTCAGTGTAGGGTTCCGTAGTTGCCCAGTGAACATACTCTAAAAAAACAATAACAAGCAAAAGGGAATACTTTCGCAGCGTTTCATACGTCTTTTACTAAGAAGGGAAGACTTGTTACTCAAAAACGGCTTAAACTATATATTTATATTTCCGCTATAGTTTTCTTTGATAGTTTGCAAGTTTTACTTTCATAATGATTTATATATTTTTTTGACCCATAGTTCAAAATTTAGAGGGCGGGTCACAATTCTTTTTCTTTTGGAGTGAATATTTCCGAAAATATTCACTTCATCAAACAATGTTTGATGAAGACCTCTATTCATTTTGAAAGACCTATCTAACAACATCCCACACCAATAGGGTTGAACCAAAAAAAAATCATCCCCACTTTACGTGTAGGGGAGGTAGCCCAAAAAAAATTTTTTTTGGATTTTATTTTCCGACTATGTATGTCAGTTTTATTGATTTATAATATCCATACCAAATTTCAGCTTTTAGCACTAACAATCACAGAGCAAACCCTTGGACAAACAGACAGACAGACGGACATGGCGAAACTATAAGGGTTCCTACTTAATTGACCACTGAACCCTAAAAAAGCTGCCTTTTTTATTTCACTAATTTCTTGTTTAGATCGAAGTCAATCTGTGTTAATTTTGTTAAAAATAAATTGACGGTGACGAATCGTTCGTTCTAGTTTACTCTAGAAAATGTTATTCAAGAAGCACAGAATGCTAACAATGGTTCCCAGTCGGCTAAATCAAATTTAAAAACTTAAATACAATATTTTTTACAGTGAAATCTAAAAAGTTATAGAAATTTATTTGCATTTCTAAAACTGTAAAACGATGGTTTTGAGTCAAATTTTATAGCAATCTATGTCAAGAATTTTTAAAATGAAGCTCCGGATAATATGTACGGTACGTATCCAGCATGGTAAATTATAACCTATTATATTGAAGTAACTTCTCGATTGTATTATTTTATTTTCATCACACTTGCTCGTAAAGGGACTTATTGTACGCAGGCGCATAGAGTAATTATAGCCGATTTAGCTCCTGGGGGAGTTATGGATTTTCATAACACCCTAGGGAGTTATGAGTTTCTCTGTGATCTGATTGGTTTAAAAAATCTAGTTGGCCGCGCTCCACAAGAACCTACTCTGTGATTGGTTGAAATATTATATTAAGCTGGCAAATCTAGTAGGTCGCGCGCCGCAATAATACTGGTTGCAATATTGAAGCTGCGCGATGCGCGCTCCTCTCGGCAACCATGCATTGATACTGGAGATGAAGTGGTCGATTTCTTCAATTTTGATTAGTTTTGGAGTTATTTATTTCCTCGCAAACGTGATGAAAACATTTAGTTTACCTCGGGACGTAAGGAAATTGCAAACTCGAGTCATCAAAAAGCCCTCCGCTTTCGGCGTCGAGCTTCTGATAGACTCTCGTTAGCTTTTTTCCACTTACGCCCCTCGTTAAACAATGTACTTACGTAAGTAATAAAATCGTATCCGATGAATATATAAAATTATGCAAATTATACACTATTTGGCCACATTACCAATAACCGAAATAATATTTTTATTGTCACCATATCACTGAAGTGATATAGTTAGGGTGTATGTAGTCCGAAAGCGCAGCAGGCTACGGTACGTACGAGTATATAGACCACGGTATAGTAACCTCTTGTCTCAAAAGAATATCTTTTACTACTTGGGAGATATTATGATCTAAAGTTATGACCTTCAAGTAATGGATCTTGGCACCACGAGATTATATCGCGGCAGTCACTGCTGATATTGAGGTAGCATCTAGTTATGACTCATCATAATCTTTGTTGCATTTTTGGTTTAAAAGAATATTTTTGGGATTTTTAATTTTTTTTATCATTGTTTAGTGTTTTTTTTTTTTGATAAATAGTTATTAATATAGCTCCAGTAGAGTAAAGAAGTACATAAAAGCTACTTTCGCGAATTTATATTTTAAAAAAATCCTTTATTTTTCAATTACAACCATTTGGAAATAATTGTTGGAGAGCTCAGTAGTGTACCGTTTAATTTTTTGATCCTGTATAATAAGAAGATATTAGATGAAATAAAATATTTTCATCAGACTTGCTCGTAAAGGGTCTTTTTGTACGCAGGCGTATAGATCAGTTATAGCCGATTTACCTCCCGCGGGAGATATGGATTTTAATAACTCCCTAGGGAGTTATGAGTTTCTCTGTGATCTGATTGGTTTAAAAAATCTAGTTGGCCGCGCTCCACAAGAATACTGCTCTCTGATTGGTTGAAATATTGAAGCTGTCAAATCTAGTAGGCCACGCGCCACCCGAAGACTGCTTTGTGATTGGTTGCAATATTGAAGCTGTGCGCTCCTCTCGGCGGCCATGCACTGATACTGGAGGTGAAGTTGTCAATTTCTTAAATTTTGAATAGAGCTGGAGTTATTTATTTCCTCGTAAATGTGATGAAAGCATCGTGCTTTCCTCGGACGTAAGAAAATAGCAAACTCGAGTCAACCAAAAGCCCTCCGCTTTCGGCGTCGAGCTTCTGATAGACTCTCGGCCGCAATTTTCCACTTACGCCCCTCGTCAAACAATGTACTATTGCTCGCACGGTGCCATAATAAAACGTTGTATGATACACGCGCGTAAAGATGACTTTGACTCGTGTCACATTAACTATACACTCGTTACACTCACTCGCGAAGAATGACACTCGTCGAAAATCACAAACTTTTCGCACAAACTTTCCGCGCAGTAATTTATGTTATTACTATTTCACAACCTGCCATTCTACATGGCTTTTCAATGCTGTTTCGGTTTATTAGGAAATAAAAGTTACGTGTTTTCGTTCTCCTGTAAAATTTGTCTAAACTAAATTAGTTACATATTTTCTATTTTGGGCAGCCGACTTACGCAAGTAGGTACATAATGTGTTTAGTGTTGTTGGGTATGGAAAAGAAGAACATTTATCCTTTTTAATTTTGTTTGAAAGGGTGTGTTTTCTAGTTGGTCCCATTGTCACCAAGTCTGGATCTGATGACGGGATCTTGGAAAAATCGAGGGAACTCCTCCAATTATATACCAAGAGGATGGGGTAAGTAAGGCTACATCGAAGGAACTCCTCAAATTATAAAGCAGGAGGATGGGGTCTGGCAAAGTTTGGAGTCGGTTTTTTTTTGTTAAAAAATTACTTGTTAATTAATCCTTATAACAGTTATAACTAACCACGGTAATTTGGATAGAGCTATTCTGTTAGAAATATAAATATTTATTGCATAACTGTGGACATATCTCTGTGTACATAGGTGTAAAGTTAGTATTAAGTCATCAGTCATCACAGTTACCCGTGGTGGGCATACTATATACATCATCATCTCCCTGCCCTTATCCCGCTTATGCAGGGTCGGCGCAACATGTTTTCTTCTTCCATTCCTCTCTATTATTCGTCACTTCAGCGCTTACTCCTTTCTTTCTCATATCCTCTCTCACACAATCCATCCATCGCTTTTTGGGCCTTCCAATCGCTCTTCGTCCTTCTACATCCAACCCTAATATTCTTTTATGAATATGACATTCATCCCTCCTCATTACATGCCCATACCATGCTAACCTACTGCTCCTCATTTTCTCTGTCACGGGTGCCAGTTTCAAACTTCCCCTTACCTATATATACTCATTTCTAATTCGATCTTACCTCGTCACTCCACACATCCATCTCAGCATTCTCATCTCAGCTGCGTGCACTCTTCTTTCATCCGTCACTTTCGTTGCCCAACATTCAGATCCATACATTACGACAGGTCTTATGATCGTTTTATAAATTTTCCCCTTGAGTTTAAGGGGCATTCGTGGATCGCAAGCTGTTCCAGAGACCTGTCGCCATACTATATACATATAGTGCAAATTAATAATTCACGTAACGCATTAAAATTTTACATAAATTAATTAAAATTAGAGTACGGATATTTCTTGGAAATTAACCAATATATATATATACATATATTATTTACAAATTTTCACATATAGTAAATACTCATTTAAGTTATAAAATGCTTTCTTTAGCAGCCAATTTTTAACCTTGCTTTTAAATGAGCACCCGTGTGCTTTACTTTAAAAATCATACGAAGAGATTGCCTAGAGTGCATGCGAAAGATTGTTCCCAAGCACCTCTTTTGAAGGACAAAGGTCGATTGAACATTGACTGAATTCCCCCAATACATAATTCCATACATTAGCAACGGATATACACTTCCATTGTAAGCACTTATGACAACATATTCGGAACACGTGTCAGACAAAATCGATAGCACTTGATATTTTTTTTATTTATAACCTCAATATGTGATTTCCTGTTCAGGTGGGGATCAATTGTTACTCCCAAAAACTTTATATTGCCAACCTCTTGAATTTCGGTGCCAGAGTCAATAATGAGCGGCGTGCAAGGAGTCCTATAATCTCTAAACTGCATCAATTCTGTCTTTTGAAGGTTTACTTTTAAATAAGTTCATTGACTGAAGCCATTGAACAACTCAAGTGAGAGTGGATTTTATTCTTTGCTGTAAGTCAGTTACACCTGGTCCAGCAAATATAGTTGCGTTTGCCATTTCCGCTGCCCACTGCACTCAGCGAGGTAATGCCGCCAGCATATTGAGCACATTTATTTGCGTTTGAATCTGTTAGATTTAGTTTGAATTAGGATTTGAACGAATTTGCATTTATATCTTCTTAGTTATGTAAGCGACTTAGCGTTTGTTGCTGTTTATTATTATATACCTATATGCTAATATTGTCGCCATGGTCACTCTAACGTAGGTGGCTCATAGACTATAAAACTCGCGGTCTTTGATTCAAAACACCCGATCCCACAGTTTTGGTAAAAAAAAATGTTCATTGCTATTTACCTTGCGCAATTGTTCCATTGGTAAGTAAGGCGCCATTTTCACTACGAGTAGATATTAAAAAACGAAGTCATAATGCAACTATTTTTTTTTCTTTGTTTATAATTTGAGACATTGGTCCACATTCAGTGTCAATATATTTGTACCCAATAAAATGCATATAAATAAAGTATTGTATAAAATATATATTATATATGATATTCCTTTATTTAAAGTAGCGAATGTTATACAATATTGTGGTGTACCGAGTTCGAGTAGCTCCAAAGTGCTGATTGAGATAGTAAGTTTATTAATAATTATTATTTAATTTATAGTCTTTCTCAAGACTGTTAAATTATGTGATTACATTACGTCCGCACTTACGTCAAAATTTACGTAAACAATATGTTTATAACTACAGCAACACCATTTAACCATGTAGCTAGATCAGTATACATACATCCAGGTTACCGCACTCAATGGCCCGGTGGCTGCAGTATCACATTACGAAAGCGCATTCAAAATCGGCTACGCTTGCAATTTTACTAGCAAGTGGCAGTGAAAGGGTAAATTTTTGTGTGTAGTGAAGGGTCTCAAACGCGGAACGAGCGTGGTGGCGACTGGCTGGATCGATGGCGGGACGCTCGCTGGAATGGGGCGGCGCCCGACTTACGCCGCGCTATTAATAGCATTCAAGCCGCTGACCTATTTCGCTGCAGCAACGCGGAGGAAGGTCACGGATTCAGCCTATTCTCTGCCGTCGCCGCGGCATTGTCTTTGCCTCCAAACTGCAACTCTAATTAAAGTTGTTGACTTTGTTCCGTTCTTGCTGAAAATGTTCACTTATCGCATCGCAAGTAATCTTTCCTTTAAAGTGGCCAACTACTTCATTAAATAATGTTCTATTTTCGTAAGACGAACGCACTGCCTTGTTTTAAAAAAACTGTTTTTAGCGTTTTACATATTACCTTTATTTGTTTTTTATAGTAACCATTTATCATGAGTACAAAAAAAATATTATTTTTATATTGAAAAAAAAATTATAATTTTAAGTAAGCGCGTAACAATCACAGGCAGTTTGGTAAGCGAAGGTATCGTATGATGAAACGCCAACTCGCATTTGCATTAAATATGTTGTGTTGACATAAAGGCCTGCACATAGCACACAAAGGATGGAAATTTGGTTCATTTAACAAGTTGTTTAGTAAACAGAGATTCGGGTGAGGTCCGTAAAGCGGCGAATCAGACAATCCCAATATTACGAAGTGTATAGTGAAGGAGGGATGTCCTGATGAAAGAACGCTGTACGCTGGTTGGATACGAGGTAGTACGCACATTTTCGGTCGCATAGTTATTAGCGCGCTAATGTGACAGGTGAGCCGCACGCATACTCGTAGCCTTCGACGGCGCGCCATCGCCGCAAACATAGTACGAGTAGGCTCGCTGCCAGTGTTTTCCGTGTCAATAATACGGTATTTGACTATATTTTTATGTTGCCATTGGAATCAGTTCTTAAAAACGATCAAATGCCTATAACGGACCAACTACAATTAGACGACAATAAGGGTAACAAAAAAGGGACAAAACTAACTCGAAGTTAGCGGCCCCCGAATTGGGTCCTACAAGTTGACACTTGGTTATGACGTCAAACACAAGTTATCGAACGGACCATTGTAAGGAAAAATAAATATATTGCGGTTTTAAATAGTTGTGATATACTACTGCGTTAAGATACATAGTATGTACATAATTGTCACACAATTTATTATTTATTTATACATACCCATGGAAATTTGATAGTTTTGGACTATAATAGTAAATTGCAGAAAAAGAGCATTTATAAACCGAGCCATTTTTTACCCGTGACGTTATTATAGCCAGGTCCATAGTAAAGTCAAGTCGAGTGTACCTAAAACGGGTTTTTTACTCGAATTTTATTCTCGGCTTTTCGCTTTGCATGAGAATAAAACAAGGATTAACGATATACATAAATATTGACTAATACCTAATAAGTTTCCCGCCACAAAATATTCCTTTTTTTTTCAACATGCGACTTTCGACTATGGTCAAATCTTTAATGCCAAGTTATAAATATCACGCCAAAAACATTATCATGTAAAATATTGCTAAGACGAGACCGTTACTCGCATTGTCAAAAAGTTATCAAATCTCAATCAAAATTATGGTAAAAGATTGTACTTTACGAATTATTGTGATATTTTCGTGGTTCACTATCCTTAGTGACAACATTTATAAATACTCAATTGTCGCGTCTAGTTTCCAAAATATTGCAGAGTTCCTAATTTAACAATATAATGTGAAATTTTGTTTGGTGTAAGAGCCATTTTCGAAACAATTCGGGCACGCGTTATTTTACCTGACCCCATGAAGCTGTGTTGTTAAAAACAAAATAACGTTTTTTTTAGATTAAAATATTGCATAAAATTCTGTAACTTACAGATTATTTAGCAAAGCGAGGCATAGTAATTAAGTAGGCTCAGGTTAGAGTCCCAACACAGCTGTACGTCCTCGCGTAAAGTGACGCTGAGTTGTTGCGTTGACAATAAAGTGTCCTTTTATAGCGCAGTTGTAAAGTGGCATTCATTCATTAGACGCAAGAGACAAAATCCTCATTTAATGGAACACTTGACTCTCAAGTGCTCCATACTAGAACAGAAATGACCTTATTAGAATAATGTTTCTTAATCATTTAAACAAACAGATCTTACGAAGGTAGGAAGGGAAGGGGGAAGGTAGGGTAGGAAGGTAGGTTAAGTAGGTACCTATACGAACGGCCAACCAATTTGATTTCTGGCCCACTTCGTACAGTGAAAATCAATATGAAAGCTGCTACAGATCTCATATTATTGTCACTGTGACATGGTACGAAGTGGCCCAGAATGTGATTGGGTAACTGTAAGGTAAGCTGTAATTACATAGTACTCGTATACGGCAAAACATCTTAGTTATAGAGCTGTTAGCGCGTGTCAACTGTCAGATATTTTTGAGCACTTTATTGTGTGGTATTAATTGCAAGATTTGCAGATCACTTTAGTACAGAACCGCTGGATATATATTCAACAGTAATGAAAACGAATATAAACTTGGTTTTAAATTTCTGTATCTCTAATTGGCATGCTTCCATTTATTCTTCTTGGTATTGTTGGGGGTGGATCAGTTTATTCGTTTTATATTTATGTCTTTCATTATACAACGACACTGACATTCAAAAATAAAAGGACAGCGGGTTGTATCAGGTACGTTAAAATGTACCCATCAACAACATAAATAAAAGAAAATGCCTACCTATTTCGTAAACGGTTTCGCTGCACCGACTATAAGAAGTCAGATCAGATCTAACTAGAATCTAAGTTCTTTCAAAGTTTACGAACTCATCATTTTGATGAGATATTATTACTATCTTATCTAATTAGACGCTACAAGTACCTTTTATGAAATAAATAACTATTAATAAATTACTAGCAAGCGCGCAAATTACCCGCTTCTCGTTCTGTACATGACTCTAATATTTAATAGGACTAAATATCGTGGTAGAAGTGTCATCAACTCATCATCATCATCATCCTAGCGCTATCCCAGTACAGTTTCATCCTGAAGGATGGCCCGGACCTGCCACCGTATCCCAAGAATTGGTGAAGGCTCTAGTTTTTAATGAAATGACTGCCACCTGACCTTCCAACCCTAGGCGGAAAACTAGACCTTATTGAGATTAGAGATTAGGCTGGTCTAGTGAGTGGGACTTAACTGTTAGAGTTCTCAAGCCGCCCGAAGGCCTCTAACTAGGCTTAACAACTGCTGTCATAGACAGTAGCCGGGATCAACGGCTACTTCTTCAGTTTCATTAAAAAATAAAGTACTTAACAAGTACCTAGTCGAATGCCGTATTTCGCGTCCAAAAGTAACTTGCTGTTTCTCTTTTTTAACCGACTTCAAGATTTCAAAAGAGGAAGTTATCAATTCGGTTGTATGTTTTTTTTTATGTTTGTTACTCTATAACACCGTCATTTCTTAACCGATTTGGAAAATTCTTTTTTTGATTGTAAGTATATATATCCAAGTTGGTCCCGTTTTTGTCAAAACGCAGTTGTGATGATGGGATCCATGAGAAATAGAGGGAACTCCTCAAATGTTAAAGGCAAACATATAGTGATTTTTATGTTTTTATCAACAAATCGACCATTTTCATCCAAAAATGTGACATTTGATGAAGTGGAACTGCTGATGATGATCAGAACAGAACTCTTCAACGACGAAAAGTTCACGTTTGGTGATTTGTCCTCCTAGCTGTGTTTGTTAAGCAAGTTCTATCTTCACGATTAATTTTTGTCATGCTCGATTTCTGATGATGGGATCCATGAGGAATTGAGGGAAGTCCTCAAATCTTAAAGGCAAACATATAGTGATTTTTGTGGTTTTATCAACAAATCGAGCGTTATCATACAAAAATGTGACATTTGATGAAGTGGAACTGCTGATGATGATCAGAACAAAACTCTTCAATGACGAAAAGTTCACGTCTGGCGATTTGTCCTTCTAGCTGTGTTTGTTAAGCAAGTTCTATTTTCACGATTGATTTTGTCATGCTCGAGTTCTGATGATGGGATCCATTAGGAATCGAGGGAACTCCTCAAATGTGAAAGCCACACAAATAGTAATTTTAGTATTTTCATGAACTAATCAAGCATTTTCATTCAAAAAGTGACATTTGATGAAGTGGAACTGCTGATGATGATCAGAACGGAACTCTTCAACGAAGCGTAGTTCAAGTTTGGCGATTTGTTCTCTTCGTTTTGTTTGTCAAGCAAGCACGGTTTTTCCATGATTCCATGAGGAATTGAGGGTACTTAGTCTTCTACCATTATAAACATACTTATAGCCATTTTTATTTTATGGTATGGAATCTAAGAGTGCACCATCTAAGTATAATCTTTCGCCGGCCTCCGCCATTGAAGTCGGTTTTTTTTTCTTAAAAATTATCTTACAACGGTTAGAACGGAAAGCAACTTGTGACGTGATAACTTCTGGGTCAATTAGTTTGAGCCGTTTTCACTGGCGTTATAGATGTCTGGCTCTTATGTTGGCCTTCTGTTGAGCTTCTGTTGGGCCTCGAATTGTCAATCACATACAGAGATTTGGTCCCAGTTTCGAATGTCACTATGAAAATAAAGTAGCCAAATTGATAACCAAGCATCTACTTGGCTATTTCATGGTAATTAAATAATTTTCATGGTAATTAAATAATTTGAATACAAAACGGAAATGCGAAACGTTGCTACATACGTTGAACAGTTTTTTGATGTGCATTTATGTATTTAAAGCAATGAAGTTATGTTTAATAACAGTAAGTAGTATTTTTGTAGATGCAATCGGCTTTGAACGAAAAAGGTTCGTTACTTGACTACTTTGAGAGCATAAAAAGGTATCGTATTGAGGTCTGGGGAAATGGAACCAATGTGAATGCACTTGCGATTCCTCTGGAGTCGCAAGTGTCCATAGGCTACGGTGTCTGCTTATCATCTGGCAGGCCGTAAGTTTGTTTGCCACCGTCGTAGTATAAAAAAAAATCTATGAAACAAAAAAGGCCTTGAGAATTATTGAGAGATGTGGTGCCATTCCCGACTCGCATTGCAGTAAATTTATAAATGATAAAATATTTACGGTAGTTTCGTTTTACCTGTACCGCATTTGTGTTTATGTCTTCACAAATAAACACCTATAACTACAGCAAAGCATTGCTAATAACCATAATCTTCGGCAGAGAATAAGGTGTGATTGTATTGATTACTTAGACTTGTTTTGTTTACATTAATTTATAATTCGTTTTGTTTTTAGACATTCTAACTACTTTTATCTTTTACTGTTTTCAAATTGTGTTTGCATGCATTTTTATGTGTTAGAAGCAAATAAATGTATGATTAAGATTATGATGATTACTAATGTGCAGCGAAGCATTTACCCTAGCCGCAATGCCGAAAATGTTTTAACGTAGAATGCACGCTGGCCGACATTATTTTCTTACTTGAACGAATCATAAATTGCGAGCGACAACCGAGCGGCCAAGGCGATGTCGCGAATGAAAATGGTTCAGTGATTCTCGAGATAAATGCGGCTCCAAGAAAGGGAAAAATAATATTGCCCCTCAATATATTTTTACCTTTAGTGACCTTTTTGAAGCTATATCGATTCAAATTGTTTAATACTTTTACAATGTCTCCCTTAACTTGGCAAGAAATAGAGAATGTCCCTAATTCTAGCCTCGGTGACTCATACTGGCCAAGAAAAAAAAAAAAAAAGACGGTCAAAGAGTGTGGGAAACCCCAGGGGACGTTGCCAAGTTAAGGGTTAGTACTTGAAAATTATATCAAGTAATACGCATATTAGGTACCTATAAAAAAACGAATCAATAATTTTATTGAACACAATAACAACCATGATAAAACAATCAGTTCGTAAGCTGCTGCATTAGTATAAACTGTGGCGCAGCTACTTACCCCCATTCGGGACACTACTAGGGAGTTTGGACCTATTCAATTATCTCCTGAATATTCGCCAAGATTATGTATTATGATAATTTACGGAGGACAATCACTATTTATTTGAATAAATTTTCTGTCAAAAAAATCATTTTTTACTAGCTTTTATTGCGAACTATACTTTTGTTTCCACAGTCATCAACTACTTGTTGAGACGGTTCGCCTGAGACTAAACTTGTGTAGTTTAGGAGTTGCTATGACCGGCCGCCTTCTGTCTCCATGATCAGATCAGCTCGGTGGTACCATGATATTGCATAGCCACCTAATTTACATAAGTACCTATGCCAAATTTCAGCCCAATCGCTTGAAGATATCTGCTTCAAAATTGAGTTGCAAAGACAAAGTACTAAAATGATCATCTATGTACATTTGCTGTTTTGCTACCATTACCATTTTATGCACTTCCTATTACACTTTTAATACAAGGTAACCTAATATCATAATCATAAAACACAAAGAGGTACTTCAAGGGTAAAATGGCTTTCCTCAATATGGATATAAAAGCTAGTACCCTCATTTTTCCACTATTTATCATTATACAAACCGCAATTTTATTGGAAAAATATGAGACTTAGTAATCTTAATTTCAAAATTACCTACAATACGACTAACTAAATCCACGCGCTAATTGTCGCACGTTTGACGATTGATGAATTTCGCGTGTTGATAAACACAGTATACTTAAGGATGATTCACAGTAAACCGTTCCGTGCCCGGGCCGGCCCGTTTTCTATGACAGCAAACGCAACGGCCGGCGTATTTCTCTAGAAGAAAACGGGCCGGCCCGGACGCGGAACGGCCTACTGTGAATCATCCTTTACTCTGAATAAAATATATATTCACAGATTTCAATTTTGTGACCGAGATGAATAATACTAATTCTATCACAAAGAAAAGTTACAAAGCAGAATACTTTAAACTCTAAGTAATCACATGACGAAATTCTCATCCGGCTAAAATTATCTAACTTATTCATTTAATTTCTCTCTGGGATGAAAGCCTTACTTTTCATGCACCCACCGCAGGTATTTAAGGAAAATATACTGTAACCTTCGATCAATAATAATAATTTATTATTGATCGAAGACTGTAACTCAACGTAGATCGTAGGTTTTATACAAGGTGGGCCCTGTAACTGGAGCACATATTTAAAACGACGCTTCCTTAGGGCATCTGTAGTAACACCTGGTAAACAATTTTTGTTCAAAAAAATTTCTTTCGGAGCAATTTTTATCTAAAGTTATGACCTCCGAGTAATGGATCTTGACACCACGAGATAATAGCACATCAGTCAATGTAGTTTTTGAGGTAGTATCAAGTTATGAGTCATAATTGCTTCTGCATTTTTTGTTTTCAAGGATATTTTCATATTTATTTTTGTTTTAAAATAAATTGACATTAATGTCACTTCAGAAAAGTAATAAAAATATACGTAAGCTATCACTGAAGAAAAAAATATTTAATTTTTTTTTTCATTTCATTTAAGGCTACTTGGAAATAATTGCTGGCCCGCTAAATAGTCCACCGTTTAATTTTTTGCTACTGTTACAGGGCCCACCCGTATTACTATAACTGTTACAGTTAGTAGATATATAGTAGTTTTTAAAACATGAAAACAAGCAAGTTCTAGTTGAATATTGGTTAAATAGCAGAAAGCCAGCCAGCGATTTCCATTCCACCCAAATTCCAGCTAGCAAAGCAAATAATTATAGTGATTATTTGATCAAAACAAGCTGAAGTTTAATACTGTACTCGGGAATATTGAATTCAGGAAAATAAGTTCTCATGTGTTACGAGACTACACAATAGTAGTAAAAAGTTGAAAGGCAAATAAAATATTGTCTTGACCAAGAGGATGTCGCACCAAGGCTGTGAAGGTTTCATATTAACTGACCGAATGTAACGAAAGTCTCCGTTTCAGCTTCGGCAAAAATTATTTTGTATGTCCGGCCAGCGGTTTTCCGGATTTCGCCCTGTTCTCTACATCACGTCGCATTTCTCAATCGATTCTCGTGAAACTGTGTGATCAGATTTGCTTATTTTCTAGATTTTTGTCGAGTCAGTTATTTTATTCCGACCAGCTTTAAGTAATGAAAATGCTTGAGCATCACGAAACTAAACAAACGTCAAACGTACTCGTATTTTATAAGTACTAGAGGAATATCAACGCGCATGGCACTTGTGGACGCCGCGGAGTCCACTCTGACATATAAAGCTGTGCTTCTATCAAGGACTGACGTCATGCACATTTTAACATTTGTGGGAACTATTCTTGGGTCGTTCTTAGTGAACTTTATATAACTGGTCGAACGAATTTAGCTCTTTACCTTCGACCTTTCTGTGGAATGCTATACCTGTGTAAAGTACTCGTATTTCTAACGAAACGATTTATATCAATTTTTTTATTTGCAAGAATTATGGTATAATCTTGAAATGTCACTTTTCGATCTAAACGGTAGAAAATTCTGTTATAAAGTGACCATAATTCCCGCAAACAAACACATAAGGGTGACCAAATAATTATACCACTAAACAATTCACCATAACAATGGCATATAAAATGGACGAAATTAAATTGATATATTTAATAGTAGGTATTCGGCAGGTCCCAAGTAAGAATCAGCTAAATGATCGGCTAAATAATGAGTGTTGGTCAGCTTCGAAATACTTTTAGTCAGCAAAAATGAATGGAGCTGTTTTTAGTGGTCAGCAAAAATAACAAAATTGGTCAGAATCACATAATTTTTCATTGATCAGTTTTAATGTCGTAGAAAACTAAATAGATATATCAGCGGCAATATTATCAAAGGAGCAGCAAATTGAAATTAGTATTTTATGAAATATTGGGAATCCATAAAATTAGTGGTGCATATTATATCACAATACAATTATTTATTTGTAAGAACATGAGTGTACTATTTGTATGCAAGAATAGTAATTTATGTTACAAGTGCGGGAAGTGGGTGAGGGTGTGTTGGATAGGTCTTTCAAAATTAATAGAGGACTTCATAAAAAAAAATTAATCACTTGAATAGTTTCGGAAACAAATCACTACAAAATAAAATAAAAATAAGTTGTTCCTCCCACCCCTCTAACTTTTGAAATACGGATAAAAAAATATTTTAAATAATCGTGAAGGTAAAGCTTAATAAAGACTTTCGAAGAAAACTATGGCGGACACGATCACTGATTTATTATTTGATTTTTTTATTTAACCAGTTAAGCTGTTTCAAATAACAATCTCCTAGTAACGGTGTTTACACACGCAATAATTTTTAAGAAAAAAAAACCGACTTCAATGGGGGAGTCCGGTGAAAGATTATTAATCTTAGATGGTGCACTCTTAGATTCCATACAATAAAATACAAAAATGGCTATAAGTATGTTTATAATGGTAGAAGACTAAGTACCCTCAATTCCTCATGAAATCATGGAAAAACCTTGCTTGCTTGACAAACAAAACGAAGAGAACAAATCGCCAAACGTGAACTACGCGTCGTTGAAGAGTTGCGTTCTGATCATCATCAGCAGTTGCACTTCATCAAATGTCACTTTTATGAATGAAAATGCTTGATTAGTTCATGAAAATACTAAAATCACTATTTGTGTGCCTTTCACATTTGAGGAGTTTCCTCGATTCCTAATGGATCCCATCATCAGAACTCGAGCATGACAAAAATCAATCGTGAAAATAGAACTTGCTTAACAAACACAGCTAGAAGGACAAATCGCCAAAAGTGAACTTTTCGTCGTTGAAGAGTTCTGTTCTGATCATCATCAGCAGTTCCACTTCATCAAATGTCACATTTTTGTATGATAATGCTCGATTTGTTGATAAAAACACAAAAATCACTATATGTTTGCCTTTAAGATTTGAGGAGTTCCCTCAATTCCTCATGGATCCCATCATCAGAACTCGAGCATGACAAAAATTAATCGTGAAAATAGAACTTGCTTAACAAACACAGCTAGGAGGACAAATCGCCAAACGTGAACTTTTCGTCGTTGAAGAGTTCTGTTCTGATCATCATCAGCAGTTCCACTTCATCCAATGTCACATTTTTGGATGCAAATGACTTGTTGATAAAAACACAAAAATCACTATATGTTTGCCTTAAAGATTTGAGGAGTTCCTTCAATTCCTCATGGATACCATCATCAGAACTGCCTTTTGACAAAAACGGGACCAACTTGGATATATATACATACAATCAAAAAAAGAATTTTTCAAATCGGTTAAGAAATGACGGAGTTATGGAGTAACAAACATTTAAAAAAAAAAAACAAAAAAAAAAACATACAACCGAATTGATAACCTCCTCTTTTGAAATCTTGAAGTCGGTTAAAAAAGTAGAGTTGTTCGCAAAATAATTATTTTACTTTTATTCCAACGATTTTTCATTTCAAATAGAGACCGCAGCCCGACACCGCTCTATGCTCCTTTAAAGCCCTATTTGCCCTATTTTTCAAGAGCTGTCATGGGCGTTTTGTCCCCTGGAAGTTGGGTCGGCCGCTAGTATGGGACGCCACTTGTGATACCTTAGCGCCGACCCATCTTCCAGGGACTTCAAGCAGGGCTGGAGCTGCTGCTGATGCGGCTGAGCACCTCAAACGGCGCAAATATGCGGCCATTGATTCTGGTTACATGTTTGAGCCGTTTGGGGTGGAAACACTGGGGCCATGGGGACCCGGAGCACACTCCATATACAAGGAGCTGTCTAAGCGTCTTATTGACGCGACGGGTGACCAGAAGGCTCAGCGCATCGGCATTGCAGTTCAGCGAGGCAATGCCGCCAACCTTCTGGGCACCCTACCGCCGGGTTCCGAGATTGAGCCCATTTTTTATCTATAAGTCGGTAGTTATAAGTAGTTTAACTTATTTCTAGTAATCATTTTTTTTTATATAAAAACAACACGTTTTAATAAAGCTGTTTTTGAATTATCGTGAAAAGTTATTCCTTCTTTGTAAATGACGTGTAAAACGCTGTGTAGGTATTCCCCTTTGCTTGTTATTGTTTTTTTTAATTGAGTTCATTGGGCAACAACGGAACCGAACACTGAGCATGGCCCGACATGCTCTTGGCCGATTTTTTTTGTTGTTCGCTCGCTAGTAGTGGTGGCTCGATATGACGTGCTTCTTGCCGTGCATGGACAACCATAGGGAATTTGCATAAAAATTATTAGTGTCAAAACAAATGACTATTACCAAATATCAAATGTTTAGAGATTAAATAAGTGAAGTACCATTTTTTCCATTTATTTATTTCATTAATTTATAACATACCTTCATCTATATACTTTCAGGATCACTCGCTGACTCATTTAAGAACCCTCAGTATTTCTAAAACAAGTATTTGGCTTTACTACTTCTCTTAAGCATAATATTTACTCAAACGATCCGAAAATGGTCCCCATGCCCACCGAGAGTAAGTATAAAGATAAACGCCACTTTACACAAAAAAAAAATATGACAAATTTCGTCTTTCTAGTAGTCAGAGTCCCTCAGCTAAGCCGCGGCGCGACTAACGGACATTCAGGACATGGCGAAACTTGTTTATTGAAACCCCAAAAAACATAAAGTGACGTACTCTATGAGTTTTGATGTCCCCGTGGACCAGGATATATCCCAATTCATGTACCGTTTGTTTCCCCGTGGCCTTAATATGTTTTCCTTCCTTATTGTTGTTTACGTGTCTCTCAATTTAGTTCAAGAGCGGTCAACAGGACCAACAGGAGGAATGACATCAGTTTTGTGTACTTGGTGATGACAAATTCAAGTTTATAAAACATAAGTAATTGGGAGTTCAGCCGTTTTTTCAAAATAAAGGCAGCGCGAGAAAAATACCATGATTACTAAGCACCACTTTGGTTTCTTGTTATAGGGTCGACTGATGCAGTGAAGTTAAAGTAAGCTCGTCATTCACAAAAACAAACCAAAACTTTACAGTGAACATATTCAACGCGCTTAAAAATAACAATAAAAGTAGGTAATTATAAATCTGAATTAACACGTTGAACGCGGGGCTTCATTTTACGCTCAGTGCTTACATATAATGTTCGCACTGTGATACTACATTTTCTCACTAGAGCGGTATAAGGCTGTACGGTAACGGTACGAAAACGAAATTGGCTTGTACCGCTCACCATAAGGACTTTGTTCATTATATCAATGAAATTATAGGGATGAAAAACTAAACAACGAAATCGGTAACAATATTTAATACGAAATACAAAACATTACTAATTCGGATGGGATTTATTGCAACAACAAAACTTAATAATTTAACTGCCTAACTCCAAGGTTAATATAATATTTTATGTTTTGACAAGATGTTCTCTAACGGAATAACTATAATTATTAATTTGTATGGTGTAACACGCGCATCAAAGCGAAAGCCGATGCCGGCATTATGATATCCTGGCATAATTAAAACTCAATTTGGTGCCTTAGCATTCGAAGGCACATGAGCGGACGGGTCAGTTTGATTTCTGCAGGGTAAACTTTTCGAAGGTACAATAGGTAAATTAGTTTTATTATAGAAAATGACATTTATAAATAATATCAATAATCAAAATGGGGGACAATCTTACACAAATTGACCTAGTTCCAAACTAAGCAAAGCTTGTACTATGGGTACTAGACGACGATTTACATACGTACATACATTCTTAAATACATAGAAAACATCCAAGACTTAGGAACAAATATTCGTTCTAAAGATACAAAAAAAATACCCTGACCGGGATTCGAACCCGGGACCTCCGGCTTCGTAGGCATGGTCACTACCAACTAAGCCAAAGTGGTCGTCCTATTTATTAGATCTAGCCTACGCACGCTCGAAAACGTTACGCAATTAGCCAACTGTATTTGCAATAGATAGCAGATGTTGCTATTGCTGAAATCTATGGTAGCTAGGTATAGCTGAAGCCTACGATACCGTAAGAGAAATAAGCCTGAAACGCACAGAGCGCGGCGCAGCATCGTTGCGTGGCGGAGGCGGTTATTCGATAAAGGGAACGCGGTACGGGGGACGTAGCACCAAAAAACCGCGCGGGATAGCAGAGCGGAGGTGGCGTATGTGACATATGAACCAGTAACCGACTCTATTGACAGTCGACAGTTTCGAAAAATACAAAGCCGCCTCCGCCCGTACCGCGCCGCGCCCGCTCTGTGCGTTTCGTGTTGCAGACAGTACCACGATGAGATCTCGCCATATACATAAAAACTACAAATCTTAATAATCTCAGCACTCGCTCGCAATATTAACTAGTAGAAAAAAGGTGCAACTCACCCTGAAACTCCTTCCTCGCCGTACTGACTGACGTGACGATGTTAGCGACGTGGCCCAGCACGGTAGCGAACAACATCAGCCCGAAAAGCAGTTGCGCGATCACGAACACGTACTCGCCTTTGCTCCGTGGCCGTGGTAAGTCCCCTGTACATACAAAAAGCTTGCTTTACATATTTATATATGCAATTTTATTTTTACCATGCACACGGTCGCCGAGCCAATATAAACTAGGTAGTCGTAACGTAAGCTGGGTGCGCTCGACGCAATGGAGCGAAGAATTCTGTACTTTACTCCCTTACCCTAGACCTTCAGTTAAGTTCGGTGATTATTCCTCCGTGGTATGTCTGATTTTCAATGTTATTTCTCAAGAACCTACCATGCAGTTTTAGTGTCTATCACGATGGGAAATTTGTTTATTCTATGTTGTATGGTTCAGGACAAGTAGAGTCACAATGAAATACGCGAAAAATATTTACTTAACCGGAAAGTACCTATCTAAATATTTAACTTTTGCGGCCGAATAACAATCTGCTAATATAAAACAAAGGCCAAGGGTCCAGCTACAAGGCACAATCGCCTGTGGGCTCAGTGGTATTTTTGTTATTACATTTTTACTTAGTATTTATGTACGGTTCTCACTGTTAAAGAAATCATACACACTGTTAAATAAATTTTAATCTTCGTGTTGTGATAAATAGTACATTGTATGACTAGAGTCTAAAATAGTTTGAGTGGTAATATGGCTTGTACAAAATATAGACAACGCTTTGAGTAGATAAATACACTGCGAATACCATAGAGCGCTTAAAAGTGTTGCTCAAACGATGGAATCACTTTTTTAATTCTTATGAGCATACGTGACACTCCAGCGGGCATTTTGCTGGCACGTCATATGGTATGGTTTACAAAAAAACTTCTTATTTTACTAGTATACATACTTAGTATTTCTTATATACCTGTTATCATATATCAATCTTAAATTGTCTACATAATGTGAGATCCTGTTATTGGCTCTGCTGTAACTAATAATGTTGTTACCTACTTAGTTTTATTGCTGTTGGTTCTCCTATAAATAAATTAATAATGTGTAAAGACTCTTTAAAGCGATAAGCCTATTTATGTGGCCACTTAATACATGAAAATAACAGGTATATAAGATGACAGATGGTAACAGGTATATAAGAAATACTAAGTATGTATACTAGTAAATTAAGAAGTTTCTTTGTAAACCATACCATATGACGTGCCCACAAAATGCCCGCTGGAGTGCGACGTATGCTTATGAGATAGGTACCAAGAAAACTTAAACATTTTCAAAAACAGTAACAGAATTAATTACCTGATTGTCAATATCCAATACAAAGTTTATTTTTAAAGAGTTATATTAGTTACCATATTAAATCACAATAGTGATAGGTGGATTTAATATGGCGAAGTGTCATGATCAGTCAAATTAAAATGTTTAGTTAATCATAAGTACGAGTATGTATATGTTGCAGCTGGATTATATTATCCGCCGTATCACAATACGCCTAGCCGTTTTGTAGCTATTACGGCGTGTAAACTATTAGCCGGATTGAATACGGCTGAATGAAAGTCCGTCGGAATAGGAAGTTATATTAATATTAACCTTGTGTAATTATTTCCATATTGATTTTTTTACACAATCTTTCAGAAATCGTAATCAGTAATGAAAAGAACAAACCTGTTTTAGAATGTGCAATTCAAGCCCTTTGCCATAACACCCCACTTCGCATGGTCTCTGAACTTTGAATATTTGCCACATCCTCGTATCAGTAAATTTTCACAGAAAATGAGTAAAAAATATATATTAAAAAAAAAAACTGTTCAATGCATCTGGTTAACCCTTTTTTATTACAATTCCAAATTTCTAATTAATAGCATACATAAGTAGTTGCTGAGATATTTAGCAATGTGACAGACCGATAGAGCGGCGCAATTAGGGTTCCTTTCCACTATTTTGGTACGGAACCCTAACGGCAGTTAGATCTACCTAACGTGGATTCGAAAAGTAACGTGATTATGATTACCCTCAGGTGAATGACCGCTCGTGCAGATATAAAGGTAGGCACACTTGACGTAAACCTGTTAGCTGTTATTTCATATTAATTCGTTCATTTAATATTGCTTTCGTTTTCCGCGATTGGTGTTAATTAAATAAAACTATTTTATCGCGTACTTATTAAATACATCCCGAAATGACACCTGCCAAAACTCGTGGTCAAGCGAGAAGACTGTGAAAGGTGTGAAACTTATAAAATAATGTCTGTCAAATTACATTATGCATTCTACCCTCGCGCAAATTTCCATACGCAACACATTTTTAAATTTAATCTGTCAATAAAGTTGATATTTATAAATTGTAGGGCATAGATTTTGTAGGAATATTTTTTTTTTATACTTGATGGAGCAGCAAATTAGGTGTGAATCTAATGGATCATATCCGGAACACCACGCTGCGCTCCAAGACACAAATAGTCGACGTGGCTCGGAAAGCAGCTAAGTTGAAATGGGAGTGGGCTGGTCATGTCTGCCGCATGCCTGTGGGCCAAGATTGCCACACTGACTGGCAGCCCGGCAGCTCGAAAGGGATACGTGGCAGGTCTCGTCGGCGATGGCGGGACGAGATAGACTCTTTTTCAAGGGAATGGTCAGAGGATGCTTTGGACCGAAAATATTGGAAACAGAGGGGGGAGGCCTTTGCCCCGCAGTGGGACACTACAGGCTCCCAATAATAATAATAATAACTTGACTATTTTTGTGCAGAACTCTGTTTTTACTACGGACGAGTGAAAAGTTTGATTCTGAAATGAATTCCTTTCAAATAAGACCTAGACTAAATAAGACCTACACTTTAGTGAAAATCAAGCTCAGAGTGCAGCGCGGTAGGTCGGATATACCGCCCACTGCACTGAGGAATTTCGTGGCTAATTGACAACATTACATTTTTTAAGCAGACTTTTTACCGATGAAATGAAATTGTGAATAGAAAATAAAATATAACCACATTTTTAAATTCTCTATAATGCTCAGATTTCATTAAAGATTTTTTTTAAAGTTCCTCATTCTAAACGAGAGTAAGTGACAACTAAGATGTCACAGAGTAAAAAAATCATACAGAAATACTATTAGTATGGCGGATTCACTAAAGAAAGTGTACAAGCTGTTCTGTGCGCTGTGACTGTCACAATTCAGCCTTGTGACGACATATACGAGTACACGATGGTAGGTTCTCTTCACATTTTCTTGAATATCTTGTATACTAATAGCTATAAAAATATTGAAAAATATTTTTGGGTTTCTTGTTAACAAAGTAACGAAATGGGTTAATATTTCGTACTACTTGTAAATTTGAAATGTTGTCAAATGTTGTTTGTTGTTGTCAGATGACCATAGGTGTGCGAAATGGCTTCAATTGTTGGAAATCTGCAAAGTGTCCATACAAATACGACACTAAATAACCTGCTAATACGCGCTAAACGGCGTTGGTCTGCGAACATAAGCCGAGTCGTATGAAAGATAATGATAATCATTACCATATAAAAGGCAATGTCCTGATTGCCGCATCAACACAGCGCCGAAACTAATGAACGTAGAGGTTTTTACAGGAGGTTATAAAATGTAACTAATCACTTAGAAGGGGTTGTGCGAAATTCAACGCCTAATAGGGTTAAGAAGGGTTAAACTTTGTATGGAGAGCAAGTCTTTTTTTTAACCGTAAATAGACTTTCTATTTAAATTCAATATAACGAATTTCTGCATTTTTGTAATAAAGCCTCTAATGGGGTAAAGAAGTGGTTTAAGGCTGAAGCGCACAGAGCACGGCGCAGCGTCGTTGCGGGGCGGATGCGATTTTGCGGTAAAGCGAACGCGTTCCGGGGCACATCCTAACGAATATTTACGCGGTATTCGGTAGTGCGGTAGAGCGGAAGCAGCGTGTGGGAGATATGAAGCAGTAATCGACAGTCGACAGTTTCAGAACAGATTCAAAATGCGAAACCACTTCCGCTCCGCATCGCGCCGCACCCGCTCTGTGCATTTCGAACTTAAAAGTTGGTCCCGATCCAACCTTTTTTGAAGTGAGTAAATAGAAACTTCTTATTATGCTTTGCTAAAACATAAAAAAAACTGAATTTGGCATTTTTAGAAATAAATAGTTTGTACAAGCGCTAAATAAATAGACGGTCACTGGGGTTTCTTCTCAATGTCTGTTTTGTATGAGTCAAAGCACTTTATATAAAAACAAGCTGCCTAATTATACAATAATTATGTTTGCCATGGGATGTATATTCATTTTCGCTGGATAATCTTTGTTTATTTATTTTCTCGCAATCGAAATAAAGACCAGGATGTAAAATTCTGGTCTGTAAATCATATTACTCCTCAAACAAATTTTCCTCACTCCAATCGGGAATATAAAAATCTTGTCGGATTGTGGCTTATATAGACCTTAGTTCTACAATATTCTATTAATTATGGCGCAAGCAAAAATTTAATTACTCAAAGCCGCTACTCCTCCCGTAATATTAGACAGTAACTCATCGAGCATGAGGCAATAGTAATTCTGATAAGTAACATAACTTTATAAATACACGTTAACTCTATTATTAACTTCTGTCGGGTAAGTACAAGGTCGTGCTCTGCCTCCGCATTTCGCATTGTTCAAGTTCCAACAAAAAGACTCGGCATCAGTTCATTACTTTGACATCTCAATCGCACTTCGATATGTTATGAGCATACGTTTTCACACGTTAGCTAGGCGTGGAAAAGTTTAGGAGAACTATTTGTGGGAATACATCTAGGCAACTTCGAACTGTAATGGACCATCTGTATGCCTCAGTGTCTACTGGGGTGGCGTATTAGTCTGTAACCAAAATTTTCAACTCATTTGCTCGTATTCGTCCTATAACTTCGTTTTTAGGCTCATAATCCAGAATATCAAATGCGGGTTTTATTTTATTACAGCATTTGTGTTTTTGGCCTGTTTAGTTTAGCCTAGTTAGTCGGTAAGGGCAGTTGTTTCTGTGGTATTACCGGGATTTGAACCCGGCACCTCTTGCTTCAGAGGCAGTAACACTACCAACTAGGCTAAACAGGCCGACAAATGGAACTTTAAAAGGTTATTTGGCGATATACAAACAGAAAGACTATATACCCTAAGTTTGTCACCTCTAAGACCATGCACTAACTTGAGAAGGGTGGCAAATACCTGACTTTTTCAGTTTATCCTTTAATCTTTGAGACTAAGCACATTTTGTGTACCAAATCGCATAACAATGTATTAAGAGCATTAATTACATTTTGTATAGGGGCGTGGTAAACCAGATTTAGGCCCAACATTAAGCACACTTTACACGCAGCCGATCAAAGTTATATAAGGTTAAATGTAGTTTCTAAATACATCTGGTGTGGATGTGTTCCTTGCGGTCTCCAGAACACGCTGTAACGTTATAAAGATGGTGGCAACACTTCCTTAAAAGATTTGAAACCGTTACTTGTCACATGCGTCAGAGAAACAATTATATGATGTTAGCTTTCAAACGACACCACGCACGAACCGATTGCTATAACTAACAGACTTAGAAAAATAGAAAACCCCCCGACATGTTCATTTCAAAGTTCAATACTTCAAAAACGGTCATATAGATTTCTAAAAACCATTGCTAGAAAAACAACTTTCCAAAAAAACCGCACTCAGATCGGTTCACCCGTTAATGAGCTACGGTGCCACAGACAGATACACATATACACAGAAACACCGAGGCACACTAGATACAAAAGTTAAACTTATAACACTCCTCTTTTCCGCTGCATCGGGGGTTAAAAATACCTACAAACCATTTTTTTTACTTGAGCCATGATGTAAACTTATATGGAATATCCATCCAGTTTGACATTTCATAGGGTTGGAAACTTTTGAGTGAAGGTGTGAATTTACTCGTCTTTAGTGAATGAAATGAGTAGGTATGAGTAGGTGTTCCATTTAGGCTGGTTTCTTAAACACGATTGAGGTAATGAATTTCATAGACTAGAATTGCACGAGATCATGTAAATACTTAAGCGCTGTGTCTCTATGATGTCGTTTCTCGGTAGTAGCCGGAAACTGAACAAATTTAATGGTTCACCAAACCAGATGCAATAACATTTAAATCTAATAAAATTTACCTATAATGTAATAACCCGACTCTCAAGTGTATATTAAACACACTGGTTTCTGCCCGCGTTTTGTCCACGAAGTAAAATATTCGTATGTCATTATTTCACATTGCCTAGGAATTTATCAACGCTTGGTGACCCTTCTGACGCGCATATAGCCAATAGGTACTGTTTGAGTTCGAACACTTTAATTTATGTTGAACTAAAGCGATGCACGTTTTCGATGGCCGCAGGCACTCATTCGCATTACCTTAATTCAGTGGGCGAGCGATTATCGTCGACCGAGTTTGGCTGCATTCTATTTCCAAATACCTACCACCGTTAATATATAAATGCTGGACCATAATTCCCTTGGCAGTTGAGACGCCCGCTCTGTTTCGTCACGGACCGTATTGTTTTGTTTCACGCATTTTGAGACCAATTAGAGCTTAAACCGAGAAACCTATAATTTGCTCGAAAGGTTCACTTAATCACTACATAGTATAAAACAAATTCGCTTCCTTTACTACTTTAATTTATGTTGAACTAAAGCGATGCACGTTTTCGATGGCCGCAGGCACTCATTCGAATTACCTTAATTCAGTGGGCGAGCGATTATCGTCGACCGAGTTTGGCTGCATTCTATTTCCAAATACCTACCACCGTTAATATATAAATGCTGGACCATAATTCCCTTGGCAGTTGAGACGCCCGCTCTGTTTCGTCACGGACCGTATTGTTTTGTTTCACGCATTTTGAGACCAATTAGAGCTTAAACCGAGAAACCTATAATTTGCTCGAAAGGTTCACTTAATCACTACATAGTATGAAACGTCTGTCCTTAATTCCTTATGTATGCTAATATATTTAATTCCACGCAACGGATTTTCATGCGGTTTTTTTAATAGATGGAGTAATTCAGTAGGAAGGTTTTCATGTATAATACATGCATAATATAGTAGAGTAACACTGTAAATTTAAGACGTTTCTAATCTGATGTCGTAAATGTACACATTTTTTGCGCTTACATTGCAAACGCTGGCTGAACCCTATGAGATAGACCCAAATAATTTACTACAGTATTGATAACCTTAAAAAGGTCGACAAAAAAGTCTGCGATGGAATATGTCTATCTCTTAGGGATAACCCACAATAACCATTTCTTATCCTTTATTTTTTACGAGTAATAATGGCTTATTTATTAAGCGATTTTAAGCAATACAGCATTAATCCTTATCCAATTAACTACCCTAAATACATTGTGCATTTAATATAGATCAATATGGTCCTGTACAGTATGTAATTTAAATAAATATTTTCGAAGCTATTACAGATTTAAAACGCAGGGACTTAGCAGTTGCGGCGGTGCCGGCCGGGTTGTATATAAAGACATTATATATATTTAATATCAGCATTGCATCCGTGCGAAGCCGGGTTGGGTCGCTAGTAAATTATAAAGAAACGGGCTATTCACGTCTTTAAGGACGCATATCACTTAACAGTTTTCTAATCGGTAAGCGGGCCTTACTCATGAGCGCTGGCCCAGGCGGCACTCTAGTTATATGATATGATTAAGGCGTGTCAAATCCCTTCCTATTATTAAATATAAATTAAAACAATATTGTCTTCTCCCGCAGTTTTATTTATTTAAGTCTGATGTTGACCACATTGAAGGTATACTAGCTATACTTTCTTTATTTTTGGTTATAAATGTACATTTATATATATTTATACCCCCTTATTTATAAAACTTAACAAACCTCTGTTAACTAAAATTTGTATCGTACCTTTCTCACTAGCTATGGGTACCTACTAGGCGACAATATACATACTTAATACAGTTAAATAAATATATAGAAAAGATCCAAGACTCAGGTATAATAAATATTCGTGGTCGTCACACAAATAAATGCCCTGCCGGGATTTGTACCCGGGACCTGCGGCTTCGTAGGCAGGGTCACTACAATACAATACAATACTCTTTATTGCACACCTCAATTAAAGGACACAGTACAGTACGTAATAACAATAAGTAGAGGCAAACAAAAGGCGGTCTTATCGCTAAAGAGCGATCGCTACCAGACAACCTTTGGGTAGCGGAAATCAAAGCAAATAATTACAATTCGCAGTAGGTGGTGCAGAAACAATTTATGAAACCTACTAATAATTACAACAGTTTTAAACTATATTTACACAACCAACTACCTAATCCAAATTGGTCTTCAGCGGTTACAGTCACCACAAACTGCTACATTAGGCGACATTCGCAGAGGGTTTATTCGTCCATATTGCTAAGCTCGACTCAGAGTTAAATCAATTAATTAGGTTTATATGAAGTTCGAAGACATTAATATATGATAACCGTAGAATCCGATCACAGAGGGGTGTTCAATAAATTCTCGATATTAGAATGAAAACAAAAGAATACGATAGATGTTTTGTGTTTATTTTTAAATATACTCCTCCCCTATATTTATGCACTTATAAGACAGGTCAATTAGTTTTTTTTAAACCCTCTTAAAAATATTTTTTGTCTTTGATGTCAAAATGCTCATACAGTACAGTCTTCAATGCTTCGTCGTTAGAAAATCAATTTCCACGTAGCTCCTTTTTAAGATTGGGAAACAAAAAGGACTCACTCGGGGTCAAGTCTAGACTATACGGTGGGTATGTAATAGTTTCGAACCCAGATTCAAGAACAGCAGCCTTGGCAATATAAGCAGTATGTACAGGGGCGTTGTCGTAAAGAAGCAGAACACCTTTGGCTAATTTTCCCCTTCTGTCATGTTTGATTGCTCCCCTTATTTGGGGTAGAATATTAGCGTAGTACTCTCCTGTAATACTTCCCGAATATTGTGACCATAACCTTGCCAGCTGAAGGCACGACCTTGGACTTCTTGGGATGAGGAGTTCCTTTAATGTGACACTGCATGGACTCTTGTTTGCTCTCAGGGTCATAATGATGAACCCACGTTTCATCTCTACTAACAAAATTTTGCAGTATCTTATCAAGAATTTCACCACATACCTCAAGAAATTCGGAACAACAAGCAACACGCGTATTTTTCTGAAGCGGTGTCAGGGTTCGCGGTACCCATCTCGCAATGACTTTTGACATATTAAGATGGTCATGAATTATATCATGTCTAGTACCAATAGAAAGGTTGTTTCTTTGAGCTATTGTTTTCACCTTCACTCAACCATCTTCGAGTATAGTTTGCTCCATTTTTTTTTAATTTTCTGATGAAGTAGCTTCGATGGGCCGACCAGCTCTATGGTCGTCTTCGATACTCTCTCCCCCATGCTTAAATTAACTTGACCACTTCTGAATTGTTGATAAAGAAGGAGCTGAGTCACTAATCACAATCCATTTATTATTTTTAGGGCTTTTTGATTTTTTTACCTGTCTGGTCAAGAATTTTATTACCGCTCGGTGCTCTAATTTAATTAATATTGAAAAATCGCTCACAGTGATCACGTTTGTTCGGCAGTTGCAGAAAAACAAAAGGGCATCGCCATTTGAATTTCACTTTTTTTATATTAATGAATGACTTATACCGGTCTGTATTAAAAAGTTTACTAAAGAGGTTTAAAAGTTGTCAATACCGAGAATATATTGAACGCCCCTCGTATTCTACTATCGGTACGGCAATAGGATGTCACAAGGCGGGGTTGGCGAATTGATCAACAAAGTTCTCGGTACCAATGTGTACCTTATTCTTAGACTTTCCAAAAGTTATTCTCTGGAGTTAGTCCTGGTATATGTTACCACGTTATTATACTTAGTATACTTACTCTGAGGATGAAGTCGAGGCTGTATACGAAGATATTAGTTAAGGCCATCCAATATTGTGGACTATTGCAGTGTTGTTTATAGTGATACAAGCGGATTGAATAAGAAAATAAACCTTCAATAGTTCCCTCTTACAACGCCTTAGAGAGGCGTACAACGACATCTACCGTAGAAGCATTAAATTTTTCCCTTTAATTTGAAATTTTCGTTAGCAGCGTTACTGCTTTAGTAAAAAATTAAGAAAATAAACTAATGTACGCTATTTGATATTTAACAGTATCTTTTCGGTGAAGGAAAACATCATGGGGAAACCTTAGTTTGCCCTGTGGGTTGTGAGGTCAGATGGCAGTCGCTTCCATGAAAGTAGTGCCTACGCCAAATTTTGGGATTAAATGCCAAAGGGGACCCTGAACTTTAATGACCGGGAAAAGCACTACGATTATGATAATAAGTTAGACCGCGGTAGTTATTACTTTATTGGCAAGTAGACGACCTTTGGCTTAGTTGGTTGGTAGCGACCCTACGAATCCCGGTCAGTGCATTATTTGTTAAAGTCTGTGGGCTATTTGTGTGTGTTTTTAGTGCGGATTTGTTCCTGAGTCTTGGAATGTTTTTATGTATTTAGGTATCAATCAATCAAATCAATCAATATTTATTTTTCATAAAAACATGGTGTACAAAAGAAGGTATAAAAAAGATATGGTCTCACATGTTTTGCTCCTAGTGCAACACGTAAAATATAAGGAAGCAAATAGCAATACATCATGCAAATTTCATCTAGATAATAAATTAATAAAACGTGTCACTATGTAAATGAAAAATAAAATATTTAGAACTAAATGATAAAACATGTCAATAAATTAAATAATTTAGCAAAATATAATAATCCAGCCTTTACAGATACCATAAATCTTTACAGATACAGTCATTCAATATCATGATTTAAATATTCATTTACAGAGTAAAAGCATTTTTGAACCAGCCAGTTTTCAAGATCACGTTGAAACTTACTAAGGGGAAGTTTTTTAAAGCTTTCAGGTAACTTATTGAATACAGTGATGGCCATACAATATGCATTTTAATATAACTGTATAGTTTGGTCCTTTAGTTGGAACTATGAGTCGATCTGGATATCTAGTGCGAAAGCTACAGACATATTTGCATCCACCACCACCACCACCATATCAGCCCTAGGACGTCCACTGCTGGACATAGGCCTCCCCCAATTTCATGGGGGGTACATATTTGCATGATTTGAATAAATCTGGACGGCTCTTTACAAATAATGATATTTCGTACACATATGTACATAGACGGCACAGTTAATATATTTAGTTACTTAAACAAGAGTCGACAGGAAGTCATAACGTCTATATTACAGATTGCTCTCACACATTGTTTCTGTGCTATGAGTGCTCGATTTGTATGATGGGAATTTCCCCAAAGAAGTATGCCATATCTGAGCAAGGAAGACATATAGCCGTGGTACGCTTGGATCGCAGCAGATTTATGACAAATTTTAGAAAGTCGCCATAAGGCATAAACAAATGAATTTACTGTACTACACAATACGTCTATGTGATCCTTCCAAGAACATTTATCATCCAAAGTGATACCAAGAAACTTAGTTTGGACCGATTCTTTTATAATCTGTTCTGCGAAAATCACAACCAAATAATGATTTTTAGCATTTTTGTTTACAAATTGTATTTATGTGGTCTTTTGTATATATATAAGTTTAAGTTATTTGCATTCAACCACGTTACTATATTAGAGACAGTCTTATTTATGTTTGCATTATAAGAATTAGAATTATGGCATGGTACAACAATTGATAATTCATCACCAAATAATGTGCAGTCAAATACTGTGGCATCTGGAAGGTCATTAACATAAATTAAAAAGAGCAGAGGGCCGAGGATACTACCCTGTGGAACCCCTACAGGGTTTTCTTTTGTAGCCGACTGATGTGCAATTAATGTGTTTCTCGAGTGTAAATTTGGATTTCTACAAATTGCATTCTTCCCCGTAGATACTCTCTAAGCCAATCATTGCTCTCAAGCCATTGTGTTCGCATTTGGTCAGGAGTATGTCATGGGACATAAAGTCAAACGCCCTGGTCATATCAAAGAAGATCGCGGAAACGGCCATGCTTTTATCTAGGTTTTGAAAATATTATTTGTCAACGAAAAGGCAGCCAAAGACGTGGATTTTCCTTTAAGGAAGCCGTGCTGTTCCGGTTTATTTACAGCGAATTTATTAAAAAAGTAAGTACATACATTGCTTTTCAAATACCTTAGAAAAAAATTGGCCTATAGTTCTGAACGCGAATTTTAGCCCCTTTTTTATAAATAGGCTTAACCAATGTTAATTTCAAGTGGCCAGGAAAGGTACCGTTTATAAAATAAATATTTATCAGATAACTTAGTACTCCTGAGAGTTGAAATTTACAGTTTCAATAGATGAGTCTGTATTTCATCGTAACGAGTTGATTTGGTAGGTTTGAGTGAATTAATAATTTTAACTACCTCATCATCATTTGCAGGGAGTAAAAACATACTAGCGTTATTAGATTTAATTATCGATGTCTCAGACAACTGGTTCTTATGACAGTTTACGTGATTATTATTTATATAGTAATTATTTAAGGCATTAACTACGTCTATAGGATCATGTGAAACTGTCTAATTTAATACTATTTCGTTAATATTGTCATTTGGATTATTCTGTGCTACGTCCTTGATCACGTTCCATGTGGCTTTACATATGTTTTTGGCCTGCACTAGGTATTTACAAAATGCTACCCTTTGGGCTTGATTTATATATTTTTTAAGTAATCTAGAGTAAGATTGATATTAAATTTTACTGTATATATTGTTCTTAGGATTTCTATAGTACGCAAAGCGAAGTTGCCGTTTAGTTATCACAGATTTTTTTATATGTATTTATCTAGTAATCGTCGTCTAGTACCCATAGTACAAGCTTTGCTTAGTTTGGGGCTCGTCGTCGATTTTTTTAAAGTTGTGTCCCAATAAACAAGTACATACATATCGCGCGTACACCAAATGCGTACCGAAATTCCCAACGTCTTGAATACATCAGCTGATAGCCAATATTATAGTAGATTGCGCACAGCAGCGTGCATTAATTGTGAATTAACTACCAATACTCGTACATATTTAATAAATTAATTATACATGCCATAATATTAGTCGAGAGCCAACGTGTCGTTAATTAGCACACATCGGTGACTCGCGTCTTCCGCTTGAGAAAATCCACTTTGTGTAAGAAAATTATTTTCGACTTCGACTGACGTAATGGGAACAAAAGCATTCGATTGTCATGTAGCAGCGTATTATTGGTGTTCCCTTTGAGTCCAACTTCTTTACTTTTTGTTATAACTTATTCATATTTTTCGTCCTAAGATATTTTCGATATTTTGATAATGATAATACTATATTTTAATATATAATATTTACTATATGCTTACTATGGGACTAGTTCGATTTGTGTAAAAATGTTGTCGTCTAAAAAGTAGAATACTAGAAGTACAAAAGCGAGCATCTCCCTTTGAGCCTTTGAGGGATCCCTTCCAAGTAACCTTTGAGCAAACAAGTTGAAAAAAGAATAAAGATTTTGATGAACATGTTTATTCTTAAAATCATTTAAATTGGCCGAGTTTGACCAAGCAAAAACAATAAAATCGAATGACTGTATTTTAAAATAGTTTCAACTATACCTTTGGTAGCAGTGTGTTTAATTAGGTCTGCTTAGGGATAGCGAATAAATTTAACCCAATGCTATATAGCCGGGGTAGGAAAAGTTTCGTCACCAAGGCAATTATTAGACCTGCCAAAGTTTCATTTCAAACGGAACAGAAATATGGCATTGATGTTTGCAATCACAGGCTAATCAAAGAACTTTAGTCCAACTTCCTTGAGGCTAATGGACAGATATTGACAGGTCAACTAATAAAATATATTTCGCTAATGTTATAGCTATACGAATAATTGAAGGTCATTCATGTTAAACGTAATAAATTTCAAATTAAGGAATTGAAAAACGATAAATTCCATAATTCGATTGCTGGTTTTTAGACAAATGATGACCACTGCTGGACAACTGGACATAGCCCCAAAAGACTTCCACAATGACCGGTCCTGCGCCACCCGCATCCAGCGGACACCCGCGTAGCGTGGGCAGTCCCCCACACGGTGGACTGATGACCTGGTAGGGGTCACGGGTTGTGTGATATATTTAAGGAGAGTTGCACCACCTTAGGATACAGACAGATCAACGTTAAACATGGCGCTGGTAGTTAGAAACTTGTAAAATTTTCCATTCAGTCAGGTTTTAACGAACACCGCTGACGATTATAGACGGTTTGGTGCAACCCAATGGTGCCGGTTAGAGGGCCGCTTGCGGCGAGCTACGTGTGTACTATAAAATTTTTGACTTTTGTTATACTCTTATTATAGTTGACTTTTAATCTTCCCTAAAAACTGATTCGAAAGGGACAATAATATATATAGTCAAGTAGTCAATTATAAATATAAATAATGATTTTTAAGGAAAATCGCGCCGCATGCTACGCGTACGGAAAAAGCCGCTTTCTGGCCAAGTGTAGTAATAAAATGATGTACACAACACGGGAGGTAATAAATAAAGCCCTCTATCGCATATATATACGTCCCTCGCTTACAGCTCGGGCCGCAAAATCTGCGATCTCAGCCTTTCTTTGCTTTACCACCCTAGTTGTGTAATGTACTATTACAGTACATATGGTGCTACATTACAGCACGCGTGCGGTCATCAGCAGATTACGTGCATATGTCGAAACTTTAAAGAGCCATATGTACTGTAAAACGTTGTACGAGACACGTACGAATAAGTAATTCGCAACTCGTGTCGATTTAAAACACTCCCTTCGGTCGTGTATTAATTTATCACCACTCGTTGCAAATTTCCTGTTCTCTGCACTTGTATCGTAATGTACTCGTACTTTTAACACACCAGCGCCTAAATTAACACAAAAATTATCTTAACTTTAAAATCTGGGCTTGAGACTTGTACAAATTCTTGATTGTTTTCATGAGCTCGAATGATTCACTAAGGTTTCATCTTCAGTTCCGTACCTATTAGAGCTTTTCGCTCAACAGCTGAATCTCTAATGAGCTAATGACTTACCAAGAAGTATGACGGTTTTTACTGTAGATATTTAGTGAATATTGAAATTAACAAAGGCTTCTGTATATATGAGAATGAAATAAATGTATTTTCACAAGAGAATATACACATATAAAAAACAAAAGGCCACACTTAGTCTACATGGTATTATAGCTGTGAGATAGAAATAACAAAGTGAAAAAAAGCCAAGGTCAGCTAAATGCTCTAAACTCGCCACTTCGGCAGGGTACCAGCGCTGATTTTCAGCTTATCCGAAATTTTGTGGAGTGACGCGAAACAACTGCTACAGCTAATGTTGTTGATAACAATGATCATACAACATAAATTAAGCCGTAATATTTTTGGAGCTTATTTCATTAGAATAAAAATAAGTGTAGGTTGACGGTCCTGTATTTATTTATACACTGACGGTGGCAAACAAGCTTACCTCCTGCCTGATGGTAAGCAGACACCGCAACCTTGTTGACCCTTTAATAACGTGGGGTGAATTTCCCATCGTCGTCTCACTTATACAAGTACGGTCAACCAATTCGATTTCTTCGATGAAAGCTGCTAGATATCTCATATTATTCTCACTGTGACAAGGTACAAAGTGGCCCAGAAATCAAATTGGTCAACAAAATTTTAACTCGATTGGACAGTGGAAAATTTATGAAGATTTGAAGGACACCTAATAGACGAATAGCGCAAGTAAAATAAAAGCTTGAAAAAATACCTATGCTAAGAATGATTGGCTCTAGCTCTTACAATAAATTAATAATGCATGCCCTAGTGTAAAAACAGCATGTAGAATACTACTCAAGTCCTGAGTACTTATATTCAGTTCCATATTTTATGGTTAGCGCATATGACCGCCTGTCATTTCATTATATTATTTAATATGTTTTACAAGTTCGTATAATACAAACGAATTGTAGAAACAAATGCTAAAAGAAGTTGGCGCTAAAAAGGCTGTGTATTTGAAATAACTGAGCAATAATGCTCTATAGCAGGAGCGTGAAGTACCTAATTTAATCGATTCCTTTTTGTCGAATACACGTGTAGGTAGAGATATGATATGTTAGGGTTGATTGATCGAGTGCGCGACAGCCCGGGATGGCGCGAGAGCCAAACGAGCCGCGCTCCGAAATGCACTCGGTGTCGAAAGTGCTCGACTGGAGAGACCTGATCAATCTGATGCCGGCTGAGCCGCTGCCGCTGAACGGAGCGAGCTCAGCGGTAGGTAAATAAATATTATCAAGGATCTTACAAATAGCCTCTCGCATCATAGATTAATACAAGAAAGATATCTCTGGCTTGCGCACGGTTACCACGCCACTAATTTTTTGAACAATGGAGATCAAGAAACTTTTTATCGCGTGAAAAGATAGAATAGAATAGAATAGAAAACATTTATTCGTGACAGTACAATACAACAAAAGAAAAATAGAAAACAAAAACAGTCACAATGGGTATTGCACGAAATGGTTCCATCTCAGCGTGTTGCTGGCGCGATTACCAGCGCTGATCTTCCGATGGAACCATCAAGTGATTTCGCAGCAGGTAACACATAAAACCAATGGGGTCCTTTACTCGGTCATCACTGTCACGCGGATCACTCATATCACGATCCGTATAATTTATTTATAAAAATTCACGTTTAAGTTTAACACCTTATAATTTAGTATTACCATATGCTAACTAATCAAAATAACTAAAGCTAAGAATTAGGTAAAATATGTAAATGACATTTAAAAAAAATATCTACGATGATTAATAAGTAGAGTCTCCTTATTGCTGTGGTAGCCTAATATGTGACCCAGAGATAAAACGTTTATTGTACACACTGGGGGTCATTAGACCTGTCCTGAGGACATTAAATCTAATACAAAATAAAAGTTCATATGGTTAAGAATTTAAACATAATGTGCAATAGAAGATTGTGTAATATGTCCGTGTGTTTGTGATGTAGCGTATGCCGTATATATATGGCAGTGAGAGCGTCTGTATTTATGATATCACTTTAAATATTGTTTTCGCTTGTTCATTATTTTGTTCTTTACTAGATAACAACAGGCCTTGCATTTCTAGGAAGCTACACTACCTATTTATTTTAATATATGTATGTAAGCCGTATAGACTTACAGCTTTGCGTTTTGGATCAAATTTCATAATCTGACAACATTCGTGGCGGGAAAAGGTTTTCATTTCAAGATTGCGGCAGACTGATGTAATTTATTGCTTTCCCCTTTTCCATCAGACACAACTTAACGTCACCTCAAGCTCCTTCAGATTCATTTAAAAGTTTTGATGAATCATAAAATTAATTCTCGTATTACATAGACCTAACGACTACCTAATGGCATTATATTATGTAATAGCGCGTCGTAATCTGTGCAGCCATCTTCTTTAACGACGCGTCGCCATTCATGAAAATTTAAAGCGCCTGTACTCAGAGTACCCCTTAGCAAACGTCAATAATAATATCACCACGACCGAGCGAAATGGGAGAGAGATATATATCATTTGTTGTCCTTGTCATAATTTGCGTCAAACTATTTGATATGTTATAAGACATTGAAGCAAATAAAACGATTACCCGCCCGAATTAAAGAGGTTGTTAATGGTGAGCTTCCAACTTATTAAGACGAGTTCTCAATTTAGTTGCATAAGAGCTTTCGCATCCCTCTTGGTGAAACGTCTGTACTTTTTGCTCTGAGCGCCTGTAACTGCCGACCAAATTGTCTTGCTCGCTCGCTAGAATCGCTAGTGGTAGGTCGTAACAAAAGGTCTCTGGTTTAGCTACTCTTCCCAAAACAATTGCCTTTTTTTCACGTAAGGAAGTAACCACTTCAAATGCGAATATTGGCGTTCATGTCCACTCGACTAACTATATTTATAATTTAAAATAGAGATAACAGGTCTGACTAGAACCTTATGTCAGTTAAAACCAAACCATTAAAATAATATAAGGACCAATATTACATGAATCTCCCGCGTGTTTACAACGGTAAATTTTGGTCCGAAATTTCGAAGTTAACGAGATATACTAATTCATTTTTAAACAAATTTAACTGTAATCTAATCAGTTTTTAACGAGCTTTGTGTGTGTGTGTGTCATTCTTTTATAAACGGAAAACAAATGGCTCATTCGGTATCTACAATAGCTATCTGTGTTCAAACCGCTATTTATTCGTATCGTGTACCCAATCGAACGCCAAATATTCTGAATGCTATTCAAACGCTACAGGGGAACAAACAATGAGTTTCATCCTGAGTATCTATGTGAAGGCTCCTTAGTCACTTAACACATTTGTGCTTCAAATTATCTTCAAAGTTCAGAGGTTAATGTAATATTCTGTTTGTAAGGCATAATAGCGTCTCTACTAATCTAATCGATTACCCTGGTTAATGGAGAGCTGGAAGCAAACTGGGTCGTTCACTCGTCACAAGCAAGGCAGTTTACTCTTTAACAATAAAATTAGGATTTTGCTTAAGGGCTCGGCACACTAGATGCATAAGTGTCGACGTGCACGACGTGTAGGTACACGGGCGCGTTCCGCTGCGGCCTTTATCCGTTGGACTGTAAAACTCTTCATATCAAATTAAACCTCTGATTTACGTATATAATTATTTTTTAATCGACTTCAATAGAAGGAAGGACGTTTTCAATTGGTTCTCATGTTTTTCAAATCATTGTTCTTCTGTATGTTCAGAAACAATCTAACCAATTTGTCCGATTTTGAAACGAAATTATCAAATGGTGGAAATGGATGATGTTCTGTCTTGATCTTCATGGATACAACCCAAATACACACAAACATGTTTAGACAAATATATAAGTAGGTTTCAGATTGCGATGAGATTTCATCAAACGTAGAAAAAATTCTCAACTACTCGTACATATTTTGAAATGGAACATGACGAGTGACAAGAATCCGAACGTAAATATGGGATCCTTCAGAAATCGACGATCGACGTAACTTCTTAAGGCCTGAATAACACTGCCGCGGCCTGCGGCCGCGGTCAATAGTAAATTTGACACCTAATGTTAGCACAAGTTTACCATAAACCGCCGCGGCCAGGCTGCGCCAGTCTGTGAGGAGAGGTTTCGATATTATCAGTCTATAATAGGCTATCTATATATGTACAGAGTGGGCCCTGAAACTAGAGAAAATATTTAAAACGACCCTTACTTCGAGCATCTGCAATTCTGCAGTAACTACTTGTCCTCTTTTTTTACAATTCGGAGAAATTGTGGCTTAATTTGATGACCTCCAAGTAATGGACCTTGACACCACGAGAGCACGAGACTATATTGTATGTATGTATATATTGCTTTATTGTACATAAAACCAACTAATGTACAAAATGACAAAAAAAACAAAAAGTGGAAGTACAAAGGCGAGCTTATCCCTTTAAGGGATTTCTTCCAGCTAACCTTTGAGCAAATGAGTTGAAAGAAAACAATGGAAGATGAAGATAAACAAACTGTGAATTATACACTGAAACAGAAATTTAAAACAATTTTGAATACACATTACCTGAACACCAAATAAGAATATAAAACGCTAATCGGTATATATATCAATAGAAAATGCGACAAAATATTTTGAGTATAATAAAATAAAATACTTACAGCCGAAAATAAAAAAGTTGTGTGTGTGAAGTAATTATGTTTATATAAACAATAAATATATAATACGATACTATACCTAATAATAAAGAAAATAGTCAGGTGTCGGTTGCGTTAGTCAATGGAGTTTTTGAGGTAGTATCAAATTATGAGCCATAAACGTTTTAGCATTTTTTGTTTGTTTTTTCTTTTAAATCTAATCGCCATTAAAACCTTTATGGTTGATTATCGGAGTTGAAAACGACACACTGTACAACATATCGCGTTGAGAATTGTGACCTGAAGAGGATAACATCCGGACATACGAAAGCACTGAAACGGTGACGCTTCGCTCGCTTAGCTTGCTCGGTTATTAATGAATAAGACCAATTTCTTTGTATCCTTTTTTCAGTTTACAAACATTCTGTTATGGACCAGAAATGTTAAGTTAATTAGGATATTTGTGAAACTCAGAGTCAAAAACTCCGGAGAAGTGATCAGAAAATGTCAAAAGCATATTCCAAAAAAGTGCATCTGGTGGGTGGGGTGCATAAATCATCCAAAGCGAGAACTTATGCAATATCAACATTCGCTACAGTCGCTAAAACAATTCTTATTCTTACTTTTTAAGTAAATAATATTCTTACTTACCTATCGTTGTGAGCGCCAACGTGCACCAATAGTAACTTTGAAGATACTGTTTCACCACATCTGCCGTTTCAGTGTCATGATACACCCAGTTTTTACTTCCGAATCCATTGTTTTTATATATTATATGGTACAAGCACCCATTCCAATGAAATATCACTAGTAAGTAATGAATTAAACTGGTCGATCTAAATAGATTTGGATAGTTCGTATGTCGCTCGGTTCGGTCCATGAAAGCCCAGAACCGGTAGATCTTGACTAAACGGAAAGAGCGCAAGATAGAGTTGAAGCCGATGGAGAGGTAGAGGAAGTCCAGCGGCAGGAGACAGAGGCAGTCAATGTAGAAGGTCGTGGAGTTCATGTAGTGCGCACGCAGTTTAGCCGCGTCCGTCTGCAGCACGCCGTCTTCCAGGTAGCCGGTGCGAAAGTGGAACAGGATGTCGGCCAGGTACAAGAAGTCGGAGAAATAGTCGAGGCAGAACCACACCACCAGTGTCTCCCCTGCAACAAGCAAACTCCGCTGTAGGGGCCACTTACAGTGACTACCTGTCCACCAGATTATATTTGACAGTATTTTCTTATATTTGACACCACACAAACACGCTACGTTTATGGAAACACAGCTTAGCAGACTTTAGTTGTTCACCCGTACCCTTCATTAAAATATCGCCGTACCCATTTGACATGATTTCATGAAACAACTACACATCTGCAACCGTAGTGTCTTCTCGAGGATAACACGGTTCGAAATAATTGCCATACTATAAATAAATAACAATAGATAGAGCTACCCGTCACAATGCATGCACAAACATGAAATCGCCAAATTACAAGGAGCTTTTGAGCAAACGTATTTTCAAGGCGCCTCTGCCGCCACTTACATCAGCGTTGGCCAGGAAAAGTCCTGCTTTTTCTCATCCCCACACGTACAATAACATTTGCAATCATCTTAATATTAAAACGTTACCCGTGGTTAAAGCCAACACACACACACACACACACACACACACACACACACACACACACACACACACACACACACACACACAGCACACACACACAACACACACACACACACACACACACACACGCACACACACACGCACACACACACACACACACACACACACACACACACACACACACACACACACACACACATAGTAGTTTTAGTTTTGAATTGTAATGTTATGTAAAATATTCTTATATTAATTTTACTTTTATAGAAATAGGTGTTTTGTGCTGCAAAAAATATTTAATTCGCACTCGCAGGCGGCCAAGATTCAGGTTCAGCCTAGTTTGGCGTCTGACGGATATAACGTATATGATATACATGTATTTTGGTTAAATAAATGTTTTTATTTATATTTTATTTATTATTTTCATACAAAGGCGGAGCTGCGCGAGCAGCTACCTAGTTTACTAATAAAATGAATGCCCTAGCAAAACGGTATAGTCATAATCATAATAATATCTAGAGATTTTGATTACCTGTATGTAAGATAAGTAACGCAGGTTTTAATGACCTCCGGGATAATTACATAAGTTTTCGAACGTGCCTCTAGTCTGTGCCTAAACTGTAATATTTACTGTGGAAATTATATAGATCTACCTTACGCACGCTCTCGAAAATGTTGCGTAATTATACCAACCTATTACTTTTGAAGCCCCCTGATGTGTACTGTAATAGGTACACTTTTTGATATTACTCGCCATCCCACCGATGCCTCATTTATTCGTATTGTCATCCATCAAATAAAATAAGCGCTAGTATAAAGTTTCGTTTTACGATTTAAAACTCTCTTTTTTCCACCATATTTTTATACGCGTATTAAGTATTAAACGCATAGTTTGGATTACGGATCTTCGCCAAAAGTTGGTTGCAAACTACATATTCGCTATTAACGATCGATTAAATTCATTGCCCTCTTGTAAGGGTTTAGTCCTATAAACTGTATTAGCGTAGACAGACAATAATTAAATAAACCGGGACACCCTTTCATAAAAAGAGTCTCGACTGAAGCAAAAAAAAATCCTAACTCTCCTATAGTATAGTGGTTATTATTGAGACTACTTAAATCCATTTCTCCCTGTTAGATTTTCTTGGAGGTATTTTTAACGTGATTACTCATTTTTCTTGTGTCTAATTGTGAAACTTAACGTAAGAACCTCTTTAGTTTTAATTAAACGACGCTATTGCCCCACCAGATTCACCCGGTACCTGGTGGGACAATAGCGTCGTCGTAGCGGTGCGGGGTGGTAGCAGTGCGATGATGTCACTTTAAGCGCAGTCAACATTTTAAACTCGGTTTGAGCGCCTACGCCTACGGGCAGGCGGGCGCACGACTAATGTAGGTAGTTAAGCAGGATTAATGTAAATATCCGATTAACAACCGGCATCAACTTATCTCACCAATTGTCCCTAACATTACTTATTTGCACCCTGAAATTCCCAACAACGGAGACTTATTCTGGTCTGACGCAAGTTATCTCATTTCCGTACTCGAGCAACTCACCGAGATAAACAAGTATAAGTCTGCTAATGATCGGAAAGCATTGTTGTAATAAATCTCAGGGTCAAGCTATGCTAAACTTGATACCATTTGGCAAGTTGGGTAACAAGTGCAAATAAAAACCGTTTTTGCGGACCAGTAGGAAATACCACGCTCGGCGGTTATGAGTGGTGCTCCATAAGGTGTGATTTACATGATAATATCAATGATGAAAATTCCTGAATCGCCAAATGGTATTGCTAACGCTATGGTAGTAAGTAGAGATAGCAGGCGGCAGCTTTGTGTTTATGCAGTTTGAGCGCCCATCGAAGCCGTCCAAGGCGAAATTGGACGCTTTATACGTGTATCATAGAGCAGAACAAAAGAAGTTAACTTGTGTACGCTGCACCGAATTAATTTGAACTATTATTAAATATTTAGTTACATGATTGAACAAAACATATCTATTAGATAGGTACTAGTGATGAACATCGTGGTTTATATTGAATCAGCTTCTACGTGAAAACGAAATACATAGGTACAGTCATCCGGAATAATATCGTGAGTAGGTACCTAATCAAATCATGACGCTGTACGACAAGGCGTACGGAAATATCTAATACAACTGCTAAATATAAGTACAATAATCGTGAAATGTTAAATTCAATTAACTAAGATGATTATCCAATTTAAATCAAACAATCAGAAGGTACTGAATAAAATATTTACAAAGCACACGCCATTGCCAATAGAATATGCTAAAGCTGATTACAATAATACAGGTATATATATACAGCTAACAATATACATATGTTGTTAGCTCAAACGGTAACGTATTTTGCCTAAGTCATTGAATCAAGGTTGTGTTTTTCTGCCTCAGAGCCGACAAAATTTGTTTTAAAAGGAGAGATTTACCACAGCGGGAGTCGCGTCATTAAATAATTATGTGTCGCTGCTCAGGTTGGGTTATTTAGTTCAGTATAAACAAGCTGGTATTTTGTAATAAGTAAATAAGCCCAACACAGCGGAATTTATTATTGTAAAGGTTTTATTTAACGTCAGCACTTCGTTATACACCACTATAAAATTCGATTTTCGGATTAATATTTGTTATATTGTCGATTACATGATCCGCGCTCGGTTAAGTTCGACGGCAAGCCCGAATGAAATCCTGAATTACTAATATCGTAATAATAATACCGTCCGCTTCACCGAAGTGAATTATTTTAAAACAATGCGCATTTGTTATTTGCCATAAAATGTTATAGCAAAACGTACAGTGGTCTATTAGTGTACTGGTGAACAACGCGGTTTTTATTGCAACAGCTTAAAAGCGAATTCAAAATATTTTTGAGGGTTCGTCCCGAATAAACGACAAAGTCATTGCAGAAAACCGTATTCAAATCGGTCAAGCCGTTTTGGAGATATTGAGGAGCACACACAAACAAACAAACAAACAAACAAACAACCTCTCACCCTAAACGCATATACCTTCTCCGTTCCGTCGTGGGTAAATAGAGTAGTCCGCAAGAATATCATGCGTTTACAGTATCCGAAAAAAACGCTCCAAAATAAACATTTATTAAATATATATATAAGTATAGTGGTATTAGTACCAGTACTTAGTAGGTATACAACAACTATACGATATAAATACCGCGTTACATTAAATTCTGATTGCAAATGAAAACTTCCTTATTGGCACCCAGTTAAGTCACGAAAATGGATATTTTTTGTTACAGTTTTCAAATCTTTGGCGGCGGTATTCTTGGATATTATAAGTAAAATAACAACTTTAACGTTTCGTTATACTTGTTACGTGTTAGATTTATGGAAATTTCATATTTTTTGGAACTAAGAATACGGATACTAAGACATTGTTAGATGTAAAAGAAGATTAAAACTTAAATTTTGACATAAGTGCTAGTGAGACAGGCAAGTGTTCCTGAGTCAGCAGCAAGCGGTGCTAAGCCAGAGGTTACAAGAATAAATGATCATTCATAGTTACCGTTGATCTCCTGGAAGGCGAACCTGTAGACGATGACCCACAGGTTGTAGAGGAAGGCGAGCGAGACGACCATGGACCAGTAGTAGCACAGCCGACCCGCGGGATCGAACACGAAGGACCAGTGCGGGCCCGTGCGCAGCCGCCCGCTGGTGTATGTCGACCGCCGCCGCAGACCGCCTCTGCTGCCACTGCGCATTGCACAACACACACGTCGCACATTAATCAAAAGGACCATTACCTATGAAACCGTACCATTTGTATTTACAATAATACAAGTTGTTCATTGGCATGGCATTTTAGGCATGATGTCAACTTTAGCCTAGCTGCCTACGAAACTGGTGTTCCCACCGCTTGTGGTGGTGCTGGTGGTGGGTTCGTATCCCGGTCATTTCCTAGGTCATTTATTTATTCCTGGATCTTAGTAGCTTTCTATCATCATCATCATCCTAGCGTTATTCCTAGTACAGTTGCATCTTGAAGGATGCCTCGGGTTCGCTACCTAATTCCAAGAATTGGCGTAGGCACTAGTTTTTACGAAAGCGACTGCCATCTGACCTTCCAACCCAAGGGGGAAACTAGACCTTATTGGGATTAGGCTTCGTCAAGTGAGTGGGCAACTTGACTGTTAGAAGTTCTCAAGCCGCCCGAAGGCATCTAACTTGGCTTAGTAGCTTTCTTTGTCGGTATTAAAGAATTTATTTATTTATAGGGTGTTTTTATTGATTTCCGTTCCTTCAAGCATATAGCCATGTATAGCCATAAAAACGACGTAGCATACATACTTAGTTTTTTAAAAATCAAGATAAAATAGATATTACATTTTTATACAAAATAATTAATTATATCACCAAGGGTTAATGAAAAACGGCCTTAAGAGTTAACGTAGAGATAAGCAAAATTTAATGTCAAATAAATATCGGAATTCGAATGACACGCGCTTCAACATTGTTTAATTGTTAAGGATCTTTTATACTATACTATGGGTGTTAATTAACGAAAATCAATTCTTCAATATCTTCGAAATGGTACGGTTATATAATGTACCATTTCGTAATATGTTGTGTAATGTATATAATGGTAAAATCGGGGTACTAATGTCTTAGAGAATATTACTTTATATCATCTCAGGATTGTACCCTCGCAATTAACGGAATACAATAAACACACCTTAGATTAGTATACGTATGTATATCTTCGTCTAGGTACTCCTCATGGTACAAGTTTTGCTTAGAGGTATAGTTAGGGCCTACGACAATTTGTGTAAGATTAGCCACTAATATTTATTTTATAAAAAAAAAACGTAACGGTGTTTTATTTTAAAATGCAATGGATAATTTTGTCTTTAGCGTTTCTTATTGCGAAAAACAGCCTAATTTCAGTCTTATTTTCTACAATTCCATTTTCCTCATACAGTTAATAAATATTTAGGGATGAATGTAAAAAAAAACCTACAATTCTCTAAATTATTTTATCTTTCTTAAGTTCGAAACTCACACGTCGATAATAGTCCTACAGAACCTCTTGAAATGAAAATCCTTCATTGATCGTATCAATCTGAACTGGAATTAATTCGTGCCTCCCTTGAGTTTCGACTTACAGAGGTGGAACTGTATTATATATGTATGTTCCGCTAGCCGCGAACCTGCCTTTCCTACTTTGCGTACTAACCGATGTTTACATTTCCTGATTGCTTACCTCCGATTTCAGAGGGTTTAAGGATGTAACACTGACTCAGGAATAATTGAATATTAAATCTACACCTGAGGGCCTGCCGCAAGGATGTCGAGGGACGTGTATCCAATTAATTTGTCGAAGCCTTAACGGCTACATGCGGTCTTAGTTAAACAGTTGTAATTGAATATCGGAATGGATATCCTAACATTGGTTTGATAGCCATGAGACTTAGTAATTCAGGACTATTATTAGCAACCGGGCGAGTGAATAACAGGCTAGTTTCGTAACGTACGTCAATATCTCCGGCAAAGCTAATCTTCATAAACTAGTGCCGATTCAACACTGTATTGGACTCCTTGAAAAACTAATGACATTGACACCGGTCCCGTGTAAACTATGGGACGAGTGCTGGCGTGGGGCGTGTCAGTACCGCTACCATGAGATGCTATCGAAAACGTACATTACGTTACTACAGTCGCTACCGAATAAACGCGTTTCGTATAAGTAGATTTCGATTGTGCTCGTACCAGGAGTCAACCGCGCGTTCACTGCGCCCGCCAGACGCTAACGTCATTCGCTAGCGACTAACGTTTTGTAGCGGTTGCCGTAGATCGGTACCATGAGTCACCAATTTGACAGTCGCTATCGAAAAATACCGTATCGACTGTAGTAAACTATTTCACTAGCAAATTGGAGCGTGAAAGCTTATCTCTAATTATCTTGTTTCATAAATTATTGTAATAATTATTTATCTAAATAATATCGGCAAGGCATTATTTAGTGTGGAATATATTAGCGACGACTGCGTAAGACGATGAACGACAAATAAAGGATAAATAAGAAATAAATAATAAAATCCACTTGAACATATTATAAAAAGAGATTAGCTTTATTCATTATATATAATCTATGTACATCTAACCACAAGAAACTAAAAAAAATATTTCATCATAAAAACAGGGAAGAGTGCATCACTCAGTTTATAGGTATGGCAATAATAAATTAATAACCAAAAATAACCAAGGCAAATACCAGATTCACTAACATTTAACCTTGTGCTACTGTTCTATGACACTTTAAATTAGCAGGTTTATTTCTATATTTTTGCCTTGGAAGCCTTGGGTACTTAGCCTTTGGTCCAATATCGTCCTTGCTCTTTCTTGTCAGTATAGTTAGAAAGAGAGCTTCGTATGCTGTGAAGTTAGGCACATCACTCCGTATCGAAACGTAAACTACTCGATGAATCGAGTATAGTAAACGTGTAATTGACTCATGGTACGAGTACCGATCTGTATAAGTAGTTCTATGAGTGACCACCAGAGGCGCTGTACTTATTCTCCATACTGATTGTTTACGCAGTCGCTAGCGAATACGGTCACTGCAAACTCATGGTAATGCTACAGAGTAGATTATCATAACTAAGTTCATCTCGGCCAATTTCTTGTAAAATGCTTCAAAGAGTTACACCATGAAGCCACGTTGTTGAAATAAGGTTTTATTGTGGCATACTATAGAAAAAGTTAAAAGCAAATCATGTAACAGTTCGGGTTACGTTTTCAAAGTGTTTAGACCCTGCTGATTACCGATCTACCTGTTGCTATTGCGAATTGAACCGGAAGTACGGTATACTGGAAAAGGTGCTACCCACCCATAGAAAAAAAATCGTCATAATCACCATATTTAGTAAATCGTTGTATCTGTACCGTAAAAAAGGTCAGATTTTTATGGTTTTTTGATATGTAAAGGACAATATAGTAATGACAACCCAAAGTTTTCTTCCTTCCAGCTAGCTCTATATCTTTCTCCGCCGTCTTGGTAAAGCTGTTTTATTTTCAGTTTTTTGCCTGTACCGTCTTTAAAGTTCATTCTAGTGCTAATCATGATTCTACAATATTGTAGTTTACAAAATATGCTGTAACTTACGGATTTGAATATTTTTTATGACCTCTAGGAACGAAGATATGAAATCATTTATGGAGAGATACCGTCAAAAATTAATAAATATTGGGGACAATCTGACACAAATCGACCTAGTCCCAAACTAAGCAAAGCTTTTACTATGAGCACTAAACGACGATATACATACTTATATAGATAAATACATACTTAAATACATAGAGAACATCCAAGACCCATGGACAAAATCCGTACGAAATGCACAAATAATGCCCCGGCCGGGATTCAAACCCGGGACCTCTAGCTTCGGAGGAAGTGTCACTGCCAACTAGATTAAACAGGCCGTCAAAATTGCTACCTTTGTCCAGTTTTCCTCTTATATTGCACTTTAGCGCAAATTGTAGTTTGGCTATAAGTATTGTAGATCGTAAAACATCCTATAACTTTTGAAGTGATATATTTTTTCCACTACCTCTAGAAAAAAAATATTGAATCACCTATGGAGTGCTACTATCAAAAATTGCTACCTTTTTCAGTTTTCATCCCATTTTTTAAGTTTAAGTGCATTTTAGCGCAAACAGAAGGTCTGCAATCTTCCTGGTACCTAATCGTAATACGGAATGGTCACGAAAAACGATGTCAAACTGTGAGTAAAATCCATTGCTTTTGCGGTACTGAATGCTTATTTAAAAACTTTTCAAATGAACTTATGCGAAAATGCTTATCATGTCCGACCGTTGGTGATGGAATCTGAGTCATATGGGTGGAGACTTCACCGAAACCAATATATTCCCATTCTTATGACCCTCGAGCTCGTTCCCAAACCCTGCACGGATATTGCATCCTGCATTGCTCATCCCAGTGCCTGACTACCATGTGCTCGTGCATGAAGAACGGATTGACATGCACCAAGTTGTGTCACCGTTCTCCCCAATTGTTTGAACTCCATTTTCTAAGATGCGAGGGTTTGAGAGTCACCAATTTTACACGGTATTTGAACTAAGCCCCTCTTGAGCATTCCATATTACTATTACTAGGTATTGCAGAATCTTTCAATTAGTAGATAATTTTATCTTCTGAAAGATTGAAGAACTACAGTTTGCACTTTCACAAAAAAAAATTACCCAAATTAGTACTAATATCTGTTTTCACAGACTTATTCTGTTTGTTCACTGTGTTCTTGATGCATTTATAAAATTCATCCAGTGAAAACAAAAGATTAACTCCTGAATCGATGACAACAGAAGCTAAAAACGCAATTAGTAAATTGTTGCCCGCGAAGTCCAAAAGAAATTCCAAGGCATATGAAACCTTTGCTCTTTGAAAAGTTGTAAAAGGGCAAAATCTTTTTCTATAGCAGTGTTTTTAGCCTAGGTACTTCCAAGAATTGTCTGAGCCTAAACGGCCTTCTATTCTTTGGAGTATTCACTCCATGTTGAAAGCGACCGTATAAAGCACTAACAACGACGAATCTACAGATTAATACTTATGCAAGACTGCATTCCTCAAGATACAGTCTCAACCCAATAAAAAAATTAATTGTTTTCCGAAAATGTACGAACTTTTTTCAATGAGGCGCCGGATCACAATTATCAATGAAACAGGGTTGGCGTTTATTTAAACGTTATGAAATTAACTAACCGAGTGTTCGACAAATGATACAATTCATTGCCATTTTTATCGACTACCTTTCACAATTAAATCACAATAAAAATTTGAATACCACTAATTTTTTGCACGTATTAATAATTCAAGATGTCTTATGTATACTTTACTAACATTAGGCAGGACAAGAGATTGTAAAGTAGACAACAACCCGGCAATCTATATTTAGTATACTTATCCCATAAAAGAGACTTAGATTTAAAATATTTTTACAGCTCATATGGTGCTACTTTAGCGCACGAGTGCGGTAATCAGCAGATTACGTGCATATGTCGAAACTTTAAAGAGCCATATGTACTGTAAAACGTTGTACGATACACGTGCGAACAAGAAATTCGCAACTCGTGTCGATTTAAAACACTCCCTTCGGTCGTGTTTCAATTTATCACCACTCGTTGCGAATTTCCTGTTCTCTGCACTTGTATCGTAATGTACTATTTTGTGAAACTAAACTGACAATATTCAAGTATCTATCAAATTATATTTTGACAAATCCATTCATTGACGAATAATATTTAAAAAAATACTTATAGAAATATATTGTAAATATTAATTCGAGTGCGTACCTGTATAGTTAGTATGATAGTTTATACAGTAATGTTATATGGCCGAAATGTACTAAAACGTCACATAAAACGTGACGGTATAAGTTATCATAACGGGTGATAACAAAAAAATGAGAATACATTGTGGAGGTATTTAAAATAAACTCTAGTGACGTTAGTAAAAAATAGTTATATTGTAGAATATATAGAAGAGCAGGTAATATTTACAAAAATGTTAGTGTTCATTTGAAAAGGCCCGTGATCAGCGGTTCGTCGAAGCCTGGACATGATGTTGAAACAAGACCGTTGGACGGCATTTTTGTCCATTTTTTGAATACATGTCTTGATTTTTTTTATAAGTTGGGCACAATTTTCAGCTCACCAATTATTTTTATAAACCAAACTGCTCAAATGACCGAAAAATCTTCAATCGGACGACATTGTGGAAGATTTGTGGGGTTACGTGTTTTTGGCACAAATGGAATGTTATTGGCCTCTAGGAACTGTATAGTATTTTTGGCAGTGCGAAGATTCTTTCTCAGACTAAAAACCATATTGTCCATCTGAATGATATTTACCAATAAAAGGCATCAATATTTTTTCCAAACACTCTTTTTCGTACACTTTTTGTTAGACTGCTAACCCACTTAGCTTGAACCACAGTTTCGATGTAACTTGTTCAGAAATAGCCACATATAGTTTAAGTTTTTGCTATAGTATCGATCATTTCCAGGAATATGGGTTTTACTTATAACTTTCATGCTCCAAAATAAAAGTTTTTCCTTTGTAATTGCGGGTCATCCAGCGACATTGTGACATAACCATCGATTTTTGCTCATCAGTGTATTGTGGTGCCCTTACCTTCTTTTTGCGTTCCAGACCTATGGTATGTAACGAGCTACAGATGTATAGTTGTGTAATTTTTTTTTTGGCTGCAGCTCGTTAGCTTATGGAATCGTTATTGTTAAAAGTACTGTGAAACAGCTTCAGCCTTCTCTTAGTCATTATCTTCGCTGGTCGACCGCTGCCGCTTTTACGAGCTACCGTCAAGGATGCTAGGATTCTGTAAATAGTAGAAATTGGCACCTTCTCCTTGTAAAGCGGTTCACTGTGTACTTTTTACCCAAGCTTATGTTGACATTGTAAAACTGTACAACGCGTAGTCCCAGTGTTACTGGTTTTTATGCCATTTTCGACAAATATATAATTATGAAAAAAAAGACAAATGACGTTTACGATTCTCAAAAGAGGTAGCAACAACTTCTTGAACAACTTTTATTTTCTGCGTTGACAGTATTAATTTTATTGTTGCCCAAATGTATTCTCATTTTTTTGTTATCACCCGTTACGAGTACTAGCTTGGCTGGTCGTTTCTTAGTGACCCGTATGTGGAGCACGGACTTATGATGTAATTGTTTAAAAAAAACAATGCCAGGTTGGGGATCGATGTTTTTTTGTATAATTTGCTAAATTTAACAATATTTTTAGTTTTTTGTCGCAAATTAAAAGCCTGTCAAGTTTTTAATATTGTGTGATTGTGAACAAAAATTTATGAAGACTTGTAATTAGATTTACCAAGCGGGTCCAAAGCAGTACATCTAACGCCTAGGGAAAATATGTATACATATTTATGAATTACAAAACATCGTAACCCGACGAATAATCAAAACAGTTCACCACATCAAATTTACCAATCACAATACACTACCTCTTATAAAACACAATTTATATTGATATCAATCAACAAGAGTACAGCTACACTAAAAACAAGCAATCGTAACAGATTTTTTTTCTCAAAATGTTAAGTTGTCTTTGTCCCTATTTCATAATAATTAAAAAGTGGTTACTTATAATAGTAAATTTTATGCCTAGGGTCTAAAATAACCACGAGATGGTTATTTTGTTAGAGAAGTAATATGGCTTTTAGACCCGAGCCCGTCAGTGTCTCCGCTTTCATAACTGTAAATAGTACGTTTGTGAGGTTTTGGATCATATGAGATTTGACATTTTGGTGTGCTTTTAAATGGAAAAAAAACGTACTATCTGCCCCATTCTAACTATACTTGTTTAACCATACGAATGCATGGAGACAACTGTATGAAAAATTATCTTGCTTAACGCTACGGATCTGTTGGGATTATTAATCTAAGGGTTGGGAAGGTTGGTTGACATAAAAACCAAGTTTTTTTAATGAGTTATAATGTTAGTGTATTGTGATTGGTGGATTTGCCACGGTGAAGTGCTTTGACCGGTCAAACTAAAATATCTTGTTAATTATGATAATGATTTTCCCCAGGGTCTAATGCACCACCCTAGCCCCGCCCGAATAGACCAATATGAATCATGAGTTCATGATACACTTTTCAAGAATCAGTAGTGAAAAAGTAAAAGGTTTGAATTTTTTGTACTTTTATTCGAGAAAGTTAGGTGTTAGACTGAATAGTAACAACAGTGAATATGGCGCTGTGTACAAATCAAACTAGAGTCCGTTTTATCATAAGAATTCTTCATAGATTCCTTTATATTCCGCCATTTCGCTGACATCAATGGGGCCTTTTACATAGTGATTATTATCATGCGATACAGTCATATCACGATCCGTATCACGTGGATATTGAAGCAAAATCCATACAATTTTGAAAACCGCGATAGTATTGAATAACCAGTATTGTGATAATATTAATCGAGTAAAGGGCACTAATTTGCCTCCGACCTCCGACCCCAGAAACACGTAAATTAAAAAAAAACACCTTAATGTAACTTTTGCAGCAAAAATGTAACATTTTAGGAAACGAAACGTAACTTACGACTCAAGTGCCCTGGCAACACTGCCTTAATCATACCTGTCAGTGCCGTTGCAGTGCGGCGCTAGGTGGTTGTGCGAGTGGTGCGGCGCAGGCGTGGCCGGCGCGTGCGCTGCGTGCGGCGTGTGCGGCGTGCTGCGCCACCCGCTCAGCAGGGGCGCCTCGCCGCTAGCACCCAGCAGTTTTAATCTAGACAACAACCTCACTTTATATTAATTTATTTCAACTTCACCAAGTATCAAACATCTTTCTATCACTAGACACAAATATTTTAATGTTCCACGCCAAAGTGGAAATAAACTAACAAACACTTTTAGGATCGTTCTGGTACAGGTAAATTATTTTCGAGACGTTTTTGCATTTGTAGTAGTATTTGTATATTTACAGGGACACACGTACACGTGGACATATACAGACATAGGTATGTGTGTGTGTGTGTGAGGCTGGCTACAGAGGGTGACAGTTCACAACTACAAATGCAAAAACGTCTCGAAAGTAATTTACCTGTAATTCGATATAATATATATCCAATATCCATAAGTACCCTGACACCTAACACAGATTTTTGTTATGTCAAAGGCAAAGCCTCCATGGAATTTGATTTCCGCCGTCTTGCCTAGTTGCCTTTTTCTGAGAACTTAAGGGATATCAGCTTCGGCTTACCTACGGATACTACCTACGTATCGACGCCACACCAATGGTACGAATTACGTTTGAACAAAAATAAAAACTTGGCTTTAATGTATCAAAAGTCTAATTCAAGAATAGTGTGTTCGCGAATTATGTTGTTATCGGTGAAATTACTCGTAAAAGGATCGGATCGTATCGGTGTAAAAGAGTTTTTAAACACTACGTCGGTGGCAGCCTGATGGTACAAGTAATTAATTCAGACTCCTTAGCCTTAGGCCGCATGCGACTCGCGAGCAATTAAAAACGTGTTGCCAACAATTCAATTATTTTTTCGATATCGTATTAGTAAAAAAAAGTAAAAGTAATTTATTCTTCAAATTAAGCATATGCACGTCAATACATCGGCACCTATGAACGTCAATAAACTAGCACCGGTTCGGAAAAATAAACCTCTGTCACTAGAAGAACCGGCGTAAGAAACTCGGCGAGGTGTCATTTTTTCAAAACAATATAATTGTATAGTTAAATATAAAATTACAGTCTCAGTTACTACAAAATAATAATACTACAGTAGAAAACCTATTTTCGCGATAGATTAACCGTGCAGGACACTATCACTGCCAAACATCCCTATCCATGATCCATGATGAAACATCCCTATCCGTTTACCATAAAATGGGGTGAGTAGGGTCAAAACTGAAATTCAAACCTCGATAACATTTTATTTTTACATATGTAAACTGAATGGTGTATATAATAAGTGTTCCGGACGTTTGTATTTTAGTTTTTATTTTATTTTGGGTAGTTCCATTTCATAACTTTGACGATAAAGAGGAAAAATATTCCTTATTTGTAAGCGATTTAAGTGCTGACAGTCATTAAATGTATATCCAATAATAATTCCAATAAAGATGAATATAATTCCAATAAAGATGATATAAACGAAATCACGCGACAGTACACTTTCCAAGCTTTCTGGATCAAGTAATTTAAAAATGGTCTCTTGGAACAAAGACTTAGCATGCAGGTATTTTGACCCAGTGTAACCTGCTGTACCTACCTACTATAATTATGTTACAGCGATAAAGACGACCGACGTCGACAGTACATATGTAGGTAACTAAGTACCCGAGTGACATCATAAAAGCCATCTTAACCCTCACGTTAGGCGAAATATAGGGAGTTGACACAGAGCAACTGACTTTGGCGAGGGACAAGGCTTCAATTGTATTAAAGCATTTAATCAAATTATGCCTGATGGAACTGCGGAGAACCTGATTTAAGCAGTAGATACTCAATTCTAAGCTAACTGTTTTTAAACTGCGTTTTCGTGGTATATATACCGTGTCAATATCCATCGTAGAACATGGACGAAAAATATTCAGAAAATATGTAAACAGCGTTCAGAAACCAATCAACTTGCTAGCACACGAATGGGCGTTGCAGAAATTGGTTTCTCTAATGAAACATCACGAGACTGGAGGTTAAAGGAGCTGCTTTCGCTACGAGTTCTTGTACCGTGAAATGAGATATAAAGTGTTCAAAAATGTGGTTACATCGGTTGCGGCGCCGCTGACTCCTACCTTCGTACAATACGTAGTTACGTACACAAATTCGTTTCTCACTTGGCGTACTCGTAGTTAAGGGACGTCCGTAAAATGTTGACACAGGGCAAGAATGTCACAACGCCCATAATTTATGTCGGCCGGGGAAGGTCAACACATACATAAAGCTGCGTTATCGTGAAAGCGTTCCCAACTTAATACATTGAAGTGGAGAAATTTATGTACTTACTAAATTGTATAATACTTACCTACTAAATAAAAATGTTTTCGTATTGCATACCTAATAAAGAATTAGTTTGTCAGGATTCATATATGAGTGTTTAGACGACAACAAGATAATATGCAGGTGTATTTCAAAGCGCAATTACGTTTGCAATATAATGGACGATTCACACTGAACGGCCGGAGTCGGCGCGCACCCCACTAGAGTCAAAGGAATTCGAACCCTCCATATAGAAGTTAGATTTCATATTTGATTGGGTTGCGGGCAGCCGGTCGGCTGCCACCGGCTCTGTCACTGCCGTTTGGATACGAAGTCTAGAACTCTGGTGTCGTGCGCACCGACTCCGGCCGTTTGCTGTGAATCGTCCATAAAGGCACAGTGTAGGCAGTGGTGTATTGAAGCTACGCGGGTCTAATGCTCAAAAACACTTACACACAGACTCTAATGTCAATAAAATAGGGCTCTGTGTAGAGCCACTCTCACTCAACTACACACTTTTTTTTTCGAGAGCAAAAATTTCAAGTCACTATCATAAATCATAATATTTCGAAAAAGAATTCACCTAGCTAAATGAAAAAACTTTAATAGACAATTTAACGCTCTTTAATTATAAGTATTAAAACTTATAGGTTGATATGAAGTAATGACATTAAAAAAGGCTAAGAAACTGGTTCGAACCTACACAGACCTAGAGCAGGCAGACCCAGCTGTACGACGGCACAGGAAGATCGATATCTAATTAACACTATGCTGCGAATTCGAGTTCTTACGGAAGCTGCAGAACATACAGCATATTGATACAGAACGGCGACTTAGTGAAGCTAATTAGGAACTATAAACCCGCAAATAGTCAGGAACCATCGTAAGATTGGTCGGAAGTTGTGCTCTCAGACGCTTCAAAATATGTATATGCTGTATTAACACGACGGAATAGTAAAGGTGTACAGAAGACCAGGAGAAATGTACATACATGCAAGCACGTATCGAAGAAAAGGTGGCGTACGGTGGCGGTTCGGTACACACGACACGAGTAGTTAACAGCAGTTAAGCAATATTTCTTCATTTTTAGTTCACATTAAACAAAAAGTATCAAAATACAGATATTATTTATTATATCATTCATCATAAATAGGTAGCGCCCAGCTTGTCTTGACAAAAATGTGTCGGGAGTCGTACGCTTTTCAGAAAGTAATTTCCCATCTTGTGCTTCAAGGCATTCGCTTCGTTCAGTTTTTTTTTAATATTAGTATGCTCATTTACTTGTGAATAATGGGTCATTTACAAGCAGGGAAAAGTTATATTTTACGAGTACTCACTCAGAGACCGCGGAATAATTAATTAACCGTAAGAGATCGTATTTCAACCGTCATTTTTGCTTTTAAAAACGGACAAATGCGTGTTTCTTTGTGGGGTAGTTTTCTCATGTTAAACTTTATAATTATAACATATTGCCGTTATATGGATTAGTATACCATCAAATTCACAAAATAACATAAAAATTACAAAATAACATCAATAATAATTTATACCAAAAAAATACCGACTCCAATTTTGTACTTGCTATGCCACAATTTGTGGTTTTCGTGAGCCAATGCTTGGTTACCTACAGAAAATACCGAAATCAGCATATGCGTGCCTATCAAATTCTAAGAGTTCCCTCGATTCCTCCTAGATCCCATCATCAGACCTTCATCAAATTTATATGGGACCAATGTCGGGGTAGGTACCTGCTTTCAAACACAAAAAGAATTATTAAAATCTGCCGAGTGCTCAAGAGTTATCGGGGAACATACATGCATAAAAAAAAACAAGCAAACATGCAAACGAACAACAAAGAGGTAAACCACTCTCCAAGCGAATGGAATCGTATTCCCATCATTTAAATTTAAAATATGTAGCTGTCCTGCGTGAGCCAGTTCATGTCTGAGCTGAGCCCCATTTACTTTACAATTAGATCTTTTAGTAAGACATATGTGTAAAATAGCTTTGCTCGTACTTGGCGGGCCAATAAGTGTAAAACCAATTATATAAAATAAAGTTTATTCTATTCTATTCTGAGTACCTCCTTCCTTCTATTGAAGTCGGTAAATAATAATAAAATACCGGACTTGAAAGATTCTACTAAGTATGTATTTTTATCATGGTAAAGTTAAATAAAGGCTACCAATAGAATTTATGGACATGACTCTGAAGTGACTCTCTTACTACAAAAGAAATTGTTCAGCAACTATTGCAATTTTCATGTCTTTCATACAACGTTAGTAAGGGGTTCGTGCGTTGTGACGTCTTAATTTTCTGTCAATTACTATGGAGCGTTTTTGGTGCCCGGGAACAATATCCACCTTTGACCCTCATTTGCGGCTTTTGTTGTGCTTTAATCGTAGTTGGTCGGTCCCATACAAACATTTAGTCCTCTTTAAAAACTGGTTCGAATGGCATTGTTACTATTTTTTTGGAAACTACTATTATGAGTGTGCAAGACAGCCCAGAAAGTGGTCTACTACTTACTTTATTTAAAACCGCAACCATAACACTTGCTCTGTTGTTGTGTTTCTGTAGGTATGTGTTCGTGGTGGTGAGTAAGGTGTCCAGAGTTCTCGAGTATGCGTAATTGGGAGTAGGGGGCCTGCATTTGTCTCTAGATGTCATCAACACAAACAAACCTCGAATCAAAGGGCGGATTATGTATGTACATATGTATGTATGTATGTAAAATTATTTATTGTACATGAGTAAAACATAACAATATAACAGTAATTACAAGAACAGTTGACATAATGTACAAAGGCGAGCTTATCCCTACAAGGGATTTCTTCCAGCTAACCTTTGGGAAATTGAGTGGAGATAAAGATTTATAGGCAAACCTAGAATTAAACATTTACTCTGGGGGATTACACTGGGGTCAAAACCTCCCACAGGCTACCTACTATATCTGCTTACCGTCAGGCGGGCCACATGCGTGTTTGTCACCGTTGTAGTATTTAAAAAACCGGCCAAGTGCGTGTCGGGTCACGCACAGAGAAGGGTTCCGTACCGAAACCTCCTAATCTATATTTAAAACCACTATACACTACAGTACAGTACATTAAAAAAGGTCGTATCTTCATAGGGAAAACACGGCACTTACGCACTTTTGTTTTGGAAAGACAGTTTTTCAGCAATAACTCAAAAACCGTTAGACCTATCTTGTTCAAACCAAAAATCGTTGAAAGTATTTATAACATTATTTTGATTTTTTTCAGAATTTTAAACTTCGTTGTTTAAAATTCTGAGAATTAAGTACAATTTTTTTTTTATACTACGACGGTGGCAAACAAGGTTACGGCCTGCCTGATGGTAAGCAGACACCGTAGCCTATTGACACTTGCGATTCCAGAGGAATCACAAGTTCGTTGCCGACCCTTCATTGGCTTGGGGATGCGCTTTGTACAAAATTGACGTAATGCACTTTTACCTATTATAATATTAATTTTAAAATCTTACTGTGTCATTAACTAAGTCGACTAAGTGTATACTGACACTAAACTAACAAGACGGCAGCAGCAGCGCGTATAATTATTAGTGATAAATTTTGTTCGAGGGGGCGGCTTTCATGCCGAGCCCTGCACATGTGAAGGCGGAGGTGATCGAGCCAGCACTCGTGATTAAGGTGCTCTCGAGAAAAGGGCCCTCGCCGTCCTCGGCAAACAAGAGGCGGCTCCTCGAACCTCTTCACGCGCGCCTTAATGGAGACGCGTTCGTTTAACCGCACAAACACAATTAAATTGATTTTTTTATGTACTACGTTAGTTGTAAAAATACAATCATTGTTATTAGATAAAGATAACATGGGCTAACATATTTAATTATCGCGGCAGCTAAGTTCACCCCAGGAACTGGCGAACAGCAGCCGTGTGTAATTTTATACGAACCGTTTGGAGCCACTTTTGACCCCCCAATAACTCAAAATCTATCTAACGTAAAAAAATGAAATTTGGTACATGTATTAAAATCCCGCCCGGGGTGATCAATTTTTCATTTTCGATTGGAAAAAAATGTATTAAGATCCTTTAAAACACCTAGAACCCCAAATTTCATAAATAAAGGTTTAATAGTTATTGAGATATTGAATTCCAAAAAACGCCATTTTTACCACTGACTGACTGACTAGTAATCAAAAACCTGACCCACTTTCAGGTGACCTAGAAAGCTGAAATTTGGCATGTAGCTTGGTAATTGTGTGTGCACACCAGAAAAAATCGGAAAACAGTGTTTTTTTTTATTACTTTAATTATTATTATTATTTATGCTAGTTACCTCAGAACTCCGTCATTTATTAACCGATTTGGAAGTCTTTTTTGTTTGGAACGGTATACTTCAGGGGTGGTCCCATAGTTATCAGGTAAAAATCTGATCATAGGGTCCTGGAGAAATCGAGGGAACTCTTCACATATTTGAGGTGCACCTATAGCGATTTGGGTATTTTGTATAAATACTTGTGCATTTGCTCTTCTAAAGCACCATTTGGCGAATATTAACAAAAAGTAATGATATCCCATCAAAAATATAAATGTGAAAACGGGAGCCAAGTTCAATATTAAAAATATGCCATTCTTGGTTGTCGTCTTCACCGACAAAAGAATTGAGATTCAAATGGGTGTCAAGTTCCGTAGATTCTCTGAAATGGTGCCAAGTCCGGCACTTCATTGTTTACAGTAAAATTAATTTCCTGCGGCTTAATGCATTTTGAGCTTTAACTTGGCAGTTTTTTTACATATCCAACAGCTTTTATGGTAGTATAACATACTGCATAGAATGTTGAACTTGGCTCCCGTTTTCACATTTATGTTTTTGATGGGATTGTAATATACTTGGATATAGGTAAGTAGTGAAATAACATACATATTTCATATTTAAAGATGTTACGAATATCGGTACTTTCTGCGTCAGGTGAACGTCCCGGTGCTGGGCCAATACCTACTTGACACTTTCAATCTTATGTTACGCAGAGGCGAAATATTGTTTATTACTGTCTCAAATATTGCAACGCGCACATCATAATATGTGCATGCTTATTAAATTAAATTTCTGCCTCATATTTACTTTTAAAGATTTTCGCATATTAAATCGTAAACTCCAAAGATAAGCTAATAAAATATTTTTCCCAGTATACCAATACACCTATAAATAAGACAAACCGTTTACCCGTTGAGTATAAAAGTGACTGCTAGCCCGATATCCATCAACTTTTATCGCCCACGGCGGCCTGACAGATTTCACTCCAGATTTCATTTTCTCGATCGCTTATTACTTCAACATCTTAAATCTAACCTGTATATAAATGCAAAGACCGACCTTACATCAAACAATGATAAAGACCATATTTAAAAGCCGTCGATATTCAGTAATAAATAGCCAGACGTAAATATTACGCTACCCGAAATATCGAACATTGACACAATTATGCTCGTAATACTTACGCAACAAAAGCTAACTGGATAAGCACCTAGGCGGTTATAAAATCGTTCCCGGGGCATTGTACGGCTACCAGGTCAAGAGCAGGTTACGTTACTAAGGGTTGCCAAGCTCCACAGTTCACCGTGTAACATAGACCTTGATTATCTTATCTGATAGTACGTGTACTACATTTAGATATTATTGAACAATGTCTCGATTGCAAATGTCTTCGTTGATTACGTATGTGTATTATGTATGTTTTGGTATCAATGTCATTTGTGATAAACGATTTTGAAATTAAAATTTTTGTAGGTACTTGTAACCTTAAACCTCCCGAATGGTCATTATTGCCACTAGACTGTGATCTGACAACGAGAACTAACAGGAAACGACGTTCCATCCTCTAATACTATAGGTAAAAATTACACGATTTTCATTCCGTAATTTAATCGATCCCATTTAGTAGAAATAAAGTAAGCACCAGATGAAAACGAAAAAAATGTAAACAAACAATGTATTGAATTTGACATTTTAAATGTCGATTACTTTTTTTTTCGTTTTCAACTGGTGCTTACTTTACATAATGCGATTATTAAAGTTAAGGCTACATAAGATGTAACAGCCGCTCTTTTGTAACATCATTTTATTGTAATGTCGCACCGATACCTGTTTATTGTTTTTAAAGGATAACACATAACCAAAGTCACGGCATACTGCCTTTAAATGGCTTCTTACAAATAACTTGTAATCTTTTCAAGAACCAGCAAATAAATCCAATATTTATTATATATCTCGTCGAGTGGCAGATATTGCCAATAATGAGTCAAGTGGCGCAGTCATCTTGCGCGAATGTCGGTGGAGTGGGACGGGCCTTTTTTGGGTTATTACCATGTGTTTGACGCGATTTATAAAGTCGCCGATGTAACAGAATTTTTATATTGAAGCTTCATAGCTTCAAATAAAAATAATCATTCATTTATTTGACTACAATTACTGCCCTGAGTTTATATATTTTTCTCAATTTCTCGTTTACTTTAAGAGAGGAAAAATATACACAATCCATATACATTATACAAGTCTATAAACTTAAAAAAAAGTTTTATATAAATTTTATATCATACTAACTTTTGACCGCAACTTGATCGCGTAGAACTCTTCATCGCCTTAGAGAAATAACTGTACGAGTAATATATTGCGCAGGCTTAATTATTGCTCTCCGATACGATCTTCCTCCCTTTTCACACCCTTAAGGAATGATTAAATTTAATACTAATACGCCATGCTCTTACCCGCGCATAGACGAAATTTCGATAAAAATTCATACTGTCAACGTCAACACGAATGATTACCTGGTGTAGCGAGCATAGCGGAATTTCACCGCTCATATTTAGAGCAACCCAACTGGGGAAGCACCTCCACCTTACAGAGGCCATAAAACACCACTACTTGCTCCTTAGGTATGTAATGTTGTGTTCCTGGTGGTGAGTAAGGTCGCCAGACCTCCTGAGGATATGCTGTGTTGAGAGTGAGGGGCCTGCTTATGTCTCGCTGTCAACACACCGAATCCTCAAGTTAATACAGAGTGGGCAACGCATTTGTGACTCTTATGTAGTTACAAGCGTCCATAGGTGAAGGTGTCTGATTATCATCAGGCAAGCCGTAAGATGGTTGTCATATCCATGACTAAGTTACATAGTAACGTGTTTACATTTTTGCCGAGCGGTCTTACGCGGCCTTCTCACGAAAACAAACAATGCATTCCAAGAACAAGACAATTTACATACATATGAAGAATTGGAAACGAGATTAAATACATTAAAAATACTTACCAAGGTTGTTTAAAAAAACACAACGGAATATCAAACGAACATATTTTAGATAATTGTAATCCCAATCTATTCTTTCAAGCCCCTAAACAAACGTTTAACCCCTTTATCACCCCTTAAGAGCCAAATTTTCAAAACATAACTAACATTCCAACCAGCCAAGACCAGCTCAAAATAAACTTAGAAGCAATATAAGACGTAGACACAGCATATGGAAGACCGTCCAGCCCGGCTAGTATGATAGCTTATACCGTCACGTTATATGGCCAAAATGTACTGAAACGTCACATAAAACGTGACGATATAAGCTAACATACTAGCCGGGCAGGGCAAAACAACACGGGCGTATCTCTATGGCATGCCGGGGACACGTCACATTTTGTAAATCTAATTCCGGCATTGGTTAGCCGTTCACAAGGGATTCCTTTGAAAATTATTCAATGTGGATATAAATGTTTAAACTAGATTTCTGTGATGCGCATGCTTCAATACAAAAACTTGCGTGTTGAAATAGGGATTGAGTTGGGCTGCAAACACATGAATAAACATTAATTTGTTTACTGGTTAGGGTTGACACGGTATCCAATATTTGCCAGAATACCGCCGACGGTAGTTTACGTTACTGACATCGGACATTGGCCTCTAGGGATTTGCGTGCACTTCAAAGTTATATTTGCTCAGATCTCAGCAAATTCATACACGATTACCTATAGTGAACTAAAACTGCGACTACTAAAACTGTAAAAAACACAGGGTAGCTGTATTGGTTTTACTCGGACCTATCCGGAATAGAACAAGCCTGTCTTGTATCTTATAGAGTAACTAGCTTTTGCCCGCGGCTTTACACACGCAGAACAATTAATTATAGCCTATGTTGTTGTTTTTTAAAAGGACATACCAAGTTAACAATAACTAAACACAACTCACATACACATCCATTCTGGCAATGCGAAAGAAATCATAGTTATTATGTAGAAATTTACAACTATATGTAGAATTCATTTTTATTGTAGCACTTCCTTATACACTTTAGTCGCTACTAAAGTGTATAAGCAGTGTTTGAAAGTCTTACTTTCATCAACACGCGAAATAATAAATGAAATGATTGCGTTTAAACTGTAAAAAAAAAGAACCCAAATTTAACAGGTGCGGGAGGTGAACTTCAAAATATAATAAACGTACGCGGGCGCCGCTGGGCCACGAACGCTCCGACGCTCCTGTGCACGAAAGCAAAAGCAATGCACTTGAATAATAAAATTAAGTGTTCAGATAATAAAGCCAAGGCAGTCTGGAAAATAATAAAGACACAGATGGGAAGAGAAATAATAAAGAGTCCACAATTTCTTATAAAATAAAGGATAATTTAGAACAGTAGCTGATGAATTTAATAATTTCTTTTTCAATAAAATTTATTTTGCAGTCTTGGGAAGAGTCACACGACCCATTGGAGTGTTATGTGACCTTTCCAAGGCTTTGATTATGTAGATCATGGTACCAATAGAGAGAGTGGTAGAAGCAAAACTTTTTTCTTTATTTATATTTGAACTATAAATCTAACTTAAAAATAAATAAAATATTAAGATAAAATTAAATGTAAAATACAAAAATCCTTGTTGTGGCATTGATCCCAGGATGCTAGCGGCATTACCCCTTTGGATCGCAAGAGCGATCCGTTGGCAGAAGTATCCACCTGCCCTGCGATCCCCCGATGCGTTGATCAGCCGAGACGACAAAGCCTTTACAAAGTTTCTACCGCAAGCGCCGCAAATTCATAATCTTTCATTAAAGATAAATATTTGCGGTGCTTGAGGGTTTGGGCCTGATCAGCCGCAGTGCCGGCCTGAGAGCGGGTACCCTGGATGTGGGACTGAGCGAACGTATCGACGCACGTGGCGTCCCAAACCAGAGCCCTGCCAAGCCGCCACGACACCAAAGTGACTCCGTCCGGGCGCTTGCCATCGTCTCTCGCCATACCAGTTGGTTCTAGGATAGACGGTACCGAGGCGGTGGCAAGTGACCGACGTACCAGGTGCATTTTTAGTGCTATAGCGGTAAATGTGGCCGGCGCTCTTGTAGCACGACAGGCCATGCCGTCCCAGCTGATCCACAGCTTGACCATACACGCAGGTGTGGGGAACACATATTCTGGCGTATGCAACGTATACAACCGAGTCTGAGGCAGATCGCTACCCTCAAGCAGTTCGGTTCTAGGAGAGTGCTCACAAATCATATTTTTTTTATTAATATTATTTATTTATGATGTGTACCTTTTATATAGTATATTGTGTTGCGTTCCGTGGGTCACTTACGGTGCTGTCTGAAAACCAGCGCTGCAGGTGTCTGACACTTCAGCATAATGCTGAGACAACAACCGATTCACTGCCACGAAGACACACGTTACGTTGCGTTTAATGTGCGTTTCTTCCCTTTTTTTGTATATGCGTGTCTTTGGTTATGTAAATAAATGTCTTCTTTCTTTCTATATTACCTTAATTTGTAAACTTAAGTTTTATGGAATCAGAAGATACGCATTAGATCTCATGAAGTCATATTTAACACAGAGAAATCAAAAGGTAGCGATAAATAGAGCCATTTCGTCAAAGACAGTGGTAGAGATGGGAGTACCTCAGGGGTCTATTCTAGGTCCGGTAGGTAGGTTCCTTGTTTATGTAAATTTTCTAGACTTTTTGAAAATGCATCCTTATACTACCTATAGCCAAAGCTATTTAAATCCCCTGGCATAGTTGATTAAATTCCTAGTGGCTCTGTAAGCTTCTGTAACTCTGTAGACCGCATAATTTCTTTTTTATTTCAAAATTTCCAAAAACTGACTCGATCTGATCTCGACTGGTTATATATAATGATCGAAACTGCTCACAAAATTTCACGAGAATTGGTTGAGAAAAGCGACCTGTAGAGAAGAACATCCGGACAGACAGACAGAAAGACAGACTTCGCTCGTTCGACCAATTACATTGATTATACTGTTACTACGAAATACAAATAAATAAAACTATGATATGATCGATCTCTGAGAGTTGCGTTAGCTTAACGCACGTCACGCGGGCGAATGTTGAAGCGAGTTGCGCCGGGTTGAGCCCTGCGACTCGCCTTGCCGTGGCTAGCGTCCACACACCGCGCGCCCCTCGCTCTCGTCTGGATACGCACACATAGCCGCGAGACGTGTTTACAGCACACATGCTTCAGTGTCGCTTCTTATTACGTTAGTATATAGGTAATATATCTTCTTTGATTATGCTGCATTTGCATCCAGGCGAAACAGGCAGCTTACCAATATGGCAACGGCGCGGTTAGTTTAGTTCGGTTATTTTAATAGTATAATTTACTTATTGTTTTATCTCGTCGGAATGCAGATCTTCTTTTTATTTTGTAAAAATGATATATCTGAGCTAGTCATTAAGTTAATTCCTTAAGAAAATAGATATTCTAACCCTGCCGTCCCTGTCATACACATACTATTTGAAACACACACATATGTGTAATGTAAGATTTTTACAATAAACTTTGATAAACCAATTGCTATCAGAAATACTGGGAAACTCAAAATAACGTCTTATAGACTACTAAAAATTGTAAATTCAAATCTGTAGTAAAACAAACCTCAGATCATAGAAAGAAGGAGATATGGCACAAGGGGCGTGTCGCGTGTCGCCTCAATAAGGTCAGTAAACCATATTAGCGCGCACCGCTCTTAGCGCTGACTCATTTGAGCGGCTATCGTTGTTCACGCTATGGTTCCGGATTTTTTTCGAAATAACGGTCTGTAGTGTGTTTCTTTGTAAAAATCGGTTAGTATTTTAGTAGTTATTTTAGATTAGTATTTCTATGATTAATGTATTTTTAAAGTTCATTAATTCACTTTGTAAAATTCACCCTAAAAGCTTCGATCTGCCAGCGCAAACACCTTACGCAGCTTCGAGTGCGCGGGATAAGGCAGTGGCAGTATCTGTATGCATGCAATATTGTCGATAATTGATCGACGTTATTACGAATGGTTTTCATTGCATTTTCTCTTTAAATATAGTTATTTGCATAACTGAATATCATATTAAAATTTAAAAAAGTCTACAGATCGACTATGAATGATGTTGCCATGAAATATTTAAAATTAATTGAATAACGGTCACTGAAGTATTATTTAGGATGTTTCTTTGTTACACATTGATTGATGTTTGTTTGTCGGCCTGTTTAGCCTAGTTGGTAGTAACACTGCCTCCGAAGCTAGAGGTCCCGGGTTCGAATCCCGGTAAGGGCATTATTTTCTGTGGTAAACAGAAACATTTGTTCCCTTGACTTGGATGTTTTCTATGTATTTAAGTATATAGCTATTAAATATATTGTCGTCTAATAACCCTAACACAAGCCTTAGTGAGCTTACTATGGGACTATTCCGATTTGTGTAAAAATGTCCCATAATATTTAATAATATTTACACATATGTACATTACACATCATAGGTTTGTATAATACCAAAATAGACGAACCCCCAATACAATAAATACGAACCAGAGGTTAGTTGGACTCCTAATTTTTACTAAAATTAACAATTTGTGTTTCTGTAATAAACAGTATATTGATTCACCCTCAAACGAAGTTTATCGTTTTAAAGGTAATATTCTCATCTTATGATTTTATCGATAAATGCACAAATGGATGCATGTGTCCATCCCTAACGAGTTCACCGACGCTGTTGTTTACGTGTACGAGTGTATTCCTACTGTTGCTTTTGGCGTAGTGAGAGTACCAATTAGAGGGTTAGAATGCTAGTAGACAACTGGACGGAAGTGTGCGTGAACCCAATATTTACAATATTGTGCAAGTAGTGGAAACGCACACATCTTCAAAAGTGGCGACAGCAGTACTGGACTTATTTCGCGGTTAGGGCATATCTCTTTCTTTCTATGACCGACTTCAATAGAAGGAAGGAATTTCTCAGTTCGTCTGCATATTTGTTTTTTTATGCTCCCGGATAACTCCACCACGTTGGCCGATAATTCTTTTTTTGTTTCAAAGCAGGTACCCCCAAAATGGCCCCATATAAATTGGGATCTAGCTGGAATCGAGGTAACTCCTCGAATTTGATAGGCACGCATATGCCGATTTCGGTATTTTCTGTAAGTATCCATTGGCTCACGGCAACCACAAATTTTTGCATAGCGAAGTACAATATTGGAGTCGTTTTTTGGTGTAAATTACTTTAAACGCATATATTATGATATAAGTTTATAGTAGTTATGCAATTATTACATAACGAGAGGCATTAAAACACGAGTGTGGTTTCGCACAGGAGATCACACAACACAAGTGTTTTAATGCCTGATTATGTACAGTTACATACACTATTTTATGTACATCCATATATTAAATCCACTTCATGTGTTTCATAAGAAAGTGGTGTTAAATAAGGATTTACTGTGTTTGTCCCCGAACGTTGTTTAAAAGTTGGGTATGAAATTATGACGTACCGAGCCTTCTGCGAGCGTCGCGAGCGCGAGGAGAGGTCCAGTTCGCTAGCGGCGGAGCACGCGGCGCCAGCCTGCAGCGAGCCCCGCGACCCGCCCAGCCGCCTCGAGCCCAGCCGGCACGTCATCATCTCTGCAACAGACACTTCACGTTATATACGCTCGACAACACCTTTTTAAGCTGTTTTTCAGTTATCGTAAAGTCTTCCCTTCTTAGTAAAAGACATATGAAACGCTGAGGAGGTATTCCCTTTTGCTTGTTATTGATTTTTTAACCGACTTCAAGATTTCAAAAGAGGAGGTTATCAATTCGGTTGTATGTTTTTTTTTTTTAATGTTTTTTACTCCATAACTCCGTCATTTCTTAACCGATTTGAAAAATTCTTTTTTTGATTGTATGTATATATATCCAAGTTGGTCCCGTTTTTGTCAAAAGACAGTTCTGATGATGGGATCCATGAGGAATTGAAGGAACTCCTCAAATCTTTAAGGCAAACATATAGTGATTTTTGTGTTTTTATCAACAAGTCAAGCATTTGCATCCAAAAATGTGACATTGGATGAAGTGGAACTGCTGATGATGATCAGAACAGAACTCTTCAACGACGAAAAGTTCACGTTTGGCGATTTGTCCTCCTAGCTGTGTTTGTTAAGCAAGTTCTATTTTCACGATTAATTTTTGTCATGCTCGAGTTCTGATGATGGGATCCATGAGGAATTGAGGGAACTCCTCAAATCTTAAAGGCAAACATATAGTGATTTTTGTGTTTTTATCAACAAATCGAGCATTATCATACAAAAATGTGACATTTGATGAAGTGGAACTGCTGATGATGATCAGAACAGAACTCTTCAACGACGAAAAGTTCACGTTTGGCGATTTGTCCTTCTAGCTGTGTTTGTTAAGCAAGTTCTATTTTCACGATTGATTTTTGTCATGCTCGAGTTCTGATGACGGGATCCATTAGGAATCGAGGAAACTCCTCAAATGTGAAAGGCACACAAATAGTGATTTTAGTATTTTCATGAACTAATCAAGCATTTTCATTCATAAAAGTGACATTTGATGAAGTGGAACTGCTGATGATGATCAGAACGGAACTCTTCAACGACGCGTAGTTCACGTTTGGCGATTTGTTCTCTTCGTTTTGTTTGTCAAGCAAGCAAGGTTTTTCCATGATTTCATGAGGAATTGAGGGTACTTAGTCTTCTATAACCATTATAAACATATTTATAGCCATTTTTGTATTTTATTGTATGGAATCTAAGAGTGCACCATCTAAGATTAATAATCTTTCACCGGACTCCCCCATTGAAGTCGGTTTTTTTTTCTTAAAAATTATTTAAAGTAAGTTCATTGGGCAACTACGGAATCCTACACTGAGATGAGCATGACCAGACATGCTCTTGGCCATTTTTTATTCTTTTATAAATTTATAACGTTTCATTAAATAGTTCGGGGTACAGTCATCATTAATTTATAAGTCTTCGGGGTGTTCAAACTTATCTGAACATGCCTTGGCTAAATAATTAACGAGTATAATTGGCAGGAATGTACTTATACATAAGTACTTGGAACAAAAACAAAATATTTCGATTGAAAAATTACATAGATGTTAGTTGTTACGATTACTGAGTACATCTCGGTCTGTGAACCATGCCAACTTATTTATTCGATCTTACCCTGTTTCCACAATTCATAAGGACCTTATTTATTTATCAATCAGACCATTAAAACAACTGGTTATACCTGTATCCAATTATCTCTGTATACAATACATACAAATTATCAAATTTTAAATATACTTGTCTAATTTGTTCTTTAATTGGTTGGCATTGAGAGTCCAGACCACATCTTCAGCCATTCTCCACTCTATTTAATCGCGTCTGTAAAAAGCATGGCTGGACACGGGCAGCAGAATCCCTGGAGGGCGGTGGAGATACTGCGATCGCTAACCCACATTCCAAGCGTGGCGATTATGGCATGTCCAGCAGTGGACTTCCATGGAGGCCTATGTCCAGCAGTGGACTTCCATGGAGGCCTATGTCCAGCAGTGGACTTCCATGGAGGCCTATGTCCAGCAGTGGACGTCCTTCGGCTGATATGGTGGTATGGTGGTGGTACAAAGCATTAAAAGTTCAATATACAGCGTTTGATAATCAAGGCAAAGTGATTCTTATGACCCCTTAGAACATTTTAAGAGGAAGACCCATTTTGACTTTTGGCGCAGCGGAGGAGTATAACGTCATCAATTTTTTGTATTGAATGTTCGAAAAATTCTATCAGAAACCTATCGTGTGGGATATCAAGTAAAAGGGCCTCATGCGCTGATTTCAAAAATATATTACACTAATATTTCAGCTACCTGTTTGCCAAAACTCGGAAAATAATGTTTGAGTTATATTTGGGCACATGCAGTAATTATTAATATGATTTATTTCTTATAAAATGTACGTATATATATACTCATATAAAACGCTAATAAAAGTATTAAAAAAAAATTATACCTTTTTTAACCAAGGTCGATGTGAATATTCTCGGATTACAATTGCTTGTCTTATGCACTTGTTGTACAATCTACGAGTACTGTTTAGGCTGGGTTACACCGACTTACGATCACAGACTGATCAACGTTAAATATGGGGCCGGCAGCTGTCATCCCATAAAAACTGGTCAAACTTTCTATACATTCAAATTTTAACGAACGCCGCTTACGATTACAGACGGTTTGGTGCAACCCAGCCTTAATGTCGCTGATTAATAGGAGCCCATTTAGCAGGGAGAAGTTACCATCTGAAGGAAATAATATGTGAGACTGTTTTATTAGGCAGGTATCCGTTGTTTCTCTCAATAGCCCTGCCATTAGTCCATCATCTTCACCCAATAACCCGGCTCATTTGGCGGGTGCTTTCTCTGCGTGCGTCCCATAATATGACATGGGCAGGGGCAGCATCCGCTTGGTGTACCCCTTGCATTATATTAAATTATCATAAGGGCCTCTACCACGGCTGTTTATCTACGTAGAACGAAACGTGTATGATAGCCGCCATATTAAGTCAAAAAGATTTCGACGACTTACCGGGCTCTGATTGGCTGCTGCCTTGACTTGACTGCCATAATTGCAGAGCCATTGCACGTCAAACGTCAAAATAAAGTGACAATTAAAAATAAAATGGCGTGTCCTCGGAAATTCGTCTAGTCGTATCTGATTTTTTTTTTCATTTTTGCAAATATTGTTATTTAAATGTTAGTATTGATAGTTTACTAGGTAGTAAACAAACGAAACAGTTAGTCGCTAATCGAAAATTCATCTGGAAGCGCGTAATAACCATTGTTTGGAAAACAAATGGAAGATAGTAAAGTGCGTCGTATGTGGCATGGCATGCAAGTTCTCATTTTGCAAAATGTACGAGTGTTGCGGTTGTAAAACGTAGAACTCTGTGAAAGGACGAAGATATATCGTTTTCCCGGATATGAAATGAGATACATTAAAAAATAAATCTGCTGATAAGTAAAATGTTTGTTTAATTTCATTTAACTAAGATACGGCTCAACATAGTTCACGGTATTTCAAATGAACACCAGTTTCATTTTACATCGGGCTTTGGTGTTCAATTGGAAATGCCGTGAGCTTCTACAAAAAGTTAAATTTAAATGAGCTATATATATTTATCGTTAGATGTTCACAGTAAGTTCCATTGCCACAGTGTCATTAAATAATTAAAAAAAATAAACGTCAGAAATCTACCAGCGGGTACAGATTAAATATGGTTGCTTACGGTCTATGTTGTTGGTTCGTGAGTTGGCGGTCTGAACCCTTACTAGTCTCTACGTATTAGCTATCTGGCAGTCGTTTGATACTTCGGTACCTCGGTACTTTGGCCCTGCGAACTCCTCCCAAATTCCCGCGACATCATTATCCCGTGAGCAGGAAAGACATACAAATAATAATAATTTATTCTTGATTGTGCTCTAAAAAGATGAAAATACATATTAACAAGACGGTCAGTATACGCCTATACGGCAACAATAGCCACCGCCTTATCGCTATTTAGCGCACACTTACACACACACAGCACACACAGTAGCTGACAATACAGCAGCACACAACACAGCACTTGTGACAGCACTCACAGCACCAGAATCAGCGGTTTGGGCGGAGGTTACCAAATTCGGAATAGGTTTAATTCTGGCTGTTCCAGATTCTTGTTTAGTCAGGCAGTTAACGGTTAGTCCATAATTTTTCTAACCATGCAATGAAATTTCGTCATTACGAGTACGACGTACGTGCGTTATAACAGGCTTCAAAGTATCACGTTTCTGGCGGAACAACTCGAGAGAACTGTAAAGCAATTTCATACAAAATTGAAGGCCTTGGCCAGGAAGATTTTTTTTTTAATTTTTATGTCATGTTTGACTGTCTGTCCGTCTGTTTTATTTGTTTGTGAGTGGTGTATTTTTAATGTTGTTTCTTATGTTTGAGAAAAGCACTACACAAATCTGGGCGAGACACGTTGGGCTGCAAGCAGCGTACGACGTACGAGTATCCCTATCCTACTTGTCCTACTTATCTATATCTACTTGGCCTGTAACCCTTCGTTTCAGTAATGTACTATTAAAAGAATGGTAGAGATACATTCATCAGTACCTATTTTCTCATTTTTGTTTCATGGAATTTAGTTAAACTACATTGGCTGTTCTTCAGAAGGACCTTCTTTCTGGATAAGCGGTGCTGAGCGACCTACTAAGTAGTAGTAAATATTGCATATATTGGGCATAATTTTGTGCATTTGTTTCGATTGTCGAATAGCATTTCAGTAAAAAATGGTTAATTTTACCAAGCATGCTGTTATTAACAGTACATTACGATACAAGTGCGGAGAATAGGAAATTCGCAACGAGTGGTGATAAATTAAAACACGACCGAAGGGAGTGTTTTAAATCGACACGAGTTGCGAATTACCTATTTGCACGTGTATCGTACAACGTTTTACAGTACATATGGCTTTTAAAAGTTTCAACATATGCCCGTAATCTGCTGATTACCGCACTCGTGCGGTAAAATAGCACCATATGTACTGTAAATACTCTTTACACCACACCTTGCCAAAAAGCGCGTTTTTCCGCACGTTGCGCGTCCGGAAAAACCCACTTTTTGGCCAAGTGGTGACGTAAAATTGTGTACAAAACACGGGTCGTAAAACAGAAAGCCCTCTCTCGCATATTTATGACCCTCGCTTGCGGCTCGGGCCTCAAACATCTGCGATATCGGCCTTTCTTTGTTTTACAACCCTTGTATCGTAAATAGCTATTTCAAAAGCATTTATAGAAAAATGTAGTAGATACAGGGTGATTCGGGAGACGTGAGCAAGATCAACACTACAGATTCAGTACATCATAAGCTACTGCTTCGTGCCACTATTAGTGAAATTAACGTTCATTTATCTTTGGTGTTGAAAACAATTTTTTTTAAATTATTTACGAAATTCATGGTCACTCTACAATCAGAATACTTCAGTCAAGTGATACGTGTCAAATTGAATGTCATTAGGTCATTAGAGTCCGATTACTTTTGAAATATCGTATCTCACTCAATGTGACAATTTACTTTCTTCGTAATCAAAGTGCTGTGATAACAGTTAGAGGTTTAGGGCGAGTTGCACCAACTTACGATCACAGATTGGTCAACGTTAAATATGGCGCCGGTAGCTGTCATCCCATAGAAACCTGTCAAACTTTCCATACATTTCGATTTTAACGAACACAGCTTACGATTACAGACGGTTTGGTGCAACCCAGCCTTAATCTGTATAAACCAGTTGTTGTAGGGTGACCATGATTTAAGAGAATTAAACTTTAACTTAACAAAAATTAAAAATACAGGAAAAGGTATGGGTGTTTCACTTAAATACAATGGTGAACGATTCATTGCCATTTACTATGTATGTAGTGTTGGTCCTGCAGGAAAAGGTATGGGTGTTTCACTTAAATACAATGGTGAACGATTCATTGCCATTTACTATGTATGTAGTGTTGGTCCTGCTCACGTCTCCTGAATCACCCTGTATACTTATAAGATATTTTTTGGATAGTAGTTGAAGAGAGCATCCTATTTAAACAAGGGCATATGAGCGGGTATACTCTCATACCCTCAACAAATCAACATTAGATACCTACTTAAAAAAATCAGCCAAGAGCATGTCGGGCCATGCTCAGTGTAGGATTCCGTACTTGCCCAATGAACTTACAGGTAAATTACTTTCGAGACGTTTTTGCATCTGTAGTAGTATTTGTATATTTACAGGGACACACGTACACCACACGTTGACGTATACAGACACACGTCAACGTGTGTGTGAGGCTGGCTACAGACTGTGCTACAGAGGTCACAACTAGAAATGCAAAAACGACTCGAAAGTAAATTACCTGTACTTTTAAAAAATCAATAACAAGCAAAAGGAAATAACTTCGCAGCGTTTCATACATCTTTTACTAAGAAGGGAAAACTTTTTAAATTAACTCAAAAACAGCTCAACTGATCATATTAGTTTTCATTGAAAGTAGCTTTAATTTTTTGGAACTATAGTTCAAAAATTAGAGGGGAGGTACCACTTTTTTTGGTGTGAATATTTCTGAAAATATTCAGTTTATCGAAAAGTGTTTGATGAAGACCTCTATTCATTTTGAAAGACCTATCCAACAACACACCACAACTTTACGTGTACGGGAGGTACTTAAAAAAACATTTTTTTAGATTTTATATCACTACTTTCTCAGTTTTATTGATTTACATATCCATACCAAATTGCAGCTTTCTAGCACTAACAATCACACAGCAAAGCCTAAGACAGACAGACAGACGGACATGGCGAAACTATAATTGTTCCTAGTTGACGGACCCCTAAAAACTGTAAAATGATAGCTTAAAAAAAACTTTAAATTACGTAAACTTTTGTGGCTGACTTTACCTATCCAATTTACTTTTAAAACTCAGAAAATGCGATACAAAACGAAAATGACTATACAAATTAAACTTTAGCTTTTTCTGTACGTAAACTTGAAATAAAAGTGAATTAATATCGATATGAACGCCGCGCGGCTGCCAACACCAACAGCAACACCCGCCGGTAATTGATTAAATTGAACCTGTGAGTCAACTCTTGGCGGTGTATCGCTCCCGCTCCGAAATGCAATTATTAAGTTGTATCTACATAACAAAGCCAGTTATGCAGTTATTTATATTATTATCACACTATATTTTGGCACCTTCACTTATATGTACTATACAGAATGGAAATTATTTATGAGCCCTGGAGGGGAAGTACCTTAAGGGGAGGTCGTCAAGCGAGTTAGCGTTTTCGAGTTTTCTAAAAACAATCTGAAACGTAGAAAAAGGGTACTAAAAATTTGAAAAAAATATATGTTTTACTTAAGGATCTAGTCTAGTCAAAGTTGCACTCAGTTACACGATCTAATGAATTTCGCTCGATAGAAAGAGACCCCAAAGTTACTCCTTTTTGTATAGCATTTACAATCTGACGACTAAACTATTGATGTTTTAAATAAAGTATTTGAACTAAACTAAAGCCATTCAGTATTTCTAGTCATTTGTGCAAAATTTAAATAGATAAAATGGTTGTATTAATTAATATGTTTAAATACCTACAAAATGCGCGAGCGCGGAGGCTCGGCAGGCCCGATCAGTCGCGCGCTGGCGCTTACGGACAACGGACCTGTGTCAGTTTTATCCGCGACCGTTTCGTGCACCAAACAAGCAGTTTTTGACGAATTTATATAATTGTTGCAAATTATTTAAGAAGGGAAATAAAAACCCATATTAAAAAAGTCGTAATTTTTAACAAATAAATTATGGTCATAGTGCCACAGTATTAAAATGACAGTAAAACAACTGAACTGAACCCCTGCAGAAATGGAACCAAAGTTGGTAAAATTATAAATGAAATGTTTATTACCAGAAATTGTAGATATAGTAAGAGATCTACTGCTTTGCACTTGAATATTTTTTTTAAGCTATGAGCTTCACCACATTAATTCCGGCCGTCTTTTTTTAAATACCACGTCAGTGGTAATCAAGCGTACGGCCCGCCTGATGGTAAGCGATCACCGCAGCCTATGGACGCCTGCAACTCCAGAGGAGTCACATGCTCGTTGCCGACCCTTTTAAAATTTATACACTATCTATCTTTCTAGCTAATCTTCTTTTAAAAGATCTACCCATTTCCAGGTAGCTACCGTGGCAAGTTTGGTTTTATTTCATATACCATATTGATTCTTTTATCATCTTTATGTAAAAATTATTTCTGGTATTTATTTTAAAAGAATACGGTAATCTTTCGCATAAATAGTAAAAAGTAAAAACTTCGCAATGTTTTTTATGCTTTGAGAGCTAATAACTTTTGACGAATAAATTAAATCACCAAAAAATATTCTGTCTGTATTTTATTAAATTAAATTAACGTTTTTTCCAAGCAACAATAAAGCATAAAACTAGTGGCTCTGTGAGCTGTAGACCACGCAAAAAAAACATGTTATCAAATTTTACAAAAACCGTCTCGACAAAAAATCATTATAATTATCGAACCTGCTCACGAAATGTCACGAGAATCGGTTGAGAAATGCGACCTTTAGAGGAGAATATTCGAACAGACAGACATATAAAAGAATTTTTGTCGAAAGCTGAAACGAGGATGCTTCGCTCGCTCGGTCAAAAAACTATATTAGTAATAATTTTATGACAGTCGTGGTTCACTACTACTGGGCCTGTGTTTATGAAGATTTGAACATTATCAACTTACGCTTATCATAAATACGCTTCGTCAGGTCTTACACTATACTGAGGAGTATAACCTTTTACCTGTGCCCTCTGTTTGGCGTTTGTGGACTACGAGAAGGCCTTCGATTCGGTTGAAACCTGGGCTGTACTACAATCTCTCCAGCGGTGCCAAGTAGACTACCGCTATTATCGAAGTACTGAAGTGTTTGTACGACAAAGCCACTATGTGAGTCCAGAACAAGAACTCGATACCTATTCCGTTGTAGCCGCGAGTCAGGCAGGGAGATGCTATTTCTCCCAAACTGTTCTCCGCTGTACAGGAGGATGTTTTCAAGACTTTGGACTGGAGAAGCCTAGGCATCAACATAAACTGCCAAGTTAAATGCATTAAGCCGCAGTAAATTACTTTTACTGCAAACAATGTAGTGCCGGACTTGGCACCTTCCAGAGAATCTACGGAACTAGGCACCCATTTAGATCTCAATTCTTTTGTCGGTGAAAACGACAATTGAACTTGGCTCCCATTTTCACATTTATGTTTTTGATTGGATAAATATAACAACATGTATAAACATATCACAAATAGATAAAAATTGCATGACCTATTAAACAAATCGAGTAGAGAGGTATGAGGCATATTTCTTAGGTTCTTAGGTTTCATAGATTAAATAACGAATTTCAGGGTTGTACTATGAATTCTGTTCTTTTTTCATTATTCCATTATCTTACCGTAAGTTCAACTTTCAATTATTTATTTGCTACCCATTTATTAAAAAATTATATCAAATACATACTAAAGTTTAATCATAATTAACGCATTTCTTAAGTCAAAATACAGTTATATTTTTATACTGTGACCAGTATGAAGCTAGCGGGGTCATCCGAGTTCACAGTCGCTTCGTCCGCGCGGGCTTGTTCACGCACCGCCAGGACAGCGCTAAATACCTACTCTCGCAGGACTAGAGGGCCTTAAAACGTTGAGTTGAATTTTCAAAAGCAATAAAACTGCATTGACTTATTTTTGAAAAAATATGCTCTGCCGGATGTCGTCGCCTCATTATAATTGATGAAGGGATTGAATGCCATGCCAGTTATGGCAAATACCATCTCCGAGCATCCAATATGATACAACATACAACCGAAGACGGTTTCTGCCTGGTGCAGACTGTTGGCTTGCAGCACTAATGGCTATGTAGGAAACTAAAATCATAGTTGTCAATGTTGGGTTGTCTGGATAATGATCAGTCTCTGAATTGGCTACTTGTAGTTTTTTATGGTGCCTGTCGAGACAGTTTTAGAGAAGATAAAGAGTCTGTCCCATATGGGAATAGACTTTTTATCTCTCTTCTACAATTAGAGCACAACAATACCCAAAAATTTGGGAGAAACGTAGCTAGCCCTCGAAACGGTTCCCACAAATGAACACGACGCCACACAATGAATTCGTACCAGCCATTGTATGGGAAAATAAATAAATCGATGTTTGGTCGTTGCTCGTGAAATACCACACTGTTGTTATACTTTTTTATTTTCCACAATAATTCCTTTAGTATCTTTTAATTCACTCCTGGGCCATAAAAAACCATAACGCTTCCAATCTTGATGGCTTACTATCCGTATAAAAACATCATAATATTAAGACGCTGAATAGAGCTAAATTGCCATTTTTAAATGGTCTTTCAACAAAAACCATTGGTTTCGGTAAAAAAATAAACGTTAAAATTCATTATGTTTGAAAGGGTGTGGACGATTCCAAAACACTATTTAAGAATATCGTCTTGATCGAAAAAAATCGCACAGTTAAGTCTAAAAATCATCTTAAAATAATTATAATATCTTTTCTTTTCAACTTTAACATGTACGAGTATAATTAAAAACAGTTTCAACTTACTCAAACCTAAAGCATATACGATTAATATTACACATGTGGTGAATTTATTATTAAATTTCTGATTATCTGCTTGTATTGCAGGTATATAGTTTCTCTTTCACTCCGGCGCAACTAGACGCAGACAGACATAGCCAAGGTCGTTGGCGCTTGTCAGCCTCTTAATAACATGTGGAAATTACCTCATTCATTGTAATTAATACGCTCCACGGCCGATTTTGGCCACGGCGACTGCTCTCAACTCCGTTGGTGCGCTCGCAAGTGTGATGAACGTGCGTGCACATTGCAGGCATGCGAGCACGCCATTGACAAAATTGTAAGCTATTGCTGCAGGTGGACGGGCTTTAATCTCATCACGCTTGGCATTGAGTTCGATGCGCCGTTGAGATTCGAAGTCTCAACTTTGGAATTAATTATAGCCCTCCATTTTGTCCGTATGACCGCCTGCCGCTCCCACAGCGAGGGCTCTATGTGGCACTTTTTCATATGTCGCTTCAACACGTCTTTGTATCTGAGGAGTTGACCGCCTTGTTTCCGCTTGCCCTCCTCAAGCTCCGAGAAGATGCGCTTAGCGACTCGTTGGTTCTCCATTTGTGACCGCACCACCGAAGCTAACGGCGCATGAGGTATATACCTCGAATCCAACTTCGGTATTACGCACATTATCAAACCATCGGATATTTAAGATCTTCCACAGGCATCTGAGGTGAAAACGATCCAGCAAGCGAATATGGCGGCGATAAACAGTCAACGTCTCAGCGGAATAGAGAATATTGGGTAGCACAACAGACATATAAACAGAGATCTTCGTAGCCAGGATCAAATCATGTGAACTGGATAACGTAGAGTCGAACTTGCCGAATGCTGCAGCTGCAGCTCGAATCCTGCTGTTAATTGACTGCGTCAAGGTCACACTTGGATGTTAATGTGCCCCCCAGGTAGCGGAACTTATCAACCTACTTCAAATGATCCTCACCGAGTCTGACGACTAGTGGTTCTTGACTTGTGAACGTCCAGTGACATCACCTCAGTTTTCTTGACGTTGATTTTGAGCCCGAATCTGCAACAAGACTCTTGGAAATTGGTCATGAGCTGTTGCAGACTTTCTGGAGATTAAGTAACAGAGCACAAGTCGTCTGCATATATTATGTCTGTCATAATTGTATGCGAGACCTTAGAGCGGGCTCTGAACCTGGCTAAGTTGAAAATGCTACCGGTAATGGATTCGAATACCTTCAGGGGATGTTAGTAAGGTTTCTTGGACTACGACTGCAAAATATAAAGCGAACAAAGTGGGCGCCAACACACAACTTTGCTTTACGCCACACGTAACCGAGACGAAATCTGATTGCTCGTCACACAGCACTCCATTTCACCATGCAAGAGTCTTACCAGCCTCACAATTTTCTCCGTACAACAGACATATAAACAGAGATCTTCGTAGCCAGGATCAAATCATGTGAACTGGATAACGTAGAGTCGAACTTGCCGAATGCTGCAGCTGCAGCTCCAATCCTGCTGTTAATTGACTGCGTCAAGGTCACACTTGGATGTTAATGTGCCCCCCAGGTAGCGGAACTTATCAACCTACTTCAAATGATCCTCACCGAGTCTGACGACTAGTGGTTCTTGACTGTGGACGTCCAGTGACATCACCTCAGTTTTCTCGACGTTGATTTTGAGCCCGAATCTGCGACAAGACTCTTGGAAATTGGTCATGAGCTGTTGCAGACCTTCTGGAGATTAAGTAACAAAGCACAAGTCGTCTACATATATAATGTCTGTCATAATTGTATGCGAGACCTTAGAGCGGGCTCTGAACCTGGCTAAGTTGAAAATGCTACGGGTAACGGATTCGAATACCTTCAGGGGATGTTAGTAAGGTTTCTTGGACTACGACTGCAAAATATAAAGCGAACAAAGTGGGCGCCAACACACAACTTTGCTTTACGCCACACGTAACGGAGAAGAAATCTGATTGCTCGTCACACAGCACTCCATGCAAGAGTCTTACCAGCCTCACAATTTTCTCCGTGCATCCTACTTTGCTTAAGATTGTGGTATATTAACTCTTTGGATTTGTTATCTTCTCCCTTAAGCCTCAAATCTCCGGTATTGGAGTCACAGTCATTGCCTTTGTATGAGGTGTCTTGCCACATGATGCCGTTGCGCATGTTGCCAGCTCAGAGTGCGCTCACTTCTGCGCCTCCAGGGGAAAGTGTGGGGGGAAGTGGGGTGGAACAGAGTTTGTAACCCGTGTTGAATCGCCCTGAGCTACGTAGCACCAGGAACAAGTGTCCCGTGTATAAATGTTAAGTTACTCGTAGTTCTAAGAATTGGATGTTTATTTTGTTGTTTTAGTGTACTATTTGGATATGTTGTCAGTGTAAGTTAGTTATTGAATATAAAATGTGTCTGATATCAACTCGATAGATTAATTTACTTTAAAGATCACCCAAAGGGGTTCACGGGGCACACTGTCAAATGCCTTCTCAAGGTCAACAAAACAGAGATACAAATGTCGACCCTGACGCACTGAGAATATAGCTTCACATGTACCTCGATCAGGCCGGAAGCTAAACTGGGTTTGCGGTCGCAGTTTTTCGGATAAAACCCTGAGGCGGTGTAGCAGAACCCCAGCAAAGACTTTTCCGGGAACAGATAGTAACGAAATACCATGGTAGGAATTGCAATCATAACGGTCACCTTTGTTCTTATATAATGCTCTTATGCGTGAAACTTTGAAATCGATGCGAGATCTGTTCGCTCTTCCATATAACAACAAAGAGCTTCCACATAGCTATATGCAACCCCTCACCGCCGCATTTAATCAGCTCTCCTGGTATAAAGTCGATGCCGGTGGCATGCTTATTTTGTTATTGGTTCATAGCCTGCACAACCTCGCCACGTAACAGTGACTCATCCAGCTCAACGGCAACGGGATGTTGCGGTATCGACCTAATAAAATTAAAAAATCGGTTATTTCAGACAACAGCAGTCCATATTATGAAGTCATTATTGAGTGTACTCTATTCCAGTGAGTGAGGAGCTGACTGTCTAGCCTATCCGCTATAACGGCCAGGAGGCTGTTGCGGATAGACACAGGTACAAAGCCCGGCTGGTGGCAAGAGGCTTCAGTCAAAGGTGGGGCATAGATTACAACGAGACGTTTTCGCCGGTCGTACGCCACAGTTCATTGAGGTTGCTAATGGCAATAGCAAGCAAGATTGGACCGAACATAGATTAGATGGACGTTAAGACTGCATTCTTAAACGGAGACCTAAGCGAAACTGTTTACATAAAGCAACCTGAAGGTTTTGAAGACAAGGAGAAGAGAGTCCATGTATGTCGGCTCAATCGTTCGCTCTATGGGTTAAAGCAAGCACCTCGAGTGTGAAACAACAAGCTTGACGGAGAATTGAAGAAACTTCAATTTCAACAATCCAAAAATGAACCATGCATTTATACAAGATCAAAAGAAAACAAGATCATCATAATAGCAGTTTATGTGGATGATTTATTGATTTTTTGGAACAATGAAGATGAGCTTCGTAAGGTCAAGAGTGACCTCATGTCCAAATTCGAAATGAAGGATCTTGGAAAAGCTGAATTTATTTTGGGAATGCAGATAACTCAGACAAAGGATGTGATCAAAGTTGATCAGGAGAGGTACATCGAGAAAATCCTCAAGACCTTTGGAATGGAAGACTGCAAGACAGCAGCAACTCCGGCAATTGCTGGCTGTCACTTAAAGAAGTCATAACAGAAGCCTGATGACAGGATCCCATATCAGAATCTTATCGGATCTTTGATGTATTTAGCAGTATGTACAAGGCCAGACATAACACATACAGTCAGTACTCTGAGTCAGTTTAACACATGCTATACAGAAGAACACTGGGTAGCAGCCAAGCGTGTGCGTACCTAAAAGGGACAAAGTCTCTCGGAATAGTGTATTCCAAAAGAAGTAATACAAACAGATTCATCCAAGGATATTCAGATGCAAGTCACGGAGGTGATGAAGACAGAAAGTCTTGGACTGGCTATGCCTTTATAGCTCAAGGAGCAGCTGTCAGCTGGCAAAGCATCAAGCAGAGGACAATGTGCACTATCGACGGCTGAGGCGGAATACGTAGCCATGTCAGAAGCTGCTAGAGAGGCAGTATTCCTCAAGAGGCTTATTGCGGAGATCATCAAGAAAGAAGAGGAACTGATTCCAATACTCAGTGATAGCCAATCTGCAATAGCCATAGCAGAAAATCTGGTGCATCATCAGAGAACTAAGCACATAGACGTACGCTACCACTTTGTGAGAGATGCCATCATGAATAAACAGATAGCAGTTACATATGTCGAGACAGATCGTATGGTTGCTGATGTACTCACGAAATCTCTACCAAAAGGGAAGTTTGTATGGTGCACAAGTAAGTTGATGAGCATGTAAGATTATTGAATGTCTTAATGCCTGTGTAGTCAAAATTAAGGAGGAGTGTTTGAAATGAGGTTGGATCAGAGACCATCCTTGTCTATGACAATTCAATATTAATTTTGAATTTAGGTTCTTTATAAAAAGAATAAGGAACCTTGTCACTTCTTGGTGTGTCAACATATGTGTCAGTATATAAACTATGAAAACTATCGTGTATTTTTCTTGTTATTTAAATTGTTTATTATATGTTCATATAATAAATAATTGCTAATGATTTACACCGTATGTAGATGGCGACTCACCAGCTCATTGAGTGGCTCCCGCGAAATATTCACACGCATAGTGCACTGAGCGACTGTAAGGTTGTTGAGAGGTAAGTCTTCGGTAGTCACATTTTTAGCAGGCCGCCGTCATTAAGACATTTTACACTTCCAGCTAAGGGCATAGGTTTCTCTATTGCGACTCCGCTCTGGCAGAGGCGGGGGGCCAGACAAAAGAGGTACGAGGTGTCACCACTCACTGTCAGCTTGCCACAAGCTACCCCCGCGATTAATATTTATCATGAGGTATATAACTAATATGTCCTAAAACTACTACCAAGACCACCGGGGGATGGGCAACAGCATTCCTGCAGTGCGGTGGAGATCTATACTGCGATCGCCAACCCGCATGCCAAGTGTGGCGATTATGGCATTTACCCCCCCCACGAAATTGGGGGACGCCTATGTCCAGCAGTGGACGTCCTACCGCTGATATGGTGGTGGTGTGGTGGATATAACTATTATTTAATGGCATATATTAGAAAATGCATAATATTATCTTAAAAACCTTTAATACAATTTATAAAGCAAAATTAAATTACAAGAAAGCTGAAAATAAATAAACGAACTGATGAACTTTTAATTTACATTTTCAAGCCTGTGTTTGTACATCTGCCGCGGCCGCATCTGACAAATTACTCAGCTTCGAAACACAAACTTCAGTTACGACAGGAAAATATTTATTCAAAATGTTAAGTCAATATTGGTAAACAGTTTAACTGGGAACAAAATGATAATAGAATAAAATAACGTAGGTACTCAAGTGGATCATTTTAGGACTCTGTACCAACCTCAACCGGCTTGCTAATATATAGACTTTAAATACTGTGTACTTGTACATGATTTAATATCGTTTAAAGATTGTAAAATCCGTTCCGATCCGATGCGATGCGAGCCATTTGGTGGAAACTATCCTGAGGGACACAGGCATAATCACCTTACCGACACGCCCCATTTCTAAGCAAGCCCAGTATCTGTTTCGATGTAACTTGTATTTCATCTGTGACTCTACTTGGCGCCTGACCCGACAAGCACTTGATCGCCTTTTTTAATCATCAAAAAACCATAATAAACTAACTTGGTAGGTACAGTCAGCATCAAAAGTAGCGACGCTTATGAAGGGGTCAAAAGCTCTTATTACCTTACAATAAAGACTTTTGAACTTTTCAAATGCCTAGCTACTTTTGATGCTGACTGTCCGTGACCATTGACGCGCAAGTAAGACTCGCACTTGACCGGTTTTTAGTTTGTAGATACCCTTAGTATGCAGAGAGGCTTCGGTTCCCCTGCACGAGCCACCGCCTGTCTCCCTCTGCCTGTTCAAAATTAACTAGCGATTTTCATGGAATACGCGTCCGATTGCCGTCTGTAATATACGTAGCCGAAAAATTATATTCTGACTAACTGATTCTCATAGCCCCCATACTCGTGCAAGAAATATGTTCGGGAATGTATATGTTTCGAATGCTCAGTGACGTATTGAGACTTGAGACTAGAAACGAATTGCTTGCACGCTCCGCGCTCGCAACGGTGGCAGGTTAGATTCAATTTGACTTGAAACAATGTTACAAAGATAAAAACACAAATAAAGTTCTAAACGCGTTCACATTGGCAGAACAGACCGGGTACCTAAACCTAACTCGTTAAAGGGGACCAACCTGTATCTTTGTGTATGTAGAGTCGCGAAATGAAAAATATCGTCTCTTTTCGACCTTATTAGCATTAAAATAGAATTGAAAGGTGACGAACCTTTTCATTCCACGACTGTACCTCTGATTCTACTTTGGCCCCGATGTTCAAGTTTGAGCAGGAAAAGTATGTGATCTGTTTTTCGTTGGTACTGAAACCGATAATTAATTTACTCAATTATGATTCTTAAGGGCCAAATGAGGATAAGTACTTAGAAGAAAGAACAGTCGAGCGATTCTATTATTGCCCATACTTATTTCACACAATTTTCAGCGTATCAGACTTACATGTAATCTAACTCTATGTCTATTATGAAATTTTAAAAAACGTGCATAAATTATACCTATATTAATATACAGGGCATCCCACGGCTATGCCACATGGCCCTCCATGTACCTTGAATATTGTAGTTGGAACATTTTACTGAAAGAAGACATTATTTTAATTTAAACAACAATTTAAACTGCATTCATAGATTTTTAAACAATTACATGGTTAAACCGGGAATCGAACCCACTAAACGAGAAAAAAAATTACCCTGTAGCTTTATTTATTTATTTAATCTTTATTGCACTAAAGAAACCTTATCGTACAAAAGGCGGACTTAATGCCATATGGCATTCTCTACCAGTCAACCTTAAGGCAAAGCAGAAAAATTGTAGGCGGTGCATCTAACAGCTAAAAGGAAAATCAAGATAAATTACGTTGCTTTATAACAAATCTACATAATTACAAAAATACATATTTGTAGATACACGTATATTACACATATTCAAATATATACATAAATATTATAAATATATTATACATATTCAAATATATACATAAATATTATACATAAATAAACAAATAAACTATCATATATATAGACGAAATTTACAAATCAGATCAATCAGGACTCCACGAAACTGCCAGTAAAGAAATTATCATGCCGATCGAAAGGCTTCATCATAAGGATTATTTTTTGCTAAATGACATAGTGTCGGAAATGAAAGGAAGACCATAAATTTTAACATTTTTAATTCAAAATTAATCAATTTTATTTATCAAATGCTCAAAATGAGTCCCATTATGTTGAATACAAAGTCGCACTCTTTTGATTATTTCGCTCCCTGTCGATCATGTTGTGGTGGATATTTCGAAAAAACACGTCTAAGTTCTGCTTGTAGCTTGTGGGTGGACACTTTCATACTAGTTCTTGTAATCTATTTTTTTTTTTACATAACTCCATAAAAAAATATTTGTTCATTTATCCCAATCCAGGAAAGTAAATTATAATAGGGATATGATGCGTACTTTTCAAGTGGGTACTGATTCTTAGTACTTTAAAATGATAATGTCAGTTGTATGTCCTTACGGCAATGTCAGCTTTTCATTTTACTGAACAAAATTTTACTTTTTTCTCCATGTGGCATAGCCGTGGGACGCCCTGTATTGTATTCATTAGAAGCCTCGTCGGTAATGGCAATTCGTGTACCCGTATCTATTGACGGAGTGGATTCCACGGACTGTAATAATGTACCATTTTATTCTTTACGGTGCGCCGCCGTCTAGATGCCACTGGTACAGCACTACGCATGGGCACACAATTAAAAAATAAAATAGGCCAGTATGTCGGGCCATGCTCAGTGTAGGGCTCCGTAGTTGCCGAATTAAGTAACTATAAAAAAATCAATAACGATAACTCAAAAACAGCTAAACTGATCATGTCCGCTATGTTAGAAGGCAAGCCACTTAGAAGGCAAGGTCAAGCTGGCATCCAAAAAGCTAGGTGTGCTAAATAGAGCGAAGCGGTACTTTACCCCGGGACAAAGACATATTATATAAGTCGCAAGTTCGTCCCCACATGGAGTATTGCTGTCACCTCTGGGCGGGAGCACCTGGATACCAGCTTAGGCCTTTTGACTCGCTTCATAGACGTGCTGTGCGAATCGTGGACGATCCCAAACTCACGAGCGATATTGAACCGTTAAGTTTAAGGAGAAACTTTGCCTCCTTGTGCGTGTTCTATCGCTTGTATCGCTAATGCGAGGGTTGTGCTCCGAAGAACTGTTCGATATGATGCCCACGGCCGCTTTCTATCATCGCACTGCTCGCCATCGGCAGGGCATTCATCCTCACACCTTAGAACCTAAATGGTCGCGTACGGTACGGTTTCAGAGGAACTTCCTCCCTCGGACGCTCCGGTTGTGAAATGACCTCCCTACCGAGGTTTTCCCGAGGAACTACAGTATCGGATTCTTTAAGAAAAGAGTGTATAAATTTTTAAAGGTTCGGCAACGCGCATGTGACACCCCTGGAAATGCAGGCGTCCATAGGCTGCGGTGACAGCTTACCATCAGGCGGGCCGTACGCTTGTTTGCCACCGACGTGGTATAAAAAAAATGTTTTCGTTGAAAGTTTTTATTTAACTTTACTTTTATGATCTTTTTCATATTTTTTGATAAAGTTAGGGGGGGGGGGACTTCCAAGTGAGTATTTCCGAAAATATTGACTTTATCAAAAAATGTTTGATAAAGAACTTTATTCATTTTGAAAGACCTATCCAACAATATCCCACACCATAGGGTTTAAGCAAAAACAAATTCATCAGCACTTTACGTACCCTTAAAAAATATTATTATTGTTTTTCATCTTTGTCATTTTTATTGATTTACGAGTATATATCCATAACAAATTGCAGCTTTGACAGACCTCGAAAACCTCTGACAGACAGACGGACATGGCAAAACTATAAGGAGGAACCCTTATAGTTTCGCCTACGGAACCCTAACAATAAACAATCTGCTACCGTCGTCCCACGTTTGGCATAGGCTGCCACCTCTCGTCTCGTATTTCGTCGTGCAACGCGTCTTACCAAATATTTGCGATAAAATACAACACTAACAAACAGGAAACTGACCCAACAACGGATGTTGTCCGGTGCCTACGGTACAATGGAGCACGTGGAGTGAGGGCCGGTAGAGCGACGCGTGGATGCCAACGTACCGTAATTCGCACACTCCTGCCGCACTGCGACGCTGCACATCATTAAAATTTACTACCTACCCGAACACATGTAAACTCCTACATTTTGTTCCAAGCATGGACTTTGAGTTAGGCCCATATCATTTTACCTCAATTTTATGTTGGCGATTACTTGACTAATTTAATTGACACCATTTCAATTTTTAAGTAGTATGAAATCTTAATTCATTTTGTTAATTTGGTAACAAGAATCCCCAAAATATATTTTATAAATAAATAAATCAATAAATATTGGGGGACAATCTTACACAAATCGACCTAGTCCCAAACTAAGCAAGGCCTGTACTATGGGTACTAGGCGACGATATACATACTTATATAGATAAATACATACTTAAATACATAGAGAACATCCAAGACCCAAGAACAAAATCCGTGCTAAATGCACAAATAATGCCCTGGCCGGGATTTGAACCCGGGACCTCTAGCTTCGGAGGCAGTGTCACTACCAACTAGGCTAAACAGGTCGTCGTTATATATTTTTATAGCTTTTAGTTTTCTAAATATTCATGAAAATGTGAAAAAAGCACATATCGTAGTAATGACGTCACTACTATGAAATTGTGACAGTCACAGCGCACAAAAAGAACATCAGTTCACTTTCTTTAGTAAATTTGTCTTAGTAACAGTGCTTCTGTTTGATTTATTACGCAGTGACGCCTTACTTGTCACTTACTCTCTTTTAGAATGAGGAACTTTTGGAATTGAGTTATTTATAATGAAATTGGGATATTTTCGAGAATTTAAAAATGTAGTTTTACTTAACTTCTCTCTTTTTGATTTCATCGGAAAAAAGCCGGCTTTAAAAAATGAAATGTTATCAATTCAGTCCTTCAATGAGTTTTGAACAACATCTTTTTTACCGTAACGTATGTACCTAACGACTTAATACTAGTCACTTCATTAGAACTCTCTCACACGATAAAATCATATTTGCAGATTGATCACTTCACAAGGTTGATCGAGGAAGATTCGTATTTAAATTATTGAAGCACTTGACGAAATAGTTCAACGTAAGAACAGAAATTTATTTTTCTTTAATATTCTCGGGAATGTTCACCTTGCTGTCGCAACAATAGTCCGTGAAGTTTCTTTTTGGCCTAGCGCAAATTTTATAGTAAATAGTATTTTATGCAATCGTTATACTCGTAATGAATGCTTAACCACCAATTGTATACAATATTTTTTCTACCCAAAATATTTAAATCCACCATCCACCACCATATCAGCCCTAGGACGTCCACTGCTGGACATAGGCCTCCCCCAATTTCATGGGGGGTAAATGCCATAATCGCCACGATTGGCATGCGGGTTGGCGATCGCAGTATCTCCACCGCACTCTAGGAATGCTGCTGCCCATTCCCCGGTGGTCTTGGTCGTAATTTTAGGACATACCCGGGTCCGGGTCAAATAATTAAATAAACCGATATAATTAAACGAACTAGTCCTGCAGAAACCTGTTCGTTGATATGATACGACGCGCTATTGGTCAATTTCATTAAAGTTGACTAACGACGCTACATGATTGGTCAATTTTCATTTTAATTCACTAAAATGTTGTCTTAGGAGTTCCAATTTAAAGAAAAAGTTTGTTTTTGTAGTTTGGTCTACGAAGCCTTAATTCAAACATTAAAGTCCATGAGTAGAAAGGCCGGGAAACGGTATGAAATCCAATTACTATATTATATTTACCGTTTAAAAACATGGTTTGACTAAGAAGCGTCACTACAAACAGCTAAATGCTCGTACGTTTTAAGTTTTCCTCATTTCCTTTATTTTTTAAATGGCCATAGAATAACGCTTTACTTTAATTAATAAAATATTTCAAAAAAACATAATACGAAATCCAATTTAATGTACATAAGTAAAATGCGTAAATATTTAAATCTCGTTCATTAAAATTTATTATTTTATAAAAAAAAACTTTAGAATTATTACTGTGATTGCAAGTGGCATTATGACTACTGTAAGTGTCCCTTTAAAAAGTATCTAGGGCGGGGAAGGCGGTCTAGGGTTTGATGTTTATATTTTATTTTAATTCAAAATCAAATATTTATTCTGCAAATAGGCCACAAGGGCACTTTTACAAGTCAAAGCGTGAGTTTATACAATTTAAAAAAAAAACTGACAATCTTACTTAATAATAATGATTTAAAAAATATACTGATTAACAACTACTTATAAATAAAAATAAATTTACAAATATTAAGGACGTATTGAATACGATCTGTCCGAATGAACAAAAAGTACATAAAATTAATTTAATATCTCAGAGATGTATATGGTCTCTGAGCGTCCAAATACGATTAATAACAATTATTTAAAAGTCCTTAGAGATGTAAATGATCTCTAAGCGCTAAAATTAAAATAAGTAAACTTAATGTTGTTAGGGATGTATAAGGTCTCTAAGCGTCAATAACAATCAAACTAATCCAGAACAGGATTATGTCTCTCGTCAATCTATACATACAATAAAATAACACTAGTATTAAGGTATTTACTTTGCCCTTGCAAGCATGAACAGACCGGACTCCACAAACAGCACCCGATCACGAGTATGACGCGTATCTCAGCCATCGACTCCCTCGACCATCTGTTAGGGAAGGTGGCGACCCGATCAACGACGCCGCCGTAAGCAAAGCCCTTTAAGCGAGCATGACATATTCAGGCTGCCGGACATTAATAATATCAAAGATTAAAATGACTCTTCGGCGAGAAACAGCATCATGTTTCATAAAATGCAACGACAGAGCTATTTGTACAAGGAAATATGCTAAGTGAAGCATATGTATATTAAAACTAACAGGATTTAACTATCACTGGCTTAAAAGCATTTTTGTCATTTAAGAAATCGTTGACAGTATAATTAATAGGCCTGGCTTAACAAATAACGTTTAATATGAGACTTAAATTTACTGAATGGAAAATTAACTATATCGATGGGTATTTTATTATAAAATCGTATACAGTTCCCCACAAACGACGTGTTAACCTTCCGGAGACGACTGGCCTTCACTGCAATCTTGTGTTTACTTCTAGTGTTGTAGTCGTGGATATCACTGTTAAGTTTGAATTCCTGAATATTTTTTCGAACATACATAATATTTTCAAGAATGTATTGACATGCCACAGTAAGAATATTTGCCTCCTTAAATTTTTCTCTGAGAGATTCTCTTGCCTTAAGTTTGTAGATGGAGCGTACAGCTCGTTTCTGTAGCACGAAGACGGTCTGGATGTCAGCCGCTTTTCCCCACAACAGGATTCCATAGGACATAACACTATGAAAGTAACTGTAATATACCAGCCTGGCTGTCTCAACGTCAGTTAACTGTCTAATACGTCTTACTGCATAGGCCTCAGAACTAAGTTTACCGGCCAGAGTGGCAATATGCGCATGCCATTGCAGTTTTGAATCTAAGGTGACACCTAAAAACACTGTTCTATCTACAAATTCCATTTCATCAGACTTTAATTTGATCTTAGAATTGTTTGCCTGCTTGACATTAGGCATAGTGAATTTGATACACTTTGTTTTCTTGGAATTTAAAAGCAAATTATTTGCTGTAAACCAGTTCACAACAGTACCTAGTGCCTCATTAATACCGTCAAAGTTTTTGTCTTTGCGGCCTACCTTGAAGATAAGCGACGTATCATCTGCGAATAGCACTATATCATGTTTATCTTTTACAAGGTTTGGTAAATCATTAATATAAACTAGAAACAGAAATGGGCCCAGAATTGATCCTTGAGGAACTCCAAGAGCAACCGTTGTCCCTGCAGATTGAGTCCCGTTGATGACTACCCGTTGAGTTCTCTCCGACAGATACGATGTAACAAGGTCAAGGGAACCGTTTCTTATCCCATAATGGCTTAACTTTCTAATTAAATTAGTATTCAAAATCCTAGCGTTGTTGAAGAAAACCATTATTAATGCCTCGGCGGGAATGGCAAGCGCATCTTCTAACGGAGTCCGCTTCAAGTCGTCCGTAAAATCAATTTGTCCGCGAATAGCGTTTTCTCGGTTACTGCAATAATGTTCATTCATTCAATAAAGTAAGTTTTTACGTTTACGGTAAAACAGAGAAAAACCGAGTAATAAATTATATTCCGTCCACATTTACTTTCCAAGGAAAATGCAAATTCACAGAGAACTTACTTTTTTCAGGCGCTAGTTAGCTGAAAACATTTCTAAGTGGGAAAGGAAGATTTATGTCAGTGGCCACTTCTCACTTATTACTTAAACGTGATGCAGAGGCGAGTTACACCGACACAATAAGAGAACAACCCCCCCCTCACTTCTCCATACCAGTCAACCGTAAGGCTACACAGAAAGGCTTGTGGTGACAACATTTGATTGAATATAGTAACTTAACCTATGTAATTACGAATATGATACAATTTCACAATATACAATTACATATATACAAATACAATACGATACCGATATATATCATACATCAATATTCATTTACGTACCCTGCGGAAAATTACCATGATGTTAAATAGTTGCGGGAGAGAATTCCAAAGCCAGATAGCATGGACAGTGTAGGAATTACTTTTAAAACCGGTGCGATGAGGGAGGATAATGTAATGAGCTCCAGGCATCGAGACCAGCGGAGAATACCACCGTATCGAGCAGTTATAAATTGAAATTCAGATCTAAGATAGTCAGGTGCGGCAGGACAGGAACGAATAATACAGAGAACAACGCACATAGCACTCGTAATGATCTACGTTTACGAATGGGAAGCCAGTTTAGTTGTCGGCGAAAAGCTGATATGTGGTCATATTTACGAAGCCCGAAAATAAATCTGATGGAATCATTAAGTAGTCGATTCAGCCTGTCCAGTGAAACCGGTAAACCGGTAAAGCGCTCTGAGCGTGTTTGTAACTCTACAGCAAACGTCAGACACTTGTGGTTCCTACGTAAGCCCACTATTCTTCAATTGTAGGCTGGACAGCTCCATGTTCCTCACTTGAGACGCCAGCGGAATAATAACATCCTGGAAGTTAATGGGTTCCGACTTGATGAGTCACTCAAGGCAAGTAAGCGAGGGCTATGGCCTGATACTTACTTGAGTTCCAAGCAAATACGACTCAGGTCCTCGTTTATATCCCCTATGGCACAATCGAGATTAGATATTGATGCTCGCATGGGTATACAGCTGCAGATCTTCAGCGTAGTGATGGTGAGAGCATGCAATTGCATGGTTAGGCACAAATAAATTTATAAACATTGGGAAAAGGAGTGGTGGTACAGATTGACGTCAATTTTAAAGGTATGGGTAAAACCAATCGGCCGTTGATGATAAGATTCTCAAGTAAATAATTAAGCTCAATGAACTGTCTGTACAAACACTGTTCATATACAAACTACCTTCCCAGTACACTCGACCTTTTTCAAGGTCCTCCTGGATTTATCAATTCCATTGCGACACGTTTTATTATGCACTTGTTTATTACCATTCTTCGTCATCATCGGCCTTGTTCATTTATTAAAGCACTTATGGACAAGTATTATATTACTTACTAGCGACTTCGCACGGGTAGTGCATATTTTTTTTATACTCTCACGGGTATATTTCCGGGAAGATTTCCTTTTGCTTAATATTGATTTTTTTAATTGAGTTCATTGGCAACTATGGAACGGAGTATTAAAAATATCTATTTTATAAACGTCATAATATATCAATGAAACGCGTTAAGAAAGTAAATGAAATAGATAAATACCAAAATCAGCGAGGCACATTAAGTACAAATATGAATTGAAAGGCTCTTTACCTACACCTCCCATAAAAGACTCCATAACATTACTTATGTACCTAACCGTTATTGTGTTCCAATGTTCCAAATTGACGTAGAATGTAATTTCTCAAGTTAAATTTACACAAACGAAATTTTACAAAGACAATAATGTCTCCGACGAAATGTAGTCCTTTTTTCCTGGAATGTTACTTTTAACCTAATTTCATAACTGGAGCCAAAAAGGTATATAACTTATACATATATCTCGTATCCAATGTTTTTCGAAAGAACTAAGTAATAAAAAGACCAGCCAAGTGCCAGTCGGACTCGCGCACAGAGGGTTCTGTAAAAATAAATAAATGATGTAACTAAAAATTTACGGTTTTCGCAATTTTTCCTTTATCTGTGCTATAAAACGTTGCTTTGTACCAAATTTTAAAGATTCAGTTCACTGGAAGTACAGTCAGCATCAAAAGTAGCTTAGCATATGAAATTATCAAATGATCGTGAGGCCTTAAATGGCCAGAATTGTCTGACATAACCGTTGAGTCAAAAATATAATACGAGCGCTAACTTCAACCAGTGAACGAAAAATTTCATTCGCTGAATTCAACATAAACTTAATTTTAAATTTCAAAAATAGATCACTTCATAGTTGTCATAATTATTTGACCATGTGTCATTTCATAAAATTATCTGAAAATACTGTTTCATAAGTACTTGAAAGTTTTAAAAACTCTTTGATATGCATACAAATAAATCATTGTTCTAAAATTTAAAAAAACTTTGTTCAATTTGATTTTCTTGAAACTATCTAATCAAATTGGTTACTGACCGAGCGAGCGAGGCGTCTTCGTTTCAGCTTTCGACAAAAATAAAATCGTATGTCTTTCTGTCTGTCTGTCCGGATGCTCTCCTCTACAGGTCGCATTTTTCAACCGATTCTCGTGAAATTTTGTGAACAGGTTCGATAATTATAAAGGTTTTTTTTGCCGAGTCAGTTTTTATATATCGTGCATGATAATTTGAACGTTTGATTTGTGATTTAATTTAAGTTAATAACGCTGACTGCTGTATAATTTATTCTTTTTATCTTTTTAGGGTTCCGTAGCTAAATGGCAAATAACGGAACCCTTATGGATTTGTCATGTCTGTCGACCTGTCCGTCCGTATGTCACAGCCGATTTACTCGGAGAATATGAACACTACAATTATGAAATTTGGTGTATGTTATGAACCACTATGTTATAAACCATACATATAACAAGGGGGTCAAATATTCTATTTCAATTTTATAGGCGTGTGGGGTATTTATGGATAGGCCTCCAAAAATGTCATCTAAGACAAGAAAATTTTCTAAGGTAAGAAAATTTTTCATTTAAGTCAACCGTTGGTGACTAATTTCCAAACTATGAAGTTTAAAATTCTGAAAAAAATCACGATGATGTTACATTAATAAATCCTTTCAACTATTTTTGGTTTGAACAAGATAGGTTTAACGGTTTTTGAGTTATTGCTGAAAAACTGTCTTGCCAAAACAAAAGGGCGTAAGTGTCATTAGTTTCCTATGAAGATACGACCTTTTGTAATTAAATGTATAGTGGTTTTAAATGTAGATTAGGAGGTGTCGGTACGGAACCCTTATTGTGCGTGGTCCGACACGCACTTAGTCGGTTTTTTATAAGTCTAAACACAAGATACGGTCCCGTTTAAAAATGTGTATGTGTTTATGTATTTTATCTCTCACACTTAAATTCCGAAATACCTATATATATATTTATAGACATGTCTGTACAGGAGGGCCACCACGAATTCCGAACTTCGTAGAAACTGCAGTCAAACGGTATCGTTATTTTTGTTCAGTCGAGTTCATAAATATATGTACGATCTATAAGCCAAAAATATCCGTGCGCCAATTCGATGAGAAGTATGTGTACACTTATCAAGTCAAATTTGTTCTACAGACTATCACAGCTTATAACAGAGCAGTCAGAATAGATGAACAAGAAAAGAAATATTTTTGTTTACCTGTAAGCTGTGAAAAATTGTAGACTGTGCGTGTGACTTTGTATATTTTTTTGGATATTTCAATACACAACAAATGAACAAATGAAGACTCCATAACGTCGGAGTCGAAATGAAAGGAATAAATGTATCGCATGACATTACTGATCTATTCTCGATGAATGTCAAATTTCAAAAGTATAATGTAAAGCGTCAAATGCGTTCATTCTATTGTGAATTTGTGCACGATCCGTTAATTTTGAAATTTCATTGTTTTCGATTCTTTTGGGAAATGGCAGGTATTTTACTTTTGCATCATTGCCATGATCATTTATTATGAACACTAAAAATCTCAGATAATTCTGAATTGTTAAATGATGTGTAGATACATATCATAATGATGTGTAGTGTTTAAAGATTTAGACACTACACATGACTATTACTTTTGATAGCTTGTTTTTGTTCAGTTACTTTTGACGCTGACTGTACCTAGTAGGTTTTGATTCCCTTGCGAGTGTGTAAAATTTGCGAAAATGTTATTATTATTACTTTTTATTTTATTTTAGACAGGCAGCAGTCGCTGATATGTCAAATCAGAGTTCACTTAGCACACGTTCACACTGTTTAGATCATAGATTGTCAAGTTTGTTTTTAAACTGGTTAACACTTCTGGCGTTCACTGCTTCTGAGGGTAATTTATTCCATGCCTTTATACTATTCGATTAGAGATTATTTTTGCCGATATTCGTATTAGATTTGCTTTCTGACAATTTAAAGTTGTGTCCCCTCGCGCGTGCGTTTGTATTTCGAGTAAACAAGTCGCTCAGCTCTGGACAGTCGTAATGGTCATTTAAGTTTTTATAAGTCTCAATCAATTGTCCACGTTCACGCCTCTTTTCGAGTGTTGTCAAGCCTAATTTGTAATACGTTATATAAATCTTTAGCATCATTTCAGGTGTGAGAATACGAAATGCTTTTCTAATGATGGAAATACTGGAGTTTGTCTTTATAACCATTTGTGATATATGAGATTCCCTTTTCAGGTCACTTGACATAAGGACTCCTAGATCTTGTTGGGTTGAGACTTCTGTTAACTTTGCGACATAAACGGCTGTAACTTTTGATTGCGTTGGCTAAGAAGTTTCATTTTTTCACAGCTCCAAGGGACAGTAGACCTGAGTATTTCATATAAATTCCAGCTTGATACCTCCACGCGTTCCGGAGAAAAAGGGTCTTGACAGACCGATAGGTGGACGGACGGACGGACAACAAAGAAATCCTACTCGTATAAGAGTTCCGTCTTTTCCTTTTGAGGTACGGAACCCTAATTATCTCCATGGTCCCCGAAGTTCAAATTTTAAAGCATGTAAACAGAGGTTTCGAGGAAGGTTTTTAACCAGTGTGTGTTGCCAGTGATGAAATAAGGGAGTTAAAAGTGGTCGCTCACGATGGCCCTAATAGGAAGGCTCAAGGTCACCCAGAGGGCTATGGAGCGAGACACGCTCGGAGTTTCTCTACGAGATCGAATCTGAAATCAGGAGATTGGTAGGTGAACTAGGGTCGTCTACATAGCTCAGCGAGTTGCAAAACTCAAGTGGCAGTTGGGGCACATTGCTCGTAGAACCGATGGCCACTGGGGCAGAAAGATTCTTGATTGCTTGCCTACCTGCCCTTAACATCTCGTCTACATATCACTCGGGCTCTGATTCCGGATCCGCTTCCGTTTTCAGTTCCGATTCCGTTTCTGGTTCCGATAAACTAAATCTAAAACATCTGATTCCGCTTTCGGTTCCGATAAAAGCACCTGTGTTACATCCCTAATTTTAACCCTAACATGAAACAGGTAATTAAGAGTAACCCGCGCGCTTGGAGCCGAGGTAACACGGGTTTATTATGACTATAAATTATTGGAATAGTCCAATCAATCAGCTTCAACCATAACTCATTTAAGTAAGTTATTAAATATCAGGTGGGTCGTGTACATTTACTGCTTTTAAAAAGGTAAGAGACTCAATATCATGCACCAGTTAGAATTCTATGCAAAAGGTTTCATACTTACTTTATTTTTATTTTACTTTTACTTTTTTTTGCGCGAGTTTATTTTATTTTATTTTCATTAGAATTCGAAAAACCATGAACATCATAATAAATTATGGAACATGGAAAGCTTTAGAAAGCCAATATAAAAAAAACTGGTGGTTTAGGTAACCTTAAAATTAAAACGCAAATATATTATCCACGAATCGTTCTTATTAAATAAGTTATTAATATTATAGTAAGTATTACAAGACCTTGATTAGTTTACAATTTGAATTGCTGTCAACTTTGACGTAAGTATATGGAAAAACTGTCAGCTCCAATTCTAATCGCGGTTAGATAGTATTGGGTATACACAATAACATTGTAGCTGTGATTGTAGTCTTTGGGTATACATATATACTAAGATATATATACACTGTCACAATTTAATCCGAACTCAAGAGACAGACATCGCATAACTCATCCCAGTAAACCAAAATAAATCACGAAACCGAATATCGACACGAACATTACAAGCCTAAATAAACAATTCTCTTCGTGCCATATTCGCAATCATAAGTCTTAAGCATTAAGGCATGGCCTGGTACAACTTATTGGAATTATTCTGCAATTATATTATAAGTACTCGTCGTATCTATTTACTTCGAAAGATGTAAGATAAGAGGCTAGACTTTCGCATTGCTTTTAGGCCTGGTGTCCGTCTATTTTCATGACATTAATGGGAAAAATAAAATTACCTAATATCATTTTGAGACAGACCCGGGTATGTCCTAAAACTACGACTAAGACCACCGTGGGATGGGCAGCAGCATCCCTGGAGTGCGGTGGAAATACTGCGATCGCCAACCCGCAAGCCAAGGGTGGCAATTATGGCATTTACTCCCATAAAATTGAGGGAGGCCTATGTCCAGGATTGGACGTCCTTGGGCTAACATGGTGATGGTGGTGGATAATGGATTTTGAGACATTACGTACTTTACTTCAATTCAAATTTCGTATATGTGTTGCCATGTCGGTACGCGTACATTCACAGGAACGAATGGCACATTTAATTTTTCAATAAGCTGATCTTTTCTTCAAACAAACCACATAGTTTGATATTAGGTACGTCAGTGTAGATGCAATACAATTATATGTTTTAACTGTGTAATTATGTGAATTGAAGTTCAGAAAGTGGATAATCTCGTTCAGCTTTCGACAAAAAATCTTCGTCGGTAGCAAGCAAGCGTACGGCCCGCCTGATGGTAAGCGGTCACCGCAGCTTATGGACGCCTGCAACTCCATGGGCGTCACATGCGCGTTGCAGACCCTTTAAAAATGTATACACTCTTTTCTTAAAGAATCCCATACTGTAGTTCCTCGGGAAAACTTCGGCAGGGAGCCCATTCCACAACCGGAGCGTCCGAGGGAGGAAGTTCCTCTGAAACCATACCGTACGCGACCGTTTAGGTTCTAAGGTGTGAGGATGAATGCCCTGTCGACGGCGAGCAGTGCGATGATAGAAAGCGGCTGTGGGCGTCATATCGAACAGTTCTTCGGAGCACAACCCATTATACAAGCGACAGAACACGCACGAGGAGGCAAAGTTTCTCCTTAAACTTAACGGTTCAATATCGCTCGTGAGTCTGGGATCGTCCACGATTCGCACAGCACGTCTCTGAAGCGAGTCAAAAGGCCCAAGCTGGTATCCAGGTGCTCCCGCCCAGAGATGACAGCAATACTCCATGTGGGGACGAACTTACGACTTATATAATATAAGTCTCTGTCCCGGGGTAAAGTACCGCTTCGCTCTATTGAGCACACCTAGCTTTTTGGATGCCAGCTTGGCCTTGCCTTCTAAGTGGCTTCGAAATTGGACGTCGCTGGAACCTTGTGGGACGCCACCATCGTCGGCTTTTATGCGTCTGCGGACAGAAAGCTGGCAATCTATCTGTTCAAACCCTCGGGCAGTCCGTACGATGGAAGCTTCGACCAAAAGCCCTCGGTGCCAGACCCGATCGAACGCCATCGCTATGTCATGTCCGTCTATCTGTCCGGATGTTCTCCTCTACAGGTCGCATTTCTCAACCGATTCACGTGAAATTTTGTGAGCAGGTTCAATAATTATGAATATAGCTTTTTTGTCGAGTCAGTTTATGAAAATAATCAAATTTGAAAAAAAAAATGTGAAGTCTACAGAACCGAATTCTTTACACATCAGTGTCAGGGGCGGCAAAATAAAGTTGTGACACTTAGACTAACTAGAGTGACCACTAAAATTGAATCAAAATTTCTTATCTTACAAACATATTCAAACCGGGATTACGAGTATGGTGCGTCTGTGTGTATAGAAATTAATTTTACTGAACCTATAAGGAATTATATCCTGCAGCTATTAGAACTATAGAAAAATAAACCAGTCAAGTGCGAGTCCGACTCGCGCACCGAGGGTTCTGTACAACGATCGTGTACCCGTCCTGACCCCCTTAATTCAGGAGAAATTGATTGCCTTGGGTACAGCGCCATCTATAGGAGCATTATAAAAACTTAGTTTAGAAATGATTGTTGATGATAAAAAATATATATAATCAAGATAGAGATTATATTATTATATTTTTTCTGTAATGTTTAGATTACTATTAACTATGTGTAATAATTTTCTTTTTTTTCTTGGTAAATAAACTTCGGAGACAAGGGAGGGAACGGTTTTTTTTATTTACCTTAATAAGTCGAATTTATCCGCCGTAAAGTAACAGTTTCAGAATGTCCAACTCAAGCCCTTTCACAAGCCCCACTTGACTTACTCACTAGACTGTGAAGTTATGTTCGATTGTATAGGTAAATTTACACAGAAAATAAAAATAATATATATAAAAACAACATGTTCTAGCCTTGTTTACAATTCCAAATTTCAATAGCATAAGTACTTGAAATATTTAGCAGTGAGACATACAGACAAAGGGGCACCTTATGGGTTCCTTTTTTACCATTTTGGTACGGAACCCTAAAAATAAATTGCATTTGTAATATGTATTTAATGTTGTCGTAAAATGGACATGCTTTTTTCTGTTATTTTTCCTTTTTGGCTTTCACTCCTTGCTTGAATTTGCAAGGGGTATTTCGCCTATGCCAGCGTATTTACATTTACACGAGAGGAGATCGGTCGTTAAAATAAATTTTGTGTTTTGTGTAGGAATATGTCCGGGGAGTGGGAACCTAAAACGAATAACACATATATTAAAGACGGCACAGACAAAACAAGACGATCTTGACTGACGTTTGAGCGAAACTGTTGCAAAAAAATATTATATTACGCACGCTTATAACTAGATTTTATTAAACGTAACAGAATGAAATTTAAGACTTGAATCGTAATAATAAAATGTGAATCTTTCCATGATTCTGAACAACTTTTATTATGAAACCAACTCTGTGCATGTGAAATAATATAGGTTTGTGTTTCTAATCAAATCAAATAAAAATAGATTATTTACTAGAATACAGCCAAGCGCTCGTGGCACCCGCGTACTGCGTGCGGTATGCGAGGTTAAGCAATGTCGGGCGAGGTCAGTCCTTGGATGGGTGACCGCTTTGAGTGGTTACTAACTGAGCGCTCCCGTGCTTTGGAAGGCACGTTAAGCCGTTGATCCCGGTTGCTGTCTTTGATAGCAGTCGTTAAGCCAAGTTAGAGGCCTCCGGGCGGCTTGAGAACTTCTAACAGTCAAGTTGCCCACTCACTTGACAAGCCTATTCCCAATAAGGTCGGTTTCCCTCTCGGGTTGGAAGGTCAGATGGCAGTCGCTTCCGTAAAAACTAGTGCCTACGCCAATTCTTAGGATTAGGTAGCGGACCCCAGGCATTCTTCAGGATGCAACTGTACTGGGAATAACGCTAGGAGGATGAGGATGATGACAGCCAAGCAGATTTTAAAATTCGTACCTACAGTGTTTCTGCCTGCTACTGGGCAATTGGCCTCAATGGGGCATGTAAATACTAAAAGTTAACTAAATTTTAATAAATATAAGACACAATCCAAATATTATTTCACGATGTATAATCAGCGAATCACGGTGTATACTTTCAAAGTCACCTAATGAATATTTCTTAAATTCTCGTATTTCTGAACTCCTTAAAATGTTTGGTAATTTATTATATGTATAATTTAGGTTCCATGCCGCATGCACTTTCTGGACGTAAGGCTGTTTTTGATTGTCGATTTGCGATCTTATGTCGCTTTCGTACACTATTAATACCAGAGCATTTTTAATTCATTAAAGTAAGGTTTTGCGTCTGTTGTTTACCTCAACCTTAAGCTGTAAGTTCCATATTGTGTTTTTCGAGGTATACAATAAAGTGTAATCATATTGTATATGTATTGTTTCTCTTCTCGATCTGTTGAATTGCCCCAAAACATGATATCATAAGTAACATAAATAACGTGTAGCTGTTACATATGCGTGATAGGCAGTGAGTACTGCTGCTCGACTTACTTTTTTATTTAAGTTATATACAATACTTACGTGAATTTATTTAATTTCCGGCATATATTTGTAGTGCATGCGTGGTTTTTCCACGTCGATTTATTATGTAATATTAATCCAAAAAACATTGTTTTGTCTGTTTTCTCAATTATATGATTATTATATGTCACGGTTATATTAGCCTTAGTATTGTTCCTTTTAAAAATATAATCTAGTGTTTTATAATATTTACTTCACATTTCATTGCATCTTCTCCAGTCAGTATTTTTGTGCTATCGTTGGCAAATAGAACCATTGGGTTATCAACTGATCAATTACCTATGGCAGATCATTGATATAAATGAGAAATAATGATGATCCTGTCCGCTTCCTGGTGGTACGCCATGACTAATTTCTCCTAAATCTGATGAAAAAATAACTTCACATCTGTATTTGAACTACCTGTTTCAAAAGACTTCAATAATGTATATGAAATGGGTATTCTTTTTTGGCAAAGACAGTGTTAGTCTCATAGTATTTCTGAGAATACGAGGGCTGCCTTTTAAGTTGTGTCGTTTGGAAAAACTAAAGACAATTTAAGTGTTAAATGGTATTTATTGTTTTTCAAAGTAATCACCGTGATATGTAATACACTTTTTCATTCGATCGAACCAATTTTCGAAACACTTATTCCAGTCCGAAGTCAGGGTCTCCAAAATGGCCGTTTTGTATGCCTCAAACGCTTCTTCAGGCGTCAAGAAGTCGATGCTTGATTTTTGTAAAAGAAAAAAAATCGTTAGGGCTCTTGGTGGAGAGGCATTAAGCGTAGTGGAGACCTTTAAATACTTGGGTCATATAGTCTCGAGTGATTTATGTGACGCCGGTGACATAGACAGGGAGCGGAGGGCGTTATCAGTGGGAAGTAATATGTTGGCCCGCAGGTTCGCGAGATGTTCTACTGAAGTAAAAGTAACTTTATTCAAAGCATATTGCCAGTCATTTTACTCAAGCGGCCTGTGGTTTCGATATACGAAACGAGCTTATAACGCCCTTCGCATCCAGTACAATAACGCCTTCAAAATGCTGTTGAGACTACCAAGATGGTGCAGTGCCTCAGGAATGTTTGCATACTCTCAAACGGACGGGTTCCATGCGATCATGAGGAAAAAAATTGCATCATTGATGGACCGTATCAGAAAGAGTCAAAACGGCATTCTGAAGGTGTTAGCGGAGAGATACAACTGTCCCATTTTTGTCACTGGGTGGCACAGATCAGGACTTTAGTAAAATACATCAAATAGCCGTTATCTGTGCCACACCGGTTTTGTGCCTGTTTTTGTCTTCTTTTTATTTAATTTTGTGTTTAAATATTAGCCATAGTCATTAACATAGATATAAGTTATTGCTTTACTAACCCGATATGGATACTGGCCGAAATAAAGTATTTTTGATTTTTGATTTTGAGTAAGTCTGGACTGTACGGCGGGTGTTCCAGAATTTCGACGTTTTGCTCTTTTAAAAACGCAATTGTTTGCCGGGCGGTGTGCGAGCTCGCATTATCGTGGTGCAGTCTTATACGACGTCTTGGGTTATTTTTCGAAATTCGCCGATGACTTCTGGTAAACAGACAGTGGTATACCAGTCAGCATTAACCGTTTTACTATCCTCGAGCACGATGGTGGCAACGTGGCCACTTTTCGCCACGAACGTGGCGACCATTTTTTTCGAAGTGCTCCGTGAGCGTATTACTTTGGTCGGTTTTGGCTCATCTCGGAACACCCAAACAGTCGACTGCTGTTTAGAATCGGGATCGTAGGCATATATCCAAGATTCGTCACCACTGATAATGTCGTAAACATGTTTCGAGTTTCCTCGGTTGAATTGCCGCACAGTTTTGCGACACCATCGAACGCGAGCCGTTTTTTGGTCTTCACTGAGTAAATGTGGTATCCAGCGTGAGATCAACTATTTTACGCCTAAGTGATCATGCAAAATACTGTGAACACTGGTCCCTGAAATACTTAAGGAAGCTTCTATCTCACGGTATGTCGCATGGCGATCTTCGACGATCAGTTGCCGTACAGCATCAATGTTCTCCTGGGTTACGGCTGTTTTTAGTCGACCTTCACGATGTCTATCACCAAGACTAGAGCAACCACGTTAAAATTCTAAATATTAGCGTTCCACAGTCCGCAGGCATGGTGCTTTATCATTTAAAACCGTAGTCAACTCTTCGAAGCACTGAAGTCGCGTTACGCCCCTTTTGAAGTTGTAAAAAATTATCGCACGTAAATTTTCCTTCGAAATTTCCATTTTCACAACTGACTTGTCAACTTTGAACGAACGCTGTACTAAAACGGTTGGACCGATTTCGAGTCATTATTTTGTTTTCGAATTATAAATTCAAATATTTTAAGATGACACTAGTTCTTTTTTATGCAATCACGGGAGGTTTGCAAACGACAGAACTTAAAAGGCAGCCCTCGTAACGTCACTTTTAAATTATAGAACTGGAATACTCGCGCAATAGGAAGGCACCGGTAAAATAGGGGGCGCATATTGAAATATTGAGACATTGGGCTCGGCAGCCGCACGTAGGCGCACGTATGCTATCCGTAGAGCCATTATGCTGATTCAAGTCGCAATATCAAAGACACGTTCCGCAAAACGTGTTGCGTTTCACAAGCACACTTCGTTGTACCAACAAAATTTAGATCTCTATCGCATTCGAAAACTGGCACGTAACTTGAACAAATTTTACAGCCTGCCCACTTCAAATGAACTTACATGTAGGTATATTTTATTGTACAAATCCATTGCAATTGAGGCTACTTCTTAACTTGGCGGGTTGAGGTCGGTATACTTTATTTTGTACTTTCTCGTGAGCTTCGTGACGTCCCACAGATTTCCTCAGTTCTCAAATGTAGTCCGATTTTGATAATTCTTATTTTGTTCGAAAGCAGGTACCGTCGACATGATCCCAGATGGGATAGGTATAGAAGAAACCAAGGGAAATACTCAAATCGATTTTCGTCGATTTTAGTATTTTCCATATTTAGTACGTAAATATATCGATGTCCACCAATTTGGCGAAGTAGAGCTGATGATGATGGTCACCTATAACATATAGTATGGTCAAGGACTTTAATTTGGGACCTCCTTACGAGTCCGTCGAAAGTTTTCAATCAAAATTTCGAAATATTGGATACAGAGAGCTGGCTTACGAGCACGTAAGTGTTTGAGTTAAGCTAATGAGATGCGTCGGATATATATACATATGCAAAGCTGGGCACTATTGTGCCCGTTAATCCGTTAATCCTTAATTAACGAAGTTAACAAACTGAGTAACGGATTAGCTATTAAGTCAACTCCAAAAAAATTTCATGGACTCATTATCATTACCTTCCCTTAGCTTTCCATAAGTTCGTTAATTAATGAAGTACTTACTATTCGCCAAAAGACTAGCAAGGGTGATAAAATCCGTGATCGATTTGTGTGACTATATGTTAATTTTGTATCCGAATTCGGATACAAAATTAACATCCTAATTAGGAGACTTAAAACCATTCGATGACTTCTAACGTCTGTTGTCAAAGAGTATGTCTTGCCATTAAAATAAATTAGTACCACTAAAAATCCGCAACATGGCCAGGTCCAAATAGGTTGTTATTTTGGTATTTCGGTGCGCCACTCTCGCTACCCCCCTGCGAACTTGGCGGGGCCGTTCCGCAGAAACGGTGTTGGTGGGGCCGCAGAGGAAGAGAAATGTTTTCTCTATCCTCTGCGGTCGTGGTGTGGTTCGTGGCGGAACCACCGACCTCCTAGTAGCGGACTCAGGGGGGTCCGCTACTGCACAAAGTGGAGGTCGAAGAGGAAGGCACGCCAAAACATCTGGCGTGCCTATCGTGGAGGGCCTCCGGGCGTCCGCGAAGGAGCCGCTTGGGAGCTAATGCCGCCGGCGGGGTCGCGGATGTGTGCGCAAGCGTTCCCGTGACCTCGCCACAAGGCGGCGGGGCGGCAGATGCGGGGGGTTTTTAGTGGGTACACCGTGGGTCTCATCAGCCTATACGGGAGTCCCACATAACCACTCGGGTCACCCCCTGCACCCGGGTGGTGTGCGTAATGCATTTTCCCCCCTAAACAAAAAAAAAGGGCGACATACCCACTTTATACCATCGCTTCCAAGTAAAAGAAACTTGCTCTCATCGCTCCAGAGTATAAGACCATTGTCGCGGTGTCCAGTGTTCGCGTGCTTTACATCGAGCTACTCTTATCTTTCGGTTCTTCTCAGATATAAGCGCTTTCGTTACAGGGCGTCTTTCTTTTAATCCGGCGTTCTGCAAACGACGTCGGACAGTCCGTAAAGATGGAGTACGCTGTCCTGGGGTTGATATTTCTTTGACTATATCCGTCGCCGTTAACCGAGGATTCTCACGAGAGACTCGCAAAATGTTACGGTCGGTCACATGTGTACGTAGTACAACGTGGTCTGCCACGTGTTTTATGGCCAATGGAACTTCTTGGTGACTTTAATCGCTTCAGCAACTTAGTAATCATAGTTCTTGATACACTAAACTGCCGCGAAAGCTGTTTGTGGGTACGCCCTTGCTTGTAGCCGGCAAAGATAGTTTGTTGTTGACAGGGATTCAAATTTTTCGCCCCACGAGTCTTCGTCATCTTCACCTCGTTAACCACCTATCGTTTTTAAGCTATTTTAGGTAATAATTTCACATTCACTGTAGGAAAACTGTCCTGTAGTGTTTCTGCAGCTTTATATGTGGCCAGGTTTTCTTATCGCTCGTCCAAAGAGTCTAAATACTATTGCATGATGAGGTAAGGTAAAAACATTTAGGAATATATAAAAAAAAGTTTCGCCCTAAATACCTAAAGGTGATATATTATTGGCCGGTACTGTAAGTAAAAATGTATGTGGCATGGCGAAGTACATAATTATAGTTGTTTTTGTATAAGTTATTGAAATATAGTACTATGGCCACCTAAGATATTCCTTACCTTCATATGTAAGCACCAATGATTGTAGTACCTACCATCGTTTCTTCTTTTAACATATAACCTGTTTACAAATACTTTATCACTCTTCATGCTCGAAAAGTGTGTCATATATTAGACTTATCAAGCGGGGCTAAAGTACGAGGGGCGGCTGAAAAGTAACCTCTTTGGTCAGAAATATATACAAAAATAATGCTGGCTGGTATGGATTTATATACGTTTGTTATTCTTTTTTCAAAGTGTATTACATTCATTTGTTTATTGCATCACGTTTATATGTCTCCTACAATTGTTTCGAACATGTCGGTAGAAAAAGTGAAAATGGATAAAATCGAAAAGCGTGCGGTGATTAAGTTTCTGACTAAAGAAGGGACTACGCCTTCGGAGATCAGACAGCGTATGTTACGTGTGTTTGGCAGTTCGTGTTCTTCCGAATTTGTTATAAAGTTTTGGTCAAGGCAGTTTAAATTAGGTCGTGAGAGCCTGGATGATGATCCTCGTAGCGGAAGGCCAGTTTCGGCCGTCACCGATTAAAATGTAGCCAGAGTGAAAAATATTATACTAGAGGACCGACGAGTGAAGCAGTGGGAGATAGCTAGAGATGTGGGCGTCAGTTAAGAGCGAGTCAATGAAATAATTCATGAGCATTTGAACATGTCTAAGGTCAGTGCACGTTGGGACTCCAGAATGTTGACTGCATTTGACATGGAGAGGCGTGTCAAATGTTGCGAAGAATTTTTGGACATGAGTCGAGGGAAAGACGAAGAAATAATTTCTAGAATCGTAATATGTGATGAGACATGGATTCGACAATGGGACCCGGAAAGTAAGCAAGATTCGTTACAGAGGAAATTTAAGGATGAAAAGCCGCCTCGGAAATTCAAGGTCTGTCCATCGGCAGGTAAACTTATGGCTACAATCTTTTGGGACACAGAAGGAATTATGCTCATAGATTATTTACCAAATAAAACTATAATGAATGCTGATTATTACTCAAACTTACTATATCAACTAAGACAAAAAAAGAAAAACGGCGAGGTAAACTAAGCAAAGGAATTCTGATTTTGCACGATAACGCACCAGCGCATACCGCCCGCACAACGATGCTAGCAATTAAAGACAATGGCTTCGAAACCATTGACCACCCCCATTATAGTCCAGATCTAGCCCCTGTGACTATTTTCTGTTTAGACTTCTTAAGAAAGACCTCAGAGGATAAAGGTTTATGACCGATGACGAAATGAAGGCAGCGGTTACTGACTTTTTTGACGAAAAACCGAAAGATTTTTTTTAATGGCTTAAATTCAATATTTGAATAATGTAATAAGTGTATTATATTAGCAGGGGATTATATAGAAAAAAAAAATTGCCACGACAGTCTTTTGTTTCATTGTTAGGTAGATTACTTTTCAGCCGCCCCTCGTAGCGAGCCAAAACATTTTAATTCGACCAATCAAACCACTTCTCCATATTAAATCCACGAATCACAATACACTAATTTAACTATTTAAATAACTTTGCAATTGATATCAACCAACCAGAAAACAGCTAACTACACTAAAATCGACCGATCAAGAAACAAAAATCATTTTTCAAAACAAACTTTAAGTTTTTTTAGTACCTATTCCTAATACAAGATATTTAAAAAGTAATTCAATCGTCGAGCAACGGCTTGCAGCTCTCAGTGGTTTTATTCGCGGTGCCTTTACCTACTCAAAGCGGTGTCTATATTCCGCCATTAAGGAATTTATTGTCCTTTTTTGGAGGCGAAACTTTGTTAATAAATTTATTTGCTCGCATTCGAAGTGAAAAGTACGTAGAGTCTAGTACTCTAGTCTAAAAGCCATATTACCGCTCGAACTATCTCGTGGTGATGTGGCTTACTTTAGACCCTTGTCATACAACCTACCATTATCTTATAGAACAATTCAAAAATCATTTTTTTAAAGAATGATATTATAATTAAGATTCCACAGGAAGCTCGGTTCTCCATACAAACGTAGTTTCGCAGTTTTTAAAACGACATGCTGGTATACTGTGCCGGTATAACATGAAACTTTGAATACACAATGGGATCCATCCGACATATCGAGGCCAGAAATTAGTTTCTGTTGCTAGAAATTGTAATGGAGAAAAAAATTTAGTTTCTTAGGTCTCGTATACGGAAACCTTAATAATCGCTGTATTTTTCCTCCATTACATTTTTTTGTACCACGTCGGTGGCAAACGAGCGTACGGCCCGCCTGATGGTAAGCGGTCACCGCAGCCTATGGACGGCTGCAACTCCTCTCTTGAAGAATCCCATACTGTAGTCTAGTATCAGAAACTAATTTCCAGCCTAGATAGCCGGATCACATTGTGTATGTAATGTTTCATGTTATTCCTGCACCGCGTTTTAAAATAAGAACGAAACTACGTTTTCATGGAAAATTGAGTTCAGTCGAGCATGCGGGGAACCCTTAAACAAATTGTTTGTTTCATTGTGCCATTCGCGAAGTATTTCCGTCTGAGCTACATCTATTACTGTGCGTAATGTAATTATCTACATAGAATAGAGCTATATCACACGGGACGGACTGCATTAATTTACATGCGAATTAATAATGTACATAATTATTACATGTTGATTTGATAATACATTCATCCACATAATCGCAGTTCAATAACAGCTGCTGTATAAAGACTGATATTGTGAAGAAGTTGACTCGTTTGGCAACACTAGTTGGCAGTACCATCGGCGCGCACTGTATCACGCAGGAGCTCGCCTTTGCTCCGCGCCCTCTCACAGCTCAATGCGCTTCTGCTTCTGGCAGCAGCACCGGAATATGACCTGCATGCATAGCGATGGACGGATGTGTGTTATGAGTGCCTGAGGTTCCGTGAGACGATGGACGCTAGGCTTTCGACTGTGCCAAGTTAGTTTAGTTTTATTTAATATTTTTTCTATACAGGGTGATTTCGGGGTCGTGGATCAAGAATAAGTTTTACGACTTGGTATCTGTTAGCCATTTCAAAAAAATTATAGGGACACGAAACAAACGTATTTATTTTTTAATTTATTTTGATGACAAAAATACAAAATCTCAAAAAATCATGGTTACCCTTCTCTCTTTGACGGATAGTATGGAGAGTTGACAGTGGGGTAGGGTGACCAAGTTGTATAAAAAAGTATTATTTTCCATTAGAATTTGAATACAAAGAGAATTATTTGAATTATAAACCGTCATACCAACTGTGATGTTGTCTACTTTGAATTCTTGACCATGTACAATCATTCCGGATCACGACCCCAAAATCACCCTGTATTGTCTAATTTAGTTCCATGACGCATTAGTGCATACTGTAACGTCATGATAACATATTTTTTTAAATAAATTAAAATAAATAAACATAATATATATACATATATATATGAGCAAAAATAGATTCAGACCTGCTCCTCTGATCCGGTCAGCAACTAATTTAACATAGAAACTATATTCTGAACTCTATGTCGGGTTCAATATTTCGCTTTTATAGTTGCCAGCTGTCAAAATAAAAGCTAAACGTCAACCGTATTTCAAGAAATAAGGAACCTTTGATTAATAATAAAATAATATCAACCTGTGATACACTGACAGGTGAAGACCTGTCATATATCACTTATCTGTCTCTCTCAAACTTACTGATTTGTGCATTAGCGATTAGGGAGAATAGATCTAGACACGCGGCAGCGTGTCCAGCCAAGTTCACCCCAAGAACTGGCGGACAGCAGCCGTGTGTTATACAAATTACACGAACCGTTTGGAGCCACTTTTGACCCTCAAATAACTCCAAATCTATCTAACATAAAAAAATGAAATTTGGTACATGTATTACGATCCTTTAGAACAACTAGAACCCCAAATTTCATAAATATAGGTTTAATAATTGTTGAGATATTAAATTCCAAAAAACCGCTTTTTTACCACAGTTTGATTGACTGACTGACTAGTATTCAAAAACCTAACCCACTTGTGGCGTGCAGCTTGTTAATTGTGTGTGTACAGTCACCAGCACCAATATCTGCCACAACAAAGCGCGCATAAATATCTGACACAACTCTATTTGTAGGGCCGGTAGGACGTGTCAGATATTTCTGCCGCCTTTGGTTAGGCAGATATTAATGCTGGTGACTGTACATCAGAAAAATCCAAAAAACAGTGATTCTTTTATTAGTTTTATTATTATTATTTATGCTAGTTACCTCAGGCTCAAAATGCATTAAGCCGCAGTAAATTAGTTTTACTGTAAACAATGTAATGGCACCATTTCAGAGAATCTACGGAACTTGGCACCCATTTAGATCTCAATTCTTTTGTCGGTGAAGACGACAACCAAGCATCGTATATTCTTAATATTGAACTTGGCTCATATTTTACATTTATGTTTTTGATGGGATATACCTTGTCTCGGGTGGCCACCGCAGAACTATTTTTAGTGTCCATTCGAGTATATGAGAAAGATTGATTCGTATTTTAGGAACTCATACCTATTTAACATTTTTGCTGGCAACAATATCACTATTGAGTTTACGTTCTATCTTGACACTATTTCAATCCACTTTACATTTATGTAAATATTAGTCTGTGTTATAATTTAAACGTTACATTCGCAACAGTTTTTTTTGTTATATTAAGAAGCTTTAGTTTTTTTTCTGGATCTGAGTTAGCAAAAAAACGGACCATCAATTTACTCGTACAACAATCAGTAAAAAAGTAACTTCCTAAAATAACGACCGCGTCGGGCGCGGTCGGGGTGTTCGGTCGTTTGATGTTGATGTTCGATTGTACTTAGTGGGTGTCGGCTCGTACGCCCTGATGCCTCTGATGTTTAATCAAATTATATTAATTGACGTGGCTGTCAAAATTGCATGATTACTAAAGTACAGTACGATTACGATTACTGAAACTTTGCCATTGACAGGTGATCAATCCAATAGATACCCTGTCTGAACATCAAAATTTATAATAAAGCATTTGTCTCAAACGTGCAATGAAATTTCGTGATTACGTGCGATATAACAGGCTTCACAGTATCACGTTGCAGGCGGAACAACTCGGGAGAACTGATGTAAAGGAATTTCATACAAAATTGATGGCCGGCCGTCTGTTGAATTTGTTTTAACCGAATTCAAGATTTCAAAAGAGGAGGGTATCAATTTGATTGTATGTTTTTTTTTTATGTTTGTTACTCCAGAACTCCGTCATGTCTGAACCGATTTTGAAAATTAATTTTAGGGTTCCGTAGCCAAAATGGATAAAACGGAACCCTTATAGATTTTCTCGGAGACTATAAGCACTACAATGGTGAAATTTGGTAGGAAGGTGTATGCTATGAACCACTATAGAAATATGATGTGAAATTACGAAAAAAATATTAAACTGGGGGGGGGGGGGGGGGCACCCCATACATGTAATGCACATAGGCGTGTGGGGTATCAATGGATAGGCCTTCAAAACTGACATAGAGGTTTCTTAAAAACTTTTCCATTTAAGTCAACCGTTGGTGAGATATTAGCTGTCAAAGTCGTAAAAATTGTGTCCCCCCGCCCTCTAATTTACAAACTATGGAGTTTAAAATTCTAAAAAAATCAAGATGATGTACACTTATAAATACTTTCAACGATTTTTTGTTTCAACAAGATAGGTTTAACGGTTTTAGAGTTTTTGCTGAAAAACTGTCTTGTCCAAACAAAAGGGTGTAAGTGCCGTGACTTCCCTATGAAGATACGACCTTTTTTTGATTTACTGTATTGGATAGTGGTTTTAAACGTAGATTAAGAGGTGTCGTTACGGAACCCTTCTGTGTGCGTAACCCGACTCGCACTTGGCCGGTTTTTTTATTTACTGTATTGTATAGTGGTTTTAAATGTAGATTAGGAGGTGTCGGTATGGAACCCTTCTCTGTGCGTGACCCGACACGCACTTGGCCGGTTTTTTTATTGTAAGTATATATATATATATTCAAGTTGGTCCCGTTTTTGTCAAAACGCAGTTCTGATGATGGAATCCATGAGGAATCGAGGGAACTCCTCAAATCTTAAAGGCAAATATATGTATAGTGATTTTTGTGTTTTTATCAACAAATCAAGCATTTTCATACAAAAATGTGTATTTGATGAATTGTAACTGCTGATGATGATCAGAACAGAACTCTTCAACGAAGAAAAGTTCACGTTTGTCGATTTGTCCTCTTAGCTGTGTTTCTTAAGCAAGTACTATTTTCACGATTCATTTTTGTCATGCTCGAGTTCTGATGATGGGATCAATGAGGAATCGAGGGAACTCTTCAAATGTAAAAGGCATACATATAGTGATTTTAGTATTTTCATAAACAAATCAACCATTTACATTTAAATAAGTGAACTCCTATAATCCATGAGTTACAGATTTGAAAATTGGTAAGCACATACTAAACGACAAAGAAAAAACATTCAAATAAAAAATTTGTGAAATCTTAAGATAAAAACTGAAAAAAAGAAGTAAACGCTAGCGCTGCGCTCTTTTAAATACGAATAATGGTTTAAATATGTTAAATGATGGCGGAGGAACGAACCATTTACTTACCATGAGAATTACCTGTATACGTAGCAGTTCCCATTACAAAAAGTACCCAAGTGGACAAAAATGGGTTTCGTTGTTCCGCATAGAAATAGAATAACATTTTCAAAGTGTAAAACACAAGTTATTGGCACAAGTTTAAACAAGAATAGCCTATAAATAGCGATCAAACAGACACATGGCTACCAACTACGTAGCTACATTGATAGTCTCGATTTTTTTAATAGTATACTTTTCTCAAATAAATATTCGTATAAAATAAGGATGGAACTTAGGAATTAGAAAACGTGGACTGATGCATAATATCGTTCCTCTAAGTAAATGATTGATTGCCATCCGCGCGAGACGCGTTCACGGTAATTTCCGCTGACTAGTATATATATATATATATACATTTCATTAGAATATGCTTTACTTATACTTTTTATTTGTTTTAAATGAATGGATCTTGTGATTAATTAACGTGAAGTTATAGATAACGAAACTAATTTTCACTTTCATGTCGTTACTTTAGATATATCCAGAGATTACATTAAATGGATATGTACTAACATTGATTAAAAAGAATTACTGATAAGCATTCATATAGTTAGTATGTATCTAGGACTGTTTATACCCGCATAAACGTAACGACGAAGTTATATGTGTCTTATACAGGGTAATTCGGGAGACGTGAGCAAGCTCAACACTACGGATTCAGTAGATCATAAGCTACTGCTTCGTACCGCTATTAGTGAAATTAACGTTCTTTTATCTTTGGTGATGAATACAAAGCATACTTCAGTCAAGTGATACGTTTCAAACTGAATGTAGTCTGAGTCCGATTACTTTTGAAATATCGTATCTCACTCAATGTGACAATTTACTTTCTTCGTAATTAAAGTGCTGTCAGAACAGTTAGAGGTTTAATCTTTATAAACCAGTTGTTGTAAGGTGACCATGATGGTAGAAAATTTAACTTTAACTTAACAAAAATTAAAATACAGGAAAAAGGTATGGGTGTTTCACTTAAATACAATGGTGAACGATTCATTGCCATATACTATGTAAGTAGTGTTGGTCCTGCTCACGTCTTCTGAATCACCCTGTATAATACATAAGCACAAAGTTTAGTTGCGGTAAGACAATTGAATAAATGCCAATTTATTAAAGGTTATAGTTATAGCAGTGTGTTTTTGGGCCATGGCCCAAATAAAATAAAATTACAAAACACAACTACAACAAATGAGTAAACGTGGTCGACGAGGGTAACCTGATTTGGTCCTAGAATCGTTTTTTTTTGTGTTCTGTAGTCAACTAGGAACTCTTATAGTTTCGCCATGTCCATCTGTCTGTCCAAGGTTTTGCTCTGTGATTGTTAGTGCTAGACAGCTGCAATATGGTATGGATATATATAAATCCCAACAAAAACATAAATGTGAAAATGGCAGCCAAGTTCACCGACAAAAGAATTGAGATCTTAATGGGCGCCAAGTTCCGTAGATTATCTGAAAAGTTGCCAAGTTTGGCACTACATTGTTTACAGTAAAACTAATTTACTGCGGCTTAATGCATTTTGAGCCTTAACTTGGCAGTTTTCTATGCAATATGTTATAATACTATAAAAGCTGTTGTATATTTAAGAAAACTGCCAAGTTAAAGCTCAAAATGCATTAAGCCGCAGTAAATTAGTTTTACTGTAAACAATCTAGTGCCAAACTTGGCAACTTTTCAGATAATCTACGGAACTTGCCGCCCATTTAGATCTCAATTCTTTTGTCGGTGAACTTGGCTGCCATTTTCACATTTATGATTTTGATGGGATATCATTACTTTTTGTCAAACTTCATCCAATGGTGCTTTCCCAGAGCGAATGCACGAGTTACTATACAAAATACCCAAACCGCTATAGGTGCACCTAAAATATTTGAAGAGTTCCCTCGATTTCTCCGGGACCGTATGATCAGATTCTGACCCGATGACAATGGGACCACCCCGGAAGTATAGGTACCGTCTCAAACAAAAAAAGAATTTTCTAAATCGATTAATAAATGACGGAGTTCTGAGGTAACTAGTATTAATAATAATAATAATAAAACTAATAATAAAATCACTGTTTTCTGATTTTTTCTGGTGTATATACATAATTACCAAGCTGCATGCCAAATTTCAACTTTCTAGGTCACCTGGAAGTGGGTTAGGTTTTTGATTACTAGTCAGTCAGTCAGTCAGTCAGTGGTAAAAATGCCGTTTTTAGGAATTTAATATCTCAATAACTATTAAACCTATATTTATGAAATTTGGGGTTGCTTTTTTTAAATTGCGTTCATTGGGCAACTACTGCACCTTACACTGAGCATGGCCTGACATGCTCCTGGCCGATTTTTTATTTTCAGATAAGTCAGTCAGTGGTAAAAATGCCGTTTTTAGGAATTTAATATCTCAATAACTATTAAACCTATATTTATGAAATTTGGGGTTGCTTTTTTTTAATTGCGTTCATTGGGCAACTACTGCACCTTACACTGAGCATGGCCTGACATGCTCCTGGCCGATTTTTTATTTTCAGATAAGTTACACAATTGCCTGAAAGTAGATTAATCAAGCGTTAGACCAACCCACGCAGCATAGATTTACGACTTTTACGAGTATCTTTAGCTCTCTCTCTTCCCTGTAGTCCCTCCCCTCAAACTCGCGACTTCACCAAGCGTTACACAACTCATCAATTTTACCAGGATACGGGGCTTGGAATCCTGTTAATTAAACTATGCTGCCAAATTAAACCAGTACCTGCTGTCGCCAGAAACAACGTGGGGTAATACAGCGCGGAGAGAGCCGCCTCCGGTCCGACTACGGTGCAAATTGTAGCTCAATTACTTCGTACGCATTTATTTATACAAACATGTATTCTGCTGCGAAAAAGGATCAATAATACAAACACATGCCTACTTGTATTTGCATCTTTATTATATATACAGTGTATGTTTTAATCATGACTTAAGCAGGTTATTTGGTACCTGAAAACTGTCAGTATCACACTCAACATCAAGGTTTAGCAGTTAATTGGCATATTACCCTTCCACGCCGCATTAAATAAATTTGCATACATTTAACATAGCAGCTCCTGTAGAGATGTGTTGATGAAAGATTGGTTTATGTCCTCGTAAAGGATTGTATGTATATCACACCTACTTAGTCACCATGCTTCTAAATTATTAAATAAAACAATAATTTTCAAACTTCTTACTAACTCTTTGAATTCATCATTTTTCGACAGGGTTTCATGAAAGAGAAATTTATTCTAAGACCATCGCCATGATTTTGTGTCACTCACTCGCTAGTGTTAGCTCAATATATGTACATATATGTGGTCTAAGAGCTCTAGCTACGGAAATAAGGTTGCAATTTATAGAGAAACGAAATTCGTCTATACTATAGTTAGTGAGCCATACTATTACTATTAATTGATACGGGCGTCTATTAGAACTTATTATAATTATTAGGTACATACAATTACAAACATTCGCCACACCACACAAACAACTCTAGCATTTTTAAACAAAACTGGATATGCATTTAAAGAAAATAATTACTTTAAAGAGGTATTACGCAGGTACTACAAAACTATAGGTACTAGACGACGATATATAAGTATAAGTTATACAAATAGGTACCTGGCAGCTTTTATTTCTTTACTCTTTTTTATACCACGTCGGTGGCAAACAAGCGTACGGCCCGCCGGATGGTAAGCGGTCACCGCATCCTATGGACGCCTGCAACTCCAGCTCGCTGTTATTATTTTGCAGACAGCTGTTGCTAATACTTTAAATCATAGTTCAGTTAGCACAGGTTCACACTGGTTAGCTCATAGATTGATTTATTCGCAAATTAGTTTTATGCAGGCGTGCATGAATCCGATTTGCCCAGTTAAAAAAACTCTAACCCGGTTCATATAAAAATGCAGCGTATTTATACATCTACACCTTGCTTCGAGGTGCAAACCTATCTTAATTGGGATATATATTCATTATAGAAGAAATATTGTACTCGTAGAATTAACGCCGCTGGAAATACTTGGCCATGTACTTCGAATATGTAAATCAACAATTCCACCTCGAATGTACTGATCATCATCGCTCATGTGTATAACAATGTATACTGATAATAGTGCATTGTGCGACGAGTGTGAGAATAGTGCAATTATCAATTAATTACCGTAGCAATTTGCTTGCATCCAACCATTGCGACTATGTCCGACTAATGTCCATAATTTTTTTAACTAAAACTAACAAAAGTTATCATGATCTGATCGCAATACGTCACAAATCGATCGATATTTTGCTTTTGTTCCAAAGTTCCAAGTCGAAAGCAGATCAATCTATTGGGCATTAAACTCCTGAAGACGTAATTTTTAACGGTTCACCGCAACGCAAGGTGGGTCATACTCGTACTAGATAAATATTACATGACATTTAAATTTAATGGAATATTTAGCAGTACAACGGAAGCCCAGCGGGGCTAACACAACAGCTGCTGAGACGCGACATGAGATGAGAAAAATGTAGCATATTATTTCTAATTCGCACAGTGAAACAGGAAACGCGGGTCACGCATGACGTGACTCGGCAGCAAGTTGTGCTAGCCCACCTGGTAATGCCTTGATCACACGGTCCGAGTACAGTGGCGAGAGAGCGTACTCGACCGAGCTAAGTGACAGTGTCATATTGCTCGGCCGAGTGCACTCTCTCGCCACTGTACTCGGTACGTGTGATCAAGGCATATACGAGTATATAAAAGATTAGATGAAAGTGATGAGGACTGACCTATGAGACTGTGCCGGCTAGCACGGAGGCAGTGCGCGGGCGGCGAGCCGGCCGCACGCGGCGCGCCGAGCGCGCCGCCGCCGCCGCCGCCGCCCAGCGCGCCCTCCTCCAGGGCACCTGCACACACGCACCTTCATTACGTCACACAATATGCAACTCCTACTCCTACAATATTTATATTTATTATCTACATCCATAACATATCGTTCCTAGAATATGTTCAGAAACGACAATATATATTAAAAAGCCTGTACTTGTGGTTGCCTCTTAATGTTTACAAAACTGGCAATCAATCGTACTGTCTTCTCGAAGACCTCATGGTTCGAAACTAAATGCCATACGATGATTATTATTAATGTTTAAATTAAAGTATCAATAAAGGATACCTTAATTAATAGTACATTACTATAGAGGCCGGGACGAAAGGGGTTGCCGGCCGAAGACATATAGACGGCCGAGCGCAGCGAGGTCGGATAGGTCTGAGGCGGGCAACCCCTTATTTCCCGCCAAGGTATGTATAGTGCTTTTCTCAAACATGCAATGAAATAAACAACAAAAAAAAACAAAGTTTTATTTTTAATACGCATGGTGGCAGAATGTCATGATGCCTGTGCCACAAATTTATGTGGAATGGAAATTAAAAAGAGGCCGGCCTTGGCCTGCAAGATTTATATGAAATTCTATTAACGACCTTTTGTCCTAGCCGCACCTGAAACGTCATACTTCGCAGCCTATTATAAGGAACATAACATCAATATTTCATTGCATGTTTGAGAAAATTCACATTTCGAACATATTCTTAAAATAATGAATAATATCTGGCGTGTTTCCCGGTTGTAATCCCATAGCTACAAATAAGTTAATAGTACTATTAACTTCAAAATGCGGGCCAGATCTACACATATTGTTGATATTGTAAGAAAACTTATGATATGCATGTAGATAAAGTTATGTATGCGACTGTTCATTATCAGACATTAAAACACCCTAGTGATCTTATTATGAAACTGACCTTCGGTGCGTTATAACGTATACATGATATACATGAATATATACATGAACACAAACTCGTGTTTTAATGCCTTTCATTATATATCAGACACATAAACTACTATTCAACACAATTGATCGTAACGGGGCGTAGCCCTTACTCATTACGTCGCTAGTGTAGTATTTGATAAAATCCTACTTAGCTACCTTATTTAATTATGAAAAAAAATTGAAGCGAATCTTCATTTTACAACCTACAATAAAATTCCGGATTGGAATAAAACCCAGCTATTGTGGCTATTATGACTCCTGGTGTCATGCATGGTCTCCAATTTCCATGAAAAAATATAAATAAATAATATTTAAATATTGGGGGACAATCTTACTCAAATCGAACTAGTCCTAAACTAACCAAAGCTTGTACTCTAGGTTTACTGGTATGATATATATACTTATGTATAGATAAATAAATTCTTAAATACATAGAAAACATCCAAGACTCAGGACCATATTCGTGCTAATTACATAAATAATGCCCTGACCGAGATTCGAACCCGGGACCTCCGGCTTCTTAGGCTGGGTCACTACTAACAAAGCCAAAGTGGTCGTCAAAACGTAAAAAATTACATACATAATTTGATAATTCTAAAAAGACACTGCCTTGCACAGCGTGGAAGGAAAGCATACGATCTTATTTAACCACTTCGTACTTGCAGAAAATACAAGAAAAACACATTTTCTCAAACATGCAATGAAATATTGATGTTATGTTCCTTATAATAGGCTGCGAAGTATGACGTTTCAGGTGCGGCTAGGACAAGAGGTAGTTAATGGAATTTCATACAAATCTTGCAGCTAGGCCTGCATATTATGTTCCTTACAATAGCCTGCAAAATCCTCTTTTTAGGGTTCCGTAGTCAACTAGGAACCCTTATAGTTTCGCCATGTCTGTCCGTCCGTCTGTCCGTCCGTCTGTCCGTCCGTCCGCGGATAATCTCAGTGACCGTTAGCACTAGAAAGCTGAAATTTGGTACTAATATGTATATCAATTACGCCGACAAAGTGGTAAAATAAAAAGTGGAAAAAAATATTTTATTAGGGTACCTCCCCTATACGTAAAGTGGGGAGTGATTTTTTTTTTTTCATTTTAACCCTAACGTGTGATATATTGTTAGATAGGTATTTAAAAATAAATAGGGGTTTACTAAAATCATTTTTTGATAATGTTAATATTTTCGGAAATAATCGCTCCAGAAGTAAAAAAAAATGTGTCCCCCCCCCCCCCCTCTAACTTTTGAACCATAACTTTTAAAAATATGAAAAAAATCTCAAAAGTAGAACTTTATAAAAACTTTGTAGGAAAATTATTTTGAACTTGATAGGTTGAATAGTTTTTGAAAAAATTACAAAAATAATTTCTGAACTAAGTTTGTAATTTAACCGTATAAATAGGTGTTTATTGTACCTGTCATTTCTACAAAATCACAATGAAATGACGTGCTTTCAATTGTGTTTCTGTACTTAATATGTCAACTTAATGTGACGGACGGAAAACTACGGAACCCTACACTGAGCGTGGCCCGACACGCTCTTGGCCGGTTTTTTAATTTTCATTCCACATAAATTTGTGGCACAGGCATCATGACATTCTGCCACTATGCGTATTAAAAATAAAACTTTGATTTTTTTGTTGTTTATTTCATTGCATGTTTGAGAAAAGCACGATACATACCTCGGCGGGAAATATGGGGTTGCCGGCCTTAGACCTATCCGGCCTCGCTTCGCTCAGCCGTCTATATGTCTTCGGCCGGCAACCCCTTTTGTCCCGGCCTCTGTAGTAATGTACTATTATAGTCTTTCAGGAATAAAAATTGTTACACATGACATACAATGAACCTCAATAATCGCAAAACGTCGGCAAATTGTAACAGAAATCTAACTCAAGTAAACTTCGAAACCAATTCACTGAGAATAAAGTAGATAACTGATAATATTGAAACCAAAGAAATAAGCGCGCCTTTCACGCTAAAATCTATAGATGTTTACAAGAATGAAAAAATAAATAAATAAAAAAGCGCAGTGGACCTGGCGAAGAATGAGGGAATCATCATTGGATGGCTTCCTTAATATATAAAAAAAAATATGAGTCACATCTGTCAGCAAATGAGATTATTGTTAAAGTCATAGAATATAATATAGAACAAAAGTTGTATAATATCTGTAGATTTCGATATAATTTACAAGTATGATAGGCTCGCTTAAACCGCTGGTGCAATTGTCCCGCCTGACTATGAGATTACGATCTCACGCTCACCCAACTACCGCTACGATCCACAGCGAATAGTTTCCGTAGTTACCTCCTGAATACCTAACAACGTTCCGGCGACCGATATGGATATAATTACGAGTATAATCACCTACGTACGTTACCGTTTAATAAGCCATTAGAAAATGAATTATCCGAGCTGGAACTCGGCTTACTGTATTTGCCCGTGATCACGTAGAATATAGGTTTAAGAATAAACAAACTTCGCTCACCTGGCAGTGTGGCTAGCTTACATAAAATGGATTGCAATTTCCTGCGAATATCCCACATGTCGTTGAAACTTAAAAAATAGTATTTTATGCAACTGTTACATAATAATCGCGGTCCTGCGCCACCCGCGTCCAGCGGGCACGCGCGACCCTTACCAGGTCATCAGTCCACTGTGTGGAGGGCTTGCCCACGCTATTACGCCTTCCGGTACATTTATTTATTTATTTATTTATTTATAAACTCATTAAATATGTACACCAAACATTTCACTATTTCTAATTACAGCTAAATTACAATTACATGGTCGCCACTCGAGAATCTTTCCGCCCCATAGCCCATCAGTTCTACGTCTTATGTGCCCCGCCCACTGCCGCTTAAGTTTAGCGATACGAAGGGCTATATTGGTTACTTTGGTTTGGAACCTACCTAACTGGACAGTCTGTCCTAGGTATAGTTACATCAGCTGGACCCGGGTATGTCCTGAAACTACGACCGAGACCACCGAGGAATGGGTAGCGAGCAGCATCCCTACGATGGAGATACTGCCATCGCCAACCCGCATGCCAACCGTGGCGTTATGGCAATGAACCCCTATGACAGTCACATAATAAGGGTTCTTAAAATTCGAGAGTCAGTGTAACGTTTTGTCACACTGACTCGAATTTTAAGACCTAATTATGTAACTTTGCATACAATATTTATTCTACGATAGCAAAATAATTTGATTAAAATAAAAAAGTATCGACGTGTGCCTCTTTAAAAAAATGAGTTTTATGATAATGTATGGAAATCCATTTTAATTCTCCCACCTGTCATATAATGTCTTGTCTATGGCATAGACCTGCATTTGTTAAAAAGTTTGTTTTAATACTGCTATCAGTCATGTAATTGACAGATTATATTATAATGCTGGAGTAGAAGAAAGGTGATTATAATATTTATAATATTAGAAGAAGGATTTAATCGATAACAGTTTATGTTTAGCGTCTGCAAAAGGAACCCTTTCATATGAACCCCCCTTGACCTGTTAATTGGAGCGAAGCGAGCCGAAGGCGAGCGGTGCGCCACAACCCCCCTTTCGCGTATTTCGTTATTATAGTTCTACTCCTCCTGCAGCATACAACATAGAATAACCAATTTACCACTATGATACAAGATACTAACGTCACGTAGGTTTATAATTAAAAAAATATATATGACATTAAACATAAAATAAATCTATTTAATTATGCCGCTTTAGCGTTTAATACCGTGTCGGTAAGACTGAAGGGATAGACAATAGCTTCGCTCCATAACGTTGGGCGCACTTCGCTTATGACTAGGTAGTCACTAACTACAAAGTGTAACTAGGTAGTTACACTTTGAATTTTACCCAAACTAAACATATACGCGAGTAATTTTAATCATACGTATGTATTTAATAAAACGAATATTATATTTCCCGAAAGCTACTAGAAAAGGCATTTTATCAAACAATGTAAAGTACACATTAGATTATTTGATAGTACGAGTATTTTGAGTACAACGTATGAACTTACCAGGTGTTCTAGATGCCACTACTTTTAACGACTACTTTTCTGAACGCTGTATATAAGTATATGGCTTATTACCTCGCGTGTTCATAAGTTATGAGACGGCTAAATACTCGATTATTTGTTTATTATTTTGTTTTGTTTTATATATACCTATAAATATTTTGTTAATTTTACTTGACAACAGTTTCATTAATAAACATACATAGGTATTATTTAAACTGCGTTCCAATATTTTGTGTTAGATGCCATTTATTTCGTGGGCTACACCTAGATAATGACCCCGCGAGACACGACAATTTTCATCAGGGATTCTCTTGCTTCTCTTCCCGTCGCTCCACCACCACCACCATATCAGCCCTAGGACGTCCACTGCTGGACATAGGCCTCCCCCAATTTCATGGGGGGTAAATGCCATAATCGCCACGCTTGGCATGCGGGTTGGCGATCGCAGTATCTCCACCGCACTCAAGGAATGCTGCTGCCCATTCCCCGGTGGTCTTGGTCGTAGTTTTAGGACATACCCGGGTCCCGTCGCTCATTTGTGAGTAACTATTTTTGAGTAATATTTACGGCAGGTTATTAGCCGTAAATTGTGTGTTCATAAAAGGTAATTTTGTCCAAAAAGACTAATCAGGAGTATTTAGAGCCAGGCTCGAAGAAAGTTACGTATATTGACTGATAAAAGACATTCATTACTCTTTCAGCAGTTTTCATATGAAAATTAATTTTGTTACGCTGTTCTCTAAGACTTTGTCAAAAAAACAATTATTTTGACAAATAAACGTATCAAACAAATTTTAAGAAGTGATTCCAATAGTCAATCTAGTAAATGGATAATTTCAAAGCATAATTTGAGCATCTAGTATTCAAAATTAAAGGAAAATGCTACCTCGTACGTAATAATCGACCGTATCGTGAACCTCGCAGGGTGATTAGGTTGCAGTACGTACTGTGCAGTAGTTGGAACATCTATCGACATTTTGGTGTACAATTTGTCGTTCCGTTGCCTTAATTTTCTTTCTACCATAGACATTAACTTGTCAGTGAAAAAGGAGTTTTTCGTTTCGTGCCGGCACCTAAGAGAGACCACCGCATTTAAGGCATAAATCAAAAATATTGAAAGCCAATTTAAATAAACTCTATTTACTTTTATCAGCTACAGTACAGTGATTTAATGAAAATAATAGCTTTGACCGATTTTTTTTCTGTAATTGATTTATTTAAAACAATATTCGTCTCAAAACTTATGAACACACGAGGTATAGTTATTACATTAATTAGAAGTGTTCTATTGTCACCAATTTTGATACGAGACACTGAAAACAACAGGAACCAAAGTTTCATACTAATTCCAACTACTCAATCAACATTAGGTATAGCTTTAGCTACACACTAAACAGGCAGCCAAATGAACAATATGAAATATCTAAATGCAAAACCGTTTTCTGATGAATACTTAATACTGAACCGATATTCACACTGAGAATTTCTGAGGTCGGTACTTACATAAAAACCGCGTTTATTGAATGGCGAAGATATAAAAGATTTCCTGATTTTATAAATTATCCTTATTTTTGTTTTTTTTTTTTGTTTTTTATTTATTTATTTATCAAAACAATTGACAAAAACTTAAAAATAAATACAACGTCCCGCAAAACTGTTTGCACAGTTTGACTGTGGGATCCATGAGTCTATGTAATTAGTGGTTAAGTCTTAATGTACGAGTATACAAATATAAAATACCTACGGTAAGTATATTGAATTTAAATAATGTCGAGGTAGTATTTGAGCAATGCTCTTTTGAATTTATTTTAGTTTCCTTCCTCGCTATCTCGCTGACATTTTCCTCGTATTTGACTGTAATACAAAAGAAAATATCACATAGAAACCGTTAATTTTAATCCGACTTCAAAAAAGGAGGAGGTTGTATGTTCCACTGTACGTATTATTCTCCGATTTCTCTGTTGATTATTTATTTGAAAGAGTAATCACCTGAGGTGATCTCATTGTTACCAAGTACCGAATGATGGGATTCTGGATAAATCGAGGGAACTCCTCAAATTTCACAGGCATAACAATAGGAATTTCAGTGCTTTTCAAAGTAGCACAAGTATTTGCCCTCGAATATGTGTGAATTAATGATTAAATAAAACCAGAATTGGCCACCGGATCTCCTCAGTGAAGAGTTGTTCGTGGAAAGTGTTAGGATATTTCAATTAAGAGCGACTATTTTATTATTAAAAACACTGTTACAAAGTAAATTGAAACGGTTCTGATGATAAGATAACTTTACCATTGAAATGATCTGATTCCTCGCGAGGCACCGGAACTTCGTAATAAAAACTATCTTAGTCGTGTTTGGACTCATTGGAAGCGTAATAAGGAGCACGTTGGCTACGAACCATTAAAATGAGAAATAAAATTTATCTTAATATATCCTCCGCCTTTCTTAGGCGTTGCATTTCTCCTAATGATCTTTCGTTCACTGAGGTTAATTTGCGTTTTTTCCATTGGATACGCCCTGGAACCCACATTTAAGTCCTTTTCTAGGCGTTGATTTCAGACGACAATTATCGAAGCAATAAGTACTACAGTATAACTTTTTTTACAATTATCATACATATATTGATATAAATATATGTACTTACTAGGTTTTATCATTCTGTCTTTTACCTCTCAGCTGCACTCGGTAAATACCCGAGGTCAGAAATTTGGCACAGTTTCAAACTTCAAAACACAACCGACAAGAGAAAAAGAAGAAGAAAATATTTCAAATTATTGTTATGCAAATTTTAGCTGATCTGCAATTCAAAAATAGCAGGAAAACTGGCAACATTTTTAATCAAGTTTATAATGATATGACACCAGCACAAATTATGGTAGTTCGTTGCAATACCGCGAATAGTTTAAATCCAATTCAGTCGTTTTTGATCATAAATGATTTTATCTGTATAGACGCAAACAAAACACCAGATTTGAAAACACCGATTACTCCTACCCTAAGAATTGACTCAATACGTGTATGACAGTGACGGTATTCCTCTTTTGAATCCGCTGAATCAGTGAGGTGGTATATACCTATAAATTTGTTGGTATCTACAAATAGTACAGATATTAAAAGAATACTCGTACAACTATTCGCGATTGTTCACAACCCAAAATTTTACATATTAATTCCTTATTTTCTATCTACTATTGACACGTACTTAAGAGGGCGCAGTACGTTTGGTTATCCATACAAACGCCATGCTAGAATAACATGAAACTTTGTATACACAATGGGATCCAGCTTGTCTAGGGCGGAAATTAGTTTCTGTTGTTTGAAATTATAATGGCGAAAAAATACAGCGATTATTAAGGTTTTCATACAAGCCGTAAAAAAACTAAAAAAACCGCTGTATTTTTTTTCTTTTTCAATTTCTAGCAACAGAAACTAATTTCCGACCTAGGTATGCCGGATCCCATTGTGTATACAAAGTTTCATGTTATTCTAGCATGGCGTTTTAAAATGAGAGCCTAAATACGTTTGTATGGAGAACCGATCCACACCGATCGTACTGCGCCCTCTTAATGAATCAATAACATCGCATTTCCTACAAACACAAACCATCATACATCACGACACGAAATGTGAGTTTTAGACATATTAAAATAATATACTGAAACCTTACTGAAACTGGGCTGCGGGGGCGTGGCGGCTGTAGCGGATATTGGACAGACTTTGAGTGACCCGTTTCGTTATATTTACCTATATCATATATCATACAACAGCGCCAGATGTCAAGAATAACTCGAACAGATATCTTATTAAAATAGAGTTTAACATTTACATCCCATATTAAATAAAACGGATTTAATCGCATATATTAATTACGTAATACCTATCCTTTCAATACTTGTAGACGTTTCAAGTGATTTGAGTCCTTTTCAGCAGTCGTGGTCAAGGGTAGACATGTGTCTAAATACTCGTAGGTCTACCCGTTTGAGTAACAATTGCGGAAACTGAACAAAATATTATTCACGTCCCGTAAATATTATTAATTTCATAAATGGGATAACTACCTAACCAACACCCGCTGTTAACAGAGAAACCGGCAGACTAATTTAAGTAATTTTAATTTAACACATTCCTGTATTCAACGGTAGCCAAGGGAGTATTTCTAACTTTATTGTTTAAATAAGAATTTCCAGCTTTGCGCGATCCGTGCCGTTATTAATTATAAAAAGAATAGCACCCAAGTAGGCTTTAACAGCTTTAGGCGACTTCTAGAGTTCGCGGGCGGGATCAATATATGTATACGTACATACAGTTACTTTGCTTGCACTATGGCGTGAGCTTAGATTCTGATAATTTTCAGTAATTTACGAATGCTCCGCGTTCTTATAAACGCTTGTATTGTATGTATAAACACCGTGATGCGAGGTACAAACGCATCTTAATCGGAATATATCCATTATAGCACAAATGTCGTAATAAATTAAACCCACGTGTGGAATATCCTGCATTATAAACCTAAAAGCAAACTAATAAGTGCCACGCTACGAGCAAATGTATTGAGAAGGAATAAAAGAATGCCTGGATTAATATCAGCAAGTTATCAAAATAGGGCGAAGACTCTATTGGCGTAATATGTGCCTGTTAACATATGTACAATGATGTGCACTATTCTATCCTACTAATATTTACATAGTGCTTAAATAGTATCATCAAGTGATTAGAGATGTGCCTAGAATTAGATAATAAAATAATAAAAATCGTATGGCATTTAACTTTTCGAACCGTGAGATTTTCGAGAAACGGTTCGGTTGCCAGTTTTGTTGCATTAGAACTAGGTAAGTGGCCCTGACCCATCAGTGACATAGTCGTCATTGAAACTTTTTAGTGAATTTTATTATAGGTACTTGAATGATTTGTTAATAATTATGATCTCCGTGAAAAATGGTTTGAGAACATAATAATTCATAAGCCGACTACCGCAGAATTCCGTTGAAGACGCCCTCTACGAGTACGAAACTCGTAGCTCTTGCTACGAGCGCCGCTTTTGAACTTCCAAATACAATTTTGTTACAGTTACTTTATTTCCACTACGCGTTAACAACAATGCATGAATTTTAGTGGTATACTCGTATAACAATTGCAGGGCATTGAGGTTCAAGGAAGATGCCTTGTCAACAAGGCGAATAAATACAATCAAATCATTACTAAGTCATAAATGGTCATAAGGAGATAACTATAGAGAAAATAACTATTTTATCACTGTGTCTACTAAGATGAGGATAATTAAAGTAATAGAAACGTACCTGCATGATACAAAGACATCTTATAGGTACTTACATTAGAAAGGTAGGTACGAGGGGTGTTCAATAAATTCTCGGTATTAGAATGAAAACAAAAGAATACGATAGGTGTTTATCTTTATTTTTCAATATACTCCTTCACTGTGATTATCAACTTATTAGACGGTTCAATTGGTTTTTTTAACCCCTCATAAAAATATTTTTGTCTTTGGTATCTTAATGCTCCTACGCTACTGTCTTCAATGCTTCATCGTTAGAAAATCAATTTTAACGTAGGTCCATTTTGAGATTGGGAAACAAAAAGAAGTCATTCGGGGTCAAATCTGTCAGTCTGTGTATCAGGAAATTCACCACACACCTCAAGAAATTCGGGTCCAGAAGCAACACGCGTATTTTTCTGAAGCGGTGTCAGGATTTGTGGGATCCATCTCGCACTGATTTTTGACATATTAAGATGGTCATTAATTATATCGTGGCTGGTACCAATAGAGAGGTTGGTTCTTTGAGCTATTTCTTTCACCTTAACTCAACCATCTACAAATATATATATTTTTTTACCAGTTTGGTCAAGAGTTTTATTACCGCTCGGTGCTCTAATTTAATTAACATTGACAAATCGCTCATAGCGATCACGTTTGTTCGGCAGTTACAAAAAAACAAATCGACATCGCCGTTTGAATTTCACTTTTTTTAAATATTAATGAATGACTTTTACCGGACAGTAGTAAAAAGTTTACTAAAAAGGTTTAAAAGATGTCGATACCGAGAACTTATTAGACGCCCCTCGTTGATGTCTTAGTATCACGAAGGTGGGGTTTTATTACAATCTAGGATTACATTGAATAGTGGTTGTATTGTAAGTTATAAAGGAGCAAAATGCAATATTTCAGTGAAATTTAGTGCGTTGAATCCCGCACGAAATGAAGGATTCCAGAATAGAATCCAGAGCGTAGTGAGAATCGTACTTGTGATTTGTCTGGAGTCTCAAGTCATCCATTTTTCTGGAGTTGCTAGTGTCCATAGGCTACGTTACGGTGTCTGCTTACAATCAGGTAGGCCGTAGGCTTATTTGCCACCGTTGTCATATAAATAAATAAATAAAAAGTATTTTCTAGTCCGTTTAGAGGGATCAAAATTTGCTTTTGCCCCTTGTAACTTGCCAGGGAACAAAATAATATTTTGCGAATCGACTTTTGGTCCCTCTAAGCGGGCTAGATATGACTCATTTTCAAAAAGGATAAATGAAAACACGTTTTTATGTCAAAGTCGCGGCGCAAAGTTTCATAAATATAAGTTGATATCAGCTTCCCTTGTAAGTTATAACCCACATTGCGAGTTACCATTATCTACAGCATTTCGCCAGACGATACGTCAAGTTCCAACTGGTCAACATTTTGAGATCATAAATATTCGTCAGCCAATGGAAGCCGTCCCTGTAGATGACGTTAATTATGAAAATCAATTACCTGCTTCGCAATTGAGGGTCTCTCATCGAGTACATCGATGTTGCAGGGATAACAGCGGCAATTATGAAAACGAAAGCTGCTGAAAATTGTATTTAATTTTTATTGTTGCCGATTATCTGGACCAAATTCTGCAGTTTATTTCCATGTTGGCGTCTGTTTAGCTACGTTCTAGCATCATTACGATATTTGACAATTAAATCTAATGAGCAACTTTTTATAAAACGGGAAAAACGCTCTTTTATAGGATAGAGGTATATGTAGTTAGTAGGAAAATGCAGACTTGTAGATATTGTCACACTATGATCAAGCACCGTATCTTTAGGTGTGTACAATTACAAAATAAATATGAAGTTCTTAGTTTTCCGAGTAGTTTCGTAAACTATACTTTAACTGTTGTCGTATACCGTATTAAATAGCAAGGACATGTTTAAAGAAAACTAAGGCTTTTAACAGCCCAATGACTTGAATGGGTTGGGAATAGGTACATTCTTTAAATAAAAAGTACAGTCGGTAATAAACTCATGTACAAAAAACGATCTGATAGATACTTATTTATGCTCCGTGTTGCCCAGAAAAAATGTCAGTGGCCGCCCCTGTGGATTATAATTATGATTATTATAATATATTATAATTATTATCATAAGCAAGTATCAATAACGATCGAGTCCTAGTATAAATGTTGCCCGATAAAGCACAGTGGTGACCACAATTAATTTCTACTCTTTATTGTCAGACTATATACAAATTGATTAAATTATGTTTTTTTTCAACCGAGGGTAAAAGTTACTGGATTTCAATAAATCAGCTACCGTTTTAAAACTTATGATCTATAAATTAATTATGTGGTACATTTATTTGCTTTACCTTTGGTTACATACTGTAAATGTTTTGTTCAGTGTATTTATATCTGTCCAGCGAAACGACATCATTTCAGTGGACAAAATTTCGAATTGTATATTTTCCAAATAACGCCTTATTGACGCGCCAACTCAATGCGAGGATATTTTATTAGTATCGCATTGAGTTGGTTTGGTTGAGTTACGTGTTTCTTAAGATACATCATTGTGACAGACAAAGTGGCATCATTAAGAGTTTTTTTTTGTTACCTTTTTGTAGGGTACGCGCATATAAGTTAATATTTAAGGGGCTGCTATGTGCCAATGACCTTCGATCTCTCACTCTCCGTTTTCTCGTGTTTTTTATAGCTTATCGTATTAACAACAATGAGGTTTACCGAAACAGTATCTCATATTTCCTTCAAAACTCACTGTTCTCGAGATACGGCAGCAAACTTTGGCAATATTAGGCCAAAAAACCATTTTTTTGGACGTCACTTTTGTGAAAATAAGTCAATAATAAAAATCTCTCTTACGTTTTGAGAGACGTCAATTTGGAACAATTATGTGTACATTCCGAATATATAAATGCATAAACAACATACTGATATCGAAAATAAAGCTTTTTTTCGACCATGTTTGAATAAATCATAAAAAATAATCGGCTCTTGAAACTGTAGATAAAGCATTGAAGAACCGGTAATCGTTGGTGTCATAAATATATCTTTGGTTTTGACGGAAGGCTATCAACTCAAAACTCGTCAAAAATCGAAGAAAAACGTATGGAGCCCCTTAACAGAGTTATTTAAACGGAGATGCCGTTTATGCGAATCCAATCAAAAATTAGGATTTTTAGCACTTGAGCTTTGTCATGCCCACAGTAAAAACACGAACCTAAGATAAATTTTGTTTTTAAACTCTGTACGACCCATTAATATAGTTAGTAACTGAACAAATGTCAATTCACAGCGGGCGTTGCCTTGTCCCGGGAACGCGTGTTTACATTACGACAAAGTTGGAAACTTGCGCCCAGGGAACGCGGACTTTTTACTATTCATAAGTAAATCCATTGGTTCAGGTTTCCGACTGTCACTGCAAGGTGCAACAATTATTCCAAACGCAACAACAACGAGTTACTTACCTAACTTTTCTCTCTGATTGTATTTAGAATAGTTATTTTGAAAACATCACAAATACCTACCTAACGTAAATGGGTAGAATAGGCTAGCTAGGTTGGATCTATTTGTTATATTGCTAGTTTTTCGATTAGAACTTTTTACTTGTTTTTGTTACATTGATTTTGGTGTAGGTAGGTATTGTATTGTATATTAGTCTTTAGGATTATGATATATTAAAATGATCAAACAAGCAATCAAGCTCGGTAAAACAACCATCAATGTTGCATATGTATAATGTAGTAATTTGAGATTAAGGGTGCCTTTCCACCTGAGATGTGCTATGCTACGTTGCTATGGATTCGTTTGAATCTATCAATCACATTCATTGGTCCACATAGCATAGCACTAGCGGAAAACATCCTCGCAGAATAGCTGCGTATTCACCCTAATCAGCCTACTTGTATGTAAGGCTTGGACTCCAGAAAGAAAACAAATAAATACAAAAGGCACACATGAGACCTAGGCGTAATACCAGTAGTGGTATTTTTCCTTGTCCTTGGTGCCATTTAGGAAATGATTAAGAATAAATTTTAAAAATACCCGTGAACGTGGCGGTCGTGTTGTGTCCGGTTAGGTCGGGGCGGGCGCGCGCTCCGCCCGCATGCTATCAGCTGGCCGAAGCCGACGCGGCCATCTCGTCCGACAGCCTCCGCTCACCGCCCTGCGCCTGCACATATCACAACGAATCATAATAAGGAGAAATAAAAATTAAAGTACGCTTCTTTCGCTTGGCTGCCATAGTCACTCGTAAAATCGTAGCGTTAGGTCACATAAAATATGATAAACAGGGAGCGAAACTTTGGTGCCGGTGACATCATTATGACGCAAATTCACATATAGGATGATTTTATAGAAACAACATTGCGACACTCCAATGATTATTAATAATGCAATAATGGTAATGTAAATTTTATTTTTTATTAATAAGAAATGACTATTTATATTGAAAAAAATGTAAATATTAAAATAAATACAAAGACAATAAGAAAAAATTAGTTTACTAAGTAAGTAATTGTAAAAAATATATTCGGTTAAATGAAAAACAACAAATAAAATTTCGTGGGTTGTCGAAAAATAGGCAGAACGCTTGGAATTCAAACACACCATCGCATCTTCTAATTTAAATACATACCCTACATACGAGTACATATACTGTACATAATGCCTGTAATCGCAACTTAAACAGAATTATTGTTGTAAGTTAACCTTGCATCATCAAAATCGATTCCTTCAATAATCCAGATAAAAACACTCTGTATGTAGCTTGACGTCATACGTCTGTCATCGGCACCAAAGTTTCGCTCCCTGATGATAAATGTTAGATATTTTACGTACTTAATATAGTTGGTAATAGGGTAGTGGCACCAAAAAACGAGCACCTCCCAAAAGTTTTTTTTTTATGACATAGGAGGCAAACGAGCAGACGAGTCGCCTGATGTTAAGCGATTAGCACCGCCCATGGACACTCGCAACACCAGAGGGGTTGTAAGTGCGTTGCAGGCCTTTAAGATGGGAGTACGCTCGTAAGTTGAACACTTGATCTAAATATTGTTGTCATCGCGTCCGAGTTTCGCACCACAAAACACACTTTATATGGAGATTTACTTAAGGGTTAACCTTGCTAAACTATAATACTAGTGGCTCTGTGAGCTGTAGACCCCGCGATTTTATTTTTAAAACTAACAGAATTAAAATTCTTAAATTGAAGTAGTCTTTCATTTTCAGTGCCACCACCACCCAGACAGATACAGACAATACAGCACGACCTTACACAAATCACGCAGATACAACCGTATCAACTTTCTTTTTTACTTCTGTTCCAATTTCTATAAGAAACATAATTGTCAAATCATCCATCTTTATCGAACGATTCAAGCAGCGACCAGCAAACACTTCCTTAATTGACTATGTAACCTACGTGTGTATGTGACTATGTAACGCACCCGCATAGGCATGCGGGTGCGTTGCATAGGCATTGTGGCATAAAAATTGGGGATTAGGAAGTAATGGGGTGCTCACTTGCTTTTTGCTTCTTCGGTCTTCAAGAAGACCGACACACAGGCAGTGGCAAGTGCCCAGAACAAAAAGGTTGGAGGTTGGAAATAGGAAAAAATTCCTAATTTATATCATATTCATAATCGATATAATTCTGTACATTTACACTGGGGTGAAATCCCCCATTTCACAAATGATCAGTCTAGTCTAGGACACTTTTCATCGAGTCGACTACGCACAAGGTTCTTTTTGATATTAGTATACACATACATATGTATAAATAAAAATAATGACATCTTAAACTAGATATAATTAATATAACAAAACCATTTACCTGGCCTTTTTAGATTACTCAAAAGCGTTTGATAGCCTCAAACACGAATTTGTATGGCAAAGCCTAAAAGAGCAAGGGATCCAAAACGCTTATTTAAACATAATCAAATAATCGAAATGTAATAATAAATCAAATTTCGAACATGACATAAATAATTCATTAATCATTACAAGACATAATTAATTGGATGTATGTTAATGACCTTCATATAAATATAATTAATACAATTTTCATCATATAATGCTAATAGTGTACCATTAAATATTAACTATAATAATAATGCAGTAGATGAGGTCAACTTGTTTAATTTTCACGGAATCACAGTTGAATAACACCAAAATTGGAAGGCACACATTGACAAAATCTGCAACAAATTAGGCCGTTTTGTATTTGCGCTTAAAAGGCTGAGAGATACTGTGTCAGTTGAAGCAGCTTTGACCGCTTATCATGGATACGTATCATCTGTCCTTGGTTATAGATTGATATTGTGGGGAAACGCAGTGGAAGTGGACAGAGTCTTTAAGATACAAAAAAAGTGTGTCAGGGTCATTTGTGGTTCGTGGTGGGATGAGAGTTGCGTACCCCTTTTTAAAAAACTTAAAATCCTTCCTTTGCCTTGTTTATATTTAAGAGAGGTGTGTAATTTTGTCAGATCACATCACTCGTCTTTAAAACACGTGGCGAAGTTCTTGACAGGCAAAACAGATTAAAAATTATAAACCTTCTATATCACCCTCGAAGTCACAAGATGATCATCTCCCGGAGGAAATAAAGCTGCTAGAGGGAAACGCCTTTAAACGCAGTCTAACATACTGGCTTTTGGAGCGTTGTTTTTACAGCGTAAAGGCGTATCTCGAACACTGAGATTATTACAATTAGTAGTATTTATTTATATTATTGTATAATTGTATTATTATATAATTGTAATTGTGTTAGATTTAATGAATTTATTGTATCTCTGTGACTTTGATATGCCTATTATGTAAACTTTTTCTAGTATTTAAATTTAACATTTTATATTGAGTTTAACTTAATTCTTACTCTTTTAACATATTATTTTATTACTGTATATTTGCACGCTTGCATGCGAGCTAGCAGCAGCAGCAGCATCCCTGTAGTGCAGTGGAGATACTGCGATAGCCAACCCGCATGCCAAGCGTGGCGATTATGGCATTTACCCCCTTTGAAACTGGGGGAGGCCTATGTCCAGCAGTGGACGTCCTCCGGTTGATATGGTGGTGGTGGTGGTGGTGGATGCGAGCTAGATACAAGAAACATAATGTATTGTAACATCCTTAGGTATACTGTGTCTATGCAAATAAAATTAAATAAATTCTGAAAATATTTACAGTCAAAGTAAAGCTAGTATCAGGCTGGAATCTATAGGAAACGCGTTTCCGATCGATAGAGGTGTCAAGGCAAGGTGATCCACTCTCACCAAAGCGGTTTACAGCAGTGTTAGAGCAAATGTTCAGAAAATTAAATTGACAACATTTCATATTTTCAAGGAGGCATTTTTATGATCTAGATCGATAGAAAATGAAATTTTAAGGTTCGTGTTTTTTTATTTCTCCCGAAATCCTAATTTTCTTTCTAAAATATCTAATCTAAAAGTAGCGAATTCCAAAACGTCGTATATACATTATGACGTCATTACAGTGGCTGTAAGGCAGTATTACCATTGCCACTTATTTTAATAAAAAACCTTGGAACGTTCACATTTCGTTGACATGGCGGTCACTTCAACGTCAGTGTCAAGTAGTGTGTCATGCTAGGACAACTTAAAACTAAGTTTTTATTGAATACAGTGCCATCTATTTTAGAGAAGTCGCACTATAAGTGTTGTTACATTAAAATACTTTTGATGCTATAGGGAAATTGATACGTGTTATTTAAATGAATATGAGGAATTGAGGAGATTTTGGTTTTTAATAAGTAACACAATATTTTTTGTCTCCATGTCACCCGTTTGGAAAATTTGAAATTTCACAGGGAAGCTTTGAATTAATATTTATTGATAAACGGTATTTAGCAGTGGTCATAGAATCCCTTTACACGGTTAATGTTATCACAATTCTGGTTTTCATTTATTTTGAGTCTTAGTTGTCGCACCACACCGGCCACTTTACTAATAGTTTCTTTTACTACGAGTAATAGGTTCACAAATGAGCAAGTTATATGGTGACAAACGTTGAAAATAATGATTAAAAAAAGTAATCAAAATGGGATCCTCCTTTTTTTGAAGTTTTTTTTAAATAAAATACTGTTAACCTAATACTGTATAACCGACCTTTCGCACCAACCCTATAGCGGGGTTTATAAAATGTCATCGGATTTTCCTATTAGCAACGTACCACGATAACAATGTTATTACAATAAATATATAAATAATTTATTTTCTTATTAATAGAGTCAGACCAGTATATCTCTTCCAAGCAAATGAACTGTCAACCATTTAAAAATTACGTATGGCAATGTTTTATATTTGACACAGATGTCAAATGTGAATGCGTCATACGAATTAAATTGAATTAATTTGTTTACGATTGTTAGCACTAATTATGGGCAAACCGTATAAAAGTGGCGAGCGAGAATTATTATTCCGAATGCTCAATAATTATGACACCGTGAGAGAACAACGAGAGGTGATTATCGCAGAAAAGCGGCAATCTTTACATCTCATCATGACTTTGACCGGTGAGTTTATCAAACAATATTGGTAGTTCAATGTTTGTATGAAATTCCATTAAAAACCTCTCGTCTACCAGAACCCGCAACGAGAATTATGTTGCAGCTAAGCTAACAGTTATACAGGGTGTAATCCTTTTTTTATAAATGTTACTAAAATTGACGATTTTTACAACATATACAGGATGTATATGTAACTAGGTGCAAATACGTTCAGGGATGATAGAGGAGGTATTTTGAAATATTTTAGACACAACATGCGTTAGTACAAAGTCTATTAGTTTCCAAGATATGCACCATTCTATTTTGAAAATTTTATGTTTTCCATACTACCATACATTCGGAAAATGTTTAGATTTTTTAAATGTATATGTTGAAATAACTTACTCAAAACTAAGTATTATTTTTGTTCAAATTTCCTGTGTTGTACTGCTTGTACGTGAATTGACAGATAAGGTCTCGAAGATATTAAGCAAGTACTTACTTCAAACTACCTACAGAAAAAAATCTCAATATCTTTGGTCACCGAAAGGCAATTTTCTTCTGGGAAAACCCGGTGTGTATAAGTAATAAAAGTAGTGGTGTGTAAGTTGAGTATTGGCTATGTGCGAAGTAGGTGGTATGGCAGAAATGTGCACTTACCGGGGACAACCGTCAAATTTACTTTCACGTTTTCTATTGGTTTCTTAACGGTTTCCTACGATTCGTTTCGTTTGTATGTATTTATTTATTCTCTTATTTATTTCAGTAAAATTTCCAATACGGGGTCTTTTTCGTTTACCAAAGTAAATAAAATATTCATGTGTCATTATTTGACATCTCTGAGTTTTGACATTGTCTCGGGACCTTTGACTTTTGACGTTTCAGACGTGCACATAGCCAATAACTGTGGTAGTTTTGACATAGGGCAAACAAAACGCACAATAAAATGAAAATTATATGTACAGTACATAAGGTGCTACTTTACCCCACGAGTGCGGTAATCTGCAGATTACGTGCATATGTCGAAACTTTAGAGAGCCATATGCACTGTAAAATGTTGTACGATATACGTGCGAATAGGTAATTCGCAATTCGCAACTCGTGTTGATTTAAAACACTCCCTTCGGCCGTGTTTTAATTTATCACCACTCGTTGCGAATTTCCTGTTATCTGCACTTGTATCGTAATGTACTATTAACTAACATCAAAATTACGTGGCCTAATCAGTAAAACTGCCATAAAAAAAAGCCGTTCAATGATGCATGAGAAAAAACGTACGATTGCAGCACACGAACATGCAATTTTCGAATATGACAGGAGGCTTGTACGAAACAGTGGGGCGGAGGTATATAGTAAGGAGGTATATAGGCTGACATACATTATTTATTTATTTATACATACATATATACTAATACTCACCACTAGTACTATTATTTTTACTTGTTTAAATATTAAAGATCATACACAAGTATCAAGACTAATTAGTGCCCTATCTTCAGTGTTATCATATACCGATTTACAGACAATAAATTAAAATTGCTGGTGCAGACTTATGCTAGTCACTCTATATAACAGAAGTTGGCTAAAAAGTTTCGCCTGCTCAAATATAGATGGCACCTCTAATCAAACCTAAATGTGATTGACTTGCCAGTCTATCTCATTATGTATAATTTGTAGTTTTTGGTGTGAATATATTACAATGACAGGTTAAGGCTGAGTTGCACCAACTTACGATCACAGACCGATCAACGTTAAATATGGCGCAGATAGTCATCCCATAGAAACTTGTCAAACTTTCCATACATTAGAATAGAAAAATATTTATTATCGCACAACATATACAAAAAAGGCAGTTACATGCATTTGGTTTCTTCAGTAATGTGACAAAAGAACGAAGGCATCATTAAGTATACATTTTGAAATGTTGTCTATTGGGAGCACCTGGGGCTAAACATAAACAGTAGGGCGTGCAATATCGGATAGTTTTTCAATTCCGGAACTGGGTTCGATATTGGCTTCCAATTCCGGAATTCCGGAGATGGTTCCGGAATGGGATTTCTCTTCTTTTATCAATTTTTTTAAAAATTATAATGTTTATCGTTTTAAAGGTAATATATACTGCCTCCAAATAGGATACACTACTCTAATAATGCATATTACCAAAACTAAGTTCTATTTTGAACTTCGCCTTGTACATATACAAATGAACATAATGCACATTTTCTCATTTATTTTCCCTGCATACATAAACAGCTTTCCGAGAGCAAATGCGCTTATTGCTAAATGTGAACCGATAGTACTTGAGAAGTTCCATCAAAACCCCAATTATCTCAAAATTACCTATTTTTACCCACGACGGAACGGAGAAGGTATATACGAGTATATGCGTTTAGGGTGAGAGGTTGTTTGTTTGTTTGTTTGTGTGTGCAACTCAATATCTCTAAAACGGCTTGACCGATTTGAATACGGTTTTCTGCACTGGATTTGCGGTTTATTCGGGACGAACCCCCAAAAAAAATTACGGCCATAACTCGCCAGGGGGCGCTGCAGTTAACATTTTCCTCTTGAAAGTGCGTTTGAACGATTTTTCTCCGGAACTCTGCTTGACCAGCATAGAAAATTTCGATAGCGCTTGGTGAGGGGTACATGTAATTGAACTTTGTGGATCATGATGGAGCAGAAAAACATGATAGCGAACTGTTAAGCGGTTAGATATCTTTATGCCTGTTTTTGGGCGCTTTTGTTTATGTTTCCTTAGCAGCCGTTGTAAACGAACTTCTGAGGGTCTGATGATGGAGTAAAACAACATCACACAGAACCTTTCAAAGGCATATAGCTACTTGACCGTGTTTGGGTTCATTTCATCGTGTTTGCTGAGTAGCTTCTGTACATGATCTGCTGAGCGTCTGATGATGGATCAGAACAATATTGCAGGGAATCTTGTTCAGGTAATTATTTAGTAAACCGTGTTTTGACTCTTTTGATAATATTTATTGAGAAGCCTCTTCTCCTGAAATGCTGAAGGCCTGATGATGGAGCAGAACATCATCCTAGAGAACTTTGCGAATACATATATCTGTATTCCCGTGTTGTGATTATTTTGATAGTGTTTTCTCGGTAGCTTCTGTGCACGAACTGCTGACGGCTTCAGGTATGATGAAACAGAATAATGTAGTAAGGAACTTTGTGAAGGCTCATAGATAGAATATCCTAATACGGCTCTTTTAAAGGTGTTTAGTGAATAGCTTCTCTACAAGGACTGCTAAAAATAGAATTTTTGCTCTTTATACCCGCAACGGAAGGTTACGTGTAAGCTGTATGTCCCCCAAACACATCTGCCGATTTAAGTATATAATCATATTATGGTTTTGGTTTCTGTATTATTATGGGGTTTGTGATTTATCGGCGATACATGACGTAAATATGCCACGGGGCTCTAGTAAACCGTCGTGTTATGCTATATAAAATAATTTCAGGATCAAAACGGCTTCGCTAATTTAGATGTACTTAATTATGTCCACTTTGCCACTAGTTGAAGTTTAAAATGAATGGTCCAATTAACTAATATACTTTCGTCCTCACTACGAATACTTGGTTGGCAGAGGCAGACAATTACTGGGCTTTATCTTTCGAACTACCAAGGGTTTTAAAAAACCTAATAGTTTACTGACACTATTCTTTAGTTTAGTCAGAAGTGTCCTTGAGTATGGTTCCCCGATCTGGACTCCACACTATTCTGTACACACCAATAATATAGAGGGTGTACAGAAATATTTTTTAAAGGTTCTTGCTTACAGGTTCAACCTTGGTCGCACGTATAAGTCATACCTTAGTAGACTTAAAAAATTTGGAATTCCCACACTGGAAGCCCGTCGCAAAATGTGCGACCTTCTATACTTACATAAAATTTTACATTCCAAAATAGATTCAGCTGCTCTGTTGTCAACTCTAACTTTTAACACGCCTCGTTTTAGAGGTCGTACATGTAAAGTTTTTTCTCTGAAGGTGTACAAAAACAATACTTCCTTCTATAACCCAATCACCAGAATTTGCAGACAATATAATGACTTGGCTGTGGTCAATGTTCGTGTCGACATATTTGATCCACGCATTACTAAATTCAGAAGGATCTTGGCGGTCATCCTCCTTTCTGCTCACCCATCGTCCTCCCCCGTAAGTAACGCGTGATTTACGCTTAACGCCTAAAACTGAACCCTCTGTAGGTATATTGAAGTTCGTTCCTAAAGGTCTATAATTCCTCAAATTCACAGTTTATTAGTAGATAAAAAAATTGTATATCCTCTGATCATGCTTATGTTAAATCGAAACGTAAATTGTAGATGCATCATTGGGTCGACTTGGCCAAAATAGATTAGGACAAAGCTGTTATAGAATGTTGAACATGTATGATCTTAATCTAAAACCCTGATCTGTGTTGGTCGACTTGACACTGGTGTTGTACGCATGGGCAAATATGCGCTAATTTACTGATCAAGCTGTGTGCACTTAGTTTTGGATATCATGCTAGTTTATAAGCTACTGAACACGCGCGAGCTAACTGAACCATGTGTTGTATGATGTCTGTTAAGTGTACCTTCCTAATAAATAAATAAAATAATAAAATATACCTAAAATTTCTTGTTCTTGTAAAAGAGGCATATGACTACGAGCTTCTAGTGGGTTCGCGTTTACTCGTAGTGCGCTTTCTGAAGGGAAAAGCTTCGGACCTTTGGCCCTACGCAGAACTTGGCCTCCGCCTTCGTGTGCCTCCTCACACACCTTTGGGCCTGCGGTCCTCGGGTTCTCTTTTAAGACATTTTGGGATAGAGAGTATCCATGTGGGCACGCCTTTCAGGCCTTCGGTCTTATAGCTATGGTTAAGGTATACTGGGACACTTTAGGCCTCGCGGTAGTCGCAGTACTTACCCTTACGTGCCTTGCTGCTCACGCGTGGGCTCGACCTTCGAACCTTTTGCTCGCCGACTGGCGTAGAAAGCGCCCTGGTGAGACACTTCGGTCTTTCAGTCCCACTAGCCTCGACGCTCCCCTTTGGACACTCAGCGATAGTGAGAATCCAAGTAGGCTCACGCAGAGAGCGTGACCCTCCACGTTTGGGCTTTTAGGCACTTCGGGCCTTCTGACCTCTGCCATTGGTCAGGCTCTGCCTTTTATTTGACGTGCCTCGCCACTTACCTTTCGGCTCTCAAATTATATATGTCTTACATATAGATACACATCTTGAGATTACATAGAGATAGATAGTGAGTGTCCGTGTGGGCTCGCACTTTTGACCTTCGGCCCTCGAGCTCGCGTAGTGAACTCTCTCAAAGGCAGCTTCGAGCCTTCGGCCCCAGGTTCTCTTTGGAAGTCACTCGAGGGTAGGAAGATTAAGGATGATTCACAGTAGGCCGCTTCGTGTCCGGGCCGGTCCGTTTTCTATGACAACAAAACGACGGCCGTTGCGCGGCCGGGCCCGGTGATGCTCGGAAGCGGTCCGACCCGGCCGCCTTTGTTCAACCCAAGCGTTTGACGGCCGACCCAGCTACGGCCGAGGCTCAGAGGGCCTACTCCAAACTTCGAAAATCGAACTTCGTGTCGTGCCGTCCCTTTCACTCTCGTTTTATACAGTATATGACGGAAAGGGAGGCCCTCAGAAGTAGCTCGGTCTGGGCCTAGTCCGGAAACGGAAAGGTCTAATTCAAATCAAACTTTACACGTGGGCTCGCCCTTAGGACCTCCGGCCCTCGGGCTCACGTAGAGAGTGCTCTCCGATGGAACATTTCGGAACTTTGGCCCTACGCTGAGCTCGACTTTCGGTCTACTATGCTCTTTCGCCGGAATATATAGCGTTAGATAAGAACCAACTATAGTTTTTTATACCACATCGGTCATATACAAGTGTACCTACGGTCCGCTTGGTGGTAAGCGGTTACCGCAACCTCCAGTTGTATAATGAGTTCCCTGCCGAGGTTTTCACAAGGGACTACAGTAAGCGTCCATCTTGTAATTCCAGGGGTGTTAATGCGCGTTGCCGACTATTTAAAAATGTATATACTCATTCCACAACTAAAGCGTGTTAGGGAGGAATGTATATACATTATTCTATAAAAATAATTAAATTAAATTAAATTAAAAAATTTGAAAAACCCACGACGGTCTAAAAATAATAAAATAAAATAAAACAATTAAAAGCCCCAGACCATATACGAAGTAAGTACATAAAGATAAAAGTAGATTTCAAAAACGATTGTATGATTGCGAGGTATATTATCAAACCCAGAAAAATTCGTCGGGGGCTGCCATTGCCATGTCTGTTCTTAATTTCATAAAACTCAAGATACATTACATAATACAGCAACTTAAATCGAGGTGCCTATTACACAGACCACATAATCTTACTTCATTTCAGGGCAGGCAATGGCAGCCACCGACGGATTTTTTTGGGTTTGTAACTATACCTCGCAATCATGCAACCGTTTTTGAAATTTACTTTTATCTTTATGTACTTACTTCGTATATGGTCTGGGGCTTTTGTTTTATTTTATTTTATTAATTTAGACCGACGTGGGTTTTTCGAAATTTTTAATTTTATTTTTGTACTTCATAAATATCAGTTCCGCCTCAAAATGTGCATCTTCATTAGCATTACTTGCTCTGTCAACGAAATAATGTCCGGATCTATGAACTACCTACAAAGCAGTTCCATCGGTCATCTGTGGTCAATTTGGTCATTAATTTCATTATTATTAGTTACACTCACTTACTTACTACTCTAGTGGTTTTCGCAAGCAAATGCTCGATTAACTTTAGAAAATACCGAAATCATCATATGTGTGCCTATTATATTTGAGGAGTTCCCTCAGCGAAGGAAAAATTTAAAAACAACGTAAAGGACCACAGCAGGCTGCATGAAGTGGAAGAAGTTGCCTGGTGTTATGTCTAACAATAGAAAAGAATGCCTCTAAAGATCTAAAACGCAAACTGCAATTTTTAGGCCATATAATGCGTAACAAGAAATACGAACTCCTGCAACTCATTATACAAGGGAAGACCCAAGGAAAGAGACCACCCGGAAGAAGGCGCCATTCGTGGCTGAAGAACTTCGCACTTGAAAGTTGAAACTTGAGCACAAGGTCTTTTATTCCGCGCGGCCGTATCAAAAGTCCGTATAGCCCATATGATAGCCGACCTCCGTTAGGCACTTGGAGAGAAAGATCAAGGTTAAAATGTATAAAACGGCGGGAGGTCCCGCCATGCGACCGAAAGCTAATGTTGAGCATCCACCAAAAACACATTCAACAAAAACACACAATAGAAATGCGCAATTGCGCCTGTAATAATCGTTGCTTATATGGAATAAATAAAATTAATGTTGCGCTGGTGGGTGTAACCAGAAAGGATATTAATCCGGAATGAATAAGTACGAGGTAGCTTTAGAGTCTCTCCCATTGAATAAAAATTGAAGGAATGCGATTATCTGCGCTGGTACGGTCACGTGCCCAGACGACCTACTGATCATATGGTACAAGTAACTTTATACCTGCCGATGACGAAACGTGGCCGTGGACAACCGCCCAGAAAGACCTGAAAGACTTTCTGGGAGGAAAAATTGCCTTGAGTGGATAATGCGATGATAGGAAACGGCTTATGCAGTTGATGATGATCTGTGATGACAGTCATGCGTGGTCGATGCGGTCATTTATCATCAGTTACACTTCACTACGCTCGAGGATTTCGGGAACAAATGTGTGATTTACTATAGAAAATATCGAAATCGTCACATGCGTGCCTATTATATTTGAGGAGTTCTCTCAATTCCTATTCCTAACATTAACTTCGCCAAATGTATATTGAAAGTGATTATTAAACAACATTTTTTTAATCTATATAATAGATTCTCAGAACTGAAATCAATTAATTGTTTGGTTTGATGGAGGTGATGGTAAAACAATGATTGAAAGTTGAAATTTGGTTCTCGAAATGTTCATGTGTCTGACGACTTATTGCAGCCAAAATGGGTGTTTTGAAATGATAGCTAAATACCTGATCTACCTAAAGTTTGATAACCCTCATCTAGCTTCCCAGTTTTATGGTAAAAAATTAAAAATAAACGTATAAAAGCTCTGCAAAAACATCAAATTCAATTCCGAAATTTCGAATTTCCGAGTGTTCTAATTCCGGAATTGTAACATCGGAAAAAATGGCCGATATTCCGGTTTTTCGAAGTTCCGGAATTCCGGAATGAATGCTCTAATAAACGGATCACGACTAAATCATCTAAGATTTGCAGACGACGTGGTTCTATTGGAAGAAGACCCATTACTACTGGAATCCATGGTGCAAACCTTAGCAGACAGAAGTAGAGAAGCAGGTCTAGAAATGAACTCAAGCAAGACGAAGATGAAGAGAAGAGAGAAGAGATGAAGAGGCTTTGAAGGACATTAACTCACTGGAGAGAGCGCTACATGATGCCCACGAAAAAATCTACGACCTACAGGAAGCCCAAACTAAAGCTGCAGAGGCTCACACGCAGAGTTTATTCGAGGAACTGGTCGGGCCCGACTCAAAGTTGGCTACCTCTGCAATTGATAATCCTGTGGTTACTATAGATTTAACCAATGATTCTAACACATCAGGGTTAGAACATTGCAGCGGTAATAAACTAAAGAAATATCTTAGACTAAACAGATTCATAAAAAAAACACAAAAGTTGTCAAAACGGAATAAATTGTTTTTCAAGAACTTGAGATTTAGCAAAATTAATGTGAATTTAGTGGATAAGTTGGATATATATTCTGCTCAGTTGAAAAATAATAGATCAAAATATGAAACTGACACACAGATATTGAAATTAAAAATTCATAAGTTGGAGGACTCAATAAAATCTTTAGATAGGATGAATGAAAATTCAAAAAAAGTTATTAATGAATATTCATTAGCCATGGATGATTTAATAACACAAATTAATTATAACTCGGAACGGTTTGAGTCACTGACCAATGGCCAGTCATGTTTATGTAAACAAATGAGTGGTCATTTATCAGATGGTCCATCGAACCCACACCTTTGTGCCAGTGTACCTCCACAAGAACAAAATAATAATAGCTCCTTCCACACTTCAGAAACGAACACACCTAATGTAATTATGTACTGTGATGAGTTTGGAAGTAATATGGGCACATATCTAAGCGATCACTTAACAGGGCTTAGCGCAATAAGCAATTGTCTGCCTTATAGTAGCCTTGATAATATGTCACATCAAATTATGAGTGATAATAGTATTCATTCTAAAACAACACTGCTTATTCTTATGGGTAACAGAGGAAATGTGAACAAACACAATTTAATTAATTTTTTTGAAAAATTGGACACATTAACTGTAAAAGAAATTATTATGTTCACATTCCCCTATTGTCATCAGATTTCAAAGGCAGAAAATGACACTAGATATAATTTGAATATAGCTCTGCATAATCTCTGTACATATAGTAGTAAGTTTAGCATAATTGACACTAACAAATATGTTGGTAAACACAATTTATTGACTAAAGGTAAGTTTTACCTTTGTAATTATTATAAAAGACAAATAGCTTTGTCACTATCCTATTTATTTGACATTTCTGCCAAGAATTTGGCACATAACTCTGCTCCTATTGAGCAGTTCAATATACAGTTGGAATTGGTTCCAGTTTTAACCAATCATTTAAATTAGATTTTAAGACAAAGGAGTACTCAAACTCTGGCAATTTAGTTATTAATAAATTTAATGAAAGATACTGCCATCATGGAAAATATATGCACCTGGTTCACCAAAATATTCAGTCTATTAGAGGAAAAGACTTACAGATTGAACTCTTTTTGAATGATTATAATATTGAAATATTGTGTGTAACTGAACATTGGTTAAAAAATAATGAATTAATGCCTCAATTTAATAACCACCAGGTGGGAAGTTCGTTCACCAGACTTAGTTCCATACATGGTGGGTCATTAATAATATTACATAATAAATTAAAATTTAAGGAACGTAAGGACATTGTATCCTTGTCTGTTGAACGGACCATAGAAATAAGTGCAGTAGAATTAGAGCAATTTATTGTTGTCTGTGTGTATAGGCCGCCATTAAGTAATTTTGACCTTTTTGAAAGCATAATGGAATCCGTGCTACTTAAAATATCACTCTCTAGTAAGAAATTACTTATATGCGGAGACTTCAATGTAAACATTTTAGAAAATTCAACAACAAGTATCAGATTGTTGAATCTTTTCAAATCTTGTAATTTGAGTCATATATTTTCGGAGCCTACTAGAGTCACTGCTACAAGCGCCACCTGTATAGATAACATTTTCACTAATATTATTCCAATCACTAAAAGTGTAATCAGTAAATTAGAATCAGATCACTTAGGTCAATTAATGGTATTTGAGACATTAAGAAGAAATACCCTGAGGAAACAAATAACTATTGTACCAGTAACCACGGGCCGTATGGAACGAATGAAGCAAAGTCTAGTCCAGGCGCTACCCTTTCTGTCTTCCGATATGAGTCCAAACGAAATGTACAATTCATTTTTTCACACTTTTATGAAACATTATAATGCGATTTTTACATCCAAATCGGTCGTGGTTGGTGGGACATCAGTTTTTAGTGAGTGGGCTACTGAGGACTTACATAAACGTAGACAAGCACTGTATGCTTTATATGAGGAACGCCGGTTTAATATGAGTGATGAATTTAAGGAACATGTCAAACAATATTCTAAGAAATTTAAAATAGATTGTCATATAGCTAAACGTAATTTTATAAGCCAGAAAATTACAAATAGTTCGGACATTATCAAAACAACATGGAAATTAATTAATGTGGAAACTGGTAGATCAAAGCACAAAATGAATGATCTTAAACTAAAAATTGATGGCATAATTATAGATTCAAGTTTAGAAGTAGCAACAGAATTTGAAAAATTTTTCACTGAGATACCAGTATCCACAACAAAGACATTAAATTCTTCACCTTCGTCTGCCGTTACATTGTTAAAAGATAACGCCTCAGAATGTAGTGGAAATCTTAATTTTGAATATGTTAGTACCCCAGATGTAATAAAGGCGTTTAAATCAATTAATGTCAAAAAAACTGGTGATCTCTGGGGAGTCTCTGTCCATGCTGTCAAATCTCTAATAGAAGTCATAGCGCCTGACTTGGTAGTTGTATTTAATAACAGTATTGACTGCGGTGAGTTTCCTGATCTAATGAAACATAGTAAAATAACTCCTTTATTTAAATCAGGTAGCACTTCTGACCCCACTAATTTTAGACCAATATCTGTGCTGCCAACATTTAGTAAAATTTTTGAAAAATTAGTTTTGTCCCAATTAATAAGACATTTTAATGCAAACAATTTAATGCATAATAAGCAATTTGGTTTTACGCGGGGTCGCTCGACAACCGACGCGGCTGTTGAGCTAACTAAACATATATTCGATGCCTGGGAAGAGTCACAGGATGCCTTAGGTATTTTTTGCGATTTGTCCAAGGCCTTCGACTGCGTATGTCATGAAACATTAATCAGGAAACTGCACTACTATGGAGTTAGAGGATCGGCACTGAATTTGCTAAAATCTTATCTATATGGTAGAATACAAAGGGTCGATGTGAATGGACAGCGATCTCCAGGATCAGTGGTCTCGATGGGTGTACCGCAGGGATCAATATTGGGACCTTTCCTATTCCTTATCTACATAAATGACTTGCCATACCTCGTAAAGACCCACCATGATATAGTATTGTTTGCAGACGATACCTCTCTTATATTCAAAGTCAAACGACAGCAACAAGCTAATATAGATATAAACAATGCTATTTCTAAAGTAGTTAATTGGTTCAATGTCAACAATTTATTGTTAAATGAGAAAAAGACCAAATGTATCAAGTTTGTCACGACTAACGTTAAGCACAATCAAACAAGTGTCATTGTGAAAGATGAGGAATTGGAACTAGTGGATAGTACAGTTTTTCTTGGATTAACATTAGATTCCAAACTCCAATGGGGTCCCCATATTGCTAATCTCTCGAATAGACTGAGTTCTGCAGCTTTTGCCGTGAGCAAGATCCGCCAACTGACAGACGTGAAGACAGCTCGATTAGTATATTTTAGTTACTTCCACAGTATTATGTCGTATGGTATTTTACTATGGGGCAGTGCTTCAGATATTAATACCATTTTTGTTCTGCAGAAGAGGGCTATTCGAGCAATATATAAAATGAACCATAGAGACTCACTTAGAGATAAGTTCAAGAACATTAATGTAATGACATTGCATTGTCAATACATCTATGATAATATTGTGTATGTACATAAAAACATTGTAAATTTCAGGAAGAACTGTGACATACATAATATTAATACTCGAAATAAACACAAACTCGCGGTGCCCACCACTCGCCTACAGAAAATTAGAAAATCATTCATGGGTAATGGTGCGAAGTTTTATAATAAGCTTCCAAGAAATGTAACTGAATTATCTATTAATAAATTTAAAAATTATGTAAAGCGTCAACTCATATCGAAAGCATATTATAGCACACATGACTACATGAATGATAAAACACCGTGGGATTAATTGTGACTGAAATATTAATGAATTAATCATTATGGCGTTAGATATTAATATGATCTTTTTATTTTTGATTTTATTCTAGAAACTGTCTAGATTTCTATTTTTTATATATTTTTCTATTATTATTATTATTTATTTTTTGACGATCCTATTGTGAATTTTACTACAAAATAATTTCTTACTTTGACATGTCTACAACAACAATATTTATTTTGAAGAATAATAATAGCATCAATAAATTGCTCTAAATAATTAATTAATATATATGTTAATACATGTTATAACTGACGATTCGAAAGTGCTTGTTGCTAGGCCTATTTGAATAAAGAATATTTTGACTTTGACTTTGACTTTGACTAAAATGATGACAAATTCAATACCCACAGACATAACCATCAACGGTCAGAAACTCGAATACGTAGATGAGTATGTATATCTAGGCCAGATAATATCGCCCAATTATCAAATGTCCAAAGAAATAGACAAAAGAATTGCGACAGGGTGGAAAAAATACTGGGCCTTGAAAGAAATTATCAAAATCAAGGAACTGGGCATCAATATCAAGAAGAAGAGTTTTGATACCTGTATCCTCCCCTGCATCACATATGGTTGTGAAACCTGGGCTTTGACAAAACACCACTGGGATAAACTAGCAAGATGCCAGAGAGGAATGGAAAGGAGCATGCTATATGGGATTGAAACTAATGGACAAAGTTAGAAGTATAGATATTAGGCACAGGACGAAATTAACAGACATTCTATCATAACTTAAATGGAGGTGGACTGGTGGACATATGCTCCGCTGCAAAAAGGAGAAATGGAGCAAACGGGTGACAGTCTGGTACTTCATTTGTCAGCCGTGCCAGTCTGGTGGTTCACATGCAGCCAGAGTAAATATATTATTAAATTAAAATTATTAAATATTTTTAATGTAAATGGATAACATTATTGTATAGTAACTAGTCTTAATTATCATTATCAGTCACAAAAATCGATTATAAATCGAATTGCACAGTGACATAGCATGAAACATCGCAGTGTACAACACTACTCACTTTAAATCGACGGACAATGACAAAATCCCTCCTACCATACAACGTAAAGATTTACGAAATAATCGTTTGATTCACTGTCCATTGCGGCCTACAAATAACAGTCCTTAAGTATAGTTTAAAGTAGAAGCCGCAATGAATGGCGTACTTCGAAAATGTACTATGTGTGTAAATATTTTGGTAGAAACGACACGACATCACTCCAAGTTGAAAATAATTAAATTTAAGTTAAATAAGGCTTTATTAGAAAAAATACTTACTTATGAAAGGAAACGTCACCGTTTACTCGACAAACGACTCTTGTTGAATTTGAACAGTTAATTCCGGCGCAGTGTGGCATTTTCTAGTGCAGCAACAAACGTCTGACAGTTAGAACGACAGGAGCGCGACTGAGCGCCAAGTGGTGCACCGCACCATTTAGATACACGCGAAGTACATACATTGGAGGCATCTAGGTTTATCTAGGTCTGTGGAAGAAGCCGAAAGGTTTGATTAGTACAGGAATTTCCTTTGTTCAAGTTTGATAACTGGTTAACTAGGTGGAACATTTCTTCCGCGAAGAAAACCAGTTATGTGAGTGGAATTCTAATTCCATATTGTTAACCGAGTTGGATTACTGGAATGTATCTTCTACATATTCTACTTAAGGCAGGTCGGTGTAGGTACGACGACGAGCGAAGCGAGGAGGAGTGTTAGTTGAACCGCGACCCTACCGCGCGCGAGCCGAGCGAGCGAAGCGAGCGTGCCGCGGTAGCGGCCAGCGCAGCGCCAGTACCTAACTAACAATATACTACTTGAAATTTTGTAATATTGAGAAATAAACCATATTATATATAAAGAAGTATATAAACTATATTGTTAGTTCGCAGTTTCGCAAGGTCGCAGTTTAACTAACACTCCTCCTCGCTTCGCTCGTCGTCGTACCTACACCGACCTGCCTTAAGTAGAATATGTAGAATGTACGAGGCTTGCACTGAAAGTGGCGGGAATCGAATACTTATTAATTTATTTTTAACATGTATTATACCTTTTTATAATCTCTGAAGTTTCCTTATCTCAACACACTGGCCACTTAGAAAAAAAAAAGTATGGTTCGGTTTCAATTGTTTATTGAAGTCGTCGAGTCACTGCTTAAAATGGAATTGTGCCGTGAAAATTTCAGAGCTATGATTTATTATGACTTTAAAAGTGGACTAACACAAAAACAATGTGAAGAGCGGATGGTTGCTGCTTTTAATATTGAAGCTCCTTCAAAGACTACAATATACAGGTGGTATTCAGAATTTCAACGTGGCCGTGTATCCCTCACCGACGAAGTGCGTGAAGGTCGACCAAAATCGGCAGTCACGCAAGAAAACGTCGATGTTGTGCGTCGTCTGATAAATGAAGACCGACATGTGACATATCGGGAAATTCAAGAGCACCTGGGTATTGGAATGAGTCAAATACAAATTATTTTAAAAGAAGAATTAGGCGTGAAAAAGTTATTTTCCCGTTGGATACCTCACCTATTGTCTGACGAGCAGAAAATAGTCCGTGTCAATTGGTGCCGCAAAACTTTGAAAAGATTTAACAAGGGATGCTCAAATGCTGTTTTTAGCATAGTATCAGGTGACGAGTCGTGGATATACGCTTATGAGCCTTGAACTAAAAACCAATCCCGAGTATGGGTCTTCGAAGACGAGCTCAAACCCACAAAAGTTGTTCGTTCTCGCAGTACGGCTAAGAAGATGGTGGCTACGTTTATCTCTAAATCTGGTCACGTAGCTACTGTGGCTCTTGAGGATCGTAGAACAGTCAATGCTGATTGGTACACCACTATTTGTTTGCCGAACGTCTTTGCTGAACTCCGAAAAACAAACCCTAGTCGTCGCATCATCCTTCACCACGACAACGCCAGCCCACACACCGCTCGGACAACAACTGAGTACCTGGACGGTGAAAAAGTCGAAATATTGGACCACCCTCCATATAGCCCTGACTTAAGTCCCAACGACTTTTTTACATTCCCCAGAATCAAGGACAAACTGCGTGGTCAGCGGTTTCAGACGCCAGAAGAAGCAGTGGAGGCCTATAAAATAGCCATTTTGTCGACCCCTACTTCAGAGTTCAAAAAGTGCTTTATGGACTGGTTTGAACGCATGCATAAGTGCATGAAATACAAAGGAGAATATTTTGAAAAACAATAAAAATAAATAAACTCACTTATACTGCATATTTTCTTCTATTCCCGAAACTTTCAGTTTTACCCTCGTATCTCCAGTAATCCAACTCGGTTAAGAATATGGAATTAGGCTTCCACTCACATAACTGGTTATCTCCGCGGAAGAAATAGTGCGTCTAGTTAACCAGTTATCAAACTTGGTTGTCTGGGAGGAACAAAGGAGGAATTTAGTAGATCATGTAAAATAAAATAAAATAGTGGGAAATTCTCTTTGATTTGAGTAAAAGGGGCATCCCTCGCAACAGAATTAAAGGCGTCGGTAACTTCAACTCTCAGCAACACTTCCCCGCACCGCGGTATTACACCCGGATTTATTAATTAGAATTTGTAAATGTGTATAAACTTACAAAGAAACAAAACAGTCGGCTGCAAAGAACGTATGTAATGTACCTACCAATCTGAAAATCCAAAGCCATTCATACGGGTCACGTTCGCAACACATGCCATCCATTTCGACTGCAGCCTGCCAGTGACTGACACTCATTCCACAAATGTTTTCTTTGCCGAGGCGCGCCTTATTCAGCCGACAAAATGACACACAGATACCCGTCGCATTCCGACTTCACGTTGGCAACAATTTGTCATGGTTTTGCACACAAAATGTGGTCTTACGTAAAAACGGGATAAAGCGAACGCATTTTTGAATACCACACAGGCCGCCGCTGGCCATACATCGATTTAGCTGACCTCAGCAAATGTACATTACATATTACTCGTATACCTACCCATATCCAATAACGTAGTCTTTTAACAACTAACCGTTCGTTTCGTGCCACCTACGCGGTATAAAAAAACATATGTTAACTGTGTAAACGTTTTGCTATATAAACAGCCACAGAACTATTTGTGGGATTGGTGACTTGTAATAGCATATAAGTAGTCTAAAAGTAATACCCTCATCGTTAACCTTCGTTATGCGTTATAAATGAGAGCCAAAGCATGGATAAATGCCTACACAAGAAAAATGCCAATTACCGTACAAAATCGTATTCTTCAAAATAAAATACCTGCTGTAGCAGGTGTCACCTAGAGTGAGGTCTCTGTACCTATGCCATCTTTCTGATATCACGGCCCGATTTGTCCCTCCCCCCATTCCTCTATTTGTTCAAGCCGGTAAATTTTTATTTTGGTGACTACAACCAAAAGGAACATATCCATCCATCCAGATTCAAGTATACGTTTAGGAAAGGGAACGAAAGTCGTGTAGGAGACGATTTTTTGCATTTTTGCTTATAGACTATAACTTTGAAGTTGTATCTGAACGTCTGGTTTACTAACGAACTTTTGACATATCGACTGGGTCTATCTTAGGCTTGAAGGCTACTTTCCAAAGCCCTTTTTATTGCAATCGTTTCCTAGACCACATGTTCCCAAAATGCGCCAAAAATGCCGTTTCCCGTGACATCATAAGTATACTTTAGGTAAGTATCTTCAGATGGCTAAACTTCAAAACGATTCTGGTAAAAATCGACGTTTAGAAAATGCCTTTTCGGGTATCTGATAGAGCCTAACTAATGATTGTAATCAAAGATGAGAATAGAAAATAGTCGAAAAATTAAAAAAATAACTGGCTATGTGTTGCAACGCTGTATATTTACTAGTAATGTGACAAAACAAACGGTACTTAGGCAATAAACATTAGTAGATTTTATGTACTGTAAAGTCACGGCAAATGACGATTTTAGGGTTCCGTACCGAAAGGGTAAAACGGGACTACTAAGACTCCGCTGTCCGTCGGTCTGTCTGTCTGTCTGTCCGTCAGTCAGTCACCAGACTGTATCTCATGAGCCGTGATAGTTAGACAGTTTCTATGCAGTATGTTATAATACCATAAAAGCTGTTGGATATTTAAGAAAACTGCCAAGATAAAGCTCAAAATACGCAGTAAATTAGTTTTACTGTATAAGCCGCAGTAAATTAGTTTTACTGTAAATAATCTAGTGCCAAACTTGGCAACTTTTCAGATAGGTAATCTACGGAACTTCGCACCCATTTTGATCTCAATTCTTTTGTAAAATAACTTGTGCAGGTTATCCTGATCCTTGAATAAGGTCTCTGATTTGTTGAAATTATAATCAAATACGTATAAAATTAATAATCTTTCTATAAAGGTACTGACGTCTTAGATCAAAGTTTTTTCGATAACTTTGTAAATGTTACGCATGGTACAATAATGCTTACATGAAAATGTGTGTATTAATATTCCGCAAGTCACTGATTTCTTAATATTTATTTAAAAAATATAAATACGTATATATTACGAATTTTCGATTTTTGGCACAAACGCCTGGTGGTTTTGGTTGGAAAGCAGATATAATAAATTACTCTTTCAAAATAATTAGGCGCAATTATTACATGTATGATTTGACGTATCGAGTCAGCCGTGTTATAATTAAGGTTTTACACACGTTTTAGTATTTTTGCTGTAAAGAGTAAAAGAGCGGTAACAAGAAAAATAATAATTACTAGAGTGGAAAAATAAAAAAATTAAAAGAAATTTCCGCATGAATACTGCTATAATGTGGTAAGAAGGAGGTTAATTTGTTATTGTATTTTTTCTGTTGGAGGACGCAATATTCAGCTTGTTTTCTTATTTGCATACTAAATATTGGCATTTTCACAATCCTATCCATTAATACCTCACACGCTTATATAAATTGCAAAAAATATACACGCTTATATAAATTGCAAATATTTTCAGCGCCTGTTTATGTATGGGGTGTAATCAAAGACTGGATCAACTAAAATTGATTTATTAAATTGTTCGCTGGAAGAATTCACTGAGGTCATAAATAGAATACTATGCTTTTGTAGTTAAGATTAAGTAGAACAAATAGTTGTCGAAAAAAAAAACTAATTGTTAATTGAGTGTTTTATGGAATAATTTCCTCTTGAATTTTCTTATTCCTTTTTTCGTTGTAATTTGTGTCACGTGTTGGATTAGTCTGTAAGTGATATGTATATTAAATAAATAAATAAAATAAACACTAAATTTAAAAAGAAAATTGTAGAACGTAATTGTTTGCGTACCGAGTTTTCAATGCATATTTCTGCACAAATGTTCTTTGAAGAAACAATATATTCATGTCATAAGTGCTAAAAAAGCTTTCCTTGTGATTGTACTCATTTTGGTAACTCGTAAGCTATTGAATCTTTATTGTATTATTTCGACGAGCAGTGCCAATTTACATTATATGGGTATAACGATGTGTCAAAAAAACATTCTTATTTCTTGTAATCTATAAGGACCTCCTAGTAATGGTAGTAAATCTTAATACCACGAGATTATACCGCTGCAGTCAACGCTCATTTTGAGGCAGCATCTAGTTATGGAACATAAATCATAATAGTCATAATAGCTTTTTTCCATTTTTAGTTCTGAAGGATATTTTTGGGACTTACTGTTGGACTTGTGTTTTCTAAATAAAGAGATATTAACGTCATTGCAGAAGAGTAAAGAATATACGTAAATTTGCATCAAAAAAGCACTTTTTTTAAAACCCTCTTGTAAATAATTTTTATTTGTTTGCTCCTATTACAGGCCTATATTCAATATGCTCCTTGCAGCCCACGAACCTGTGCAAGTTCGGTGACAAAGCAATATTATATCACCACCGAACTCATCTGATGATGGGGACAGAAGGTGGTAATAGGAACTCCTAAACTTCACAAGATAAACCTCTTCGTCTTTGGGCTCATTAAAACCGTCTCAACGAATAGGTGATGATTGCGGAAAAAGGTACAGTCAGCTATAAAAGCAATATGATTTTTTATAGTTCGTGGATTACCAAATATAAATTCCCAATTTAGTATCATACGACTATTGACGTTAAAGTATTATCGTTATTCACATTTGAAGATGAAATGAAATTTTCTGAACAATGCTTTTCCACCGCACATATTCGCCAACATCTACCTATAGGCGGTATACAATTAAAAATGCGGGCATGTCAACTGTTACAAAGCCAAAACGGCGTCTGTGAGTATTTCACTTTTAGCATCCGCTACGTATTGTGCCCACTATGCCCAGCCATTCATGATTGCACAGATGGCCAACTCTTAGCAAATCCGTATTTTGTCTGAGGAGTCACCCCATCTCCAACAAAACTGAGTACATTTGATGACAAATTAGGTACCTACCCATCGAAGAATTATATTAAGTGTCATCAGATCTGAAACCTTAATTATGTGTTTCCATGCTGTGCTATAGATTAGTACTGTAGGCAGTTTGTACTAGTATTCCATCAACTTTCTACGCAAGCAGTTCAACTTACACTAATTACTAATTATATAAACTTAATCGAATGACCAGTAAGGAGCCGTTGCGTTACGTAAGCATTGAACAAAGGCTTAACCATTTAATAACACTTTCATACGAAACGTGATTTTAGGCAATGCGTTAACAATATTGAAGCTGTTCTAGTGTATGATTAGTGTGATAAGAAGTAAGTATGAAAAAATACAGTTCGTAAAATGTTATATTATTAATCTTATGATAACATTTTTAATTAATTGACGATGCAATTGCCGTTTTATGATCGTTTGGATCTTAGATTTATTTTCGTTAAGAAAATTCGGGTTTTATTCTTTCATACTTAAATCTTAATAGATAAAAAAACTGTCTGGTGTATTTAAGTAACCGACAATTTTTTACCTATAAATAAACCCTGAGCATTACATATTTACAGTTGTCGTTATCCGTAGTCATAAAAAGGGGCCATGCATAGAACGCATCTGACGTTAATTCGTAGTGTTTAATAATAATTTAATGTGAGGCTTGTGACATTTATTGCACCTATTTGTGACAACGAAATCAAAACAAGGTATAACATGAGCTGATATATCACCAACGTAATGAATATTAATACAGAGATTTAAAAAAATGATGTAATGCCTTTTCCTTGCGATGGTGTAACTACAGCACCAATTGGTACGCGTGATAAGATCGGTCAGTTTATGGTTGACAAATTGGTACCCGTGTTAAGATCGGCCAGTTTATGGTTAACAAATCGACACACCTGTTACATTAGCATTAATGGTAATAGAAAAGGCAATCCCCCCTACTGAGAGCAGAGTTAATTAACCTATAATATTTATGGTTCTTAATGATTGATTACAGCAAATGAGAGCGCCAAAGAGAATTCATTATTTTCAAAGTTAACAGTAACGTACGCGACTTTTTCCGCTCCCAGTAGAGGTTTAAATACAACCGCAGCTCCCCAGGGGCGGGAAGCTTTGTAATTCATTCATTTTTATTCCGAATGAGACTCGCTTGTGCTGTTTGCTTGCGGAAAATCGTTACCGGCGAACGACAATCGCTATGCGGAGAATCGTCATACGCAACGCAACCCACTTACACATGGATTCGCGGTCGCGGCTTCTTTACATCGCGCCACAATCGCCAGTCCCGGGGAGCGTGGTCACAGAGCTAAGGACTACACGAGCACATGCACTGCGCGGATACCCGCACCGGTACCTAAGTTCTGGCTGTGCTGATTGGCGCGTACTCGATGAAGAAGACCGGTATACAAGCCAGGGACCGCTGACGCGTGCGGGCGAATAGAGAAGCGGAGGCCACAACTCACGTCTCGCGGGACGATAGTCGTGCGGATGCGAGGCGCGGCGCGCGGCGGTGCGGTACGGAGCGAGCGCTTGCACGGGCCAGTGCCGACACACGACAACCCCCGTCGCAATGACGAAGCGGCCGGGATCGCGCGCGCGCTGTATGACGCAGCCTCCCGAATCTCCCCGATCATCTGCGAAAACTCACGAAATAAGGGTGAACAAACCACCCGCGCCTCCTTTTCTCGCTTAGGTCAAAAGGATTTGGACTCTCTCGTAGCATTTTACGGTTCGATCGCCCTTAGAAAACCTTGAGTTGGCCGTCGATGTGAAGTTTTGGGAGTAGGTATGCAGTGCCTAAAGTTTGCATATTATAATTGTATTAAACATGCATATTTTTTGTAAAGAACTAGTCGTTATAAAATTAGGACTAAGCTGTTACCTAGCTTGGGAATTACAACATGATTGGGAATTAGTAGTACAGTAAGGGCGTAAAGCAAGCGTAAGTAAGTTAGGGCGGTAAAGCACACGCCATTTCAATAGCTGCATTGGGTATCTCGACTCGCAAATAAGCCTCTCAAGCAAATAAATAAATTGTGCCCATGAAGACTAAGAAGAGGAGAATTTTATTTTTTTATTTCTTCCTAAATTGAAAAGATACATGTTGGAATTATGACAACATTTAGAGTTTTTGCTTTAGGTAAGTACAGATGAAAACAAACATCGATAGGGGATTACTAGTATAATTGGTTATCATTAGGTTCGGTCATCAGCAGGTTAGGTAAGGAATCCAAAAAAAACACTCTCTATCTTCTTTATTAAAATAGCCAATACTGGGATAGACAAATACAGCCATGAATCTATAATACTTAATTATATCGTGAAGATGCGATTAGAAAAAACCGTATCTAAAACTATAACCGGTTTATTTATTTTTATATTGCTATGGCAAACAAGTACTAGGTATGTAAAAAAATAACAAATGAGCGTACCGTACATTTTACTATGCTGAGAGGACTGGACAGTTCTTTATAGATAAAAAGCAGAGTATACTTAAAAGGGTGAGTCGCGGTAGTATACTTAGTCAGATTTTTCAGTTCGCGTTTGACAGCTTATAGGGAGAGATCGGTTTTATTTATTTTTTTATGTTTCATTATTATATAAAATCTTTTCAAATAATTATATCTTGCATATACCATTGACTGAAACTTACGTGTGCCCAGTACCCAGTGTTACGAACTCTTTCCGCCGTTTGATAAGCAGAAAAATTTTTCGGAACATCCGGAAGTTTAATCCGTTTAAATAGCTTTACTTAATGAATCCTTTAAATAACCCAAGATAATTAATAACCCGATAATCTGCCGCCAGTAAAATGAATCAGCGGTGTTCTCACTATTGTGTTCCGGTATGAGGGTATGGCAGAGGGTATATATTACAATAATATCCCCAAAAAATTCGACCCCTCTAACCATAATACAGCTATATTTATTAAACTAGTGGCTATGTGAGCTGTAGACCTGGAGAATTATTTTATAAATTTTAACACTTCCAAAACTTACTCGGAAATAATTCTGTATAAATATCAAACCTGCTCAGAAAATTTTATGAAACATATTCCCTTTGAAACCAGCAATTTATCTATCATTTCATCTATCAATTTTACGAGAATCGGTTAAGAAATGCGACCTGTAGAGTTGAAATATGTATTTTTACGAAAATCAGTAGCTACGTCAACGAAATTTAATCGGAATCTGTGAAGTGCCTACTCGTGCATCATCGAGGAGGTCCATATGACAACTGTACCTAATCATCATCACCAGGTGCGCTTCACCAAATTTGTGGTTTCCGAGAGCCAATGTTTGGTTACCTATATAAATTATCGTAATCGGTAAATTGCGTGGCGATCAAATTCGAGGTGTTCCCTCGATTCCTCCTAGATTCCATCATCAGACCTTCACCAAATTTATATGGACAAACTTAAGGGTACCTGCTTTGAAAAAAGAAACAAAACCAGTCAACGTGATCAAGAGTAATCGGGCAACTTGCATTACAAATATAAAATAAAAATCGGCCAAGAGTATGTCGGGCCACGCTCAGTGTAGGGTTTCGTAGTTGCCCACTGAACTTACTTAAAAAAACAATAACAAGCAAAAGGGAATACCTTCGCAGCGTTTCATACGTCTTTTACAAAGAAGGGAAGACTTTTTACAATAACTCAAAAACAGCTTAACTGATCATGTCCGCTAAATTTTTCATTGAGTCTTTATTAAGCTTTACTTTTATGTAATTTTTTCATATTGTTTAGACCCATAGTTCTAAAGTCAGAAGGGGGGACACATATTTTTTTCTTTTGTAGCGAATATTTCCGAAAATATTCACTTTATCAAAAAGTTTTTGATGAAGACCTCTATTCATTTTAAAAGGCCTATACAACGACATCGTGCCACATAGGGTTGAAGCAAAAAAAAATGCATTCCCACTTTAGGTGCAGGGGAGGTAGGTAACCCTAAATTATTATATTTTTACTTTCTTTTACGCCTATCAGTTTTATTGATTTCCATACCAAACTGCAGCTTTCTAGCACTAACAATCACAGAGCAAAGCCTGGGACAAACAGACGGACGGACAGACATACGGATATGGCGAAACTATTAGGGTTCCTAGTTGACTACGGAACCCTAAAAAGCAAACATGCAGACGAACTGAGACGAGGCTTCCTTCTATTGAAGTCGGTTAAAAATTAGAAAACTGATTTTCAAGAGCGAGCCCGTGGATTATCTTATCTAATTATTGCTTATCTACAACCTATCAAACATGTTTCCGTCGACGCGTGCCGAGAACTCATATGTAAAGGAATTCATCAATGTCAGTCCATAGGTACACTACCACCTACGGAGAGACAAATTGACGTACCAACCAAGATAATATCTACGCTGAAAAAGTGCCCTCCTAAATAGCCGTGACTTATCCTCGTATTTAAAGGACAAAATGATACGTTAGATGACACAATGCGACTTAATTTTCAATTGAAATTTACGAACGTTTGGTTTTTCAAAAGGTAAAATTATTTATGTTGTCTTCTTAAAATACCTATAATAATGTACTTATTAACTTGTACCTACACTTAGCTGTGAGGGTTTTCCTTTTAACTTCATCCATTACATAGCACCTGGGATATCGAGCTCTGCTCGGCGTTTGTAGTGAATTTACGAAGAAAATTAGTTTTCCCGGGAATGAGAGCTAGGTAAACAAGTTTGTGTTACTTATTTACGTAAATATAAGATGTCCGAATTAATACATATGTACACACTTCATTAGGGGGGGAATCATAAAAATAGCAGATGTGAAGCTCACATTCCTTTGAAACCAGCAATTAGGTATTAATAGGCGTTTCCAAAAAAATTGTAACGGTGCTATTCGAACCAGTTTCAAAGGGGTTAAATATTTGTATGCGGCCAACTATTTGAAATGGTACCAATTGGAATACTAGTGTCTTAGACAAAATTACTTTATTTCATCTTAGGAATGTGCCCTCGAAATTAACGGAATTCAATAAAAACAGCCTGTATAAAACTATAAACTATATAAACAATACTTACATATAAAAATAGGCTCAAGCTCAGAGTTTGGCGATAGGGTGCCCAGGGTGAGGCATTGCCGCGCTGGACAGCAATACTAATGCGCTGAGCGAGATACGCGCCAGCCTTCTGGTCTCCCGTCGCGTCGACAATGCGCTTTGTCAGTACTGTTTAAGTCCTATAGGGCACCGATAGGGGACAACACATGTCGTTACCAGGCGCAAGTAAGTGCCCTGCGGGCAGCTTGAGAACTTCTAACCGTCAAGTTGCCCACTCACTTGACAAGCCTATCCCAATAAGGTCTAGTTTCCCCCTTAGGTTGACAGGTCAGTTGGCAGTCGCTTCCGTAAAAACTAGTGCCTACACTAATTCACAAGACCTTTTAATATTTGATGTGTCACATAATATGGTCTAGATTTATTAATTTAATTTTCTATTGGCCCTGTGGACTATTAGTGGCATAAGGTAAATAAATACGTATTAAAATACAAGCTTGTTTGTTTATTTTTTATTCCTTATTTCGCACTACAGATAAAATCAGGCAAAAACACAGTTTTCATATACCTACCGCGCTAATCTGCTTGAATTACAGACGTTCTAAGGAAAGCTCAAAAGCGTCGCGGTGTTCCGACAACTGGTCAAAGAAATAACTCGTATTCATTAGTGGTCTGGGATTCTCTTCATTAAGATTAATATCCGGCTCCATCAAACTGCGTTGAGGCGTTGAGCAATTATAATGTAATTCTTGCAAAGGACCCTTTTTGAAAATCGATTTTTTAGGCGTAGAATGTACATTAAAAACCAGCTTAACAAGGTTCTTGTCGAGCCTCGCGGTCTTAACGATGGGCGCTTTGGCTACTATGTCGTCCACAATGTCCGACAAGTCGCTGCCATAGACACTATCACTGGCCATTTTAAACATGTTAAGCAAATGATGTGATTGATTCTTACTTCTTTTTGTCTTACGGTCATGAAGATTAGTAAACATGTTTGTATTATTTCCTTCGTGTAGAGCCATATTGTAAAAGCTGTTGCGCATAGAATGCAACTCCTTGGAGCATCTTCGTTTTTTACTCGCGATGAAACTATTGAGAGTCTTTTGTCCTTTACTGCTTGGACAACTTTTTAATTTTCTTTTAAGTTTAACGACCTTTACAGATGGCTTACTGGAATTCAACCCTGGGGTTTTATTTGTTAAATCACAATTCCGTATAGAACCGGTGAGATTAGCAATTTTCTCTTCGTTTAATTTCTTTACTTTTCTGTTATATTTTCTCTTGGGTTTTTCATTTTCCTCGATATCGTTTTTCCTTCGGCGCCCTGATTTCTTTTCTTTCACTGGCTTCTTAATTGATTCTTCGTAGGCTGCGACAACGTCTGGGTAGTATCGCCGTAATAAATCTTGGCGCTCCGTTGACGTCCACAAAGTCGTCCTATCTTCACCGTCTGTAACAAATAAATAAACCTACAGATATGTAAAATACTATACACCCAAAAATACATCAGATAAAAGCATTAAAATCCTCGCCTTCAAACTGTTCATCCGAAATTAAATCCTCGTACTGGCCGTCGATGTCGGCCCACTGGACCTCGTAACTCGGCACACCTGCAACGAGCATTAAATAGGCGGTAAATCGCACTACTCCTACTTACTACCATTTGAACCATCAAAATATATACATATTTAGATACATTGTAATCGACGACTACTTAGAAATGTGCAATCGATTTCGTAAAATTCGGTAGCAGTTTTATCACCCTGTAATAAGCAATTTTAGCTCGAAAAGCAAAAACAATAACTTATGATCGCCGAGAAAATAACCAACCAACGACCAAGTTCGTACTCTATTACTTACCTTTAGGATTTCGTTTCTTCATGATTTTAACTGGTTTAATTGTTCTGTGACCTACGTTGTCTTGAAGATGCCATTTTGTTAATAGGGGTAAGAATTTCTGCACGCTGTACTTTTCGGACCAACCCAGTTTTGCAGACATAAGTTTCTAAAAAGATAAAGTGCACTAATAAGAAACTTTGGTCTAAAAACGCGAAATGTAAATATATCGAAATATTATTACCAGCGGTCGGAATTCTCGTAGCACTTTTGAGCTGTCATAGCCTAGTGTGGGGGTTACTGTTACACTGTGTTATTAGCGATAATTGTTAATTTGGTAAATAAATCACTTACTTTTTATTTCACTTTTTTTCATAGGGACTTCTTATTTATCGACTTCCGATATACAAATGTATATCGATAAAACATAATACAATATTTAAAATATTATTAAAAGTATTGAGTAAACAACAGGCAGTATTATCGCGAATGAGTGATCTCTTCTAGATAACCTTTGGATGCCAACTGTTTGGAAAATTTAAATAGGAATTATTATAATAATAATATTTTATGTTCCTTATAAATAATTTCTTATTACGAGGCTTTAGTTTCAAACATTCTTCGAAAGAAATTGCAGCAAGAATTGCCATTGAACCTAATTATATAAATGATATGTATCATGTTATGTAGGTACTGTACTGGACATTCATCCGATGACCTTTGATTATGAACAGAACTAATTAAATGTGACATTGTAGACTATTAATTATTCATTGCATATCTCTATTTCACATATTCAACTACTCAAAAGTTACCTGAAAGAGATCGCTCTTTAGTGATAAGACCGGCTGTTGTTTACCTCTACTGTTAATCTTCTTGAATATGTTGCGTTCTATAATGTATCGAAATAATATGTATATCGAAATTCGATAAATGAGAAGTCCCTATGACAGCTCAAAAGTGCAACGAGAATTCCGGCCTCTGATTATTACCTACATGTATCCACGATTTCATGAATAAATGTTTGATGTAAAATTAGAAACCCCGTCATTTGGGTCACACACTTTTAAAATAAAACCGGCCAAGTGCGTGTCGGACCACGCACAAAGAAGAATTCCGTACCGACACCTCCTAATCTACATTTAAAACCCCTATACAATACATTTAATAAAAAAAGGTCCTATCTTCATAGGAAACTTACGGCACTTACGCACTTTTGTTTTGGCAAGACAGTTTTTCAGCAATAACTCAAAAACCGTTTTCAGAGTTTGAAAATTAGAGGGGGGGGGCACTTTTTACGACTGTGTCAGCTACTATCTCACTGACGGTTGAATTAAATAGAAAAGTTTTTTAGAAACCTTTAAGTCATTTTTGAAGGCTTAATATTATCTCTTGATGCCCCACACGCCTTTGTTCATTAAAATATAAAAAAATTACTCCCCTGTTACATGTATGGGGTGCACCCCGAGTTTAATATTTGTTTCGTAATTTCAATATCATATTTCTATAGCGATTCATAACATACACCTTCAAACCAAATTTCACAATTGTAGTGGTCATAGTCTCCGAGTAAATCGGCTGTGACATACGAACGGACGGACGGATGGACGGACAGGCCTAACGAATCTATAAGGGTTCTGTTTTTGCCATTTTGGCTACGGAGGACTAGGAGGCTTTTATAAAACATCACTCTACCACATGTGTAGTCTATGGCAATTTAAAAAAATAAAGAAATCGAAAACTTTAATCGTATGAACAGTTGGCTGTTTGCATTGACGTTTCTTAGTGAAAACTTGTTTATAAAAGGTAAAAAATAATACAATCGTGGTATTTCATATCTTTTCCCGGCCGCTACGATTGGACAGTAATGATTTTTAGCTTTTTAAATTTGCGCTAGTCAATAACGAGAAACTTCACGGACTATTTTTGCGACAGTAAAGCGACCATATCCAAGCATATTTGAGAAAAATAGATTTATGACGAATATAAAGGCCTCAGGTAAAACATTGCTTTTTGCATGCGGCGTTCATGTTCGGTTCGGGTTCACTGGCGCTTGTCAAGGCATTGAACTATTAATATTACCGTCGACGATGCACTCACAAAAAAATCAGACATTTTAATACTATTGAATTTGGATGAAACTTTTTTTATAATTAAATTCATTTATTCACTCCACCACAAAGTATCATGCTTACAGTTAAAGACAAATAAACTAATTTAAAAATGGAAATATCACTTGTCGTCTGGGTTGAATATGATAGATAGATAAATGCCATCCGGATTTGCCGAATATAATAAAATAACATATTTTTATGTCTTTTTTAAATTAATGTATTTACTTTAATGGCTGAGTGAAAGGAAGAGTGTTTTACGTAGTAGCAAAATAATATACATGTCTGGCAACCTGGCACGAACCCCTCACTCCGCTTAGGATTCCACGTTAGAATCCTTCTCTTGGTTCTGGATTAAATCTGTTACCTGGTAACTCCACGTTCTACGATTTTTCTTTATAAATTTGTGTCGGGCTGATCGTTTAAATTGTCACCATTTATTTGATTTTATGAGTTAAGGAAAACATTTCACTTCACAATTAAGGAAAACACAACAAAAAATAATCTTTTAAGTCACTGAGGTGTCGTCGACAAAATGATTTTACGAATAAATAAAAAGGATTTTAATAGAAATGGAACATCTTTTTCATCACCCGTGCTCGTAAAGGGTCTTATTGTACGCAGGCGTATAGAGGTGTTATAGCCGATTTAGCTCCCGCGGGAGTTATGGCTTTTCATATGAATGTCATGAGTTTCTCTGTGATCTGATTGGTTTAAAAAATCTAGTTGGCCGCGCTCCACAAGAATACTGCTCTCTGATTGGTTACAATATTGAAACGCCGCGCTCCTCCTCTCGGCAACCATGCTTTGATACTGGAGATGAAGTGGTCAATTTCTTCAATTTTGATTAGTTTTGGAGTTATTTATTTCCTCGCAAACGTGATGAAAACATTGTGATTACCTCGGGACGTAAGAAAATTGCAAACTCGAATCATCAGAAGCCCGACGCCGAAAGTCTTCAAAAGCCCTCCGCCTTCGGCGTCGGGCTTCTGATAGACTCTCGTTCGCAATTTTCCACTTACGCCCTTCGTTAAACAATGTACTATACTTCAATAACATGCTAAATGCTTTGACGAATTATATCGACGCGCTCATTTGGCTACACATTCTGTAGTGTAGGAAAGGATTTTATATCATGGCTTTAGTTTGATAGAATATTCAATGAATTTAGTAGAAATAAATAAAACATTCGTATTCTATTTATGCTACGATGGTGGCAAACAAGCATTCAGCCTGCATAAGTGCCTAATGAAACGCAGGCAGGCTGAATGTTTGCCTGCTTATGCTCCAGAAAAATCATGCGCGTTGACGAACCTTTATTGATTTGATAGGTCAACGAATCCTAGCCAACCCAGAGCCAACCTAGGCTAGAGACCAATGCAAGTCGCGTACTCTCGACACAGCGCATCCTCGGGAGCTCTGGTGACCTTACTCACCAACAGGAACACAAAACCACATACCTAAAGAGCAAGTAGTGTTGTTATTATGGCTGCGTTCTTCTGTAACGTGGAGGTACTTCGACAGTTGAGCTGCTCCAAATACGAGCGAGATTACATTCCGCATGGCCCTACCTCTCGCAAAACATCGTGTCACTATTTCACATATCCAAGGAACCTGATGCGAACCCGAAGTGACGCTACTGTCCTGCACATAGCTAATACACCCCAGCTAACTTTTATTCCATAATAGGCGTAACAGATAGACGGAAAGGCGAATACAGCTCGCAGCTTTATTTTTTTTATCAGGCCTACTTATATTACGGAGACAAACTGACTGACCTACAATCACGCTCACGGGCGCGAAGGTTCATTAAATAGTAAAGCGAGAAGGTTCCCGGGTCGCAGGACTAATTGTATGTACAAGGACAAACTAGATAAAAGACTTGACGGTAGGGTCTGTGCAGATTCGCGCCAAATGGATTCCAGGGTATTCTATCCAGTTTACGTCTTTTCTCAAAAATGACTGTAAAAGTGGACGTTACTCGCTACATATTGTAAGGCGAAGTGTACTATATATGGTCAGTCCACAATGTCCGGCAAGTCGCTGCCATGGACACTATCACTGGCCATTTTGAACATGTGAAGCAAATGATGTAATTGATTCTTACTTCTTTTTGTCTTATTGTCGTAGAGCCATATTGTAAAAGCTGTTGCGCATAGAATGCAACTCCTTGGAGCATCTTCGTTTTTTACTCGCGATAGATAAACTATTAAGAGTGTTTTGTCCTTTACTGCTTGGAAAACTTTTTAATTTTCATATCATAATCATAAAAAATCCAAACACGTGAAATGTGCGTGTGTGTCTGTGTGTATGTGTCTGAGTGCCTGTGTGTGTGTCTGTGTATCTGTGTCTGTATGTGACTGGGTGTGTCTGTGTCAGTGTGTCTGGGTGTGTCTGTGTGTCTGTATCTGTCCATGGCTGTGTTTGTGTCTATGTCTGCCTATCTGTGTCTGTACGTGTTTCTGTGTGGCTGGGTGTGTCTGTGTCTGTGTGTGTATCTGTGTGTTTGTGTGTCTGTGTCCATGTGTATGTGTATGTGTCTGCGTGTCTGTGTATGTGTCTATGTGCCTGCGTGTCTGTATCTGTCTGTGGCTGTGTTTGTGTCTGTGTGTGTCTGGGTGTGTCTGTATCGGTGTGTCTGTATCTGTCTGTGACTGTGATTGTGTCTGTGTATCCGTGTCTGTATGTATGAATGTATGTGTGTGTGTGTGTCTACGTGTCTGTGTCTGCGTGTCTGTGTCTGCGTCTGTGTGCGTGTGCGTGTGCGTGTGCGTGTGCGTGTGCGTGTGCGTGTGAGTGGACGTGCTTTAGAACTACATTCTCTCACTCATGGTAACTTTTGATCGATAGCCAATTTATAAGCACTTTTTGCATTCTTGATACGACTTTGTGTGACTGTCTAGAACTTTATTAATTATATTATATAGCCGAGCTGATTTTGCAGAAAACCGTTTTTCTGGCAAATGCATTCCTAGTTTTTGTTAGCATTGCCACGTTGATTATTCTCCTCTTACTTTTATAATTTGGGTTATATGGTAGTATTTTATGTTCTTTTCAGGTACATTGTAATATATATAATTTCCTTACCGAGAGAAGATCGCTAAGATAATATAGCTCCGCGATTGGGCATTGATCCCGTTCAAGGCGGATGAAAATACATTTCTTTTGGCTGCTATTAGGGTATTTCTTGATTTCGATAGCTCTTCTCTTTAACAAGGACTTGAGGGGTATCAAACTGGAAGACGAATGATTAGGCTGATCTACACCGAAGACAATATTAGGTTACACTTCGTTAGTTTGTATTAGTTACGAGTTCAACATAATCTTAAAAGAAATCTTGTGTACCTACTTGTATCACAACAGGTATAATAAAGTAAATTACCACAAACTGTATAATGCTTGGAGCAGGTTTCTTGAGAGTATCAACGTCTAGTTTTTGATGAGATGCATTTAAAAACTCCGTCATAACTTTGGGTTCTGGAAACGGCACGCCGCAGGATAGCGCCCGATCGCGGAGCGCCAACTCTCGTTTCACTGCTAAGACCTTCGATCTGTGGAAAATATTAGAGATATGAGAAAGTTTATTATTTTAATACTGCTGTCATTCATTTAATTGACATATTATAATGCTGGAGTAGAATATCTTTTACGCACTTATAACTAATAACCCTTATGAAGTCAATAAAGGCAGAGGCGATTTAAGGACCGTCAATATAATTTCAATCTTAGGGCTGCGACTTAAGGTTCAAATTATATTGCATATTTGTTAAAAAGTGACTTCTCTTGAAATAAATCCCGTAATTTTCCTTACTATGCCACCACCACCATATCAGCCAAAAGACGTCCACTGCTGGAAATAGGCCTCCCCCAAATTGAGGGAGGGCATGTGCCATAATCGCCACGCTTGGCATGCGGGTTGTCGATCGCAGTATCTCCACCGCACTCCAGGGATGCTGCCGCCCATCCCCCGGTGGTCTTGGTCGTAAATTTAGGACATACCCAGGTCCAGGACTATTACTATTGTAACTATACATATTATTTTGTTCTTTGTAAAGCCTTCTTAAACACACAAGCGCGCGCGCGCACACGCACGCACGCACGCATACACACACACGCACACACACACACACACGAGCGCGCACACACATACACGCACACGCTCACACACACACACACACACACACACACACACACACACACACACACACACACACACACACACACACACACACACACACACGCGCGCGCACGCACGCACGCACGCGCACACACGCGTACGCACGCACGCTCTCTTGCAATAACATTGAAACAATATTACTTATGTCATTTACTGATATCGTAAATTTAAGTAGTAGCATATAAAGTGTGGCACAAAGACACGAAAAAATCTGGTCATGCATGATGATATGGTAAATCTGTAAAATTAATGTGGATTTCAGGCACCGCTTTTTTAAAATAATTTGTGGACATCAAACTACATAATAAAAATACAATCATAATATAACGTTAAGTTTTCTGTGTGTTTCAGCATTATATATTTCACCCCCCCCCCCCCCTTTCGGTCTTCAAAACGAGAGTGAACCGGTTTGTACTAGGTAAGCGCGCTCCATCCTAGACCGCAATATCGCTTACCATCAGGTGATTTGTGGTCAAGCGCAAACCTATCCAGAGTAAAAAAAAAAACTTTCCGATATTTTGTTGAACAGCGGTTTCTGATAACCTTCACTCGCTTCCTGCCACAAAGCTACAATTGTATTTATAATTTTACTAGTTGTTTTAAGCTCATTAGAATTTCATCTTTCCAAAAACATACTTGTTTGATCTCTTTTCTACTTGAGGCAGTCAGGAAGGCTTTCTACTCCAAGCATTGAAAGTTGTTTTATATGGGAGGCATTTTTCTGTAAAAAAGCAAATAACACAGAATTAAAAAAAACGAACTACGTCAATCTGTCAACTAGAAAAATGTGTGAAAGGATGATGTAATAAGGTAAAATTTGAAATATCCAGTTAAAAACAAAATAAAAATATTAACATGAAAACTTGGTACAGACTGTCCGAAAGCGCTGTTAAACAAAATACAGGTATGGTGGAATATATAATGCTGAAAGTCACAGACAACTTAACGTTATATTATGATTGTATTTTTACTATGTAGTTTAATAACAACAAATTTTTAAAAAAAAGTGCTGCTTGAAAATCCACATTAATCACAAGATTTGCCAAATCATACATGACCAGATTTTTTTCGAGTCCACGCTTTATTTTACTATTTGTTTCCGATTCATCTACTGATAGGGATGAATAATACAAAGTTTTCAAACTATAGCCCCCGGGAATACGATTCGAATACGATTGGGGCGGAATATTACCAGCCGCAGACAATGTACATCGCCAATTCGCCACCTGGTGTGTGGAAGTATTACAATTCAAATAAGCCATCTTGTAATCCAGGCGGTGTGCAAAATGAAATATAGATGTCGCAAATTTCAGAGCGTTGGTTTATTTTATGAAATACTCCATCTATCATCAAAGTCCGTAAACAATGAACTACGCTGAGTTCATACGGCCCGGTGTCTGGTTCAGCCGTGGGTAGATTTGCGCCGTAACTCCAATAGCCACGTACGCCACTAAGAGAACGATGTTTGCTACGTGCGCCATATCGACTGCCCAGGGGTGTTATTCACAAACCGACCCATCCTCACCTCTCACTTCGTTTTTATACGGAAACTGTCACAATTTAACAAATGTCTATTCAGAGTTTTCATATAAAAATCGCCCAAGTGCGTGTCGGTGGACATCACGCATAAAGAAGGGTCGCGTACTGAAACTTACTACTCCACATTTAAAACCACTACACTATACAATAAATCAAAACCAAAAAGTTTGTAACTTCATAGGGAACTAATGGCACTTAAGAGGCCTTTAACGTTTAACGTGTCCACTAGCGCCACTAGTAAATTATTGTGATTATTTAAATTTAACGATAGATATTGACAAAACCGGCCAAGTGCGGGTCGGACTCGCGCACGAAGGGTTCCGTACCATTATCTATAAAGACGGCAAAAAAATCACGATTGTTGTATGGAAGCCCCCTTAAATATAAATTTTATTTCAATTTATTTTTAAAGTGAATATATAACTAAATTCTGCGAATATTTCAAGCGTCTTCCTGTTGCCGTTATCAATATCGAGCAAAATCGAGCAATAAAAACACGTTTGTTGTATGGGAGCCCCCTTAAATATATTTTTTGTTTTTAGTATTTGTTGTTATAGCGGCAACAGAAATACATCATCCAAGAAAATTTCAGCTGTCTAACTATCACGGTTCATGAGATACAGCCTGGTGACAGACGGACAGACAGACAGACTGATGGACAGCGGAGTATTAGTAATAGGGTTCCGTTTACTTACGTTAAAGAAGGCCACTGTGTAATTTATTTTGCATTTAAGTAGGCTAAGCTGTAGTAATGTTGGACGCCCTCCAATCATTCCTGCCTCTTGAATGTTAATGTATTAAGCGCAATCTTTGAGTACAAGGATGAAAATAAATTGAATATTTTTGTTTGTTTTCTACACTCTAAAATGTAGAATGTAGAACACTTGAAAAAAAAATACTTTAGCAACGACTACAACTTCGAGTGCGGTTTGCTATGAAAATCTTAAGGATTACTTAAGTACGAGGGCTGCCTTTTAAGTTGTGTCGTTTGGAAAAACTAAAGACAATTTAAATGTTAAATGGTATTTATTGTTTTTCAAAGTAATACACTTTTTCATTCGATCGAACTAATTTTCGAAACACTTATTCCAGTCCGAACTAGGGGTCTCCAAAATGGCCGTTTTGTATGCCTCAACCGCTTCTTCAGGCGTCTGGTACCGTTGACCACGAAGTCGTTGCTTGATTATTGGAAAAGTAAAAAAATCGTTAGGGCTTAAGTCTGGACTGTACGGCGGGTGTTCCAGAATTTCGACGTTTTGCTCTTTTAAAAACGCAATTGTTTGCCGGGCGGTGTGCGAGCTCGCATTATCGTGGTGCAGTCTTATACGACGTCTTAGGTTATTTTTTCGAAACTCGCCGATGACTTCTGGTAAACAGACAGTGGTATACCAGTCAGCATTAACCGTTTTACGATCCTCGAGCGCGATGGTGGCAACGTAGCCACTTTTCGCCACAAACGTAGCGACCATTTATTTCGAAGTGCTCCGTCAGCGTATTACTTTGGTCGGTTTTGGCTCATCTTGGAACACCCTAACAGTCGACTGCTGTTTAGAATCGAGATCGTAGGCATATATCCAAGATTCGTCACCACTGATAATGTCGTAAACATGTTTCGAGTTTCCTCGGTTGAATTGCCGCAGAGTTTTGCGACACCATCGAACGCGAGCCGTTTTTTGGTCTTCACTGAGTAAATGTGGTATCCAGCGTGAGCTTAACTTTTTTACGCCTAAGTGATCATGCAAAATACTGTGAACACTGGTCCCTGAAATACGTAAGGAAGCTTCTATCTCACGGTATGTCGCATGGCGATCTTTGACGATCAGTTGCCATACAGCATCAATGTTCTCCTGGGTTACGGCTGTTTTTGGTCGACCTTCACGAATCACAACTGACTTGTCAACTTTGAACGAACGCTGTACTAAAACGGTTGGGCCGATTTCGAGTCATTCTTTTGTTTTCGAATTCTAAATTCAAATATTTTAAGATGACACTAGTTCTTTTTTATACAATCACGGGAGGTTTGCAAACGACAGAACTTAAAAGGCAGCCCTCGTATTTTCATTTAGATTTTTACCTACTTTCTTTTTGTCGGGGCTGTGAGGTAAGTAAAGTATTATATATATTAATTACCATTCCATTTCGGTTTATATACTATAATTGGTGGGAAAAGTCCCAAGATAACGTAGAAACGGGTAGGCCAAAGTTAGTACCTATGGTTTATATGAAGGATTAATAATTGATATATGAAGGAAGAATTATATGAAGGCCGGGGCCCAATAATAGTATTTAGTGCTTTAAATTAATCAGTCTATTTTAGACTTTTAATCAATTATATTACCAACACTTTATTGAATAATTTTAATCAAAACTATTTAACATCACCGCAACTAGATTTTGGCAGGGCCAATAATTATACTTTTTACGTCATTGGCCATGCCAATCATTGTACTTTTGCCTATCATGTAGTGACGTACCAATTTCGATAATATTTAAATGCTTTTATGACGTGCACAGAGTTTTTTCAGATGAACTTTAGAGGTTAGAAAAAAAATGTAATGTTTTATATACCTACTGCGATTTATTCGATAAATATAAACTCAAAATATAATGAACGGGTCACTTATAGAAAACTCCCGTGAATTTGAGACATATTAAAAAATTATGAAACGGGTCACTCACGTCTTTAAGGTCGAATATCGCTCGACATGTTTCAGACCGGTTCGCGGTTCTTATAATCATGAGTAGCACTCAGTGCTAAAAGAACGACCCGTTTCATTATATTTTAATGGGTCACTTACTTCTTTAAAGTCGAATATCGCTAAAACCACCGCCGCGATAAGTACTCATGATTAAGAACCGCGAATCGATATGAAACATGTCGAGCGATATTCGATCTTAAAGACGTGAGTGACCTGTTTCATTATATCGTCGGTGGAAAGTAGAAACCCCTTAAGCGACATTTTGAATGAAGTTGAGTTATATATACCGTTGAAATGGGCTTTTTTAAGCCGGGTTACGTAGCGATCTGTGATGACTATGATGTCGGTTAAGGTAGCTTATAAATAGTGGACACATTTAAAAAACACCCCTTTATGCGACACATAATTTGATTTCAATTTGAACTACGTCACTTAAACTACTCGCAAATTTATACGTGATCGCTTAAAGTGTTTTAAAAATTGCTTGAATTTGTAGTAATGGCGTTAAAGTTTTTAATACAAATACTAATTATATAAGGTTAGGTGCTTAATCGTGTCTTCTGGAATTATGAAAAACAAATGCTGTCGGTTAATTGATTGTCAATAAATTTACGACAGTATTGGCTACTTTAAGCGACACGTTGAATTTAAGCATTTATGTCGCTTAATGTATTTGTTAAAACTTGCTTTAGTCGTTTAAAAAAAAGATCTAAAAGGACCTGGGGCTTGAATTATCGCTTTTACCTGTCAATCGTCGCTTCAGTAAACCATTTTTAGTGTAATATACCTACCTGTGAATGGCGTTTCTATAAACACGAAGTAACCAGTCGGTCGCTTCAGTCGGCAGTGAACATTGTGGGGAGGCGGTTATCACGCTATTTGCCGTCGCAGACAGCTAGGTATGGACGATATTTTGTGAGTTTGTTGTTAATTTATAAGTGTTTACTTATAATAATAATAATAATTTAATTCTTTAATCAGACAACATGATCCATAATGTGTTAGTCGTTTTGTTAATATTCTAAATGTTATTAAATATATGTAGCTAAAGATAAAGTATTTTTAATTAAGTGTTGCATTATTGAGCACTCACTTCTTACGGCTACAGTCCTCAGGAGGCTGTTGGGGCTGCCACGTATTCTAGTTAAGAACGATGCCATCTTTTTCCGCATCACAGCCTCAAAACTGTCCACTCGCGCTTCAGCAAACATGGTGGATGCGCTGCAGAATCGCGACAAACCCAACAGCGCCCTGAAGGCGTTGTTGTATTGGACACGAAGAGAGCTGAGCGACCGCTGCGAACAATCAACCCACAGGGCACCCGAGTACAATGAAATGCAGTATGCTCTAAAAAGCGTTATTTTGACTGCAGCTGTACATCGGGCAAACCTATGGGCCAACATGTTTGCCCGAACCGCCAGCGCTCTGCGTTCCCGTTCAACGTCTACGTCGTCCTTCATGTCGTCAGCTAAGCAGTGACCTAAATATTTAAACTGACTAACTCTGACCAGTGGAACTCCATTTAACAAAACAGGCAGTGACACATCTGGGGATTTCATGCATCGAGCTTTAAATATCATATACACCGTCTTCTTTATATATATTTTTTTTTTTTTTTATTATTATAAAAAGATACAATTTTACAATTGGTGTATGTCCCACAAAACGGTTTACACAGTTTGACTGTGGGATCTGAGTCTCTTCGCTGACTACTATTACTACACATATATAATTAATATAATATAACATCTATTACAACTTATTACTATTTGCATATAGTTTAGACTCTATTCTCTACTATGCTATTTAAAAAATAACTAAATAATTTTCTTTTAAATGTTGCTCTATTGGTGTCCAGTCTGATATCTGCCGGCACGCAGTATAAAATGTAGGGTAGGCGTTTCCGCAGGCATCTATCGCCGTAGTAGTTGGTTACCCTCGGTATATCGTACTTGCCCGCAGCTACCGACCTGGTGCCGTAAGTGTGGCATATATGAGGTAGGCTATGTTCTCGACTGCCGTGGTGATTAAGTGCTAGGATGAATTTATGCCTAAGGCTTACTGGGAGAATCTTACATATTTTAAAAAGTTTATTGTAATTTGTCTTACATTTACTTTTAGTCTTTTTGTTGACTAGAAGTTTTAAAAATCTTAATTGCATTCTTTCTATTTTACTTAAATTTGTCTTAAAAGTTAGGCCGTAACAGCTTAGAGCGTATCCTATAATAGATTCTACTAGTGACTTGTACACGAGCCCATGAGAAGTCGCGTACTTTTCACATATGCTAATTAATTCGTTGAGTGCACTGACGGATGGCGCCAGCAGCGCCATGTCCTCGGCGTAATATTAAGGCTAACCCCGTCTATAAAACAACCCGCATGGGCGCTACTTAGCTCATCAATCAGTGCATTCATGTACAAATTAAATAGCTTAGGCGATGTTAATATACTGACGTCTTTCTCTCGGTATAGTACTAGACAGCGTGCTTCAACACCACTACGAGTATAGCTACTATTATACCATAGCTACTATAATTAATGATTTATATATTTAACATACCATTTATAATTGATCACTTTAAGCCTGATAAGAAGTAATAAGACATTAATAGCTATGATAAGAGAACTTATTTATTAAGTTATGGTGATTTGTATCCCGCCTTTAAAGTTTAATATTTAAGAATATGTATGAATGAATGAATGAATGAATGAAATGAAATCGTTTATTCGTTCATCACAGGTGAAAAAAGATGAAAAAATTAAATGTAGTTACAAAGCCATGATGTGCCTTTTGGCGTACGAATTTCTGGTATTACATGTCGAATTTCAAAATATTAAATATAAAGGCAAATGGCATATCAATAATGTTAAAATACAGATTAAAAAGAAAAAAAAAATTTGAAAAACAACTATGCAATAAAATTATTCAATAGATTTAAATTAGGATATTAGTGTCATTAAGATAATCCTCTATATTATAATAACATTTGTCCAATAACAATTTATAAAGTAAATATTTAAATTTAGACTTAGAGGTTTCAGACTTCCATGTTTCTGGCAATTTATTATACAGCTTTGGGGCCATTGTTATTATACATTTTCTCATCAACGCTGTCTTGCTCCTATTAACTATTACTGTCGCTGGTCTTGGGCGAAGATTAAAATTATCTGTTTGTTTATTCTGCTCGAAAAAACCTGGATTCGCTTTTACAAAGATACAACACTCAAATATATATAAACTAGGGAACGTTAACAACTTCAGTAACTGAAAATAATGTTTGCAACTTTGCTGGGAATTTAGTCCACAAATGGCTCTTATGCATCTCTTTTGGGCTCGAAATAGTGTGACCCGATAAGAAGAGTTTCCCCAAAAAATTACGCCGTACCGCAGGGTTGATGACACAAATCCGTGATATGCTGTTAGCACTGTCTTGCGGTCATTAGTTTTTGCTAGTCTGTAGAGCGTATAGGAAAAACGATACAATTTTTTACAAACTTCTGCAGAGTGCGATTTCCACGATATGTTGCTGTCCAAATAAATTCCTAAAAATTTAGTTACATGTACACTTTCTACACTGTTGCCCTCGTATTTAATATCTAGTGTAGGAAGTGTTTTCCTTAATCTAAATTGCATTAATTTGGTCTTTTCTAAATTAACTTTTAAATTGTTACATTTTAACCAGTGAATAATATGTCCAACTTCATGCATTAACTTCGTGTTCATAGTCGTTATTGTTACTCTTTTCTATAAATATGGTACTGTCATCAGCATATAGTATCATTGGATATTTACTAGATTTTGTTATGTCGTTGATATATATTAAAAATAATAAAGGACCCAAAATGCTACCTTGTGTAATTCCATATGCGTTATGTCTACTATAGGAGGCATATGTTTTTTCTTCCCTGGTAGTAGGACATAATTGAGTTAGCTCCGTGATTTGTAGTCTATTCGCCAGGTATGATTTTACAAGGTCCTGAGCATTACCACGGATTCCACAGTGATGTAGCTTGTCTACTAGTAACTTATGATCTACGTGATCAAAAGCTTTCGTCATGTCCATATATATGGAACAAGACGGATTTCCCTTATCAAGACTATACCATTACTAGTATTAGTGTTATTGTATTAAATTACTAAGAATGATAGTAAATTTTGAAAAACACAAGAATGAATAAAGAAAGTTGCAACTTGCAGTTTAAATAAACATTATCGATTTTTTTTAATTTCTGTTTTTATTTACTTGTTCATGTTTACCCTGTACATTCCTGTTTTTTTACCGGTTTTGCGTTACTACGAGTAGGTACCCATTTAAGATGACTAAACAATAATTGGGTTTATATTGTATTCAAAATATACTATAATTTATTATAACAGTTGCATAACACATTTCCGGACCACAAAATCTCTTTAATAATTATGTGAAAATGTTTTCCTCACTATAGTTGCTTAAAGTAATATTCTAGTAATAAGTATGATATAAAAGGTCGCTAAGATTGTTTTTTTTCTAGTATCTGCCTAAAAATTGCATCGTCGCTTAAAGGGTTTCTCTGATTTTTATTTTCAGGTCAATTTAAATTAAGCGACATTTATATCAGAAGATTCTATGTTTTTTTCCAGTAACGTTACTATTGATGGATAGGTATTACAATTTAATAAAATACGTTCATAGAACTGAAGTCTCTAAAACTACTAGAAAAAAAGTTACGATTTTTTTTTTGGAAAATGAATACTTTTAAACGCTCTCCTGTAAAGTTAGCAAAATGTCACTTAAAGGGTTTCTCCTTTCCACCGTCGATATTTAAATATGTCTGACGGGAGTTAACTATATAAAAATGTAAACTTTTTCATGAATTTTCCTTGCATATCCAACTGGTAGCTTATGTCAGATTATATTAGATTTTATGATAACGCGTGTTATTTCAAACGTTACATTAGGTAATATAAAAAGTTACAGAAAACATTACGCACCCCTGATCGATATACCTACCAAGAAAAATAGTCCCTGAACTGCACTACCACTCAATTTAGTATTTTTTTTGTACATTGATACAGTGATTGACCGTTGCACGGTATAAATATTGGCAGGGCCAATAAACGCAAAGTACAATTATTGGCATGCTAATAATTGTACTTTTGATATACCAATGACTATACATCAGGGGCCAATGATTGTACTTATCGCATATTTTTCATATTCAACTCATTTAAGTTATAAAAGAGTTACATTATTATTACGGTTGTAACTTGTTCGAATTCTCGGGTTCATAAGCAACAATTTGACAGTAAATGTTAAATGACTTTGGACTTTGTTTTGAATCTAAAGATGTTCGACGTTAATGTTCGCCTCAAGGGGCCAATGATTATACTGCTTACCCTACATTTTGAATACATCAAGTGGACACGTTAAAGCACCTTTGCCATTTTATTTGGGCAAGACAGTTTTTCAGATAATATTCAAAAACCATACCGCAATTTTTTTCAGAATTTTCCACTTCATACTATAGTTTGGATATTACAGGGAGGGGACACTTTTTACGACTTTGATAGCTAATATCTCGCAAGCAGTTACTTTAAATGGAAATAGTAGTTTATGCGACTGTTACATAATGAGAGGATTTTAAACACGAGTGTTGTTTTATGAAACAAGCCGCAGACGAGTTTCATAATAGGATCACACAAGTGTACTGCCATGCCTTACTATGTACAGTTGCATACACTAATTTATCTACATCCATACATTAAATCCTCTTTGATGTGTTTCATACATGTGCAACCATTGAACCAGCGGAAGCATGTTTACTGAGACAACCCGGCGCCGGCACCGACGTCGCGCGCGCTCGTCCCGGACCTGTACTGCAAAATTTTATGTAATCTGCACGGTATATCATGTATAAGTAGTTAAGCAGCGCGCGCAGAGTGCGGATGGGGGCGAGGTATATTGATAACCTGGTATTAACGGATGGTTTTTGAATTCAAAAGGATTTACTATATGGGTGTAGATTAAGTTTTTTAGAAACCTCTTATATCATTTTTAAAGGCCTATCCATAGCTATCCCACATGGCTATATGTGCATTGAAATATTTTTTCCATCCCCCGGTTGGAATCGAATGGGATGGGGTTGGAATGGGATGGTCAAATGAAATGGTTTTCGCAATTTCACATCACTTTTCTGTTGCGGTTCGTAGAATACATCTTCCTTACAATTTTTATATTTGTAGTGCTTATAGTCTCCGAGTAAATCGGCTGTGACATACGGACGGACGGACGGACAGACATGACGAAACTTTAACTCCATTTTGGCTACGGAACCCTAAAAACGGGTGAAAAGACAGGTGAGGACGAGTCGGTTTGTCAGGGAGGACACTAGCGCAATTCAATCAAAAATAAAATGTAAGTACACTAACTTGTGTCCGTTATCCTCGCAGCCTCGATGGGTCGCGCACACAGGGCACCCGTTCCTGATGTGCAAGCGCCCGACGTGCCCGCAGCGGTCGCACCGGCCCGGCGCGGCCGCCCAGCGGGCCCTCTCTTCATAGTGCTCTGGGTCGCTCACCCAGGACACTAACCTGATACAAAAACATTATTTTAACTATGTAGATCTTATGTCCACAATAATGGTCAAATGCGATTCGACATTTTCAGTACATGTCTGAAAGTGTGGATACGTATCCATGACAGGTAGGTAGGTACTTCGTATGTTGAACCATAACCGTAAACCTCAGAACATAAAAAGGGAGAAGTGCAATACTGCTTCATTTCAACGAAAACCAATGTCTACAGTTTTCCACCATCGAGTCCAAACACACATTGAACCGAGTAAAAACGAAACCATGGGCGGTGCCGCCGAGTTTACGACAGCATGAAACAAACGCTGCGATTGCTTCACGCGCCCTTAAAAAAACCGGCCAAGTGCGTGTCGGATCACGCACAAAGAAGGGTTCCGTACCGACACCTCCTAATCTACATTTGAAACAAACAATACATCGAATCTAAAAAGGTCTCATCTTCATAGAGAACTCACGGCACTTAAGCCCTTTTCTTTGGGCAAGACAGTTTTTCAACAATAACTCAAAAACCGTTAAAACTATCTTGGAGTATTTTGGAACTAAGTTATGATTTATTAAATGCAAGCTTTTACCCGCGACTCCGTCCGCGTGCAACTCGTTATATCGTCGAGAGTTTGTTTGTTTGTTTCTTTGAACGCACTATTCTCAGGAACTACTGGTTCGAATTGAAAGATTCTTTTTGTGTTGGATAGTCCATTTATCGAGGAAGGCTATATACAATCACGCTGCGACCAATAGAAGCGAAGACGCGGACGAAGTCGCGGGCAACAGCTATATATATATAAGAAAATATAAGAAGTCGGATCAAAACATAAGACTGTCCCAAACTAACCAGAGTCGGAAACATTTTATGTATCGTATTTGTTAAAAATGTTACCTATATTAATCATCGATATCGACGAAAGAAAAATTCTCGCACTAGGAAAATTGCGACAATCTTAAGTATGTTATGTAGCGAAAATGCCAAACTCTGCATGTATCAAATAAATCATATTCATATCACTTTGAATATTTTATTAATTGTCGTGAGTAACGAATTTTCCTGGAAATGAGACTAGGTAGATCGATTTTTCACTACTATACACATTGCCCTGTTCATAACACATTTAAAACAAATAAAAAGTGTTATATTTCTTGCTTAATATAATAAAGAAATTAGAATCGTATTAATTGAGTGAATAGGTACAGCTAGCTACAGGCAGGTAGCTACAGGCGACCAGCAGTCCAGGACATCTGTTTTACCCAGATAAATATTGGACCATTACCTGGGTATAATATCTTCGTTGGGGATCGTTTCCAAATACGACAGCACAGTAGCTATAGAGGACCCACACGCTCCGATGCTATAGTCGCATCCACATAGCAATGCCAAAGCCACCATCTTGTTGCGTCCAAAACCTAAAAATATAAAACGTTACTGCGCTAGCTCCTATACGTATATACTTCGTAATTATATTTTGTGCTCTGTCTCAACTATCGCAATCTTAAAAATAATAAGTTGTTAGTCCAATTTAGACACCCTATGTAAATAATTCTGTATCAATATACTTATAATTTAGTCTTTTTCGTGGGTATACCCGAGTTTTTTTTATTACACATGGGATTGCTCTTGGCCGGCATCTAGCCCGGGGGCAAAGAGGCCGACGATGAAGCGAGCTCACCCAGAAGATGCCTATTCACTCGTGCCTTAAAAAGGTCTAGGTTATATGAACTCGGAAATACAGACGCCGGCAGAAAATTCCAAACCTTAGAAGTGCGCATTATAGAGTTGTAATTGTAAACATTTGATTGGAATAATTATATATTGATTTACTGTGCACATGATGCATAGGAACACATCGTGATACATTGTGATTAGGGAGTGCAATGTTGAATCTCCCAACGAGCGCTGATAAACCAATAGCTACCAGAAACACTGAGGAACTCAAAATAACGTTGCATAGACTAATAAAGGCCAAAAAGTCGTTCATGGGAATCTTGGGAAATTGTATCAAATTCTACAATAAAATTCATAATAAGCTCATTCATTACATTACTGAACTTACCAATTCTAAATTCAAATCTGTAGTAAAACATTTATATTAAGGTAAACAATTACACCATGGATAGAGATGTTTGGCAGTGATAGCGTCCTGCGCGGGTAATGTATCGCGTAATGTAATGATCTTTCACGTTTTTTTTAAAAGTAGCTAATACTAATAAACAAGTGGGATTTTCATTTCTATTTTATGAAATTGGTCAATACAAAAGCAATACATTTTAATATTGTATTTTAAATTTTCGCGCGAAAACTGTAGGTACGTTGTGCCGTCATGGCCCATTTTGTGGATCAGGCATTAAAGAGCCATAACGACGTCACACGTCACAATTGACATTCGTAATTGCTGCTACCGTTTTCAAAATTTTAATCACAGATTAAAAAACGATATCGTGTTTGAGATATAACTTCTTCCACTTCACCTGTTTTATTGTTGAGGTATTCAATTTGAACATATTTGGTCTTCTAGGTAGGTACGATCGGAGCCTTTTTTGGGTTGTTCCACATATATACTCATCCCGCGTAGTTAAGACAAGAGGATTATCGCCGTACCTTATTAGTTAGTACCCCAGGCTGCGTAGCTAGCTCTATTATATGATTTAATAACAATTAAAATCTGCGTAGCTAGCTCTATTATATGATTTAATAACAATTAAAATTTATATGGGACAAGTGAATTTTTAACAATAAAAAAAAAACAGACTCCATACTTTTCCACTCTATCTCGGCCTCTCCTACTATATAATTTGAGGCTTTCCCTCGATTTCTCCAAGATCGCGTCGTCAGATCCAGACTTGAGACCATGACAATGGGACCATCTAAAAAATATACCCTTACAAACAAAAAAATAATTATTGCAATCGGTCCAATAGTCTCCGAGTAATCAGTGAACATACATAAAAAAATATTCCGACGAATTGAGAACCTCCTCCTTATTATGAAGTCAGTTAAGAAGTAGCTTATCCATTATTTCAAATCTTTCGTGACTTTTCGGATTCCACATCACTCTAATGTAGAGTAGCAAAAAGAATTGGTTGAGCACACATTTCATTTTTATAAGCAGGGTTCTTTCCGATAAAATCAAATAGAGGATAAAAAGTTAAGTAAAACCACATTTTTTAATTCTCGAAAATATCCCAATTTCATATAAATTATTCAAATTCAAAAGTTGCTTATTCTAAAAGAGAGTAAGTGACAAGTAAGGCGTCACAGCGTAACAAATCATACAGAAGCACTGTTACTAAGACAAAGAAAGTGAACTGCTGTTCTTTTTGTGCGCTGTGACTGTCACAATTTCGTAGTAATGACGTCATTACTACGATATGTGCTTTCTTCACATTTTCGTGAATATTTAGAAAACTAATAGCTATAAAAATATGAAAAAAATATTTTGGGGTTTCTTGTTACCAAATTAACGAAATGAGTTAAGATTTCATACTTCTTAAAAAAAAATTGGGGTTTCTTGTTACCAAATTAACGAAATGAGTTAAGATTTCATACTTCTTAAAAATTAGAAATGTTGTCAATTGGGACATTTCTTAGACCTTACCATTGGCTTGAAACATTTTTTCGGCGTCATAGCAGTCAATGGAGCCCTGCATGGCGCCGCCTCCGGCCGAGCTCGACACGCTGAAGTTGCGGTACACGCGGCGCGCGCCGTAGGCGAAACAATCAGAGTCCTGAGACACTACGGCATCTACCAACTACGAGTACATTACAATTTTAGTGAGACGATGCCAGGCTGACGTCAAGCCATTCAGGATCACTACGTCCACATTCCCGTTTTGTCAACTTACCATCAGCTAGTCTGTGCCCATATCGTCGACATTCCCAATTCGTCCTCTAGAAATGTACAAGTATTGCATCCTTACTTCATTTTAAAATCAAGGAGATAAGTTAATCGATACTCTTTTTATATCATCTTAGTATCTGCAAAATAAATACTACTAAGTACACTGAACGAGTAGCGATGTGAACGAGAAGAAGGCTTTTCGCACACATGAGGATGTACACATGCGAGTTTTACTACATTGCGCAATTTGACAGATCGATTATACTCATTATACCACGGTAACCCGCAATGTAATGAAACGACGGACCGGACGAGTTGCGAATGCGGACGAGCTGGGAAAGCGGACGAGTTGGGTATGTGCACGAGTTGGGAATGCGAATAAGTTGGAAATGTACACGAGTTAAGAATCCGTACGAGCTGGCAATGCGGACAAGTTGGGAATGTGGAAAAATTGGGAATGAGATTGAAAGTAAACTCTTTAGGAGTATGTATGTATATATGTATGTAAAATACTTTATTGTACATACATGAGTAAAACATAACAATGTAACAGTAATTACAAGAACAGTTGACATACATATGTACAAAGGCGAGGTTTGGGAGGCATATTACTTAATATTAACTACATATTGTTTAATAACACCTGACATTTAAAATTAGTACAAGCAATTGTTACCCGACAACCCTGTGCGCCCAGGGAAATTAGGCATCGCGCGCTCCTAAAGGGCCGGGGATTGTTTACTGCTAATATTATACTGTGACTGCGGTCACCACAAATCTTACATATAGTGCAACTGCCCCGCCACGCGTCGCTCTAGCCGGCTCTAGGATCGTGAACTACGTGCGTTAAATAAACGAGAATTTATAAAGAAGAGAAAGAAGAAGAATAAGTATTTTTATAGAAGAAGTATTTTTGGCTGTGTGTAAATGTGTGTCGAAAACATACCAAACGTGCTAGAAGAATAACCAAATAACATTTAACAAAACACTTAATAGTTCATTAGAGGAGGAGGTTATCTGTAACGCAGGATCAAGTTTTGACCTTAGAGATACGTTTTTCCAATGGTCATACAATAACAATCAACCAGTTAACAACATGCATACATACATACATAGTAATCAAGTTAATTGTAATGTATTAACACCAACTAAGTATTGCATAAGATAAGACATATAATACAACTACTGACATTTTCAACAAACCATAAGTAGTATTAATAATTATCATCATCAGTGGCCACAGCACCGTGTAGGTGATGTGACCATCTATTAAGAAGAAAAGGTCTATGCTCTGTCGAAGTAGGTACGGAACATCTTTATTTTATATATGATAAAATAATCTGGACTGGAATTGATATCAATGTAATAATTGAAATACAATACTAACACCTTGGGCATTTAACTGTGCACAAGTGGCCTCTGCCTCTCCTTTCCCTTTAATGCAACTCACTCCCATTGACTTCAAAAGTGTCTCACACTGAAACCAAGAAATATATTTTACACAATCACCAGTTATTTAAATTAGAACAACCACCAATTAGGCCAATAATAGTCGAATATGTTGGAAATACCTTTTCTACAGTAGCTCAACTATAAAGTGGCAAGATGGGCAAAATGCCATTGATTGTGGTTTTAGTGACCATCCAGAATAATGATTCTCCACAACATTACTCACAAATTGAAATTTTGTGATATGAAAATTTCAATATGGGTTATGACAGTGCTAGTGCTACGAGTAACATATTTGTTACTCGTTGGTATTCATGTAGACTTATGCTGGCATAGGAGTTATCAAAAAGTTAAAAACACTAGCACAGAAAAACTTCCGTTCCTCACTCTACCGTAAAATGGGGTGAGTAGGGTTCGCGGGGGGAGTTGGGTTGCGCATTCAGAATTTCTGTTTTCAGTAGCTACTTTAATTTTCAGGCTCAGGTTGTCCTCAAAATAATTGTATTTTATTTTAGACATATTTTAACTTCTTTTCGCAACCCTAAGCTGCCAAATCATACAATTTTGAAAAACAAATTCACTGTAAAAGTTGATGCTCGAAAGCGGCGGATTTTTAGTTGAATTTTACTTTGTTTTTATGTGATGCTTGCCAAACTGTTCATCCACCTTTCGGATATAGTTTATTTACTTACAGGGCTTATTGAAAACAGAAAAACATAAGTTATATTTTCTTTATTTATAATGATTTTAACATAGATAACGATTAAACCGCATTTGAGGATTTTTATGGGGAGAGCAGAGATGTACTGAGGGGTGAGTTGGGTCGACAACGGGGACAGTTGGGTCATAAATGGGGAGAGTTGGAGTTACGAACGGGATGTACCGGGATGATAGAGGGGAGAGTTGGTGTTCGTAGTTCAGGGTTGTCGATTTACATAAGTAGTCAAAAGTCACATTGACTTCAAAAGTGACTTTAGAATTCCCCAAAAACTGGTAAGCATGATTGAAGTCGCCACGAAGGAGAGCAAAATGTTGGTCCAAGTCGACGGAGAACTGACGGAAGAATTCGCGGTGATTACGGGGCTGAAACAGGGCAATGCACTGTCACCCAAGCTTTTTAATTTGGTTCTGGAGTACGTTCTAGAGAATTTTTTGTCACTGGAAGGGGGAATAGAGCTAAATGGAAGTCATAAGGTGATAGGCTACGCGGATGATCTAGCCCTGCTTGAAGCCTCTGTAGACAAAGTGCGGCAAAGCGTCAGTGCTTTGGCGACAGAAGCTAAAAAGGTCGGCCTGAGTATATCACACGAAAAGACCGAGTATCTCTACATGTGACTCTACAAAAATACCCGCGCTCCACCACAAAATCTAAATGTAGGAGATACAGAGTACAAACGAGTGTCATGCTGCACCGTTACAGACACCAACAATCGTGACGAGGACATCAAGATCAGGATCCAGAATACCTTGCGATGGTTGCTTGCGACGCAGTGCAGCCCTTCATAAGGTGTTAGTGTCCAAGCTTCTAAGTAGACGCACTAAAATCCGAATCTACAAGACCGTGATTCACCCAATCTAAAAAGCACGTCATTTCATTGTGATTTTGTAGAAATGTCAAGTACAATAAACACCTGTTTATACGGTTAAATTACAAACTTAGTTCAGAAATTATTTTTGTAATTTTTTCAAAAACTATTCAACCTATCAAGTTCAAAATAATTTTCCTACAAAGTTTTTATAAAGTTCTACTTTTGAGATTTTTTTCATATTTTTAAAACTTATGGTTCAAAAGTTAGAGGGGGGGGGGACACATATTTTTTTACTTCTGGAGCGATTATTTCCGAAAATATTAACATTATCAAAAAATGATTTTAGTAAACCCCTATTTATTTTTAAATACCTATCTAACAATATATCACACGTTAGGGTTAAAATGAAAAAAAAAAAACACTCCCCACTTTACGTATAGGGGAGGTACCCTAATAAAATATTTTTTTCCACTTTTTATTTTACCACTTTGTCGGCGTAATTGATATACATATTAGTACCAAATTTCAGCTTTCTAGTGCTAACGGTCACTGAGATTATCCGCGGACGGACGGACAGACATGGCGAAACTATAAGGGTTCCTAGTTGACTACGGAACCCTAAAAATATTGAAGTAGTGGAGAAATTAAAGAAATTGCAAAATAAATAAATATGTTACATTAAAATGTTCATTTTATTTATTTCATACAGTAATACTAATTCCGCTATTTGACGCTAGATGCCGACTACAAAATAACTCGTAGTTTTGATAACAAAACTTATGTATGGAGTGAGCACTCTATCTTACTTATTTCTCTATGATCAGAACGTCTACAGACGTAGACGTCCTGTTGTGTCGTAGTGTCAAATTACATATAAAAATACGTGCCTCATTGCTACACTACCGCGACAGACGTGGAATTTTATCGACGTATTTGAACATATTTGACCATGCTTAAATGTCAATGTGCAATGTGCTGTGCTGATCATGCATTTGCATACCTAAATACGATACTACGTTGAAAGACGTCCCTTCTGACGACGCAGTGTCATGCTTGTCATGTGACACCCCTGGAGTTGCAGGCGTCCATAGGCTGCCGTGACCGTTTACCATCAGGCGGGCCGTACGCTTGCATGCCACCGACGTTAGGGTGTTTCATTTTTCCGAATTTTCAATTTTCATCAGACTTCGCTTGGTTTCTTCATCTTACACATCTAAAAGATTCATATTTCAAAATTTGTCAAAATCGGTTAATGTTTCAAGGTTGCACACTTTGATATGTTTTGTTTCGAACATTTTTTTACAGTGGAGGGTACGAAAGCTTATAAGTGCTTCGAGAGTGTCATTTGCCTAGTAACAGTATTTTAAAATGGAGTTTAGGTAAACATGAGTTCTACGAGTGTATATCTTTTAACTTACTTATAGTAATTTCCCATAAAAATGAGTAAGACTTGGAATTTGGTTGCTTGAAAAAGTTCCCTATGGTGAATTTTGTAGGAGCTCGGCTCCCCTCCAGGGAACAAGTGTTATTAGTGTTTATCTATCATCACATAGAAATGAGAGAATGCTGCTAAATCGACAAGTATAAAGCTACAAGAGATATGGAAGAAGGCTAATATTCCTTTTAAGTGTAAGGGAAATATCCGAGCTGGAATAAAACAGTTGTATAAAGACTATCAAACTTTTGGGTAAACTGAAATTTTTCCTAAATTTCAGTTTTGGGTAAACTGAAATTTAGGAACACAGATACGGAATTTATGAAAGGGCAAGTCTGGAAAGGAGATCTAGAGGACTTGTTTGATATTGTGTGTCAAGATGTACTTACAAGGAGTGGTTTTGCAAAATGATAAAGACTTCCTGATGACAGAGAGAAAGGATTGCATGAATTAGTAAATGAGCGGTGTCGAAAAAGTGTTTTGCTCAAAAATGACACGAATAGCAAAAAAGGGACAATTTTGATGCATTCAAGATAAACCACTATGAAAAGATTTCAGAAAGTAACTAATTAGTTACGCTGGAAGCCAATTCTTCTCCATCGTCATCTACTGACAAAAACGACGAGCTTACTGTACCACCTGAAAAAAGTCAAGCTCTACTCATAAATTAAGACCTATTGAACAGACGCTCCCAGCTACCTGGGATCGAGCAAAACTTCTTCGTTTTTCATTTTGAGCATTTGCTTGGCGTTCCTGTTGCTCAAAGAGGCACTGATGAACTAATGGCTAAGGTAGTTATTCAAGAGGTATACCGATTTAATCTGCATCGCCATATCATTGGTATATGTTTTGACACTACGGCATCTATTGCAGGGCTGATTCAAGGAGCATGTATCCGAATTGAAAAATAATTTAAGCAAAGTCGATCATGGTTAGCCTGCCGGCATCACACCCATGACCTTATCTTGAAAGGAGTATTAAACGCGTGCTGCCCTGTACCGTCGAGTTACTAATAATTTTGTGCAACCCCTAAATATTGTCCAAGATTCGTGAAATTTTGTGTGTACACTTTTTAAATAAGTGAAACCTAAGTAAAGTCTGTAAAAATATTACACTTTTTTCTCCATACAAAAGTGAAACACCCTAACCGACGTGGTATAAAAAAAATTGTGACACTACGTCGATAGACGTTTCTATGTGTCGACGTGGCATAGTGTGTCATCCACCACATCAGCCCTAGGACGTCCACTGCTGGACATAGGCCTCCTCCAACTTCATGGGGGGTAAATGCCATAATCGCCACGCTTGGCATGCGGGTTGGCGATCGCAGTATCTCCACCGCACTCTATGAATGCTGCTGCCCATTCCCCGGTGGTCTTGGTCGTAGTTTAAGGACATACCCGGGTCCGAGTCCCGGGTCATAGTGTGTCATGCAGGTCATTAATTTCATATTGATGTTTTTGATGGGATTCCCTTACTAATTCAAAGTATTTTTTTAATTAATCTAAAAAACTATATATACGTCTTAAAAATAAGGGTCACAACTTACAGAAAACATTAAACCGGTTTAAGTAGGAGCATAAATAAAACGTAATTTTGCTACATTAATAAAAAGCTATTGTCTTAATCCGAAAGTGTCAACCCTAGCAATTTTCCCATCTCACCCCATTGCTAGCCCTTATAACCCCACTGCGGGGTGAGCTGGGTTTGCCTACTATTATGTATTTTTCGGTGAAACTATGCAATGAAGCAACAAATTATCATTGACAAAGTAAAACTCATATCACCGGAACACTTTTCCTGTATATAAAACAATGTGCCACATATGAAAATAAACTTTTATCCAGGTTTGAACTTCGATTTCGACCCAACTCACCCCAATTTACGGTACCTACCACACTAGACACATATAAAGTAGGTTGGGTTAGTCACATGGACTAAGGGCCCTAATTGGTTATGGGACTTATGGGTTACGGTGGTGTTGTTAGGCCACTGTTTTTTTACTTGAAATAGAGACTACATACTTCCTCTGAATAGCAGATACTCCTTACCTCTCTCAGGACATTACTAAACCTCTTTCTTCTGACATCAGGTTGTTTGTTAGTTGCAACTTCAGTCCTGGGTGCAGCCCCTCGGAACTGTATTTGATTACGGATAGCCATGACATCTCGCTTGAGCGCAGGTGCATCACCTTCTAATACAAATATTGGCTCCACGTCAGCTAATAGCAGGTAGATGGTTCGGAAAAATAAATTCCTGTAAAAAATATTATTTTTATAGATGGCAATGCATGTTGGTACAGAATTACTCCCTTATTTATAAATGTCCATCAAGCCTCTATTAGTTAACAAAACGCTAAAGTTGGTTTGTCCGTATCTGTCACTTTGAGATTTATGTTTGTGAGAAAGGGACAAAACAAATTTTAGTTAACAGAGGTTTGTTAAGTTTTATGAATAAGGGGGTAATAATTTATAAAAAATACTACCTACCGTAAATATAACTTCGGTTGAATGTGGTATTCGGTAACATTTTGACTGTCACAAACCCACCCAGCCAGGTCCACTGCAAGTACTTCTCCTCTAACCTGCATTAAGCGAATGTTGTGAATACATCTACAAAACTACTACTACTATACTATTGATCTACAAAATTATATAATGGAACAGACAGGATATACCTCATGAAGAGATTTCTTTTCGCTGAATGGAGATAAAACAGTCCACAGTCCTTTTATTCCCATTTTCCATTGAATCCTTGTATTTTTTTAAAGAATGGATCTTTGATAATACGTTATGATTGTGTAATATTCTTAAACTACTTCGTATCCTGCAACCTGAAACGTTAAACATTTCTATTTTGTGTTTGGTATTTTCGATCTAAAAGTTAAATTAATTCGACTTTCACAACATCATCATTAAAGTCGATCGTTCGATTTTTAATTTTATTGGCACTGTCCAATGGGGCGATTATGTCAGCGTCACGAAAGTCTTGACTTGATAGACACTGTCCAAATGGCCATGATACGTAACTGGTTGAAAAACCTAAAACAAAGGAGACGAAACGATGTTAGACTAACTAAAACAATTACATGATTAGCTTTTTTTAAATATAAAAAACCACGTCAAGTGGAAAAGACTGTCCAGACATAACACAAGTACCAAAATTATTAACAATTTTAGCTAGTATACAAAGGGAGTATTAACAAAAGTGAGGATGTAGGTAACTAAGGTTGGCAGGACTGTGGATATTGACAGAGAGAAAGTCATAAAAGGAAGACGAAATTTTGGCACAGTTTTTAAAATATATGGTCTGTTGTCCCCTCTGCCAGGCCGCATTCACATAATGAATGGTCACGAATTCTGAGTTTGGTAAGGAATGATGGAGAACAGATGTAGCCCAGTTGCAATAGGATTACTTACTGTTGAGGTCGCAACCTTATTAGCTCTTTGAAATTTAAAAATCCAGGGCCTAAAAGGAAGGTTTGGCTGAATACCACCATGCACAGTGCCTCCCTTACAAAGGAGAGTAATATCCCATTCTGCCAACCAATGTTCGGCTAAATGGCACTTGGTGGAAGCCCGCAAATCCTGACTGTGGCACCCAGAATGAGAAGTACGAGTATGTACATCCGATCTCAATAGCCTGTTTGGCGCAGGTATCAGCTTGCTCATTGCCATTAATATTAGAATGGCTCGGAACCAAAGCCACCGCTACTTCTAAGCCAAGAGTGTGGCACAGAAAGAGAACCTCACGGGAATTCAGGGTATCTTAAAGATTGTCTCTAGATCGGAGAGGACATTGAGCCTAATCCTGGAGGGAACTAAGGGAGTCTGAAAATATAAAAGCTTCAGTGGTCTTGTGGGATTATATTAACCAAATGCCTTCAAAAAGACTAATTTATAGTGATGTATCCAAACAGCGGACTCTACACTCTCCTCCTTAGTCAGTTTTCGAGGCATGTGTAAATATGGGGAGCCATCCATCCCATTTCGCAGTCAATATTTATGTGAAGACTTTATTAGTTTCTGGGGAACACTTCTTTAAACCCTCCCTGGGTTTAAAGAAGTCTTCCCCAGAAATAAAGGTAAATATTAAAGCATCATATGAAAACTGATAACTCTCTGTATCAATAAAGCCTTCACATAAATATGAAATGCACTGTTCTACATATTGGACCCACTAGTCCTCAGCTCCCTTATTCTATACACTCTCAAATCCTGGAAAAACTGAACACACAAAGAGATCTTGGAGTAACTATCACTTATTATTATTATTATTATTTGTTTCTCCTTCGAGGTTCACGGGCCATTACATCCCGGTCTTTTGATAGGCTTGCGTGGGGACACAGATCCAACACGTAGAGGCCCTTTGGAGACTTTTACTATGTCATACACCTGCTACAACCCATTCACGGGTACATCAATAGATACCCGTGAACCGGTCCCAGCAGGCGTGGGGACTATGGGAAAAGATTACTGGGCTATGGTGTTGAAGTTTGGCTGGTCAAGAGATTGGGCTATTACTAAGCTTCCGGACACCTGCCATAACAATGCTTACACCGTTATCGAGGCAGGTGGTGACTCGCCGCTGCCTAGATGGGCCCCTGAAACTGCCGTCGTAAAGACGGCCAGGAGCAACATCGGTGTGAGCGGCTCAGGGTGTGGAGAGGTGTGCACCGCTTTCTACCCAGTGGCTGTTAACAGCCACCGTGCCCACTCGCGACTTATGCAAGTTTCACTTCCACCCTGCGAGCATATAGCTCTGACGACTCCTCTCTGGACGACCAATGAACGCAAGCCAGAGCCGAGAGTCCTGCGGGTCCCCTTGTGGTTCCACTCCGACCGACGAAGACACGCCAGAGACGGGGACCCTGACCGACTCTCTGGAGCACTCGGGTCCGTGGGGTCGTCACTCCCCAACAGCTCGCCACAAGCTGCCCTGCAGGCTTTATTATTATTATTATTATTATAATTAACCTGAAGTGGGACATGCACATCTTTGAAATAACTAAAATAGCCAATTCACTAACGTTTCTAATTCGAAAGACATTCATGACAATTAGTAGGGATTTCTTTCTGAAGCTCCCTCTATCTAGACACGCGGCAGCGTGTCCAGCCAAGTTCACCACAGGAACTGGCGGACAGCAGCCGTGTGTTATATTACACGAACCGTTTGGAGCCACTTTTGACCCCCCAATAACTCCAAATCTATGTAACATAAAAATATGAAATTTGGTACATGTATTAAGATCCTTTAGAACAACTAGAACCCCAAATTTCATAAATATAGGTTTAATAGTTATTTAGATATTAAATTCCAAAAAACGGCATTTTTACCACTGACTGACTGACTGACTAGTAATCAAAAACCTAACCGACTTCCAGGTGACCTAGGAAGCTGAAATTTGGAATGCAGCTTGATAATTGTGTGTGTACACCAGAAAAAAACCGAAAACAGTGATTTTTTAATTAATTTTATTATTATTATTATTTATGATAATTACCTCAGAACGCCGTCATTTATTAACCGATTTGGAAAATTCTTTTTTTGTTATGGGACTACCCCTGAAGTATGCCACTTCAGGGGTAGTCCCATAATTATTAGGTAAGAATCTGATTATAGGATCCTGGAAAAATCGAGAGAACTCTTCAAATATTTGAGGTGCACCTATAGCGATTTGGGTATTTCGTAAAGTAACTCGTGCATTCGCTCTTAAAAAGCACCAAAAGTAATGATATCCCATCGAAAACATAAATGTGAAAATGGGAGCCAAGTTCAATATTAAGAAAATGCGATGCTTGGTTGTCTTCTTCACCGACAAAAGAATTGAGATCTAAATGGGTGCCAAGTTCCTTAGGTTCTCTGAAATGGTGCCAAGTCCGACACTACATTGTTTACAGTAAAACTAATTTACTGTGGCTTAATGAATTTTGAGCCTTAACTTGGCAGTTTTCTATGCAGTATGTTATAATACCATAAAAGCTGTTGGATATTTAAGAAAACTGCCAAGTTAAAGCTCAAAATGCATTAAGGCGCAGTAAATTAGTTTTACTGTAAACAATGTAGTGTCGGACTTGGCACCATTTCAGAGAATCTAAGGAACTTGGCACCCATTTAGATCTCAATTCTTTTGTCGGTGAAGAAGACAACCAAGCATCACATTTTCTTAATATTGAACTTGGCTCCCATTTTCACATTTATGTTTTTGATGGGATCAAAGTTACATTAGACCTCTTCTTGAATATGCTTTCCAAGTTTGGAGTCCATACTTTCAGAAAGATATTAATATGCTTGAATAGGTGCAACATAGGGCAACCAAGATGGTGTATGGAATGCATAATATGCCACATGAAGAAAGGTTTAGCAATCTTGGTTTGACTACATTGAAGCAGAGAAGACAGTGTGGCGCCCTTATAGAAACTTATAAGATCCTGCAGGATTATTTGATTATTATATGACCTATCCATCTTAAAGAATCTGTTTTATAATGAGTAAGAATCATCATCTACAAGGCCACAGTTTAAAGATTACTCGGGGATCCAGCAAAAGCAATCCTAGGAAGCATTTTTTTTACCAAATCATGTAGTATGTGAGTGGAATAAATTACCAGAGACAGTGATAAGTAAATAGCTTCAAAAATAAACTGGACAAATATATAACAAAACAAAACAAATATATATATATATATTAAATAACAAGTGCAGTGATATACATGCATCAGCTTGTAGCTGCTAGTGTATAAAATAATAATAATAATAAGTAATAAGGAAGAAAATTATAGATTTTTTTAGGGTGGTTAGTTACTTCTACAATTCCACTGAATGTCTGAAGGAGCCATTATAGGAGTCAACAAAACTCATGAGCTGTTTCCACATATCCATGACATTGATCAGTAGTGTGTCTGAGAATTTATCGAAAAAAAACATCAGAGCCAATATTAAGATTCTCATAAGATTACCATCAGTTGATATTCCAGGATTTAAAAAACAGCCAATAGGCTGTGAAGATTGGGGAGTATTGGTGATGTTGTTGTTAGCCCCCTTGTCATACCCTTTGTCCAGGACCAGAGCCTGACACCAGGGAACAAAGACTGTTTTCTTGTAAGACGTGGATTGAGGATTGTCGGCAAATGAAACAGTGGATAGCATGGAATTGACAGACGGCTTCTGAGTATAAAATACTTTCCTCAGACATTACAAGCTCAATGCTTTTTTGTTGGCAGCATCTGCAGTCTCAAATTTAACTGTAACCCGAATGTGGCCAGTAGCCTGAATTCTATCCTTTCTTTTACAGAATACTCATGCATGAGCTGGTAGAATTTAAGTATTCTGAATGGTGACCTGGAAGAAGAATCCTCAGCTTTGACCACTTGCACGTGCTTGATCTGTGTGGTATGCGCCATAGTTTAATTTAGTGTCTGGTGCAAACTCAAGCACTCTGTAAGTGTGCTGGATTGACGCAGATGGGGGAATCCTGGTGTCCCTTTTTGAAATAATGAACATTGCCATCAGAACACTCGTTTGTCTGCATGTACATCCACGATGAGGGAAATCGCCCCTTCCATGGGGACTGGAGCTCCTTGGGATAGGAAGGCTCCATCCCCCCTACACGGAACCGCGCTCCCAAAACAAAACACTTACCAGTTAGCGTTTAATACAACAAATTACACCACCAACAGGCCTAATTTCAACCAATTATTAAATAATTTAACAAAACAACAAGAAAATTTTGCAACAAGAAGTACCAGAACGCCGGTAGCATGTATCGTACTTCGTGGTCCAAAATAATTACCTACAATCAAATCGATTTTAAACTGAAATTTTAAATTCAACAGTTACCTACACCTACATTCAAATTGAATTTTAAAAATAAAACGTAGTGATTATATTCTCTTTGAATTTAAACTTAACAGAGATTTTGACATATTCAACTCGACAGGCACTGTCAACGTCAGGTAGCGTTCCAAAACAAAGTTAGTTAAATTTATAATATAAAAAGTTAATATCTAAGAGTAGGATCTGTGTCAGGCTCCTGTTTATCTGTACAAAGCAAAGCAGCTACCGCGAATTGAAAACGAACGAAGCTCGAATATGTAAGTGTAAGTGCTCGAATACGACAGAGAGGGCGACGGAGATAATTGAACTTCGTTCGGTTGCGATATGATAGGAGCTTAGGGTTTTTTTAGGTACAGCCTGACCAGTGCCTATTTGGACCGGAGATAATGTCGCTGGAAACAGCATGTTATATGGCAATAATATACATACGTCATGTATAGTCGGGACAGTGTGTATTGGCTTTCTTAGGCATCTACTTTTTTTTATTTTGTATTGGGTGTTTTTTTCACTAGCCGCAATGACAGTAACGTTTTATTCTCTATATATATTATATTATATCCATAATAACACAAGTGGGTGCACTGAGATTGGGAATTAATTTCTGCAAAACCTATTTCTTAAAATTGTTCCTGTTCGATATGACTCTATCATGATAATCGGCTTTTATTCCTTATCGTTATATATTAGGAGTGCATTGGGAACAAATCCTGATGGTCCACCGGCATGAACAATAATATATCGTTTACCGGTTGAAACGGATTTCAACACACCTGGTTCATTTTCGCTTTGCTAACATTTTGCGTGGTTAAAAGAAGTATGGATGTAAGTCTCATAATATAAATAAACAAGAGGTATATTTTTGTCCCTTGCTTTTTATATTTCGTCTAAATTACTTTCCCACCAAACCGCAATATCCGACCGCTCCTTCAATATAGACCAACCACTCCGACCCTTTTATATTTGAACCCCATACTCTGCAATAGCAATCACAAGTACTACCGGTAAAACCAATATCTTTTTTCAATTCAGTAAGCAGAGTTTTGTGAGTTGGTACTTGCTTTGGCACAGCATTGAATTCATGAATTTTGTGCCTTATGGCACATTTGGCGAAGTCGTCTATTTGTTTTCCTATTTTTGGTAGTTTTGTTTTTGGTCGGTGGCGATGGCGGATTTTTGTATATATTTTTGATTGGAACACTACAGACGCCGAGACGACGCACGAGTTTTTTTTTATTTATTAAAAATGGGATTGCTCTTTTCCAGCATCTAGCCAGGGGGCAAAGATGAGGCCGACGATGAAGCGAGCTCACCCAGAAGATGCCTATTCACTCGTGTCTTAAAAAGGTCCAGGTTATATGAACTCGGAAATGCAGATAGAAATATTAACAAAAAAATTAATATACAAATTTAGTACCAAGCTAACCAGTTCATTATAACCGCACTATGAATATCAGTACCCGTCATGTCAACAACTAATTTTAAAAAAAATGTTCATTGGAATGTTGCTGAATCCTTCGTCCTTTTTCTGCTGCGACCATTTGAATGTATTTAAAATTATTTGTTTTGCATCGGGGTGAACTTAATTGGGCATTTTGATTGCAAAATCGATTATTATTCTGAAATATGTAGAATTATTTTCGTTTTGTTTACATCGGTGACATTCAATGACTTCCAACGTCTGCCCGGCTCACGGCATCACGTTATATGGCCGAAATGTATTAAAACGTCACATATAACGTGACGGTATAAGCTAGTGTGATAGCCGGGCTGTTGTCAAAACAAAATCATTGCCATTTGAAATCCGCATTGAAAATCCACAACATGGCCAGGTCCAAATAGACACTGGTCAGGCTATATAAAACCTATTCAAATAATACAAACGTAACTTTAAAATAGGGTTCTGCCGTTATTCTGGCGAACAGATAGTCACGAAACTCGTCATATTCTTCAATTTTACTTGTTTTGGAGCGGTACCTTCATAGACGTCAAGTCGGAAATGACATGTCCATTGTATTGTTTTCAATATGATATTGTTTTTCAAGTTCCAACACGATAACAATGATAAGGTACTGAGTTGATAATAACTTTGTGACGTACAAATTTTAATTACTTTTATGGCTTTATCTCTTTCGCTCATTGTGGTGGGACAGGCCTCCTACAACCAATTTTGTTATCAGACCACACTGCCACACTGGGGCACACAGTAGGTAGCAATGATGTCTTATATCAAAAGACTGAATAAAATTTGGTAAGATTTTTTTTAATTATATGTTTTAAGTCATTTTATATAATTTATCTCCTGAAATCTTAATTACTTAATATTTTTCTAGTGAATTGAACTGGAAAAATTCCAGAAGATTAAGCCATGCCCGTGTAAAAACTGATGTAAAACTGCGACAAATAGATAAGGTTCTTATTGCCAATCGCGGTGAGATAGCATGCCGGGTTATGCGCACTGCTAAGAAACTGGGTATCCGAACTGTGGCTGTGTATTCAGATGCAGACAAAAATGCTGTTCATGTGGAAATGGTAATATACTTAACCCTTCTTGTTGATACACATTGTTCTAGCCGATGCACTCTTGACAGTATGATCTGCTAAATTAAGCGAAGTCTAATATGTTGAAATTTTTTTTACTGATACTGTTTCTATTATATAAAGAAAATACTGTAAAGACACCCTCCTCAGAGCAGTGGCATAACATATATGATGTACTTTTGGCCACTCACACATCCACCTCCAAACCCAATATCCAGTCTTAAGCCCATGGATACTTTAGTATTCAAATAATAAGTAGTGTTTTACACCTATGGATGCTCTAGTTTCCAATAGTGCAATGTTGGAATCACTTGAAATAAATGCCATCTAACAGATTACTCATCAAGTTGTTTATTTGACAAATTAAAAAAGTGTTGAAATGAAACTAGATATAGGTTATGGACTATTCACGTTTTTGAAATCATTATTATTATTGTCAGATTTATTAACTTGTGTAATTCATGTGTTGACTTGTAAAAGTGCCCTTGTCGCCTATTTGCAGCATAAAATTTAGATTTTACTCAAAAGGACGAGAGTTCGGATCATTATAAAATTTATAAATTAGATTAAAGTAATAATAATGATTTTTTTGCTTTGCGAAAGGCTGATCTAGCTTGACCAAATTTTTAAATTTATACATACTACTAGCTGCCCCGCGCGGCTTCGCTCGCGTATTACAGCCCAACGTTTCTCGCCGAGATTTGTACAGTGCTCTCAAATATATACCATGAAATGAAAAAAATACACCGGGAGATGCTAAGCGTCGCCAACCCGCATGCTAAGCGTGGCGATTATGGCATATACCCCCCCGTGAAATTGGGGGAGGCTGCTGGACATAGCAGCAGTGGACATCTTTTGTTAAGAGACGCAAAAATTGACATTAAAATTTAAAAATAAAATACTTCCCGGCCTAGGCCTTCAATTTCGTATGAAATTCCTTTATAGTTCTCCCGAGTTGTTCCGTTTGCAACGTGATAATTTGAAGCCTGTTATAACGCACGCAAGGACGAAATTTCATTGCATGTTTGAGAGAAGAAAACATATATTATTTCATAGTGTTCATTTTGGCCCACGCGCTGATGTGAGCTGAGTAGATCAACACTTCCGACGAACGATGAAGAAGTAGGCTAAAATGAGTTTGTATTTAGTAAAGATGATGTGGAGATGGGTACCCGGGTATGTCCTAAAACTACGGCCAAGACCACCGGGGGATGGGCAACAGCATCCCTGAAGTGCGGTGGAGATACTGCGATCGCCAACCCGCATGCCAAGCGTGGCGACTATGGCATTTACCCCCCATGGAATTGGGGGAGGCTTATGTCCTGCAGTGGACGTCTTTCGGCTGATATGGTAGTGGTGGATGTGGAGATGACAATTTAATGTTGACATTTATTAAGCCCATTGGGGCCTTTTACATGGTGAATATTATCATGCCGTACACTCAAATCACGATCCGTATCATGTGAATATTAATGAATATTGAACATAGATATCAGAGTAAAGCAAATCCGCTCATTTTAAGTTGAACGATTTCTGTACATCTGATCTTTTCTCACTAATGCACAATCAGTAAGTTTGAGAGAGACAGATAAGTGATATCTGACAGGTATTAACATGTCAGTGTCTCCGTTTTCATAACTGCAAATTGTACTGCAATGACGTTTGTGACTTTTTGGTTTGTATGGAATTTGACATTTGGTGTCCTTCTATATGGAGACAGTTTGTCAACAGTCGACAATATAGATCGTAATATCTGTCCCGTTCTAACTCATCTTAGCTTACCATAAGGATTCAAAGAGACAACTATATGAAAAATCATCTTCCTTAACACTACGGATCTGTTGGTATTATTAATCTAAGATATTCAAGCAAAGTACAAACAATTAGGAAAACCGAGATAATATTGACACTCCAGCATAATGGGGAATGTCTGAAAATTTTAAAAGTCCTTGATTATTTTGCTAATGGTAGGAATAACCCTCGCCATGAACAGAAAAAAGTTTCAGATGTTTCGGTTGTGGTCCCCATTTTATTCTATAACTTATAATATTTAATTATAATTTATAGAATCAGAATATTGAAATATAATACATTAAATTGTCATAGTTTAAATAGTAGTCCTCTCTACATAATGCTGTGCCCTTGCAGGGCGTCACATATAATTTATATCCTCTGTATACCATCTAATGTAAAAAATGTGATATGCAACAAATGTTTTACTTTGACTATCGTGTAAAGGTCCCCATCAGGGGCCTTTCAGCTCGACCTGCGAAGTTTTCTATGGCAATGTTAGTTTAACCTGTTTGTACCAGATGTCACTGGGTGCTATCTCTATCGCACTTGCATATTGAAGTGACAGGGATGCAGCGGTCGTGCGGTTAGTTCTTACTCACGGATCTATACCTAAACCGGATTGAGTACTGTGACGAAAAAGTGTGACCGACAGAGAAGCCAAACTCGAGGATTGCATCTCGTTTTAATTAGGGTGACCAAGTACATATGTGGATATGAGGATTATTTCTAATATAGGTTCTATGTACAATGAAATTTAAACTAAATTAGGTAGTAAATAAAATAAGAATATTTTTCTAAGAAATATTTATTTTCGCTAATCACAAGTTTGTGTATCCAATTATCCATACATTGTTAAACAATATAGTCTTGTGTAATTTTTGCCTAAGCCCTACTTTATTTTCCAAATCTCTTAACAAATGTGTTCTCCCGTGATGGGCCATGCGTAAATAAAAAAAAGACGAGGACGAGTTTTAATTCACCATCAACAGATCAGCTCGGTGGTGCCATGATACACGAGTTCGGTAGGTCACAATACAATATAACTGTTACCGAACTTGCCGGTATCCAATTGAGCTGAAATGTAGCATACTTATGTACAGTATGCGTGAAAATTAGCATACTGTACATAAGTATGCTAAATTTCAACTCAATTGGATACCGGAAAGTAACTGTAAAATGGTTAAAAAATTGGAACGACAACTTAAGTACTTGCACAGTTTAATCACATACAGTCCAAGTTAAACAAAAGCTCATAATGATAACAAAATTGTTAAAAGATTGAATTTCAACTGACCTTTAGAAAAGGTTTTCTCACTAAACACTTAATAACGAATATTTCTGCAAAACCAGCCCAAGTCATAGTCACCCTAATCAGTTTGACATTTGTCTTGTCGTTTTATCGTAAAATATAACAAATTGTTCCTTACCTGTGAAATGATATTCCACAATTAATAAAACTTTCACTTTTACAACCCTTTACACAACATGTTTTCACTATTTTCAACTAATTTCATCAGCCGCTTATTTTCATAATTTCAAATTTGACACCATTAACGTTGGGGATACCAATTAATATTTGAAATTACTACTATATTTATTGCAATACTAGGTTTTAGTCAGTTAATAATGTTGATATTTTATACAATTACGAATGAGGTCAAATGCAAATTATGCCTGATAAAAATGCAGCACTAGTTAGTACAAGCAAGTAATTGTTTTCAGTATTCTAAAATACCACAACATATATTTTTTTTACACTGGCAAGTTGTGCGAGTGGGACACCGCCCTCCGGTTGGTTGCTCTCGCTCGGACCGCTTTCTCTAGTCTGTCTGTCATAACAGGATATTAACTGTATTACGCGAGAATAAGGTTCAAGTTTGAATGGCTCATAAAAGTTTGTACTCAATCCGGTTTAGGTATAGATCCGTGTTCTTACTAAATACACAACGGCGCTACGATCTATGTGGAGTATTTCACTGGTATCTCTATCTCAGTATATATATTGTACTTTGTGGTCCCCATTAAAAATAAATTAAAAAATGACACACTACGTCTGTCATTCATGTAAACATTGGAAACAGAGCGTTTATTTGGTGATTAGTTATTTTACTGGTGTAAGTAAAGTCTACTCAAAACTCGTATTTTCTTATACTGTAGAACTTACTACAAGTTTGAGTTATACTCTATTTCCTCAATTTATTCCAAATATGTCAATGAAGCAAGGCACTTGCGCATTATATTATTGCGTACCGTACGTCAAATGCCAAGCAATTGATATCAACGCCATCTATACTACAGAATTGGTCAGCAGATCCGTTTTTTCATGAAAACGCGATAACGACGCCACCTACCGGGTCCAATTGTATTTTCAAACCATCCAGGAATCTACCCGAATATACACACAAAATTTCATCCAAATCGGTCCAGCCGTTTCGGTGACAAACACACGTACAGAAGAATTATATATATAAAGATAATGTTTATTTCCACTACCGTCAAACAGTTTAAGACCAAGCACAAAATATGCAAATAATCAACTACGGTGAGTTTACCCCATAAAAGCTCGATCGGGTTAAGGTCTGTTGATTGTGGTGGCCAAATCATGTTATATAACACGTCTTACTGTTCTTTATTAGCTGTGTAGCCTCTACAGTACGCCTAGTATAGGTATCTTTATCGAAACATAAACACAAACCAACGCGTTTGCGTTAGTTGGTTTACGTTAGTCTCCATTTGTATGGCAACGCGAGGGGAGTAAGGGGAGAACGGATCATAACATCTTTCCGACCTTACTGTCAACCTCACCTGCACGCGCCGCATGGCGGCGGCATGGCGTACACCGTGCCGTGGTGCTCCTTGCTGGACAACAGACGAGGCTCTGGCGACCGAGTCAATGGCGGTATAACCATACACCTGGTTTTGAGCCGGAAGAGGTGATCGGCGGCCTTGGGGGAGAAAATGCTCGCTAAACGACCGATAGGAGAAGAAACTGAGTACAAATCAAGCGTGGTGGTACGCTTTGAAGTAGCAGCCCTGCTAACCGCCTAGGGTACTATGGGATAATAACCTGTATACCCGAATCCACAAACTATTACTGAAACTCAAAAAAGAAAACGGACTAATTTAAACAAAACAACCTTTCATGCACGAAAACAAGAACACTGATTGGATGTTGGAATGTTCATACTATGCGAGAAGAAAGTAGAGCATACCAGGTTCTTAAATACATGAGAGATTACCGACTGGACATACTAGGAATTTCTGAAACGCGATGGAAAGAATTTGGAGAAGAACAGATTGAAGACCATACACTGCTATACTCAGGACAAACACGCAGGACATACAAAGCACGAATATGGCGTGGGCATCCTGCTTAGCAAAAGAGCGTATAGTAGCCTCCTCAAGTGGAAACCAGTGTCGGATAGAATAATCACAGCTCGATTCTTGTCTAGAGTGCGAAATGTTACAGTGGTGCAATGCTATGCGCCCACTAATGCAGCAGACCAGGACTTAAAAGAGACATTCTACAACCAGCTTACGGGTACACTGAGAAGTATACAGAAGGGAGATATAGTTATTTGTATGGGTGACTATAACGCGCAAATTGGATGTAACAACCAAGGAATAGAACCATGGGTAGGTAAACATGCACTGAGAAACCGTAGTGAGAATGGCAATATGTTGGTCGACTTCTGTTGCGAGTAGGACTTAGTGATTGGCGGCTCAATATTCCCACACAAGAACTGTCATAAAGTCTCTTGGGTATCGCCAGATAGGCGCACGGAAAACCAAATTGACCATATGATGATCAGCAGGAAGTGGAGACATTCACTACTAGATGTCCGGAATAGAAGAGGAGCCGACGTTAACAGTGACCACCATCTTATTGTAGCCAAAATCAGTTTGAAGATAGCAAAGGTTCAAAAGAAGTCAACCTCATTATCTCGACGATTTGACGTATCAAAGCTACGAAACCCGGACAGGAAGCAGGAATTTTGCGCGGAGCTCCACAAGCTATACCACTCACAGAGAACCAGCAGAAGGACTGTTGAGGAGGAATGGAAGGCTGTTAAAGACACATTCTTAGCATACTGTGATAACTTGTTGGGGTACATAAGCAAAGACCGCAAGGAATGGATCTCCGATAACACCTGGGATAAGATCTTGTATAGGAAAACTATAAAGGACAAGCTCAACAACGCAAAAAACTAAAGCACAAAAGAATCTCTAGCTTACCAGTATTTTGTCTGTGAAACTAATATAAAGCGCAGTGCTAGGAGAGACCAACGTGTGAGAGCCGCGGAGATAGCCCGACGAGCAGAACGTGCAGCTAACACGGGGAACACGAAAGAGCTTTACCGAGCTAGCAAAGAGCTGTGCAATAAATCACCATCATGCCGACCCATAGCGGACAAAGCAGGCAAGCTTCTCACCACGCAGGAGGAACAAATGCGTAGATGGCATGAGCATTTTGCCGAAGTTTTTCACACTACAGTCGATGGATACAGTGACATCACGGATGAGGAGGAGGAGAAGGCTGCTTTGGACATCAGTATCGAGCCCCCAGGTAAAGACGAAATAGCGAAAGCTATAAGAGCGCTCAAGAGTGGTAAAGCTCCTGGCAACGATGGTATTCCAGTCGAAGCTCTAAAAGCGAATTCGGAAGTTGTGGCCGATATAATGTTTCCCTTGGTGACGGCGATATGGGAAGCTCAACAAGTGCCAGAAGGCTGGAAAGAAGGCATACTAATAAAGCTGCCCAAAAAAGGAAATTTGACCCCATGTTCCAGCTGGAGAGGAATAAACCTGTTGCCGGTAGGCTCCAAAGTTCTCTGCAAGATCCTGTTGCAGAGAATGACAAGTGCTGTTGATCACACGCTGAGGGACGAACAGAGTGGATTTAGAGCAGGGCGGTCTTGCATTGACCAGATTAACGTTTTACGCATGATTTTGGAGCAGTGCAATGAAATGCGTAGCGAACTCTTCACTTTGTTTGTGGACTTCGAAAAGGCATTGGATAGGGTCAAGTGGACAAGTATATGGCGCATACTGAGGAGAAGGGGTATACCAGACAAGATCATAAAAATTATACAGAATCTTTACATGGGTTCCTCTTGCAGAGTTATGCATAAAGGACAGTTGTCGGATCCTATTCCTGTCACGGCTGGTGTAAAACAGGGTTGTTTGCTGTCGCCCTTGTTGTTCCTCATTGTCTTGGATGACGTGATGCGCAGAGTGACAAGTCAAGAGAAGAGAGGTTTGCCATGGGTGAATAGAGGAAGCCTCGAAGACATAGACTTTGCCGACGATCTTTATTTATTCGCGACATCACGAGAACATCTCCAGTCCAAAACCAACGACCTCGCTGAATTCGCTGTGGAAGAAGGACTTCGCATAAACAGTTCGAAAACGAAAGACATGATGGGAAGGGATCCATGGGAAGTGTGGTCGACCCATCAGGGGGAGCGGACAGTGACTATGATAAGGCTCGAGCAGCGTACGCGCAACTCAAACCTGTGTGGACGTCCACCGTAATAACTCGACGCACCAAGATCAGGGTGTTCAATTCCAACGTCAAGTCAGTCCTACTGTACGGATGCATGGCTCGTGAGGAAAGACATCACCAATCGCCTGCAGCTTTTTGTCAACAAGTGCCTGCGCCGAATTCTTGGGGTATTCTGGCCACGTACCATGTCAAACGCGAGACTATGGCAAATGACTGACCAGAAACCCATAAGTGAAGAGATCCGGGAAAGGTAGTGGCGTTGGATTGGACACGCGCTGCGAAGATCGGACGACCACCTGTCCAAGCACGCTACGCTGGACATCTACCCGCAGAAGACGGCCGGGGCGTCCTCGGAACACATGGAGGCGGTCAGTTGAGAAGGAGGCTGGCTCAACTGGTCTCGGCTGGAAAGAGTTGGAAGAAGCCGTGCAAGATCGGGACAAATGGAAAACTCTTCTGCGAGCCCTATGTCCCTAATGAGGGATAACAGGAAATCATCATCATCATGGCAACGCGAACAGCGCCTCTGGCGGCCCTTGCTGGTAAGTGTTTATTGCCATACAAATCGAGAAACGAACGCGTTTGCGTTTATGTTTCGGAAAAATATATAGTAGAGGATCTTTGCCGAATGTTTCGGATCGTTGACTTCTTGCAAAACAAATCGGTTACCGATCAAACGTGTTCCTGACGGCACTGCCGGTTACTTTGGTTCTCCCTGAACGTGCACGATCCACTAAACTCCTAGTTACCCTCTGGAGATAGTGTTATGGACAGCTCTTTTAGAAATATTCAATTTATTGGCTATGTAACGGTCTGTCTCGCTTTCCTCTTTAACTGTGATGATAGCACTACGTTGTGCCACAAATGTTAGATGCTTACGACCCATTATTTCAGAGGCTTTCACTTGGTGCCCTAGAAAACCAAGTCAGTCTAGATTTTTTATGATATATGATATGATTTATACCAGCACCTGGGCCTATTTATATGAACAAGGATGACGTGTGAAGAACTGAGTAGTCATTTGATTTCAATTTTAAAGTTCTTAGAACAAGTAATATCATCGAAAAATCAAAATTTCAAAAAATATTTTAAAGTGTGTGTCCTCACTTAAATATTTTTTCCTTACAAATGTATTTAAAAGAGTATTTTCTAAAGATTATAAGGCAAAAATAATTTACATTACTTTATATTGATTACAAATTTAATTTGATGTTTTTCAAAAGAATTTATGAAGATGTAAGTATACTTATACTTATTGTGTTTGGTACTAAGCTTTTTGACGGCAGTCATTAAAATATTTTTTTATAAAGTCTAAGATTAAGATTTCTACTTAGAATAGTGTTTTTTACGTATTTTGGGGCAGATGTGTCTGGTGGTCAGGCACTATCTATTTAGAGTTATTGCTGATTTAATAATCATTACTTAACCCTTTATTATTCAGGCTGATGAAGCATATCATATTGGTCCAGCTCCTGCAACTCAAAGTTACCTGAACAAATCCAAAATACTAGAAGTAGCAAAGAAATCTCACAGCCAGGCTGTTCACCCTGGCTACGGCTTCCTCTCAGAAAACGTCGAGTTTTGTGAGCAGTGTGCCGCTGAAGATGTCATATTTATTGGACCACCTACATCAGCTATTAGAGATATGGGTATAAAAAGGTGATAAACTTATCTATTGTTATTTCACCATTTTTTATTTGATTACTTTGCTTAGGTTATAGGATAAATCACACTGAGTTGTATTTTTAGCACTTCAAAAGCAATAATGTCCAGTGCAGGAGTACCTATAGTAAAAGGTTATCATGGGGAAGATCAAAGCATTGAAAGATTGCAGGCAGAAGCACAGAAAATTGGTTTCCCAATTATGATCAAAGCGGTTCGTGGAGGTGGAGGTAAAGTAAGTAATGCCCATATTTGTACTATTAGGTACTTATTCTGTGCCCATATGTACAGTCACCGGCAATAGTATCTTCCTACACGAAGGCCGCAAAAATATGTGACACGCTCTTATGACGCTACAAATAAGAGCGCGTCATATTTTTGGTGCCTCCGTGTAGGAAGATACTATTGCTGGTGCCTGTACTACCCAGCTTTCAAATTACGCATTATACAATACCATTAACAATTTATTACGACATTATAGTAATGAAGCTGACGGTCAATATCAAACGCCTATGTAGCCTATGGCAGGTTAGATACGACTTGAAAATACATGTTTAAATAAAAATGTGCTAGGTATGAGCGCAAAGCACCAGCGCATTCCTGCGTAAGAAGTAAAATATATGTATAAGTATGTAGGTACAAAAGTATTATTCGTCGGGTGACAAGCAAAAGTCACTAAAATATCTGTCACTGCTCCTCAAAACCTCGTATCTCAGTACTACATCGATATTGAGATACTAGCTTTATCTTAAGTAGGTATTTGTTAGTTAGTGACTTTTGCTTGTTACTCGACGATATATACCGGGTGGAAAGATCGGATGCCACATGGATGGCAACTATGAAAAATCGCTTGTCTTTGGACTCAAACCGGTCAATAGCGACAAAAAAACATGCAGTGTTTTATGATGCTGTTCGGAAGGGTTACTGATATGGTTCATTTTTCTCTAAATAACAAACACAATCATAATAACGGGAGGCCATGAAAACTAACAATTAACATATAATATTTTTTTCACCCGTACTGAGACAAGCGCCGTTTCATAAATCCATAAATGCATAATTTATTGTTTTTTTCTAAATAAAGGAAATTCTCTTATTTCCAATATTTAAGGTAGTTGCCATACGAGTACATGTGACAGTCGATCTTTCCACTCTGCATATTGTTTTTTTTATTATACATTTAAAAAACCTTGTTCACTAAAAATATCCCGTAATTCGAGCTAAAAACTTTAGTTATTTTTATTAGAAGAGAGAAGAAATGGAATAAAGTGTGGACGAGAAAAAATCTGGTCATGCATGATATGGTAAATCTTTAAAATGAATGTGGATTTTCAAGTACCATATTTAGGGTTCCGTAGTCAACTAGGAACCCTTGTAGTTTCGCCAAGTCCGTCTGTCTGTCGCCTGTCCGTCTGTCTGTACGAGGCTTTGCTCTGTGATTGTTAATGCTAGAAAGCTGCAATTTGGCATGGATATACAAATCAACAAAACTGAAAAAGGTGCAAAATAAAATCTAAAAAAAATTCAGGGTATCTTTCCTACACGTAAAGTGAAGTTTTTTTTTTTGCTTCAACCTTATAGTTTGGGGGGTAGTAGGGGTTTGTTGGATAGGTCTTTCAAAATGAATAGAGGTCTTATTCAAACATTTTTTGATAAAGTGAATATTTTCGAAAATATTCACTCCAAAAGATAAAAAATGTGACCTTCCAACTTTCGAGGTACCTACGAAAAAATTATGAAAAAAATCATGAAAGTAAAGCTAATAAATACTTTCAACGAAAACTATAGCGGACATTATCAGTTAAGCCGTTTTTGAGCTATCGTAAAAAGTCTTCTCTTCTTAGTCAAAGATGTGATGTATGAAACGCTGCGAAAGTACTCCCTTTTGCTTGTCATTGATTTTTTTAAAGTAAGTTCATTGGGCAATTACGGTACCCTACTCTGAGCATGGCCCGACATGCTCTTGGCTGATTATATTTTAATAATTTGTGTTTATCAATTATCATACTCCTAATAAAAATACAATCATAATATTCATAATATAACGTTAAGTTTTCTGTGACTTTCAGCATTATATATCCCACCGTACCCATATTTTGTTGAACAGCGTTTTCTGATAATCTTCTTCCTGCTTCAATGCTACAACTGTATTTATATTTTCACAAGTTGTTTTACGCTCATTAGAATATCATCTTACCAAAAAAAAAAACTTGTTTGAACGATTTTCTACTTGAGGCAGTCAGGAAGACTACTCCAAGCATTGAAAGTTGTTTTATATATGGGAGGCATTTTTCTGTAAAAAAGGCATATACAGCAAAATTAAAAAACCTTCGAACTACCTCAATCTGAAGTCAACTAGAAAAATGTTAGCTATTATGAAAGGTCGATGTAATAAGGTATAATTTGAAATATCCAGTTGATAAAAAAAAACCAGAATCCTTGGTAAAGACTCCGAAGACGCTGTTCAACAAAATATAGGTTTTGTGGAATATTTAATGCTGAAAGTCACAGACAATTTAACGTTATATTGTGATTGTATTTTTATAATGTACTTATAGTTTGACATCCACAAAATGTTTTAAAAAAAGTGCCGCTTGAAAATCCACATTTATTTAAAAGATTTACCATATCATGCATAACCCGACTTTTTCGTGTCCTAACTTTACATACAAAAAACTTAAATTCGGAATCCAGCTTACTTTATATGAAAACTTTATTCTCTAACGCTTATACGCAAAGGTGGAGTGTTATTAATATTAACATGTGTATACGTGTGTTTGCGACATAGCCCCCAAACGTTTTATAGTTTAGCCATGTCAGTCTATCCGTGCTCGTCTTAACTCAATAACCGTTACAACTAGACATTTGCAATTTGCCATGGGTATACATATCAAACTCACAAAAAATAGTACTGTCAGTTATTGAAACAAAAATAGGGTACACCCCTACTCGTACAGTGGGGATGCATTTTTTCCTCTTGAAACCCATCGTGTGGAGTATCGTTGAATAGCTTGTTAAAAATATTATCTGATTTATTATTTTCAAAAATCATTTTTATTTAGGAACTGGTTTGCATGACGCTTAATTTGCTTTAATGGGAACATTTTTTTATGCTTAAGTGTCCCTTGCCCTTGTGAAAAAAACATGGTAGTAGTATATATTATAAATATAACCCTTTAACCGCCGTGGTCTGATATACAGGATGTTTTTATTGAATTCCGTTAATTTCGAGGGCACAATCCTGAGATGAAATAAAGTAATCTTCTCTAAGACACTAGTATCCCAATTCGTACCATTTCGAAGACATTCAACAATTCATTTTCGTTAATTAACACCCCTGGTATAGTATAAAAGATCCTTAACAATTAAACAATGTTGACGTGCGTGTCATTCGAATTGGCATACTTGACATTAACTTTTGCTTAACTCCACGTTAACTCTTAAGGGCGGTTTTCATTCACCATTGGTGATATAATTAATTATTTTGTATGAAAATTAAAAAAATATTTTTTTCTTGAATTTTGAGAAATTAACTATGCTACTTCGTTTCTAAGGCTATACACGGCTATATGCTAGAAGGAACGGAGATCAATAAAAAACAACCTGCATAAGACAACTTATTCAGCTCATTTCGCCGCAGTCTGATAAATAAGACAAATGTCTGGTATGTTAATTCACAGGATATTCATCTCTCTCAATGGTTTTAATTTGATTAGTTTATACATAAAAGATTGTGTAAATTCGTACCGGCGGCGACCTGGGCATGTATGACGAAACATTCTCGGCGGTTAAAGGGTTAAAAGGAAAACTATCACAGCTAAGTAGATATTAGGTACAAACGAGTAATAGCCGGACTTAAATAAGAAAAATGCTCTTGGAAAAGCAAGTTTGCCTACACTTTCTACATTTCTATTGACGGCCTGTTTAGCCTAGTTGGTAGTGACACTGCCTCCGAAGCTAGAGGTCCCGGGTTCGAATCCCGGCCAGGGCAATATTTGTGCATTTAGTATTGATTTTATTCACGGGTCTTGGATGCTCTATGTGTATTTAAGTATATATTTATCTATATAAGTATGTATATCGTCGTCTAGTACCCATAGTACAAGCTTTGCTTAGTTTGGGACTAGGTCGATTTGTGTAAGATTGTCCCCCTATATTTATTTATTTAATGTTGTTAGTTGTGTAAAACACATATTTAATATAGGCTTATGAACTTTCAAGTCTGCGTAATGCAACGGGAGGACAACTATGGAACCCAGCATTGCGCGTGGCCCGTCAAGCCCTAAGCCCCTTTATTTAAATCAAAAGTTTTGTAGGTTGCGATAGTATTAGCTATGTTGCTTGGGTGAGGGGTGTTTTTGATGTCTTAACTCGTATTTTTACTTTTCTATTACAGGGGATGAGGATTGCAATGACAGAGTCAGAATTTCTGCAGCAGTTAGAATCGGCCAAAAGAGAATCTCTGAAATCGTTTGGTGACGACAACATGCTTCTGGAGCAATACATCACAGATCCTAGACATGTTGAAGTGCAAGTATGATTTTATTCACAATAATATTACAACTTACTCATCGTATTAGCCTTGTCTTGTTTTTCCATGGTTGTCGGCCTGTTTAGCCTAGTTAGTAGTGACACTGCCTTCGAAGCTGGAGGTGCGGGGTTTCTAATGCCGTCAAGGGCATTTGTTTATGTGGTGAACAACAACATTTTGTACCTGATACTTGGCTGTTTTATATGTATTTAAATACACAATGTTGTTCGCATATATCGTCGTCTGGGACTAGTTCGATTTGTGTAAAAACTGTCTTCTAATGTTTAGATTCAGATTATTATTAAAATGTGTATTGATATCTAAATAGTATTGCCTTATTTTCATCTAAATATTAGAATAAAAACATGTACACATTACTGAGATGGTCAAGTAATTATTTTATTGTTATTATTATTTCATAGCTCTAGTTATGATACTTTAATGCATTTATGGTGTTACTAACTTACGCTCGCGACCGAAGATGTTTGCTATTTATTTCATATGGGCGTAACATTCATTATCGTTCTCTTATAGACATTTCCACACACTATAAGGCAAGTGTAAATTTAGTCTGTTGATTCAGCGGTATATATAAATTAAGCGTAACATGGTAATTGACAAACAGACAGTTTCTTAGTGAAAGTATCTGCCTGTCACCTTTTCACGCTTAAATCGCTGAACCTATTTACATAGATAAAAGCCAACGCAATCAACGAGCGTAGCAGCCGCGTGCTAAAGCTAATAGGTATTTTTAGTATCTATTTTTTACTTAATATTATATACGTCTAAAGTCATACACGGATACAGGTTTAGGTACCTACTATTGGGAATGTAGCTAAAGTTGAGCTTTTTTAGTTACTGTAAAAGCTCAAACTATGTACTATGAAACCTATACATAATGTTTACCGACTGCTAATGAAGTTGTTGTAAATGCTTTGTAATTATCGTTGAACAATTTGAACTTTTACCACCGATCACTTGGTAAATCTTGGGTTTTACCTGTACATGCTAAGATTAACCGTAATAGTTCGAGCTTTTACAGTAGTTAACATAAACCAATAACAAAACTCTTTCTTATCACCTCTGCACAAATATTTTTTTCCTAATACCCCTCTTAAACTGCAGGTATTCGCCGACATGCACGGGAACGCGGTGCACTTGTTCGAACGAGATTGTTCAGTTCAGAGAAGGCATCAGAAAATTATCGAGGAGGCACCCGCGGTACGTCAATGCACTACTTTTTATTACACTTTGTATGTGATCTAATTGTTTTAAAATAATCAAGTTTTCCGCGCTCCTCAAGAATACTGCTCTGTGATTGGTTGACATATTGAAACTGAAAAATCTAGTAGGCCTCGCTTCACAAAAATAGTGCTTTGCGGTTTGTTAAAATATTCACGCTGCGCGCTCCTTTCGCAAGGATGCCCCAACCCCAGCGATCATGCACTAATACTGGAGGTGAAATTATCGATTTATTCAATTTGGATTGGTGCAGGAGTTATTTAGTTCCTCGCAAATGTGATGCTAAACATTGTGATTAACTCGGGCGTAAGAAAATTGCAAACTCGTGCCATCAAAAGTCGATAGACTATCGTTCGCAATTTTTTTTTTTATTAAAATGTAATTGCTCTTGGTCAACATCTAGCCAGGGGGCAAAGATGAGGCCGACGATGAAGCGAGCTCACCCAGAAGATGCCTATTCACTCGTGCCTTAAAAAGGTCTAGGTTAAATATATGAACTCGGAAATACAGACTCCAGCAAAGAATTCCAAACCTTAGAAGTGCGCATTATAAAAGATGATGCAAAGCGCTTGATGATGCAATTCTCCGCTTACGCCGCTCGTTAAACAATGTACTAGTTGCTGAGCATGCAAACTGTTGTAGTAAGAATGTGGTACAGCTCCCCACTTGAGTTGCATTGCAACTATAATTGTCGGAGGGCTTGGGTCGAGTTTGAATAATAGTGCGTTGATTGTGATTACCAGCCGGGCCTGTCGGAGGAGACGCGCAGCGCACTCGGCGCAGCGGCGGTCCGGGCGGCGCTCGCTGTGGGCTACGTCGGCGCGGGCACCGTCGAGTTCATCCTCCATCGTGTCACACATGACTTCCACTTCATGGAGATGAACACGAGACTCCAGGTGGAGCACCCCATCACTGAGATGATCACTGGTGAGTGTATACCACTCGCTTGTCTTTCGGCAATATTATAGGTACACATAGTGTGGAAACAGGCTATGTGCGAATTGGACTCGCATAGGGTTCTGTAGTTCTGGAATCGCAGTGACGTGTGAGAGAAACTTATGAGTTAAAAATGTCACGCATGAGGCACGTCACTGCGTTTACGGTGAGTCAGTGCGTTTCAGGCAGCGGTCTGACAAGCACCAATCATATTTTTACTCCCATGCAATGGTTGGCTCGATAACTTGAGCGTCACCAGCAACTGTGAATTTTTAGGAGCCTTATCGGAGGTCGCTATCGTCGAGCTAGGTTTGTCCGTAATTTTTGCCATTTATTGTGCTCTAATTGCATACTGACCACAAAGACATATGATATCCTCTAAAAATAGTCAATCGTCGTATTGTTCGCCAGGCACCGACCTCGTAGAATGGCAGCTGCGAGTGGCGGCGGGCGAGCCGCTACCGCTGTCGCAGGCGGAGGTGTCGCGGCGCGGGCACGCCGTGGAGTGCCGCGTGTACGCCGAGGAGCCCGGGGCGGGCTTCCTGCCGCGCGCGGGCACGCTGCGCCGGCTGCGGCAGCCCCGCGCCGAGGAACACGTGCGGGTACGAATCCTACTCTATAATAATTAATTTTATTATATATTTTATTTAATAGGCACACATAGCAGACAACATTAAATTAATTTTTAAGAAAAAAAAAACCGACTTCAATGGGGAGGCCGGTAAAAGATTATTATACTTAGATGGTGCACTCTTAGATAGATATACAATAAAATAAAAATGGCTATAATGTATGTTTATAATGGTAGAAGACTAAGTACCCTCAATTCCTCATGGAATCATGAAAAAACCTTGCTTGCTTGACAAACAAAACGAAGAGAACAAATCGCCAAACGTGAACTACACGTCGTTGAAGAGTTCCGTTCTGATCATCATCAGCAGTTCCACTTCATCAAATGTCACTTTTATGAATGAAAATGCTTGATTAGTTCATGAAAATACTAAAATCACTATTTGTGTGCCTTTCACATTTGAGGAGTTCCCTCGATTCCTAATGGATCCCATCATCAGAACTCGAGCATGACAAAAATCAATCGTGAAAATAGAACTTGCTTAACAAACACAGCTAGAAGGACAAATCGCCAAACGTGAACTGTTCGTCGTTGAAGAGTTCTGTTCTGATCATCATCAGCATTTCCACTTCATCAAATGTCACATTTTTGTATGATAATGCTCGATTTGTTGATAAAAACACAAAAATCACTATTTGTTTGCCTTTAAGATTTGAGGAGTTCCCTCAATTCCTCATGGATCGCATCATCAAAAATCGAGCATGACAAAAATTAATCGTGGAAATAGAACTTGCTTAACAAACGCAGCTCGGAGGACAAATCGCCAAACGTGAACTTTTCTTCGTTGAAGAGTTCTGTTCTGATCATCATTAGCAGTTCCACTTCATCCAATGTCACATTTTTGGATGAAAAGGCTTGACTTGTTGATAAAAACACAAAAATCACTATATGTTTGCCTTGAAGATTTGAGGAGTCCCCTCAATTTCTCATGGATCCCATCATCAGAACTGCGTTTTGACAAAAACGGGACCAACTTGGATATATATACTTACAATCAAAAAAAGAATTTTCCAAATCGGTTAAGAAATGACGGAGTTATGGACTAACAAACATTAAAAAAAAAAACAAAAAAAAAAACATACGACCGAATTGATAACCTCCTCTTTTAAAATTTTGAAGTCGGTTAGAAATAGAATGGTTCGAAGGTATTGATTTGAATGCTATCCAAAATATGTATGCACAGCATGATTAAGTAACGGCGAGCGTTAACCTAAAACTACACTACCTATAAACTAAGTACACACATAATAATATATTTGAGCAAGCTACTAACAGATAATTAGTCCCAAACTAAGCAAAGCTTGTACTATGTGTAAGTACTAGTGGCGAAGATAAATACAAAAAAAAGACAAAAGTTTTATTAGTTGGTAGTGACTCTGCCTACGAAGCCGGAGGTCGGTGTTCGAATCCCGGTCAGGGTTTGCTCCTGAGTCTTGGATGTTTTCTATGCATTTAAGTATGTACCTATATTTATCTAATATAAGTATGTATTTGTATATCGCCGTTTAGTACTCATACCACAAGCTTTACTCAGTTTGGGGCTAGGTCGATTTGTGTAAGATTGCCCCCCATATACAGAGTGTTTTTATTGATTTCCGTTCCTTCAAGCATATAGCCGTGTATAGCCATAAAAACGACGTAGCATATTTAGTTTTTCAAAATTCAAGAAAAATATATATTTTATAATTTTCATACAAAATAATTAATTATATCACCAAGGGTGAATGAAAACCGGCCTTAAGAGTTAACGTGGAGTTAAGCAAAAGTTAATGTCAAGTATGACAATTCGAAATTCGAATGACACGCACGTCAACATTGTTTAATTCTTAAGGATCTTTTATACTATACAAGGGGTGTTAATTAACGAAAATGAATTCTTAAATATCTTCAAAATGGTACGAATTGGGATACTAGTGTCTTAGGGAAGATTACTTTATTTCATCTCAGGATTGTGCAGTAATTAACGGAATTCAATAAAAATACCCTGTATATTATTTATTACATGAATAAATGATTTTAGTGGAATTCCAACTCGGGACCATTAGCTTCGTGAGGAGTGGAGGACACTGGAGGTTGTGTCTTGCTCTAAACCCTGGCGCTCCCAGGAGGAATTCCGCACCATACTTCCGCTGCGTGATTTCGACCACAGCCAAAATTTATGGATGAGTTATAAACATCTAAACGGAATTCAGCCGGACCAGGAGTATTACGCGGTTGCGGAACTACGCTTGGCCTGTTATGAAAGCTGTTAATTTATAGCTTAGTAAGAAAGAGAGACGTCTGGTAAATTACTGTGATGTGGTGATGTTACAGGTGGAAACGGGCGTTCGGGAAGGGGCAGAGGTGTCGGTCCACTACGACCCCATGATCGCCAAGCTCGTGGTGTGGGGCCGCGACCGCAACGAGGCGCTCGCTAAGACTAGGGCAAAACTCTCCGAATATCAAGTCAGTTACTAAACAGCGCAAGAAGTATAGTCGATTTTTTTTAAGATGTGCGAATTGTACTTGATACTTCATTTTTCGAACAATGGTATTGTGTTTTTGTTAACTTCAACCAGCAGCTACTAGGTTAGAATAAAAGGGTAGATGTACAAAGATTATCCGTGCAAATTGCTTCCTTCTTAACTAAGCAATAAGGTTCACCTTGTAGTATCATGCCCACGTTTTGAATGCTAAACAGTAGTCAGGTAAGTGGGTGGAAGAGGATGAATGGCATATTGTTATTACATCTTGAACCTTATTGCTTTAGTATGGAAGGTAGCAATTCGTGAAGATAATATTTATGCATGCTTCTTTTTATTCCGAACTAGGAGCTGGCGGTTGTATTGTGCTTTTCATTCACTAGGAGCACAATACCATTGTTCCAAAAATAAGCTGTCAAGTACCATTGGACATCTTAAATAAATTCGACTATTAAAAACATAAGTACCTAAGGCGTCTTACATAATATATGTATAATATATGTTACATATTTAAAATTGTTTAACACATACATATAAAACAAATGTCTATTCGAAACATCCAAAATTACATGCAACTTGGCTTTATCAGGGGTGGTTTACTACCATGACGTCATCGCGCCGTGCAAAGTACATGCGGCCGTCGGCTCACACGTCGTGTGACTATTCAATGGTTGCGGCGCAGCGTTACGGTTCGCACCCGCACGCGCTGCTGTACCGCTGTACGATAATAAAATAATCCGTTTCGTGTTAAATAATAATGTCAAATCCACAGCATTATTGTATTGCAGCAGGTTGCACCAATAATAATAAAAACTTGGACATCTCGTTTTTAATGCTCCCATCAGTGTTGAAAAAACTGACAGTTATCACTCAAAAACTGACAGCCATTGAGTTTGGTATTCACCAACGGTTGAAATAAAAGAAAACGAAAATGAAAACATTGGTTCTAAGAAACCTCTATTTATTTTTTAAAGTGATGCCTTTAAAAATTATATAAAACTTTGTATCCCTGGTTACATGTATGGAGTGCTCCCCTCCCCCTACTTTAATATTTTTTCGTCATTTCACATCACTTTTACGTAGCGGTTCATACGAGTAGAACACACCTTTCTGCTAAATGTTTCAATTGTATTTGTAGTGCTTATAGTCTCCGAGTACATCGGCTGTCACATACAGACGAAAAGACGGACGGGATCCGTTTTCATCATTTTGGCTACGGAACCTTAAAAGTACTATTCGTAATTGTGTTGTAAACTACACTACTAATAATAAAGTACATATATTAAAATAGGTTCTCGCTGGTGGTAGCCCTAGCGCTGAGGGCGGGGCCTCGATAGAGCGCGTTGCGTGCGACAGAAAGAGATGGCCACGTTTAGGCACGTTTGGCATACCTAAACGGGGGATTTGTTTACAGAGAAACTTCTGTACTTGTACTATTACTTATACTGTGGCTTTGCTTAGTTTTTACACTTGTACAATATCATCCCTGATTTCCCGGCCTTTGCAAAATTGTACTGTGCAGCACACAATCCTTAGTTTCATCTTCATTTATATCGTGTTTCTTTAATTCTATTTAACTCTACAGTTTATCAATGTTTATAAATTATATTTTAATGGGTCATACAACTTTTCTTTGTTATTAATCTGTTCTGTCTGCAGGGAGACAACAGTAATCGAGTTTCATAGAAAATATGTTAGAATATGAACTTCTAGCATGCTCAAGAGATGAGAGATAACCTACGTCAAATGAGTTTTATAATCATCGCTACAACTCATGTTTTGAAATTTATTATCCCTATAAAACATCCGGTTTAAAGACTGACTGAAAATGACTCAGGAGAATGACCATGGCAACAAGTAACAAAAAATAGTTGATCGACCCTAATAGAGCAGGTTTCCGTTTCTTCTCGCTAACCGTCTTCTAGGACGCAACGATGTGGAGAATGGTTTGGTTCGATCCTCCGCGCACCGTGTGGGTCGCTGAGTAAACATTTGTTAAAATGCAGGTGGCGGGCGTTGAGACTAACGTGAACTTCCTCCTTCGATTGGCCGGCGACCCCGCGTTCGTGGCGGGCGACGTGCACACCGCCTTCATCCCGCAACACGAGGCGCGCCTGTTCGCCGCGCCCGCGCCCGCCCGTCTCGCCGCCACCGCCCTCAATGCAGCTTTAGGACACGTAACACGCTATTATTGTTGTTATTGTATGTCTTTCCCATATTTCGGGACCATCGGGTCCCGGGACTTTGGGAGGCATGCGGGGGGCTGAAGTCAACAGTGAAAGGCAAATCTTTCAAACCCTTAGACTCACCTGACTCACCAGAAATGTTCTAAGCTGTGTTCCAAACAATGGACACTTAGCTGTCAAGGGACACAAACTCGAGCGAAGTGATATTCAACATTAGTCCACGGTGGCCACAGTACATTGTTGTATTGTATCACGCAAATAAATGACTATGATATTAAGGCGACCGATGGTTCGTTCATTACATCTTGCTAAGAACCTCCGTCCTATGCACTGCATAAACGTGAGGGCTTTAATCACTCGAGTTTGTGTCATCCCTGCGTATGTACAACAAGTTAATGCATGTTGTATTCCTGTAATTTATTCCATTTCAGCACAGGATCGTTATCTCTTCTAATCACTTTTACTCTGTTTTAGGTGCTTCTATCACAAAAATCAAGCACATATAAAGCATCTAATGGAATCGATGTTGCGCCTAGTGCCTGGCGACCGAACTATCAACTTCGTAAAACGATTTCTCTAAAACTAGAGGACAAAGGTAGGTGAAAGACAGAAGAGATAAATTAAATTGATTTTAATTAGTTGCTTAAATCTGCTGATTTGATTATGAATGTTATTGTTATTGATACAGTGAAAACTATCACTTATCAGATATTTTATTTACCGACTTCAATAGAAGGAAGGAGGTACTCCCTTCGTCTGAATGTTTGCTTGTTCTTTTTTTTATGTATGTATGTTCCCCGATAACTCTTGACCACGTTGGCCGATTTTGATAATTCTTGTTTTATCCCATATAAATTTGGTGAAGGTCTGATGATGGGATCTAGGAGGAATCGAAGGAACTTCTCGAATTTGATAGGCAAGAATATGCCGATATCGTTATTTGGCTGTAGGAAATCAAGCATTGGCTCACGGGACCCACAAATTGTGGCATAGCAATTAGCATTAGAGTCGGTTTTTTTTGGTATAAATTATTGAACTATGAAATGTACCTTGGTCAGTTTCGACTGTGCAATGTCTGTATTTAAAAAAAAAGAACTGGTCTAGTGCAAGTCAAACTCGCGCACCGCAACGATTGTGTATCCGTCCCGACGCCATGCACGCCATATATACACATACAGCGCCATCTATCGGAGCATTATACAAACTTAATTTAGAAATGTTTTTGATGATACAATAATGTATAATTTAGATAGAAAAGAAATAGAATTATTTACATTTTTCCTGTAATATATACATTTACAATGACATTAACGATGTGATTTAATTTCATATTTTTTTTCTTGGTAAACTTCGGGGGAACGGAGTTTTTTCTCGGTTCTCGAGGTATTTAGCAATATAACAGACAGACAAACAAAGCGGCACTAATAGGGGCCCTTTTTTACCACTTTGATACGGAACCCTAAAAAACAGAGTATAGTCGCTGTGACTACCATGTAATGACAAGGTTGTACTATTGAATGTCGGAAAGTATTGGATACTGAAAATAGTAGGTAAGTTAGTGATTAAAATCTCCAAAATTAAACTAAGCATTGTTTCAGATATCACGGTTGCAGTGGAATTCGTAGGCCCGAATGTCTACCGAGTAAAAGTGGGAGAAGGAGAATGGCGGGAAGTGGAAGCGTGGTTGAGCGAGGGCGAGGGCACGCGGCTGACTACGGTCGCAGCTGGTGAGCGGGCCTGCGTCGGAATCATGGTTCACGAGAACCAAGTCCACGTCTACGACCAAGTAAGTTATCTCGGTTCCTCGCCGCTAACAATCGCGGTGCTTATATTTCATGTGGGTGAGGGCCAGATCTGTATTAAAGGTCTGTACCTAGTTCAGGCTCCAGTCCCAGTCTCCCCTTTGGGTTGGAAGGTCAGATGGCTGTCTATATCGTTAAATTAATGTTTCTGCCTAATCTAGGGATTACTTGCCAAAGTGGACCCCAAAATCCTTTGAGTATTACCGGGAAAAGCTAGTATTGTAGCGGTCCCTATCATAAATATGATAGCATTCTGATACGATGACTTTTTTTGACGCAGCGGAAATGCGTTTATGCATCCCCCGGGACTGGAGAAGACACATGTGGGACTCACCCTACCTAAGGGAAGCAATACCCACTAAAACCTCTGCGGTGTTAACCCTCCCTGCCGTGTAGCACCATGGGTTCGCTAGCATTCCGGTACCATTCTAGTGGGCCGGGGACACCCTCGCGCTGATGGAGGGAAGGGTTGGTAACACTCCAATCTCTCCCCCCGAAGTGTAGGCCTCCCCCAGTTTCATGAGGGGTTAATGCCATAATCGCCACGCTTGGCGTGCGGGTTGGCGATCGCGGTATCTCCACCCCACTCCAGGGGATGCTGCTGCCCATCCCACTGTGGTCTTGGTCGTAGTTTTAGGACATACCCGGGTCCCACAATACACATTTTACTAATTTCAGTCTTATCGGGACTAGCATAAAGTAGGACTTCGCATGTTTTATTTTTACGTTCATGGTTCGCTTCTTCTCGAACGATGTATTGTCATTAGTAATTATTTTGACAGATTCAGTTCTCCAGGTATCTCTAAGTATCATAAGAACTCAGGGGTACAATCAGCATCAAAAGTAGCTAAGCATTTGAAAAGTTCAAAAGTCTTTATTTTAAGGCAATAAGAGCTTTTGACAGCTTCATATGCGTAGCTACTTTTGACGCTGACTGTACATATAGTTGTATATGAATACTACATGTACGGATTTTCGCAGGAGGGTCAATCGATAGCCGAGCTCCCTCAAGCTAATTTTGGTGGCGCCGGAGTCGCGGGCGAGGTGTCCTCCGACAGCGCCTGCTCGCCCACACCTGGTGTGCTAGAAAGGATATTAGTCAATAAAGGCGATAAGGTATGTCTGGAGGTTCCAATGTTATTGAAATCAGAGCTAACATAGAACAGGCCGGGACACACGGGACTCGTAAGCGTACATCCCGCAAGCGTTTACGCTGACGTATCGAGTGTGACATGTTTTCTAACGATTCATACTTTACATTATTTTACAACGCAATTGAACGTGCGTCCATGCTTACGCATCTGGTGTGGCTCGTTATGTAGAATAATGCAGCGTTGACGCGATTCGTCTTACGTGCGTTGCTAATCTGGGCGCCATTTTTGTACTTAAGTACATGGCATCCTCCGTTGTTTTAGTTTACAAACTGATCCATTTTATCAGGCGTTACTTTGCGGAATTTCATATACTCGTAGTTATATTCTATTCGCATGAAGCGAAATAGCAAAGAATACTCTGATCTTGAAATTAACTTATCAAACGTCCACTGTCAGTGTAATGTAAACGGGAGAGAAAACAGAAGGACTTTTATGCATGTGGATTTAGAATTGGTGGTTTTTGAAGAGAGTTGGCGTTGCAAGATGTATTTAGATGAAGTTTACCCTGGTAGGTGGTGAAGGGCCAGCCGCTGTTCGTGGTGATAGCGATGAAGATGGAGTACGTGGTGCGCGCGAGCCGGGAGGGCGTGGTGGCGGGGGCTGGGGCCGCGCGGCCCGGCGACGCCGTCGGCAAGGGCGTCGAGGTCGTGATCTTGGAACCGGAAACTTAACATGTCTCACTAACCTAGCGTTAAAGCTTACCTTGTCAATTTGACATGACAACTGGCTGAAATTATAATGAAATGGCTTTCTCATTTCAACTACAGCCTGCCGGTTGCCGTGACAAATTGCTACTGTGCACGATGTTACTAATAAAATTTTACTTTACTTTACTTATATGATAAGAAGTCGATTATCACATACTAGCTGATACGAGTATAACAAGTAACTTTTACTACTTTAATGGGATAATCGACCTCTCTTCTTACGGATTTCCGATTTGAATGTACAGATGTAGTGTATAATAAAATGCTTTCCCATCGGATTAACTCGGAATACGACTAGAGCGAAACTTAATAATACGGTAATTGATTGACACATCTTCGAGTCTAGTCGTATTTCGAATTTAGCCGATGGGAAAACATTATTCTCTACATCTGTAACCATAATGTATTTTTTCGTTGCTGCTAAATTGTTCAAATCAATGTGTATTACTTTAATATCTTACTTATAACTTCATACTTTTTCAGACTGATTCCTCTATGGTATCTGATAATAAAAATAAATAAGTATAAAATATTAATACTGGGTAGCACATAAGTCATGATACAAAGTAAAATAAATCTGTTCTACCCAGGGCTCGGAACCGGTTAATCTCAAAATCCTGAAATAGCCAAATATTTTTAATTAGTTTATGCTGTATTTGGGTTATTACTTCATATTGTTAGATTGCCTGATTAAACATGAAATAGTAGACGAAAGAACGATAAGAACTAAAAAAATACCAGTATGTTTGTATGGATAGAATACCGGTTCCGAGCCCTGGTTCTACCCATGATTCTGAACAACTTTTACCATGGGACCAAGTTTGTCCGTGCCAAAAGTGCTTTTTCATACAATTCTGTTGGTCATCTGAAGACTTTTTCCTATGAAACTGCACTTTTTTTCGTGCTGACAAGTTTGGTCCTAGAATAAAAGTCGTTCAGAACAGGGATAGAATCATATTTGTACATTTTGTATCAAGACGTACGTGTCACCCAGTATAATACTATTATTTATGCAAAAAGAACCTTACCTACCTACTGCACACTTGCACAGTAGTATTACTTTATGACATTCCGTTCACGCTACAAGTTATATATATACGTGGGTCAATATCGTACCTAGATCTAGAATTAATTAAACTATGTTTTACAGTGTGTTCTGACGTAATACAAATGTAAACTATTTTTATAAACCTGAATACATCAGGTTTATAAAAATAGTCATTTATGTTAAGTATAAGTAGGTGTTTGTACCTACCTTTCTAATCTAAAAGAGTTGTAATTTTTATGTGTTGTTGTTATGTAATAATACATTTATTGTTTTCAACACGTATTGTTTCACTGACATTCTAATACTACGTTATTATGATCATGGACATTTGAACTCACAATACACAACAATATACGACGTTAAAATATCGACCAATTACTCGAAAATGATTATGCAGGAAAACCCAGAAATATGTATGATGCGTACTGATATTGACATCTTCTGGGTGAGCGTGTTCCACCTTTTAGACTTTTCATCAGGTTAGACTAGGGTCTCGCGAAATCTTATTAACAATAATAAAAAAAACCTACACCAATTCTGTAAGAGCCAGGGGGAGTATTTTTATATTTTATATCTACATTCTTTTTGTACTTAAGCCACGTAGATTTGGAAAACCATGTAATTAACCGCAATACAAACATAAAGCTTATCTTCTCAATCTTCCTGTACGATGCCGAGACGTGATGGACACTGAAAGTCCGGATCCTAAGAATGATAGACGCGTACGAGATGTGGTGCTGGCGCAGAATGCTTCGGATATCTTGGTATGAACGTCGCACAAACGAGTCTACCTTACGTAAGTTCCATATAACAAGGCTGTCCACCATTTGTACCCAGAGTTCTCAAATTTTTCGGACACGTGGTCAGGTGCGGTGCTGTTACGCTAGAAAGGTGCATAAGTAATTACTGGGCGCCTCGATGGAACGGGGTGCAGAGGACTGAGAGGACGTGTACCAAGCCAAGGAGATGGACAGATGCCGTTGAAGAAGTTACCGGGTTAATATTACAGGCAACTTTACAAATGGCTCAAGACCGAATGGCAGTGGTTGAGAGACCCATATTCATCACCTCCCTCAGACATGAGGATGCGACCTAGAAAAAGAAGTGATTTAAGAGAGCTAAGTTGATCATTCATTACACTCGAGCCGGAATTAACACAATTGCTCGTATCATGGCTCTTATGAGTATCACGTCGCTTTTGCGCTTATGTCAGAATACTGTTGTGTTTTATAATTATAACATTACGGCTCTATCACAGTAAGGCGTATGCGACGTACGAGTATATGGACGTGATGCATTCTAAAACTACCAGCCCGGCTAGTATGATAGCTTATACCGTCACGTTTTATGTGACATTTCAGTACATTTTGGCCATATAACGTGACGCTATAAGCTATCATACTAGCCGGGCAGGGTTGGTATTTTTGTTCTCTGTAGATCATCTGTAAATGAATTGAGAAAAAAATACAAAAACCGGCCAAGTGCGTGTCGGATCACGCACAAAGAAGGGTTCCGTACCGACACCTACTAGTCCACATTTAAAACCACTATACCGGATGATCAATCCAAATGGGTCAGTAGGGAGAAATCAGAAACATAACAGGTAGGGAAATCTGTTCTTAGGAACCATGGCATCGATTAGTGACAAGAAAATTAAAAAAAAAACTTTTACTCGGTTCGGGAATCAAGCCCACTAGTTTTAAAGAAAAAGAAATACCTTATTTTTATTTCGATATCGATTGTGTAGATCATTAGATTCATAAGTTGTAAGTGTTACTATGAAACATGATATCTAAAATGAATAAAATGCATAATTAAATAGAAATACTATAAGTTTTATTTCTTCGATAAGACGGGTTCGATTCCTGAACTGAGTACGACAAGTTCTTTTTTAAATCTATGAATGCAGTTTTACTTGGCACTAAAATATGGTGTGGCTTGTTGTTGGACAGGTCTTCATCAAACATTTTTTGACAAAGTGAATATTTTCGGAAATATTCACTCCAATGAAAAAACAATTGGGGGACACAATTCCCCCTCTCTAACTTTTGAACTATGGGTCCAAAAAATATGAAGTAATTTTAATTTACATTGTTAAATAAGTAATTTTAATTTACATTGTTATTATTGTTTAATGATTTTTACATAAATGTAGTGTACTAAATTTAAGTTTCATGATGCATTGGAATTGTCTGTAAAGTCATGTAAACATTGTTCGCTTGAATAAATAAATAAAAAAATGAAAAAAATTATGTAAGTAAAGCTTAATAAAGACTTTTAATTAAAACTATAGCGGACACGATCAGTTAAGCCGTTTTTGAGCTATCGTAATAGTACATTACTACAGAGGCCGGGACGAAAGGGGTTGCCGGCCGAAGACATATATACGGATAGGTCTAAGGCGGGCAACCCCAAATTTCCCGCCGAGGTATGTATAGTGCTTTTCTCAAACATGCAATGTAATAAACAACAAAAAAAACAAAATTTTATTTTTAATATGCATAGTGGCAGAACGTCATGATGCCTGTGCCACAAATTTATGTGGAATGGAATTAAAAAAGAGGACTTTGCCGGCCTAGGCCTGCAAGATTTGTATGAAATTCCATTAACGACCTCTTGTCCTAGCCGCACCTGAAACGTCATACTTCGCAGCCTATTATAAGGAACATAACATCAATATTTCATTGCATGTTTGAGAAAAAAGTCTTTCCTTCTTAGTAAAAGTGCTGCAAAAGTATTCCCTTTTGCTTGTTATTGATTTTTAAAAACGCTGGTATTAGTTTTATTGTATTTAAACTGAGAGTCGTTACACGAAATTTCTAGCCTCTCACTTAGAAAAAGACTTTCTCTCCATACACACTTTGAAAGCGGGTTGAATTTCGGAAAATCCCTTCCGTAAAAATATTCTGAGTTTAGTTAGTATGAGTAGTTTTGGCTATGCATTGATCGATCTTTTCACACGCTTTTATTTAACTTGCACTCATCATCCTCCTAGCGTTATTTCCAGTACAGTTGCATCCTGAAGGATGCCTGGGGTCCGCTACCTAATCCCAAGAATTGGCGTAGGCACTAGTTTTTACGCAAGCGACTGCCATCTGACCTTTCAACCCGAGGAGGAAACTAAACCTTATTGGGATAAGGCTTTTCAAGTGAGTGGGCAACTTGACTGTTAGAAGTTCTCAAGCCGCCCGGAGGCCTCTAACTTGGCTTAACGACTGCTATCATAGACAGCAACCGGGATCAACGGCTTAACGTGCCTTCCAAAGCACGGGAGCGCTCAGTTAGTAACCACTCAAAGCGGTCACCCATCCAAGGACTGACCTTGCCCGACATTGCTTAACCTAGCATTCGGCACGCGGTACGCGGGTGCCGCTGGGCCACGAATGCTCCTTCCCGTTTATTTAACTTGCACTGTTCTTATGTAAATATACAATTAAGTAGTCATCAACATTTGCAATCCTTTGTTCAGCCACTTTCCGGTATCCGATGGGGCTGAAATTTGGCATACTTGTGTAAGGTCGGTGACAGTAAAATATGGCAACACAGAGCTGATATCGCCGTTATTGATTTTTTTTATACCACGTCGGTGGCAAACACGCGTACGGCCCTGCGCCTGATGGTAAGCGGTCACCGCAGCCTATGGACGCCTGCAACTCCAGGGGTGTCACATGCGCGTGGCCGACCCTTTAAAAAATTATACAGTCTTCTTGAAGAATCCCATACTGTAGTTCCTCGGGAAAACCGTTTCACCGGGTCTCCCTGATCGCCGCACCCACACTCCGGGCCTACACGAACCTAAGGCAGTGTTGTTAGTACCGTAGGTCCCCTGCCGTCAACACAACGAATCCACAAGGAGCTCTGGAAACCTTACTCACCATCAGGAACACAACACCACATACCTACAAAATAAGTAGTGGTGCTATTATGGCTGCGATCTTCTGTAAGGCGGAGGTACTTCCCCAGTTGGGCTGCTCCCAATTCGAGCGAGACGTCATTTCGCTATGCCCCTGATCTTCCTCGGTCCCTCATTACTGAGGATCGCGACCACGTATGCTCTGTCTCCATACAGTGCAGTCATAAGCCATGTGGGTCGCACTCTGCATACTGCCGCCAACCACCTTCTTCACAGCATCAGACCATCTCGTGGGTGCTCTACCTTGAGCACGCCTGGTGTCCATTTGACCTACCTCTCCTAAAAATATAATTACGGAACTTTCTTTCACTGTAGGTATTATCCTTTTTAGGGTTCCGTAGTCAACTAGGAACCCTTATAGTTTCGCCATGTCCGTCTGTCTGTCTGTCTGTCTGTCTGTTTGTCTGTCTGTTCGTCTGTCTGTCCGAGGCTTTGCTCTGTGATTGTTAGTGCTAGAAAGCTGCAATTTGGTATGATTATATAAATCAATAAAACTGACAAGTCGTAAAATAAAGCCTTGTAGCAGGGTCATATGCTAGACAATATCCGAAAAGTGTATGGAAAATTATATTATCGATTTCAACCAGACCTAGCCCTTTTATTACAAAACGTACACAAGACTGTTATCGAACAAAGACAGATTTTGTACCTTGGCAAGAATGGCCTGCATCTTCACCAGACTGGAATCCATTGGACTTTTCAATATGGGACTTTTTGAGAACAATGAGGACTAAAGCCGTTTGGCTGTAAACCTGTGTTACAGACGACAAACAGACACGCGAGTGACAGCAATAAATAGAGCTCCGTTTGGGCCCTTCGGGTACCGATCCCTACAACATGCTATTTGGTATAAACCAGCCAGAATACAGCTGTACCTATTTAATGCGACCACAATCAGGAAAGATAAATCACAAAACATCTGGTGTTTTTAGTTCATATCATTTCACAATATCCATTGTATTCTGGTATTAAAATTAGTAATAATAAACGATGCATAAGATGGTTATAAAACTACTCATTTTTACGATAGTTTACCAAGAATGAGCCTTAAGGTCAGTCAACATGCAGTTCCCGTCCAAATGGCCCACATACTAAGGATAGCATTAGACTGACACAAAAAATTATTATTTTACGGTTTGGCATTCATTTAGTTTCCTTGTAGTCGAAATAAACAGTATTTAGAGTGTTTAACTCTATTTCACTAATTAGGCATGTGGAGTGTACCTTTAAGGAACTGTTAAACTACTCGTAGAAATAGGTACGCATGTAAAATTGCTTTAAGCATTGGTAGGTATTAACATTTTATTGAAACGTTTAATCATGGTATATCAAACCTTGATTACATAATCAAGCCATCCTCTTTTAGACTAGAACTATAGGCTCTTTCACTCTTATTCAAAATGGATGGCTTTCAACGTTAAGTTAATCCATACCGAGTTAGTTAAGGACTTAAGAAGGGATAAACTTACTTAAAATGCTTATAAATTAGCTGTTTCCTTCGAAAATATTCTCTGAATTCATGAATTCTCATTTACCGCCGGGGATCTTGTTGCTTCTTGGTAGGCACATAATATAGTAGTGGAAATAATCCGGGAGCAAACACCGTTGAATGAAGTACTAAATTCTAAAAATGAAGCCTAATTAATGAAATGAGAGAGTCACCTATAATCATCACGTGCATTATACGACCAAGACGAAGAAGAAATGAAATGAGGCGCAAATAATCGTCTACTCGTACATACGTCATATATTTTATCGCAACAGAAAAACCAACATTGATAGTAGAAGCTACCGGATATTTAAATGTTATCGAAAATAATCGCGGTTTGTCTCAATCGAGTAGCAGGGCCTTATCTCGGTTAGCACCTATAGTTGTGCGGTTCCCTAAAGATAGCATGCACGCTCCGCGTTGTTCTATTTCCATCAAGGTTCTTCGTTTGTTACCGGCACAATCGTGGTAACTTTTTATGGAAATTTGCCAGATGACAACACATACTAACTCGACGAGGCATAAAATCCTAAAAATGTTATTGAGCCAAAGTGCCTAGCTCTTCACTCTGCCGTTCCATATCAACCTGCATATTGTCTATTGTGAATCACTTTTATTATTCTCCGAGAAATTGTTACCTGCGAGGCTTTGGCAGGGGTAGCCGGTTTTTGTTTTTTTTTTTTACATTCCGAGAACAGCTGATCGGTACAACAAATCCATGTGTCTGCCCTGTTGTGCTCAGATTGGTTATGGAAGCCTCCCCTCACTGTAAATGTTATCCCGTCAAAAACATAAATGTTAAAAAATTGCAAGTACGTAAACGGTTTCGCTATTAAAAGAAATTAAATCTAACGGGAAACAATATTAGGAAGTCACATTATTAAGTAGCTAATAACACATCATTTTAAGCTATTGAAGAACGTCATGCATTACAGGAACTGTGATCTAAGGAGATACGAAAGATTTTGACTTCTAGTTAGATTTCACATCTTTTATTAGCAACAACTTGGCATTTTTTACATTTACGTTTTGGACCACACATGGTAATTATTTTTTGTCAAATAAGTAGGGGTCTTATTTAATAAATAAGCTAAATTATAAATTGCTAGCAGGCGCTCAAAATACCAGCTGCACCTGGCACGGAAAAATAAATAAAACTTAAGAAAAATAAGAAAATGTAAAAAACTCCCAGTTTTTTATTTTATTTTAGCTCGGTACATACAATCTACCTATCTGTATGTATGCCAAATTTGAACATTTTACTAAGGTCACCTGAAAGTACCTAGTCAAACATTTGATGAGTTAGTCTGTGTAAAAAATAGTATTTTCTCAAACATGCCCCTAAATGTATGCATTAATGTCACGAAAAGAGGACTTGAAGTTACCTATTTATGGCTAGTAATGAATGGAGAATGTATGAAACTAACATTATTGAATGAGCAGCGGTGCTCTAACTTTTTAAATTTGCTTACTAAAATCAACTGATAAAGGAAATATTGCATAGAGCCAACCGCCACGGTTTTGTATATATATTTTTAATTTGTTATGTAAATTGGTATATTTTTAAGTTTTTCCGGTTTTTTAACGTTCTTGTATTTTTGTATTTTGTTGTTTTTATCGAATTTTTCGGGTATTTATGTATTTTTTTTAGTTTTTTTCGTGTTATTTTGTAACGTTTTTTGATATTTTTGGACTTTTTAAAAGATTTTTTGTATTTTTTTGTACTTTTCGGCATTTGTTTTGGTCTTTCCATGTTTTTTGGTATTTTTTTTAGTTTTTACGTATTTTTAAAATATTGCTTGTATTTGGTAGCATTTTTCGTGTTTTTTTTTAATTTCCGTTATTTGTCGCGATGCTTTGCTATTTTTGGACGATTTTTATTTTTTAGTTTTTTTTACATTGTAGTTTTTCTAACATGTTTGAGAAAAGTACTATACAATCCATTGGATTGCAGGTCTCGTTTTATCCCAAACTCGTCCAGCAATCCCTGTTCCGGCCGAGGATTGTATAGTACTTTTCTCAAACATGCTAGAAAAAAAAACAATAAAAAAACTACAATGTAAAAAAAACTATAAAATACAAAACGTCCAAAAATAGCAAAGCATCACAAAAAATAACGGAAATTATCTAAAAACACGTAAAATGCTACAAAAAAAAATTCAAAAAACACGAAAAAACCCAAAAATATTAAAATAATTAAACATAAAAAGCATAAGAACACGAATAATGCTACAAAAAATACCAAAAGGCATGAAAAACAAAAAACTGATGAAAAGAACATAAAAACACGAAAAATCTTTAAAAGTACAAGCACGACTTAAAAAAACACGAAAAGACTAAAAAATACAAAAACCACGTAAAACTTAAAAAAACCAAAAAACAAAACAAAATTGACGAAAAGTACAAAAAAAAACTTGTAAACAGTCCAAAAACATCAAAAAACACAAAAAACGCTACAAAAGAACAAGTAAAAACTTAAAAAAATTACACCAAAATTCACAAAAAAAATCGAAAAAAATCACGAAAAATGCTACAAAATACAAACACGATTTAAAAAAAACACGAAAGAACTAAAAAATATCAAAAAACACTTAAAAACTAAAAGAAATACCAAAAAACATGAAAAATCAAGTCTGACGAAAAGTAATAAAATAAAATAAGTAAACTTATAAAAAAGCCAAAAAACTAACGCAAAGTACAAAAAAAACGAAAAAACTTTTAAACAAGTCTAAAAACAACAAAAAACACGAAAAACGCTACAAAATAACAAGTGAAAACTAAAAAAAAATACGAAATTTAACAAAAATTTAAAAAAAACACGAAAAATGCTACCAAATACAAACACCATTAAAAAAACACGAAAGGACAAAAAAAATACCAAAAACACGAAAAAACTAAAAAAAATACAGAGAAACATGGAAAGACAAAAAAAGACAAAGTACAAAAAAATACGAAAAAACTTTTAATAAGTCCAAAAATATCAAACAAAAAAAGCAACAAAATAACACGAAAAAACTAAAAAAAAATCATAAATACTCGAAAAATTCGAAAAAAAAAACAAGAAACAAAAAATGCTACACAAATAAAAGACTGATAAACAAAGGAAAACCTAAAAAAATACCAACTTACATATATAGATTGTGTGGCTCTACATTACTCATCATTGTGCCAAATTTGAGCACCCTAAACGTTATAGTTTTTGTTTAAAAAAAAAAACGAAATTTAATTTTTCTTTGATAATTTTTTTTCTAGTCAACCTATTTTAACGAGCTTTGCATATATTGTACATTTTATAAAGATGATTAAATGACTATAATTTTATTTTCATTATGTCATAGTAAAAAAAATTAAAAACAATCCATCTAAACTTTTCAGATTTTTTTTTCTTCGTCTTTCACGTTAGAGACCGCTCCAATTTTTTCACTGGTAATACACCCACTAACGTCCTATAATATGTATTTTTTTCAAAATTTTGGCTGAGGGAGAACATGGAGATATCTTTACATGAAATGCTTTACATACATTTCCTTAAACCGCTATAATTCAAATCGGAATGATTACAACCTCTTTAGATAAACGTACATGTTGCATATTAAATACTGGCCACTTACATTTCAACTTTTTAAAAAGATTAAAAAAACGTTTTGCAGCAAAAATAACTCCTTTCGATTGTCGTGCGTTAGGAAAATATTTTATCATATTAATTACATGTCAAACGAAAACATCTTACATAAACATTACTTGTATACTTCATCTGACGTAATATATATGCAGTTATTATAAGATAAATAAGTGCAAATGTGTACTACATTTGCACAACATGTCTGGAAATAGTCAATCACTTATATGGAATGTGGGAGTCTCAGGCATTATAGTGTATAACGCATGTCTTCAATCTAAATGAACAAAAAAAACATAATTATTAGTTTGTATGTATGTACAATAAAGAGTTTTACTACTACTACTAATTATTTAAACGACCTATTTAAAGTTAAGTAGCCATTAATTACTATACAAATGCACAAGATGCCTTTTTGACAATTACCTGTTCAAAAATTGGAAGCGTGTTATTAAAAAAATCGTATTGTTCGTTTATACACGACCCACGTATTGTTCGTTTATGACGACCTGTTTAGTCTAGTTGGGAGTGACTCTGCCTCCGAAGCTAGAGGTCCCGGGTTCGAATCCCGGCCAGGGCATTTATTTGTGCATTTATCACTGATATTTGTTCTTGGGTCTTGGATGTTTCCTATGTATTTAGGTATGTATTTATCTATATAAGTATGTATATCGTCGTCTAGTACCCATAGTACAAGCTTTGCTTAGTTTGGGACTAGGTTGATTTGTGTAAGATTGTCCCCGAATATTATTATTATATTATTATACACTGAAGTATTGTTTTTATTGCGAGGCAATACAGCGTTTTAACTTTATTACGGAAATTGCGTTGTATTGCAGTCGTTTTTGTCAATGAATTCATATCGTTGTTTTTATTTTCCTAACGCACGACAATCGAAAGGAGTTACTTTTGCTGCAAAACGTTTTTTTTTATCTTTTTAAAAAGTTGAAATGTAAGTGGCCAGTATTTAATATGCAATATGTACGTTTCTCTAAAGAGGTTTTAATCATTCCGATTTGAATTATAGCGGTGTAAGGAAATGTATGTAAAGCATTTCATGTAAGGATATCTCCATGTTCTCCCTCAGCCAAAATTTTGAAAAAAATACATATTGTAGGACGTTAGTGGGTGTATTTATTACCAGTGAAAAAATAGGAGCGGTCTCTAACGTGAAAGTCGAAGAAAAAAAATTCTGAAAAGTTTAGATGGATTCTTTTTTTTTCTATGAAATAATGAAAATATATTTATGGTAATTTAATCATCTTTATAAAATGTACAATATATGCCAAGCTCGTTAAAATAGGTTGACAAGAAAAAAAATTATCAAAGAAAAATTAAATTTCGTTTTTTTTTTTTAAACAAAAACTATAACGTTTAAGGTGCTCAAATTTGGCACAATGATGAGTTATGTAGAGCCACACAATCTATAAAAATTACAAGCCCAAACTCAAGGGGGGCAGAATCACTTAGCTTATCCTGGCACGGCCTTTAAAAAGTTAGAGCAGCGGAAAATAATGTTACTTTCATACATTCTCCATACATTACTTCTTGGCCGCCGGCCAAGAAGTAATGTAGGGAGCCATAAACAGGTAACTTCGTGTCCTCTCTTCGTGACATTAATGCATACATTTAGGCGCATGTTTGAGAAAATTAATTTTCTCAAACATGCAATGAAATATTGATGTTATGTTCCTTAAATAGGCTGCGAAGTATGACGTTTCAGGTGCGGCTAGGACAAGAGGTCGTTAATGCAATTTCATACAAATGTTGCAGGCCTAGGCCGGCAAAGTCCTCTTTTTTAATTTCCATTCCACATAAATTTGTGGCACAGGCATCATGACATTCTGCCACTATGCGTATTAAAAATAAAACTTAGATTTTTTGTTGTTTATTTCATTGCATGTTTGAGAAAAGCACTATACATACCTCGGCGGGAAATATGGGGTTGCCCGCCTGAGACCTATGCGACCTCGCTTCGCTCGGCCGTCTATATGTCTTCGGCCGGCAACCCCTTTCGTCCCGGCCTCTGTAGTAATGTACTAATACTTAATTAAAGTTATTTCATCAAATTTATACTTCTGTGCTCGTCGACGACGGGCGGCGGCGTCGGGGCGGCGCTGGCGGGTTTTACTTTATTAACCGACTTCAAAATTTCAAAAGAGGAGGTTATCAATTCGGTTGTTTTTTTTTTTTTTTAATGTTTGTTAGTCCATAACTCCGTCATTTCTTAACCGATTTGGAAAATTCTTTTTTTGATTGTAAGTATATATATCCAAGTTGGTCCCGTTTTTGTCAAAACGCAGTTCTGATGGTGGAATTCATGAGGAATTGAGGGAACTCCTCAAATCTTAAAGGCAAACATATAGTAATTTTTGTGTTTTTATCAACAAGTCAAGCATTTTCATCCAAAAATGTGACATTGGATGAAGTGGAACTGCTGATGATGATCAGAACAGAACTCTTCAACGACAAAAAGTTCACGTTTGGCGATTTGTCCTCCTAGCTGTGTTTGTTAAGCAAGTTCTATTTTCACGATTAATTTTTGTCATGCTTGATTTCTGATGATGGGATCCATGAGAAATTGAGGGAAGCCTCAAATCTTAAAGGCAATCATATAGTGATTTTTGTGTTTTTATCAACAAATCGAGCATTTTCATACAAAATTGTGACATTTGATGAAGTGGAACTGCTGATGATGATCAGAACGGAACTCTTCAACGACGAAAAGTTCACGTTTGGCGATTTGTCCTCCTAGCTGCGTTTGTTAAGCAAGTTCTATTTTCACGATTAATTTTTGTCATGCTCGATTTTTGATGATGGGATCCATGAGGAATTGAGGGAACTCCTCAAATCTTAAAGGCAAACATATAGTGATTTTTGTGTTTTTATCAACAAATCGAGCATTATCATACAAAAATGTGACATTTGATGAAGTGGAACTGCTGATGATGATCAAAACAGAACTCTTCAACGACTAAAAGTTCACGTTTGGCGATTTGTCCTTCTAGCTGTGTTTGTTAAGCAAGTTCTATTTTCACGATTGATTTTTGTCATGCTCGAGTTCTGATGATGGGATCCATTAGGAATCGAGGGAACTCCTCAAATGTGAAAGGCACACAAAGTGATTTTAGTATTTTCATGAACTAATCAGGCATTTTCATTCATAAAAGTGACATTTGATGAAGTGGAACTGCTGATGATGATCAGAACGGAACTCTTCAACGACGCGTAGTTCACGTTTGGCGATTTGTTCTCTTCGTTTTGTTTGTCAAGCAAGCAAGGTTTTTTCATGATTCCATGAGGAATTGAGGGTACTTAGTTTTCTACCATTATAAACATACATTATATCCATTTTTATTTTATTGTATATCTATCTAAGAGTGCACCATCTAAGTATAATAATCTTTTACCGGCCTCCCCCATTGATGTCGGTTTTTTTTTCTTAAAAATTATGATCTACTTCTAGCTAGAGCATAAAATGCGACTTTATGTCGCCTATGCAGAGCGTAAAGACGAACTTTTAAAGCATGAGAAATGAAAAATAATTATAATCCACGGCTGGTGTGTTCGTATATCTCGCCTGACACACTGGCGTGTTTTTAGATAGGGATTATTTAAGAATACATTAATAGCACTAAACGTCGTGCCTATAATGATATCAGGTATACGTATTAAAAAATAAATGTAGTAACATAGATAATTCAGTAATTTATCAACATGTTTTGCTCAAAACTTTAACAGTCATCACAATAAATGTAAAACTTAACATAACTGGGTAAACAACTACTTCCAACTACGTAGATACAATTCATATCATGGAATGTTATTAATTACATGTATGTACGAGTAGGTAGATATTGCGACAGCGTACGTATAGTCGCATCAAATCGAGATAGTGAGCGCGGACGCACTGTTGCTGTCGCCCGCCGCCTGCCAGAGTAAGACTGCACAGAACAGGTTGGGAGTTTGCCGGCGAGACAAAAAAACATAATACGAGCTCTCACCACACTTGTGGATAAACCCCGCTCCTTTAAAAGTTAGGAACAAAGGCAAAGCCCCGGCCGTTTGGTATTATATTCGAGCTAATCGCTTATCGTGTTGAAAGTTCGGTTTTTAACCTGACGATACTAAATATTCCTATAATACGTCGTACCGTAAGTGTTTTTTTTTAAATGGCCGTAAAAGTGTACGACTCGTTACATATTGGAAGATGAAGTGTACAGTTTATGTTCAGTCTTAAATTTAAAATAATATATGTATGTTTCTGTCTGTATAATTTCATTTTGGTACCTATAAGCTTTTTTGCCGACTGTACTTTTTACCACAATCTTCAACTACTCTTTGAGACAGTTAGTTCGATTGAGCTCAAACACGACTATTGTATCTTGATTACAGCTTGTATTGTATCTTGATAGTAGGCAGACACCGTAGCCCATGGATATTTGCGACTCCAGAAGAATTACAAGTGTGTTGCCGGCCCGTTGAGTTGAGGAAAGAGGCTGACATGCGCCAATAACCTTGGCTATGTCTGTCTGCGTCTAATTGCGCCGGAGTGAAAGAGAAACTATATACCTGCTAAAAGGTACAAGCAGATATCAGAAACTTTAATCATAAAATTAAATATATTCACCACATCTATACTAATATTATAAAGCTTAAGAGTTTGTTTGTTTGAACTCGCTAATCTCAGGAACTACTGGTTCGAATAGAAAAAATATTTTTGTGTCGGATAGTCCATTCATCGAGGAAGGCGTTAGGCTATATAACATCACGCTGCGTCCAAAGAGCGAAGACGCGGACAAAGTCGCGGGTAATCTATACTAATATTATAAAGCTGAAAAGTTTGTTTGTTTGAACGCGCTAATCTCAGGAACTACTGGTTCCAATTGAAAAAATCTTTTTGTGTTGGATAGTCCATTTATCGAGGAAGGCTTTAGGCTACATAAAACATCACGCTGCGACCAATAGGAGCGAAGACGCGGACGAAGTCGCGGGAAACAGCTAGTATGTAATATAAATACAGCTAGTATGTTCGAACTGTGTTTTCAATCATACTTACATGTTTCATTTGAAAAAAAAAAGACCATATGATTATTTTAAGACTAGCAGTACCCGCGACTTCGATAGCATGAAAAAAACATCGTCACACGGACATTAAGTATATTGCTCTGTATGTGATTTTATTTTATTTATATTTTATTTTGTGTTCCTGATGGGGAGTATAGCGCCAGAGCTCCCGATGCACTGTGTTAACATAGGCACAACAAATGCTCAAATAAATAAAGGGTCGACAATGCGCTTGTTATTCTTATGGGGTCTTAAGTATATGCTACTACCGTCGTAGTGTTTAAAAAAAATGGTCTTGTATGGCATTAAGTACCTAATTTCAAATTTGCTCCTTTATTGTATTACCTACTGTGGGACTTTAGACGCAGATTTTACCTATCATACTTCACAGCTAGGTAGCTATGTAAGTAGCAGTTTCTTTATGTTGGTACTTGACAGTTTTAACCTAAAATATATCGACCTAATAATAGGTACTATATACCATTTGCCCGCGACTTAGTTCGGGTAAAGTCCGAACTTCCGCATAGGTACACTTACATGCTCGTCTTCAACCCTCTGAGGGACGTTTTTAGGGATAAAAATACCTTCCTTCCTTGGTTCATAGCCATAGCGTTAACGTAATAAATCACACAAAATTAGGTGGTAACAGCTAACCAGTAACTACAATTACTATATCAGAGCGACGCATCTTACTCTCTACTTTGCATGTAGCATGCATTTACGAGTAGGTATTTTGCGATTACGTGTTTCTGATTATGGAGTGACCGAACGGGGTCTAAGGAACTTCATGCACGGCATGAGCACCCGCTCGACCTCGAGTTTCGCGTGCAGCGGGTCGGGGCTTGCGGCGTCCATCTCAATCTCTCAACACATGCGAAACGCTGCCGCCCCGCTGCACTCTCCGCTTCGAGCGGGCACGGATCCCACTATCCAACGAAGAGGACGGCTTGACCAGGCACGACGATACGATGCTATAAGATAGAATATGATAGCTTGTATCGTCACGTTTTATACCCGAAATGTAATGAATAGAACATCACATAAAAAGCGGCAATATATTAAAGGGTTCCGTACCCGAATTTAGAATCACCATACTACGCTGTGAGTTAAAAATGGTAACTCAGGGCACTCACCTTTTGTTTAGGCTAAATTAGAGGTTGCAGTTTATCAGCGATAACTTAATAACCTTAACCTATTGGATCTATAATTCTTCGGTGTAAGTATTCAATAGTCACTATGTTTTTGATAGCACGATCGAAATTTTTGAAGATTGAGAGGGGAGGGCAGACAATTATTGTGACTTTCAGGGCGATTATCTACGAATATATTCACTTAGATTTGTTTCCAATGACCTGATTGATGTGCCACATGTTGAATTACGTAATTCAACGTGTTACGCAATAATAAAAAAAATTGTTTTAGAGATTTGACTACATAACTACCTACCGACTACGTAGCGGCGTTTATAATATAATACATATATATTTCAATTTTTATTTTAATACACCCTATAGTTTTTGAGTAAAATGCCTGTGACATACGGACGGACATGACAAAACTATAAGGGTTCCGTTTTTGCCATTTGGCTACGGAACATGACGGTATAATGTATCGTACTATTTGTGCTACTCGTAGCTAGGCAGATAGATAGTAATATAAAACCAAGGTTTTGTCGATTAGGTACCTATCTCGTTCTATTTTATGGCATCTTACCGCTCAAACCGTCCGCCTCGCTAGGGCTGCGCTTTTACATCTAATCCAAATGTATGTTAGACTACACAACTCTGGCTACCAGCCTTGTCAGTAGCAGAGAAGCTCAAAATGTACAGTCAGCTGCACAGAATCGAAACCTCTCCTGTATACAAACTTCTATGCAGGGGAGGTCACGTTTCTCTACAGCTGACTGTACAAACCAACCTAATGAATATTACTACAGATAAATTTATAGATATGCCTGGAACACTTAGATCAAATGATATAGAAACCAGTTTGTATATAAAGTACTTGGGTTGGATATGCTTGTTTTTGTAAGAAAGTATGGTGACTCCAGAAAACAATAGCTGATGTTCCTGAATTATGAAATGTAAGTATATGTACTGCACACTGTTTCAGAATGTTCGCAATTGTTAGGTAATGCTGTGTATTGCTGTAAACTACCTAATATATAAGAAATAAATATTGTTTCTCTATATTAATTTATTAATTAACTCTTAAATACTCTAGTATAAAATAAAAAATCAATCCTCGGTTCTTCACAATACATAACAATTAAATTAAATTCAAAAAGCCGACTAATTGTGTGCATTATTAGCATACCTGTGATAAATCTAAATCGGTGCACATTCAAGGAATTTGATATTAATAAAAAACATGTTGATATATAGATCATTGAAAATTATCAATTACTATAAAAAGGTTCGATATCACACCTCATATCAAGCCTCTTAAGATAATAAATGTGTGCGGATGTCATTTCAAACAAAATTACAATTTACTGGTGGTGCCATTCATATGCTAGAGTAAGAATAATATATCAGCTAATATTCCGCTATGTTTGTTACAAAGTCCAAAATAATTGTAATTTTTGTAATCTCACATCAGCACTGTTATATTTCTGATCATTAAAATCACTTCATACATCAAGTGTTGGTCTAACTTATATTTATATAGTGCCCTAGACAGCCCAAATGTTACTCGTAATTAGTTTATTTAGTTTAGTAATTTTAGAGATTTATTATATATATAGATGATTTTTAGACGTAACTCGGCGAATTTTCGATCTAGCCGATTTTCTTAAATTGTGTTTTGGATTCGTCCACACCCTTTGAAATATAGGTAATGAAAATTAACGTGTATTTTAATTTTTTCACCAAACAAATGGTTTTTGTTGAATCACTTTGTCTTAACTTGAGGATTCGTTGTGTTAACAGATAGAGATATTATGCAGGTACCTCACTCTCAAAACAGCGCGTCCTCGGGAGCTCTGGCGACCTCACTTGTGTATAGTCGCGGAATGGAAAGGTTTACCTTTTTGATCGAGTTGCATTAACGCAAGATGCCAATGGGGCGATATACCTAAACATGAGCTTTGCCTAAAAAGCTGTTAACCCAAACGAAAGATGCCGATGAAGCAGTATGCCTCAAATGTGAAATTGACTAAGAAGCAGTTTGTATAAAGTAAAATTACCTGTAAGGCAGTTTGCCTGAAATACAAGATGACTTAAGAAGCAATAAGTTTTATTTATTTGCTGTTTACCCTAAAGAGACATGCAGATTTCGTAGTATGCCTCAAATGTGAAACTGACAAAAAAGGAGTTTGTATAAATTCAAATCATCTGTAAATTAGTTTGCCTGAAATACAAGATGACTAAAAAGCGGTAAGTGAAATACGTGCGTTGATTGGAGTTTAGACCCCAGTAAGCTCGGAAATCCACACGAACGTAGTTACACTCTCATTTTAAAACGACATGCTGGAATAACATGAAACTTTGTATACACAATGGGATCCGGCATATCTAGATCGGAAATTAGTTTTTGGTGCTCGCAATTATAATAGAGAAAAAATATAGCGATTTTTAAGGTTTTCATACAAGATCTAAAAAACTCCAAAACTCGCTATATTTTTTACCATAACAGTTTTTAGCAACAGAAACTAATTTCCGACCTAGATATGCCTAGAGATCCCATTGTGTATAATACAGGGTGATTTCGGGGTCGTGGATCAAGAATAAGTTTTACGACTTGGTATCGGTTAGCCTTTTCAAAAAAGTTGTAGTGACACGAAACAAACGTATTTCTTTTTTAATTTATTTTGATGACAAAAATACAAAATCTCAAAAAAACATGGTTACCCTTCTCTCTTTGACGGATACTATGGAGAGTTGACAGTGGGGTAGGGTGACCAAGTTGTATGAAAAAGTATTATTTCCCATTAGAATTTGAAGAAAAAGAGAATTATTTGTGTTATAAACCGTCATACCAACTGTGATGTTGTCTACTTTGAATTCTTGACCATGTACAATCATTCCAGATCACGACCCCAAAATCATCCTGTATAAAGTTTCATGTTATTTCAGCACGGCGTTTTAAAATGAGAACTTAACTACGATTGTATGGAGAATCGAGGTCAGTCGAGCGTACGGGGGACACTTAATACGTGAAATGTCAAAATACTAGTAAACATTCTCTGTCCCCCATACAATGGGTAAAATTTGCTCCTCACGTCCTCTTCAATACTTAGTGTACTTATTTTGTTTATTGGATTTAAACCTACCTTGTTCAATACAATTGTCGTTGATATAATTTATTAATTTACATCATCTTGATTTTTTCAGAGTTTGTATAAATTCAAATCATCTGTAAATTAGTTTGCCTGAAATACAAGATAACTAAAAAGCGGTAAGTGAAATACGTGCGTTGATTGGAGTTTAGACCCCAGTAAGCTCGGAAATCCACACGAACGTAGTTACACTCTCATTTTAAAACGTCCAACTTCATAGTTTGGAAATTAGAGGGGAGGGGGCACACTTTTTACCACTTTGACAGCTAATATCTTGCCAACGGTTGACTTAAATGGAAAAGTTTTTTAAGGAACCTCTATGTGATTTTTTAGATGCTAGAAGGGCTACATAACTATACCCCAAACGCCTATGTGCATTTAAAAAACAATTTTGACCCCTCTGTTACATGTATGGGGTGCCCCCCAGTTTAATAATTTTTTCAAATTTCACATCATATTTATATAGCGGTTCATATAGCATACATCTTCCTACCAAATTTCATAATTGTAGTGCTCATAGTCTCCGAGTAAATCGGCTGTGACATACGAACGGACAGACAGACAGACATGACGAATCCATAAGGGTTCCGTTTTTTGCCATTTGGCTACGGAACATTAAAAATCTTTACCTGATTAGAGACAGCAGGTTTCTGAACGGTCTTCTCTATCTTTTACCTCTAAGTACTTGTTTGTTCAGTAGGTAACTAACTGCTTTAATACTTTGTCATCGGGATTTTGTTTATATCCTCATTACATACCATTAACTGTGATAATTACTTAAATACTTACCCAAATTACGTTCATTCGTTTCAAGACCTTAACGCCATTACCGACATATTTAAAACAGGATTTTGTAAGTTGATGGTCGATAGTGTTCCTCTATAAACTCTATATACCTATTAGAATATGCAGACGTGCTTAACACATTGTTTTCTAATTATTGAGAAACGTGATTAATTTCCAAACGTGATGTTTTCTGGAAATACACGGATAGCCATACCTACTACCTAAATAAATAACTTCTGTAACTGTAGGGCGTTGCGAAATTTTAAATTCATTTTAATTCCAGGTATTATATATGTAGTAGATAGGTAAATAATATAATAATCATCATTTATTGTACCATCGTAAAACAGTTCTTACAAAATATAATCGCATCTTATGGGCTCTGGTCGGGTGTAGCAATCTGATACTTACTAAGAATAACAAGCTATGAAGTTTACACAAGATAATGCAAAATTATAATAACGAGTGACACATATGATGGCTAAGATAATCCCATCAAAAACATAAATGTGAAAATGGGAGCAATCAATGTTATAATGACATAAAAGCTGTTGGATATTTAAAAACACTGCCAAGTTAGAGCTCAAAAATTCAAAATGCATTAAGCCGCAGTAACTCTAGGATTGCGGCAGCGTGTCCAGCCAAGTTCACCCCAGGAACTGGCGGACAGCAGCCGTGTGTTATATTACAACAAGACAACCAAGTATCGCATATTCTTAATATTTAACTTGGCTCCCATTTTCACATTTATGTTTTTGATGGGATATCGTTACTTTTCGTCAATTTTCGCCATATGGTGCTTTTTAAGAGCGAATGCACGAGTTACTATACAAAATACCCAAATCGCTGTAGGTGCACCTTAAATATTTGAAGAGTTCCCTCGATTTCTCCAGGACCCTATGATCAGATTCTTACCTGATAACTATGGGACTACCCCTGAAGTATACCGTTTCAAACAAAAAAAGAATTTTCTAAATCGGTTAATAAATGACGGAGTTCTGAGGTAACTAGCATAAATAATAACAATAATAAAACTAATGAAAAAATCTGTTTTCTGATTTTTTCTGGTGTACACACACACATAGAATTACCAAGCTCCATGCCAAATTTCAGCTTTCTAGGTCACCTGGAAGTGGGTTAGGTTTTTGATTACTAGTCAGTCAGTCAGTCAGTGGTATAAATGCCGTTTTTTGGAATTTAATATCTCAATAACTATTAAACCTATATTTATGAAATTTGGGGTTCTAGTTGTTCTAAAGGATCTTAATACATGTACCAAATTTCATTTTTTATGTCAGATAGATTTGGAGTTATTGGGGGGTCAAAAGTGGCTCCAAACGGTTCGTGTAATATAACACACGGCAGTTGTCCGCTAGTTCCTAGGCTGAACTTGGCTGGACACGCTGCCGCGTCTCTAGATACCCTAAGTTGCGTTCTTAATGTCCAACAATAGACGTCCTCTACCACTCTACCAGTCTTTTTTAAACCTTTTGCACTAATGAATGCAATGTTAATCCTAATCCTACCGGAATTACGAACAAAAATCGGCCAAGAGTAGCTCAGTGTAGGAATCCGTAGTTGCCCAGTGAACTTACTTTAACAAAATCAATAACAAGTAAAAGGGAATACTTTCGCAGCGTTTCATTCGTCTTTTACTAAGAAGGGAAGACTTTCTAATAACCCAAAAACTGCTTAACTGATCATATCCGCTATAGTTTTCGTTGAGTATTTAATAAGGTTGAGTGTTTAATAAGCTTTACTTCCATGGTTTTTATTTCATATTTTTAAGTCCAAAAAGTTAAAAGAAAGAGGCAGGCACACGATTTTTTTTCTTTTGCAGTGGATGTCTAAAAGTGTTTGTTGAAACCTATATTCATTTTGAAAGACCTATCCAACAACAACCCACACCATAGGGTTGAAGCAAAAATAAAATGACATCCCCACTTTACGTGTAGGAGAGGTAACCCTAAAAATTTTTTTAGATTTTATTTTGTCAGATTATTTCATTTGTGTCATCATCATGTCAGCCGAATGACGTCCACTGCTGGACATAGGCCTCCCCCAAAGACTTCCACAATGACCGGTCCTGCGCCACCCGCATCCAGTGGATACCGGTGATTGATTTGTATATCCATACCAAATTGCAGCTTTCTAGCACTAACAACCACAGAGCAAAGACAGACAGACGGACATAGCGAAACTGTCTGTCAGATCACGCACAAAGGGTTCCGTACCGACACCTACTAGTCCACAATTATAAATCTTCATAGGAAAATCTTTTCGTTAGGCAAGACTGTTTTTCAGTGATAACTCAAAAACTGTTAAACCTATCTTGTCCAAACTTAAAATCGTTGAATGAAAACCAGCTCGGATCCGGTTATGTCCTAGAACTACGACCAAGACCACCGGGGGATAGGCAGCAGCATCCCTAGAGTGCGCATGCCAAGCGTGGCGATGGCGTACCCCCCATGAAGTTGGACAGCAGTGGACGTCCTTTAGCTGATTTGGTGATGATAGTGAACACCAGCTTAATTATTTAAAAAATCTAAAATTCATGGTTTGGAAATGAGAGGGGAGGATACTTATTAACGACTTTGACAGCTAACACTAACGGTTGATTTAATTAGAAAACCTCTGTATAATTTTTAAAAGGCCTATTCATAGATACCCCACATGCCTATGTCCATTGAAAAAAAAAACATTTCATCCTCCGGTTATATGTATGGGGTGGCAACGCACCCTTTTTTTGACCGAGCGAGCGAAGCGTGTCCGTTTCAGCTTTCGACAAAAATTCTTTAGTATGTCGGTCTGTCTGTCTGTCCGGATGTTCTCCTCTCCATGATATCTGACTGGTTTGCTGCCAATAACTTAGTATTGAACCCGAAAAAAACGAAATGTATTAAATTCTCTCTTGCGAACTCATCAAACAGAAACTTATATACAAATATTAGACTTAATGGTCAAACATTAGAATTTGTTACTTCTACTGTATTCTTAAGTATTACATTGGACTCAAAATTGCAGTGGGGTTCCCATATAACAGCGATAGGAAGTAGGTTGAGCTCTGCTGCATTTGCAGTCAGGAGAATAAGGCAGCTTACCAATGTGGCAACGGCACGGTTAGTTTACTTTGCTTATTTTAATAGTATAATTACTTATGGTCTTATCTTATGGGGATCAGCTGCAGATATTGAAACTGTTTTTATTTTGCAAAAAAGGCCTATCCGAGCAATATATAACTTGGGGTCACGTGACTCATTAAGAGAATTTTTCAAAGAAATAGATATTCTAACCCTGCCGTCCCTATATATATTTGAAATAATAATGTATGTTAGGAAGAATTTGGGCAATTTTCCAACGAACGGTGATAAACCAATAGCCACGAGAAATACTGGGAAACTGAAAGTAACCTTCTATAGACTAGTAAAGGCGAAAAAGTCGTTCTTGGGAAATTGTATCAAATTCTACAATAAAATTCCTAAACACATTACTGAACTTGGCAATTCTAAATTCAAATCTGTAGTAAAACAAACACTTATTTCAAGAGCATATTATAAGATAAACGATTACATCATGGATAGGGATGTTTGGCAGTGATAGCGTCCTGCACGGGTAATCTATCGCGAAAATATGTTTTCTACTGTAGCATTGTTATTTAAGTTATTTTGTAGTAGCTGACACTGTAATTTATATTTAACTATACAATGTATATTGTTTTGAAAAAATGACACCTCGCCGAGTTTCTTACGCCGGTTCTTCTCGTGGCAGAGGTATATTTTTCCGAACCGGTGGTAGTTTATTGACGTTCATAGGTGCATGTAATATGCCTAATTTGAAGAATAAACTACTTTTACTTTTACTTCTACAGGTCGCATTTCTCAACCGATTATCGTGAAATTTTTTGAGCAGGTTCGATAATTAGGTATATAGAATTTAAATGTCGAGATAGTTTTCAGTTGTTTAGGGGGGGAATGCATTACGCATACCTCCCGGGCGCAGGGCGTGACCCGAGTGGTTATGTGGGACTCCCGTATAAGCTGATGAGACCCAAGGTGCACCCACTAAAAACCCCCCATCTGCCGCCTCGTCGCCTTGTGGCGAGGTCACGGGAACGCTTGCGCACACATCCGCGACCACGCCGGCGACAGCCGCTCACAAGCGGCTCCATGGCGGATGTCCGGAGGCCCTCCACGTCAGGCACGCCAGATGTTTTAGCGTGCCTTCCTCCTCGACCTCCATCCTCTACAGTAGCGGTCCCCCCTGAGTCCGCTACAAGGAGGTCATGGGTGCCGAAAATATTCCGGCATTCGGTGGCGGAGCAGGTCGGTGGTTCCTCCACGAACTACACTTCGGCTGCAGAAGATAGGGAAAGTATTTCTCTTCCTCTGCGGCCCTACCAACGCCGTTTCCGCGGAACGGCCCCGCCAAGTTCGCAAGGGGTATAGTGAGTGGCGCAACGAAATCCCAACAATCCTCTCCCCTGCGATCCCGCCTAGGCCACAGAAGATAGGGAGAACGGCGCACCGTAATACGAGCACTCTTCTTCTTCTGCGGTCCCACCTCAACGCATCCTGAGAGGGCTATCTAAGCCAGCCCGCAGCCCTAACAGGCCGGCCCAGGGAGCCTCTTAGCTTCACCGTGGATGACCCAATCCACGGTTACTAATGATTTGGTAGTTTTTGAATGGGAATGGGAACCCATTAAAATACGAGAATAGCTATTTACGATACAAGGGCTGTAAAACTAAGAAAGGCCGATATCGCAGATGTTTCAGGCCTGAGCCGCAGGCAAGGGTCATAAATATGCGAGAGAGAGCTTTCAGTTTTACGACCCGTGTTTTGTACACAATTTTATGTCACCACTTGGCCAAAAAGTAGGTTTTTCCGGAAAAACAGCGTGCGGAAAAAAGCGCTTTTTGGCAAGGTGTGGCGTAAAAAAATTAAATATTCGTAAATTTTTTGATTTTCACTGATACAAGGGGCCGTATTTGTTGCATTTTAGCTTCTCTATCACCTCCTGTCAGGAATAGGTACGTCGAGTTATCAGTAACTATTTGTGTAGGTAAGACTTTGGACTTTGCTAAATGGTCGCTAACGCTAACAATGCAACGTTTGTAGAAGATATTTGAGGCAGTTTACTCCATTGTTCGCTATTGTCGTGAGTCATTATTATTTGTAATTTAGTAAATATCGCATTTTTTTGCCATTTACATTGTTAGTAGTATGATGGTAGCAGGGTCAGAGTGTTGCATAAGTTTGTGCATCTGCTTGACATTTCAATCGACCCCGAATCCGAATAGAAACTGTGTCATGCATTTGCCGGTATCAGCGCGCGTACCGGCCGGCGCGGTAGCCGGGCGCGGGCGCGCGGGAGCGGGAGCACCGCACCGCCACCGCGATGCGTTGTGCAATCCCGTTAGCTCCGCTCCACTCCACGTGCGAAGTGCGAACGAGCCGGCGCGCCTCAATGTCGCCCGTGGGCGGCCGCCGCCCGCTTAAAATAGCGATCACACCCGAACGCAACCGCGCTACCACCCGAGCACACCCGATCGGCACGCGCTCGCTTGCACGCGGGTGACCTCTTATTTTGCTCTCGGTCACACAAACAGCTGAGTATCAAAACAAAGAAGTGAGACGGGCTGTCGCCGCTCCCGCTCGCCGGCCGGCCGGTGTGTATGCCGGTCGCTCCGCGCGCCAGTTCTAGTTGGAACCGTGGTAGTAGAGGTCGTCTGCACGTATTTGCTTACGAAGTTTACTAGCGCGAAAGGATATTCCTTTGTCCTAATCTTCGAGGACCTGCCCTCGTATTATGTTTCCGCGCGAGAGCCGCAACCAACCCCGGCCTTCTGACGAGCCGGATCGCGTGCGCCGTGCCACATTCAGTCGAAATTCTATTCGTTTTGAAAAAAATTGTATCGGACACCGCTCAAATCGCGCGCGCCGAGCGATTTAAATTCGAGTGAGAGTAGGACCGCCGACGCCGGACACTAAGAGTGAGGTGAGCGTGGACTGTTAGCATCATGTCGACGGGAAAGCGACTCGCGAAGCGGTCCATTATAGGGACGCGCGTGGCGGCGCTCGACGAAGACGGGATGTACTGCTCGGGCATGATCCAGGCGGTGAAGACGCCGGCTCCGTTCCCCGAGAACATCAACAGCAACTGCATCAATCTGACACCCAACACGCGCTACACGGTGCGCTTCGACGGCGGCCGCGGCAGCCGCGAGTACCGCGACACGGAGCTGATCGGGCCCGGCTTCCGCGGCCTGGCCGGCGTCCGCCTGCGCGCCGGCCAGCGCGTCTTCCTCACGTACAACGGGCGCGAGGTGCGCGCCGACGTGCTGGCACACGACCACGCAACGGACGAGCTGCGCGTCCAGGTCCACGCGCCCGGACAGGAGGTAAGGAACCCTTATATCCTATGCCACCTTCTTTCGCATGCACGCCTCCCGCTGCTTTTCTTCCAGCTTCCTATAATAAGCCTGCGAACTGTACTTATTATCTATTCTTTACTGTAGCCAAAGAAGATACTTATATTTATATACTAATGCGTAAACTGTAGCCGTGTCCCAAGTCCCATCCCAGATCATTAACATCAAAATTACGTACACTAAGTTAACGACTAAAGCAATTAGTAAATAGCTCACCATTTTTAAATACAAACTTAATTAAGGACTAAATTAGCAGCTTCCATCTAAATTGTAGTTCGCTATTATTTTCAAATTAATATGTTTTTTAGTTCATATTTAAATCCCTTTGTGTTATCGCTGTTAACTCTCCTTTATCACCATCGTTAGTCTTCGAGATACAATTTTATCTAATATAATACGAGTATCTACGTATTATGTATGTACATATATACTCAGGAGTTCGGATGATGATACTTACTATCTGGCCCGATTGCATTTTTTTTTGTCGCTTGTCCACTTGATTGTCAACGCAGCGTAGATACGTGTATCATGTGCATTCGTAGGCTATTATGTAAGTATTGTAAGGTAATTTACAGTCCGTATACAATAAGGTGGCAGTGAATGTTTACGTTGCACTTAAACAAAGAGTCGAACGCGCGGCGGGGCGGGGCGCGCGGGGGAAGACGCGCTGCACGGGTGCCGTTGCTTCAACAAATCAAGTCAAGCGCGATCTTAACTTGAACATCACAATATCGCCCTCCAGCCGTTAACCGGCGTACCGCTGCCGACATGCGACACGCGGTTATCTGTGCTTGCTTCATTCCTAGTTTCAAACACAACCTGACGCAACGGAATCTTTTTTGTGTCGATGTCATCTCTATCCCTATTACGAGTATGTATATAATTATGACGACCCGTTTAACCTAGTTGGTAGTGACTCTGCCTCCGAAGCTAGAGGTCCCGGGTTCGAATCCCGGGTAGGGCATTTATTTGTGCATTTTTCACGGATATTTGTTCTTGGGTCTTTGATGTTTTCTATGTATTTAAGTATGTATTTATGTATATAAGTTTGTATATCGTCGTCTAGTACCCATAGTACAAGCTTAGCTTAGTTTGGGACTAGGTCGATTTGTGTAAGATTGTCCCCCAATAATATTATTATTATTACCCGTAAAGGAACAAATAATTCCAACCTTAATAAAAATGTAGTAACTTTGGCAAAGAAATCTTGAGTAATTGCTATCAAATTAATATGTGAAGATTTCAATTAGGTCAAATAGGTACCTAGTTTTAAATTATGTATATGTATAGCTCGAATCTATAAACCACCCCACGTGGCCGTGTCAGAGACAAACTTAAAGTATTCCGCACATGACAAAAACAGATGAAACGCTCTTTGGAAGAAAAGTGATTTGGGATTTATACTATGATTTAAGCCGCTATGACGCCGCACTTCGTTAACTAGCTTGACGGCAGATTTAGTGGCGGGAACAAATGCAGTAAGTTATAACTATCTACTCTTTGAGATCGTTGTCATATAGGGATAAAACATAGTTGTAATACCTAAATTATGAGTCAATAAGGAAGCCGTGTAGGCGCTTGTGCGCCACCTTCATGATGAACACAACGCCGCACGCTACACTCGCTTGACGTCAGCGCGACCGCGACTGACGACTTTTTCTATCGCGGTAATATGGAATAAAATGTTAGCGAGTCATAACCACTTATACAACTCTCGTGCCATTCTGCTTACTCGAATGAGAGCCGTTGGTAGTCATCACCACTCCCCTCACCACCAAAATTGGTTAACCCGACGTGATCTGCCTGCCTGGGAGAATAGAGTGGCGCTTCAGACGCCACGCGGACTTTTTCTCGAGAATAGTTCATACGTATCAAGAGGCATAATAGTTATACCTAGCTTCTACCCGCGTAGAACTCGTTAGCGCCTTAGAGAAATCATTAATTGTATTTTTTTAGGCTAAGGTGATGATAACGTTATTTTGTTTAAGGTGCAGGCTCAATACGGTATTTCACTGATAGTCAAATCAGCAAGTATTTTCGTATGATTTGTTTAGAGGTAACGTAAAAAAATATTTTTAGTGGTGAAATTACATTATTGCTCCCTTAAGGAATGATTACATTCAATATGCCATGCTCTTGCCCGCGCACGGCTGGTGTTTAATAAAAATCGTATTGTCAAAACGAATGATAACCTGTTTTGGAATTTCAAACGTACACATATTAGAGCAATTTTTAAGTTAAAGACAGTCCCTAGGATTTTTACAAAATTTTGCATTAATGGATTCTTTCTCAAAAAACAGCAGAAGTTTTTGCGATTAAGTTAAGCTAAACATTGAGATTCAGAGTAAGACCAATTTGTTTGATTGTATTTAATGTTTAGTCTACTAAATGTATACCTATGAACAATGTTTCAAGTTTAGCGTTTAAAGAAATATCAGCTCCCCAAGTAAACTTTAAATCCCCTTTTCATCCCTTCAGAGGGCGAAATTTCAAAACGCCATAATCAGTTTACTTATAATTAGTCTATAAACGAAGTATCAAGTTTCTCGTTATAAAAATATTTGCTCCCCAACAAACTTACAACCCCTTTTACACACTTTCAGTGAGCTAGTTTTCAAAAATCTTGAACTTAGTTTTCTAACACATTAATGGTATACGAAGTTTCAAGTTTCTCTTTTAGAAAAATATTCACAAACGAAGTTACAAATTTCTCACACAACAAATCTCTTTTATAAAATGTTTATGCCCAAACAAACTTAACCGCTTTTTCACTACTTGAGAGAGTGAATTTTCATAATCGCTAAACTCAGTTTTTTAACACTTTAATTCTTAGTTAAAACACGAAATTTCATGTTTCTCATTTTACTTGCTCCACACATACTTTTACCCCTCTTTTCGCCCGTGGGTGAATTTTCAAGAACGCCGAAGTCTGTTTTCTTATACTTTACTGCTAAGTATTTACACAAAGTTTAAAGATACTAATTTAATAAAACTATTTGTTCTCCTCACAAACCTTCAGCCCCCTTTTCACCCCTTAAGAGTGTGAATATTTAAAAACGATTAATATAGTTTTTTTCTACTTAATACTACGAAGTTTAGTAGTTTAGAATTTCTCAATTCAACAAACATTTAACCCATTTTTACACCTTCAGAGAATGATGTTTCAGAAATGATAAAATTAGTTTTAGTACTTTAATGATAATCGTAGATCGCAGCATTCGTAGCATGTCCTAAAGTTACGACCAAGACAACCAGGGGATAGGCGGCAGCATCCCTGCAGTGCGGTGGAGATACTGCGATCGCCAACCCGCATGCCAAGCGTGGCGATTATGGCATTTTACCCTCCATGCAGAAAGTCATTGTGGCTCTCTTTGAGAGAGGCTTGTATCCAGCAGAGGACGTCCTTCTGCTGATATGCATACTTTAATGCTAGGTACAGGAAGATTCAAGTTTCCCGTTCAAAAATACTTACTCCTCAAATAAACTATTTACTCTCTTTTCACCCCTACCTACAGGGTGGATTTTCAAAAACGCTGAAATAAGTTATCTTATACTTTACTGCTAGGTCTTTACACGAATCAAGTTAAAACAATATTTGCACCCAAAACAAGCTTTCATCCCGTCAGAGAGCAAACTTTGAAATAGATGAAAACAGTTTTCTTTTATCTTAATGCTTAGTCAATTAGGGTAGTTCAAGTTACTTTCTTAAAAATAAATATGTACCCCATACAAATTAGGTAGATAAACCCCCTTTCAAACCCCTAAACGGATGATTTTTGAAATAGATTATGGATGCATATGCTTCATTGCTGGAAATATCAGACCTGTATAATAATTAATAATACACGTAAATATAATAACATAAGATAATAATTTTAACGGATTTTTAGCCTTCTACACGAAAGTGACGATCGATGGTACATAACGACAAGGGATATGTGTGTGCGCAAGTGACGGATGCTTCATATATACGACATAAATGCGGCCATCATGCGGCTATCGCAGAAACTGTTTTTCTTTGTTATGGATAATCAGTTACGTCAGTGTAATACATCATCAAAACATTGATACCCGGCTTCTGCTAAACAGACTGGGCCCTTGGAATGGCGAACATAATATTATGCATCTACTATCATTATTTATCATCAAACATGATATAAAATTTAAACAAGTCCTGATAATCATGACTTATTGCTAGTAGAGAGAGCTGTTTAATTTATATATTGTCAGCGCGACATTACCTGACCAGCCCGGCTAGTATTATACGGCCAAAATGTACTGAAACGTCATATAAAACGTGACGGTATAAGCTATCATACTAGCCGGGCTGTTTACCTAATAGATAAGCAGGCAATGTTCAACTAGTAAAGCTGTTTGTAATTAATAATATGAATAGGATACGTATGTTAGGATAAAACATGAGAGTTTCAAATCAACATCAAAATTATGAATTTGCCTGCAGGAAATTACGCAGAGAAAACTTGGTATTGTTGACGTCAGAGGGACATGAATTACCAGCATGACGTGGTATTCCCCTGATGAGATGAGTGCGCGTTTATCGCAGAAGCAGAGCGCGCGCTACGTAATAATACACTATGTTCAGTTTCGGACGCTTCATGCTGCGTGTTACGGTAGGCCTCATAAGGGGCTGAACACCTTTGTACCTTGTCGCTTTAACGTCATGTTTATACTGTCAAACTAAATGTTCAACGGGTGAAAGCGACAAAGAGACTGACTGTACTTGGTAGCGACACTTGCACTGCCGCCAGTCAACACTTGTCATTATCATTATACTCATTATTGTCTTGTCTTGTCAAGATCCGACTCGGTGTGACGTCTTTCAATCTCAAATAAACAAGCCCACTTTAAATGCGCAGAGACGTAAATTCCTAATGTAGGTAACCTGTAGGTATTCGAGTGAGCTATTCTCGCGATTCTATTTCAAGTTACTATATGGTATAGGCCTACGAAACTTATACTTATAAGTTTCGTAGGCGAGCCGAAGCTTTTATTCTTTTGGGGTTAAGAGTGTGCGACGAGAAATAAGGTCACCGGCGGGTCCGGAACCGAACAACGGTATTGGTTACAAAATCTCTCGGCAAGAATTATTTTCACGTGCGCGCAGCGACTGCCGCGTACCGTTATTCGCGGTAGCGACGTCGACTCACAACACCATCTAGTCGTGGCGGCTTATTCGTTGATAAGTGGGACGCGGACGACCTGTAGATGCGATATTCCACACCGTTTTTATCACTTAACATGCAACACACACATTTATTATCTATATTAATGACCTCCCAACAGCGGTTAAATACCCTATTGTCTTATTCGCTGATGACAGCACAATTGTTTTCACCAATACACAACAGGGAACACTACAAGCTGAAATAAACACCACCCTTAAATCAACCATTAAATGGCTTGATAGAAATAACCTCAGAGTCAACTTAGCTAAGACAAATATAATGTATTTTAAACAGAGGTGTAAAATTCAACAGAATCCTGTGGTGAAATATAAAGATTCCATTATTTCAGAGACCGACAATACTAGATTCTTAGGGTTAGATTTAGATCAAAATTTATCATGGAAACTGCAGATCGAAAATGTCTGCAATAGATTGAGCCGCTTGTCATATGCATTGTATATGTTACGCAAAATAGTCAACCAATCCACTGTACTGACTGCTTACCATGCCTAATGTATCTTCGACACTCAGGTATGGAATAATTTTCTGGGGCAACTCTTCCAATCGTGAATGGGTGTTCCGTGCACAAAAAAAGTGTATACGAGCCATATGTGGGTTGCGCCCAACTGAAACCTGTAAACCTCATTTTATAAACCTACAAATTCTTACATTTCCTTGCCTATATATTTTAGAAATTGCATTATTTGTAAAATTGAATCCTGAACACTTCGATCAATAATAAACCTAGATACACTATTTGCCTGTCAACGGCGTCCACGCTCAAGAGTGCTTAAAATCCGTTTAAGCACTCTTGCGTTCGCAGTCGCGCGCTAGCCATCGGCGAGTCAACATGCCTAAGTGCTCCGTGAAAAAGTGCAAAAACAACACGTTAACGACGTTAAAAAAGGATGGAATTTCGTATTTTCGGTGAGTATTTATTTAAATTTTCATAATTTATTGAATTTGTAGTTATATCAGGCTATAACACGCTTATAAAAATATTTTATTTAAATATTTGAAATACTCAAACAGCCAACCAGCTACGCTGCTGTCTCTTTCCCTCGCGTTGAGTTAGTCGTATATTGAAACGGAACGGAGAACGGACGAAATGGACTATAGTAAAATTTCGAATGAATGGAGTCGCAGACTGAAAACTTTTTTACGAAAGTTTACGTGTATTGTTATTATTGTACACACATAAGTATGTATGGAGTGTATTTGTATTTTACTTTATTCATATATCAAAATCGGCTGGTAACAGTTTGTCTGACATGTCGCTCTGCTCAGTATACGTTGGTTAAATCAAAAACTTTTTTACTCATTTTGATACGGTTTTCACTTATATGTAGCTTACTAACCTAACTTACTATTAAACTTATTACAGAATTCCAAAAAATGAAATTGAGAGAGATAAATGGAGGCAAATTATAGGTAAAGAAAGAGGCGAAGAATATTTTAAACCAAATGATTCTAGCGCGTTAATGTATTCGTTTCTATAATATGTTACCTGATGAAAATTTTTGATATAATTTATATATTGAATAAATTACTTGAAAAAATCGTTGATTTTAAAGGCTTATTACAGGGTCGAGGACAATCTAACTGACAGAAATGCATGGCCCAAACCAGAGACCTAAATAGCATTAAAATTCATATTATGTATATATTCATTGTACCACGTCTAGTAAATTACTAAACACATGTTGTCTTCTTGAACATACATTGTAAATATTCTTTCCTCTTTTGTTTCCATACTCAGATTTATTTATATTAAGTAGGTTAAGTCTTATCATTGTAATAAGCATAATTTTTGGAAAAACTTACTGACTTTCGAGTTTCTTTTCGCGTTTCTTCTCGGCAGTGGTCTTCTATTGCAGAAAAGATATTAAAATTTGACTTGTGAAAGTGTCTTTGCGGCCTACTTGCAGAATAAAGTTCATTTATTTCATTTATCACTTGTTTCATTTAACTAAAAATGTCTTGTTGCAGTTCACTAATTCATTGAAGTGGTCGCTAACCGTAGTTATGAGCCAATATTGTGTTAGAAACATCGAATCAGTCCTCTAACGAATACTCAAATCAATAAAGAGACGGCAACGCGATTGTGACTCTTTTGATGTCAAATCTCTAAATCGATGTCAGTTTTATGGCGATAATTTGGCATGGAATACCAAGAAAAAATAACAACTTTCGCGTTTTTGTTTTGTGACAACGCATATAAGTGATAAAAATAAACTACATATTCAGTTTTCATTTAAATTAATTTCTTAATTATTGCCACTAAACTGACATTGATTAACTTTTTTTAACAACTCACACTAATTGGGTATACTTATTTCTGAAAATGCCCTTGTAACATTTAGTTAAAGCAAATTGTTCGTCTAAATATATATATATATATATATATTTATTTATTTATATATATATATATATATAAATACATAGAAAACATCCAAGACTCAGGAACAAATATTCATGCTCAATTGCTCACCACACAAATAAATGCCCTGATCGGGAATCGAATCCGAAACCTCCTGCTTAATAGACAGATAGGGTCGCTATCAACTAAGCCAAAGTGGTCGTGGTGGTATAAAGGATGATTCACAGTAGGCCGTTCCGAAGAAATACGCCGGCCGTTTCGTTTGCTGTCATAGAAAACGGGCCGGCCCGGAAACGGAACTTTCTACTGTGAATCATCCCTAAATCGACGTTACCACCTGACAAGTCGTGTGCTTGTATTCCACCGATGCCAATTAAAAAAAAACAATTTCGACTCCACGGCACACGATACGGACTCTGTCCCAATGTTGACATCTAATCAGTGGAAAATCAACACAAACGAAACTGAACCTAATTGCTCTTCATTTACGATAAACAATCTGTTGACATAATGCGGACTTTTGTGGAATTTTTCCACAATTTTGTGGAATTTTTCCACAATTTTGTGGAATTTTTCCACAATTGATACGTGCATTTTGTAATGTTATAACCGCCAAACACTATCATTTGAAATAAAACGTTATGTTTGTGACGTAAGGCTTAATATCGAATAAAAGGAAATGGTACTAATCGCATTACGTTTTTTTGTGTGTCTCCTATACACGCACACAGTGGCAATGAAATTCGGACACTTTTTCGACTTGAATTTGCAGGTGATAGTGTATCTAGGTTTATTATTGATCGAAGCCTGAACAATTTCAATATTTCTCAAGTTACAGACTTCGTAGCCAATTGGTAGCTACCCCATCAAAAACGAGGCACTTCACGAAAAATGTACTGGGTATGGCCCCAAAAATTTTCAACAAACTACCAAATGCCATTCGAGATAAAGATAGCATTACGGACTTTAAAAAAACTTTGAATATTTTTTTAATACAAAAGGCTTATTATTCGGTAAATGAATATTTAACTGACTATAATAATGACTATAATGTAATGTAATGATATTTAATAGGTAAGCATATTTATATAACTCATGTAGTGCAATTGTTAGACTAAGAAACCCTTTGTACGCCGTAAGGTAGAACACAGCTGAACATTATCAATGTATTTTCAACATCCTGTATACCTATGATTCACAAATAAAATATTTTGATTTGATTTGAACACTTACGATAAAAGTAATTGACGACTTTGGCTAATTTGGCAGTGACCCTACCTACAAAGCCGGAGGTCCAGGGTTGGATCCCGGTCAGAGTATTTATTTGGGTGATGAGCACGAATATTTGTTCCTGAGTCTGTATGTATATCGTCCCATTGCTTAGTTTGGGACTAGGTCTATTTGTGTGAGATTGTCCCCTAACATTTATTTAATCTAATTCAAAATTATAACTATTATAAAATTCATAAATCCACTGCATAATTAATAGTCAGTGACGCGGCAATCGTGTCTTCGGCCGCGGAACGTGAAAGTGTCGTTTACACCTGCCATGTGCATTTCCAAGCCCGCCTAGTACACTGTCGAAGTAATATAACACGATAGCACGAGTGAAAACAATAATATGATGACGAACCTTTGTCGCTCGTGCTCACACCTATTATAATATTATGTACACCCGCGCATTCCAGTTTCACGTAGGTAAAAATTACGTCTATTATTAGTTGTTGTTTTTTGTACTTTGTTTGGTATTATATTCCGATGATGATTCTAGTTAAGTAAGTTTGGCTCCTCGTGCGTGAATTAAGTCACTATTAACGGCAATTATATCGCGGCGGCTCAAACAATCGCACTCGACATCATTGTAATTAGTAGCGCATTACTTACTTCGCCGGCGAAAGCAGTTGATTCTGATTCATAAGCGAAATCATTAATATATTTTCCACGTTTTCCACCCTACTCGTACTTAAGATTTTTTGCTTGACAGCTAACTAAATGTTACATATCACCGACATTAGCATTTAAAAATTTATTGCACATGTTCGAGTTATCTTTTATCTATTTTATATGTATTGTTTAAAACTAGGTAGGTACTTAGGTATGTAATGGAATCATAAGTCATGAGCGTAGATACGTAAAAGAAAGGGATGAGTACGAAACTTACAGTTTATGGGCTAGTAAGTAGATATTTCAGATAGATAGACTCAGAGGCTATTATTATTCCTATGCCTTGTAAAAAGAACACGGTTAGAGATGTTCTCTGCTTTTAAGTACCTTAGCGACATTTAGTATTTAGCGCACGCGATAGAGATGAAATAAAATGATTATAATACTCTTAAATATCAAACTTTTAAGTTAAGCGTCATGTACCGGCTAAATATTATCAGAGAAACAATCATATAGCCTAGCACATGTATATCTGAAAATATAATTGTGGATAAACTTTGCAGCGCTTGATTAAAGTTAAATGGATACTCCAACATCCAAAAACGAGAAGTTCCAAATTCTGTTTAACTTCTCCCATTATCTCGTTTTCGGACATACACCTAATCGAAGTAGCTAGCATTAATGATGATTGCAAGAATGGCTACAAACTTGGTTTTTGTCGTAATGAATGCGTAAACGGAACTGGCGAGCAGTAATCGGTCGTTAAAGAAACCATGGGAAGAGAAAACAGTCCGCCCCTGCCGGCGCGGCACTGCATGCGAGCGGGGCAGTCATTCAAACCTACCGACCGCTCGCCTCTTCCGAACCAACATTAGACCTGACCTCCTAGTACGCACAGTAGTTACGGATCGCGTGATCAAGTTATATTAGTGTTGAATTTTTAGGTTACTCGAGAAAGGTTGTAAAGAGCATAGAAATGTCAGCTCGCGCGGTCCCGCCGCGCGTCACTCTACGTCAACCTTCTTAGAATTAGAGTTTTTGCAACATTACATAAGCATCTATTAGTAAATACTTACAGATCCTGTCACTCGCCGTAACATTTGTTATAGATGTTTATAAGAGTTATGTATTCGTCCTAAATCTAATCTAACCTGAAGTTGTCCTTCAGATGTACTAAAGTTTTGAACAGTGCGTTCTGCATGCCTGGGAACCGGTAGGTAGCTACTTATTAGTCGGACCTCAACTGTGTAACGGGGCGACTGCTACAAGGCTTGCCTTGTCCACCGCTATTACGAGTACCTTTGCATATGCTTAGGCATCGTATGAGCGCTGTGTCCCATACACGTAAGAAGTATGGCAAACGCCATAGGCACTAATTCTCCACAAAGAACGTAGGAAATATAAAAGGTACACTTTGTGTGGAAATTCGATTTCGTGTTTGCTCTTGAGTGCACTTCCTTCTTTGTGGAGGATATAAACTTTTTCCTCTAATTTATGCTCAATCATTCGTCAACATCACGCTTCTTAATATAATAACATTCACCTGCACTCGGAAAACGAGCGAAGACAACGTCCATATGGTTGCTTTATCAAGTACATATTTATTAAACAAAGAATAATACATATAGTGTAAGGTTTGTCCTTTGTCCTATGTTAAGTATATATTTATTTCCTTATAATCTCTTGTCATATTAATGCAATCACCTACATTTGCCATCAAAAACATGGAGATGATTGCCCATATGTGACCGTCCATGGCTATAGGGCCCTTATGGCAGGTATTGAGTTAAGCACAGATCCTAAATCTACGTTAAATAAGCTATCTAATACAAAAAATCATGACCCCTAAGTCCCATACCTTAAAAAAAACATGAATTTACACATGCTATAATTGCACTTTTGAGAAATTGCCAAAAGAAGTTTGAAACTAATTTTAAGTATGTTCCCATTAGAAGATACATAGATTATGATTCATTTTGTATCTTAAGGTGTTTTTCTTTGGAACTCCGTCATGGTTTTTATAATGTGACTTCCAGATCCTGAAAAAACAGCCTTTGGAAAGAGCAACACGCTCATATGAACGAAATTAATAAAAATATTATTTTCCGCTTTTTCTTTAATATGTTGTAATCTGAATCATTGTATATAGTAGAAAATATTTGAACTTACATTTTAGATTAGAAATAAAATCACATAGTTAACGAAATATCTTTATTTTAATTAAAATGTGATAATTATTATCAGATACATCTTCCCTGGAACAATAACAAATTTGGTATAGTAAGTTCAAAATTATGTTTAATCAGTGTACAGGAGTATCACAAAAGTCTTATTATTATTCTGCAAGTCACACTTTTTTATTTATACACGATTAAAGTTACGTAAAAATCACAATTGGACTCCCATACATTTGGGAAAAGGGCCCTTATGACCAATCACAGACAAAACATATTGATAATTACAATATGGCACAATATTAATATAATTTATTTGCTAATCTTGTATCAAAACAGCAATCCGAAGAAAAAATGTTAATATAAATTTTCTTAAAATATTGACCAGTAATGAGTAATTCTCAATTAAAGTTAACGTTAAATAATTCACATAGTATCTACCTAGTGATCCCGAAAGAGAACACAATATCTGTACTGTTAACAGTCCGTTACCACTAAGGAACCATTCATAAATCACGTAAGGATATTTTAGGTGATTTTTGATCCCCCTCGTCAGCTCGGGTAGGGATGTGTATAAGGGGGGAGGTCAAAAATCCGCCCCTTCACCGCGTGAAGAGTTAGGCATGCAAATTGTCGCGTGTAAGTGAGAGAGAGACGGTAATAGTGGCGGTATAACGCAAAGGAAGAATGGTTACATTCCACGCCGCCGAGATATGTTTTGACGTCAGCCGAAAGATAAATACACACCTACACGTAAAGTAAAATTTATAATGACCGTAGGTACTATGGGACCTAAGGCACTTTTTGTGATTATACCTATGTATATAACTCAAACTTGCTTATAATATCAGATATGAGTCCCATGGAGTTGCACGCATTTATAGGCTGCAGTGACTGCTTACCATCAGGACGGCCGTATCCTTGTTTGCCACCGCCATAGTATACAAATGCACGCATTTATAGGCTGCAGTGACTGCTTACCATCAGGACGGCCGTATCCTTGTTTGCCACCGCCATAGTATACAAATTAATAAGCAAAAATTGCAAATAAATACTTGTAAACGTTGAGCTTTGTAATTTTTGTATGCGATTTCCCATAAGGGCCCTTTTCTACTAAACTTTGAACTCAATTTTAATAAAGAAAGAATTAACGTACACAACTGACACCAAGGTACAAATATACCTCTATTTGTATATTTTAGTATTTTGCATAAAAAAAATTATAATTTTGAAGGATTTTGCAAAAACGCCAATATCTCCGTAACTAGAAAATGCCATAAGGGCCCTTTTCTTATGGACGGTCACATATAATGATGCCAAAGAACCGTTGCGAATTTAAAAACACAGATTTGTGAGGTTTGTCTTCGCGACTGGCGCCGCGGCCGTATCGTTGTGTTGTGTTGTGTTTGTGTCACGTGCTTTTTCAGTATAGGTAATCCTATTTGCTATTCCTCTCTTTCGCACGGTGTTGCAGACCTACGTTCTAAGTTATTGTGTTTCGAACCGAATGTTAAATCATATCAAAAGAAATTTTCAACGTGAATCACTTGATGGGCCTTGAAAAGCAGTTTATTCTCGTCAAGATTATTGTTGGATTGGAGCCCTCCCACAAAACATCGGCGAACGGCGAGGTCGACCCTTTGTGGGTTACCTCATTGCACTCGCCTTGAAATAGTTACATGTTTATCTTTATTTTCTACGTTGACTATAAAATCGAGCTGTTTCTAGGTTTTGTTGTTTAGCTATTTTATTTACTTCTTTTGAACTTCAAAAACAAATTGTAACTTGTGTTAGAAACCGGATAGGTGGACTGGCTTAAAGCGTAGTTAGTCGTCATGCACGTCAACGACAAGGCTGACTCAGAGGCGCAAAATAACTCGTTTCCAGGTTTGACTTAACAGTCATTCCTACACACAACCGTTACTGCGTGGGCGTACACATTAACGATTCGGACGGCGTTGGGGCATTGCATTAACTCGAGGGAAGCTATATTGTGCTGAAGAGTATGTCTATCCGATACTCATATGCATGTGAAATAGAATATTAGCTTAGGGTACCTGATGAGAGTTTCAGATAGAATAGGAAGCGCAGGTTCGGTTGCATGTTAGTAAGGAAGATCAAGGCTTAATCCGAAGAGGGAGTCAAACGCGGGGCGCGATGCGGCCTCGCTGACACGCTGACCCACTGACCCAGAAACGCTGATACTGATATTGAACCGGCGACGCGCACCGCCTCTACTCGCTAACCGGCTCAACTTGCCAAACATAAACTGTCTAAAATAGTCCCATTAGTAATAAATAGCATTACATGTATGTAGTTTGTGAATGAACTTTCTAGCTTAAATTAAATCTAGCTAACACTAGTCCGCTTACGTCCCGGCACCAATCATTTGCTATTATTATATTATAGCTATAGAATAGGCATCGAACAAATGAATAATAAATAAATATGCTAATCCTTTCGTTTCCTTATTCATACCAAACAATAAAATGGTGCATCTCCGGATATTGTATAACAATTTTATACACTCTTCTCTAATTAATTTAATGACAATGACATATCACTATGAGTAACTAACTATGCGGGCAATCTAGAGCAATTTGCATAAACTTTGGCCATGGAATATTTTACAAGTTTAATATTTTTAGTATTAGTATGTTTTCTAAGCAGATTTTAATTTTAACATTCTTGCAAAACATTGCCACTACTTATTATGTTTTCAAACGGCCTGATCTACATTGGAAGGGATAGGATCCTGGGGTCTAATTAGCAACTCGTTTATGTCGCATTTGGTCTAAATAGCTGCTGATCTAAAAAGCAACTGGTCTACAATTTTTTTAGAGTAGCAACTGGCCTAAGTAGCAACTCGCCTAAGTAGCAACTGGCTTAAGTGTCCAGTCGTCTAAGTAGCAACTCGCCTAAGTAGCAACTGGCTTAAGTGTCCAGTCGTCTAAGTAGCAACTCGCCTAAGTAGCAACTGGCTTAAGTGTCCAGTCGTCTAAGTAGCAACTGGCCTAAGTAGCCAATCGTCTATTTAGCGACTAGTCTAGAGGGAAGAAAAGTAAAAAGTCATATTTGTTACAAAAATAATGTATTTTTTCTTTTATTCGACGACACAATGCATGTCATTTCATGTGATGTTATTCTTTGACATTTCTTAATTTTCTATTATGTAATCTACATGTAAAATTTAAAGATTAGCTATAAATAGGCATTAAAAAAAAATTAAAACTTTTTGGGTAATTTTAACAGCATCTTTTTTAAATTTCTTCATAGTAGCTGTAAAAATAGTATGTACTCGGTAGCAAAATATCTTCGTTTCGGGTGTTAATACTTGAATCCCTCACTACGCTCAGGATTCAATACACTTCCCTCACCGTAAATATACTATTTTGCTCCCTGCTACACAAATAACTATTTACAGAGGTATATGTATATTTACCCCAATACAAAAATTATGGAAATGAATATGGAATAATATTCGTTGACGGTATTGAATCCAGAGCGTAGTGAGCTGACGGCCTGTTTAGCCTAGTTGGTAGTGACTCTGCCTCTGTAGCTAGAGGTCCCGGGTTCGAATCCCGGCCAAGGCATTTAATTGGGCATTTATCACGGATATTTGTTCTTGGGTCTTGGATGTTTTCTATGTATTTAAGTATGTATTTATCTATACAAGTATGTATATCGTCGTCTAGTACCCATAGTACAAGCTTTGCTTAGTTTGGGACTAGGTCGATTTGTGTAAGATTGTCCCCGAATATTTATTTATTTATTTATATCTAGACACGCGGCAGCGTGTCCAGCCAAGTTCACCCCAGGAACTGGCGGGCAGCAGCCGTGTGTTATATTACGCGAACCGTTTGGAGCCACTTTTGACCCCCCAATAACTTCAAAACTACCTAAGAGAAAAACATGAAATTTGGTACATATATTAAGATCCGTTAGAACAACTAGAACCCCAAATTTCATAAATATAGGTTAATGAGATAATAAATTCCAATAAAACGGCATTTTTACCACTGACTGACTGACTGACTGACTAGTAATCAAAAACCTAACCCACTTCCAGATGACCTAGAAAGCTGAAATTTGGCATGCAGCTTGGTAATTGTGTGTATACACCAGAAAAAATCAGAAAACAGTGATTTTATTATTATTATTATTATTGATGCTAGTTACCTCAGAACTCCGTCATTTATTAACCGATTTGGAAAATTCTTTTTTTGTTTGAAACGGTATACTTCCGGGGTGGTCCCATTATCATCGGGTCAGAATCCGATCATAGGGTCCTGGAGAAATCGAGGGAACTCTTCAGGTATTTTAGGTGCACCTATAGCGGTTTGGGTATTTTGTATAGTAACTCGTGCATTCGCTCTGGGAAAGCACCATTGGATGAAGTTTGACAAAAAGTAATGATATCCCATCAAAAACATAAATGTGAAAATGGCAGCCAAGTTCACCGACAAAAGAATTGAGATCTAAATAGGCGCCAAGTTCCGTAGATTATCTGAAAAGTTGCCAAGTTTGACACTAGATTGTTTACAGTAAAACTAATTTACTGCGGCTTAATGCATTTTGAGCTTTAACTTGGCAGTTTTCTTAAATATCCAACAGCTTTTATGGTATTATAACATACTGCATAGAAAACTGCCAAGTTAAGGCTCAAAATGCATTAAGCCGCAGTAAATTAGTTTTACTGTAGTTTTAGTGTTGTCGGTGAACTTGGCTGCCATTTTCACATTTATGTTTTTGATGGGATTAGTAATTACTAATTACGTTAGGGAATATCCATCGTAAACTATTAAACAATTGCATATACAAGGTATGTTAATAGTTTGTTTTAAAGCAGAAGGTCCCTTTTAAATGCCGAGACCGGCAGCGTCGGCTAGGTAACCGACGGCCATGAGTACTGAGAAATGCTAGGCTTAATGTCAATGGAAAGTTGCAGAGACGCGTCGCAGGCGGGTCAGGCGCGGTGTTGCCGTCGACCCGCATCCGTAATCCGCGTAAACTTATTGTACTCCCCTTAATATCCGTTATCAACTGGCAACTCCGGGCGCGGTAGGTCACAATCCGTTTTTGGGTCAGGCTGGGTCATGACGCCTGCGTGTTACGTTCGCTTCCTCGCGTATGCTGTTTCTATAAGCAAGAATAGAGAGGCAAGTACGTTTCAGCGTCTCAAGGCGATACGCTCAGTCCGCTTAGACGCTCACTTTTCTAAGCTCTGCGCGTAAACGATACGGTTATGGCATCGCGCCGAGCGATGTGTCGAAACGGCGAGCTGGCGTCCTTGCGCAGATTTCACGTCCAATTACGTAATAATTATGATATGGCGTACGATGCTTTCTGCCGGAACTCTCAGAAGAATATGTTATATGCTTTCCCACACTACCAAATAATTATGACATCAAATGATAAATAACACTGTATGCAGGTATATTGCGTGAAAATGTGATATACTCGTATGTGTTGATAGTAAGATTATTTTTAGTGAACGTCCCGGCACGACGTAGGCAGCTGATCTACTCTGACGAGCGAAAGGCTCGGTTAGTGGGCGGCCGGCATATTAACCATGACGTCATTACCACACGAGCTCTTGCCTACGCAAAAAACTACGATTTCGGTGACGTAGCCTCGATCCCAGAACGTCCGGGGGTTCGGAAAGATGCTGACGCTCTGTATACTTACGTAAAATGTAAGACACCTCGGGTACCTTGAGGTACCTACTTTGAATGTCTGTTTACCTACACCATTTATACATAGGTGTCGGTTGACATAATCCGGATATTTTAGCAAGTAGAAACGTAAGAGAGGTAGATTCTCTTCGAGATTGTAGCTGCCTATACATAATTATGTACATATTTAAATGTACAGCTTTTTACTTTTGCTCTTATCAAATCTCTTTAAAGTACATGCTATTATTATTATGTACCTAATCCATGAAATATTTAAATTCTAAAATGGCGTGACTGGTTCAGGGCTCGGAACCGGTTAATCTCAAAATCCTGAAATAGACAAATATTTTTAATTAGTTTATGCTCTTTATGTAGGACTCAATAATGTATTTGGGTTATTACTTCATATTGTTAGATTGCCTGATTAAACATGAAATAGTAGACGAAAGAACGATAAGAACTAAAAAAATACCGGTATTTTTGTATGGACAGAATACCGGTTTCCGAGCCCTTGGACTGGTTGATATATGGGCTTAAGATACTTCTTATTTAACACACTGAGTTCGTGTCTGACTGGAATATCACACGTAAATGATACTCTTACACGAATAACAGGGATTCGATTAGATAACGGACCGAAGACAATAGTTTTATTATTCTTGACTGGAATCAAAAATAGGTACTGTACTTCTAGTATATAATATATTTTATTGGTACCCTGGCGGCCTTTGATGTTAACTATGTATGTATTTGTTGTCTGTTGTTGCCTATAAATTGAGAAAAAACCCTAAATCGTTCGTTTGTGGTTACGTTTCGAAAAAAATATGTATATACTAGATGTACCTAACCAAACACCAAAATTTCTCTAAATCCGGATAAGAGATCGAATTTAACCAAGTTCGACTCATTATCTTTTTAAAGTATGTCATTTATTGTTGATCTTCGTAATGTAAAAAGCTATAAACAAAATTAGTTATATAAATTATGGATTTAAATATTACAGTAGTTCCGGTCAGCCGCAACATAATATAGATATGCTAGCCATAAGCCCAGTGTCGTTACTCTTGAACAAACTACATTACTTACCAGTTAGTATGGTTGGCAGTAATGAAAATAGTAGGCAAATTGGTAACAGAAATAGATGGCAGTTCGGTTGGTGGCCGGAGCCGGAGCGCTGCATAAGTAAAGCGGGACGCGGAGCTCGGGCAAGGCCCGCTCCCGCGCCGCCTCCGCCGCCGCCGCCGCCGCCCTGGCCCGCGCCAACTAGGCCGCCCGGCTTCCTGCCTGCAATCGATGACACCGACCTACTCGCCGACATACGCTGCATTATCCTAACATTGGATTAAACGACATAACCTACACAAGGAATAGCCATCCATTTCCTTGTTCACTTATAGCGAGACTACATAAATCCATTGCATCGGACTTCTAATTGCGTGACTAGTATAACTACTAAGTGTGAGTACTTCCAACGTCACCAGTTGAGCTGCGAATGAAATAGGTGTTTCAAGGCGAATCGTTATAATAAAAACGCTTCGAACGTTTTACCGTGCATTGAAAGTAGGTCACAGAATTTCGGGCAAGGTTGGCGCTTGCAGCAGCGCGCAGCGGCGGCCCCAGCCACGCAGCCGCCCGCTCGGTGCTCGCGTGCCCCGCTTCGCTTGCATTGCATCCGCTTTGCAACCTTTGTAATTTTGTATTCACTAATCGCACAAGGTCACATGGCTAATTCATAAGCCTTCCATGTACGTGGACTAAGCTTGTTCTGTCGAACGAGAAACCAATGCCTTGCTTGCCTGACCCGAATATTAACACGTTGACATCTGTGATATAAGTATCATACTTACCCTAATATCATTTATCATACAATCGAATAGATCTAGTTAATTCTTACTTACAATTTATCCAGTAATTTTTGTTACAATGTATGTAAGCACGAGAGACAGCGCTGCTTTATGCGTAAAATTAAATACAATAGATTCAAAATACTTGTCTAACCACGCGAAAAATCATCAAAAAAATTACACAGTCATCCACAACTATTTAGGTACCTGGTGTTTACCTCTAAAGAGAAATAAATCTCTTTCAAACAAACTTAAAACTTGGTGTAACTAGAACTAGTTCAATCAATCTCAGGAGTAGGCAGTTTGCGTACCCAGTTCGCATAGCAGGACGGGAAGGGAGTGGCACGACTGCTTATTACCCACGTCATCGTCAGTACGTACAATACACCGATTGTCAGCGGGTACCATAGGAGGCAATGAATTGACCTATTTACTAGAGCGCCCGCGCTCGCATGCGGCTCGACAAGAGTAGTGCTCGCTCGCGCGTATGCGATACGTGACTGCAATCTCCGAATGTCTAGTACGAGCAATAAAGCTAATGAATTCTTGAACTTTCCCTTAAAGTCAATTATCATTGGAATGATTTATGTTCAGTCTATAAAATTAGCTAACAATTGACATGGAACTTAGGCATTGTAAGAGTCGTGTTTTGATTTTTATGAGCACTTATCAGCTAAGATGATTTGGCTAGCGATAGTTAACACGTCCATCTTTGGGTTGCCGACTTACGAGTACATTATGTATACCAAATTCCAACTCCGTCCAACGTTTAGGAGCAAATTGACTCGGACAGACAGGGCAGACATTCGAGTAATCGTGTAAGGGTTCCGTTTTATTCCTTTTGAGATACGGAACCCTGGACCCCCGGAAAACATTTTTCTTCCTTTTTAATTGCGTCTATTGCGGAAGTTTCTTTCTTAATAATAAATTTGCTTCCCATTCAATATATTCACTTCTTTTTAACTCCCTAACGGGATGAATTTTAAATACATTTTTAATAATTATATAGAATTATTTTGTTGAGTCGGTGTATTAAAAATTTTGAAATAAAAATAAAAATATTTTTGCGATGTCTACAGCTCACAGAGCCAGTAGTATTATTTTGGGTTCAGGAGTCTCTTGCACTGTCACAATGCTGCACTGATATTTATACTACATACTCGTTCATACATACTTAATTTATCTTCAGTCGCCGTAGGTAGTCTATTGTTTTTCAACTATAAAGTGGACGTAATGAATTCTGACCAAAGGCCATTGTCCTGCCGATGCCGTGGCGCGGTACGTATATACAGAGTGGAAAGTTAAAACGGGGCTGTAAGGGCAGCTACTAGATCCCTTTGCCGCCACGCAAAAATGGCATAAGGATTTTATTCCTAACTTTTTAAGTGATGACAATCTACATTCACAGATTTTCGAAAAAAAGTACAGTCAGCGAGAAAATCATCAATTTTGACGATATTTTATAATGCCATTCGATCCCATTAAGGATCAAAATATTCTTTGGGGGCCGACCAAGGTTTAATACTAGAACGCCCAGAAATCAAAGAAAACTTTTTCCATACAGTTAATAGGGGAATCCCAAAGCTAATTTTGGTCATGTTGTTTTTTATGCCTATGTGTCCTTAAATACCCAATAAAACAACGTCAAAATAATCAAAATACTAATTTATTGTAACTAAAATAAAACATATCAATTTTGATGATCGTCTAACTAAAGGACTACTTGCACTTTGGGATTCCCATACTAACTGTATGGAAAAAGTTTTCTTTGATTTCTGGGCGTTCTAGTAGTCAAAACTTGGTCGGTCCCAAAGAGTATTTTGATCCTTAATAGGAATGGGATCGAATGGCATTAAAAAAAACGTCAATATTGATGATTTTCTCGCTGACTGTAATTTTTTTTTAAATCTGTGAATGTATATTAGACACTTAAAAAGTTAGGAATGAAATTCTAATGCCATTTTTGCATGGCGGCAAGGGATCTAGTAGCCATTACTGCCACGTTTTAACTTTTCATTCTGTATATCCCGTCTGGCCGTAGTTTTCGACTTTTGAGAAGCTTGTATCTGCTTTGATTTTGTCCTGCTATAGGTAGAATTAGTTAATAGTGTTACTAACACCGCTTCATTTGATAAACATAGCGTGTCAATGCATTCATACATATAAGTATACATAACTAACAATGAAAATAGCCACAGGCACAGATTTCCAAACGACTTCCTCTTGAACAGGCTCTTGGTTGAATTGAATTGTAAATTTCACAAAAGGACGCCTTCATTGAATTGCATCTCTGTTTGACGCACGACGGGTATTATTAGGCGCAACAACACTTATAATTCTCATAAATCACCATCACATCCAATGTGTTTTGTTTCCGTGGAGTCCCAATACGATGATACATAAATTATACCCAAAAAAGCTACTCCCATTTTGTACTTCGCCATGCCACACACATGAGATTTGCACATATTCCTTCCCACTTCACCACATGTACTGCTTTCCGATAGTAAATAAGGTGGTTACTATTGACTGGCCGATGATATACTTGAGGAGCTTTTCGATTCTTCATGGAACCCACACTAGCCTCCAGTTCCTAATCATAAGTTCCACTTCAAAATGTGTATTTTGACGAGCATTAATTGCTACGTCAACGAAATTTCATCGGAAGCTGTAAAGTGCCAACATCATTAAAGAGTTCCATATATAATCTCTCGTCATCATCACCAGTTCCGCTTCACCAAATGTGTGGTATCCGAGAGCCAGTGCTTGGTTAACTACAGAAAATACAGATATGGGCATATACGTGCCTATCAAATTCAATAAGTTCCCTCTATTCCTTCTAGATCTCATTATCAGACCTTCACCAAATTTATATGTGACCTCCTTTAGGGTACCTACTTTGAACCAAAAAAATAATTATCAAAATCGACCTGTTATCGTTATGTAATCGGCCAAGAGCATATCGAGTCATGCTCAGTGTAGGGTTCCGTAGTTGCCAATTAACTTACTTCCGCAGCGTTTCATACGTCTCTTACTAAGAAGGGAAGACGTTTTACGATAACTCAAAAACGGATAAACTGATCATATTCGCTGTAGTTTTCGTTGAAAGTCTTTATTAAGTTTTACTTTCATGATTTTTTCATATTTTTGGACCCCTATTTCAAAAATCAGAGGGAGGGCACTTTTTTTTTTATTTAGAGTGAATATTACCGAAAATATTCAATTTATCAATAAATGTTGGATGAAGACCTCAATTCATTTCGAAAGACCTATCCAACAACACCCCACATCCATAGGGTTGAAGCGCTCGCCCAGCGGCGCCCGCGTATGCGAGGTCAGCAGTTAGCAACGTGGGGGCAGGTCAATTCTTGGGTGGGTGACCGCTTTGAGTGGTTTCTAACTGATGCTTTGGAAGGCACGTTAAGCCAGGTCTTCGGGCGGCTTGAGAACTTCTACTCGTAACGGTCAAGTTACCCATTCACAAGGGCGACGAAGTTGCACTACGTCCGTTGGGAGTACCCACCGTCACCCTACCCGTGACCCTACTTGTCTTCTCGAAGATGTCTTATTGAAGTCTGTTAATAAATGCCTTTTCTCAAACATGCAATGAAATTTCGTCACTACGTGCGTTATAAGTTATAACAGGTTTCAAAGTATCCCCCTCGAGGGTGCCCGCCTAGTCGGGGCGGGGGGGCTTAGTAACCGTGGACTGGTCATCCACGGTGAAGCTAAGAGGCACCCAGGGCCGGCCTGTTTGGGCTGCCGGCTGGCCCGAGGAGGGCGCTCCCAGCGGGCTTGGGTAGCCCGCTGAGGATGCGTTGAGGAGGGGCCGCAGAAGAAGAGGAGTGCCGGTATTGCGGTGAGCCGTTCTCCCTATCTTCTGTGGCCGAGGCGGGATCGCAGGGGGAGAGGCGCGTTGGTATTTCGGTGCGCTACTCTCCCTACCCCCTGCGAACTTGGCGCGGCCCGTCCGCAAAAACGGCGTTGGTGGGGCCGCAGAGGAAGAGAAATGTTTTCACTATCCTCTGCAGCCGAGGTGTGGTTCGTGGCGGAACCACTGACCTGCTCCGCCACCGGGTGCCGGAAGTTTTACGGCACCCATGACCTCCTAGTAGCGGACTCAGGGGGGTCCGCTACTGCAAAGAAGTGGAGGTCGAGGAGGAAGGCACGCCAAAACATCTGGCGTGCCTATCGTGGAGGGCCTCCGGGCGCAGGCGGGGTCGCGGATGTGTGCGCAACCGTTCCCGTGACCTCGCCACAAGGCGGCGAGGCGGCAGATGGGGGGGTTTTTAGTGGGTACACCGTGGGTCACATCAGCCTATATGGGAGTCCCACATAACCACTCGGGTCACCCCCTGCACCCGGGTGGTATGCGTAATGCATTTTCCCCCATAAACAAAAAAAAAGGTTTCAAAGTATCCCGTTGCAGGCGGAACAACTTGGGAGAGTTGAATATATATATTTTTTAATTTTAATGTCAGACATGGCGTCTGTTAAATTTGTTTATTGAGTGATGTATTCTTTTATTTCATTGCATATGTTTGAGAAAAGCACTACACAAATCTCGGCGATTAAAGTTGGGCTGAAGGCCGCGTATCCCTACTTGGCCTGCAACCTTTCGTTTCCCGGCCTCTATAGTAATGTACTATTAAAATATGCCCAATCACCTACAAATATTTTTATTTTATTTCTATTAAAATAATGGGATCACTATTTCATTTTCTCAAACATGCAAAGAAATAGTGACGTATTCGCTATACAAATAGGCTACGAAGTATCACGTTTCGGGTGCGGCGAAACGAGCGGTGCATAATGGAAACTCATATCATACAAAATTGGAGGCCTAGGCCGACAAAGCGAAGTGACTGTCTTTTGTTTCCGGGGCGCGTCGCCAGCGTCGCGGTATTGAATCCTTAGAATTTAATTCGGTTGTTTCTTTTTTTTTTTTTATTCGTGGATGCGTAGATATCTTTTGATATCTCAAAGTCAACTTGTCCACAAATTGCTTTTTCCCGGCCCTTGCAACAATGTACTATTATTGTTAAATATTTAAAAATAACTACATTGTAGTAAACAAAAATTATTTGGGAATCAGGGTCATTTCTGCAATTTATCTGAACTTATTACAAGCATCGATAATCTGATTTGCGCAGCTCCAACATGGATGAGCAGCAGAGCGCGCCGAACTTTCGCAACCCGAGATACCAACTAAATCACCGGCTCGGCTACATTGTTTCCACGAGTCACCGCGCCTCGCATCGTACCACAACTCACTCGGTTATGCCCGATAAATATGTACTGCTCGATGTATATGCGTATGCGCAACCGACACCTCGCATCCATGTTACGTAAGCATAACAAAACAACTTATAAGCGGCCGCGCCGTTGACGGTATTTGAAAATTGTGCAGTCGATAAAATACGCATCATCTTCAAACATAAACTGATGGTAATTATCCATTCAGCATTTTATTGCGGTTGTATCTCAAAAGAGAGACAGCAGACATCTGAAAATGTGTTGATAACAATGATAACAAACCATTAAATGTACAATAATTACGTGTTTCAGTGTTATCATGTCAAAGTCACTCAGTTACTTTCACTGGCATTTAAAAGCGTCTAAGTTTCGCCATCAAATAGCAATTGTGCAACCGCTGTCACTTTTACATAACACGAAGCTGGCGACCGGTGCGCCGACGCTGCCCTCCCCGGCACCGGCAGGTCTGCCTGGTGGTCAACCTATGGACATATTTACCTCGAGCTTTCAGCTCTTATAATTGTGTGTTTCTGGAATAAACTATTTTAATTTCATTCAGTAATAGTCTGAAAAGGGGGAATGATTGGGCTCGGAGACGATTTCTCAAGGCGCGTTGCATTAACATAGAATTACAGATATTATCAGCGTTATATAATGGCTCCGGCTGCTGTAACGTAACCCCCTAGAATATTGTCAATTCTATCGAGCGATAAATATGAGGCGAATACGCCATAGTGAAAAAGCTTACAAATAAAAAAATAATAGACAAACTAAGTAGCCAATAGCTTACGATTACAATTACCGACATTATTAACTCCCGACGCGGAACGCAATAGAGGTGTGTTATAATATAAGTTATAACATGTGTATGTGTGTGGCTGTCTGTGGCATCGTAGCTCTTAAACGGGAGAACCGATTTCAACGGGTATGTTTTATTTGAAATCAGGTTTTCCAGCGATGGTTCTTATTCTTAGGCATGTTTTATCAAACTCGATTCAGCCGTAACTGAGATACTGAACTTTAATATTAAAATGTCGGGGGTTTTTTCCACTTTCTTAAGCATATGGTGAGGTGAGTTATAAAACCAACGATCATGAGACCGAGTCAACGATACTCCGTTTTCTATCGTGGTAGCATCAGGAACATTTACGCCTTATTTTAAAACCTATTAGTTAACTTTTGAACACTTAAATTTTTGATATGATATCATGTCAGATATCATAAATGTCATGAGATAAATAAATAAACGATCTCACTCGCCGTCATGAGAACAACAATTCGAGTAGGTACGAGTATGTACATAAATAAATCCATCCAGTATTAAAAACACAAAAAATATCGCATCTAAGAGAAAAGAAATGGTAACAGTCTCTTCTTCAGCCTTAGCATTGTACTGAGCGAATTTCAATTAAGCTTACCTTAATAAGAAATAGTTATTTAGCTTAGCTAATAGTGGGCACACTATGCAGTCCACACTCACGAAATCACGTAAAAGGGAAAGTATGATGTGATCAACGGCCGCTTGCAAGTAGCGGGCGCGCCTGCGTCACCGCTGCCGTCGCGGGGATACCGACCACTCCGATACCGCTATAACGACTACACGAGTACCACGCACTTTCAGTTCTATTGCCATTATTACTTCAAAACTATAAACTGCAGCCAAATCGTTCTATGACATTTGAAAGTACTTATTGTTTAAAAAATAATGAACGAAGACGCTTCGTGGTTCAGACTCCTACTTCGACAGTTTTTCCCAATAGAGGTTAACGATTTGTTTGTAATAGATCGTTAAATACTTACGCATAAATTAGGGTTAAAGAGATTGCTCGTTAGATGATCTTATGCGCCTAAATTGGCATCGCGTCAACTGTTCAACGAAACAGTTATATGTAGTTGAAGTATACAAGAGCTCCGCCACACGTCACAATGACGAACAATGATAGCTGTCCTCGAGGCTCGCGTTCAATTGTATCGTGTCAATCACGCAACCAAAGCCTAGAAGGAAGCTCCCGACGTAAACGCAACCAATGTCAACACACTGAGTGCCCAGCGCGCTTGATCGATCGAGTAGGTGACCGCGAATCTTGCTACCGTTTGTACGTATATGCTCCTACAAAGTTGACATACCATACATGTAGCTCATACTTCCTCTTGTTAATGATATTGATACCATTACCGATTGTATGTCCTTAAAACGTAGGTATTTAGAAATACTAGTCATTCTAGGCATAAGCTGGCATATACTATAAATACATTGTGTGAGTTGTGTTGTGTGCCTACGTATATCTATTTTAAGTCATGCGGAAAATCATTATACTTTCCTTGTTCAGACTTCGTTATTAATACAGTCGAGTTGAATATATTTTAGTAGATTAACACGTCTGACAAAATTTTGTCGAGTAGATGAGTAATTCGATTAAAGAAGTCGATTTGATCTATTTTACTCTCTTTTTTCTGCGCCAGCACTCGTCAACGCATCATAAATTACCCACTAAACAAATGCCAACCTATTGATTTTATTCGAGTTTGTTATTTTATTTAAGGATATCGTCTTTTGGAGTGTAAATAAAACGTTAAAAGATGCAAAAAAAATCTTATAAATATTCAGCATGGGCTCTTTGAGATGAGAATTAGATGCTCCAAGTTTATTTACTCTGAATCTATTTTCGTGCCCATACTTACCTAAGTTTTCTTTCTTGTAACATTTTTTTTTCTACATGTAAAATATATGCATATTACTTTAATGTATATTTTCTTCTTTGCTAAAACTACCCACTGAATAGGAACTCTTACTCTGCTGCAGTACGAATACTTTTTGGTTAGTATGTATGTATGTATGTATTGTAAGCACTTTATTGTACACAATAACAGTTTAAAACATACGAGTATACATGTCACACAGGATCAGAGTACAAAGGCGAACTTATCCCTATGAGGGATCTCTTCCAGCTAACCTTTAAGGATCGATATCAGTTTTTAGTTGATCGATATCAGTGAGTAGTCACAATAACTGGTCTAAGTTATGCTATTATTGTTACAAATGTAGTCTGAACAAAGCTTCAATATTATCTGGCGATTACACCATGTATGGAAAGCCTTTCTTTCAATCAGTAGTTTAGTTAAATATTTGTTCGTCATCATCCTAGCGTTTTTCTCGATTATTTCCTAGACGAGTCCCGACCTCCCGACACCGCTTTGGTATATAATCCCCAGATTCTCCGTAGGCTAGTTTCTCGAAAGCGACTACCCCAGAGGAAAAACTAGACCTTGTTGGGATTAGACCGGTTTAGTCATGCATGATGTTTTTCTACACCAAAAAGCCACTATTAAATGCCATACAATATTTCATAAGTATGTAAGTATTTGAACCAGCAGGTATGGACCGGGGTTCGAACCAACAACCTCTAAATTGAAAGTCGCAAGTCGCGTGCTAAACCGCTCGGCTACAGTAGCTTCTGAGTACATAGTAAAAAAATATTTAATGTCGCTAGTCTGTTTACGACGTGGGGATATTGTAAGGATTATCCCGCTAAATAAATATCGGCCTACTCATCGTCGAGGTTTAATAAATAGTGCGAGGGCATACGTCTAATGTGGGTGTAGAGATCGTGACCCAGTCGGTCCCGCTCTACTTCTGGCAAGCCCGGTCGTGACGTCACAACCACCCAACAACAGGCCGAACGAAGGTCGGCCGTATTGATCTCTCGTCCACACCCAGTCTGCTGCAGTAAATGCTTCTCATAGCTAAATATAATATCCTTCTTATTTATTTCTTTTAAACTTTATTGCATAAAACAGAAAGATACAAATAGTGGGCTTAATACGTTTTCTACCATCCAAACATTCCTCCATTTCATTTTCATCTGTGTGGTCTCCTAAATACCCCTTAACCGTATATCAGTTTGCTGTTGTTTTACCATACCATATAACTGATATAACACCGCGGTGATATGTATGTATATTTTTTATTTGTCAACAGGCGCCAATCGAGCTAAAGAAAAGGCTTGATGAAATAAGACTGTTAGAGTCTCGTAAATCTGCAAGACTTGCTGACGTGGACACAGACTTCGCCAGACTGGCAGACATGGCCAGTGGCGACCGCCGTCGTGCCTCCGCCACCATCGAAGTGCCTGCTCATCACATGCAAGGGTAAGCGTAATACATACTACGCAAACCACGATTAACATATACATCCCAAGCTTTCGCCGTTTTAAAAAAACAGCACCAATCCATTAAACCCTTGGGCGGTCGATCCGGGTATCATAATTAACAAAATAATGCCGGTACTATTTCACCTTGTACAAGTGACTCGCCTCGCCACGAGCTGCACAGAAGGCCGATGTGGCATTTCTAACGCATTCGACATCATGCAAAGCCCACCCAACAAGATATATAACGGATTATTAAAACAGCGTCGACCGCTTTAATCACTTCTCTAACCCTCTAAAACTAGATACACTGCAAAAATTTGTATACTTATATATTTCCGGTAGTCTGACAAACCCCTTCTCTTCTAGGTAACGCAGCTTTGTAGAGCTATTTAACGTGCCATCATGTTTTGTGCCGTGTTTACTTGTTGGTAAGTGTGGATGGCATACGAATAGCTAGGCATCGATGAAGTAAGGACAAGCGCGGCGAGTGTTGCGAAATCTTCGCCGAGCACGTTAGAAACTGGATGGAAGTGTTAGCGCGGAGTACGGGCGTGTCCTTGTCACACTTGCCTACATTCTGCGGCTGACTACCGCCTCCCTCACCGCGTACTCCCCTGCCTTCGTGCAAGACAGGGACAGACAAAGCAAATGTTAATAACTATTATCATTGCGTGGGCAACTCTACTCGCTAGTGACATTTCTTAAATTTCAAAGATTGGATCTTATTTCGGAATAAGAAATGTGGGCATAGTATATATATACCTATAGTGAAAAGTTTCTTAAATCGTCATTGGTCACTTTCTCACAAGAAATTTTGAAGCGAGTCGGTAACAAACCGGAACAAACGACGTCAAACAGTGTTGAAGCTGCCGCGACGTGACAATCGCTACACGGCAGTTTCACTTTTTATCGTGAGCGCAGTGAGAGGCGAGACCTCCAGCCGCGGTTCAAATTTCGCAACGAGCACCGTAACAAACGGGCCCAAGCCTAATCTACAGAGATATCGCTCCACTCAGCGCACCCCGCCAGCACCTACTTCCCCCGGCACAGTTATATTACTAGTCGACTTCAATCTCGGTGTAAAGAGCATACCGCATACGTGCAACTACTCCAATTTATTCATATACGCAAACAGCGGCATTAACTTAAATTTTGTTTTTAATACGGACAATCTTAAAGTAAAAGAAGGTCAGGCATAACACTTCCACTACTTGATATTACCGTAAAAGCCAGTGGTTGGTATTAAGTGTGAAGGCAGTGATTACGGAAAACTTGTTTATACGACCTCGCAATAAGTTCAACAGAGTACTTACTTAAGAAAGTATAGAAACCACGTAGGCACTAACTGGACGCTAATATTAAAAATCTTCTCAAATAGAATTTAACAGAGTCGGACCTGCTATCATTTAGAGATCCTATTTATGATAGGATCCTATTTGTATTTTGCGATTTTCTACGGGACTGGTCAGTGGCAATGTGAAAGAGAAAGTTTTTGTAGACCCCATTTCTTTTTTATTGTATGTAACGATGGATTTCATAAACTTTAATTAGGAGATTGGTAAGAAGAGCCTGTGATAGCAGAGAATACGATTTGTTAAATGACACGAATTGATATAGCTAATTCAAAGATGGCGGCGGTTTCGGTTGGCACTTGGCGCGGCCTTCGTGTGACACGGTGACCTAGTTTCGAAATGGAACGCCACACTAGCGCAGCTCGCAGCACCTAACCTATACGTGCTGCAGCTCGCGCTCCGCGGCTCGGCTCGTCCTTGGCGCTCGGCGTCGCCGATACTGGCTCATGCGGGTACTGAATAATCTTCTCTCAACCTTTTACTGAATAAAGAACATTTTTGCGGAATTCCCATGCATCTGCAATAAGTCCTAAAATGTCTTCACCAACAAATAAACAATAAATTTGGAACATAAACCTCACACCTTGAGCATATTGCTAAGAATTATGTTTTCTTTGGTGTCTAATCGTACCTATAGCTTATCATAGTTGGACTTCTTTGCAATAACAAACAATGCCGTCCACATTTAGGTCACACGGAAACTTAACATACTTTCAATGACAAAAATGGTAGGTTGACGTTGACTGTTTATGCTAATGAAGGATTTTGAGTGTCATGGGCGGCGGCGCTGGTGCGGGTAGGGGGCGCCGCATTCCGCATGCTTTTGCGCAACAAGCAAAGAGAAGGCGCTAGCGGCCAGAGGTGGGGCGCACTTTCTCGTTCAGTGCACGTTTACTTTCGTTGGTGCTACAGAGACCCGTTATCTCAGCCGGCAGGTGCAGTTAAACCACCACATCTTCAAAGTACCTAAACAAATGATGGATATACTGATTTATTGAATGAAATCTCTAGTATTTTGTACCAACGGTGCTTAAAGCTTTTTCTTTTTCTTAGACTGTCTATAATATATATATATATATATATTAATCAAACTATATTAGCCACAAAAAAACTTAACTACACAATATGGGAAGGTCATGGACAAGAAATACTTCTTACCGTCTAACTACCAAAAGTCAAACACGAAGGTGACTCGCAAAATTAATTGTCTTCAGTGTCAGTTTCTGTAAAAAGAAGCCAACAACCTCTCATTCACATCACACAAGCAAAAAGTGATGAATTGTAAAAACTTAATAAAAACAATACCGGGACCAGAGATGCATATACATAACCCTGTATGACACATAGGAGTAAATTAGCTATGTTACAAGGCGAGTTGTTTTTTTAGCTGTGAACTTAGATAACCATATAATAAAAAGAATTCTATAGACGACGCTCGTCTAATGAACACAGATTTACTTCATGTAACTGACAGTATCTCAAAAATTTACAATTCATAAATACATGACATAGCTACCGCAACAAGCGGCAATTTATGATGATAATGACTACTGGGGCAACGTTTAATCACTAATGTTGACACATAATTAATTGCAATAGTTTAGTACGTAACACGAAAAGTTTAGTAAATACTAATGACATTGTAATTTTACTATTACTTAAATACTGACCTGATGGCTTTGATTTGAACACACCTACTCCAGCCAACTAAACACAACTTATTTGATACTGAACAACGAAATACACTGTGCCATACACTATATTAAAGTATCCTTGAATACACAGTAATACATATCGTATTCAAACCGACATAGACGTGCCCAGGCAATTCGAACAAATTACTTACTAGCCTGCTTTGGCGATGACCTCATCACAGCGAACGCCCGCTTGTTCGCTGCGGACATGACTTTTTATATCGCCGAAAAACGCGCCCCGACCTACATCAACCGCTGTGTAAAAAATGCCGGAGCTGAGGTTAGGTAAATCAATCATTAAATAAGTACATATGCATTTTAACGCAGTGTAACTAATTTTTATTTTAGATGTAAATTTGGGGAATGTAAATATGTATGTTAAATATTGATGTTGTAAATTGTAAGGTTGTGTAAGACTCAAGCAATTGATGGAATTACGGGTAAATTGTTACTTGGTGAAGTGAAAGAAATAACAGAGGCGAGTGAAATCGTCGGCGTCCACTAACGTCACACGGCGTACGGCCGTGCGGCCAATCGCCGGCCGGCTTCTCGCCTCACAACCGTCGAAACCAACTCGTGCCCCAAATTAACCAATTACTTACACAGATCACTTGTTGCGACACTGCGACAGGAGATGGCCTGAATCTCTCTCTAGAATCTCTCATTGTACGAATAATATGTCACATTACCGAAAGTTATATTGAATCAATTTTATAGAATTTTATGCAATTCGAACAAATTACTTACTAGCCTGCTTTGGCGATGGATGACCTCATAAAACTCGTAAACCCAACAACTCGTAAAAATGGGGTGAGTAGGGTTCGCGGGGAGAGTTGGGATATGAATGGGGAGAGAAAGGATAAAAGTGGGGTAAGATGTGATTTTAAGGCTACTGCTACAAAAATAATGTATTCCAATTTAAAATGGAGTTATAGTAATACTCAAAATAAAAAAACGATCCAACAATCTTCCAAAATCACCTTTGTATAAAATGCCATCTCACCCCAATTACGAGGGACTACGGGGTGAGGTGGGATTTCCTGTTTATCATCAAAGTTATGAAATGGAACTACCCAAAATAAAATAAAAACTAAAATACAAACGTCCGGAACACTTATTATATACACCATTCAGTTTGCATATGTAAAAATAAAATGTTATCAAGGTTGGAATGTCACTTTTGTCCCTACTCACCCCATTTTACGGTAGTTGATAGGTACTTGATGATAATAATCTTCCGTCATATTCCTAACTTCGTAATGGACCACCTTCGAAAAGCTAAGTTAACAAAATTACAGCATGATAAACGATTGACATGAATTGCATGTGAAAAACAAATGAGTAAACTTTTTCATTGCAATAATTTTCAACAATTGTTTCCCGTGCGCGTTACGTAAAAGATCATAATTACAAGTAGGTATACAGTCACGAATTAAATATGTATTGTCGTCAGAGCAACTCCTACTTGTATAAAGCGCAAGGTCGTCTTCAATGTTGCGTGTGTAATACGCAGCTATAGTAGCGAGTGTGTGCTCAGCCGGCGCCGCCGGTGACCGTGGCGAGTTATCAATACGATTTCATGTTGAACATGGCACACACTTGTTCAACTAAACACCCGCGAATGTGTACGAAATCTTGACGTCAATCACGTGCACGCGCAACTTTCTTAAGTAGACGTTGTCTCCGTGTTTATTCAATGATTCTTATTAATATTATCATTATCATACCATAACCGTAAACATCATCATCACGCACGTGAGGTGCGCGATGAAATCATGCAACGTTTGTAATCACCTCATCATCACCTATCATCGTCATTTGTTGCTTTCCCCTCGGAGTTCTTCCGAGGTAGTATAGGATCGCAAACCAGCGCATTCCCATCAAAAACTACAGTAGACATCAGAAAGTTGCGTCATAGAAATACGTCACAGAATTATTTCAGCAGCGCTATACGACATACGTATACATATAGACAGCAATGTCACCTCCGCGAGCACCGGCGGCGGCGGTCGTCGGCCGCGCCGATAACGACCACGACTCACCTACAGCTGGAGCAATGATGAAAAGTACGCACGAGTCATTCACCCAGCCAGAGAACCTTCAAATCTAATTAGAAGTCTTAAATTATGATTTAATAGTTTATAATTTCCAGTAAATACAAAAATAAATAAGTAGACAAGAATACATTCACGAGTACGTTTAACACCCACCCTGTATATGATGGGGTTACTGGGAGAAGGATGCGCGTTCGCGGGGTGGGTAAAACGCGTTGTCCGTTAGTTAAACGAGCGTCCTACTGAGCGAGTCAATGGCCCTCTACTTCGTCTCGTCAACTTTATAAACAATGTACAATATGTTCCAAATGGTTCGAAACAAACAATGACAATCTGCACGTAACGTCGGTGCATTCTCTTCATTGTCACTGCACATGTTACTTGTTTTCTTTAATGTTAGTAGCTCTGTGCGCATTATACATCGCATTTTTTTTCAAATACTTATAAAATCTTTTAAAAAACTGATACCAGAAAAAAAACTATAAAATAGACAAATTTTCTCACAAAATTTCACGAGTTCAGTTGACAAAAATAGTTGTAGCAAAATAGTTGTTTCTAAATTATTTTATCCACCACATTTTGTACTCACACTATTTTCTGCGAATAAATGACTTTTTGACTTTTGAAATGTGACCTGTAGAGGAGAAATACAGAACACCGGGAAATACAGAAATCCTCCTGCCGTGCTTCTGAAAGCATTTTTGCCGAAACTGAAACGCAAACCTTCCTTACACTCGCTCAAACACCGCTATTTCATAGAAAGGTTAGAGACCTTAGTAGCCAAAAGATGCATGTAATCAAATCACAATTAATAGTAAATTTACTCGAATAAAGTTGTGAAAATCACCTAGTGATTATACTCGTATGCAATTATTCCAATACGACGCTATTTTATGTAACGACGTTTACCGCTGTACAACTACGTCATCCGCTACTGTGACTCAGATTATTTATACGCATACTTTCCGTGCATACGTCAAGTATCAACCCACTATGATGCGGTTCCTTGCAAACTTTGTTATTGGTTATTTCATACATCTGTGACAAATGGAACCTAATTTAAAGTTAATGATCAGAATACCTAGTTAAGTCAAAGTTGAACGGTCGATCGTTCGGTAAGTGGTACGGGGTGACCGACCAGACGCAGACGGGAGCAGAGTACTCGAGCTCACACAATTCGCCCAAATATCTGGGCATGCGTCCGACGGCCGCCGCCGGTTGCGCAACAGCTCCTTGCCGCCGCGACCAGCCGCCCGCGTCGACGACCCCTAGGCCCGCGGCCCGTCTGCCTTCGCCACCAACTTCACTCGCAGTCTCGAACCCAACAGAACACTTTTTACAACTATGTGTTCATTCATCAATCGGCGAATGTTACTTTTATTTATTACAATTATAAGTATTATAACACTTTATAACATAAAAGGGCTAGCCAAAGAATACGAATCGATATTGGAACATTGTAGGCAGGACACACATATTGACTTTCATTCTTAACAATCGGTACTGTAATAAATCAGAACTGTTCTGCAGGAATAAAGACAACATTGTAGCTAGGCTAGCGGGCGCTTTATTAATAATTTAGCTGCCTCTACCTTTACCTACACTAGAATCGTATCGACCGCTCAGTAATCGCTCAAGAATATTATACCATTGGCATAAGCCAATAATGGTTCCATTCGGCTTCGATTCCATTGTTTCCAGCTAATATTTCCAGCAGTGTTAAAAAACCGAAGGAAGTATTCTCTTAGGTGATTAGTAGACCTTCTTTACCTCATCGCAGTAAGGTTTACAGATGGTTAGAATAGAAGCATGTCTTCACGTGTACCTATGTATATCACTAACTCAGTGTCTGTTGCGTTCGCTGTTGTTCCTAAAGCAACGTGCTTGAAGCGACTCGTATGTATTAATGTAGCGTGATAACTATTGTATTATTTTTGGTTTGTTGCAGATCTCGCAAACGCCGTCCCAGCAGTTCGTGCGACCTGGGGTACGGTGAGCGCGACGACCAGATGAACGAGTGCAATGCAGCGCTCGTGCTCATGTCACTCAGCTGCTCGCCCAACTCACCACGTCCAAGTGAGTATCGCTACAGACCTCTTGTTGATTAGTTGCAACTCATAGCCGAGACACACTGCTGCGTTGCGTTTATGAATAGATTCCCACGATGTCGTCATCCTGATTCTATTCATAAACGCAACGCAACGCAGCAGTGTGGCCAGGCTCTAACAATGTACAAGTAGGCCGTGATTGGTCGGCCTGTTTAGCCTAGTTGGTAATGACACTGTACACGACGCTGGAGGTCCGTCCCGGGTTTGAATTTCGGTAAGGACATTTGTTTCTGTGGTGGGAAAAAAACATTTTTTCCTTAGTCTTAAATGTTTTCTATTTATTTATTAGATATCTACAATATATAGTCGTCTAGTACCCCATAACATGACACAAGTCTTATTCAGCTAGCCTTATTGAGCCTTGTTCAATTTGTATAAAAAATTGTCGCCGTTTATTTACTTTTTTATTTATTCTCAACATTTTAGGAAAGTTCTCTAAAATGCCCTGATTCATTCACGAGAATTTAAAAATAAGTTTTATCGAAAAGTTTATAATGGGATTTTTTTCTAGGTTGTTTCATTAATATTAATTAGGTCTATAAATTTAACAGACAGGTAATTAAAACAAAAGATAATGCATGCATGCAATCATCAAAGACTGGCAGGATTTCAGTGTTTGTAAAATTTTAGTTCTGTGAATTTGCCACATAGATATTTCGCATGTTTGGAAACGTCACCTCCGTTCATTATATACGTACTCATTGTGATAAGGGGCACTATGGTCAGGGGGTCAGTTAACTGTGTTTGCACCTTACTTAGACCACTCGGCTCCAAGCTTCGCGGGCTAAATGCAGTACTCGACTAGAAAAGCATACCTAAAGATTTCATAAAATACTATGTTCCCTCAAAACACCTGCACTGCATTGTAGGTACTTGTGTAAATATTTTTTTTTCTCATTTTGGTGGATTGGCATTTTATCGACGTTTATTAGTATTGAGATTTTAAGACAACTTATTATATTAAACACGATCGTTGTGGAAAATATAAGTTAGTTATTCCGACCCGCGTTCCCGGTCGGTATTCATATGTTAAATGTAGGATAGAGTTGTTATCGTCTAGACAGCACAGCGGTCTAGACACTGTCTAGACAGGTATTTGATGAAACTCCGCTCTTTTGTTAGCTACTCAGACCAAATGCATTGTGTTAATTCTAAAAAACATGTCTACTCGTAGGTATGAGTAGTTTATGTTCATATTTAATTATTATCTAGGATCACCAACAGTGGCAACAACAATCATTAGCACTAAAGACAAAACGCACACGTATTCAATTTAATTACGCCACCAATTACAGACTTTACAAAAAAATACGTCCTCTTAGACCTCTTATCATAATAATATAGTAGTTTATTTATTTTTAAACACATTTGCTCGTAACGTCGTTTCGCTTGTATGCTCAGAATCTAGGATATTACAAACACGGGTTTTACTTTATGACGACACTTGTGCTATCCTGTAACTATATTGCATTTGTATCCCGATTAGGTAAGATATAGGCTTGTACCTCGCAGCCAGATGTATGTATGAGCACGAAGCATTCTTAAATTAGCTATATACACGATATATATATATTATATTGGTATATATATCGTGTATATAGGTTCGAGTTTCTTACACCGGTTCTTCTCGTGGCAGAGGTTTATTTTTCCCGATCGGTGGTAGCTTATTGACATTCATAGGTACATATAATATGCTTAAATTGAAGAATTTAAAAAATCGGCTAGGTGCATTTTGGGCCTTGCTCAGTGTTGAGATCCGTAGATGCCCAATCGACTTTCTTTAAAAAAATCAATAACAAGCAAAAGGGAATACTTTTGGCAGCGTTTCGTACGTCTTTCATTAAGAAGGGAAGACTTTTTAAAATAACTCAAAAACGGCTGACCTGATCATGTCCGCTATAGTTTTCGTTGAAAATCTTTATTAAGCTTTACTTTCATGACTGATTTCATATTTATTTGACCCATAGTTCAATTTCCGAAAATATTCACTTAATCAAAATAATGTTTGATGAAGACCTCTATCCAAAAAAATTCATCCCTACTTTACGTGTAGGGGAGGTTAAAATTTTTTTAGGTTTTATTTGACGACTTGTCAATTTTATTGGGTTATATATTTACCAAATTGCAGCTTTCTAGTAAGTACTAACAATCACAGAGCAAAGCCTCGGACAGATAGACGGACATGGCGAAACTATAAGTTGACTACAGAACCCTAAAAAAACCCCGTGTTATACAGTTGTATTCTTTTTTGGCTAGTGGAAAATTACACAGCTAAAAAATTAAAAGGTTTCTTGCAGAAATTGACTATTTCTCTATAAATAAAATTGTGAGTCTCAATTTTGTAAAATTTATCTTCGTTAACAACTATTATTATATTAAATTAATTCGTATTTAATATAAAAATATTTATGTATATTATGTTGTATAGTAGCTGTCTGGAGATATCGTTTAAGACCCGTTTTGCACATGCGCATTGCGTGCGTTTAGCGCAAAGAGATATCGTCCGCCATTAACTTGACAAATATTTGTAAACAATATCGATGACGGCTTGATATGTTCAATGTTGAATTCGTGGTGAAAACATTTGTGATAATAAATAAATAGTATTGACGTCACTAGGAATACTTTTGACGATGGTACAATACATATTAGTGTAGTGAGGAATAACATAATAATCTGTTACCCATTAAATACGGAAAATCATTTACGACATATACCACTCGTGCAGACCAATCATATACATAGTAGTTAATGTTATTATACTCAGAGGTAGAGTTCTTTGGCATCTCTTTCTTTATCAATTGCTTAAGTTCCACCTGATAACAGAAAAAGTGACAAAATAGTATGAGCTCGTCCATGACTAACCAATAATAGTTATTTGTTATACAAGGGTGCAAAGTTGTATTTTACCCGCGAGTGTGGAATTGAAACACGAGCCAGCGAAAGGATTCTATAGTTGAAAATAGAATCCTGAGCGTAGCGAGTGTTTAAACACACGGACACGAGAAGTAAAATACAACTTTGCACCAGTGTGTAATAAAAACTTTTCTCCTCACTATAGCGAGGAAAGTGCAACATGTAATAAAACACAGTTCCACAGGCATGATTTTCATCACTGGAATCACTGATTTTTTTACGATAGTATAACAGAAAACTCTGAAAGTTGTGTATAATATTTACGCGAGACGGAGTCGGTGACAAGTTGTGTATATTTTAGTTGACATTGACAATGATGACATTTCTGACGATGCGTTTTGAAATTGCATCGACTCAACTTGTGCGTTTACAATTATACTCAAAGTCATTATAAAAAAATTTTACTTATAGAATTTTAAGGTTTACGATTTAAATCATTAAATAAAGCTATATTTGGTATCTTTTATTAAATTCTCAAACCATTTATTTAATGATAATTGATATCAAACGAACCATTAATATGAGCGTTTTACGTTTTGTTATCTGTCAAAAGCTACTCAAACACGCTCCAAGGTCAAATTACTTTCCCCACTTGTGGATAAAATGCGTTTTTACCCGCTTGTTTCAAAGGATAAAAGACGGCTTTCCGAGCTAGTGAGGGGAAAAGGTTGTCAGCTATCGACTATTTCAAAATTTCGTATTTACTTTGATTTCAGTATAACAAATATAATATAATACGGTGTCATGTATCGTAAGAAAGAAACCATTAGTCCAATAACTTATATATATTAAACTACATGTTGGCAGCGTTACGCAATGGTGGAGTGAAAACTCTTATTCTAATGCGGCAGTGGTAGCGCATGCGTGCCGCGAAAAGAACGGTTCTTACAAGTGAGAGTTGATGGCCACAGTTTCGTTTCGTAATTACATTAATTTGTAGTAGTATGATGATTGTGGGGTTCAGAAGATTTTGGCGTTAGTCCGACAGTGTCTTGTACCTACTTGCGATAATAATGTTTAGAGCTGACCAAATGTATAATAGTGTTTTATGCAACAGTTGCAAGGGTCCTTGAAATTACAGAGTCGCTGTAGCAAACGAGCGTAGCGGTTTTTGTTATTAACTCGAGTGTTAATGTAATGTTGCGTACAATATTTTTTCTACGACAGCAAATTATATTGATTTTAATTAATAATCTAAATAGTGGCAGAATACGGGCATCGACGCGTGCCTTTTTTATAAAAAAAAAAAAAGTTGTATATGTATGTACGGAAATCCATTATGACTCTCGCACCAGTCATATAATGAATTGTCTATGGTTAGACTTGTATCGGTAGGTAAATAGGTGTTTTAGTACTGCCTCCAGTCATTTAATTGACATATTATGATGCAGGACTCAGGAGTAGAAAAACCAAAGTATAAGGTGAAAATCTTAAGAAAATGACCTGTTGTATGTAGTTGTGACGTGTTTGAATAGACATTTGTTTTGTTTGTGTTATACATTTTAAATATGTAATGTCTATTCGAACACGCTACAACTAGATACAACAGATCCTTTTGTTAAGTTTATTTCTATATGTAATAGTATCGGTATAACAGATGGCTGGGGCGGCCGGTCGTCGGTGTCGCCGGCTGGCAGCAGCAGCTCCGGTTCGTCGTGGCGCTCCGGCACGCCCTCCCCCCCGCCCGCCTCCTCCTCCTTCAGCGACGAAGGCATCGCCATGGACTACGAGGATCTCCACCCCCGCAAGAAACGGGTAAGCCCCACATCCCAGTGTGTAGCCTCACTCTAGCATCCACGAAATTCCTTGTTAACGACAACACATCGAAAAGGTTCGTCACACAACTCTCTATTTGTCTGTAGGCTTCAATTGAGCAATCGTCTCGATCTCGACATGTTCTCTTCAGTTATTATTTTGCTATGCTTTTTCTGCGAATCATGTGTGTTTTATTACATTAATCATTGTTGTGCTCAGTTGTGTTCAGTTTAGTCTTTAAACATATACAGTACACACCTTAAACAATTCCTGATGATCCAGCATAGTGAGACATGACAAATGTATAAGCAGCATCCCTCATAATGAGTAGAGTAGAGTATGTCGCCAACACGAGTGACGGATTTCACGGACACACATGCTACTATGATTCTGGTCGTAACTAACGTGTGTTTTGCAACGATACACTAACACTAGGTCACACAGCACCAAAACATTAATGCGTATTTTATTTGGTGCATTCATAATTAATCAAACGTTAAAAGATAATTTTGCGAGATGTTGTTGCAACTTACATCATCATCGCACCATCTCTTTGTCATCTCAATGATGTCATTCAATTCAAGTGGAATGCCGTTAGATAACTAAGCTCAGCGAAATATTCTTTTTTTAATACTTCATACAACTTTCGTACCTTGCAAAGCGACGTGCACTTAACAGCTATGCGAATGTTATATTTATTATAACTCTGAAGAGGATTCTGGCTTCACACATTTGCAAATAGGACTATGGCACAAACAGTCCAATTATTTTTATATACATCATTTTATCCACAGGTAAGTCAAGACATGTACTAAGTCATATATAATTGTGGTTGTTTACAGCATTAGAGCGAGTAGGTATTTTTACATGTTAATTATATCGCAAAGTAAACTTCAATGTTTATATGCACTACCAGTTCAGACTCGGGGCATGTTCCTCGTGGAACTCGTGGGCATGTACCTTTGAAAAGTCGGATGTCTAACTGCTATTATGGTATGACATGGGTATATAACAGGCAGCTTTTTTCTATTCCGAGGACTTTTTTGCAACTTGGATATGTATTTTGTAGCATGACCAGTGCCTATTTGGACCTGAGACGATGTCGCTGCAAACAGCATGTTATATGGCAATAATATACATATGTCATGTATAGCCGGGACAGTCTGTCATGGCTTTCTTAGACATCTACTATTTTTAAAATTTTGTATTGGATCTTTTGTTCATTGGCGGGAATGACGGTAACGTTATTTTCTTTATATATGTTATATCCATTATAATATAATACAAGTGGGTTCACTGAGATTAATTTCTCCAAAACCTATTTCTTAAAATTGTTCCTGTTCATGGAGTCATGATAATTCCTTATCATTATATATTACGAGTAGGAGTGCATTGCAAACAAATACCGATTGTCCACCGGCATGAACAATAATATATCGATTGCCGGTTGAAACGGATTTCGAGACACCTGGTTCATTTTCGCTTAGCAACATTTTGCATGGTTAAGAGAAGTATGGATGTAAGTCTCTTTATCTAAATAAACGAAAGGTATATTTTTGTCCCTAGCTTCTTATATTTCGTCTAAATGACTTTCCCGCCAACCGCAATATTCGACCGCTCCTTCAATATGGACCATTGGTTTCTGCACTTTGTATATTTGAATCCCATACTGTGCAATAGCAATCGCAAGTACTCCCTACTACCGGTAAAACCAATATCTTTTTTCAATTCGGTAAGCAGAGTTTTGTGAGTTGGTACTTGCTTTCGCACGGCATTGAATTAATGAATTTTGTGCCTTATGGCACATTTGTCAAAGTCGTCTATTTGTATTCTTTTTTTGGTAGTTTTTGATTTTGGTCCGTGGCAATGGCGGTAGCGACACATTATTTTTGTATATATTTTTGATTACAACACTACAGACGCCGAGACGACGCATGAGCTAAAAATATTAATTTCATAATTAATATACATATTTAGTATCAAGCTAACCAGTTCATTATAACCGCATTATGAATATCAGAACCCGTCATGTCAACAACTAATTTCAAAACATTGTTTATTGGAATGCTGCTGAATCCTTCGTTCTTTTTCTGCCGCAACCATTTGAATGTATTTAAAAACGTTTGTTTTGCATCGGGGTGAACATAATTGGGCATTTTGATTGCAAAATCGATTATTATTCTGAAATATGTAGAATTATTTTCGTTTTGTTTACATCGGTGACATTCAATGACTTCCAACGTCTGTCGTCAAAAAAATCATTGCCATTAAAATAAATTAGTTCCACTGAAAATCCGCAAAATGGCCAGGTCCAAATAGATACTGGTCAGGCTATAATACTAGTTCAAAATCGTGGAAAACTAAAATCTAGTCTTAACGAAAAAATGGAGTCATAGGCGAAGGATGATTAATATCGTATACAGATTTATAAAAAAATCGTTCACATTGCTCTAAGATCAAAGTATATATTTTATAACAAATGCTGGAAAATCGTACACGAGACCAATTGGCAAGGTCTCGAATCGGAATTACGAATGGTCATTCGCTTGCGTCGTTCGTCGGTTTGTAGAGCTTCGCATTGTGCAGATATTATGTATGATTTACGATACACGTGTCGAGTTCACTGTGACTGTGGTGCATGTCTACTTCTCTACCGTGCAATGTCAAGGCTGAAGCCGCAGCGCATTATGCAATTGTGCTGCAAAACAATCGTTAATATTTTATGAACCTTCATGACTACGATAATGGCGTCAAGCGTTTGAGCCGTCAACTTCACATAATCTAACTGTTTTACACAAGCGCTCTTATGCAACTTCGTAAAGTAATTTCATCTACCTATAGTACTACTACGAACTATCATTTTGAAGTGCCATATTCTGAATAGACGCTTTTATATTAAGAACCCGTATAACTTTGTACGTAACAGATATACATAATCGAGATATATTTTTGGATAGATGTAAAATATTTATGCTCGAAAATAATGTAACCGAGTACAGTTTGTTTACCAGGATAGCGAATACCTTCACAACACGTTAAATGGCCGAAATGATACTCTAACGTCACGTAAAACGTGACGGTTTAAGCTTTCTTGCTGGCTTACGCTGTAATTAGTACATTCATTATAAATATGCGATCCGAGCGTTTCTTTATTACTACCTGTAGTGTATACAGAATTTTATTTCTCCTCCTGGCCAGGATATGGGCGGTAACTGCCTTGGCTAATTGCCACTTTATGACCAGGTGTGACGTAAAAATAGTAGTACAACGAACGGTGTTAGTTTTCGCTTGATTACAATCTTATGTAATTGAAAGATGTTGCACAGATAGTCTCACAGTTATTTATATTTGTTTACCGAGCGAGTGCGTACCTACACGTAACTACATATCAGGGCAAGCCCACGCGCGCGGCGCGGGCCAAGTGTCCCGGCGCTGGGCGGTCGAACGTAGCATTTCGTACAGATACGCAGCAAATATCAAATCGAATGTTCTATGGCGTTGTACAAATTCCTTTCTGAAGTGGCAAATATTAAAGCAATTGTAAGTCGACTACTATTGCATGCATCTAGAATCATGAATAACGTAATTATGGTCAAATATATCGTTTATTTTATTACTCTTCTGGGCGCGGAGACCATGCTGAGACTAGTAAACTAAGAATGCGTAAGTATCTCAATCGTAAAAATTAATTAAATTTTAATTACGGTTTGTTAAATTCCGCATTAATGACATTGATCGAACTGAGCATTATCTTGCTACTGTTGTTAATGGAATGAATTATTGTACGTATATGCTCCCACGCACGGAGTGGTCCACCGTCGGCTATTATTGGTGCATCACTATTGGCACAATAGCGTCACATACCCCAGATGCAATGTCGCCAGGTCTGTGCAAAAATGCTACATCATTCTCGCAACATTAATAGCTGGCAAATACTTGTAATTAACGCCTTTTTTACATCGCTCGTACTGCAGATTTTCTAAATCTGAAACCCAGACAGCACAACTGACCGCTTGACTCTGTGTAGCCTGTAAAAATAAATACTTTTTTCAATTAATACAGTACGAAAGAGATGGATCGATGGTATGGCTTGCGACGTTCGCGGCGGGTCGGCGGCAGGTTGTGTTAGACCCGCAGATAGAGGGATATGTTTACGTTTGATTTGTATTAGTCCGGTCAGCAAAACCGGCCAACGACTCTGCCCGTCCCGGATCACTGTGGCCGAGGTCGGCGACCTGCCCACATGTGATCCGTGCGGAACCTGTTCCAGCGAGCCACTTGCGTGCCACCGGACAGCGTCCGTGCCGGTCTCTATCTTAGCCAGGTAGGGTCCGTTTATCCGCACCCACTGCACTTACCTATCTAATCAGAACACCCACACCCACATAACAAGCAGCATCTCCTTCACGTGCATTCTTAACTAACGCGGATATGTACGTGCATAGATCACGTTCCCCCTGTAGCGATATCTCACAGTGACGTCACCTGAGCGCAAACCTTGTTTAGAAAAACCGCTATAATCAGCAAGGTCTTCGTGTTTTCGATATGCACGGCATTTACTTATAACCTTATGCAACTTATTACTATTATTAGTAACCTCTATCTTCATAGATAGGATAAAATACAGCTCAGTATTCAGACTACTTTCTCTTCGTATTTGGTCTGAACATACATTATTGGATGGTATCATGATTAATCGGTCGCTGCGCTTGCAGCGTTATAATTATAAATTCATCCATTTAATGTAAAACCAATAGAATATTCATAACTCTCACGAGGCCCTTTGTTCGACGTAAAAGTGCACGGTAATATCGCGCAGTTACTAACTGCCAGTTAGCCGAGCGGAGTTCAGCAGCGGAGCGTAGGAGCGAGCGTGCGAGCGGCCCGCCTCCCCGCGGCTCTGTCATTACGTTGTTCCATTCCGAGAACGAGAACTAAATAGCACTAATTGTAATAGCGTGTACTACATATGCAGTACTATACTTCAAAGTAACTAAGCCATATTTCAATCATGATTAGATTGATTAGACTTCGGTCTTGAACAAGTCCGACGACATAAAACATATGCTAACAAAATACATACCGATTGATAAAAGTTATCGATTGTCGTCATAATGTGTTACGCTCGGACAATTTTATTTGTCAGAGCAGAGAAGAGCCGCTGTCGTGGCCGCGGCCGGCACCGCCTACTGGTGCTGACGTCGATGCTTTTATCGTAACAATGTAGGTAGAGCGTTACATCACTGCACTCGCACTTGCCTCGCCAACTCGCTGCTGGTGCGCGGGCTGGCCCTTGCGTAATCCGCTCCAACTAATTTAGCTAACCCTTCCACGAACATCACTTAAGTGGACGTTACTCGCTACATATTGGAAGGCGAAGTGTATAGTTTATGTTCAGTCATAAATTTTAAAACCGGGCAAGTGCATGTCGCGGTCAGGCTACGCGCAATGAAAATAATTTTCATCTATTTTCTTAAATAACTTCAAAACTATTTATCTCATAATAATAATAAAAAATATTCGTGGTACTCACAAGAAGCCTTTTTATTTGATATATGACGCGATATACTTAGTATATCCTTCTTTACATTTTCTAAATTAATACTAGTAAATTGGCTGTGACAGACAGACGGAAAGATAGACAGACACACGAGTGTTAATATAAGAGGTTCCGTTATTTTCCTTTTGAGGTATGGAACTCTAAAAATTAAAGTTTTATAATTAACTTCCAAGGTCGTCCGTTTAAAACTAATACTCAGCATGCAATTGTATCCATCCATGCCTCGTCAATAATGTACTAGATATATTCAAACCAAAGCTCTGCGTCTATATCCTAAAATCATTGTTACTTGTTACTTGCTTACAAATTTATATACTTACATACATCAGATGGAACGCTTATTTCATGGTCCATATATTTATTACTTTCTACAGTTCTACCTTTTAACAGATATAACCATACCGCATTCTTATTATTGCTTATCAAACTAAAAATGTACAATAGTTATTGTAGTTAGTTGCACGAGTTGCATTATGCGGGACTGCACGTGTAACCTCGCTAGTGTAATAAATCGCCGTGGTAATAAAGTAAATGCGCGCGCAGCCAACAGCTGCGGCTGCGAAAACTAAGGTGCATCGCACTTGTTGCCAACTTGACAATGTCTTTGTGCATATATTTTCATATCAACAATACATTTCAATTAAAGTAAGAAAATCAATACCTTAAACTCCTTAAACTCCGAAGCTGCAGAAGCTGTGACACGTTCGCCTGACTTCCAGACTTTTGTTGCAAAAATATAAGTACAGTAACGTGAGAAAGTCAATGATATGATAAGTCTATTTGGTTTTCAGCAATTTTTTATTTGGATGATTGACACACTCTTGATATCTCGAACTCTTGTCGTAGACCCATTTAATTTCAATGTTTTCATACCATTAGGTTTGTGGTTTACAGGGTTATTTACCTACGGTACAGGGTACGCGTGCTAAAAGTCTTACCTACGTTACAGGGTACGCCTGCTAAAAATCTTTCATAATACTTATAACACACTAGTTAGACACAGTTGCTAATTCTCTCCAACGTCCTAATCGGCCATTGTTTTCTCCTCTTAGTAATCACGGGGATGTCCAAAATACTTAAATGAACATTAGTATGTATTATGTTCTGCAATTACATGCAACTATTCCATCTCACACATAATTATTACCGTTCAATGACTTACACATTAAAATGTCCCTTACATACATGTATGTATATGCACATGGCTTGTAGAATTCCATTCGTATTGTGATACCAGCTACAACTCAAATTATACACCGTTGCGAAAATGGAAATATTAATCTATCTTACGAGTACACTCTTACACTGGCGAAGAATAATGTCAATACGAAATCTTTTTGTAAAAAATTGTGAAACGATAAAAATAAGGCAGATACCGCACGCTCACATTTTGTAATAATATCGTTTAATATGTAGCTATCTACTACCGATATCAGTGTAGCAATAAGTACCTATTGGCATGACGTCTTAGCGTTTTATCAGCGTGCAAGGTCCCTTATTGAAAAGGTCGGAATAACACAGAACGCGTCACGTCACGGCACAAGCTGAGCGGCAGCAGCTCGCTGCGTGCTGTGTTGTTGGTTGAAGGTCACTCTTACGTTATCTCGTGCCGCTGATAAAATACGCCAATTGTTATTTACCGAAGCGCCGAGGTGCTTCCGCGTTCGCGTGGTCTAAGCCCGCGACCTTCGCTACTAATTGTCGGCTTAATCAGACTTGTTGTTTAACACAGAAAACGCGTTTTTGCCTGTTTTATTTTGTATATAGATACTGATTTTGCTCAACTGTTTGACGAACTGTTTAGCCTAGTTGGAAGTGACACTGCCTCCGAAGCTAGAGGTCCCGGGTTCGAATCCCGGCCAGGGCATTATTTGTGCATTTAGCACGGATTTTGTTCTTGGGTCTTGGATGTTCTCTATGTATCTATCGTGTAGATCACGTCATACTACTGGACAAGTTATACAGGCTGGGAATCCGTGGAGACCTTCTACGCTGGATCAAATCCTACTTGTCTAATAGGTCACAGGCAGTAGTTCTTGGAGGTTATCGCTCAAACTTTGCTAATATTACTAGCGGTGTGCCACAGGGGTCACATTTAGGCCCTCTGCTTTATAACGCGTACTTATTTGACATCACAGACTCTTTGTAAATGAAGCTCTCTGTAAAGCGAAACATTTAATGTATGCCGACGATAAAAATATTTCATGTTATTAGGAGCCTAGACGATTGCCTGGCTCTTCAAACAGATCTGCAAAACTTACAAAACTACTCAACTAAAAATAAAATTACTGTTAATGTCGGAAAATGTCAATGCATCAGCTATACGCGAAAAAAACAGCCACTATATTTCTCGTACAACTTTGAAGGCACGACGATCAACAGAGTTGAATTAGTTCGTGATCTAGGAATTATGTTCGACAGTAAATTGACATTTTCAGAACATATAGATTATATTATTAACAAGAGCTACAAAAATCTAGGTTTCATTATAAGATCATGTAAAGTATTCAAAAATATGGAAGTCCTTAAATTGTTATATCCCTCGTACGTGCGTAGTACCCTTAAATATGCCTGTCCAATCTGGTCTCCGCACTACATCACCTATAGTTATCAAATTGAGCGTATTCAAAAGAAATTCATCAAGCATCTCAACTTCCGTCTTCGTATACCTCCGACATGGTATGAAAACAATTGCCACATGCATAACTTGTTACCACTAGCTGACAGACGTAAGGTTCTGGATATGTGCTTGTTATACGATATTCTTAATGGACACCTGGATTGCCCCGAACTATTTAGTTTCGCAGTTATCACTCAACACTCCTCTGCGTTGCACTCGTCACTCTCCAATTTTTCAAGTGCCCCGATATGGAACCAACTATGCTAAAAATAACGTGCTTGCACGCATTGCTAAATCCTATAACACAGAGTTTTCTAGTATAGACCTTTTTAGACACACCAAAACATCTTTTAAGCTTGGAATTATTAACACAATTAAAAATAAGCAGCATCGCTCCACTTAATAGGTATTATTGTTATTCTACCATTCTTGAATGTTGAAGCATACTTAGTATAGTTCTTCAATAGAAGAACTATATTTTATTAGTATTCACATTTAATTAACTATTTATTTCATACTGAAAATGTAATGTACCAATCAGTTTCAGTCCAATATTGTAGTCCGTTCGTTTGTCTTTTATACAACACAAGTTAGCAAGTGAAACCTGTAATTGGCCATACTTTTATTTAATTAGCATTTAAGTTATACTTCCTGTATCGCTGTTGGTTTTCTAAATAAGTAAATAAATATATAAATGTATTTTAAGTATATATTTATCTATATAAGTATGTATATCGTCGCCTAGTACCCATAGTACAAGCTTTGCTTAGTTTGGGACTAGGTCGATTTGTGTAAGATTGTCCCCCAATATTTATTTATTTATTTATAACTGTAGATACTTTACACAACAAAACATGAACAATAACGGAAACGAAAACAGAACACACACTGTAGATTGTATTACTCGTACTAGGGGCATAATAGTGGTTATTTGAACGTTGTATGTGCCGCCGCCAGCATGTATATGCTAACTGTCGTTTTTGGAATAGAATATAACTCCAAAGAGTTTCTGATTTTTATTTTCATCTCTTACTTTTATTCCAGGTGGAAAGGTTATCATTTCATAGGCTACCAAGTATTTTGATTTGCTTTTGGCAGTACCTAGATGATTGTTAATGGTTTGCGACGTACGATTAGTGAAGAAAGTTTTATAAAATTAAAAAAAATATATGAATGCAACTGGGGGCTTTTGTTCCGGTCTTTAAGTTGTAATTTCAATATATGTAATATTACTATTAATATTATATTAAATTGACATTGTCTTCAAATTACACTTATTTATTAAAAAAGTACGTACATTTTAAAATAAAGTTCGGAATACATAAAATACATACGAATCTGACAATACATAAAAAAATAATAACATGAATTACATACAAATATAGCTATATCTAAGCTTAAAATATATTTAAAAAATTGGGCCCCCTAGGCATGGTTCCTAAAAGTAGTCCATATACATGGCAGGCAATGATTTCTGGAATACTATCCAATATCATTCTTCGGTTTTCAAACTTCACAACAATTTTAATTGGAAGTATCGGTTCTGATTAAGCGTAAAATGGCAACAGGCATCCAGGCAAACAAGTGACTTTCGAATCAATAGTAATGGACCTATGTTCATTACTATGGATTACCTATTTAAGGACTATAGTTTTAAGTTTATTTTTTAATGAGTCTATCATGTTTCCAATATTAATATTTATACATTCACACAGCTAACTGAACGCCTTGTGATACAAGCGAGTAGAAAATGGTGCCATAGTGCGACCATAGTCCATAACTATTCGCGTCTAACCGTTTTGTGGCTTGATGACTAAGAACAACGCAGGCAACTAGCGTGCTGGTACGCAATTTTGTCTATTTATGCGTTTTCTTATGGTAAATAAATATAGACAAAAAATTAAATCTTACACACATTGTCGTTTTGAAATAAAGCAAATAAGCGAACACGTGCCACGAAGCGAAGCGCCTCCGTAGGCATAGTAAAAATATCAGTTAGATCTGCCTATCCTATGTTCGAAAAGTTACGTGATTGTTAACTGCTGGTCTTGCGACACTGGACAGATTTGTTAAAATAATCATTTCCGCACATAATAAATTCACACAAAGTCTGTGTTTGCGAAATCGTGGCTAATACATTAACTTGGAGTAGTAAAGGTTTTTCACGCGATTTTCGAGGACTGATGCCTATGCAAAATATTCTTGCCGGACTGATGAACTCCCAATAAAGTATATATAATACAAAAAAATTGCATGCTATTCGTATTCCTGACTATGCGTAAGTACAGCCAGGGTCATTTATCAGACCAGATCTCGCTTATTAATACAAAAACGATGGAAAAAAAAATCCCATAAACGTAAACCTGGCTCGTTTAATAAGATTAACTTCTATCGTTTTTATTTTACACGTAATCAGAATCACTGAAGGTGGCTTGGTATCTATCTATACGTACGTATATTGAATGCGATAGACGCTATAAGAAAAAATATTTCCGGTGACAGCTTTGTCAAGTGCGCGAGTTGGTCGATGGTCGTTAGACGTGCGCACGAATAATAGCTCGGCCTTCGCATCGCGTTCTATATTAAAACGCGGAAGACATTGCGGTACAGTGGAGGCGCGCTGATCGTTCTCCGCTTGGTAAACAGTTAGGAGTGTAAATGGCACCGCAGAACAAGCTGCGCGTCACGCTCGCCGCGCATTAATGCTCGCTGCTTCTATACAACTACAACTATCTACTCTTTACAGTACGACAGATCCACTGCATACTCAAGCTCTACGATTCAATTACCTCTATACATAAATATGTATAGAGGATATTTTTGCTCTATAAACAAAGGCGACTGGCATGTAAATACATGTAATGTTTTTCCAGGGTAAACCCTGGTTTTGCGTTATTGTTATGTTTGCTAAAATATCAATCTTATTACGTTATATTATAATATACCTACCTACATGGCATTCTATCCCAAGCTCCTTACAGAATATCACTAAACGCATACAACTCTAAGTACAACTGTGAAAGGTAATTTCCGTACTTTGAAAGTACATTTATCATGAATGTTGAATGTCATGATATCCATGACTATTGAATACACTCGATGTTAGAGATTTATTAATATAAACGGGGTGTTAGTTTTACCTGAGTGAACAATACGACCGTACATGTACATTCTTAACAATTAAACATTCTAAGCAATGACCTGTGTTGAACTATCATGGCTGCTAATTTATGGGGTACGAAGTGGATTTCCGGTGTCGGTGTGCGTGGAGTCGGACGGCACGGCGGGCGGGTGCAGCCTGCGCCCGCGCCTGCTCACGAGTGCGTTCCACTCCACGGTCATTAGCTGCGCTTGCGGCTGCGTACGGAGCCCGACACACTCTTTTGTCAAACAATTACCGGTCAATTTACAACGCTTTACATTATCATGCCCTGATAATAGACCTGAGGGTCGATTCCCCGGTAACTCTTGTTACATTTTTATATGCGTTAATATCTTGCTAATAGAAAATTTGTTTACGCAAATGCCTTAAACTAATTAAACAAGTAATCAACATTAACAAAATACTATAACATTACGGAAGCAACAATCATGCACCGGATTGCAATAGTAAAAAAGAATTAAATTGATAAGTTAGCCCTATCCGCGTCCTATCAAAGATCAATTTAAAGTACATATCAGGGTAGATATAAGCTATCTCCTGTGTTTTAGTATTTATAGTACAGCTTTATGTAGTTGGTTGGTAGCATGTTACAAGCTATGTCGCCGAATGTAACATACCGTGAAATCACCCTGTAGCAACTTCAGTAACACGCCGCGTTTGACTCTTCGCTTTATTATTGTTTAGTTTAAAAATGTACTCGTATTAGTTACTCTTTCGTTCAGTAAATCTAAAAAACTAAATTCTTTCGTTGGGCGCACTTTCAATAGGTGTTTGATACGAGTACCTACTCTGATTAGGTACCTAGTTAAAAACAGGCCAATTATTTGTAAATTTTATAATCAATCCTGTAAACTTAGTAATGAAGCGGTGCTTGAACAAGGGGCCTTATTTTGAAAGCCGAACACGCGTGTATATTCGAAGACGTTGAGCTATCGAGAAAATAGGTTATATCCATTCTGTCGGCGACCCAGATGCACGATTCAATACACTCAGTCGCAGAAGCGTTTAAGGACCTACCTATCTCTATGCTTTTGCATTTGATGTTGCAACTAAAATAGATGTTCGAAACTGCCGTTACTTACTTATCCGGTTCGAATTTAATTATAGAAACTTTATTATTCATTCCAAGCGTAACGGAGGAGCGGAATGTTTGATTGATAACCTACCAATTCTAAAGGTGATTAAATTTAGTCTATTATAACATAAGTAAACCATGTGTCTTTACCCATTGCAGTAAAGTAAATGTCATCACGTACTAATTCGGTAGGGCCGTACTCGTATAAGATACACCTAATCGATCAAATATTTAAGTTGAGAATTGAACTGCAAAATCGATTACCGCAGAACGGTAAACAGAGGAGCAACATCAACAGGCAAAACGGTATTTACTCGCACGCGGTACGCGTAGTCGTTGTTTTCAATATGTAGCGAAGTGCGTCATGAACGATGCGGCGCGGCGCGTAGTGCGCGCAGCCGCGCACAGTGCAGCGCGGCGCTCCGCTGCGACGCTTGAGCCCCGGCCTCCCCTCCGGGGTACGCTCAAACTTCATTTTTGTTGTCGCTCCGTCTCGCTCTACAGGTCATCGCCCCAATGACGGTGCTCCCTCTATCTTAACCCTAATGCTACTGACAACAACTTATTTTTGCTCTATAAACAAAGGCGGCTAAAGATATAATATATTTAGTGATTGCGATCTCTCTTTAATTATATAAATTGCAGCTGGCCGTAACTAGGTATTTCGCATGCGGTCGCCACAAAGTTCACGTACCCTATCCTGACGGCCTTGATGCGGTCAAAGCACTGCCCAAGAAGACATTGACCAGCCTCGTATAGTAAATTCGTATGCGAACCGACTATTTTGTTATGTTATAGTCAAATTGCATCTTTTTCAGTAGTTAATGAAATTTATCAAATTACTACTAAATTTACAAGTAGTATCCTAACATTCATATTTTTATGTAATCTATGCTATAAATGCTATTATAAATTTCCTATAGTCGCTACAGTTAGTGTCCTAACTTTCACATTTTCTAGAATGCAAAAATGGGTCATTGTTCAATGTAAGAAAGAACACAGCTATTAATCGCCGCAGTTGCAAAATAATTAATTATTGGTCTTAGTAGATAGACTACACCAATGTGTGCGATAGTGTGGCATAATTGCCACGAAGGGCTAGATTACGTATAAAGGCAACACTTTTTTTAAAACAGCATCGTCGGGGCAATGACACCGCGTCCCGGGCACTGCCCGTTCTTGACAGTTCAAATGTTTACTCTCTGCACCCCCAAGGATCACGGATCACTCGTTTCTTACTTCAGTTTATTCGTAATGGCATGGCGGTACTCTGATATTTTAATCTCTAATGATGTGAAAGGTGCTTTCCTTAAAGTTTATTACATTTGTTTAAACATCCGTTACATGCCAGGTTAATATATACTATGTTTAATTATTTTAGATTATAGGTATATAGTCTACTCGTAGTGGCATTTATTAGTGCACAATTTAGACTTATACGTATTATATCGTTGTGTACGAGGACTCTAAAAAAATAATAAGCGCTCGTGACGATTTATACGGGTAGGTATTTACTGTTCGAGCTATTTCTTGGCAGTCTTAAGATAAGAAGTTCACTCTAACGACGCAAAAATGTTATCTTGGACATCATTGGTCCAATAAAATATTCACAAAATGGTTCTTAAAACTTGTTTATGCCGTGGTCCTATTTCAAACTGTGCGAATAGTTAAAAAGTAATGATGTTATTTTATAACGATTGATTGTGTAGTTAGGTGCGTAGAAGTGAGCGCTAGTGAAGTGACAAATATGCGGTGGTGTATCGCCGCGGCTCGGCGCGGACGCTGGCGCTGCGCAGCGGAACGCAGGCGCAGGCAATGGCGCAGGCCGGGCTCATCACGCGATATCTAATGACTAGTCCCGCAGTTCAACAAACTCCCTATTGCAATACGTAACCTGAGGTAAAGTTACCAATCAAAACAAATTTAAACATCTGCCTATATCATTCTTAAAGTCTTAACTGTACTTAGCTTCACAATCCCGCTTAGCTAATATAATATAAATCTCATTTAACGATCGGCCTAAAACTAAACTGGGAGAGGTTATTGGTAGAATCCACGCTAGCTGAACACGCCCAGCGAACGGGCAGGTGTAAGTACTACATAGCTTGTAGCCATCCCCGCTGCGGATGACCACTTGACCATGGAATTTAAAGATTCTGAAATGCACTCTTTCTGCAATTTTGCGCCTGAATTGGATGCACCTACTAATTTATCAATCAAACAGTCAAGTAAGCAGTTGATTACAAACTATGAATTATTGCTTTAACAATCACAACCCTCATACATCAGGCCTGACTTTTACAATTCAGGTGTCATTGGTCTCGACCTCGCTGTATTAATTATACCTAATTATTGTAAATAAATATAAATAAATACTGGGGGACAATTTTACACAAATCGACCTAGTCCCAAACTAAGCAAAGCTTGTACTATGGGTACTAGACAACGATATACAAGTATAGATATATGCATAGAAATGGCAGTTTAATAGGATAGATTTCTTTTTGCTATTTAATTTATTCTACATTCATATTAGAAACCCTAAAAAACTGGCGATTCGACGTCGTTGAGAAAAAACGAAACGAATGAGAGATTCTTGAAGGCAAAAGAAAAAAGTAGAATTCACATGAAATTGTAGCAAGTCAGAACCTGTTGAGGTCAGCGACCATAGCCAGAAGCGGCCAGCCCCGGGCGTCCGATCCGGCGCGGTGCTGATTCACCCGCTCCTTCGATGCTTATACCTATGTGCAAATCTGGCCCTTCTTTAGTTTGACCCATGCTAATAAATAAGTACGAAAGTAACTTGTGTCTCTTTGCTTTCCCTTAAAAACAGCTGATCTCACTTTTATAAATTTTTAGACGGGACTATTTACGGCATAAGAAAGGAAAGGAGCGAGATGCTAATAGTGACGTATTAGATGGTTTGCTTTGCTTTAGATTGTATTCATATTAAACATATATATATATCTTGAAAATTTACCAAGATCTGTGTGATCGGAGTCGGTAATACAGCTAGCCTATAACGTTCCATGCCAAAATTAGTCCAACGGAACAATTAATAGACAGCACTCTTTGTCTATTATTTGACTCCATGAGTTCCATGACTCATTTCACCATACAAGTAAGTTTTATATGTATTTGAACCTAATTGGGAAAGCCTGCTCATAAGCCAATAGTATATATTGTAAAAACGTTAAGCCGTCGAAAAGTGTTTAATATATTATTGTCTTACTGAAGCGCAGTGACGCATGCTCCAATGACGCAGACAATCAAAACAACGCATTTGATTTTATGTCACATGCCGTCACCTTTGTCCGACTTGTGGCTTGTGCGGCTTATTATGTTAAAAGCTGTCGAAAGTTGAATGATGCGAAATATTAGCTGGGAATATCTGTTCATTGTCGTCACGAATACAACAAGGGTAAGCTTGCTTGCACACCGGATTACTGGAGAAGGGTGGAGGGGCGGGCGGGTCGGAAAAGGGAGAAAGGAATGCTTTGATTTAGACTCGGCGCATGTGAGACATTTTCACTCTTGAAAGTATTCAATATCATGAGATAAGGGGTCTTACCTGCTAGATAGAATTTCTTTGTTTTGATATAGGTTCTAAAGGCGTTTAAGTTCTGAGTGATTGCAAAATCCGACAACATGGCACAGAATATTATTATTCCCAGCAAATATTTCGCACATTTCAACATTCGAATATAATTTATTTCAACAAAATTATGACCACTTCAAGGTGTAAATATTACGAGTAGGTTTGTGGCCGTAGGTTACATACTCGTATAATATAATTAATAGCCTCTTTATATTTTCCGATATTATAAAGAGATGTAACACGATATTTTTTATGTAGACCGGTGATTAGCCGTAGTCTCACCGGTGGAAAGCAACGACAAGGCCTAAGATGTTGCTCACTGATTCAGTAATAGCCTATTCACTCTTGTCTTGAAGAGACCCTGATTGTATGTATCAGGGTCTCTTCAAGACAAGGAAAAGCAAATCGCTTCGTGCGAATAAAATAAATGGTAGACTGACAACGTAATCAGTAATCTTTATTGCTTTTCTCGGGTACAGTAGTTGGTAAAAAAATGTAAATTATCTGCCATGAAACCCTGCAGGGCACTGCAACATGCGTTTGATAAAATACGTACATAAATTAGCTTACGAGTAATTAAATAAATCATTTTTGAAGTTATAATTTATTACACTTTCTATTTAACTTCTAACATAATTTTTTAACTATTTATATACATTATACCTTAAATTATGTATATATTTAATATAATTATATTAATATAATTACGTAAGGATGTAACCGCTCACCACGTCTGGACGTCTGGTGAAGGAATGGAGAAGGCGGAACTAAGTCATGTAGTTCCTGTGCACACTCTCCAAAATGTATCCGCTAGAACACAGACAAAAACAAGCGACTCGACGGCGGTGTTCCAAGCTCTGTAACTTAGATTAGAGTGAGAGATTTGCACAAATACCCGAAGTGTGCTACCACCGTTCATTTCATTATGTGTGTGTAATTTGAAAACATAGAGAATAGTTCTTCACCTATAGATTACAGGAGCAACTAAAATAATAACTTATTAACGGCTATATTTCAAAATTTAAAATACACATATATAGTTTTTGAGTAAAATGCCTGTGACATACGGACAGACCGACAAACGCTGGCGCAACTATAAGTTTAGTTTTTGCCACTTTGGCTCCGAGACCCAAACAAATAGATAGGTATAAAATGGCATCAATGAACCATATAAGTGTAATCGGGATGGACGGGTAGGAGTTCGCTGACCTGCATGCACCGCCCGCCCTGCGACAGGGGTGCACGCGCGCGCGTGTTGACTGTCTCGCTCCACACTGTGGCGTGCCGCGAAACGGATGCTTCGACTAAACATTATTCCTTTGCGTTCCGATTTATGCCAAAAAGGATCGCAATTCCATTGTTACCCAAAATCTTAATACGACAAGTTACTGTATTCAAGTAATAAGAAATGTACTCTCAGTAATGATGCCGGTGCGAACCGGAAATATAACGAAGATTTCTTTTAATCTTCATCCTGCCTCGAGTGGGTCTGTTTGTAAACACAGGCGGCAAGAAAAGCTTGTTTTGAAAAGCGAGCCGGTGACCTGCCACGTGAGCCCCGCGTCCCTCTCCGCGCCTGACGCCCCGCGCCGTTGGCAACAGCCTAAATTACTCTACCTTCTCTGGTCAATACCGACTACATATACATGCTTCATAGATAAGTACTCGTATGTAAGGTAACATGGTTAACAGTAATTAGGTGAGCGTTAATATGCTCAATACGTCCATATGGGCAAAAACCAAAATTTTGGACCATAGTTAGGGATTGTAATTCGTCTACAATTTAATTGAGTCCGTTGTGTTGTGTCACTAAACTTTTTCATATAATTTATATGGGTTAACTTTCGTGCCATAATGGAACCAACTAAAGTAAAACCCATTACGATGGCACTGACTCATGAATAGTCCTGACGTTGAAAAATAAAGGAAATACCTAAGTAATTCCCTTATCATTTTTAAAGTTGAGTAACGGAGAACAATAATTGTACCTGCATAAAAGTCGAATCTTTATGTTGCTGAAAACGATGACTTATCTTGAGTGACATTTTCGCAAATCCCTACGTACTTACAAGTATCATCAATCCTAAAGAAAGTGATTAACGTGAAGGGTTTTAGTATCTCGCTGTTAAAAAGCATTGCACATCTCGTTAGTATCATGTGGTATCATCCGCTGTTCGCCCGACTATCAGAACAAAGAAAAAACCTAGTAAAAGCGACGCGCCTCTGTAGATGTAATGCACTTGTATGTATGTATGCGTTGGATAGCTTATTTCTCAGGTTTACGAATGTGTGTTGAAAGGAATAAGGGGACGGTGCACGGTGGAGTGAAACGAACGCAGAATAGAAACGGGCCTCACGCACACACGGCCACGGCCGACTCTACGCACTTTAAACTAAACGCACAAACATTGCCTTCCTTAGTTCTAGAACGAGATGACGCGTAAACAACGTACGTGAACAAAATAACTAGAAGGTCACGCTGGTGAAACCAGCTTATACGAGTCTTTAAGTAAGAGAGAGACGCAATGAAAACAATTCAATAATTATCGTGTTGGTGTGCGCGGTAGAGCGAGAGAGACGGAGAAACAACAAACCGGCATTTTATACCGGTACGTTTATGTATCACGACGTGCGCGATAGTGAACCTTATGTAATCGGCACTGAAGTTGAAAATGTTTTTAAACATTAGAGGCTGTTTCCAGAATTTATATGCAATATTTTATTAGTAGCTTGGCATTCACTGAAAATCAACGAGATGGAAATTTTACCCACTAATTTACTTTTCATAGGATTATAATAAATTATACAACTGTATGTATACTTACATATATTCATAGTTTTGCTGCTCTGTAGAAACCCAAACGCCTTAGGGAAAATTGTTATAATTATGTAGTTACAGGTTGAATGTTGCTGATATTGCAGTTACCATATGTACTTATACGTACCTGACTAAAATAATATTGTTAGATTTTTTTATCACTAGTCTGCTTACCCTTTTTGGACCGAACCTCAACAACTTATCAAAGTGAGCGCTATACCGTTTCCAAACCTATGTGGGGTGGGATCGAATAATATAAATAGTTTTCTAAATTATTTAGAGTTAAATGAAGTGTAGTGTAGCTAAAATGTCAATTAATGAAATTCGTAAACAAAACAAAACGTTTTTATAAATGGTGAGGATAACGTGAACATTACGAGATTTTATCACATTATGCGCTGAAATCGCAAGTGGCTTTGTCATACAACCCGTAAAAAGGCATTCATCGGCGGTAGCTGTACGTATTTGAAAGCATTACACGTTAATCTAAAGAACAAAGAAACTAAGCGGCTATTGCAGTTAACATTTACCGACTGACAAAAGTCCCTGCCCCGCCGCCTTCCTCTCCGTGTCAGGGTTTTCCCCGATGCGGCACGGTTACACGTGCATCGCCTCCTCCCCTGCCGCCCTCTGACTCTCCTCCCACTCCCGGTGTACGTACACTGCTGCATTCACGCACACGAGTGCACTGCCAGCTGCACACAGCCACATCGGCAAACACGTGTAAGCCGTGCACCACACTAAAGCCGTCTAATATCGAGTCCGACAAGAGTACATGCTCCGGCTACTCATCTAAGCCGCAGAAATGAGTTCATACTATCGAACAAAGGAATCGTTCGGTTACTTTAAAATAATTTATTATGTCGTATGATTGTGTAGAAATAGAAGGTTTTCATTAGTATCTTTTTTCTCGTGATATTGTGTTAAATGTCCTTCGTAAAATTTTAATCATTTGAGTAATTTTGTATCCATTAAATTGCATTACTCATTTAGTGCCAGTACACGATATACCATAAACCATAATATGCAGGCAAAGCGTCGCGCAGTTTTGCTCAAAATTGAAATTAATGAAACTAAATTAGAGAAATTAATTCACCACGTCACCCTTATTTTTCCATTTGTAAACATTTTACTGCTGCACATTTATCGAAAAAAAATGTAATCTCCATTTCAAAATAACATACAATGACTTGGTTAAAAACTTTTTTAAACCACTATTTTGAGAAAATACTTGTTTTCGCAAGTATCCGCGAATTCTACGATCGAACGACGAGTAGAGCAATATCGAGCTGACACCTGCGAGCAAGCAAGACAAAAAAGGTGGCGATGGTATAGCCAAGTGTATTTGTAATATGAAGGCACTATTCATAAAATCAAGTCGGATTTGGTCACCCGGCTGGCCGCTCTCGGCGCTCTCCCCGGCTTGGAAGTAGGTCAGTAGTGCACCTAGGGAGACTCCCTCCTAAACTCACTTCGTACCGCGCCGCCCCTCCTGACCCGCGTGCCCTATTTCTTAAAAAGGGAAGGTAAACTGGGCTATATTCAACCAGTGTTTCTCAACGCGATGTTTCTTGATTGTATACGTACGTGTCTAAGGTACTTCTTTCTTCTCTGCACTAAAAAGATTTTTATCGGGTATATTATGAAATGAAATCGGTACCTATAAGCATAGCTATATTATGTATTATTCGTAACGCAATATAATTTTTTATATTGTAATTAATGAATTAATACGCACTTGTGAAAAAAAAACTAGCGGATGGTCCAGCGGGATGCAATAATAAACTAGATGTCATAACTTATGAAATCGGTACCTATAAGCATAGCTATATTATGTATTATTCGTAACGCAATATAATTTTTTATATTGTAATTAATGAATTAATACGCACTTGTGAAAAAAAAACTAGCGTATGGTCCAGCGGGATGCAATAATAAACTAGATGTCATAACTTATACATAATTCTTTTCAATAAAATCAATGTATAATAAAATCAATAAACGAATGAGAAAATTTCATTGTCTATAAAATCGATAGATCACCCGATCAATGCGTTACTATGCGTAGTCTGTTACTGCGTAAATAAGTGTGTTATTGATACAGGCGGATGTTTCCGTCGTAGTTAAGTGTAATAATACCTACGTCACTGTACATATTTGCAATCGTGTAAATCATACTTGGTTTTACTGAACTGAAATGATTGTTCATCATAATTGGAAGATGTATTAAATTGTACTTTGGTTACTGCGTAGGTTTGTGTATAAATAGCGCATATATATCAAGTGCATCCAGAAGTAGGTCGGGTCAGGGGTATTGCGGCAGCGGGGTGCGGGCAGAAGGGGCCGCGAACTAGAACACAGCACCACGGCCAAGGGTGGTCCTCGAAGGTTGTAGCGCCTTTGTCTCCGCGAAAATTACCCGCGCTCCGTCAGCAACACATTGCTTTTCTTATAACGCATTAACTGATTACTTAATAAACCGCTAATACGTGTAATCGATATGAAAGCTACGTCATGCCAGAGTTATCTCGCAGTCTCGTACTTACACCCACGACCCATCGTCCGTCGCTAGTTAGAGGTATAACACACCAGGGTATAACACAAAAAGTAGGTACTTAAGCTCCGTCGTGTTCGAGCTCTATGATTTTAGATGCAAAAACTATTTTTAACCGACAATACGATTAAACCTCACACGCTTTATGATATATTTCGACTAGAGTACTAGTCCAGTATCTTTTGAATTATTGTAAAAACGTGGAAATTGAATTCGCTTCTCCATGGGTAAGTGAAATAGGCAATATTTGTAGTGTTGTTTGAGTAAAACCAATCTTAAAATGAATGCTCCACTATCAAATCTACATATTTCAATAAATTGAAATATGTAGATTTAGTGTATGTATATACGTATATTACATGTATACTCAATACATATTTCTGTGAGATGCATAAATGTTTTCCGGACTTGTAGCACGTACGAGTTAGGTAGGTACTGTACCTAGTGTTGAAAGTATGTTACTTCAATCTACGTATAAAGTGATGTGAAGTATATTCTCTTACATATTGAAACATACCGGTTTAGTGGAGGGGCGTTCTTTTAAGATTGGTTTTAATCAAGACGTCTAAGTATGGTTGATTTGAATGTCAGTTGAACGTGAGAAAGCGACAGCATTATCTCGCCCAGGCCGGTGACGAAATAATGTGGCATTGAGCGGAAGGTCGTTGCAGAATCTTTGGCAACCCGCGTTTGCTGCCGCCGACCGCCACGTCTCCCCGTGCTCTCCCACGATTCAACATGCGACAACGAATCTTGAAGGTGTCTATATCATTTAGAAATGATTTGTTAAAACGCATTCACGATTACCTTCTCTTTTTTTTAGAGAACGTCTTAATAAAAGCAATGAACTCATAGCTCAATATTAGTACTCGTACCCATGCCTAGGTACATATATACCAACATAAGGTATTTTGTTATAAATAATTTATACCAAAAAAAACCTGACTCAAATGTTGTACTTCGCTATGCCGCCATTTGTGGTTTCCGTGAGCCAATGCTTGGTTACCTACACAAAATACCGAAGTCGGCATATGCGTGCCTATCAAATTCGAAGAGTTCCCTCGATTCCCCCTAGATCCCATCATCAGACCTTCGCCAAATTTATATGAGACCAACTTGGGGGACAACCTGCTTTGAAACAAAAAAAATAATTATCAAAATCGGCCGACGTGGTCAAGAGTTATAGGAGAATATACATAGGTACATAAAAAAAATCAAGCATGCAGACGAACTGAGAACCTCATTCCTTCTATTGAAGTCGGTTGATAATGTAGTTCTTATACATGCTCCAGTACTTGATAACTCGAGGTGGTAGGACAGTTGGCTAGGTAACGCAGGTGGAATGAGGATGACATGGTATCTAGCTTTTACGGGATGCGTCAGAGTGCGGGGCGACGAGCGCTCGGCGTGGGCGGAGCGCGCGTGGCGCGGTGCAAGAGGACGCAGCGCGGCATACAGGGAACAAGGCCGCGACCTAGAGCTGCTTCCGCCGTTGCTACGTCGTACACACATTATGTATACTCGTCCTCATCGCCTCCCCGCGCTAATCACATTCGCTATTCTTACGGAAAAAATACCTATGACGACATTACGACGTACCTATACATATAACGAACACTTATTAGCTTATTAGATAACTATGAGCAAAGAGTGCGAGGATTTATGCAATGTCATAGTTACATTTGTTTTGCCATTGTTCCAGGTTAACAGTGTGGTGTTCGAGTGTACCTGGAGAGGCTGCGGGTACATCACCAACACATGCTCCTCCATTGAGGGTCACATCAGAAACACGCATTTAGGGTAAGCATACAAGATGAATCTGTTTTATATATGTTATGTAAGTTATATTGTATCTACGATCGTTGTGGATCGTAAAGTCAATTTTCTTGAAACTTTAAGCTAACCACACCGAAACGCAGCATAAAAGTCAGAAGCGGTTTACTTATTGTTTCGTTGGTCGTACATAATCGATGTGCAAATGTTATTGTTTATTAGTAAAATGTGATAAATCGTTGATAAGGTCCGGCAGGCACACGTGAGCCGGCCACGCGCGCGCTGACGCACGCGTTCAATAATACCTACCGCGGTACTGCGTTGCGCAACCAGCCAGCCGGCCGCTGGGATCGCTGCACAGATGCAGACATTTCATTTCCGAACTGAACTCTTATCACTTCTTTCTACAATTTACCTAAATGCCTCGAATCTGCGACAACGAAGGTCAAATGGTTTAAAGACCTTCGCCATGAAAACGGCGCACAAATACTGAAAGGAAACTCTAAAAATACTTTTACAGAAACATATTCAAACAATTTTGGTAGACAGTTTTCAATCGTAGATATTGAAGTGGTTAGAGTAGAAAATGTGGAGGAGTAGAAAATGAAGGGCCGGCCCTGGACTGACCCGGAAGCGACAAGGCTTCACGACAAGGTTGTTGGTACACCGCTCCGCGCCGCCCGCGCGCAAGGTCACCCCGCCCGCGACTTACGTAACCGCGCGGCCCTGCTCTGTCGACGTAGCCTACGTAGGTATATTATGATCAGCACAATGCTAATTCCCCCGCAAATGTCAGTAGCATATACCTACAGTACACGTTCATACGATTTTTGGCAAAGGGTCTCTTGCCTTCTTGATTTACCTACATAAGATTAAACCTTACAATTCGAATTTGACAGTCCGAAGAAGGAAGGTGAAAGCGACCACGAGGAGGAGTTCTACTACACAGAGCGTGAGGTTCCTGCTGCGACCGCGCCGCCGACACTCTCCCACCGCGACATGTGCCGCCCGCCGCACGAGGACCCTGATTATCAGCGCCAGCTAGTCGGCTCCTACAGGTAACATCACGTACATATCACGTACATTGTTTACAATCAACCATACACCAGTCATACAATTGACTGCGAAACTCATCGTTTTGGGCCTCGCGAGTTTACAGGTAGATAATAGGATTTGTATAAGAATTTTTCGGCGAGTTCTGGCCTGGCCCGCAACCGCAAGATCGTGAACGCGCGCAGCGCCAGCCAGCTGTTACAACACACAATTTTTACCCAGTTCATATAATTTCTTTGGGTGTTTTTATGATAATAATCTGATCTCGTATTTTTTGAGATTTAAGCACTATACATTCCTCGAATGGAATACGGATTGCCTGCCTCGTATTACTAATCCTCGTATGAGGCCATATGAGGCACTCAGCAGGCAATCCCTTCTATCCCGGCCTTTGTACTAATGTACTACTAATATTGATCTCCTTTTTTACAGGCAAGGACTACTGTCCACTCTGCAGAATGGTAACGCGAGGCCTATAAGTATTCCAGTATCTCATTCCTGGTCCAATTCACACTCTCCGGTAAGTTGTATTGTGTCATTTATGTGTTTATTTTGTGAAATACATTTTCGGGATACAATTTGAAGTGTCTAGTGGGTATGCCGACAGAAGAGCTTATAGTAAAAGGTGTTTGAATTGATTTGTAGAAGCACATGCGGCTGTCTGCGGCGAACAGTTCACCGAGCAGCCCGGGGCGGCGCGCGCGTTCCGACAACAAGAAGTGCCGCAAGGTGTACGGCATGGACCAGCGCGAGCTGTGGTGCACGCAGTGCAAGTGGAAGAAGGCGTGCACGCGCTTCGGCGACTAGCGCCGCCGCCGCCATCGAGCCGAGGCGCGCGCCGTGCTCCACCGCAAGTGACCCGTCCGCTCGCGGCCGCTCGCCGGCCCGCTCCGCGTCTTCGCTGGCCCTAACCCTGGCCCGCACCGCTTGTCGAATGGCGTAGCCAGGGGTTTGGACAATTATGTGCAACAGTCGTAATAACATAACATTATAAACGACACTTTTATATAAGGTAAAATTAAGGAGACGAATAAGTTATATGTATATGCAATAGATATAAATATATTAAAATATTTATTGAGTATATAAACTTCAAGGAGACATATTTTTTCTCTAAATTTGGGGCGTTATTTAAATGCAATATGGACATTGCCCACGTATTTTTGTAGAACAGTTAAACATCGCCTTAAATGAACTCAAATTAGAGGTCGTATCCGAACTCACGGAGGTGGGGCCCGCGGCGCCCGCGCCGGCATCCCTGACTGTGAATATTTCTTATTTTTATGTTCTTAATGTAACATTAGACTGACATATACATCAGTGTGAAAATATTTGTTTTATCGAATGTCATATAATTACCGGATATTGTTTCCTATTGTTAACTTATCATTATCATACTAATTAGATGTGAATTTCAATAAATATGGGCATTGTTCCAAACCATTTAACACAATCATTTTAAAAACTGGATAGTATTTTTTTTAGTTTCAATACAATACACAAAAATCCGTCCACATTTTCAAATGTGCTTTTAAATAGATATATAAAAATCAATGTTTTCACACTGTTTACAGAAATAAGGGCAATTAGGAATAACGTAAATAAATAATTACATGAATATTTTAGTGATATTACACTTAATATAAATGATGTATATTGACTGAAATTTTAGAAATAACAATAAGAGGATCATAATGGCGTAATATATTAAATAGATATAAGTAGATGTTAGAAATCGATAATTCGACGAAAAGACTATAAATAAAACTCGGTTAGAGTAAAAATTGTTGAACATATCTGCGTCGTATGTTACATTGTACTATAAGAACAAGGAGACAATACTCAAAGCAGCACGTCGTTCCTCGGGCTTCGCTCGGCACCGCCAACACCGCCGCGCGCTCGTCGCACCCGGCCACTGCCACAAGCCACACCCACGCTAAACTAGGGAACGATTGTGACTCGCCTCGCCATCCTATCAAGCATACATGCATACTGGATTTAAATGGTAAACAATCCTTTGCGGAATCGTTATTAATCGCAAATGTGATCAAGAAAGATTAAGACAATGGTGACAAGAATACAAGATATGAATAATATAACGTTAAGGTGATTGCTACTTGCTAAGGCTAATTGCAATATTATTATTAAAAGAATAGGTATTATATATTTTGACGAATAAATTTGTACATAAATAAATATTAACTACGTAACGCATTCATAGTTGAAGAAACGAATGTTCATATTTGTACATAATTATAATATTTACTATAATGTATAACCATTACTACTGTTACTTAAAGAAATAACTTATCAAATATTTTGCATGGAGACGCAAAAATAAATTGAATATGTAATATTACTACGTTGCATTGAGGATTCAATTTCGATTCACGCAGAACAGTTGTCCTCCGATACCTCAAATTATAAATATCAGTAACCAATATGTGCCAATAACAAAGTACCAATCAATTTATTAGGTATCCTACAATGCAGTACTCATTGCGATAATAAACCTGTATAGGTACGTGCTTAACACGAGTTTCATTAAAAAAGAAGCGCGAGTCTTCCACGAGCGACTTTCTTGTTTATTTTAAGATTTATTTCATACAAACCCTTTTTATATGCTGCATTTGTTCCCTAATAATGATTCCAGTACAAATGATGTTGTCTTATTTACAATCAATGTTACTGGCTATATTTTTGCCTATATTCTTATTGTAGATTCTGTCTCTGTAATAATTTCGAAATTTTGAATATACTATGAACAGTGCTCCAGTAAATTTGATATTGTAAGAAATGGTTTACCTACTGATAGAATACTGTAAAACTGTACAACTGCGTGTCCATACTTAGATGAAACAAACAAAATCATCGTTTACTCTTTAAGCAATAATGCATATGGAAATGGAAGCAAGAAGCTCGTTAATATTAATTACTTGACAAAGGTATGTTCATTTCAGAATGTTCCATTGCAATGAAATATTACAGTAGGAAACAACGACACAAATATGATTGTGGGCAATATCTCTTCAGTTCAGACGCATATCCGCCATAAAAACTTCTGCTTGTATTAATTCGTTTATCCGTAGTATATATATAGTACGGATTGCTACGGTATCTTCGTTTGATGCCCTATGCAATGATATATTCACTATTCCTTAAACTCTCGAAATTATAAAATTTTACCACTGTGATATTGTTATACCACAGACTCCACAAAGAGGTGAGTTTTGATACAGTGCAAAAATCGTGCCCTTGATGCTGTTTAATTTTTTTATTGTGGATAGGTTATCACTTCATTGTAAATCAATTCTCTCCTCTCACATGGTACTATTTACTTGCGGACTCTACTCTTTTATCTGTAACGTAAGACTTAATATATGATTCTGTGCCTTCCTCTCGCTACGCAGCACGTTTGCATACACTTGAACCGAGTGGAACAAAACCTAATCGTAATTACCTACGTAATAAATATATAAAAGAGCCGAACATTGGTGCCTACGCTTAAAATATTAGATGCGTATTAATGGGTATTATTGGATTTTCCAAATACAGCAAACGAATTTGAACTTCACATGAGCCTTTCCTTCCTCGTTCAAATCGTGCCAACAGGATTTACAAGGTGGGCTCTGTAACTGGAGCAAGTATGTAACATCTGAAGTATAATTTTGTTTCAAATATTTTCATTCTGGAGAAATTTTGGCCTAAAGTCCGACCTAAAGTGGTCGGTACCTCCGAGCACCGACCACTTATTGGTCTGTGCCTCCGAGTAATGGATCTTGACACCACGAGATTATAGCTTATCAGTCAATGTAGTGTATGAGGTAATATCAAGTTATGAGTCATAATTGTTTTTCGCATTTTTTGTTTTTTATGATATTATTAATATTATTATTTTTAATTTTTATTGATTTAAAATAAATTGGCATTAATATCACTTCAGAAGAGTAATAAAAATACACGGAAGCAATATTTGAAAAAATAAAATAGAAACTTCTTATTTAACTGAGTCCACTTGGAAATAGTTTCTGGCCCGCTAAATAGTCCATCGTTTAATTTTTTGCTCCTGTTACAGGTGGGCCCTGTATATAATGATAAAACCGAAAAATAGTTCTCCTCGACCCGGCTTTTGTTTCGACGTACCAAAGAAATAATCAAAGGTTTCGCTTGTGATAAGCTTTCATTAATCTGAACCTATAAAAATAAGTAATAATATCTATTGAATTAACATAGAGATTCATCAATTTTTGATACATTTGATTTTCACTTTGGCAGCCTCCCCCCTTAACCTCAATCGATTGAACTAAAATTTGGCATACAGACTTATATAAGTTCGATGACAATTTCAATATTGTGGTACCACCGAGCTGATCTGATAATACACAGGAGGTAGCAACTCCTAAACTAGACAAGATAAACCCGTCGTATCCGGGCTCATTGGAAACGTAGCAACGAGTGGTTGATGACTGTGGAAAAAGGTACAGTCGATAATAAAAGCTTGTACCAAAAAAGAAATTTTTGTCAGAAAGTTATTAAATATTGCAGTGCAATAGAAAAAGGGGAATATTTTAGGGCTTATTTTTATACATTTGAAATGTAGGCAGAATTTGTAATCGGTCCGCAGTTATTAACCAAATTGTAATCAAACAATAACAATACAGGAAGACCTGGGAATATCATTATAGTGACGAGATGTGAGGTGCAATTATGTACTTGGCATTAATCGTTACGTGCCGCGCATACATAAATATTGATCACAGAAGCTTACTACGCGTTCATAGTACTTTAATTTTACTATAATAAAATAAAGTCTGAAATATATACCCTTTCTGAATTTCAATTAACGTAAGACACGACAAGAATCGTATGTTCTGTATAATTTCGGTTCGGGTGTCATCATTCAATAGTATTTTGAAGGGAGTACCTAAATTATACATATAATAATATAAATTTCCCCGGCTTTTTTTAACTCATGACGCCCCCGCCTAAATGTCGCTGTACTGGTTTTTGTGAACTGTACGACGTATTCTCTTTTATATTTTATTTTATTTAGATTCAATTTAGATCTCATTCTTTGCAAAATAAGGTACCGTACTACCTTATTGTATCGTGTAGTTGTTTAGGATTACCGCATAAAAAACGGCTGTGTCCTACCTATCAATTTAAACTAAAAAAAATGTCTCGGCAGCCCACTTTGTCAGTGTTATGTATTATAATACGAGTATGTATCAATCACTCACTGATATGTCAAATTTATGTCGTAGATGCCTCGGGCAGATGCTAATATAAATAAGCTGGAATGTATTAAATGAGAACATCTTAATTTAATATTTCACATATCTGTTCGTCGCACAGAGGTATTGATACAATCTGATTTGTTTTACAATGCCACTGACACCCAATAAAACAAATAAATAAAGTTGATATTCATCATCATTATCATCAAACATATTTTTCAAAATAGTCCTCTCCATCTCGCATTCGACTTTATTTCAATTTACTTGTTAGTGTCTGTCCAGCATAGTAAGTCAAGATAATGGCCTGCCACTCTACACATCGAGTCGAGCTTTTGTACCAATTGGTTCCCGTCATAATCACATGATGTTAATCGTAGTTACTTTATCATGTATTATTATTTTTCTTCGTCATATTATTATTTTACGGAAGTACCACCTAAAAATATTGTAGGTAATAGAAAAATATGGTATGAGAGCCAAAAGTAAATTAATCAAATATGTAGTTCGAACTAACTTGCGAATCACTCGTTCTCGACCATGTTTTTCTTTTGGAATGAATGAGATACCTATACGATTTAATTTTACGTACCTGCAACAATTACCAAATATGAATTTCATTGCAATAATGGTTGTGATAGAAGCATCATTGTCATGTGAAGTTTACGTACCCCGTCGCCGCCCGACGCTCTGCAAGCCGAACACAACGAACTCCGTGCTACACGCAAACGCATGCGATCATTTCGGTACCTAGATGTAGACTATTAACTACAACTCAGCTAGCGAATTGACAACTGCCATATTGTAAGGATCTAGATGTAAACGCGGTTATCTAAATAGTAAGTTACTTGTAAGTGTTATGTTAAGTTAAAGTCATAATAATATTTAGTATTGAGTATTGCTAGCCTAGCTACAATAAGGTATTAAAATATGCACACTTCATAGTTTATTGAACTGAACTAAATTATTACGAAATAGTTGTCATTTTGCCACTTGCTACAACGTCAAAAAAAATTGGCAGTACAAAGTATTTTTATTTCATGTTAATATTAATGTGTATTTCTATCGTGGCAAAAAGTTAAATATTGTAACGAGCGTGTTTACCTAATGGGCTCTATGTTTCGCCTTGTGTAGATTTACTTATACTCATCTCGGAGTAAAAAACGCAGTGTCGTACGCACATTTCCTTGCAATACCTACTACACTACGAGTAGGTGCGTGAACAGAAACTGATTGCAGGAACGGTCGACAACGGCAACGATAGTTGACGTGCTGCCCCAAGCCCCCAACCCGACGACGAGCGCGTGTCGACTCCTTTTGTAATTCTAATGATAGTTTCGTAGTTTTTACGGTATACCGATCTCAATATTATACCTACGCGAAGCTATTAGATGTATAAATACATTGTGTAAGAAATTGTTTTATGTTATTTACTGTAGAGCATAATTATTTTTGTATAAGGAAAACTTTATTTTTATCGCGCTATTATGTACATAATAATGCATATTTACTAGTTTTTTTAGCTAAATTTTGCTCAATTTATTGCACTCTACGCCAAAGTCATACTATTAAAAATAACTAAAACATATCAGTACAAACATGCATAATCTGCAACTGATGTGTAGGCAATAGACAGCGGCTCGTAATAAATACCGCGGCGTGGACCGCGGCGCCCGCGCTTTAGCACCACGAAGACACCAATTAGCTATAAAATTTCATCATTTAACGTCATCAGACAATCTGGTCAATAATATTTTACTATTAAGAGCAAACAAAAATGGATACACTGTACCGATTTTCTACAAGGTGTACCCGCTTTAATTGCTCTTGAGTGTATTTTATTTTGTGGATTTTTATACAACCCACATAAATCAGCAAGTTAACTACCGTATATATCTGATACACACCCAAATAGGTATATAACCAAAAAATAAAATGCGATTAAAAAAGTTAAAATAATATCTGCCCCTGGCATTAGGATTACAGTTAGGCCCTCTCGCAGTACATGTAGAGCGCGATTCTGAAGTTATTGCCGATTTCGCCACATTATAATAAGATTTCTAGGATAAGCCGCAGCAGCCACGATAGTGTACTTATCCTATGGGTGCAATATGCCTCGTGCCTATTTTAATACCAGTATATTGATGATATAATCAATGTATGATCGGCAACTCGGCGTAATCGGACAGTGTCACCGATTCGGACCCCTGTTGATTGCAATAGTCACGTTTCTTATTTTATTATTTTATCATGATAGACCCATTTTATTAGATATATGTGTACGTAGCATATTATTTACCTAATAATGTTTTGTATATATGTTTTAAATTAATTCGATTCATATAATTTATAAATATAACGAATAATGATTTCACTGTGTTTAAGAATAAAAAAATTGAAGTATGGTAACATAATTAATTAACGATTTCGATAAAGCATACCCTTGCTCTATATCTAGAAATATATAGATTAATAACTACATATAATTTCATAATAAACTATACCGTACGATAAGTAAAGATTTTAATTATAAGTTGTAATTTTAAACAAATGTTTGTAAATAAATCGTTTTGCTGTTCCCAATAACCGACGTGTCGTCGTATCTATATGTGGGCAATTATGTTTTCTGAAAATATGTCTCCTGTTTATAAATAGGAACGTAGGTGTAACGCGCGCGCGTCAACACTGCACCCGCGCCGCGCCCGGCGCCGGCGGCGGCACCCGTGCCGCGCCGGTGCCGGTCGCTCGCCACCTGCTTTATACATGTTTTGGTCAGGGGCTTCGATTCAAAAACTTACTTACAGCGAGCATTATGAGTTTATAAATTAAATTGCGGTTATTATAGGTACACAATTACACATCCCATATTCATTTGTATAAGTAAGACAGTTCTCAATATTATACTGAGACCGAGATGAAACAACTTCAATACAAGCACATTGCATATGCACTACACAGACTGCATATTGTTTATATTAAAGTCTAACGATTTCGTGTTTATCAAACTTGGTCCAAGATGTACCGAATATTAAGTAGTCGAGTTCGAGTTAGTACCTAATAGTAGCTATGAAACTTGAGCCGCTGAAGCATTGATTTGTTAGAATGGTTACCAGTAGTTTTAAGGTTGCAACGTGACGATCAAAGTGCAAGGTGTTACTGCGCGATTCTCTGCCGAGCCGGTCGGCTGCACTCGGCTCGATATCACAGCGGGTTTACCGGCACTGTCAGCTCGAATGCGTCATTTCATTCATTTATACTATTCATACATAATCAATCCTCCTTTATCCACAATGTTCTGAATTAATTATTCTTGTTCTGGTGAAGAAAAGGCATTACTGGATAATAGATAGCTGGCAGTTATTCTATTGTGATATTTATATTTATTATTTTTCTAGATTATTATTTATATGTTTAATGTTGGATGAGCGTGTTTGTTATATTTTACTGAGAATCGTTTAGAATAGATAAAGTTATTTTGTATTGTAATGCAGAAAAGGTCCAGCATGTGTTCCAAATAAATTGATTTAGTCGAGTATAGATTATAAAGATTATATTATTAAAGTGTTTTCGTTAATATGTTACAAATATGGTCGTTTAGATTGTCATATTATAATCAAAATTACCTTTTTAGCAGGGAAGCTAAAACATCACAAAATCAAAATGCCTTCTTGCAAAATTTGCAACCCTGAGCTCTCTATAACAAATTGAATACTATTACTGTGTACTTTACTTCTATAAATGTATCTACTTACCAACTCAGATTAAAAAATGTTACAGAGGAAGTAAATTAAATCTTTATCAGAAATGTTATTACCTACTTTAAAATACCGTCATCTAGACACCTGGTAGACTATTGCCTGAAATATTATACCTCAATACGTTTAGAATGAATTTTGCGTGTCTTGAAAATATATATTTTAATTATTAGAACTAACGTGGCTTTATTTTTTATTGTCCATCACTCCTGCCCTTTCCTGCTCGTTTTCTTCAGGGGGAGCAATCTAAAGGGATCCGTTGAAAAACTACTAAACCACACTAATCATCTCTGTATTGTGAGTATTCATTCGGTGTTGTGAGCAAGCCTAGCGAATACGATAGCTATTATACCGTTAGGTTTTGTGATGTTATTAAGTTAGCCAGAGACGCACTACTGTTTGCTCTGACCTACATTTTTCTCATGCTGTTAACACGACGGATCTTCAAACCTATAACGTTAATAATGATTATGAACCCTCTAAATTCGCAAACGTCCATAAGCTAAGCTCTCATTAGCATAATGAAGTATTTTATTTAAAAAAAAATAGTAATCAAAAATTGTTTATTTTTGCATAGGCAGGCAAAATGAATAATAAAATAACTCTGCTCGTACGTCGAGTGCCAACAAAAAGGATCAAGATTTAGCTTTATGCATTATTATCGCGTTTATATCGAAAGTAATCAAATGTGAAGTACAATCGGACGGCCACTGGCCTATGAAGCTGGTTATCCCGGGTTCGAATTCCGATCGGGGCATTTATATGTGTGGTTGGTGTGGTGAAGGCACGAATAGCAAATTCGAAGTTAAACACGACCTTCAGGATTTTTGCATAATTAGTGAATTTTAAAAAGTCACTCAGAAAAGTACTTTTTAGGGTACCGTACCCAAAGGATAAAACGGGACCCTATTATTAAGATTCCGCTGTCCGCCAGTCTGTCACCAGGCTGTATCTCATGAACCGTAATGGTTAAACAGATGAAATTTTCACAGATGATGTATTTCTATAGCCGCTATAACAAAAAATACTAAAAACAAAATATATTTTTTATTTAAGGGAGTTCTCGCACAAAAAAACTTTTAAAGAGTTGCTCGTTGTGTTCATCAGGCGCTGTGCCTCAAAATGTATAGAAAAACTAAAATCCGACTCGCACTTGACCAAAATTCTACTTGATATTATTTACCGTTCTTATTATAAAAATATTATTTGAATTAATTTGAAAAATAAATAAAGTGTCTAACGGTGTAATAGTACGAAACCCTTCGTGTGCGATTTCGACTCGCACTTGGCAGGTCTTTTAGAGTTCCGTAGCCAAAATGGCAAATACGGAACCCTTATATTTTAGTCATGTCCCTCTGTGCCTGTATGTCACAAGCATTTTTTACTCAAAAAATTTAGCATTTGGTATACATATAAGTGTGTTTTGTAAGCCCATACTCGTAATATAGGTTTGTATTCAAATAAAACAAAATGTTTAGGGCGACACTCCGGTACAGTCAGCGTCATATAGTGCGTAGCAGCCAAAGTCACAGAATAAGTAATAGTACGCCAAAGTGGCCAAATAGTTCGGTACACCATACAAAATATATGACGCTCACTGTACATGTAACTGAAAGTAGCCCATCAATCGATAGGCCTTTAAAAAATAAATACAAGGTTTTTCAGCATTGGTTCGATAAAAATAACTGTCCAACACAAAAAAGTTAACTTACTTTAAAAATAAAAAAAAAAAACACCACAAACGAACTTTTATTCCCTTTTCACTCCTTCTGAGGGTGTATTTTTTCTTATATTTTAATAATAGATACAAAAGGTTGGTGTACAAAATATGTAGTTCCTAGTTTAAAAAGTTAAGTAAACAAAAGTTTTGGTCCCCAAACAAACTTTCAACCCCCTATGTACCTAAACGCAGAAAACAGCAATATACTTTTCCCATACAAAGGTTAGTTCGATAAGTTGCGGGTGGGTGATGATGATGATATAAGAAGTTGTCTTGTCAATTTGTAGGAGCCTATTCAAAGGCCGCTAGCGTCGTGCTAATTATATGCGTGCTAATTGTACGTGCATAAAAATGCTCGATTTGTTGATAAAAACACAAAAATCAGTATATGTTTGCCTTTAAGATTTGAGGATTTCCTTCAATTCCTCATGGATCCCATCATCAGAAATCAAGCATGACAAAAATTAATCGTGAAAATAGAACTTGCTGAACAAACACAGCTAGGAGGACAAATCGCCAAACGTGAACTTTTTGTCGTTGAAGAGTTCTGTTCTGATCATCACCAGCAGTTCAACTTCATCCAATGTCACATTTTTGGATGAAAATGCTTGACTTGTTAATAAAAACATAAAAATTACTATATGTTTGCCTTGAAGATTTGAGGAGTTCCCTCAATTTCTCATGGATCTCATCATGAGAACTGCGTTTTGACAAAAACGGGACCAACTTGGATATATATACTTACAATCAAAAAAAGAATTTTCCAAATCGGTTAAGAAATAACGGAGTTATGGACTAACAAACATTAAAAAAAAAAAACGTACAACCGAATTGATAACCTCCTCTTTTGAAATTTTGAAGTCGGTTAAAAAGCGCACCATGGCCAACATGTAATAGAAATAAATTAAAAACTGCACTCGGGTTAGTCGGGTTACATTCCGGACATATTTTATCAAAAACGTTTATTTTTTGATGAGAAAACTCCCCTCCGCAAATTACAATGAGAGTGGAACTGGTGAAGATGTGCTGACGACTTGATACATGTACTGATGAAGTGTGTTCCGAGCGAAGTGGAAACTGTTAGGTTAATAGCAAAGAATATAATACTCACTAATGGTTAATAGACACTGACCCGCTTCTTCGAAACCATGCGAGACATTCGGAGTTCGTTTTTGTTACGCGGTAGCGCCTCTAGATTTGTAAACAATAATGTTGTCTCTACCTATATCGAATCAAGCCGGTACCGATTATACAGGGTGTGGCCTGTAGTAGGAGCAAAAAATTAAACGGTACACTATTGAGCTCTCTAGCAAGTATTTCCAAATGATTTTAGTTGAAAAAAAAGAAGTGTTTTTTGGATTTTTTTTCGCAAATGTAGCTTATATGTACTTTTTTACGCTACTGGAGTGATATTAATAACAATTTATTCAAAAAAAACTAAAAATTTATAAAAAAAATTAAAAAAATCCCAAAAATATTATTTTAAACCAAAAATGCGACAACGATTATGAGTCATAACTTGAAGCAACCTCAAAATCAGCATTGACTGCCGCGCTATGATCTCTGGGTGCCAAGATCCATTACTTGGAGGTCATAACTTTAGATCAATTTTTCTCCCAATTGAAAAAAGAAAAAAATTTTAGGACACAAGAGGTTACTGCAGATGCTCTAGGGAAGCGTCCTTTAAATTTATTGCTCCTATTACAGGCCACACCCTATGCATACATATAATTAATTTAATAGAGGTAGCTTTAAAATCTAGAATTTAAGTTTATCTCCCCTTTAAGTATTTTGGTGGTGGTTATGTACTTCGCTCTCAATAACTTTATATTTACAGAGGCTAAATAAAAAACTTTGCGGTGTGAAAATGAAATCAAGATATGGTTGTTATGTTTAAAGTATGTTTTAACAATAAATATTTCACCAGCAGTAAGTATTTATTATTATTATTTAACTAGGTTTTTTTTAGGTATTTAGGTATTTATTATGTTTGATTAAAGTCGAATATACAGATTTTTTAAATTTTTCCTTAGAACCTATAAATGGATCAGTTGAGCAAAATTCAGTGTTATACAGGTGAGGGATCCGCGTTAACACAGCGTTTGAGCCATAGTTAGTGGGGTGAAAGGGAACGTGAAATAGGGTTGTATGCCGAGTGCGTCGTTTTGGGACTCTAAACGATAGGCCGGATAATAGTTCAGGACAATCAAGACGATTTCTAATTATATCGAAAAGCAGGTTCAAGTCGGCCATTTTACGTCTATCTTCGAGTGTAAGCAGTTTGTATTCACGGCAATTATCAGTGTACTGAAGGGATGGTTTTCTAAATTTGTAGTTCAAATGGGAAATAAACCTCTTTTGAATTTTTTCTATGCGATCTTTATGAATAGCATAACAGACAGACCAGATGGGAGATGCATATTCAAGAATGCATCTCACATATGCATAATATACTATTTTTAAACTAATCAAATCTTGGAATGGTTTGCAGGTTCTCATCACAAAGCCCAAATTTCTATAGGATCGGGTTACAATAGAGTCCACGTGATTTCTCATCGTCATTTTGGAATCTAGCAACACTCCCAGGTCACGCACAACGTCGACCTTGTCCACCGCTACGCCATCAAAGTTATACTTGAAATTGATTGGCTTAGGGCTGCGGGTAAAACTTATGCACTGACACTTCTGTATACTAAGACTAATTTTATTTTGTGAGTAATACTCGACTAGATTATTAAGATCATTTTGCAGGAGTTCGCAGTCTGCTAAAGATTTAACTCGCATAAAAATTTTCTTATCGTCGGCATATAACAAATGACGTGCGGTGACGAAACATGAAGTGATATCATATATGTAAGCATTATAGAAAAGAGGACCCAGATGGGAGCCCTGGGGCACGCCAGAGGGAATCTCAATGTAATCAGATCTGAAACCACCCAGAACCACAGCTTGAGAACGATTAGTAAGATATGATTTGACCCATCTGAGTAAATCACCGTGTATTCCTAGAGATTCGATCTTCATGAGAAGTATGGCGTGGTCGACTCGATCGAACGCTTTTTCAAAATCTGTATATATCGCGTCAACATGCCCGCCGCCTTCCATTTCAGTTAAAATAAAATTTGAAAAGCAAGCCAAGTTAGACACAGTAGAACGTCGTTTCAAAAAACCATGCTGTTTATCCGAGATACCACGATTTATTAGAGGATAAATATGATTGAAAATTATGGATTCGAAAAGCTTTCCTATGGTGTTGAGAATCGAAATGGGACGATAGTTGTCAATGTTAGACTTGGGGCCTTTTTTATGTATTGGTATGATATGAGCTTTTTTCCAGATAGAAGGGAAAATACAGTCTCTTAACGAATGACGAAACAGAATTGTTAAAGGATATGCAAGGCTTTCAGCACAGGAAGACAAGAATATTGGCGGAACACCATCGCAACCCGGACCCTTCGATTTATCCAAGTCCTTTAAAAACTTCATGACAGTTTCACGTGTAACGTCGATACCAGACATCGTGTCACATTTATTGCTGTTTTTAAGATTATTACAAGGATTAAAAGAGGAGCCGGTACACGTAGTATCAAATACACTTTCGAAGAACATGTTAAACGCGTTACAGATATCCTTGCCATTACTGTAATTATTATTACCTAGAGTAAAACAATTAGGATAATTCGAGCCTCCCCTTTTAGATTTTACATATTTCCAGAAGAATTTGGGAGATCTCCTGATTCAGCGTTGTTGGTAAAACGCTGAAAGCATTCGCTCTGTACGCGTTTTTGTCTAGCCCTAAGCATTGAAAATTCATCATAATCACGTGGGTTTGAGAATTTTTTCCAACGTTGGTGTACTTTCGATTTCTCACGTATAATTTTGATGAGGGACGAGCTGTACCAAGTCGGGTATAAATCATTATTTGGGTATGTTATGGGTACAAATTGCAAGAAGCAGTCATTTAGCTTATTATAGAAGTTGTCAACAGTCTTGTTTACATCGCTTGCGCTTAAGGTAGTCACCCAATCAATACTGCTTAAGTGTGCGTTTATCTTATGATAATCACATTTATAGAAATTAAAGCGTGAGTTTTTGTTAGGTTTTAAGGGTTTAACGTACAGGTCCATTATGTCAATTGATAGCGGTGGGTGATAAACGTCCAACTTGGACATAGGCTGACAATGTGATACGTGTAAAGGCAAATTACAAAAACACAGGTCTAAAATATTACCACTATGTTATACAACTTTGGTGATTATATGAACACCATCTAAACTGGCCATTTCAATAGCTATCAATATAATAATTTAAAGATCGATGTCGATTAAACATCATTTAACGTTTGTCTCCCTCTGTGTTCATTGCCTGTTTTGAGAGGTGCGTAAAGCCAATCGCAGCGCTTGTTTGCATGTGTCACACGACACACACAACACAAACACAACACAACACAACCACACCACAAGTGGTGGGAGAAAACTCATCTCATTAGACGAGCTTCAAAGATCTGCCCGCTACTACCAGAACCGGCAGTCCTCGACGGGTGATGTACCCGTCGCTGTGCGGATGTCGCGGGACACACCGTCGTTTCCGGGATACAGACGCGTGACTCGGCCTCTCGGTCGGCGGCGCATGTTTGAGTAAATAATATTTCACTTACACACACCTTTTCCTTTTTTTTCTCTTACACAACTTTACTATATAATAAATAATAAATGTACTCACGAATAAACAACAATTCAACTGGCGATAATATTCACTCTTCGGGTGGTGGAGTTACTCGCGTCCGTAGGACTTACCACCTTTTCCTAGGCCCACCCTACACGTGCCCCCCGGGTGGTGCAAAACGAGTAACACAACAACGCCGAGTGTCAGGCGGCGGTAATTAACCTGAATACTGGGTCTAACAAGCCCATTAAGTGCTGGTAGGAAATGACCATCACTGCCCGTTACTCATGGTCATGTCTCGTGAGACCGGTGGACTTGGCTTCATTGCCCGGTTCGAGAGGTAGAAAACCTCAATAAAAAATCACCCCAATCCTAAGGTGGGATACGCGCCAAGAGGATGAATGGCTGGTGGGCTGACCAGTCTTTAGCGCCAACTACAATGGACCCGGCTAACATTGTAGTATTTGCCTTCATACGAGAATGGGCGTAACCTCGTATGTGACCAGTTTATTTCGACCCTTCTCGTGGGAACAACAAGCGACGCATACAGAAAATAAAAACACATCTACCCCTAAAGAAACAAACACTGCAAACAAAACACTAAGTAACACAACAAGTATTCCACCCAGGCCTGTTCAATAAACTAAGAACCAACAACTCGAAAGACTCTAGCAACCCTGAGTCGCCGTAAACTGATCAAGCTACACAGGACGAAGCTTGGAAGATTGCACAAAATTCAAAAAGGCCACGAGACAGCCCTGATTCAGCAAGAACCAAAAAACAAATGAAACCCAACAGCTACTGGTTAAGCCAACCTATAACCGTCTCAAATTCATTCAATGATTTGGACAACGTAAAAGACGTGCCGGATACAGTTGACACAGAAGTAATTGTGAAACAGCCCAGACCACCACCAATAAAAATCGACCATGTTACATACTTACATCTGGATCACTCACTGATTTGCTAAAAAAGACCGTGGACGGTCTGTACGATCTCAAGGTACTTACTAACAATAGGGTTAAAATCCAAGCTCGAACAGTTAAAGCGTTTCAAATCATCAGAAAAGAACTGGATTTGCATCCAGGGCACCGAATACTATAGCTACAAACCCAAACATGAGAGGTCTTTCAAAGTAATCCTTAAACAAATGCACTCCTCAACTGAACCGGCAGAGATTAAAGATGCGTTTGCTGAGTCAGACCATGAAGTCACAAATATATGGAACATAAAACAAACAGGGACATAAAAGCCCTTAGACATGTTCGTTATAGAACTTAAAAACAAGCCAAATAACAAAGAAATATATGACATGAAAACTTTATTGAACTGCATCATTAAGTTCGAACCTCCACGCCCCAAACGAAATATACCTCAGTGCTCCAATTGCACAGACTACGGGCATACCAAACGATATTGCCGTCGCAAACCGAGATGCATTAAATGCGTTGGTGACCATGTCACTGCCGACTGCCCACGCAAAGAACGTTCTAAAGATGTCAAATGCTCTCTCTGCAGCGGTAACCATCCAGCCAACTATAAAGGCTGCTCTGTGTATAAGGAACTCCAAAAGAAGTGGTACCCACCACTACGCACCAAAACAGCCTACAACCAAAACAGGACCCAAAATACCGACCGGCCACCACGAGAGACATACTGAAACCTACGCCAAAGTAACTCATAAAAATCTTGATCGCCGCAACTCAAATCAAACATCTCCTTCTGAGCAATTTCAGCAACAACCAAGCGAATCCGCAAATAATTTAAACCAGCTCATGGATATGTTCAAACAAATGATGCAACAAATGACCAACATGACTAACCTTTTAATGAAACTCATGTCCGATATGCGCCCACATTCTTGAATGGCTAACGCTTGGCTATGGCTTAATGGCTTGCCGTTAAAAATTGCTATGTGGAACGCCAACGGGCTGCCAAATCATACTCTCGAAGTAAAAATGTTTCTCTACACGCACAACATTGACATAATGTTAATATCCTAAACTCATTTCACTACAAAAAGCTACTTTAAAATACAAAAGTATAAAACATACTACACAAATCACCCCGATGGTAAAGCGCACGCGGGTTCTGCACTGTTAATAAAGGAAAACATAAAACACTACTCGTCCAACCCTTATATTAGTAATGAAATCCAGCCTGGCTAGTATGATAGGTATACCGTCACGTTATATGGCCAAAATGTACTGAAACGTCACATAAAACGAATATAATAATAGAAAGTAAAGACGGACCGTACTGGACGTTGGTTCACCTGTGGAAGTAACTTTCAGATTCAGTTCATGCACTGTTTTGCTGAGTTCACGCCCCTTGGGGGTTGTGATTCTTGAGCCCCAATCTGTATGCTATGTGTTGTAGTCACCGCCAGCTATAAATCTGTTACCCAGGGATTTGAAGAAAGTTGTGTATGTATCTCTTTTTAGGTTATGTCTGGGGGGCATATATAATGCAGAGATGGTTAGTGGTCAGTCTTTACTTTCTATTACGTCAAGCAGGGTGAAGAAAGAACAGGACTCCATGTACTAAAGGCTGGTGTCCCGCAGGGCAGTGTACTTGGTCCAGTTCTGTACCTTTTATATACCTCAGACTTACCTTCAACGCAGAACGTCGTCATGGGCACTTTCGCCGACGATACTGCCCTATTGGCCACTCATAATGATCCAGTAATGGCATCCATTATATTACAGAAAAGTCTCGACAAGGTCTCTGCATGGCATAAGGACTGGCGCATCAAGGCCAACGTAACTAAATCTGTGCACGTATCATTTACACTCAGCCGTGCCACTTGCCCACCAGTATAATTGAATGAAATTCAGATACCACAATGCGAAGATGTACGCTACCTGGGTATCTACTTAGACAGACGCCTTACATGGAGGAAACATATTTTTACCAAGAGGAAAGCACTTAGCCAGCAATTACGAAAACTATACTGGCTAATGGGCTAGAAAGTCTAAACTATCATTGGAAAACAAACTTCTCCTATACAAATGTATACTCAAGCCCATTTGGTCCTACGGAGTGGAGCTGTGGGGCACTGCAGCGGACTCAAATATAGAGATCCTACAGCGATTTCAATCCAAAATATTGCGTATGATAACAGATGCACCATGGTATATCACTAACCATCAACTTCACCACGACCTGAACATACCAACCGTCAAACAAGATATATCAACCAAACTGAAATCTTACGCAAAAAGAATCGGCAATCACCCAAACCAGCTGGCCTGTAATTTAATGGACAATACTACCTGCCCCTTTACGAGGTTAAAAAGGAAAGCTCCGCAAGACCTAATATAGTCGCAACAGACATGAACCTCATGGATTTGTCAATGGACAAATACCATTCATGACATAACCTAAGCATATAACCTCTAGCTAAATACTTGCTTGTCACAGGCAGATTGCGAGATCGAAAGGATTAAAAAAAATTCACTCAATTTACGGTTATTTATATCCCATAGCCAATGTTAGTAGCAATAATACTACCACAAAGAATACTACATTATTCACCGTAAACAAACATGAGTATAATATTTTATATGAAAGACATTTTACACAATGACATGAAACAGAACATATTTAAAATATCATTTGAATTTACAAACGGCCGTTGCCCTGTCACGAGTGTCCATAGGAGGTTTTAACACCCTGGTTAGATGTATGGAGTGCCCCATCCCCCTACTTTAATATTTTTTCGTCTTTTCACATCACTTTTACGTAGCGGTTCATACGAGTACAACACACCTTTCTGCTAAATGTTTTAATTGTATTTGTAGTACTTATAGTCTCCGAGTACATCGCCTGTCACATACAGACGAAAAGACGGACGGACGGGTTCTGTTTTCATCATTTTGGCTACGGAACCTTAAAAGTACTACTCGTAATTGTATTGTAAACAACACTAACAATAAAAAAGTACATATATTAAAATAGGTTCTCGATGGTGGTTGGTAACCCTAGCGCTGAGGGCGGGGCCTCGAAAGAGCGCGTTGCGTGCGATAGAAAGAGACGGCCACGTTTAGGCACGTTTGGCACCTAAACGGGGGATTTATTAACAGAGAAACTTCTGTACTTGTACTATTACTTATTCTGTGCTTCTGTCTACTCCATTTTGTGTACACGTTCTTTTGGGTCATGCTGGCGAATGTGTAAATAGTAAGCTCGTGTTCGTCATTCGTGCCCATTGATTCGCGTCCGAAAAACCGCTCCCAACGCGAGCGCGCGAATCGCGAAGCTAAGCGTGAGGCGGATAGCGAACGCGCTGCCTACATATACGCGTGGTGTTCGTTATTCGCCTCGCGATTCGCACGAATGTGTCTATATTCTTGTGATACGTATCGTGATATGAGTTTATCCCGGGATATTAATTGTCACCCTAGTATAGTGATCAATATTCACGTTCATCATTATACATATACACGATATCGTGATGTGAGTGCAACGCGCAGTTGTAAACGCGTAATATCAATAATAGTAACCGTGTAAAAGGCCCCAATCATATGCCAAAACGAAAGCGAAAGCGAGCAATGCGAGCAATGCAAGCACGTCATTCATTCGTGAATCAATATTTCGTTCTTTGCTTTTAGTTAGATATACTTTGAAGTTCTTGTTGAATGACTGTTTTGCTGTATTCGATGTCATCTAGATAAAGTGGTGGATTTAAACACAAAAAACTGCAACAATGGGCGCCGTGTTGGGTCTTTGTTCAGCAGCTCAGGTAAGCACTGTTCTTATTTACGAGAAACACTTGTCATAGCATGATAAGCATAGAACCAAAGAGTCTGTTTCCTTAATTTAATTATTGCATAGGCAGTATTTGACTTTAAATGTCCTTTTATTCTTTAAGTCTGTTTATGGCTTTTGGACATGGACTATAAGATAATCATACACACATCACATGTTACATCTCACGGTTGTGTAAAGTTTAGTTTTAAATTATAGTTGTGCAACATGATTGAAACTGTCAAAATATGTTATTATAGCAGGTTTATCACTTACATGTAAGCAAGGATACACTAGTGGATCTGTCCATACCTTAGCATATGTAGGATAGCAAGCGGTAGCGGTTTGGTGTAGTGTAGGGGAGAAGTCAAAATAACTGGTCATAGCATATTGTAAGTACCTCTCTATGTAAATGGAAATACTACACACAACATAATAAGCCTATGGAGCCCTCCAAGATCAGAATTACAATGCATTTTGGGTGTTTGTAAAGCTGCTACACTACTGTAGCATGTCAGGAATGGTTGTTAGACTTTTATGCTCTAGTAGTGTGAAATGCTCCTGATGCGGACCATCCCCAATGCAGATGCAATTTATAGTGGACAGTCGGACTGTGAAATTGTGTTATGACTGCTGTGAATTGCCTGTATCTAACTGTGCATACTTTGTATGTGGTTTAAATTATAATGTTAATAATATAGTTTATCTTTCATACAAAATGGAGACACATGGATGGAATGGTGGACATATATTAGGCAAAATCAAAAAGGTATTCTGCAAATAGGCCACAAGGGCACTTTTACAAGTTAAACATGAATTATACAGTTAAAATAAAAACAGGCCAAGTGCGAGTTGGACTCGCGCACATAGGGTTCCTTACCATTATCTATACAACATTAGACACTTTATTATAATCTTTTTTAATTTCATTAATAATAATACTTTTTTTTATCAGTGATAAATAATAACAAGTAGAATTTTGGTCAGTGCAAGTCAGATTTTAGTTTTCCCATACATTTTGAGACCCAGCGCCTGATGAACACAACAAGCAACTTTTTAAAAGATTTTTGTATGAAATATATTTTTTATTTTGATTTTAGTATTTGTTATCATAGCGGCCACAGAAATACATCATCTGTGAAAATTTTAACCGTCTAACATTCACAGTTCATAAGATACAGCCTGGTGACAGACGGACAGACAGACAGAAAGACAGTAGAGTCTTAGTAATAAGGTCCCGTTTTACCCTTTGAGTAGGGAACCCTAAAAACTGACAATAAAACTATACTGATTGATAAACTTGTCATTCAATGAAAATAAACCTACAAGACATTATCAAAACTTGAAGGAAATATTAGGGATGATTATATACCTCTGAATAAACAAAAGAACCTATATAAAATAAATCTAATATCTCAGAGATATATACAGTCTCTAAGTGCAGCATTAAACTAACTAATTTAAATAGCACTACATATTTTAATTTTGTTAAAGGTATATAAGGTATCTAAGCATCAGTAACAATAAAACTGATTAGTTAAGGATATTCATTTTAGAATTAGCCACACATGCATTGGCCATATCTGAAAGGTGAAAATGAGTGGTATATTAGTAAGCAAGAGATAACAGGATATTTTTGGTGTTGTAGCTGGCTTGCTGCTGCGGCAGTGCAGCATGCTCGCTGTGCTGCTCTGCATGTCCGTCTTGCGCCAACTCTACCTCCACGCGCCTCATGTACACTCTGATGCTGCTGCTGGTTATGGTTGCAGCTTGCATAACATTAGCTCCGGGGCTCAAAACTGAGTTACAAAAGGTAAAGTTTTTGAACACTACTTTCAATTTAAAACTATTTTATTAATTAAACAATCATTGAATTTAGTATGACTTATTCTACTTTGAATGGAACTACATTTTCAAGGCGTGGATCTCAATTAGTACTTAGGAGTCTGCAGTAAGCTTGGTTCTCCATACAAACATAGTGACACTCTCATGTTAAAATGCAATGCTAGAATAATCAAAATCAAAGTATGATATCCCATAAATGTAAAATCTTGACTCTTTGATGTTTTCTTGGTATTTAAGTATCTATTTATCTATGCATACGTACGAGTATGTATGTATGTCGTCGCCTAGTGATCATAGTACAAGCTTTACTTAGTTTGTGATTAGGTGGATTTTTGTATAATTGTCCACAAATATTTATTAATTCATTTTCAGGTGCCGTTTTGTGCCAATTCCACGGGAGTTGTACCAGCAAACTTTAAAGTGGATTGTGATAATGCTGTTGGCTACCTCGCGGTCTACAGGCATGTCCTTGAAGGGATATTTTAGATATACTATGTTACATAATATATCAAATATCATCATTTATCCTCTCTGAGATAATCAATTAAAAATGCCTAATAGTACTCCAATTTCATTTCAGAATTTGTTTTGCTCTGTGCATGTTCTTCGTTCTGATGGCGCTGATAATGATTGGTGTGAAGTCATCCAAGGATCCTCGTACTGGTATTCAAAATGGGTTAGTAGTATGATTGACTGCCTTAGGCGTGGCTGACTAATAAAATAATATCTCTAATGTGAAATGGTGAGAAAAAAACAATCTCAGTTGAAGTAATATCTTTTCGTTTTTCCAGTTTTTGGGGCATCAAGTTTCTGGTGGTTATTGGCGGCGTGATCGGTGCCTTTTTCATCCCCGAGGGCTCGTTCGCTTCCACTTGGATGGTTTTCGGCATGATCGGCGGGTTTTGCTACATCATTATTCAATTGGTGTTAATTATTGATTTTGCTCATTCTTGGGCAGAGAAATGGGTTTGTAAGTATCGCAGCAGTGTGTCACACTTATGATAATGTCTACTGATTATGAATAAGATTATTAGTTTAGGCGTTTGTTAATTAAACCATAATAGACATTACTATATGTTAGGTAGCGATTTTCAGCTTATGTCATGGGTTGCTACCTACTAAGGAAGGGATGGTAAGGAAACTTAATTTGCGATTCTCGACCCCCCATTCCTAACTTGTTTTGTTTTACTAATAAATATCCAAAGTTTAGTATTACTAGTTTCGTAATGTTAGCCCTTCACTCGACAGGCTTCGACCTTCTAGTCGAAAAGACACTGGCTCACAGCTAGGCTTGGGAATTGGAAGGGCATTGTCAAGCCGGAAACACACTATTAACGCGGACGCCACCCGACGCGTGTTTAGTCGAATCAAATCGTAATATTTTCTATGACCAGAAACACATTATGTACCTACAGCGACGACACGTAATGTGTTCCTAGTCCATACCCGACGACACGTGTCAATTTTTCTAGAACTTTCGTAAAAATCACACCACATACAATATCCATTGCACACGACCATACACGTTAACTGCTGTGTTCAGAAATTGCAAGCGTATCGTGGCGTCGCGTGTTGGAAATGTCTACGATGCACGTGTGGTGTCGACGCGTCGGGTCGCGTGACGTGTTAGTAGTGTGTTCCCGGCTTGTCAGTTGATGATAGGTGTTTCTATATCAGCGAACTACGAGGAGTCGGAGTCGCGCGGGTGGTACGCGGCGCTGCTGCTCGCGATGCTCACCTGCTTCTCGCTCGCGCTCACTGGCGTCGTGCTCTTGTATCTCAACTTCACTCAGGTCTGTAGAAATGTCGCCAATACTAGAAAAAACTTGTATTACATATGATTACACGATTCATTAAAGGTTCATTATTTAACTGAATCAAAACTGGTAGTCTGTTTGTATCGTTACCAGACAAAAGGACGGAGTTTTGGAGGAACGATGACTTATTTAATATATACAAAGACATAGCTTCTGTCTGAAATTCGGCCATAAATACGGTGGAATTATAATAGATAAATCAACTGGTAGATAGCATCAATAATTCGATTTACTCGTCAATAAAGCTGCTGGGTCATTTCACATAAATGTAAGGTGAGTCACGATTTCATTGAGTGTATTTATTTATTTTAATGATGCTAAGTTTATTTAGTCGTATAATCTATACTAATATTATAAAGCTGAAGAGTTTGTTTGTTTGTTTGAACGCGCCAATCTCTGGAACTACTGGTTTGAATTGAAAAAATATTTTTGTGTTGGATAGTCCATTTATCGAGGAAGGCTTTAGGCTATATAATATCACGCTGCGGCCAATAGGAGCGAAGACGCGGACGAAGTCGCGGGCAACAGCTTGTTAGTGATAAAAAGTAACATTGTCTGGAGATAAATAAACACTAATATGATACAAAGAACATGCAATAAAATCGTGACTCGCGTTACTCTTGTCGTGAAATGGCCTCCTGCACCTTGAAGACTTGGATTGAAATACTGCTGAAAAAAATAATATGTGTATTTTGTTGTAGGCGGCAAGCTGCGATTTGTCCAAGTTCTTCATCTCGATAAACCTGATCCTGGTAGTGATCGCGAGCGCGGTGTCGATCCTGCCGGCGGTGCAGGAGCACAACCCTCACTCGGGCCTGCTGCAGTCCTCGGTCGTGTCGCTCTACGTCATGTACCTCACCTGGTCGGCCTTGGCCAACTCGCCGGCTCCCTGCAACAGCCTCATCAACCCCAATAATGTAACTATTTACCCTAAATCTTCCAAGTTTTGACAAATCCTCGCTGATATATGTATATTTTATATTTATTACATTACGAGTATGTTTATTAAGACCAGTTGTTACGTTCAAATATGCATTACCAGGATCGTAAAAAGGATGCTTATTGGGTATGTACAGTACAATAGGACGAAGTTATGCAAAAACGATCCAATCCACAAGAGATCACCAATGAAATGTATGACTTTTGTTTTAAGCAGAAGGTTCCAATTTCAAATTTTACATCGCGTGGGTTGGATCGTTTTTGCATAACTATAGTAGTTGGTAAATAGCACCTTTGACAAGCTTTTATATTCTTCCTAGCTAGTCCCCCCACAACACGCTGTCAGACCGTGCCTTAAAGTTTTAACGGAGCAGCCCTCCTAATTCTGCCATTTATAAAACAAATCAGTTTATATAGCAGCTTCACACCATCATTGTTATAAGTATACACTTATTAACGTTCATTAATAATCTGCACTGTTTTGTTCGAACATAAGACCAAGAGGTTGTGCTCGTTTTAGTTTTGTTTAACTTTTTTCGAACCCGTTATTATCCTCCTTGTTTTACCTCAGTCTACGGGTATTAAATCGGGCCCGACTAGCGAATCCCGCGTCATGGCGTAGTCCCTAGATTTTGCGGAAGAGTTGACCTTTCAAATTAGAGGGAACTCTTTTTGGGGTAGCCATTGTCAAATGAATCATTAGTCCCTCTCTCATTTACATACATACTCGCTAGTTAGGGACTAGCGCTTATTACCCGACATAATGAAAGCCTAAAAATTGGGTTATCGAGCACGCATTTTATACTGCTGATTGAACGATTTAAACGAGTAGAAGAATTAATATAATAGAATTGAGTTTATAGAACATCGACATGTAATATTAATATTATGAATAAAAATATAAACCTGGTCGTGCTAGGTAGACAGGGATGGGTTACAAACAAGTATGTAATTTAATGATACAGTACAAAAAAAAAGTATACGCATGCCTACACTTCGGCAGCTTTACGTACGTTTAATGGGATGAAAAAACCTGCAAGCTAAAGATTGAATATTTACGGGGAAGCTGTTGTAGCAGGTGACATGATCAGGTGTTGTGTGTGGGCAGGCGGCGTCGTTCGACAAGCAGGCGATCATCGGCATGGTGATCTGGGTGTGCAGCGTGCTGTACTCGTGCGTGCGCACCGCCTCCGCCTCGTCCAAGATCACCATGTCCGACCGCATCCTCGCCAAGGAAGGCAGTGCAGGTGAATACATCTCCTTTAATATATTCTACTTAATTAAGTGGTTCATACACTTTATTGGTATATATATTTGATTGGTACAGTAACCCTACATTACTATTTAAACGCTGGCAGTTTAAAATAGTGCAATATTTTAATTTTGCAATAGACAATAATATATAAATTGTAATAAATGTCGAACAGTATTTGACAGCGGACTACTAAATTTTATGGTAACATGGTCGTGGTTGCTTGAAATGTGTGTTCCCAGATTCCCATATGAATTCTGTCAGGGTTAAATAAGTAATGTTAACATTTGGAAATAATATTAACACAATTATCCGTTCCTTGCGGCGTGGCGCGCGGCCGACGACGCCGAAAGGGCAAGGAGGGCTCATTGCTAACGAAGGTAATATCTAAGAGCTAGCCCCGCATTAGAACCCTGCGCTCCGCTCCTGCCATCAGTAGCCTTCATCCAGAAAGTATATGTGCATAATATATCATAGTTGATGGTGTATTCGCTTACTAACCTACATATGGTATATTTTATGCTTCATGACGAGCATTATGGTCATCGTATAGGTCCGTATTTTAAAATATGTATATGGTTGATTGACCTCTCCCTGCTATTCTGGTCAAATTTATTGGAAAAAAAAATTGGCATGATTAGTTCAACACTGACAGATACACATCACATCCACATTTGTTACACTGTTTGTGTACAGTCAACAGCAGAAGTAGCTTAAAGCAGAACAACATGTTCAGATTGATCTACACAGAGGCTCATTTTCTTGACATCGCAGATCTACAGACAATCTGTGTGTAGACATTAACCCCCGACGTAGAACGCAAAAGAGGGCTGTTATAAGTTTAACGTGTGTATCTGCTTTGAAATTTGGTATGCACATAGTTTCGAGCCCTGGGGAAAGCCACTTGTGATAGTTTTTATCTCTGAAATCATATCTGGGGTGATATCATATGTAGGTAGAAATTTGTAAAGAGGAGTTACATACACGAGTCCCATGCGGACGCAGTCACTGAATAAGCTAGAGATTTTGGAAGTAATTCTTATTATGATACAAGTGCAGGCTAGAATAATAAACACACGGAAAAACATTTATAGTAGCAACATATCATTTAAATCACCTACGTAAGTAGGCAGTGGCGCAGCGTCGAATAAGTCCGTTGCAACCCCGATATGATATAATATGGCTTATCGCTTTCTTCAAGAGGTAAAGGATAAAGCCCTCATTGTCACAAAATACGTGAGCCGGTAAGAAACGAGCTCTAAGGACGCCACGCCATTGCTACCTACTTCATGCTTGGATCCACGCTAAATGGGTGGTAAAGGAAGACTGGCAGGGTTACAATGCATCGTTCAAACATTCCGGCCAAGTAGTTTTATGTAGATAAATAAAAATCTAATACTACACAATGTTTTTTTCAAAACCGATAATTTGGCTCACATACTCGTATATTATAATCATTCCAAGAAGCATAAGCGACACCATTGTCGTTAAAAATAAAAAACCACAATAGTACGACATTTCTAATGCTACATAACCTCGTAGACAGAAGACAGGTGACACAAATTTGAGAGAAATGAAGTAAAAACCATTACGACTATGAGAAGTAAACATTGTTGAACTTGAGGAGTTAAAATTCTAAAAAGACACTGTTTATCATTGTATCTTTTATTCTATATCGTAAGCACTTAAGGCGAAGGGGTGGGCAAGCTCTTTCCATACAAAATTGCAAGTTTTTCCTCCAGTTACTATTTTTGTCCATATGCTTATTTTTTAGTTAGCTACGTCTTGATGTTTTTCTTTTTTAATTTTAATTATTTTTTGTATTTTTTTTTAAATAATGCAAAATTTCAACATCAAGTTCTGCGTATATCCAATATGTACCAACAAAAAATAAAATTAAATGTTGTAGTGCCAAAACTAACGCAAAAAACTTGCACAACCTTTGTATGGTGAATGGCTTACCCTACCCTGCGCCTTAACCCTTTTTCCAGACCGTACCAATCTAAAAGGCTTTGCAAAAACAAAATAAGTATTCAAAAATAGTACGGTACGGTGAATCGTTTCAAGAAGAGACTTTTATTGCTAAACTAAGATGGAAATTCTATTGTCGATAAATCGTACTATGCCTGTTAAAAGGTTAACACTACACACGACGCTGGTGAGCCGTGCATTGTATCCCTGCCGGGCTGGATCACGGGTGGCGCCCGTTTGTAATAACACAAGCTTTGATTGACATTGTGTGTTGGCTTTGTGTTCATTTGTTAAATGTAAATAATGTGAAACTAATTAACGGAACTGAATGTTAGCGTTTAAACATGGAGAGTTTTTCTGTTGACGAGTAACTTGGAAAAGTACTTATATATTCTAGAATTTTTAAGTTTTACTTATTATGGAGGAGTGTCACTAACCACGGCAAATAAATGACTTACTTGTAAAGTGTTTTTTTTTTTCATATATGTAGGATATACTGGATGAGCCCTGTAACAGTAGCAAAAAATTCAACGGTGGGCTATTTAGCGGGCCAGCAATTATTTCCAAGTGAACTATATTTAAAAAATCTTTTTTTAGATCAAAATTCCACCGAACCGAAAATGTTTCGACATAAGGAGCTACTGCAAGCTAGAATAATATACACATGGAAAAACATTAACACGCTATCTTGAATCAAACTCCAGTCCTACTACTATTCAATAATATATATATAGCATTGTCTTAGTAATAAGTACCTAATTGTAACCTATAACTTGCATGTTTGGTTTATCTGTAAATGTAAGTTGGTTAGTAAATATAAAATAAATAAGTAGAACTGCAGAAGCTCTAAGCTCTCTTTTAAATATTTGCTCCTGTTATAGGGCACACATTGTAAACTTACATTTTACTCGTTTAAATAATCTCGACTCCGTGGGACAATAGCGTCTGGTTTAACAAATTAATCTTGATTAAAATAGATGATCATATTGATCATATTAGGTCCTTATACAAGCATCAAAGAAGTTTGTTCTATGTTAAATATAATGTATTAGAACGCTATTGTTTTCTTAGCGTCGTTAAATTTGCCAAAAGTACGGAAGTAAAAGCAAACATTGTTTTACTTTCGACCACACGCGTAGTATTTTAATCCCCCGTTTAGATGAAGTCAACTTTACTCACTTGAGACATAATTATGCTATAAAATATTTCATTTTCAACTGCACTTTGTAATAGATTTCATCTAAATATTTGTGAATGATTTAATTTAGTGATGAAATGAGTCATTCCAATCGTTCGAAATGTTTGGTCACTGTTAACCACTGGGTGTTGTTCGCTCACTGAGCGCAGGGTATGATTCCATAGAGGGCGCGGGCGCTGACGGCGGCGAGGCCGGCGGCGAGACCAAGGTGTTCGACAACGAGGGCGACGGCGTGGCGTACTCCTGGACCTTCTTCCACGTGGTGTTCGCTCTCGCCACCCTCTACTCCATGATGACTCTCACCAACTGGTACAAGTGAGTATACACAACACGTACACGTGCCGTCGACCCCTTCTATTTGTTCTTGATGGCTATTTTGCGAAAAAAGACGGTTTCTTGAGAAATAGAACGGATTATGAATGGTATCATATTCGATTTTATGACCGAGTCTCACAGAACCGATGTAAAGATTGTGACTAGTCCCAGTGACAGCAAACAGGAAGTAAATACGAAAGATTATATAGGTCTCTGATTTTTTTTTTACGTTTTCAGCCCCAGCTCGCAGCTCATGAAAGAAAATGTGGCGTCCATGTGGATCAAGATCTCTTCCTCATGGCTTTGTATTGGAATCTACATATGGACCATGGCCGCTCCAGCCATCTTCCCAGATCGCGACTTTAGTTAGGAATCTATATAACAATAATATTTATGGTATATATTCCTATATCCACAAAGAAAGCATAATTAAAAAGTCTATGTGTGCCTACAAATTGTAGAGATCTCATCAACCAAACAAGATTGAAAAGTAGATCGAGAGGGCCAGTACTGGCCCTTTATTTTTATAGGTTGTCTTATGAACAACAATGAGCAGTCTTTGTCTTATCACTTATCATTCACAAATTCTTCATGTCTTCTTCTGAACCTATATCGAGTCCCACTGCTTCCTTCTTTGTGATGTGTGATTAACTTTCAAACCTATTAAATTAATATCTGTGTATTTATGTGCGTCATAAGAACTGAACATTATTTCTTTTTTCATATAAAAATATAAAAATGTACAACATGACTTTTTTTCTAATACAGTCTATGATTATAAACGATTATATCCGTGCGGCACTGGGAATATGATGTAAAATCTGTCGGGTCACGCGGGGCCTTTGTATTCGATGTTCTTACGAAATTAATTGAACATGTAGCTCAGAACCCTCAATGCGCGAGTTCGACTAGTACTTAGCCATATTAATATACATAGCTTAAAACAATTATTTACTTGGCTCCGCTTTCTCCAGACGACCTACCAGATACCTGACGAGTAGATCGGGTCAAAAGCGACTTACGCATTTGAGTAAAGTTCGACTTGGCATCTGGCATTTTGATAGCGCGATCTTAGTAGCGTATGATACTGCGCTTATGATATAAGTTAAGTCTACAAAATATATTTACTCCCTATCTTAGCCTTGATTAAATACTTGTCCTGTAATGCTAGTTAGATGTTTACACTTCAGTGTTTTCCTAGTCTAATAATGTATGAATCTTAATTATTTCAATAAAAACCTGTATCTGCCAATAACTTGTTTTTATTTCGGTTTTGTACACATTAATACTATACTTACAATATTTGTATTATATTTATGTAATTTTGATCAGATCTTCATCCTTTACCACCTTGTACTTCACTAGTTTGGCATATTCTTTCAACAATATTCTCCAATAACATTTCACATCCTTGGCAGTCAGATTTTCCCATATAAATTGGTATCCTCTTTCTGCTATCTCCTGCGCCAATGAATCATTTTCTTGAAAAAATTTAATGTATTTCGCGAGGTCTGACTGCGTAGCCTTTGGACTCAACGGTACAAAGTGCACCCACGGTTTTAAAGCAGGGTAGAAGAATTCCTGCCATTCGCTTCCCACGTGAAATATTAATGACTTGCAAAGGAACAGGTGTTTGAAACGGAAACTCGCTGCGACGCCTCTGTAGTTGAAAAGATACTTGTACTTGCAATGATCTTCAAATGACACTTCGGCAGCTGGTTCCGCGTTCAACGTGTCCTGGAATTACGCAAAATAAGCCTTAGCCTTAATTAGCCTATTTGATAGAGAGGACAAATTCAAAGAAAAAATGAACCTTTATCTCGCACGCAGCCAAAAACTGGATCGAACCCACCCTTCTGGTTTGCCGGGCCAGCGTCCCGTCCTACCATTAGCTACCCAGGCCACTAAGTCATTAACTCAGTGATTATTTGCCTTACATTATCAGTGGCTACTATTAGCTATTAGAGATCTCTCTGTATTTTTTCAATAACTCACAGCCTTCCGCTACTAACGCGTAAGCGACGTCTATGGTTATGTATGACGCCGTAATAGGCATCGGCGTACTTCAAACCCTAAAGAGTTTTCAGCTATCTAGTCAGTAGCTAGGGACAAAATTTTGTTAGATCGCGATGGTATGTTCCAGCTTCGGCACGCCTTTAAGATTAAAGTCGTGTCGTGGTAGAATCGAAGTGTGTAATGCCAAGTTCAAAAATACAGGTGTGTACAACTAACTCAAAAATACATCCCATAAAGGTTTCGGTACACATTTATGAGAGGATTAATTCGGTACATATTTATGAGTAGAATAATTCGATACATATTTAAATATGAGAAAATGAATTCGGTACATTATTTGCGAAGATTAATTTGATACATAATTTTGCACTTGAGTGCACCTATGTGCGCGGTTGTAGCGACGGTGAAGAATGCTGAGCCATGCCTTGCCTCAGGGTCGGCCTTACTAAGTATGCTAACACTTACGAATCTTAAATATCTACAAAAATACTACAAAGTTTTCTGACAAAATACACACCGCTTTAGATTTCCATGCTTGATTTTTTGTATACTGGGCATCAACTGAATCTGGCATTTCTCTAGATAGCCGCACAAGTGTATCTCGTTCTGCACTTGTTCTAGAACCTCTGAAAAAAGCTTTGGCTTCTTTTTTACTCCAAGGCCATCTGAAATACATTTATTATAACCAAGAATAATTATGCCTAGACCATATTAACCTTTTAACCGCCATAGTCTGATGTATAAGACATAAAATATCCAGCTCATTTCATCACAGTCTGATAAATAATTAAAATGCTTGGTATGTTTTTTACATGATATTCATATCTCTCATGGATTCTAATTTGATTAATTTATACATTTTTACCTGGGCATGTTCGATGAAAAATTATTGGTGGTTAATGAATCATGGTAGGATGCAGCTATGGATAATGTTACACTGTATTCAGCATAACCAGCTAAGGAAATATATCAGCAACTGTAGCAAGTGTGATCATTTTGATTTTTTTACTTGGGGTGATAAATAGTAATAAATAATGAGGGACAATCTTACACAAATCCACCTAGTCCCAAACTAAGCAAAGCTTGTCCTATTATGGGTGCTAGACAGTGACATACATACTTATTGTATAGATAAATACACACTTAAATACAGAGACTGACTGAGATGGCTTTAGAATCATGTAGGTGCTCATAATAGATAATCATGATAGTTTATAATATTGTAATACTTGTTTATTTGTAATGTTTTCTTATACTGCGTTTTTTAACTTGGTAGATGTTATACAATTAAATATTAGTTAATACATTTAGGTACCTCTCAGCAGCTGCAGAGATAGAAAGCCTATGTTTGTCCCACCGCCCAATTCCATTTGGATACAGTGCTATTGCAGGGCCTCCCTCCCAAAAACTCCAAGCAGGATACATTATATCATAGTAGTCCTTAGTCTAGAAATGGTAATAATAATATTTATTTAAAAAGAGAAAGGACTAAAACTTAGTAACTACTCACACTGCCTATGAATCAACTGAAATTTTATCAAAGTTGTTGACATTACAAACAGAAGTCTCCAGTAGTTCGGGGGAAGACCCCATACTTAGTTACTGAGGTAGTGAACAATGGTTTACCATTGGCTAAACTCGGAATTAGAATATCAAAAGGCTATCAATTATCATGTTAAATGATTGACAAGTTAAGATGTCAGAATGAAAACTAACAGTATTTTGTTTTGTCATTGGACAGGACAGATGTTAACCATTCTTTTACATATTCCGAGTGTAGCCGATAGTAAAGCATTATTTAGAACCTGTGCAGACAGAGAGCAGTCAAATCATTTCAATGTCCCAAAACATTCAATTTCCAGAAAAGTGTTTTTAATCAATAGGTTTTAGTTTGGGATCACTATGCATTCTTGTATAATTTCATGACCAAGTAATTATTCTCATTAACCTTACTGAATGAAAACACCGGTGCCTTCACATGGCCCCAGGCATGGTTAACTTGAGGCCAATCTCTTGTATTGATAGCCAACTCCATATCTGGCACTTTAGGTGCGAGAGCACGCAAGTAATGTTCCACGCCTGCACATCGTGCCGGAAAATGGCAATCTTTTTGGCGGTACAATCTGCCTTCAAAAATCTGCAACAGAAATTTAGCAATTACTGTAAAATATAACAAAGTTATATTTAGTTAACACTATTTGGTTCTTTGTATTTAAGTAATGATGGTTTTACATGTACAGTATAATCTGCATATATATACATAGGTATACTACGACAGCGGCTTGTATTAGTTGATATCGATAAAAATGACGTACAACCCGTTCCCTTCGGCCGTCTACAGAACCGGAGTTTCGGAACTGGTTCCGTACGAGGTTTTTAAATTTCTTGTATGGAACTGGTTCCCTACGAGGCTTTTTTTTTACTTGTATGGAACTGGTTCCGATCAAGTAATATTATATTTCATCAGCCGTGTACGGAACTTATGAGTAAAGACACAGCGAGCGGACGCAGAAGCGAAAGGACGTCTAAGTTATTATCATAAAATATTTTGTATGAGTAAACTCTATGTCAGCCTTTGCGTTGTGTAATTTCAAGAATTTGAATGAAGAAGAAAACTACATACACAAAAACCTTTTTGAGGAATTAACTTTTTTAATAGTTAATATAATTTTCATAATAAACAATCAACATTTTTTCCACATTTAGACTTTAATCTTCGTCGCCTGGGTGACAATATCCATTTTAGCCAACTAAATGACCTTTCTAGGTCAACTGTAGTTATTGGAGCAAATTCAAAACAATTTATACCTAATTTTATATAGAAAACTCCCGTGAGTTTGAGACATATTAAATATAATGAAACGGGTCACTCACGTCTTAAAGGTCGAATATCAGTGCTAAGAAAACCGCCGCCGCGATAGGTGCTCATGATTAAGGACCGCGAACCGGTCTGAAACATGTCGAGCGATGTTCGACCTTTAAGACGTGAGTGACCCGTTTCATTATATTTAATTTATACCTAGTTGGTTACTAAGTTATGTTACTGTAATAATCCTTATCTACATAAAATATACTAACGAAAGTTAAATAAATTATATATTAAAATGAAGTACACACAATCAGGATTTACATTTGTCAATTTCATTTAAAATGGCCTCCTTGGGTCTGAACACAGGCCTTCAGACGACGAGGCCAGTCATCAACATATCCAATTCCGTCACTGTCTTGACTATGGCCCGCTTGAGGCAGTCAAGATTTGTGTGGGGTTTAGCACAGGCTTTCTCCTCAATAACCTGCCATATAGCATAATCCAGGGGGTTGAGGTCCGGGCTGGAGGAGGGCCAGTCTTCGTGGGCAATGAAGTCAATTTTGTTGCTTCGAAACCAGGCTTGAGTTGTTTTTGCCTTATGTGCAGGGGCTGAGTCTTGTTGAAAGACCCAGGGCTGGTTTTGAAATAGAGAGTGGCTTAAAGGCTTCACTATTGGTTCCAGAACGGTTTCCTGGTAAACTTTAGCCCCAGTTTTGCCACCTTTTTCACAGAAATGGACCTGTGTTAACCCTGAGTATGACACACCTAACCAAATCATGACATAAGAGGGATGATGGCCTCGTTGCACTCTCGGAACAGCTACACTCGCTTCTTGACTGTTTTTTGCATACACTCTGTCATTCTGGCGGTTACAACATTCTTCAATGGTAAAAATTTTTTCGTCTGTAAATAATATATTTCGGTGGCCATTTTGTGCGTACCGCTTCAGTAGCACGCGACTTCTATTCAGCCTCATAGTCTTCAATCGTCCATTAAGCAAATGACCTTTCCGTCTACGATAAGCGTGTAGTCTAAGGTCTTGATTGATAACTTTTTTAAGGGAGCTTCTCTTCACTGACATCTGAATTGCCAACAACTTTTGCTTCCGAACGGGGTTTCTTGCGATTCTCGCCTTCACTGCCTTTATTAGAGCTGGGGTCCGAACGGTGCGTGGTCTTCCAGACCTCTTGCGGTCATCAAAGCTCAGGGTACTATTGTACCTATTAATGGTACGATAAACGAATTGTTTGTTGATTTTCAGATTTTGAAGCAACTTCAAAATCACGTTTGGCGGATGTCCGCATTTGTGCAACGCAATTACAGCGACACGATTTTCTTTTAGACCCCAATCCATTATAAATATGACGAGATAAGTGTTGTGTGTGCTATACAATTATAACTGACAACCCGCCATTATATGTCATTTTTTATTTTTTCGGTAGCATTTGTTTTAACGCAAGAAAAGAGTTTGCAAATCGAGTAACAGAACTTAGTAACCAACTAGGTATTGTGCGCTAGGAGATGGTATCCGCCATGTGTACTTTTAGATTATTTTTGTCTTAAAGGGCCTCTGCGCTGTTGGCTTCGGCCCCACGCACGCCTTCCAAAGGTCCGGGTCCCCATTGTCCCGAGATATGGAAAAGACGTACAATAATAATAATAATAGCCTTTTATTCAGACATTTCGTTAATCAAGAGTAATAGTAGTAAGAGTAGATCAGTTGCTGTTTAGTCTGTTTGCCTTTTGGCAAAGGCCTCCTCCAACATTCTCCATTTGTGCCGGTCGGTTGCGAGTCTTGTCCAGGTTCTCCCAGCTACTTGGACAATTTTGTCCACCCATCTTTTATATTGTCGTCCTCTCTTCCTCTTTTTGTCCCTGGGGTACAATATTGTAGCAGCCCGACTCCATTTGTCCTTTCCTCTCATCATATGACCCGTCCACTTCCATTTGGGTTTCTTAATCTTTACAGTTTAACGATTAGCGATTAACGAATTTAACCGTTTGATTAACGGTGCCCAGCTCTGATAATACTTCTATTATAAATATCAAAATACCCAATAGTAGGTATGTTATCAGTGTTATGTTATGTAGGTATGTTATCACACTTTTTACAGGCTTTTATTTAACTTCACTGTTTGTCTGTAAGTAAATGTGTGTATACATATGTAAGTTGTCATCAAAATATGCAAATCTTTTTCAGCCACTTGCTGCTATATTCAGCTGAAATTTGGCATACTTATATAATTTAGGTGACAAAACAATGTTATGTGGGTGGTACCGAGCTGATCTGATGATGGAGACAGGAGGTGGCAGCGTAAGGATACCAACTCCTAAATTACATAAGATAAACCCATTGTGTTTGTGTTCATTCGAACCGTCCCAACGAGTAGTTGATGATTGTGGAAAAAAAGTCGGCAATAAAAGCTTGTACCAAAAATTACATTTTTGACAGAAACTTAGCAAAGTCAAAGTCAAAATATTCTTTATTCAAATAGGCCTAGCAACAAGCGCTATAGACTCCGGACATTTTAACCTGGACTTGACAAAGCGTGACGTTGACTGATCAAAGCCCACATAACAATAATAAACAATCAATTGCAAAATTGTTCTAAATGAAGTTCACCTCCCAGAAATAGACTTTTAATTTTTAGGGGAACACGTAACCTATGTATTATGAATCTTATTCCATGGTGATAAGGTTTAAAATTCAAAAAAATCTAATCGAGTACGAATAAAACAAGGTGATTCCTAAAAATTTGAGTTCGAAACAACAATTAAAGTGAAACATTTTACTCAAGTAATGCATGTGTATAACTATCTTATAGAAAAAAAAAATACTTTTAAAAATAAATATCCATTGATATATATCAACGTTAATATCAATTGATATATATCACAATATATATCATGATATATAACGGCGGATATATATCGGCAAACCCTGCTAAAATTACTTACTAGATTTGACTTTAAAAATAAGTATATATTTTCAATTTTAAATAGTAGCCAAACTCTTCTGCATTGGGGCTCGTATTTCCCGAATATGCAATCAGATATGAAATTGATGAAAACGGGATTTTCCACCTGGGTCCATGGTATGTTGCAAGCTAAAATAAATTTTTTGTCGCCTTAAGAAACCAAAAGGTAGGCTTAATAGATCAGAAAGCAAAATAATATAGTTGTACTGGAGGTGTATGATTGTATGTCTCACAAAATGGACAGATTTTTTTACAAAAGTGCTTTGTGTGAAAACCTAAAATGAGGTAAATTTAAAATTAGTAAGATTTAATATGTGAAGAGGTAATCAACAAATTCCACTGTATTAAATGATAATATCATTGTGTAGTAACACAAGCCATGAGCTTACTATATGGCCTAGTTGAATTTGTGTAAGATTTTACCTAACATACCTGGATATTGTACCGAAATGCATTTTTACCTGGTATTTGGTGGCCTTGGCCTGTGCCAGTGAAAACATTTCCTTAGTAATTCCATTTCGAAATGGCGCTAAATCTTGTTTAACCACAGGCTTGTGACAGCTACAGTTTTGCTTTTCACAGTACACGTAATTTGTTGTAGAGTCTCGAATTTCCTTCAAAATGTTCGCAGTCCACTGATTACTTTCTGAAAATTACATATTGATATTCAGTTACCTTACAACTTCGTCCCAGATACCGGCTATAAAAGTAGCTTTTTACCTTTAGCATATTTGTTGTGGGTTTCCGAACAAGAATTGGGATCGGAACACGTCTCGTCATTGTAAGACAGTGTTGAAGTAACACTTAAATAACACATTAAAATTTGGCGAAATTTCGTCATTTTTAACCACGATAAACACAATCACAATAGTTTATCCCAATCAAAGAATATAATACTCACTAATGAGAAGAACGATAACTCCATACAAAAAATAATACACACTCCCGAAACGTCAAAAAGTCGTTTATACTACTAGCGACATCGCTTTTGAGCAGTGAACTAAAAGGTGGCTTGTTGGTAGGCAGGTTGCCTCCGGAGATTTGGTCCCGGGTTCGAATCCCGGGAAAGAAATATATTTTTACTTTTTTTACTTTGGTTTCGTCAAAGAAGATATATACTAACGTAAAAAGAAGCGACACCGAAGCGTGTGTGCTGTAAACCCGTCTCGCGGCTATGTGTGCGTGACCGGACGTGAACGGGGGTGCGCGAGGGGCGGCGGTGTGTGGACAGCTAGCCGCGGCAAGATGAATCGCAGGGATACCACTCGCTTCAACATTTGCTCGCGTGACGTGCGATCACACAACAGAGATCGATCGGCCGGTAGCGGGAGTGTAGTTTTACTTGAAATTCGTTAGAATTTATCATTTGTAATTCAATGTACTCAACTATGGCTGGAGCTTTTTATTGCTGTGTCTACGGTTGTGACAGTAATACCAAAAGCCACAAATCCAGATAAGTGAGTGTGATACTTTATATGTTGTGTCCTTCCCTACATTTAGAATTAAGACTTCACCTAAAATCCGTTTTTTAATTCTAAAGACTTGATGGGTAGGTTGGTATGAGTATGAATGCATTTTGACTTGCACTACATTAAGAAGTACCTACATCTTCGGAATAAATAAAAAAAAATGAAATGGCGAAATAGATGAAATGTCAATTGAGTCTTTCAAATTATACTTAACGCGGGTGTCGCGGTCGCAGTGAATGACTTCATATCATGTCACATATTTTCTATGGATTGAGGTTTAAAAAAATAATATTTTATATTATTGTTATTATTTTAGCACACAATTATATTCATGTGAAGCTTAGATTTACACAAGAAAAGTAAGTTTCCATATCATGAGAAGTTTTGTAGGTACCTATTTTACGAGCTTTTAATAAGTTTCCTCCTGACCCAGTGCATCTGTCTGTCTGTCTGTAATCAAAACTTACAGATTAAATTTGACTGGCTTCCCGGTGTTTGATTGATGAACATCATGATCATTGAATAAACATTATTTGCTCTTGCCAAGGCAGCTACATTGCTAACCCTATGCAACAGACGTGCCATTACAAGGTCACCGGCGCTCGACTCACACCGATAGGCCGTGTCGCCCCCCTGGTTTCGTAGCATTGTATTTATCTATATAGATTTAAATAAAATGCAGTTGTGTATGTGTGACAATATTATTTATTTTGTAATATCGTTGAGTTTTTCTTTATAAGATATTCTGTTCGCCTCTTCCGACAAATTAATCCTCATTTAATATTTGTTGTTAGGCTTAGGGAAATAATGCAATCGAACATATTCTTGATCTTGGGCAGCATCTCCACATTTAGCACACTTCGTGTATTCATTTGTGGATTTAAGTACATCTTCCATCTAACCAACCACTGGAGAACAACTGAAGGTGGAATAATCCACAAACGTGACGCAAGTGGGTACTATCTTCCAGGGCCCAACTAAAGTCCAGTATAACACGCAAACTATAATTCTCTTCTATGCTTTGCTGAACACTAAATACATATAATGCACTTGCATGCGTTGTCGCTGTCGAGAGTAGGTTCCCCAAGTGTTCAATTAAGGTCCAAGAACAAGAAGCAACGCGCCAAGAAAAATATATTAGCCAATCTGAATTTAATACACCATTTACATAAATAGAATATTGTTCGTGTTCGGTCTTCAATCGTTCAACTTTATTACAGAGAAGAAAAGTAGCTGTAATGTTCCATCGATGTAAACTTATGCTTGTGAATCTCTATTACCAATAGCATGCCACAATAAAAGAACGTTTTTAAATATATTTGTTTGTTTTATTAAAATACGTTTTGACAATATTTATGATATAATAGTTTGACACAAGTGTTATTTCAATATATGAAGTTTCCATGGTAACCGAACCATAGACTTGTCTTGCTATAGGTACTTCACCGTAGTGCTTCTATAACAATACTTAAATTAAACAATACAAAATTTAACACGGAATACACAGAATTAATCATGAAGTAATATGTCTCGCGCGACTTAAATGCAAGGGCAAATTTTACATAAATTTAAACAATTTTTCAGTAGCATGGCACCATTGATAGCTCAAATTAAGCCCCACCAGACGGTCCAGCATTGCAGTCGTGAGATCTATTAGATGGAACGAGATAACCGAGGTCTCTAATCTTCCTATTTTGCTCTGTCGTATAGGTTGTTTCCCACAGCAGACTGCAAGGTGAACTGCTATGTTGGACTGTCTGGATGCCCTTAAAGTATTACTGGCAACAATTTAACCCTGATCAACGCACACATACGCAATAACAAAGCACCCTACATCTCTTAGCGTAGTTAATATGCCGTGATCCCAATACAAACTAAGCGTCAGTCAAATGACATTGACAGATAGACTTAGGCTGGGTTGCACCAAACCGTCTGTAATCGTAAGCTGTGTTCGTTAAAATTTGAATGTATGGAAAGTTTGACACGTTTGTATGGGATGACAGCTGCCGGCGCCATATTTAACGTTGATCAGTCTGTGATCGTAAGTCGGTGCAACCCAGCCTAAGGCTGAGTTGCACCGACTTTGACCAGCCCGGCTAGTATGATAGCTTATACCGTCACGTTTTATGTGACGTTTTAGTACAATTTGGTCATATAACGTGATGGTATAAGTTATCATACTAGCCGGGCTAGTCCTTTAATTTAGTGTTGCCATTTAACTCGCTTGTCAAAGTCAGTGTTGCGAAAAGTCGATAATAGTGACGTCCTCCTGCGGTGGCGGCCTACGTCAATTTTCGCGCCAATCCAAACGTCAAACCGTTACATAAATAGCCAAAATGAAAACTTTTTTGGTTACTTTGGACACTCAAAAGTAAACTTAAACCTCCAGTTTGACTCTATCTAGCTGATAAATGTATGATCAGTAGTTTTTAAAAATATATTCATTATATTGGATGTAATATAATCTAACTATGCATTTTTATCTATGGGTAATAGTGGTCAGTCAGACCAACAATGAGATGGGAAGACGACATAAAAAAGACAGCTGCCCGGCTAGTATGATAGCTTATATGTCGGACATATAGCATTCGTCCCGTACTGTCAAGTATGTAAGTGCGAGAGGGACGAATGCTATATGTCCGACATATAGCATTCGTCCCGTACTGTCAAGTATGTAAGTGCGAGAGGGACGAATGCTATATGTCCGACATATAAGCTATCATACTAGCCGGGTTGGAAGCAAGTGGAGAAGAGATGCAAGGGACAGAATAAAATGGAAAGCTTGGGAAGAGGCCTATGTCCAAGAGACAAGCTGAGATGAAAAATAAATAAATAAGTAGTAAAATAGATATATAGGAGAAAATAGGAAATATGATAATTAAATAAACAAATTTCCAATTCAATTATATATGCATGTGCAAATGATGTATTTCTTATAATTACTATTAATATCATATGAAATGTAAAATGGAAAAATCAGCAAATAAAGGCTATCTTATCTTAATAATGGTCAGTTGTGAAAATTTGCGACTGGCCGCGCGGCAGTTCATACATGCGCAGTGGCGGAGGGGGCGTGGCTTGCGGCCGCGGTTAGCCGCGCAACCTGCGCGCCTGGGGGTCTTCTCCGAAATTCGAACTTCGTATGGTGCCGTTCCTCTCACTCATACATATAGTGTATGACAGGAGTGTGAAAGGGACGGCACCATACGAATTTCGTATTTCGGAGTAGACCCCCTGTATCTGAATCATTGTTAGGCCTGAATCACACTGGCGCGGACTCCGGCCGCGGTCAAAAATGACAAGTTTACTATTGACCGCGCGGCCTAGTCTAGCGCTTTAGGATTATCATACTGGCCGCCCCAGTTTGTGGTAGGCTTAAGACCATTTCTCTATTTAGCTGCGAAAGAGCTTTTCTTTGTAGTGGAATTTGTATAGGATCTCTATAGAAATCCTTACTCTTGAGACAAAATCAGTTTTTAGGGTATTAATGAATGTTTTATTTATTTACCTGGCTGTTTACACAACACAAGATACAAAGATACTCGTGGATTCTTTATGTAAAAGGGAATGTAGTAGTAAAAAGTAATATAGAAAAATATGTAATATATTCATGATTAAAAGATACATATCAGGATTTTTAACATAGATTTTATTAAGTAGGTTTTACCTCCGGTATTACATCAAGACAAATAGTCCAGGAGGCCAATTCTCGGGCCGTTAGAGATGATGTCTATTAGACATCTCGATAAAAAATGGCGGATGTCGATCGACAACTTAAAACTTAACTTAATTTATTATCATACACTCGATTGTAAAGTAACACAATCGAAAAAAACAGAACGCGTATTACAATAGACACTGAGATCGTCGTTCGACATAATCTCGATCGCGCCCTAGAATAAGAAATTTCGCTGTGTTCTACATTTTGGTGAGATTTTCAATAGACATTGCGTCAATCGAGATCATTTTGGATAGACATCATCTCGAACGGTCCGAGAATTGGCCTCCAGGTGCCTATGACATGACTTGCAAGTGGCAACTTATTGGCTATGTGCACGTCTGAAACGACAAACGTCAAAGGTCCCGAGACAATATCAAAACTCAGAGATGTCAAATAATGACACATAAATATTTTATTTACTTTTGTAAACGAGAAAGACCCCGTATTGGAATTGTTACTGAAATAAATAAGAGAATAAATAAATACATACAATCGAAACGAATCGTAGGAAACCGTTAAGAAACCAATAGAAAACGTGAAAGTAAATTTGACAGTGGTCCCCGGTAAGTACACATTTCTGCCATGGTGTGCGCTACGATCGCCTAGCTTACCCCCACCATCTACTTCGCACATAGCCAATACTGTGAGAGGAAGTATTTTTAAATATTTAACAAGATTCAAAAGAGACCTCCGCTTATAAATAATTTACAAGACAGTAGGCCCAGGTATCTTTAATTAACTTTTTAGACTAATAAAATAAGGCACAAACTGGAAGTAACATTGAACTTTTAAGTAAATTGTCCACGCGGCTTACGACACTTCAAGCCTTAATACATAACTTTATGACCCAACAAATGAAAACCAGTCTTAGGCCCATCATTATGTGGCAGAGGCATTCAACTACTATTGTGTGGTTCTTCATTGCATGACACTGCAATGCATCGACGAAATTTGCGTTTAAACAAAATAAAGAAATGCTCTAAACATGTTTTGCGACTAACTATTGCTGCGAAATTAATTTTAATAAGCAGACTATTCTTAACGAAACTGGCTAAACTTAAGTCTAGAGTTTGTACAATTGACTACAAAAACATGACATATGTAAATTTCATTATTATCGAACACAGCAACGCATATAAAAAGTTACAAACTTGTATGTAAATAGTAACTAAAAACTTAAAACCCTCCGACAATCAGTATCATTCCAGAAGTTTAATAGTAGTTTGTTTCCAAGGACGCATTAATGAAGCTTGCCTTTTTGAAATTCCATTTATTATAGTTGGTTAGATCAATCCCACCTCCCGTCCGCGAAACATCATGCATGCTCTACTCTTTCTTCTTATCAAAGTCACCTTCTTAGAAAGGAGCCCACTAAGATAAAGTGAGTCTCTTTTCGGGCTCGCATTTTCGGCCACAGTGAGACTAGGATCTCTACTTATACGTAATATCCTCTATGTATGTGATAGGCTACGTCAGCCTGACATTGTCAGTCCACACGAACACGGATTATTCGTTATTGCATCATTAATTTGTATTATTTGTCCCTTTAATTTGGCAGGGGCCCTCAAGGGTGCCATTGCTCCTTTAATAATGTGTCCATGGAAAAAGAACCACAACTGGCAATGATTGCAGACGTGCGCAGGTCCGTCTGCTACGACTACGAGGATGCAATAACTCTCTTGTTTACTTGGAGAGCTTGCGCTCCAGCTGGTCGGCGATGGCCATGAGGAAGTCCTCAGTGTGTAAGTACATGCCCTCCTTGGTTTTCTCCAAGCCGTGGATACAAATGACCAGATCCTTAGTCATTTTGCCGCTGTCGATACACTCCACGCAAGCCTGTTGGTGGTAAAATATAAATCTTTGTAATTTCTAGTTTTTGTAACCGATCTATGACTGCAGGTTCAAGCCAAATGTTTTTCATTTCATTAATCTTCTTTGGATAATCATGTAGCAAACCTACTTATTGTTTATAGTAATGATATGATTGTTCTGAATCAATGTTGTTTTGAAAATCAATACCATAATGGTAGCGATTTAACAGACCATTATTTTGCACACTGTTGCAAAGCTAATTTATCGTACGTTTATAAAAGAGCCGGGTCGGTCTGATATCATCTACACCTACTAACATTATAAAGAGGTATATTTATACGTAGGTCTAATTTATGGAACTTCATCTAGACACGCGGCAACGTGTCAAGCCAAGTTCAGGAACTGGCGGAGAGCAGCCGTGTGTTATATTACACGAACCGTTTGGAGCCACTTGACCCCCCAATAACTCCAAATCTATCAAACATAAAAAAATGAAATTTGGTACATGTATTAAGATCCTTTAGAACAACTAGAACTCCAAATTTCATAAATATAGGTTTAATAATTATTGAGATATTAAATTCCAATTAAAAAAAACCGGCCAGGTGCGAGTCCGACTCACGCACGAAGGGTTCCGTACCAGAAAAAAGGCTAAAAGCTGGTGCCATTAAACACTTGTTATATTGAGTTTTATTTTTGTATTTGTTGTTTTAGCGGCAACTACTCTGTTGTATGGGAGCCCCCCTTAATTATTATTATTATTTTGATTTTAGTATTTGTTGTTGTAGCCACAATAAAAATACATAATCTGTGCAAATTTCAACTGTCTAGCCATTACGATTCTTGAGATCTAGCTGGGCGAGTGGTAGCCATGAAAAAGGGCTAAAATATCACGTTTTTTGTATGGGAGCCCCCCTTAATTATTATTTTGTTTTTAGTATTTGTTGTTATAGCGGCAACAGAAATACACAATCTGTGAAAATTTCAACTGTCTAGCTATTACGGTTCTTGAGATACAGCCTGGTGGGACGGACGGACAGCGAAGTCTTAGTAATAGGGTCCCGTTTTTACCCTTTCGGTAGGGAACCCTAAAAACGGCATTTTTCCCACTGACTGACTGACTGACTAGTAATCAAAAACCTAACCCACTTCCAGGTGACCTAGAAAGCTGAAATTTGGCATGCAGCTTGGTAATTGTGTGTGCACAAAAAAAAATCAGAATACAGTGATTTTATAATTAGCTTTATTATTATTATTATTTATGCTAGTACCCTCAGAACTCCGTCATTTATTAACCGATTTGGAAAATAATTTTTTTGTTTGAAACGGTATACTTCAGGGGTAGTCCCATAGTTATCAGGTAAGAATCTGATCATATGGTCCTGGAGAAATTGAGGGAACTCTTCAAATATTTGAGGTGCCCCTATAGCGATTTGGGTATTTTGTCAAGTCCGGAACTACATTGTTTACAGTAAAACTAATTTACTGCGGCTTAATGCATATTGAGCCTTAACTTGGTAGTTTTCTATGCAGTATGTTATAATACCATAAAAGCTGTTGGATATTTAAGAAAACTGCCAAGTTAAAGCTCTAAATGCATTAAGCCGCAGTAAATTAGTTTTACTGTAAACAATGTAGTGACGGACTTGGCATCATTTCAGAGAATCTACGGAACTTGGCACCCATTTAGATCTCAATTCGACAACGAAGACGTGAAGACGACAACCAAGCATCGCATATTCTTAATATTGAACTTGGCTCCCATTTTCACATTTATGTTTTTGATGGGATTTAATACCACGTCGGTGGTAAGCAAACGGACGGCCCGCCTGATAGTAAGAGGTCATCGCAGCCCATGGACGTCTGCAACTCCAGGGACGTCACATGCCCTTTGCTGACCCTTTAAAAATTGTAATAATTGGGATGGTTAATACCAGAAAATATTACCTCTTCCAGAGCCAGTGCGAACTTGGCTAAATCCGGCGTGTCGTCGAGCTTAGCGCGGTGGATGAGGCCCCTGGTCCACGCGTAGATGGAGGCGATGGGGTTGGTGGAGGTGGGCTTGCCCTGCTGGTGCATGCGGTAGTGCCGCGTGACCGTGCCGTGCGCCGCCTCTGACTCCACGGTCTTGCCGTCGGGGCACACCAGCACCGACGTCATCATGCCGAGGGAGCCGTAGCCCTGGCCGACGTTAAGAGATTATATCAACTTGCTTGCTGGAGTCTAGTAGCGCGCCAAATAAATAACATCCTTCGCTAACTATTTGAAACCACATTTTTTTTTGTAATGATGAATATATAACTTTGATTATCAACAGTGTCTATGTACTAAATCTAATCTAATATCTTTAAACAAACAATTCTTGTATATATATTTCGGGGATATTGGAAACAGCTCTAACGAATTTGATATAATTGGCAGAGGCAGCGTTTACTAACTAATCTTCCGGAAAACCCGTATTCTCTTTACTCGGTCAATAAATGAAATGAAATGTTTCAAGTTACGTAAGCCACCCTGCGGGATAGCGTTAAGATGAAGAGGACCAACAGTACCGGTCAAACGATGGGATTAACAGAAGTTCAGACACGACATTGACATAAGGAAAGTTGAGTCGGAAATGCAATGGCAAGTACCTGCGCCACGACGTCGGACTGCACGTCACCGTCGTAATTCTTGCACGCCCACACGAACCCGCCGCTGCTCTTCATGCCCTGCGCCACCATGTCGTCGATCAGCCGGTGCTCGTACCAGATCTTAGCGTCTTCAAACTGCTTCTTGTAGTCGCTGCCAATAGTACAAAATCATGTTTACGATACAATTAACCAAAAACAAATTAGACGATTTCCTTTCAAGTTCAACTTAACAATGATATTGCACTAAGAGATAACGGGATACAGGCTTTATGTTGTTTCAACTGCCTGCCTGATAAGATAAATAATAATAAGTATTATAAAACATTACCCTTTCGGTGAAATATGTATGTAGTAAACAGGAACATATATAAGTACATACAATATGTACATAAGGTCACGTCTTTAACCCAGCAAGATGAGTGTTTGCCAGTTACAATAGGACAAAACTTAGCTATTTCTGAGTTATTTTTCTATTTACTACTTAGACATACTAATAACCTACCTATTCATATACCCACTCGTTCCTTATGTATACAAAAAGACTACTCAATAAAATATAATTCGTCGTATCGTTCATTTGATTGTAAGTTTTCAATAAATACCTCTGATAGATCTCTTCGAAAATGTCTTTGAACCGACCATCGTACCGCTTCAGTATGGTATTCTTCGTAGATAAATAAAGCGGCCATTTCTTTTGTAATGCCACCTAAACAAATATATAACTTTAAATAAACAGCTCAAGAATAATGGTTTATAATTTACGTGATGCATTGATAAACATTTGTGCACCTGAAAACTGGAATGTGCGAAAGCGCGAATAGATTCGTCCGTGTTGTACATGCCCATGGCGACCCCGGGCACCTTGAAGTCGAACAGCAGGCGCGTGTCGATTGTGCCGTCCGCACCCGTGTACACCAATTCCACCTAAAACCAACATAAAAAACCTCAAATATTGAGCCTATTGAAAAGTAACCAGTCATGTGCGAGTCTTTAGTTCCGTGCAACGATTCGCACCCTTTTGTAGTGACCTAATCCAAAAAGTACCCGTCCCGACCTCATAGGGTGACGCGTTGATTGATATACTCGGAGCAATGACGGGTGACGCGTAGTTGCAGTATCCAAGAGGCAGCTCCAGAATTGTTGTAGAACCGCCGCGCCCTGTGCAAACTGAACTGCGACAATTTGAACTTCACTTTTAGAAACAATTCGGGAGCTCAAATACCGCGAGCCATCCCGCTGCCTCTTGGAGCCTGCAACTACGAACTACGCGGCATTGTTTTAACTAATAATCGAATCAGAAACTTTTAATGAAATGTCAAAAACGCTCTATCAGCTGTTAGCACAAAGTACAATATATATCATATATATTGGCTGTTAGTATGAATTTTGTAAGGAAATTGCAACAAGTGACGTCACGGTTTTCTATGGTCAAGTAACATCCATTTTTGATGTTTTATATAATTTAAATATGGTAAAATAACGAAAATAGGTTGAAACGTGATACATTTTGAGTATATTTGTGAGTTTTGTTTATTGCCTTTTTTATAACTATTTCAAATCGACAGCATAAGTAGCCCTTGAAATATTTAGTGATGTGACGGATAGACAGAGCGCCACCATAAGGGTTCCTTTTTTACATTTCTGGTACGGAACCTTAAAAACGTAAGAATGCAACTATTGAATTAGTTAATAAACAAAATAAACATATGTACCGATAACTACCCTACGCCACGCCATGTTTTACCGTAGTACAGTCGAATTTATTACTGCGTGGACAAATGTCGACTGTATGCTGTAGTATTAGGATTGAAACGTGTCTATGCACTTTTGAACACCACTGTATATATATATTATAGGTACATTTGAGCTACACAACACTGCCGAGGCGTCCATCTATCTAAATCAATTCCCACCGACTACATAAATCCCATTGATTAGTACCGCTAGTTTACACATTGAACGCAGTGTTACCTTTCCAGGTTTAGACACAACGAAGTCTTGAGCCTTGTACTGGTCCCCATGTGCGTGACGGCCGATGACGATGGGCTTGGTCCAGCCGGGCACGAGTCGCGGAATGCTGTCGCACAGGATGGGCTCGCGGAACACCGTGCCGCCCAGGATGTTGCGGATTGTCCCGTTGGGGCTCAGCCACATCTTCTTCAATTTGAATTCTGCAATGATCGTGTCGTTCAGTGCTAGACTGTATACCATTGGAGGTCCAGTCCGCCCGGAGTCTTTTTTTTGGTAAGAAATCTTTAATATAGTAATCTACTTTGTAAGTTACAGTGACTTAGTTTTGATCAGTAATGTGTAATTATTTTGAATAAGTAAAGAATTTATAGTAATGAGTAGGGCATGTAATTTTCCGGGAATTCCCGGGAACAGCTCTTCCTATATCCACTTAAAATGTTTTTTTTATGCATCTTATATGGCTATGCATGAAATCATATCTATTATTTTTATCCGGGACAGATTAAGTCAATGGCAATGGTGTAGGTACAATTTAAAGATATCCATCATCCTCCTAGCGTTATTCCCAGTACAGTTGCATCCTGAAGAATGCCTGGGGTCCGCTACCTAGTCCCAAGAATTGGCGTAGGCACTAGTTTTTACGGAAGCGACTGCCATCTGACCTTCCAACCCGAGGGGGAAACCGACCTTATTGGGAATAGGCTTGTCAAGTGAGTAGGCAACTTGACTGGGCAACTTACAATTTAAAGATAGTATGTACATAATTTTAAAAACCGTTTCAAATAAACCGGCGCAATATCATTAACATCCTCGTGGCCGGTGATGTAAAATGTCGGACGCGGGTGAAATGTTCACTTGTCTCCAGCGTAAAACGGCCGGGGTAATCAAGGATTATTACTATACTTCTCACTTCTCCTACATATAGGAATGTAATGTTTACCCTCAACCCTCTGTTCGTCGGGCGTGATGGTGGCGCACTTGATGCCCACGTTGTGCTTGAGGATGGCGTGCGCGGCGTCGACGGTGACCTGGTCGTCCGTGGCGTCGCGGTGCGGCAGCCCCAGGTCGTAGTACAGGCAGTCCAGCTGACACAGAACACGACTGACTTGACCGACCGAACTAAGACACGTCCACTAACACTGCCACCGAACGTACCTCGGCTCGGGAAGGGATTAGGGGGACTTTTAGATGAATCGTCGCTGGCACATTTTGGTGGCACATGTCAGCGCTAGCGGGTACTGGCACCATTTAAATTATAGCAGAGGCCGGAAAAAAGCAATTTTTGGACAAGTTGGTTTTGACGAACGCCAACCGGAGTGCTTTAATAATTACGCGACCACGAATTGACATTTCCGCTGAGACATATACTATAGTGCTTTTCTCGACAAATGCAATGAAATTAGAAAATAATACGATAAAAATACAAATTAAACCGCCGCGCGGCCAACACCCTTTAACAAAAGACGATCACTTCGCCAATTTTGCGTGCCAGTCCTATTGACGCCAGCGACTGGTGCATCAATAAGCGGCTTTAAAGATACATATGATACATACATACGAGACGAGAGGCTTTACATAACAATACAAATTTATTAACGCAGAGTTATTCTTGGAGGTATATACGAGGGCTGCCTTTTAAGTTGTGTCGTTTGGAAAAACTAAAGACAATTTAAGTGTTAAATGGTATGAGAAATATCATTTATTTATGTACAACGAAAATATATACAAGAATACTTAACCAAAAATAATATAAAGAAAATTAAAACTAACTTAAATCTAAAACGGGCCCTTGAGGCATTGTACCGAGGATGCTGGCGGCATTTCCTCGCTGTATCGCAATGCTGATACGTTGAGCGAGGAAACCGCCAGCTCTTCGGTCACCAGTTACGTCAACCAGACGCTTCGCAATTTCTGCAAATAACTTATGCGCGCTGGGACCCCATGGACCTAGAGTTTCGACGCCAAAAGGTACAAACATGTACTCTCTGCCGAGGCCCTTGTATTTATTACGCTTTAGAATTTCGGCGTTTTCCGCCGCTGCACCCGCTTTTACTGTAGTCCGTTGGAGGTGAGACGGTGCCAGTAAATGGTATTAATTGTTTTTCAAAGTAATCACCGTGATATGTAATACACTTTTTCATTCGATCGAACCAATTTTCGAAACACTTATTCCAGTCCGAAGTCGGGATCTCCAAAATGGCTGTTTTGTATGCCTCAACCGCTTCTTCAGGCGTCTGGTACCGTTGACCACGAAGTCGTTGCATGATTTTTAGAAAAGTAAAAAAATCGTTAGGACTTAAGTCTGGACTGTACCAGCGTGCTGCAGCTGCGGGTGTTCCAGAATTTCGACGTTTTGCTCTTTTAAAAACGTAATTGTTTGCCGGGCGGTGTGAGAGCTCGCATTATCGTGGTGCAGTCTTATATGACGTCTTGGGTTATTTTTTCGAAACTCGCCGATGACTTCTGGTAAACAGACGGTGGTATACCAGTCAGCATTAACCGTTTTACGATCCTCGAGCACGATGGTGGCAACGTGGCCACTTTTCGCCACAAACGTGGCGACCATTTTTTTCGAAGTGCTCCGTGAGCGTATTACTTTGGTCGGTTTTGGCTCATCTTGGAACGCCCAAACAGTCGACTGCTGTTTAGAATCGGGATCGTAGGCATATATCCAAGATTCGTCACCACTGATAATGTCGTAAACATGTTTCGAGTTTCCTCGGTTGAATTGCCGCAGAGTTTTGCGACACCATCGAACGCGAGCTGTTTTTTGGTCTTCAAAGAGTAAATGTGGTTTCCAGCGTGAGATCAACTTTTTTACGCCTAAGTGATCATGCAAAATACTGTGAACACTGGTCCCTGAAATACTTAAGGAAGCATCTATCTCACGGTATGTCGCAAGGCGATCTTCGACGATCAGTTGCCATACAGCATCCATGTTCTCCTGGGTTACGGCTGTTTTGGGTCGACCTTCACGAAGTCTATCACCAAGACTAGATCAACCACGTTGAAATTCTAAATACCCGCGTTCCACAGTCCGGAGGCATGGTGCTTTATCATTGAAAACCGTAGTCAACTCTTCGAAGCACTGAAGTCGCGTTAAGCCCATTTTGAAGTTGTAAAAAATTATCGCACTTAAATTTTCCTTCGAAATTTCCATTTTCACAACTGACTTGTCAACTTGGAACGAATGCTGTACTAAAACGGTTGGGCCGATTCCGAGTCATTCTTTTTAACTAAATTATTTATTTATGTACAACGAAAATATATACAAGAATACGTAACCAAAATAATATAAAGAAAATTAAAACTAACTTACGGGCCCTTAAGGCATTGTACCGAGAATGCTGGCGTCATTCTTTTGTTTTCGAATTCTAAATTCAAATATTTTAAGATGACACTAGTTCTTTTTTATGCAACCACGGGAGGTTTGCAAACGACAGAACTTAAAAGGCAGCCCTCGTATGAGTACTAGCTTTTGCCCGCGGCTTCGCACGCGCATAACAATAAACTGTAGCCTATCTTGTTCTTGTTTAAAAGGACATAACCAAAGTTAACAATAACTAAAGACACCTCACATACACACACAAATCTATTCTGGTAATTGAAATTATTTATTTCAGACCGTGATCCATATCATTTGTTAGTTACAATAAAAAAAAGAAAAATGCGAAAGAAATCGTAGTTTTACTCCATCCCCATACAAACTTTGCACTTCTATTTAACCCGCTTAGGGATGGATTTTTCCAAAACCCTAAAATTGCTTTTCTTATATAAAGTTTCAAGTCTCTCACTAAAAATTTTACTTCATTCCCATACAAACTTTGCACCCCCATTTAACCTACTCAGGGGTGGGTTTTACCAAAACCCTTAAATTACTTTTCTTGTATTGTAATAAGGAGTCCATAAACAAAGATTCAAGTGTCTCACTTAAAGTTTAACTCCATCCCCATCCAACCTTTCAATCCCCTTTTTACCCCCTTAAAAGTAAAATTCTCAAAAACCTTTCTTAGTGGGTACTTACGGTATATAAACAACCTATTGGGAAAAAACAGCTTTCTAGGTTCAGCGGTTTGGGCTGGGCGTTGATTTAAGGCCCTCTAGTCCTGCGAGAGTAGGTATTTAGCGCTGTGCGTGAACAAGCCCGCGCGGACGAAGCGACTGTTAACTCGGATGACCCCGCTAGCTTCATACTGGTCACAGTATAGAAATATAACTGTATTTTGACTTAAGAAATGCATTAATTATGATTAAGCTTTAGTATGTAATTGATATCATTTTTTAATAAATCGGTAGTAAATTAATAATTGAAAGTCGAACTTACGGTAGGATCCATTATAATGAAAAAAAAAAAACAGAATTCATAGTACAACCCTGAAATTCGTTATTTAATCTATGAAACCTAAGAAATATGTCTTATACCTCTCTACTCGATTTGTTTAATTTAATAAAATACAGACAGAATATCTTTTGGTGGTTTAATTTATTCGTCAAAAGTTATTAGCTCTCAAAGCATATAAAACCTAAGAACCTAAGAAATATGTCTTATACCTCTCTACTCGATTTGTTTAATTTAATAAAATACAGACAGAATATTTTTTGGTGGTTTAATTTATTCGTCAAAAGTTATTAGCTCTCAAAGCATAAAAAACATTGCGAAGTTTTTACTTTTTACTATTTATGCGAAAGATTACCGTATTCTTTTAAAATAAATACCAGAAATGATTTTTACATAAAGATGATAAAAGAATCAATATGGTATATGAAATAATACCAAACTTGCCACAATAGCTACCTGGAAATGGGTAGATCTTTTAAAGAAGATTAGCTAGAAAGATAGATAGTGTATAAATTTTAAAAGGGTCGGCAACGCGCATGTGACTCCTCTGGAGTTGCAGGCGTCCATAGGCTGCGGTGATCGCTTACCATCAGGCGGGCCGTACGCTTGTTTGCCACTGACGTGGTATTTAAAAACAGACGGCCGGAATTAATGTGGTGAAGCTCATAGCTTAAAAAAATATTCAAGTGCAAAGCAGTACATCTCTTACTATATCTACAATTTCTGGTAATAAACATTTCATTTATAATTTTACCAACTTTGGTTCCATTTCTGCAGGGGTTCAGTTCAGTTGTTATACTGTCATTTTCTTACTATGACCATAATTTATTTGCTAATATTTACGACTTTTTTCATTTGGGTTTTTATTGCCCTTCTTAAATAATTTGCAACTATTATATAAATTCGTCAAAAACTGCTTGTTTGGTGCACGAAACGGTCGTGGATAAAACTGACACAGGTCCGTTGTCCGTAAGCGCCAGCGCGCGACTGATCTGGCCTGCCGAGCCTCCGCGCGCGCTCGCGCATTTTGTAGGTATTTAAACATATTAATTAATACAATCATTTTATCTATTTAAATTCTGCAAAAATGACTAGAAATACTGAATGGCTTTAGTTTAGTTCAAAAATTTTTAATTTAGTTTAGTCGTCAGATTGTAAATGCTTTACAAAAAGAAGTAACTTTGGGGTCTCTTTCTATCGAGCTAAATTCATTAAATCGTGTAACTGAGTGCAACTTTGACTAGACTAGATCCTTAAGTAAAACATATTATTTTTTTCAAATTTTTAAAACCCTTTTTCTACGTGTCAGATTGTTTTTAGAAAACTCGAAAACGCTAACTCGCTTGACAACCTCCCCTTAAGTGAGTGAGTGAGTGAGTCAGTCAGTCAGGACTTTCACGTTTATATAGATTACTTTAGTAATACGGCAATGCCTGTGAGATTATGGACTATTGTCTTTTTTTTTCACTTTTTGAAACATGTTTAAATGATCTTGGCGGAGACAAGTTTTTATATTTGTTTAACAGGTAATTCTAAAAATAGTGTTTAACTTTGAGGGTCAGGTACCTGCACCTGCCGTTCTCGCGAGCCTTCGGAGTGGAATCATTGCATACTTTTATTTGGAAACTTAAAATATCTGTTCTACCTATCATATTTTTTTTATATTTTGAGAATAATACCCGTATTACCAAGTGCTGCTTATCAGAGTCAGTTCATTGCTGCTTATCAGACTTGAATCGCAATAAAATGTAAAGAGGTCACTTGATACCAAATCTGCATCTCACACTATTTATATAAGTTTAGTATTTTTAGGGTTCCGTAGCCAAATGGCAAATAACTGACCTCTTATGGATTCGTCATGTCCGTCCGTATGTCACAGCCGATTTACTCGGAGAATATGACCACTACAATTATGAAATTTAGTGTGAAGGTGTATGTTATGAACCGCTATAGAAATATGATGTAAAATTATAAAAAATAGGGTACCCCATACATGTAAAAGGGAGGTCAAATATTTTTCAATGTACATAGGCGTGTGAGGTATCTATGGTTTGGCATTCAAAAATGACATAGAGGTTTCTAAAAAAAAATTCATTTAATTCAACCATTGGTGAGATATTTGCTGCTAATTTCCAAACTGTGAAACTAAACATTTTCTGAAAAAAATCATGATGATGTACAGTCAGCATCATAAATATGTATACATTTCGGAACCAATGTCTGGGGAACAAGGTTCAAAATTGTATACATATTTATGATGCTGACTGTACATTGATAAATCCTTTCAACGATTTTTGGTTTTAACAAGATAGGTTTAACGGTTTTTGAGTTATTGCTGAAAAACTGTCTTGCCAAAACAAAAGGGCGTAAGTGTCGTAAGTTTCCTATGAAGATACGACCTTTTGTGCTTAAATGTATTATATATTGTATAGTGGTTTTCAATGTAGATTAGGAGGTGTCGGTACGGAAACCTTATTGTGCGTGGTCCGATACGCACTTGGCCGGTTTTTGTTTATTGAGACAGCTACTAGTTGTAGATGAAATATACCATGACATGAGAAAACTGTCAATCTGTATGTATCTGTGGAACGAATCTTGCGACTGAATTCTAGACCAGTTATGATATCTTCAACCGATTGAGCTGAAATTTGGCATACTTATGTATGTTACGTGACCACCACCATACCACCGAGCTGATCCGATGATGGAGACACAAGGTGGCCAATTAACCATAGCAACTCCTCTCAACTACCCCCGTGTTTGAGCTCATTGGAATCGTCTCAGCATGCAGTTGATGACTGCGAAAAAAAGGTACAATCAGCAATAAAAAGCTTGTACCAAAAATGATTTTATTTTGTCCTGAAACTTATTTTCTGCAAGTTATACCACCGTTTTCTTCCCCGGTTCGCTACCAGAGAAGGCAGGTCCCTACCTACCGTTGTTGTTATCTTAGACGGAGCCGCCGCGCAATTTATCGCTGGCACGGCAGTATCAAATGGCAGCAAATGAGTGCGTATGATTGACACACTCATGAATCTCATGATACGAGACACCGCTAATAGACGGTGCAGTATATACGTAATTGGGCCAGATAATATTAACATTGCTCCAGTAAAATGTGATAAGCGAGTCACATACATTAGATAACTTGCAATCACAAGTAATACTCAAGCGTCATTAGGCATATTTGCATCAAGCTTATGCAGAGATATGAATATGACACCAGATAGTTGAACCTGCGCTTGTTTTTTCATTACTGTGATAAGTCGGCGATAAATAATGAAGTGCAAGAATCACGGCCAAGAACATAATGCAAAAAATAATTGTGTAAAAAAAGTATCAGCCAGATTATATCATTACTTCAAGATATAGTATTGGAATAGACATTCATGTTTAAGTGAATTGCGATGCCTAATGTTTATTTAATTTTTATAATTTTCCCTGTTTTGAAGACATTTGCACAATACCCACACACATTTATGATAACAATTCTTAAAATTTTAACATGAATGCAAACATTATACTTAATCTAGTAATTATTACCCACTAAGAATTTTTATTGATAGTAGTTACCCCATTCTTCTCCCTTTCAACTTCGACAAAAATGATTTAGTATGTTGGGATTACCAGATGTCCGGATATTCGGTGGTTTTCGTCTACAGGTCGCATATCTCAACCGATTCTCGTGAAAAATTGTGAGCAGGGTCGATTATTTTATAGAATTATTGGTCAGGTCTTTTTATTTAAATTATTCAAAATTCTGAATTTAAAAAAAAGTTCTTTTCTTCAAGTCTACAGCTCACGGAGTTAGATTCTACTAGTTCATTTTCATTTGGCTTTACTAGTTAGTGAATTAGTTCGTGTTCTATTAGTTATTTATTTTAATTTGTATTATTTAATTAACAACATGTTTAATTCTCAGTTTGCCTATAAATCTCATCTCCACTCGATTGCTCAAAGGTTAGCTGGAAGAAATCCCTTAAAGGGATAAGCTCGCCTTTGTACATATATTAACTGTTCTTGTAATTACTGTTTTATTGTTGTATTTCACTCAAAGAATTTTACATAGTTAATTAAGTCCAGAAGTACAGGGGTCTCGGCCCCGAGTATATTTTTATGCCATTCGGGGTCGAGACCCTTGGCCCGTGGGGTCCGAATGCTCTTAAATTCTTTAAAGAACTTTCTAAAAGACTAGTCGACTTCACTGGTGACCGAAGAGCTGGCAGCTTTCTCGCACAACGTATTAGCATCGCAATACAGAGGGGAAATGCTGCCAGCATCCTTGGCACTATGCCAAAGGGGCCAAATTTTTTAGATTTATTTTAATTTTATTTAGTATTAGTTTTTAGTTTTAATTTAGTTCTATTCTAGGTCTAGTTTAAGTTGCTTAATGTTGTTCATAAAATAAAATTTTAGTAGATTAACATTAATTATACATAGCTATTGTAAACCTTTGCCGGAAGGCACACCGAAATAAGAGACATTTTGTGATTTTTCAAGCTTATATGTTTATTATTACTATTTTTCATGTCAAAACTAACATTATTTGGGAAATAAAGGCTATATTATTATTATTATTATTATTATTGTTCACCTTATTTATTTTTTCGTCTTAAGTTAGATTTTTTACAATAAATTTATACAAGTACAATATAAAAATATACATACAAAATATAAAAGCATTATAAAAAACCTAACCTAGGGTGCCGCCGGCAGCGAGGCTAGCCTAAGCTACCGTGGTTAGGGCGACAGAGAGAGGAACCTCCGGAGTATCCGCGCCGTGTCCAGGAGTACCGCCTTCTGTATTTGACCCTTGACCCAGCCATCTAACAAGAGTCTCTTGAGATGTTGGTTGAGACTCTTCGCTATTAGACCGTTCACAGAGACGACTATCGGGACAATAATCGTTGAATCAACATCCCACATGGCGGTTACCTCATGTGCCAAGTCTAGGTACTTGCTGACTTTGTCCTTCTCAGCTTTCACGAGGTTCTCGTCATGGGGGATGGTGATGTCAACGAGCACTGCCTGGCGCTTCAATTGATCTGTCAGCACAATATCAGGCTTGTTGGCTACAATAGTCCCGTCCCTTATTATTATTATTATTATATTGTAAACCTTTGTGAATATATCGGCTAACTGTAGCAGTTATTTTCATAAAGGTCAAATGATTATGATATTATTTAACAAAAGAGGAACAACATTATCTTACTCTAATGGTATAAAAAATAGTCTTATTTTTTACCGACCTATATGAGAAGTAAATTAATGTGAAATAATAAATTAACACTAATTTATATTCATATTTACCTTCACATAAGGAAATATAAGCTTTTCCTTGATCATAGCCCAAATGATTCTTGTCATCTCATCTCCGTCCATCTCCACAACAGGCTTGGCAGCCACAACCCTTTTGGCAGTACCATCTTTAAAAAAAAACTTATAAGTAGGTAGTGTAATAAGAACTTAATATTAAATGTACTAGGAATCTGACCACCACTTGGCCACTTTTTAAAAATATGTACTTTGCATACTTAGGGGTGGCATGCCTCAATTTGCCTCACTTTCAACCTGCTTGTAGGTCCAACATGAGCTACATTCAGAGCATGAATAATATAAAGCATAATTAATATTTTTAATTATGTATTGGTAAAATTGTAACCTAAGGAAAATTAAGTGTGCATACAGAAAATGCGTACATATCTGAAACAGACCCTAGAACTGCCATTGGCGAAAAAAAAAAATTACAAGACTATATTTGTACTAATCAAGAAGAAAACTAATGGAGAAGTTTTAAACAAAGTAAAAGAAAAAAGTGAGAAGTCAGGTGTTAGGATCTCAAAGTTTGATGAAAATTATTGGACATATGAGGGGAAATGTGTTAGGATATCTTATCCACCTGACAACTGGATAAAAGGATGGATGAAGAGTAATAGAGGGAGGAAGGAAAAGGGGAAGACCTAGAAAAATGTATATGGAGCAAATAAAAGCTTCATCATACAGGGATGTGATGGATAAAGCTGAATGCAGAATGTGCTGGAAATTACTCCACTGACAAGAGTCAATCTCTTAAATACTATTGTGATGTGCACAATACACTTTACCAGCAACTGACACACAAAGTGAATATCGGCTAGCCAGATCCAATATACATATATATATATATATAAGAAAAAATTGATCAGGAAGTTAAATAAAAATGTCACAACCGACTCAATAGTCAAGATGCTCAAAATTAAATAATTGAAGATAAATTCAATTTAATCACATATTATAGCAAAATATTACTGTAACAATTTGGTAAAAACATTTATTGCCATTAGAGGTTGGTACCAGCATTGTTACAAGGTAAGCACCAATTTTATACCCTTATCATTCATATATTCTTATCTTGAAATTTTACTAACCAAAGATTAAAATATGACAAATATAATATAACTTACAGTTTCTTGAAGAATGCGTGATGTGGTCAGATACAAACTTGAATAAACGTTTGCTATTGTTACTGGCCATTTCTTTTGTCTTTAATAGAATACAGTGATAATGTGGCGTGTGGGAGCCGGTACGAATTAATAACTCGTGCACGTCGCGGTAGGACGAACGACGCAAGTCCCAACTGAAAATAAAATAAAACGATAAACCGGATTGCCCCTGGCAACGACCGATGTGATGTGAACAACACTTTACCATTAATTAAACTTTAAACTTGGGAGAAGTCAGGCGCTAGGACGTCAACCCAGTACATTTAAAATTTTGTAATCATAAATTTAACAAACGATAGCATATTATTTATTTTATTACTTGCGTACCTGTTGTTGTAGACACGCGCTAAATAGAAATGGCACTAGTGTGGAAGGAACCGCAATACGAGCTCGTTTATTTAATTGGTTCTATACAGTACAATCCTCGTACGACCAAAGCAGATAAAATTAAAGTCTAAAGTTGAGTTGCTGATTAATAGTGAGGTGAGACGCATCTCGCACGTTCTTTAGTTATCGATAACTTTGACATCTGTAATCTGTCATATGATTTGCCGCTAGAGGCGCTAGTGTAGCACGAGGGCACAAAGGACCTACCGCGAACTGAAAACGAAGTATTTCGCTCTCTGTCGTTTGAATATGCAAGTGCGACAGAGAGGCATATATTTCGTTTTCGGTTCGCGGTAGCACTTAAGAATAGTGTAATAGTACCTAGGGCTCCCATAAAGTAAGAATGCTTCTGCCAGGGCTCCAAAACTTTTATCTTTCTGAAACTTATGTGCTCTTTTCTTCCTAACAAAACGGGACTGCGCAATAGATAAGGAAACTATCTTAAAACGTTGAAATAGCTCAAAGGAAACATTATTTTATTTCTCCTAAGCACTAAAACTCCATTCACAGATTTTAGAAAAAATGTACAGACAGCAAAAAAAAGCCATTATTCTGTCATTTTTGTTAAAAAAAAAATTCATGCCAATTGTAGCGAATCGATCCTATTCCTATCAAGGTAAAAAAAAAATATTTTGAAAAATCTATGAATTCATTTTTATTGCTTACGAAAAATAAAATAATGTTCCCTTTTAGCGAATTGAGCTATCTCAACGTTTTAAGGCCTTAGAGGGGGCCCGTATTTTTCCACCCTGTGTAACCCCTTTACTCATAAAACGTTTGAAAACTCAAGTGTGTTTTGTCAATTTAACACGCATATCAAATTGTAAGATAAACACAAACTAATAAAATAGGTTTAGGTTTGCTTACTAAATTAAAATCTCCGGCTCAACAGAGCTGCGATGGCACATTTAGACACACAAATACACATGTTAAACTTAAAACACTCCTCGTTTGAGTCGGGGGTTAGAAAGGAACTAAAACATAAAGGAGTACCGACCGAACTTTAAATTTTTAGAACTTTATGCTTCCATAAATAAATATCAAAATGGGTAGGTATGCGTTTGATTTCCAAATGTGTTTCATGTCGCGAAGTTAAAACAGAGATAAGCCAAGTAATTGATGTAGTGTGCTGACTAGTGAAATCATTTTATAAAGCCTATCCTTTGTAAACTAGCACTGTATATTGTATATATTAAAATATAAAGAAACAGGTCACTCACGTCTCGTTTTTGGTAGTTCGAATATTTTCCACATGTTTCAGCATGGGAATTAAGAGTGACGGGCACGCAGGGCTAAAAGAACTGCCGCTGTGATAGGTACTCATGATTACGGAACGCGAACTGGTCTGAAACATATCGAGCGATATTCGACCTTAAAGACGGGAGTTTTCTACATTAAATTGCGGGGAGATTTGACAAAATAAAATTAGCACTGTATATAATAAAATGGACACAGGCCTCCCCCAAAGAGTGGCATAATGACTGATCCTGCGCCACCCGCATCCAGTAGACAACTGCGACCTTTACCAGGTCATCAGTTCACTTCATGGAGGGCCTACCCACGCTGCGCCTTCCAGTACCAGGTCGCCGTCCGATGACCTTTTCGCCCATCGGTCATCGGTTTTACACCAGAAAATAAATTATTTTATCTGCAGAACATGAAGAGTTACGTGATTTTCCTAAATAAAAAAATCGTAAGTTCTTCTCGCACGATAACTTGGAAGATGTTTAAGAGAGTAACATTATGAAGCCCCGTGGACGTCACCTTTTTATTTTATTTTTGACGCAGAGGAAATGCGTTTACGCATCCCCCCGGGACTATGGGGAAGGCCCATTGATGGGGTATGTGGGACTCACCCTACCCGAGGCCTACTCCTCTGTGGCGTTAGCCCGCTCTGTCGTGTAGGCGCACCATGGGATCGCGATCATTCTACCACGATGCCACCCGGCTGCCCCGGCCAGTGGACCGGGAACACCCTCGCGCTTATGGAAGGAAGGATTGCTAATGCTCCAATCCGTCCCCCAGGCGCACGCAGAAATTTACGACTGCGTCCCAGGATCTCTTGCTGCACAGCATGCAGACTACTACGCTGATATTCCGTCTCTAGGAGCGCACTTAATTCGCGGCGCTCCACGGCCCAGCAGGGACACTCTTTAAGAGTATACAGGGCCGTATTATCTTCGTGTGTGCCTGCAGTGATGGCAAGCCGGGGTTGGTTCCCTATCTATTTTATGCAGGTAATGACCAAAACACCCATTTCCGGTCATTACCTGCACTACCCTATATGTTAAGCTCCCACGCTTTCGTTTAAGCAGCAAGGACGGGAGGAGCGCGCCGATGGTGTAAGTTCCTTAGGGGGAGCCCTCCAGCTGGCTTTTCCATCTGTCCCTCTATCGCCTGGTGGCCATGCGGCGTCGCATCTCCACCTCTTGTAGGGCCAGGTCAGGCGCTCCTCCGATGTCCGCGCCCCCATTCGTTGCTCGTATCGTTCCGCCAGTAGCTGACCATCCAGCTTCCAGAGCAAGGTGCCGGTGAGATCGCATGATGCCGCGTGTCCCACCGTCCTGTAGCCAGCCTCTTATTTGTCTCTGGGCTAGAACGCGTTGCGGTCTCCTAAGCAGAGCCTTTGGCCTCTCCTATGGCTTCTCCGCCCATATCGGTGCCCCATATAGTGCCATACTGATGACATTGGCAAAAAGACGCCGACATGGAGCTTCAGGGCCACCAACATTAGGCAGCAAGCGGCCTAACGCCATTACCGTGCCAACGAGTCGGGGTACCAATCTCACAAAGTGCTCCCTAAAGTTCCAAGGTATTTAATGCGGGGTGTGACATGGACCGTTTCATATCCTACAGGGATTATATCGCTGGCATGCGGCCGCCAGCCCCTCTCACCAAATACCACCGCCTTCGTCTTAGACAAAGCCATCTTGAGGCCTAATAGGCTAATTCTGCCAATGGTGAGCACTACTGCCCTCCTCAGGGTCTCTATGTACCCTTTCCCCCTCACGCAGGGACGTATATAAGGGGTGGGGGGGGGGTCTGGGGGGTCCGGATGGTACACTGGTAATTCCTAGAGCCGGAAAGGAAAGCCACGACTGCAATTGAGACATTTGATCAGTGCGAATTTTTCTCCCTAACATACACGTACGGAAATGTAATTTTCACTCGTCCTGATTCCTTGGCGCTCGCCCTATACCCAGTGGAATCGTCATTAAAATCGCAAAGCACGATGTTCTTCTGGTTTATAATATGTAGTACGGATCAGTGAGGGTAGTGTTAACAGTCTAGATTGGCAGCATCGAATAATTTGAGCCCGCGGCCACGCGAGAATCTGCGAAATTTCGCAACATGTTTTAAAAGTCATAAACCATGCGTTTTTCGGCAGCAAAATCTGACCATATTGGAAGGGCCATAGCTTTGTCCCTCAAAGGGTTAAAAGGCTTAGCTGCACAGTTGGGCTTGAATTGATGTAAATTTAATAAACTTAAACAAGTACTACATTTTGTGATCGACAAACTTACAGTTTATGAGTTTTAGCTTTTAGAACATGAATAAGTGAAAAAGTTTCGCAGTTTTTCGCGTGGTGCACAACAAACTCAAGTTTTACGATCTTGCAAGATTGTGTGATCACTTCCCTTATTGTCTATATATCATACTAAATAAAAGCGACCAAGTGCGGTTTGGGCGGCGTGCAGTGTGGGGTTCTGTACCTACTGCTACTGGTCCTAGTTTAGAACCACTGTCCTGTACTGTGAGTTAGGAGGGGTCGTATTTTTAAAGGAAACTTACGGCACTTTTAGGGTGAGGCAGTTTTTCAGCGATACCTAACTTAGAAACTATTGGACCTTTTTTTTCAAATAAATTTTCGATGAATGTAAATGATGATGATGAATAAAGTTAATGATGAAGTTATTTTACTAAGTAGCGGCTTACAAAACATCTTTAATCCAAATTTTATTTCTTCGTTTGTTGTGTGAAGTTTTTGATTAAAATGCCTTTGAGATACAGACAGACAGACGTACATGACGAAACTAGAACTACATCATGCTTGAGAATATAAAACTCTGAGTATCGATTAGTAGGGTTACTATTGCTCGTGGCAAGATCTCTCAGGAAGTATGAAGAACATATTTACCGCACTTCTATCAAAATGTATGTAGGTACTACCTTATTGTCTTTCAATTTGCGTTTTTGCGTTTATTGGGTTTCGTACCCCTAAAAGAAAAAAACGAAACCTTTATTATACGCTTGTTTCTCACAGGCGTGGTATAAAAAAAACAGTCGTGTGTCTATCCGTCCGTCTGTCACAGCCAATTTGTCCCGAAACCACAGGACTAGTTGAGTTGAAATTTGGTACCGACACATACGTACGTGACCTAAGTCGGTGACCCAAAGATGGACGTGTAACGTACAGTACAATAACATCGGAAGTTACTCCGTGTCCCAATATTCTTGTTTTTTTTTTCAATTCTGAGAATTTTGATCTAAATTTATGACCTCCAAGTACCTATAATGGATCTTGATTCTACGAGATTGTAAGGCGCCCAATGCAGTTTTTGGGGTAGTATAAGTTATACGAGTCATAATAGTTTTTGAATTTTTATGTTTAATAGAAGGTATTTTGGGCAGATATTTCTTAAATGTGTTTTTAAAATATATAGGTATAGATACCACTTCAGAAGATTAATTAGCCAAAAAAAATCAACGGGGACCACTTGGAAATAATTCCTGGCTCGCTCAGTAGTAGATCGTTACATTTTTTTGCTCCTGTTACAGGGCCCACTCTGTATGAATGAATTTTAGCCAGGGCCAATTTTAAGGGGTAAATTAGAAAATAAAAACAAGTTTTCAAACTATATCGTCTGATATACCTGTCCAAACTCAATTTTAATTTATAAATATTTGATAAATAATTTAAAGTAGAAGTGTTTTGAGAAAATAGAAGAAAATTGATCTCGGATACTACCAGGCCAAAAATTTTGAAAATGAATACACGAAATAGTCCTTTTCCTATATATTACAGAAAAACTTGTAAAAAGTCCAAGTTTAAAAAGTTTTTGAGATATCATGTGAATTTCCTATGAAGATGCAACTTTTTTGATTCGAAGTATATGATAGTGGTTTCACATGTGGAGTGGTAGCGGTGGGAATGGAGCCCTTCATTGTGCGTGGTCTGACACGCACTAGGCAGGTCTTATTGCTAAAGAAAAATTTCGCACTCGCTACGCTCGCGCATTCTTTTATTGTGTAATGTCCTGAGTGCCTACTCCGAACTTGGAAAAACGAACTTCGTGTCGTGCTGTCCCTTTCACTCACACTATATCACAGAAAGGGACGGTACGATGCGAAGTTCGATTTTTGAAGTTTGGAGTAGGCCCTCTGATGGCCCATCCACCCGTCCTCCCCCTTAGATTTTCTATATCTACGTGCCTGCCCTCACGGCCACCACAGTGTCATCTGCGTAGCATATGGTAACCATGCGGGGGAATGGGGCCCCTCTTATTGCCCAATTGAAGCCGATGTTCCAGAGTAAGAGCCCCAGCACAGACCTTTGTAGCACACCGCACTCCATGCTCCGTTCAACTCGACTGCCTTCCATTTCATCAGGGTACACAGGGTAGGGACAGTGCGGCCGTTAGGAGCAGTTGTGACGTCGTCGGTAATAAGTAGTTGTTCGGACCCAGGGTTGTACAAAACGTCTTTCTTTGTTTTGACATGTGATTAGCATCATTCCTGTACTATTCGTTTAAATAGATAGATAAAAATGCGTGTCTAAGTAAATTAATGAAAAAAACCGGCCAAGTGCGAGTCGGTCTCGCGCACCGAGTATTCCGTACAAGTACAAAAAAATCTGATTTATTAATGTACTGGTATTTTCTGGTAAAATATACGTAATGATAAACAAATCACAAAATTTCATGTTAATATGTTAATGGGAATTCAAAAAATCTTCGGAACAAAATGTTTGACAGGCGGTCACGCAAGTGACAGCAATAGGGCTCCAATTCCTCCACATCCCAAACATTCATGATCTAAGTACATATATTCTATTCCAGAAAGAGTTGTTTAATTTTCTAGTTAAGAAAGCATATTATTCCATAAAATAGTGTTTAAATGATTACAACATAAAATAATGAACTACTATATTACGAACTTCATTATTAAGTATATATTTTTCATTATGAAAATATTATTATCAATTCCTATTTTAAAAATAAGTACTAAGTGTTTTAGGTATTCAAGGTACAACGTGCTCTTACTTGATCCGTTCCTATGTAATTCATACCTAATATTACACACTATTATAAATAGACTCAAGTGGTCGGCAATATTTATGAATTGAAACATCCATAAACATAACAATGACGGTCGTAACTTGACTTAATTTGTCGCGCGAAGTAATTGCCGGCCTGACTTTACGTTAAACGTGTTGCCGCGACGGCGAGGCGGCCCCGACTGAGATCGGCGGAGACCGGCCGACACGTCAATCATTTAGCGCGTAGCACAAGCGGCCGCGCACACATCGCCGCGTCTATGTGTGCATGAGCCGCGGATGTACCTTTTGATGGAGTGTCCTTACCCGGTGTACCCTGATTTCATAGAGCACCAGCCTACCAGTTAGGTAGTGCTCTACGATTTTTCGTAGGTAGGTTTGTACTCCGTGGTATCGTAGTGCCTCCTTAATGACCTCGTATGGAAGAAATCGCTCTTTAGCGATAAGACCGCCTATTGTTTTTTATTTTCTGTTTGTAACGTTTCATTTGTGTGAGGTGCGCAATAAAGATCAAATTTTGGGCGACGTCTAGCTTTAATGTATGTTTTTCAATAATTGACAGAGTGAAACGAACGTCCTAGTTTCATTTCAGCTTCGGCAAAATGCTTTCGTATGTCTGGATTTCCGACTGATCTCTATCACCTAACTTAACCGATTCTCGTGAAATTTTTATAATTAGTGAGCAGATTTGATAATTATATAGATTTCTTTGCTGTCTATTTTAAAAACAAAATGAAATATGAAAAAAAAGCTTAGATAGGTGTACATTCTTATTTACCGACTTCAATAGAAGGAAGGAGGTACATAGTTCGTCGGCATGTTTGCTTGTTCTTTTTTTTTGTTTTTATTTATATATGTTCCCCGATAACTCTTGACCACGTTGACCGATTTTGATAATTCTTTTTTTGTTTCAAAGCAGGGACATTGGCCCCATATAAATTTGGTGAAGGTCTGATGATGGAATCTAGGAGGAATAGAGGGAACTCCTCGAATTTGATAGGCACGCATATGCCGATTTCGGTATTTTCTGTAGGTAACCAAGCATTGGCTCACGGAAACCACAAATTGTGGCATAGCAAGTAAAAAATTAGAGTCGGTTTTTTTTTGGTATAAATTATTTAATTTCGTTTATTTCAATTGTTATATCGATACATATCATGTCGTCTTATAAACTGCCATCTACATCACTAGTAATCAACTTTTCTGTCGCGATCGTAGTAGCTACGCGGGCGAGAGTGAAGCGGGAATTTAGCAATCGGCCGGCAGCCGCTGGCTTGGCTTGGTTTGTTGGGTGGTGGTTATCGGCGTAACGACGTGGACCCATATAAAAGCTTCAGTTTTATATGTTTTCATTAGGGTGAGTGTCTTTTACTATTAGACTAGAAGGCAATTAGATTTACTATTCATGTAGTATCTGTTATTTTTAGATTAGCTATAAGTTACAGCTTCAGCGAGTATCAAACCGTGTTTTTTTAATATGAAATGTATATAAAGAAGTATCTCAATACATTTTGCGAGCGAGTTAGTGAACTCAAGCCGGCGCCTTTGTTGCATGCCTTGCACTTGCACTGAACTTATAGAAATAAATCGTAGTTTTACTCAACGGTCGTTGCTATTATGTTTTCATTTAAAACTCCGCGGAGTTTTGCTTTGTTTTTATGGCCGCTAATCCATTTATTTAAATAATTCGACACTAAGGTATTGCAGTTTATAAAAGAAACAAACTAGTAATTGTTATGTATACTTAGGGTTAATTGCGATTTTTAATTGTGGGTAGGTAAAGAAGATATATTTATAAATAGGTTAATGGTTAGGATACACATAAATTTGTATGTATATTTTACTAATTAGGTTTTGGTTTTTATTGTTGTCCCCTCTGCATTAGATTTAAGTAATATTGCGGCACATTTTAATACCCAGTAATCTTCCCTGTCACTCTGTACTCTATAATATGTCTAATAATAGGGTAATATAAGGTTAATTAGAAGTAGTATCTTGACCTAATTTCCTTTGTGCTAATCTGTGAGTATTTTGTAATCAAAGGCATTTAATTTGTCTGCAGTTAAGTTGATCGCTTTTTACACGAAAACTATGGGTACTAGACGACGATAGACATACTTATATAGATAAATACATAGAAAACATCCAAGACCCAAGAACAAATATCCGTGAAAAATGCACAAATAAATGTCCTGGCCGGGATTCAAACCTGGGATCTCTAGCTTCGGAGGCAGAGTCACTACCAACTAGGCTAAACAGGTTGTCAATAACCATATCAATGGCATAACAAATTTACAAGTTAGAACAGAAACAGTTTTCCTCTATTAGGTACTTTAGTTGTGGAATCTTGAAAGCCTTGAAAGCATAAAATGATTAATAAAATTTTCTGATTTCAGCAACTACAATGTGTGGCTGCACTAGGATCCTTAGAGCGTGCAAACCGCTGCCTCCATCATGGCATCTACGACACTTCAGCTCTTCCGCATCTCCACCCACTGTTCCCGGAGTTCCATACAAGAAACTCACTGTTGGCATACCCAAAGAAATTTGGAATGAAGAAAGAAGGTATAAAATATTATTATTTTGTGAATTGTATTAGTTTAGATTAACACATTCATGACATTTTCAAAGGGATAGCTTGCCTGCACTGAATATGTTGAAACATAATCTAGCTATCTAGCCACCATCACCATATCAGCCGAAGGACATCCACTGCTGAATATAGGCCTCCCCCAATTTCATGGGGGGTAAAAGCCATAATCGACATGCTTAGCATGCGGGTTGGCGATCGCAGTATCTCCAATGCACTCCAGGGATGCCGCTGCCCATCCCCCAATGATAATCTTGGTCATAGTTTTAGGACATGCCCGGGTCCCCATCTAGCTATCTAGAGTCTAGACATATAGTCTGTGTCTGGCCATATATAGAATTCTACTGAATTTTACACCAGGGAATAAGAAGATGTAGGCACTGCATGTTTTAATAATTTAAGTACTTTGACTGCACATTAAAGTTGATGCAGTGATAAAGGTCCTGTGTATGTAATAAGTTTTATTTAGTTAGTATTGTATTTGTAAAATTGGAACCCAGAATAACCTAATTTATTCAGAGGAACTATCAATTATATTGTGCTAACAACTCCTAGTGTTGTGGACTACTACTACCTAACTAGAGCCATCGTGGTAAACATGAGTCTTTTCAATACAGTAAAAGGCTAGTCTTAGGGTAAAGAACTATGGATGATCATAATAATATAAATATATTTATTTAACAACTATCTTAGTTAAATATAAATGTTTTAATCTACATAATATTTTATCACTTAACAGACATCGACACTTTCGTGACGACGATATCGTCTTGCCTTCTGGCATAGGCTTCCTCTAAAGATTTCCACTCTCTCCTATCCATAGCTTCTCTTCTCCAAAATTTCCTTCTATTAGTTTAAGGTCATCCTCCCACCTACACATCACATGGATGATCATAATTAATCATGAATGTGCATCATGATCATGTCATGTATTGTTTAGATTACCTTTAACTGGCAAAGTTGTAACAGAGTCCCATATAATTCAGAATCCAGGGCAAACAGATTAACTAAATGTATCAGTAGAAATATATCACTCATGTGTGAAGTGGCACTGAAATTAATTTTCGTGTGCTCTGCCTACTCCTTTTAGAAATATATGCGTGATATGTATCACATGCTTGCCAAATCAATTTCCACTTCATTACTTTTCCAACTACTAACCGTGCAATGGGGGGTGCACCTCAAAAAAAACGAAAATAGTTAGCACACCACCCTAATACTAATAATTCCTTTTCAGGGTGGCCGTTGTACCAGCAGTAGTTAGCAAATTAGTAAAGAAGGGTTTTAGTGTTAATGTAGAAGAGAATGCTGGGTTTGCGGCCAATTTCAACAATAAGTTATATGAAGAGGCTGGTGCTAAGATTACCTCTACAAAGGATACATTCCAACAATCTGGTATATTATTTTGATGTTTTATTTCCCCGTGTTACGCTTTTGAATTTAAATTTGCGAATCACTTTTTTGTGAAGCTCTCTTTTTTTATACAAGGTAGTCTCATTTTTTTTTCTCATTTTGTTTATTCACAAACAATCCACGATTGTGTTTGAAATCATATACAAGCCAGCCCGCTACATGAGCGTTGGAGGGAGTATCATAGGCCATAGGCCGATCATCGTGGGATCGGGGTAACCCGCGTTGTGGACGGATTTTTGTAATTTTTATTATATAACGTAACTAGCTGTTGCCCGCGAATTCGTCCGCGTCTTCGCTCCTATTGGTCACAACGTGATGTTATATAGCCTAAAGCCTTCCTCGATAAATGGACTATCCAACACAAAAAGAATTTTTCAATTCAGACCAGTAGTTCCTGAGATTAGCGCGTTCAAACAAACAAACAAAAAAAAGATAATTACAATAAATACATTAAAATTATTTTCAAAATTAATTTTTTTTAATTATTTCTTTATTATACAAATTACATTAGGACAACAACTAAATGACTTCATGAGGATTGTAATTAAAGTAGCATTTAAAGTGGGCTTAATGGAATTTGTATAGACATATCCTATCAACGCACTTGTCATTCCTCTGGGGTTGCAAGTGTTCATAGGCTACGGTGTCTGCTTACAATCGGGCAGGCCGTAAGTATGTTTGCCACCGTCGTTGTATACAAAAAATGAAGACTAGACACCTCCTAATCTACGTTTAAAATCACTATACAATACATTTAATCACAAAAGGTTGTATCTTCATAGTAAACTTACGACACTTACGCCCTTTTGTTTTGCCAAGACAGTTTTTCAGCAATAACTCAAAAACCGTTAAACCTATCTTGTTTAAACCAAAAATCGTTAAAAAAGGATTTATTAATGTACATCATCATGATTTTTCTCATAATTTTAAACTTCATTGTTTGGAAATTAGAGGGGAGGGACACACTTTTTACGACTTTGGCAGCTAATATCTCACCAACAGTTAACTTAAATGAAAAAAAATAAAATTATGTCATTTTTGAAGGCCTATCCATAGATAGCCCACACGCCTATGTACATTGAAAAAAAAAAATATTTGACCCCCTGTTACATGTATGGGATGTTTTTTTCGTAATTTCACATCATATTTCTATAGCGGTTCATAACATACACCTTCACACCAAATTTTATAATTGTAGTGGTCATATTCTCCGAGTAAATCGGCTGTGACATACGGACGGACAGACAGACATGACGAATTCATAAGGGTTCGGTTTTTTGCCATTTGGCAACGGAACCCTAAAAAGGGGGCCATTACATACTGTATTTTGTATTTAGGTACCTTTTGAATACAATGAACTAGTTGTATATAAACTAGATTGCTGGATTCGTCGAACTATAGGTACGCCTCCAATGTTAAAACGGAACCATTCCATCCGAATCCAGTAACGTAAAAACTAAGTAGTTTGATGTATTAAAATCAAAAGGTACTTGAATACAAAAGTAATGGTGGATGTTACTCATAAGGAAAACAAAATAATAAAGAAAGGGTTGTTCCCTTTTAACCCCCGGCCCAACGAAAAAAAAGGTGTAATAAGTTCAACATATGTATATGTGTGTCTGTCTGTGGCATCGTAGCATAACGGATGAAACGATTTCAGAGAGGTTTTATTATTTGAAAGCAGTTGACCTAGCGATGTTTCTTAGACATGTTTTATCAAATCGGTCCAGTTGTTTTTGAGATATTGTACTTTGAAATGAGAATGCCGGGGGTTTTAAAACATTTCTAAGTTGGTTTATTGAAGGATTGTTTTAGCTTGGGTACTTGGGTTGAAATAAATAAATTTTTGCTTACTGCCACATTGCTCGGATTTCCGAAATGTTATTTAGCCACCAACAAAAAGATAAAAAAATATTACTGCTTCCAAATGAGACACGAAAAGTTGATTCGAATAAATTGCGTCTGTGAAGCCCTAGCTATGCGCAGCAATTAAGCATTAGAAATCAATGTATAGCTCTGATCTCCGCCCATGTCTATGCTCACATAGTTCAACCTCTACGCTTAAATTATTGTTATAAGAACGTAATTACAGCCTGGGTAGCTAACCGTGTTAATATGGTAAAGAGGACCCTCATAGTATATGTAATGAGCTAATGAGGTAGTTTTTAATTCCAGTTAATTGAAATAATATACCTTCCGTAATTTTGAGTTCTAGCTTACAATTTATTGACCTATTGTATTTAATAAAGAAAAAACGCGCTAAGTGCGGGTTGGACTTCGTACATGTAGAGTTCCATGCCAAATGTAGTTATAAGAATTATACACATATCGCTATGCTCCGCTTGTAGCATTAGCACTCGTAGCAATGGCGTGCCGCCGCCCGCATACCTTCTGAGCTATGCATTTGACCCCGAAACGAAGTTGGTCGTAATAGAAATAAAAAGAATAATAATAAATAAATGTTAGGTTATTGGGGGCAATATTACACAAAAATAAAGGAATTCGAAAAAAAATTAACAAACCAAAAACCTCTCGTTTGTTCGATGGGATGGGGTAGAACAAGAATTTTTACTCGCCCTCCTTAAAAACCTCAAAATATTTTGTATAGCTTATATTGCGAAATGCTTATATTGTGAAAATTTGAAGACCAGCTCCAACCGTTTGGCTGCAAAACCTGTATCCCAGACGACGGACAGACGGACAAGTGAGTGACATCAATAAGGCGCCGTTTCGACTTTGAGTACGGAACTCACAAAATATCGTCCCATTGTTAGATACTTGTATCAATTTGGTGCTTCCACCGTTCGCCATAATCGCCACGCTTGGTATGCGGATTGGCGATCGCAGTATGTCCACCGCACCCCAGCGATGGTGCTGCCCATCCCCCGCTGGTCTTGCGGTTAAAGATTTTTCGTCGTAGTTTTAGGACATACCCGGGTCTACCGTTCATACACAATTAGGTTATTATTACCTAATCAATCACTTTGATTAACAGTTAGCCAATAAATTGGATCCTGAGTACCTAAAGAGAATATTCTGTCAACTAGTACAATGTATGTATATTGCCAGCCATTGCTCAATGGCGGTTTATTATTTATTTATTGTTTGGCAATTATTTCAAACCGTTTTCTTTCAGATATCGTTCTAAAAGTCCGCCCGCTTTTAGATAGCGAAGTTCCAACTGTAAGAGATGAAAGTACTTTAATATCATTTTTATACCCTGCACAAAATCAAGATTTAATCAAGAAACTTGCCAGCAAGAGGATCAATGCATTTGGTAATGTATAATATAATATTTATTGGTATTGCGGTTAAGTCTGTATTTTCTACCTTGCTTTTATGATTAAGTCGCAGATACAAGATTGACTTTGAATGTCAGATTAGGTTCTTATTCCAAGTTAGTAAAATCGAGCCTACACCAGTACCTTGATAAATACCGGGAGTTTCGGAGACTCCGCATATGTCAAGTTTCCGGATAACGGCTTCTAACGCTTTCGAAAACCGCTGACTCGAATCCGATTCAATTAAATTACATCCATTCAATTACACTCGTCTTGAACACGTAAAAAGCCTGGGTAAGGTATACTCTACCGCTCATAAGTATTTAGGCACTGGCTCATACAAAGTTTGTATTTGTGTTTGTATTACAAACACACTACACTTTTCTATGAACCAGCAATTAGTCGTTATTTAAGTCATTGCAAAAAGAAAACTACCATTTTAAAAGGGGGTTCTCTGGCACCGATTTAAGGCTCAATAAGTCAGCTAAATAAAACATGCATAATGCACGCAAAACTGTCAAGGGACTCTGACTTGGCAGTGTATTTCTGCAAGTCATTTTTGTATACAGATGTATGGAAAAAGGTATGGCGTGCCTAAATACTTATGAGCGGTAGTGTATATATTGTAGCAAGGTGCTCCATCAGGCGGCTTTACGTGTGTATTGAACTGAGCTTAACATGACACCACTCATTCAGATCTTACTGTTCTTAGCCAAGCTAATCAGCGTAGGTCGACGAAGTTTTGTTCTTTTGAGGATTCATTGTGTTGAAAGTTGCGAGTCTTACACTCTCAACACAGCGTATCTTCGAGAGATCTGGCCCCCTTACTCACCAGGCCCTTACACACACAACACTACACTACATGGTATGTACAGGGCTACATACCTACAAAGCAAGTAGCGCATAGCATAGATCTGTAATGCATAATTGATTGCACGACAAAATAATTGTGTTTAGTGCAGAGTGAGAATTTGATATAACAATAGCTAATTGGTTTATTGGCAGCGATGGACTGCGTGCCGCGCATCAGCCGCGCGCAGGCGTTCGATGCGCTCAGCTCGATGGCGAACGTGGCTGGCTACCGCGCGGTCATCGAAGCAGCCGCAAACTTCCCCAGATTCTTCTCCGGTACGCCATTATTAATATTATTATTGTATTGCACATACCTATCTAAGAAATTGATTTGCATTCTTTTTGCAAGCGTAATACGAAATATTCCCAACTGTCACCATCAAGTTACCACCACATATAGTTTTTTTTTAAAGTTGGACTGGGTTGGCCATGTCTGCCGAATGGTTAGTGTGCTGTGGGTGAAGATCGCCACTGACTCCCAGTCATGCTGCCGCCCAACAGCTCGACACGGACACGCGGTCCTTGCCAGCGATTAGTTAGCCTCCTTTATGAATTTGCCAGAGGCGGCTTACTGCTTAGGATCAGATTTGGAAACGGAGGGGTAAGCCTTTGTGTGGGACACAAAAGCGGAAATAATACATAATAATAACAGAGTATATTTTTATAGCTGAATACTAGTATTTATTATTCTTCCGTAGGTCAGATGACGGCGGCGGGGCGGGTACCGCCGTGCCGCGTGCTGGTGGTGGGCGGCGGCGTGGCGGGGCTGGCTGCGGCGGCGCAGGCGCGCTGCATGGGCGCCGCCGTGCGCGCATTCGACACGCGCCCTGCCGTGCGCGAGCAGATCGAGAGCCTCGGCGCGCAGTTCATCACCATGGACATTCAGGTCACTACCCTCTCTCTACATACAGGGCAAATTACTGTTGTGTGCTGGTGGTGGGCGGCGGCAGTCACATACGGCGGCTACATGTAGTAGGTCTGATGACTGCGGCACTGGTAATAACACTCTCGAGACAGTAAGTGCAATATCACTACAAATTATTACTGAAAGTCCCCCGCTGTTTGTCACTCTGTATATGTCAGCACGCGATCAATTTAAAAAACAACCGAACGGATTTTCATACGGTTTTTACCGATGGATAGACATAGGTTTATTTCATGTTCATAATTCATTGAGGTGTTGTGTATTTTAGTCAAAATATAACGACAAAAATCGCAACCACCCTATATGGGTCAACGCATTTATCGATATATTTTAGCGAAAATTCTGCAAGATTTTGACATTCATTCAAACATAATGAGTAACCATATTAAAATTTTTCAACATATATTCCTCGAAGAAAATACTATTGAATAATACGAGTATAAATTCAACCTTGACTGGTAACTTTGATTACATACACGTGACTCACCGATTTAAAGAAAGTATAAAGAATAAACACGCGCAGTGCACGCAAGTTCACAACATCCGTCTCGCCAGGTCTTGCGTCTAGCCTCTAAAATCTCTAGATCGTTATTATTATAATAAACGTGATTATTCAGTATGTCGCTTGAAGACCAAAATTAATGAATGGGCTCAATTATGGGCTTATTCCTTGATTACCACCTATCTAAGCTAACTATTGTTTTTCGATTGACTGAATCTTCGATCGAATTCGGAGTATTCGTATAATACCTAAACATATTTGATGTGGATGTATCGTAACCAAACACTTATGTTTTACTTGTTCTTGTTACTCTTAAAGTGTGTATGTTCTGAATCTTGAATATATCATAAAAACTATTTCCTGTATAACTTCTTAGCTTGCTGCTAATCATGCAATAACATTAGCCAATACTTTAAGTAAACATAATTAGCTTCTCATTGCGTTTCATACATGTAGTATTTAGCCTAGGTCTTATATGCTATTTGCAGCTACTGAAAGCTACCCTACATCAGTAGATGACCTGAATAGGGAATGCACGAGTGGTATGCTCAATATATTCGCACAATTACTGAGTAGTTGTCCCAGTAACTGCTAACGACGTTACATAATCATGTTTGGTACGTCCGTAAATAAAAACAGACCACTGATAAGGTTTGCGTAACTTGTTGTTTAGTTCATGTCAATTCTAAAGCCTATTCATTACTAGCACCTTTCATTACCCGAGGACCAGGGAAAGACAGTAGTCGGTACCTAATACATAATTGATAAGATAGTGCTTGGAAACGAACCTTCTGGTATTCCGTTAATGGTCTTATCAATCAACCTACCCTGCAATGTGCGCGCATACGTGCATATCTGTGGAATCAAAGAAAAATAATAAGTATATTTATGTTATAGGTGAAAAACTTAAGTAAGTCATCTGTTGTATGTAACGTGTTCGAATAGGCGTTTGTTTTGTTTGTGGTGCGCATTTTAAATAATTCGAACACGGTACAACTACATACAACAGGTGACTTACTTAAGTTTTTCACCTATATGACACACAAAATACGACTTTATAAAACCTCAATTGTTTTGACATTTCTTTGCTACAGGTATCTTACGTAGAGTCTGGGATATTAAGAGTTGAAACAGATTTATTTAAAACTATTTAAATTGTAGCTATGATATCAATGTCAAATATGTCAACCGTCGGGCCAATCGAGACAAAATATTTGCTTGATCCTATACGGGTCAAAAATAGGGTATAAATAAGCAAGTCGCATTGCTACTTCCATATCAGTCTCGCGGTCTAGTTAAATATTACGAATTCATGAATCTTGTTTAGGTCATGTTATCGCACAGTATGTGTTGAACTATGTAGTATGAAAATGAATTTTGTTGACAAGTTTCATTATTGTTTTTCACATTATACTCAAGTGTTGTAATTGTGACACGTAGATTTTTAAACTCCTACGTTTATTACTCTTATAGATTCGTTATGGCTGTCTGTATGTCTGTCCGTATGTCACATCCATTTTACTCAAAAACTATATGTATATGGTGTTTTGAAATTAAATTAAAAATATAGTGTATATAGGCCGCTACACACATATATTCAAATGAGTAGTACAAACTTTTAGGGGATGAGAGAGGGGGGGGGGGGCACTCCATACATCTTACTGAAAGTCACAACGAATTATTTTACGTATTTCAACATGTATGGGTCTTTAAAAACGAATGTCAGGTTTCTCATAAATGGGTACTACCCAAGTATCCTGTATTCTACCAAATTCCTGTTAGGAATCTTAGGTTATAATTCGCGGAGGAGAGGCGTAGCTTCAACTTGTTGGCTACTGCATGTCGGATGTTACTGGGAGAGTCAAATTGTCCGGAGCTGGTGAGTGGCCTCCTGTGGCTAAGCTTCGGTCATCCCCAGGATAAGCTCAAACCACGGCAACGCGATTTGTTAGCGGTGCCGGCAACGCACACTGTAACGCAGCCTCTCACCGCTGCTTCGCGCTGTCTCACAGCTCAATGCGCTTTTGACATCAGCATCTCGGTGTGACTTAGCGTGGCTATGGACGGTTCTGTGATATTATTACGAATGTCTTGAGATTCTGTAAAAAGATGGACAATCGGCTATCAACTATACCAATGTAATTTAAATGTTTATCTATGTAGTGAGTTGTTTCGTTTCATGACGCATTGGTTTTCCTGTAATGTCATGTTAACATCGTTTTAAATAAATAAATATTGACCAACCGCTGTTTAAATGGGAACTATATTCATAGCAGCATTATAAAACCGCGCATTTGTTAGCTCCATGGCTAATGTCCTCTCACAATGCACAATACAATGGAGGACGGTTTGGTGTCGTATTTATTAGGAGCTCGACCGTCGTACTGCCAGGGCCGCTAAAGACGTTTCCATACAAGTGGCATATAACTTTACAGCTTTTTAACCGACTTCAAAATTTCAAAAGAGGAGGTTATCAATTCGGTTGTATGTTTTTATTGTTTTTTTTTTTAATTTTTGTTAATCCATAACTTCGTCATTTCTTAACCGATTTGGAAAATTCTTTTTTTGATTGTAAGTATATATATCCAAGTTGGTCCCGTTTTTATCAAAAAGGAATTGAGGGAACTCCTCAAATCTTAAAGGAAAACATATAGTAATTTTTGTGTTTTTATCAACAAGTCAAGCATTTTCATCCAAAAATGTGACATTGGATGAAGTGGAACTGCTGATGATGATCAGAACAGAACTCTTCAACGACAAAAAGTTCACGTTTGCCGTTTTGTCCTCCTAGTTGCGTTTGTTAAGCAAGTTCTATTTTCACGATTAATTTTTGTCATGCTCGATTTCTGATGATGGGATCCATGAGGAATTGAGGGAACTCCTCAAATCTTAAAGGCAAACATATAGTGATTTTTGTGTTTTTATCAACAAATCGATCATTATCATACAAAAAACTCAGACCAAGTAAAAAATATAGACGTCACGAACATCAAAATGAAGCCACTTTTCTAAAGATGTGTGCGTATCAGTGTTGCTACTGGAAGGAAAAAGTCCCTATAAATGGGGTAATTCGTTCAAGTTCTCTGATTTATTCGTAGAGGGTACAATAAATCAGGATAGGCTAATAATGAAGATGATGAATACTAGTAACCGTTAGTCACTAAACGTAATGGGATACTCAGCATCCTATTATGAACCCCTGAACTATTTTGTATGAAATTCAAAAAAATACTAAAGAAAACGTTCTATTTTGGTAACCCACCACCACCACCACATCAGCCCTAGGACGTCCACTGCTGGACATAGGCCTCCCACAATTTCATGGGGGGTAAATGTCATAATCGCCACGCTTGGCATGCGGGTTGGCGATCGCAGTATCTCCACCGCACTCTAGGAATGCTGCTGCCCATTCCCCGGTGGTCTTGGTCGTAGTTTAAGGACATACCCGGGTCCCGGGATTTTGGTAACAGAATTGAAATATCTACCTATTGAAACGGCATGCATGCTGCCCGGCTAGCACAACTTGGCGCGCGAGCTATCTCACGCGCGAGATTGACAATCCATCTCTTTCTGTGTGTACCAATTAGAAAGAGGCGGATAGTCTATCTCGCGCGCCAAGATATGCTAGCCGTCCTGTACGAATTTTTGCATTTCGCAAAAAAACAATGTTTGAATTTCTATTCAATATGACAGGACTGTCAACCTTCAGCGGGTCACAAATTAAAGTTTTTGACTGTTCTACGTGCGAATTTAATTGCGTACTTATTTTTTTAAATTAATAAAATGACGGCATTTATAATGACGGTGTTTCTGATTACAGGAAATAAAAAGGCCATGTAGAAATGTTAGTATACATTTTATTGAAGAACAAAGTTTTTTCAACTAAAGTTAGTTACATTTTAACAGACCCTAAAGAAACAGTGAGTCGTATGCTTTTATATAGGAGTTAATGAATAAGAATCTATAAAAAAAACGAGTAACCATTCTTTCAGTTCGGTTCGTCACTTCATCTAAGCTCCTAAGTGGTCGCAAACCGGCACATCAAATTAGCTGGTCGTTAACCGACCTATCGACCCTACACCTACGGTAGGGGTAACTAAAAATTATACTCTGGTATCCCTCGTGCTTTATGTTACGTCAATCAACGTCAACGGAATGTCGAGGTTTTGTGTTCCAAGCGAAGTAAAATTTGTTCTCTAACTAAATAGTGTTTTAAGGTATCAGTTCAAAATTTACAAATAAAAAGTTATATTCCTTGTATTTATTGCACGTCCTGGTGTTATTTTTGCACCCCTTAATCACGCAGAAGACCATATTTTCAGTGTTTTTGACGGTATGTGACAGCATGTCGACATTGTACTAAATAGTTTTGGGCTTGGTTTTGGTTTGTGTATGTGTGAGTGAACGTGTATTTACTTAGTGGGCTTGGTTTTGATGGCTTCACTAGGTTGTTCGTGACACTCCGTCTATATTTTTTACTTGGTCTGAGACAAAAAAGTGACATTTGATGAAGTGGAACAGCTGATGATGATCAGAACGGAACTCTCCTACGACGCGTAGTTCACGTTTGGCGATTTGTTCTCTTCGTTTTGTTTGTCAAGCAAGCAAGGTTTTTTCATGATTCCATGAGGAATTGAGGGTACTTAGTCTTCTACCATTATAAACATACATTATAGCCATTTTTATTTTATTGTATATCTAAGAGTGCACTATCTAAGTATAATAATCTTTTACCGGCCTCCCCCATTGAAGTCGGTTTTTTTTTCTTAAAAATTATTTTGGTAGGTTCATTGATCCGGTGGAAAAATATCCGAATACTGTTTATACAAATAGCTATATTACAATGAATGACGTGCTGGGTTGTACTAGAGGTAGCAATGACTACATGCAGCTGGCGCTGAAAAACTCCGTGACAACAATGTAAATTATATTTACTTTGTGATGTGCTCGCTATTAGAAAGATAACGCATGTATGTATTATTTAATAATACCTACGCCGAACCCTGTGTCGCTGTATAATACTCAAGGCTGAACGTATCGCCAAATAATTTAAAGCATGTCATCAATTAAGAGAGAATTGAAGATTGTTATCTATTGATTACATTCCAATTTACGGATAAACAATATATCAGCGATAGTTTTATCATTATTATTAATGCTTTCTCCAGGACAGGTGCACTTCTCTCATCTCCCACGAAATCGTAAAATTATTAATCGGTGATTGTAATTTTTTTGTTATATAACGACACGTTAATTGTAGAAATAATGCGTGTATGCAGCATGCACCCGGGCCGGAGCGCCGGACGCGTCTGGCCTAACGTATGAGGTCAACGCGCCGCCAGTCAGTTGCTCGGTTAAGTCAGGCATACAAAATCGGCATTAACTCCAGGTACATGCGGGCGCCATATGAGATGAGATGACCGGAGCTACTGGAAAGCAAGCGCCTATATTGAGCCAAAACATATCGATTTTCGTTTTATTTCTAGTGTTTGGTTTGGCTTTTAGCATATAGGTAGATACAATCTTAAAATGAACACTCCCCCAATTGGATTAAATAAATAATATTTAATGTTACTACGGTTACTGAACATTCATTATCAATACATAAGGATATTATACTCAACATCTATTTATGTGTAAAGTTACATTAATACGGTGGAATATTAAGATTAGTATCACTCTACTGTCATTCAATATTAATATAATTGGCATGTAGGTTGATAGAGAAAAAAGTAAGTCTGAAGTTGCAAACATTCATAGGACATCCGCTTACCATCAGTTTAGTTGTACAGGCTACAACCCCTTTGAGGATGACAGACCTGTTGAGGTTCAAAGAGCTTTTTTTTTGATATATGGGTCCTAACCTAAAGACTTAAATTAGTTTTTTAATACAAACGATAATGTTACATAAACGTTTTTGTTTGTACAGGAGGACGGTTCAGGAGAAGGCGGCTACGCAAAAGAAATGAGCGAAGAGTTCCTTAACGCTGAAAGAGCTCTCCTAGGAAAGGAAGCCAGGACCTCAGACGTTGTCATAACCACAGCTCTCATTCCGGGCAAACCCGCGCCGCTGCTCATATTGGAGGTAACTAGGTTCTTAGTGTTCTCAATCTATCTCCAAACTTCAGATGTTTACGCTCAAGTTCTCGTTGGAGATCGAAGAAAGGTTCCATGTCACACGTACGTATGTTTGAAACATAAAACATGTAGCTTTTTATGGTGCCGTCGCCAGAATGGCGAAAGCGGAACCCTTATTATTCCTTATTGTCATAGTGACACTGACAAGACCGAGAAAGGTAAGTGTTTTAAAATTCCTCGACAGCAAACATACACTTAGTTACCTTTTTGACATCGGGAATGACTGGGTTATTTAGTATTTCTATTCTCAAAAAAAACTCCATCGTGACCGCTATCTGCGCTTACGAAGGATAGTCAAAGTCAAAAGGATTCCAGGATCTCAATACTAAATGCACCGGAGCCTCGCGCTTTTCTACTCTTGGACATCATCTCTGGTAGGGTTACCAGACGTCCCGATTTTCAGCGTTGATATTTGGCCTTGTCCCGCACTTTAGTGAAACCTATTCAGGACACAACATTGTCACGAATTTTGCGCAATCAATATCGAAAATCAATAGTTGCCTTTTGCTTACTAAAAATATGTAAAAATACGTAACTGAAAAATCCGGTTGTTATGGTGGATTGTTATTGTATTTAATATTAAATTATGTTTCAACCCCAAGTGTTTAATTATCTTATGATGTTCCTTTGGTTCGTGGAGCATCATGAATTTAATTGATTGTTTTGTATTTTACTGCAAAGAGCAAAGAAACGTTAATTACAAGACAATAAAACATTAATAATTTCGAGGTTGTGTCCCGCAATTTTAATGCTCTTGTCTCGAAAATTAGGAAATAGAATCTGGAGTAGGCAAGTGCTGTGGCCCCCGCCATATGGAGCACTCGTAACCCCAGTCCCTATAGTTGCCTTTTACGTTAAGCGGAGTAGACCGTAGACCTATTCTTGTCCGTCATACTTGTCTATTTAGGCATTGAACTTAACCCTTTGACCGCCAAAGACGCAAATCACGCCATCGAAAATTCGTGCCACTGACGCCACCGTCGCAAATACCACTCCTAGAACCGTAATAACTGAGTAATAAATAAAAACAAATATTAGACAAAATATTGGGACAATTTAATACACAAATCGAACTAGTCTCATCGTAAGCTCAAAAAGGCTTGTGCTATGAGTACTATACCACGGTACATAGAAAACATCCCTGTCACCTTAGAAACAAATGCCCTTACCAGGATTCGAACCCGGGACCTCAAGCTTCGGAGGCAGTGTCACTACGAACTAGGCTAAACAGGCCGATAGATACCAAAACATCATAAAGTGTTGGCATTATTTATGGCTCTGGCTTTAGGGGCAAGGCGTATTATTTCGCTACCTGGCGGTCAAAGGTTAAATGAGACGTAGCACTAGGCTGCAGTACAATAAAGTGGGGTGCTTGTTCAAGGACGCAGTCCGCGACATGGCCGCGGGCAGCGTGATCGTGGACCTGGCGGCGGAGATGGGCGGCAACGTGCAGACGACGAAGAGGGGCGCCGTGGCCAAGGTGCACGGCGTCACGCACGTCGGCCTCACCGACCTGCCCAGCAGGATGCCCGCGCACGCCTCCACGCTGTACGCCAACAACATCTCGGGACTGCTGCTCAGCATGGGTTCGTATTACACATTTGTTTACTTCAAATCGTTTCAATTGGCCCAGTTGTTACAAATTAAACCATTTAAAAAGCGACTTTACTGTCATCGCAAGAAGATTTAAAATCGAATGACAGGTATAAGAAATGTCAGTTTTTAACTTTTTAAATTTGAGCTAGTCAATAAGAAACTTCACGGATTATTTTTGTGACAGTAAGGCGATAAATTCCGAACAAACCCGAGAAAATAAATATAACCGTACTAAATATAAAACACTGATATCTTTCTGTCGTGACACTAGGCATGAATAGGCATAAAATAAGTAATTATTCCACAAAGGAACAAACGACCATTTCAACATCGACCTGGAGGACGAGGTGACCCGCGGCGCCATCGTGCTGAAGGCGGGCGAGCTGCTGTGGCCGGCGCCGCCGCCGCCCAGCATGGCGGTCGCGCCCGCCGCGACGGCCGCTGCCGCCGTCAAAGCCGAGCCGCCGAACCCCTTCAACGAAACCCTCAAGGACTCGTTCCTGTATTCCACAGGTAAACCAAACTACTATGCAGTCATTCAGCGTATTCAAAATGTGTAATTTTTTGAAAGATGCACCGAGACGTTCAATACCAGCGACGCACCCATGCTTTGACATTCATGCAATTTTATTTGAATTTATTTCCTGTCCCTAGTCATTCGGTGTGTCATGGACATTTTACTGCTCCCTCCCTATGAAATTCTGCAGTATCTTGTGAAAGCCCTAAAGCCTCAGCTGTATGCGAATGTTCCTTCGTTGCATGGTGGTTTAGGACATCGACTGCGTATATTTTACAAGGTCTATACTAAAATATTATTTTTAATTTACAGGACTAGCGTCTCTAATAGGCCTGGGCATTGCATCTCCCAATCCTGCATTCACCACCATGACAACAACACTGGCACTGTCAGGTATGTATTTAGTCTTCGTCGTCTTCTCGTAAGTGCTAGAAGAAAATGAACAACGTTATAGATTATATTCGAAATGGGTCATACACAATTCAAAAAAGTTTTAAATTGAGTCTTTATTTTCATTATAGGCATAAACTTTCATTGCCAACTGTATATGTATATTTTTGTGGTCGTTAACCACTTTTTGAGAGGGTGGAGCTCAAACATGACGGGTTTATCATGTGTAGTTTAGGATTTGCTTTGCTTTAGCCACCTTTCCATCAGCAAATCAATTCGGTGGTACCATAATATTGTATTTTCCTCGAACTTCCATAAAGAGGTAAAGTTCAGCTCAATCGGTTGAGGATAACTGTTTTAAAATTCATTTGCAAGGTATGACCTGAATATACTTACTTTTAAACAGCGCAAGTTGATGTAATTGTGAGTGTAATCAAAAATTAGGCTTTCTAGCTCTTAAATTTACATGTCTCATGAAAGACGCGTACCAGAATCTGCGTAAGACCTAAATGTTCATGTGCGTCAGGCTGGCGGGTGAACCTCGGGAATTTTAACTACATAAATGCTTACCGGTATTTGGTACCTTTTGTGTACCTTTAATAAAATGTTGTGTACTCCTGCAAGCGAGATATCTTAAAACTAGGTCCAGGCGCACATTAATGTTCTGTTCGGTAACACAGGCGTGGTGGGGTACCACACGGTGTGGGGGGTGGTGCCGGCGTTGCACTCGCCGCTCATGTCGGTCACGAACGCCGTGTCCGGCATCACGGCTGTAGGCGGCCTGCTGCTCATGGGCGGAGGGTACGTGCCCGAAACTCCGGTGCAGGTAAAATACCACTACTCTACTGTCGATGTCGATGCATGCATCGCCAACGTGTTTGACTGTCTGTACCGTTTGGTAGGTAGCTCGCCATTTTATTAGATTTTTCGTACCAACTGAGTTCCTCGTGCTAATTGAGTTTTGGGTTATTTAACTGTATAAAAAAAAACTTGCATTTGTCGGGATGCTCTCGAATTATTATTTTTAATATTATTTTAATTTATGAATATTTGCTGAACATAAGGACCGACACATTTTCTTTATAAATTTCGTTCGATTCGAAGTGGTGGCACTATAATTAAGTATTATAAATAGGTTGGTCGAAAACCGTTAATTAGTGAATATTCGCGAATGAAATCAATAAATGATTGTTTTATTTGAGTTTTTCTACCTTTATTTGTATTCTAGACTTTAGGTATGTTTTTTCAGAATGAAACGAGATAAATTATGTTGCAGTCTGTTGTTTTTATGCATGTCTTGCAACTAGCTAGTAGATACCTTTGCAGTTTGGAATACGGGACTAGGAACATTTGGGCATGGTAGTCTTTTCAAATTAGTACAGATGTAAAAAAAAACGACGTACAAAATTAAATAGTAGAGTTTTCAAATTAGTACAGCTCTAAAAACCATACCTTTGCAGTTTGGAAGACGGGACTAGGAACATTTGGGCATGGTAGTCTTTTCAAATTAGTACAGATGTAAAAAAAAACGACGTACAAAATTAAATAGTAGAGTTTTCAAATTAGTACAGCTCTAAAAACCGTACAAAATTAAATAGCTTTTGTCAAAAACGGCGAAATTAAGAAAGTGCTCATACTCACTATCCCTACCTTTGAATGTTCTTACACCAGGCTACCACATAACATAATCCTCTTCGCCTTCTCTTTTTCGGTTTGTACTAAATTGCAGTTTTTTTTTTGTTTTTGTAGTGGTTAGCGAGCACGGCAGCTCTCATCTCGTTTGTAAACGTGTTTGGTGGATTCTTGGTGACCCAGCGCATGCTTGACATGTTCAAAAGGTATTATGTTAAAAAGGTATTTGTGAGATAGTTTAGTATTGCTCTAACTGTAACTGTATCACTATAACGGTGTTCTGTTACAGACCTGGTGACCCTCCAGAATATGGATACCTTTATGCCATCCCAGCGGCTGCCTTGCTTGGAGGCTATTTAGTTACCGCTATGCAGGCAAGTAGAATAATCATATGGTATTTGATTGATAGTCAAATCAGAAACTTTTAATTAGTATAATTTGGATGATGTATCGTATTTTTAGGTATATTCTTAAGTTTTGTTTGTTGGTAATGTAAACAAGAATAATTTATTATTCTCAAACATGCAATGAAATATTGATGTTATGTTCCTTATAATAGGCTGCGAAGTGTGACGTTTCAGGTGCGGCTAGGACAAGAGCTCGTTAATGCAATTTCATACAAATGTTGCAGGCCTAGGCCGGCAAAGTCCTCTTTTTTAATTTCCATTCCACATAAATTTGTGGCAAAGGCATCATGACATTCTGCCACTATGCGTATTAAAAATAAAATTTTGATTTTTTTGTTGTTTATTTCATTGCATGTTTGAGAAAAGCACTATACATACCTCGGCGGGAAATATGGGGCTGCCGGCCTTAGACCTATCCGGCCTCGCTTCGCTCAGCCGTCTATATGTCTTCGGCCGGCAACCCCTTTTGTCCCGGCCTCTGTAGTAATGTACTATTTACTGTTGTCAACCGTATTCTTACAATAAATAACAAATCTTTAATCATTATCTTATTCAATTGACTTTAAATAGGTTGTGTTACGTGTGGTAATTATCATTATAAATTGAAGATCTGCGCTCTTGTACATGGAGGAATCGCCATTCCGTTCTTTTCTCTGCCATTGCCTTGTGCTCCTGATACGACTTTACATTGTCCGTCTCCTTGGCCCTGTCCATAAATGCCCGTCTCAGTCTTCCCCTTCCATTTTTTCCTTCTATAGCCTTCCCCCTTCACTCTTTCCTTCTATCTTCTCCTTAGTTATAGCTTTTAATATAATTATCATACTGTATCAGGGGCCCAACATCTATTTATTAGTAGTGATACGACTATATTGCGACAGGGCTACCCCGAAGTCCACCAAATGGCGTACCTGGCGTCTTCGCTGTGCTGCGTGGGCGCACTGGCCGGGCTCAGCTCGCAAACCACCGCGCGCAAGGGCAACTATCTTGGAATGGTAAATCAATAATTTTCGACTTTTCTCTTCATTGCTGTCTTGGTGTTCTGCAGTATCCTGACTTAGGTGAAACACACGAGGCGCTTCGTCACCGCGCGATGCGGCGTTACGTACTCCGACGCGTACGGTGACGTGGCGTGTTCGCCTTGTGAAAAGAAAACTTCGCGTAAACTCGCCATAGTAAAGTTTGGATTTGGTAGCTGTTGGTCCAACATGCGATTCATCCAAGTCGCAGTTCGTCCATTATGTAGTTAGTCACGCGGTTCGTCCATGTCGCTATTCGTCCATATCGCTAATCGTCCATATCGCAATTCATCCATATCGAAATTCGTCCATATCGCGATTCGTCCACATCGCTGTTGGGCAGCAGTCGTATGATGGTTTTCGTTACGTTCTGACAACTCTTATCCACAATGATAAGTGATAAAATGGTAACCATCATAAGTACGCCCGCTGCTCTCAATTGTTTAATCTACTAAAAGGGATGCATCGAAAAGTTAACCTGCCGAGTTGACTCGAGTATCTGTATCGTGTCTCTATCGTGTGTGTATCTTCTGGAGTGCACAAAGCATGCAGTTGCGTTGACTGTATCAGAACTGCACTCAAACTGCAATTTTGTAACTGGGTTGCAGTTCGAGTGCTGACCTCAAACTGGAAGACACATGTTGGACCAACAGCTACCAAATCAAAGTTTGAACGTTGAGCGGCTACGTGTGTTTTATACCTTAGATTTGGATATGTTCAATAAGTATTAATTTATTCAACCGATGATTAGAAAAGGCATTCGTAATGCAATTCCCTAGTCAGGGCGAAGCTCAGACTCGGCCCGAGACCCGCTCATTGTAATCTTGATGGCGTTAGTGTCGATCTAATGGTCATTGTAAAACCAATGAGACATAACAGGCTATAGTTAAAACCACTACATTGTTATCTTATATTACCTAAAGTACATGATTAGATTAATATTTTATTTTTATTAACTTTAAGTAAATTCGTTCAATGATTCGCGTTATTTATTTTGAAAAATGTAGTAGTTTTATTATTGCCTATTAATAAATTAAATGATTTTCACCACGAATTAGTAAGAGATAATTTGTGACAAATAATTATTATACAGTTGCAATATAAAGTGGCAACTCGGGTTAGGCTCGTCGCTGATTATATGGATATTTGACGATTCTTTAGTAATATGAGGTTGGCAAATATGCTTCAGGTTGTCAGGAGTTCCAAAGTCCGCCTGGAATCACAAATATACTTGTTGTAGATCGGCGTCGCCGGCGGTATAGCGGCGACGTTGGGCGCCTTGACACCGAGCGCCGAGGTCCTGGCACAGATGCTGGGAGTTGCCGGCATCGGAGGACTACTGGGAAGCACTATCGCGAAGAAAATCGAAATCACAGACCTGCCCCAGCTAGTGGCCGGTTTCCACAGGTACACCGAACGCGAATAGCTTAACAAAATAAAAATCCCGAATATTGACCGGCTACGCCTTCAGCGGGGCGCCGCAGGAACTTGGCGTTTAGCATTATAAAGCCAACGGTGTCCCCAACCTTTGGGAGGCTACGGAGCAGCCGAAGTACCAATCAAGTACTGAATAGAGTGAATAGCCAACACGTAGTAGCCGTTTTAATGAAACTTAGCCTTTTCGACATTTTAATGAAATGCAAGGGGTACACCGAGCGGAGGCTGACCCTGTCCGTTTTATGCATCTTTATTATTACGTAGTTTAGATAAAATGTGCTGTTATAACGATGCGTCAGAGCCGTTGAGGAGTACTTGCAGAAAATTTTTTTGATTTGGCACCCGAGAAGTGGTAGAAGGTCACATTGTTCGTAGATTACTTTAAGGTAATTTTAATAACGTACCATTTGATTGCAGCTTGGTGGGCATGGCAGCAGTCCTGACCTGTCTGGCCACGTACATGCATGACTTCCCGGCGATGGCCCTCGACCCGACCGCCGCCACCCTCAAGACGTCGCTTTTCCTCGGGACTTACATCGGAGGAATAACTTTCACGTAAGTATATTAATTAAAAGCCTTTAATTCTAGATCCTACCTCGTGTGTTCATAAGTTTTGAGACGGCTACATGCTAGATTTTTTCATAATTATATATATATATTTTATATTTACCTACAAACATATTGTTAATTTTGCTTGACAATAGTTTCATTAATAAATAAACATGTGTATTATTTAAACTGCGTTTCAATATTTTATGTTAGATGCCATTTAATGCGTCGGCTACACCTAGATAATGACCCCGCGAGACACGAAAATTTTCATCAGGGATTCTCTTGCTTCTCTTCCAGTAGCTCATTTGTAACTATTTTTGAGTAGTATTTACGGCAGGTTTTTGCTCTAAATTGTGTGTTCATAAAAGCTAATTTTGTCCAAAAAGACTAATCTGGAGTATTTAGAGCCAGGCTCGAAGAAAGTTACTTCTATTGACTGATAAAAGACATACATTTCTCTTTTAGCAGTCTTCGTATGAAAATTTAATTTTGTTACGGTGTTCTCCAAAACTTTGCCAAAAAACGAATTATTTTGATGAATATACGTGTCAAATAAACTTTAACAAGTGATTCCAATAGTCCATCTGGTAAATGGATAATTTTAAGGCATAGTTTGAGCAACTAGTATTCAAAATTGAAAGAAAAGGCTACCTCATACGTAATAATCGCCCGTATCGTGAACATCGTAGGGTGATAAGGTTGCAGTACTGTCTGTGCAGTAGTTGGAACATCTATCGACATTTTGGTGTACAATTCGTCGTTCCGCTGCCTTAACTTTCTTTCTATCAGAGACATTAACTTGTCAGTGAAAAAGGCGTTTTTCGTTTCGTGCCGGCACCTAAGAGAGACCGCCGCATTTAAAGGCTTAAATCAAAAATTATTGAAGCCAATTTAAATAAACTCTATTTACTTTTATCACCTATAGTACAGTGATTCAATGAAAATAATAACCTTGACAGAAATGTTTTCTGTAATTGATTTATTCAAAACAATATTCGTCTCAAAACTTATGAACACACGAGGTACTCCCACTAAGCGATTCTCTGTGTTTGTATTCTGACAGTTGTCGAGTCGAACAGTTGAATTCTCGCAAAATTACAAAATTTATGAACAAAAATTTATAATGTATATATATGATTATTGCAATTCGCAATAATCATTAACGTGCAAACCCGTCGACGAGTGATAGTGTCTTATTTGCTTATAGGGCACCTAAAGTTAGAGGTCTGGCTCTTTGGGTCATTGCGCATGCTTGAACTTAGGACCGGCTGTGGACCAGGTTAATAATATATGTATATATCTATTTTAAAACGTAAAAACAGTATTTTGCTCCCTGTCTGCAGGGCAGAGATGTTAGTTAAAAAATATTACAGGGTTCTCGATTCAGCGGGTTGGCGATCGCAGTATCTCCACCGCACTAGGAATGCTGCTATACTTAAATTAAGCTAAACAATGCAAACTAAACTACATGAATCCACTTAAACCCACAAACAACACACAAAAATACACAGAAGCCTAACAAACTTATAGGTAGTGTATTTAGATCCAACTCAAAATTAATGATACCAATTTTTTTTAGTTTTGGTATATAGAATACAGAATTCTGAATGTTAACCCAAAATTTTGAGCTGCAAGTTGATATAATGGATTTAGGATTAATTTTGGTAGTAAATTTTACTGAGTACTGATTTTTAATTTTAGGAGATTCTGGCTACCCGCATCCCACAGCATCCCTGGTTAATGACTCCTTTTTTGGTGGTGATTCCTGGCTTTCCGGCTCCCCAGATTATTAAATGCCCGGGGTCCACTACCTCATCCCAAGAACTGGTGTAGGCCCTAGTTTCAATACCAACAAAATATGTTATTCTTAAATTAAATAAAACAACTTTAAAACATACAATGTAATTTTAATTCTTTATAATTATATCTTATGAATAGACACTGAAGTTATTCAATACATATCAGTCATCTAGAGATCATTATCATTGATAAGAGACCTGTATTTTATTTAGCACAATAGCATAGGAATATTGTTCTAGAGACTGAAGTTACATTGGCCCATAGAAACCAAACAACATAACCTATAACTTAAAAATCAAAGTTGAAGCTAAACTTTCAAACTCCTTAACTTATAAGCTACCAATAAGATAAAATATTAAAGTTCATTGTGACATTATGTTGATTCCATTTTTACCGACTTCAATAGAAGGAGGTATTCAGTTCGTCTGCATGTTTGCTTGTTATATCATTCAATGGTGTAGAGTGAGACACACTACCCAAGCGGCTAAAATTAATAAGTCAGGTTGAGGAACTGTTGGAGGCTCGGCACATAACTCGAGCCTTACTGAGTTGTAAAGGGAGCCCTCTGTATAATGGGCATCCAAGCAGATACAGGCATATACTCGTACCCAGTGTCGGAGAAGCAGGTTTATCACTAATCACACTCCTAGCAAGTCTGTATTTTGAATTACTGAAGAACTTAGACAAATGATAGTTGCTTATGGTTATTCCTCATCATCCTCCTAGCGTTTTCCGTTTTAATTCACCGGTTGGATCGCTTTTCGAGAGGCCTTTCATCCTTTCATCCTGCCGTGAGCGTCCTTGGTGGGTTTATTTGTATTATCATGTCTGAAAATGAATAAACACCATTTAATTCAAGTATTCCGAGTGACTCATTTTAGTTTAAAACGAGTTCAAGTACATTACTTACTTGACTTAGACTTGAACTCTAAATAAGTTTTTATTGCACACAATAATTAAATTTAGACAGCGTTGTCGTGCCTCCCGCGCGACATATGCCAAATGCTGAACACTGGCATAGATCCCGCATATAAACACGACATGAGAACACATATAATACACACTTGTTATGAGAATAGAAAGATGAGTTGACCAATTATATCTTACTCATACTACGCATATGTGTGTAAACTTAAGAGATGAGGTCTAGCCTCTCACGTGGCTGTGCCACTCACATGCATTATATATGTTTGGTTTTACCAAGTGCCTTGCCATACTCTAATTGCCTCTCCGTGGTTGCACACCCACGTACTTTATAGAGGAATTCCATGATTGCAATCTGACTGTGGTTCGCTTATGGCTTCGCACCTCTATAATCTACTTAAGCATCGTTCGACTACCTCCGGTCTGAACAGGGTGTATCCCTGGTGACTCTGATCATGATTGCTTATTAGTCACTCAGCCGGACGGGGGGCCTATGGCCGCCCGGAGGCCTCCACCATCCCCATAGCCTCGCCACGGTTGCTCCAACTCAGTCGACCGTGCCAGTGTGTTTCCGGACCACACTACTTGGGAGCTACGGGCTTCCCTGTCCAATGTCCTTGACTACCAAGTGTGCTGTGCACTGCAAGATTGGACTATGCGTAAAGGAAAGGATAATAAACTACAACAGTCATCTCATCTTTCCACTCATCGTGCACTTATATGTCGACATAAATATTGCAAAGTAAACACTCACCGGGGTCTTAGGGATGGACCTCCTAGAAGCTCGTAGCCCCTTCACTTGTCATGCGACCACGTCCACTCTCTCTCACCTTGTGTCAACTTGTGAGTCCGGCATCCATTTTTTTCCCGCCATGTTTCTACCACAGTACCAACATACAGGTTAGTCAAACCAGGTGCGGTGTTACCACACTACAAAATATAACTTGACAGTACTTAGTGTTGATACATACCCATTGTTTTATGGCGAATCGCGCGGTGCGCGACAAGCGTCATAATAACTACAGCATACTTACTTTTCCACAATCAACATTTCGAACTGCGTCGAATATGTTCTCATTTTGTTATAATTATATTCATTTCAGTCTTTTAATCTAAATTTTACTTCTTCGATAACTAGTAATTTGTTAAACGCTGCTCGCGCGTTTTCGCAACAATCGCAACATTGACTTGACAGGTGCTTGAAATCTTACATCCTTTTCACTCTTGCCCTTAGACATGAAACAACATGATAACAGATATAACCCGAACGAATTACGAGTATGTAGTGCTCTCACGAGCTTAATACGTCTAAATGAATGGTACTTCGTAATTTCATCACGTATCGATCCAAGGTAGCCAGCATCCGAAACAAAAGTAAACTAAAAACGTTGCGACTAAACGCAAATCGAATCGAAAGTTTCGTTCTAAAACATACCCGCATGTTTTCACAAAACGGATCGCTAGTATGCTCGTTTAACGTGATCGAATAGTATTTGATTGTTTTGCTTAAAACTTATACTAAGCATACTGATACCCAAATAACTTTGAGTACTATTTATTGATATGATCGTAGATATGTATAAAACTTTAAAATATACATTGTTTCAGGGAAGACAGTAGTGTAAAGAAAATAGTGAATATAAAAGTACGTAAGAATAACGGCAAATTTGGAACGCCCACAGAACACAGAAAAGGGGGACGAAAATAATCACGAAAATGAAAATAAAACATGATCTTTTATTGGTTTCGTCCAATTTGTTGATTAAAAAGTCATATCGCAAAGTCATCTTGTTGTTTTTGAACACAGAAAAGGGCGTCCCCCAAATTTTATTTTGATTTTTGTGTTTATTTTTATGACTAACGTATAACTATAAAATATTGAATATATTTTACTATATTATTTTGTATTTAATTATTATCATAAGCAAGTATCAATATCAATCGAGTCCTAGCATAAATTGCCCGTGAAAGCACAGTGGCGACCTTAATTAATTTCTACTCTTTATTGTCAGTCTATAAGTGTGTAAATAAACCCTCTAAATCCATTTCTTAACAATTTTTCGTTTTGCCCACCAAAAAAAGATGCATCTCCTGAGAAAAACAGCTACTGCCAGTTATTTTAACAAATTGCTTAAATCACATGGTGAGTACTGGTAAAACAGTCAACGACACGAGTTCAAAGTTATCGCCTAACCCCAATATTCACGCCATTTTCGTAAGAATTTTGATCGCCTAGATATGTGTTCTCGCAAAAGAGAACTTTGTTTGGAGTTTTTGGTGTAAACGACGAAGTATAATATCGCAAATGTATGTACTATTATTGTTTTTTATTAATATTTCGTGGCTTTTGAGCTGTAAATCCGATACAATCACTGTTTTGGGGTTAGGCTAACCTCTTATCAAAATTAATAGGAATTTTTATTCTTATTATCATCGCGATAAGCGTACTTAGCAGGTATTTTTCATATTCACCAGTGTCCTTTGACCAGTGTGTGTTGCCATTGATGACATAATGAGCACTGAAACGTAGTCGCTTACTATGGGACTCACAAAAGGGCTTAAAGTCACCAAAATAGCAATGGAAAGGTCTATGCTGGGAGTATCTCAGCGTGATCGCATCAGAAATGAGGCCATTTATTCCAGAAGATTTCAAGAAGTTTCTTTGTAAATAAAATACCTTTTGGTAATAATAATAGTCGTATGGCATTTATTTTCGAACCGTGAGATCTTCGAGAAGACAAGTACAATTGCCAGTACCTTTTGGTTTACATTAAGATCTATTTATTTACTTTCTTTTTCTCTAGAAACTGCGAAATTCATAATTTAAAACGTTATTTGATTGCAAAGTACAGTTAAGTTACAAAAGTCATCGTAAAAATAGTTTTTTTTTAATACCACGTCGGTGGCAAACAAGCGTACGGGGCCCGCCTGATGGTAAGCGGTCACCGCAGCCTATGGACGCTTGCAACTCCAGGGGTGTCACATGTGCGTTCCCGACTCTTTAAAAATTTATACACTCCTTCTCCTTCCTTATCCACAACTGGAGCGTCCGAGGGAGGAAGTTCCTCTGAAACTACGGTTTCCGGTGTCGGTTGCCGTACGCGACCATTAAACAGAACGCTTTACCTGTCTTTTATTTTGGAATTAAGGGAAAAAATAACCTAATGATATTTTTCCCGTTTTTCAGGTTTTAATATTGTAGTTTCTATCATGTTTTTTGTCTCTAAAGTAAACTTTCATAATATGACGTTAGCAGGTTTACACTATTAGCGGACGATATAACGAGTTGCACGCGGACGAAGTCACGGGCAAAAGCTAGTACATACATAAAAAAAAAAACAAGCAAACATGCGGACGAACTGAGAACTTCCTTCCTTCTATGGAAGTCGGTAATAAATATTGTGTTGCGTTGACAGCGGTTCGCTGGTGGCGTACGGCAAGCTGCAGGGCTCGCTGTCGTCGGCGCCGCTGCTGCTACCGGGGCGGCACGCGCTCAACGCAGGCCTGCTGGCGGGCGCGCTCGGCTGCGGCGGCGCGCTGCTGGCGCTGCCCGACGCGCCCGGCCTGCCGCTGCTGTCCGCCGCCGCCGTGCTCAGCGGCATACAGGGGCTCACGCTCACGGCTGCCATTGGAGGTCAGTCTTAGGCTGGTTTGCACTAAACCGCCTGTAATCGTAAGCTGTGTTAGTTCAAATTTGAATGTATGGCAAGTTTGACAAGTATCTATGGGATGGCAGATGCCGGCGCCATATTTAACGTTGATCGATCTGTGATCGCAAAGGTCTTCGCACACTATAACAACTCAACAGCTACTCGATTCAAAGCTAAATATTTAAATTTAAGCCTTGTGTCGTATTTACTATAGTACAATTTCCAAAATTGATGTTAAGGTAGTGTACGACGTGTGGTTCACGCGTTGTCCACACTAGTGTCGTACATATTTGAGTTGAGTTGGTACCGCAGTGGTGTGGAGTTGATATAGTGTGTGAAGACCTTTAGTCGGTGCAACCCAGCCTTAAGCTGCGTACGTATTTGCGAGCGGCGAGCTGCTCGCGAGCAAAACAATTGCACGTCAACATGATCGAGTGAGGCAGGCGTTCGCGGGCCGACATTGTGCGGCGCACAAAATAGCGTGGGACTCGATAACAGCTGTTGCTGAATTTAATGTAATTCACCGAAGTATTAACAAAAATTGCGTTGTTGGTGGATAAAACAAATGTTAGAAAATCGTAATTCATGTTTTGCTCAAATTCGTACGCGCCTCAAGGAAAAGCAAGTTAGATCGTGTCCATCTTTTTGCGGCTTGCTCGGATACACGTTTGAATTACGTGAGGCACGCACACCGTGGCACCTTTGAGCACGTGCAAAAGAGCGAGCTGCTCGCGCAAGGAGCGCGAGGCGCGTACGCACTTGAGCAAACAGGCGAGCCGTGCGTGCCTCAACCTGAGGCTGCGGCTGGCTCAAACGCGTACGCAGCTTAATGTGCGCATTTCACAATACACTTGTGAGACAATACAGGGTATCCCAAGAAGTAGTGATATACTGAAGCTGGGAGGTAGAGGACCTAGAGGGCTATCTGAATCACCCCCATGTATGTTCCGCGATTTTTAGTATTTTCGGAGTTATGTTTTTTTTTTTTTTTACCTATCGCCGCGTACGATGAGATTTTTATTTATGGTGACGTGAATTATTGCGGTAGATGCTTGATTTTTTTTGTGTGCTAAGCTGATAGATAGGCCAATTCAGTATGGTAACATTTACTATCGTTAGATCTTTGAATGGCATAAAAAAATTAAATGCCATAAAGATTAAATTACCCAGTATGTTCACAACTTCAAGGGCCCTTAAAAAAATAAAATCACATAAAAAATAATTACCGATTGGCTTTTAAAAACTTGCTCTATCTATCAGGTAGCTACCCTGAAAATTTCATTTTATTATTAATAAGGCTTCAATAAAAAAATTGAAATCTAAATGTGGTAAGTGCACAATTTTAATTTACATAATGATTAATGCAAGCAAAGCAAAACCTTTCTAAATAAATTTCGTTCTAAATCACGCACTGGCCATCAATAGAAAAAGAACAAAAAACAAAAGACGGTTGACGCATGAGAAAATTTTCACGTTGTTTGGTCATCGTTGTTATTTTTCAATAATTTAAAAATTGTGTTGTAATACTGCTAATTGTTCGTGTCCCTAATCATTTTGGCTATTCATATGGACTTTGACTTGCATTACGATTTGGATTAGTGTTATTACCTGGAATCGACGAGTTGGCATCATTTAACTGGACTTGAGTTTGCGTGTAAGTGATCATGTTTACTTCACGTGATTACGCAGAAATGCATTACTATTACGGTTATGCTAGGGGGAATGCGGCGGAAGCTTCAAGGCTGTACCGGGAACATGTGGAACGAAGAGGCGGGCCTCAACCTGAAACGTTTCCTGACTATCGCATGATCTTAAGAGTACATAATGCGTATTTGGAAGGTCACATACCGGGTACGAAATCAGGCCGTATGGCCACTATGCCGGATCCTGATGTAGTAGATGCAGTTGTTGAAGAAGTAGAAAGAGACCCGTCGACCAGTGTGAGAGTTACGGAACGTCGTACCGAACTTTCTAAATCTCAGGTACACCGTACACTACAGACCGTAGGATATCATCCGTTTCACATTAGAAAAGTGCAACAGTTGAAACCGGAAGATTACAATCGGCGAATTGAATTCTGTCAGGAAATGCTGAGGAGACAAGCTGAAAACGATTTTTTTTAACCAAATTTTGTGGACGGATGAATCCCACTTTAGACGCAATGGGATTTTTAATATGCACAATTCTCACTCATGGGCAATTGAAAATCCGAATTTAAAAAGGGAATCGACATTCCAAGAACACTTCAGTGTTAACCTTTGGTCTGGCATACTTAACGGTAAGTTAATCGGACCCTTTCAGCTGCCAGACCGCTTGGGCGGCAATCACTTTTTAATTTTTCTACGCGTCGATCTGCCCCTGCTGTTAGAAGATGTGGATTTAGAGACACGCAGAAACATAGTACTGCAGTGTGATGGTGCACCATGCCATTTTGCCTTGGACGTGAGAAACTATTTAAATCAAAGATACCCTGAAAGATGGATTGGTCGTTGCGGCCGGGGTGACGCCTGCCTTATAGCCTGGCCTCCACGTTCTCCCGACCTAAACCCCATAGATTTTTTTCTATGGGGATATTACAAAGACCTCGTCTACTCGAGAGAATGCCGCAATTTGGACGAGTTAACCAGGAAATTGAGAGTAGCAGAAGAAACCATTAAAAATATTAGAAGTGCATTATGACGTTTAAAAGACAACTTTTTCCGGCGATGTCGCACTTGCATTGAGCAACAGGGGGGCCATTTTGAAAATTTATTGTAATTAAACACCTTGTAATTGGTTTTACTTTGCTCGCATTAATCATTATGTAAATAAATATTTTGCACTTACCACAGTTAGATTTAAATTTTTTGATTGAAGCCTTATTAATAATAAAATGAAATTTTCAGGGTAGCTACCTGATAGATAGAGCAAGTTTTTAAAAGCCAATCGGTAATAATTTTTTATGTGATTTTATTTTTTTAAGGGCCCTTGAAGTTGTGAACATACTGGGTAATTTTATCTTTCTTGGCATTTAATTTTTTTTATGCCATTCAAAGATCTAACGATAGTAAATGTTACCATACTGAATTGGCCTATCTATCAGATTAGCACACAAAAAAAAATCAAGCATCTACCGCAATAATTCACGTCACATAAATAAAGATCTCATCGTACGCGGCGATAGGTGAAAAATTAAAAAAAAAATCATAACTCCGAAAATACTAAAAATCGCGGAACATACATGGGGGTGATTCAGATAGCCCTCTAGGTCCTCTACCTCCCAGCTTCAGTATATCACTACTTCTTGGGACACCCTGTATATGGAACAATGTTATGCAGTCTTGTTAATCCCATCAAAAACATAAATGTGAAAAAGGGTGCCAAGTTAAATATTCACCGACAAAAGAATTGAGATCTGAATGGGTGCCAAGTTCTGTAGATTCTCTGAAATGGTGCCAAGTTCGGCACTACGTTGTTTACAGTAAAACTAATTTACTGCGGCTTAATGCATTTTGAGCTTTAACTTGGCAGTTTTATTAAATATCCAACAGATTTTATGGTATTATAACATACTGCATAGAAAACTGCCAAGTTAAGGCTCAAAATGCATTAAGCCGTAGTAAATTAGTTTTACTGTAAACAATGTAGTTCCGAACTTGGCACCATTTCAGAGAATCTACGGAACTTGGCACCCATTCAGATCTCAATTCTTTTGTCGGTGAATATTTAACATGGCTCCCTTTTTCACATTTATGTTTTTGATTGGATATCATTACTTTTTGTCAATCTTCGCCAAATGGTGCTTTTTAAGAGCGAATGCACTAGTTACTATACAAAATACCCAAATCGCTATAGGTGGCCCTCAAATATTTGAAGAGTTCCCTCGATTTCTCCAGGACCCTGTGATCAGATTCTTACCTGATAACTATGGTACCACCCCTGAAGTATACCGTTTCAAACAAAAAATATAATTTTCCAAATCGGTTAATAAATGACGGAGGTCTGAGGTAACTAGCATAAATAATAATAATAATAATAATAAGCTATACAAGCTCCTTACATCCATTTTGAGGGCAAAAATCAACGCACATATAGTTGGGAACAATATTTTGGCCCCTGCTCAAAATGGATGTAGGGTTGGGTCACGTGGTACTAAAGAGCTCCTCCTCATAGACATGACCATCTGCCAACAAGTCCGGCGGAACAGAGGGACCCTCTCAGCCGCCTGGGTTGACTATAGGAAGGCCTATGATTCGGTGCCTCATTCATGGTTGGGGAGGATCTTAGAGCTGTATAAAGTTGATGCAGCTCTTAGATCCTTCTTACGTGCTTGCATGAGGCAATGGACCACTGTCTTTCGTCAACCGGGAGGGGGAGATGGTCCCTCTGTCCCGCAAGACTCTGACAGGATTGAGCGAGGTGTTATTCCAGGGTGACAGTCTGAGTCCATTCTGGTTCTGCCTAGCGCTGAATCCGCTCAGTACTCTGCTGAAGGATTCAGGATTAGGTTGTCAGCTGCGGAGAGGGTGAGGTCATTTCTCATCTGCTCTACATGGACGATCTTAAACTATTTGCACTAAATACACATGACCTGTTGGAGCTACTGAAAACCACAGAGGTCTTCAGTAGTGCCATCAAAATGGAATTTGGTGTCGATAAGCGTGCGGTCATGCATGTACAGCGGGGGAAAATTGTAAATTCAACAAATTGACAGCTTTCTGAGACAACGTCACTCAGATCTCTCTCCGAAGCAGATACCTATAAATATCTTGGTATGTCACAGTCTTTGGGTATCGAGGGCGAGGGCATCAAGCGGGTGGTGAAGGAGCGCTTTTTCTGTCACCTGACAAAAGTACTCAATAGTTTTTTGTCGGGCGGCAATAAGGTGCGCGCCTTCAATGCCTGGGTGATGCCCTTGCTCACATACTCCTTTGGCATATTAAGGTGGACTCAGACCGAGCTCGATTTACTGGATCGAAGGGTGCGTGTACTGCTCACTACGAACCGTATGCTACAATTGCTACACCCGCGCTCGTCTGTTATGAGACTGTACATCCCGCGGAAGCTTGGAGGCCGCGGCTTCTTAAATGTCAAAGACCTCCACAACCGCGCGGTGTGCAGTCTCAGAGATTATTTCCTAAACAGCGAGTGTGGGATGCATCGTGATGTGGTGGCTGTAGACACACTCCTCACCCCGCTCTCCATGGCAAACGAGAACTGGCGCAGACTTAAAGTGCTGAGCACCGAGGACCGCAGGGCGGTGTGGAAGAGTAAGGAGCTACATGGGCGGTTCTACAAGGCCCTTACGGGGCCCGACGTAGACCTGCTCGCATCGGTGGTCTGGCTACGTTTTGGGGATCTTTTTGGGGAAACTGAAGGTTTTGTCTGTGCAATTGCGGACGAGGTTATCATGACGAACAACTACCGGAAGTATATCCTGAAGGACGGTACGGTCGACATTTGTCGGGCATGCCGCCGTCCCGGAGAGTCACTCAGGCATATTATATATCATATCTTGCTAACGGCGAGTACTTGCACAGACATAACTTGGTGGCCAGGATTATTCACCAGCAGCTTGCTCTTCTATACGGTCTTGTTGACTGCGAAGTTCCGTACTATAAGTACACACCTGCGCCAGTTATCGAGAATGGTCGTGCAACGCTCTATTGGGATCGATCTGTCATCACGGACAGGACTATTGTAGCCAACAAGCTTGATATCGTGCTGACGGATCGATTGAAGCGCCAGGCAATACTCGTTGACATCACCATCCCCCATGACGAGAACCTCGTGAAGGCTGAGAAGGACAAATCCAGCAAGTACCTAGACTTGGCACACGAGGTAACCTCCATGTGGGATGTTGATTCAACGATCATTGTCCCGATAGTCGTCTCTGCGAACGGTCTAATAGCGAAGAGTCTCGACCAACATCTCAAGAGACTCTCGTTAGATGGCTGGGTCAAGGGTCAGATACAGAAGGCGGTACTCCTGGACACGGCGCGGATAGTCCGGAGGTTTCTCTCTCTGTCGCCCTAACCACCGGTAGCTTAGGCCCTGCCTCGCTGCCGATGGCACCCTAGGTTAGGTTTTTTATAATGCTTTTATATTTTGTATGTATGTTTATATATTTTACTTTTATAAAGTTATTGTAAAAAACCTTGCTTAAGAGAAATAAATAAATAAGGAGAATAATAATAAAACTAATAAAATAATCAATATTTTCTGATTTTTTTCTGGATACATACACACATAATTACCAAGCTGCATACCAAATTTCAGCTTTCTAGGTCATCTGGAAGTGGGTTAGGTTTTTGATTACTAGTCAGTCAGACAGTGGTAAAAATGCCTTTTTTTGGAATTTAATATCTCAATAATTATTAAACCTATATTTATGAAATTTGGGGTTCTAGGTGTTCTAAAGGATCTTAATACATGTACCAAATTTTTTTTTTTTATGTTAGATAGATTTGGAGTTGTTGGGGGGTCAAAAGTGGCTCCAAACGGTTCGTGTAAAATAACACACGGCTGCTGTCCGCCAGTTCCTGGGGTGAACTTGGCAGGACACGCTGCCGCGTATCTAGATACCTGTTATTGTGCGCAGGAGCGGACATGCCCGTAGTGATCACGGTCCTCAACAGCTACTCCGGCTGGGCGCTCTGTGCGGAAGGCTTCATGCTGAATAATTCGCTCATGACCATTGTGGGCGCTCTCATTGGTAGCTCTGGAGCCATTCTCTCCTACATCATGTGTAAGGTAATACACAAAATAGCTTTAAACGAGCAATTCTTGTATATAATTTTTTTTCGGGTCTCGGAAACGGCACTAACGATTTTCATGAAATTTACAATGCACGAGTTTACTGGGGCGAAGAGCCGATCTAGCTGTGTCATCTTCATGAAATATCTTATTCTCCGGGAAACTCGGTCGCCCGGGTACTACAAATATCGTCATCATCGTTGCCTTCATCCCCTGTCAATTGGGGACGGCTCTCCGTATTAATTTGCGCCATTCTTTCAGGGCTTGCGCCCTTTGTAACTGTACTAAACCAAGTAGTTTTCCCTCTGTGATAGTATTTGATATACCCATATGTTACAATTACGTCGGCGGGGTGTTAACCTGCCCGGCTAGTATGATAACTTATACCGTCACGTTATATGGCCAAAATGTACTAAAACGTCACATAAAACGTGACGGTATAAGCTATCATACTAGCCGGGCTGCTCACAGTGCGCACGTACCTTTTCAAAGAAGATCGGATACACAAGTCACTTAAGACCGCACGAAAGAGTAGAACACTTTAGTACTGCATAAGTTTAAGTTGAGGTCCAATCTAGGATACACAGTCGCTGAGGCCGAAATCGGTCAGGACATCATCATCATCAGTATTCGATATTCGTTTGATCTTGTGGTCATTTTCCCTGAGCTTTACATGGCCAAACCGACCTTACGCACAACTTATCTGGTATGGGTGCCACCCCGAATGTTCCTCGGTATATTCATTCTGGACCTTGTCCTTCAACGTCGCCAGGTGCTACAAATAATGGAACTACAATACATACCTGAATGCTGGTGGACGGCCTATGGCATTAAGTTGGCTTTTTGTACGTTAAGATTTATATATGCGCAAAAAACACATTCACTGCTAGCCACGCCCCCAGGAAAAAACTTGCATAGGTATAAGTGAACGCACATGTGCGTCGGTGGCAGTGAATGCGTTAAGATTAATGAATTCACCTAAATTTTATAGCGTGAGCTACGTAGATGAACTCGCCTTGTTCTTCCTCATCTTGATCATATCTCGATTGCAAAGTAAAGAATTCCGGGTTAAACATCTGCTACCTGAAATTTACCGAAGTCGCTTTAACGACTGCTGTCGTAGATAGCAACTGAGGTCAACATCTTGAAGTGACTTCTAAAGCAATCAGCTTAGTAATAAGCGTAGTAGCAGTTAGCAACCACTCGGAGAGGACATGTATATGCCTCAGAGTAGCCGTATTTGCTTGATCATGCAGTAGCATGTTCAAAGCAAATACGGGCTTGAAAGTTACGTGAGAATAAGAATATGTATATATTGTAGGCCATGAACCGGTCGTTGCCGAACGTGATCCTCGGCGGGTACGGCGTGACGAGCAGCGGGTCGGCGCGGCCGGCGGGCGCCACGCACACCGAGCTCAACGTCGACTCCGTCGCCGACCTCATCGCGCGCGCTTCCAACATCATCATCACTCCCGGTAACTGGCTGTCCTGTCCATCCGACACGCACTCCAGCTATAGAAGCGGGAGCGGGTCAATTTGTTTGTAGTTTCTAATTCTTATACAAATATACATATCAACAACCACCACCATATCAGCTCAAGGACCACTGTTGGACATAGGCCTCCCCCAATTTCATGGGGGGTAAATGCCATAATGGCCACGCTTGTCATGCGGATTAGCGATCGCAGTATCTCCACCGCACTCTAGGGATACTGGTGGCCATCCCACGGTGGACTTGGCCGTAGTTTTAGGACATACCCGGGTCCAACCGGAGTATTACGCATATATGAAACAGTAAAGCCCGATTTCATTTTACAAAATTTTGTCAAAAATTCAATCTTGGTAAAGCATTCTCTGTTTAGCTAGCACGGTAGCTTATACTGCCACGTTATATCGCCGAAATGTACTAAAATGTCACATAAAACGTGACGGTATAAGCTATCGTGCTAGCTAGGCTGGAGAAGCAAATAATTTTATGCAAAATGTGTGGCAAATCTGCCCAAGCCAGGGCACCTACTAGATCGTCTGACACCATTAAGACGTCGGCAGCAGCCTATGGTCGCACTGTTTGAAGACCGACTGTATTTGGTCGCGATCCTCAGCAATAAGGGAACGAGGAAGACGACAAGTTTTCATTGCTGACTGTACCTTTTTTCCACATGCATCAATTACTCTCGAGAAGGTTCCAATGAGCCCAAACTCGAAGGGTTTATCTTGTATTAGGAGTTGCTATGGCCACCTTCATCATCAGATCAGATTCAGATTCAAACATTTATACAGCAGCCGAGCCGAGCCGAGTGGAGTGATCAGCACGGTGGTACCATGCTATTGCATTGTCACCGAACTTACCTTAAAATTTGTATGCCAATTTACAACTCAATTGGATACAGGCAAATAACTGAAAAAATAATTGTTAATTTTGAGGACAGCTTATACGTGGGATAGAGTGTAATAGCATAGTTTGTACCTTTATTTGCAGTCGGTTAAAATTATTTTGTAACATCCTGTGTAGGTTCTAATGTCATTTTGTTTTTAACAAGTTCGACAGATAAGCTCTCAAGTACAATTTGGTTTGTTTAAAAAAACTCAGTCACATCAGCGACTTAACCATTAGTAGGTAACCAACAGACAGGGTTACTTTATTCCTATTTGTACATTATAAGTTGTAAAACTAGTTTTGGTTGACTGTACCTATGGATTACCTTCTAATATATTGCCTGCCCTATAGGTTACGGTTTGTGCGTCGCCAAAGCCCAATACCCAATAGCCGAGTTGGTGAGCATGCTCAAGAACCAAGGCAAGAAAGTCCGCTTCGCCATCCATCCTGTTGCAGGTAAGCTGATGACATTAATGGCTAATGCTAAGGCCGTGGTCACACATACGTCATAGTCCCCTGATAGTGAGCCTGGTAGTGAACGTGGCCTATTTGAGTAAAGTTTAAACTAAGTAAGCTTTTGCTGTATTTGGAAAGCCTGCATATCAACTGTCACACCTATTTCCTCAATAAATCTGTATATAAAATATAGTGACCTGTCCGATATTTAAAAAGCTCCCTTATAAAATATTCTGGGACAAAAATATCTTTGCCTTTAACCGAGACTATAATCCGTCTGTTGACCAAATAATTTCTGTCCAGCATATCATCGGTGGTTAAATAAAAAATACCCAAATATCAAAACTTACAAATATCATGCCAACAGGCAATTTGATTTGTTAGATGGATTTTTGAATATATTTTATTTCTTGTATAAGAAATTCCGATCGCCTTTCTTTCCAGTATTTGTATTTTCTTGTATAAAAATTTCCGGTAGCCTTTTTTCCAGTATTTTTGTTTTCTGTATAAATAATTGATTTGGGAACGTTAGTTCGTAGCGTTCCCTAACCGGTTACTACAGGGGCCTTTCAGCTCGAAGTACGATTTTTTCTTCGGAAATGTTAGTTTAACTTGTTTGTACCAGATGTCACTGGGTGCTATCTCTATCGCAATTGCATATTGAAGTGACAGAGATGCAGCGGTCGTGCGGATCGTTCGTTAAATACACAACGGCGCTACAATCTATGTGGACTATTTCACTGGTATCTCTATCAAAGTATATATATTGTACTTTGTGGGTTACTAGGCATTGAGCTCTTATAATACCTAGAGTCACAGTCCCGAACTAAATCTGTCACAATAATAGCTCATAACAATGTAGCATTCGAGTAGAAGCGAAGACACTCAATTCATAACCACGATCGTAAAACTAAAAAGTAAAGCATGCGAAAACTTACTTTATTACAACCAAGATAAAACTCAATGCTCAAACTGCAATGTGAAAAATCATCTACATTAGCGACATTTGAAACAACTTCATGTCCTTCATACCCAATGTCAGCTGTCACAATGGGAAAACAGTTCGAAATGGAGTCGCATTCATATTTTTTGAACAATAGCGACATTTGAAACAACTTCATGTCCTTCATACTCAATGTCAGCTGTCACAATGGGAAAACAGTTCGAAATGGAGTCGCATTCATATTTTTTGAACAATGTTTTTATGTAAGGATTTATTATAGTTAGTCGTCGAACTATGTGACGTAGTCGAAATATGTTGATATCAATTCATAATAATGAAAAATGAAGTTATATTATTACTTTTCAAATTACACATGTTAAAAATGTTCTCAATTTAGCTGCACAAGAGCATTCCCGTTCCTCGTAGTCGCACGCATCCTTTAAGGTTCTTGGCGCGTCTTTTTTCTCTACATATACCTGTATAATTAAATCATGTACATCATCTTCTTCTTCTTTTAACAAAATATACTAAAGTAAATCGCGATCGCTTCTTTCAAATTTCGAAAACACTCAGAACCAACTGGAAGACGGCGTTGCCATCTGCTGCTGCCGTCTGCAGTTGGGTTCGAAATCACGGCCGGAGCAACATGACGCCGCGACATGTCGACGTATAGGTATACGTATACGTATAACTTTACTATCTTAACTTTAATTTAATCATCCTTCAATCACTTTATTGGAATTATCAATAGGTACTTTAGTCATAAATCATAATTAAAGTTTAAAACATTATAAAATTTGCAAGACCTTATCACCAACAAACGTCCTCATCATCATCATTCTAGTTAGTGTTATCCCAGTACAGTTGCATGTTGAAGAAACAAAATTTCACATAAATTATCCATTTATTATCTAACTTTTTGGAATTACTATAATTAGTAAGGGGGTAGCTACTCCACAAATATTTTATTCCCGGAGATTGTCAAATTACGCTATGATAACATACCGAGCACTGACCCTTTAAATACAAATTTTAATTCAATAACGATTGGTACTTACTGAAAAAAAAATTGGTTGTTTGTAAAGTAGGTTTACGATCGAGATGTTTACGTGATAACGTCTTACTTCACTTGCACTTCACTTATACCTGCGATCGCGCTCGTGAGGTTTTGGTGTGACACAAGTTTCTGAACATGTCACCCGACTAAAACGATTTTAAAGACGTTATCACGTCAATAAGATCACCCACCACTTTTTTCTTTTTAGTTCTGCTTGAATTTCTGCATTTAAGCACTAAACATTATGCAAGCAAGTTGTCTTGTCAAACACTATGATATTCACAACCTGTCTAGACTTGCCTCACCATAAGTTCTATTATATCTGGACCTTGAGATTCGTAACGACTATGCATAATCGGAGGACATGCTTATACTGGCTTTCTATGATGAAGTTTTCGTACGTCAGTAGGCATTGTGAATATCAAGCACGTGCTCGGAAGTGTTCGGCTCCGCTCGACAATCCCCGCTTAAATTGTGCACATGTACCGGCTTTTACAGAGCCATTTTTACGACGTGATTGTGATTCTATACATTATAGTATTTCTATGTTACTAGGTGTTTTTAAATACGGGAACAATGATCACTGTCCCGCGCTGGTCATCTGTCTATGACATATTATGGTAGGTGAAAGAAGCTTGCAAATAATAAGCACGCGTACTCCCAGCCCAGTGCTAGGTGATGACAGTCAACTAAATGAAAAACCGGACAGGTGCGTGTCGGGCCGCGCGCAATGATGGGTTCCATGCCTACTACTACTACTCGACATTTTAAAGCCACTACTGTGATTTGAATTGAAAAGAGTCGTATTTTCATAAGTAACTCACGAAATAAATAATAACTTAAAATATACCTAATTAAACGCTAATAATAATAATCATAACAAAAAAAGAACCCCAATTATAAAAAGAACACCCCGTCCAGAAGGTCAGCCTGCGGCATGGTGCCCATAACGCTGGCAGCGTTACCTCTCTGAACGGCGAGGGAAATCCTCTGCGAGAGGTAAGCGCCAGCCCTGGGGTCACCCGAAGCGTCAACTAGCCGCGACGACCAGGCTCTCATAAAGGCTTTCATGTCAGCCGACCAAGGACCCAGTGTCTCTACCGCAAGCGCTGCAAACTCGTAATTACTCAATAAGGATGAGTATTTGCGGCGCTTAAGAACTTGGGCCTGGTCAGCTGCAGCGCCGGCCTGAGAGCGAGTTGCCTGAATGTGGGACTGCGCAAAAGTGTCCACACATGTGCCGTCCCACACCAGGGCCCTCCCTAACTTCCACGGCACCAACCTGACACCGTCGGGACGCTTACCATCGTCTCTTGCCATATCCGCTGGCTCCAGGGTCGCCGACACATAGACGGTGGCAATCGAGCGGCGGGCCAAGTCATTAATGGTGCCGTGGCGGTATAAACGGTCGGCGCTTCTAGGGCAAGAGAGACCATGTTGACCCAGCTGGTTTACACTCTTGCCGCAGGAACAGGTATGGGGAACGCAGATTCTGGATCCAAGTCTCGTTTGTTTTTTTTTTTTTTTTCATTTAATATACATTATTAAACTGAAGTAATTCACGGCACTTGTATCCTTTTGTTGGGCCAAGGCAGTTTTTCAGCGATAATTCAAAAACCGTAGGATTTATAGATAGAATGGTTGCGGAGCAAATTAGCTGTGACAGACGGACGGACAGACAGATACACGAGTGATCCTATGAGGGTTCTGTTTTTTCTTTTTTTTTGGTACGAAACCCTATAAATTGCATCTAATACCATCATGCATTCTTAAGCGAGCGTTCATTCGCCCGCCTACACGGAGAACGCGTTCTCTAACCAGTAAGTGGATTTCGTTCCCTTTTTGCGCTCCGAGATATTAACCGGTTAGAGCGATACCCTTGCGAGCATATCCGAACCGAACAATTCGAGCATTTTCATACAAAAATGTGACATTTGATGAAGTGGAACTGTTGATGATGATCAGAACAGAACCCATTAACGACTAAAAGTTTACGTTTGGCGATTTGTCCTCCTAGCTTTGTTTGTTAAGCAAGTTCTATTTTCACGATTAATTATTGTCATGCTCAAGTTCTGATGATGAGATCCATGAGGAATCGAGGGAACTCGTCAAATGTGAAAGGCACACTTATAGTGATTTTAGTATTTTCATGATCTAGTCAAGCATTTTCATTCAAAAAAGTGACATTTGACGAAGTGGAACTGCTAATGATGATCAGAACGGAACTCTTTGACGCATAGTTCACGTTTGGCGAATTGTCCTCTTTGCTGTGTTTGTTAAGCAAGTTAGATTTTTAAGACAATCATTTGTCAAGCTCGTGTTCTGATGATGGGATTGGGATCCATGAGGAATCGAGGGAATTCCTCAAATGTAAAAGGTATGCTTGTAGTGATTTTTGTGTTTATATCAACAAATCAAGCATTTACATTTAAATAAGTGACATTTGATGCAATGGAACTGCTGATGATGATCAGAATGGAACTCTTCAACGACGCATAGTTCACGTTTGGCGATTTGTTCTCTTCGTAATGTTTGTTAAGCAAGCTAGGTTTTCAAGACACATTTTTGTCAAGCTTGAGTTCTGATGGAGGATTCCATGAGAAATTGAAGGTACTTAGTCCCGTACCATTATAAAATAAATAGCTATTTTTATTTCATTGTATGGAATCTAAGAGTGCACCATCTAAGTATAATAATCTTTCACCGGCCTCCCCATTGAAGTCGGTTTTTTTTTCTTAAAAAATATTCAATCAAAATACGACCGTTCCCGAGTATTATTATTGATAAAATCATAATGTCTTGTGCGGCGCGCAGGTCGCATGCCGGGACAACTGAACGTGCTGCTGGCCGAGGCCGGCGTGCCCTACGACGACGTGCTGGAGATGGACGAGATCAACGACGACTTCCCCGACACTGACCTCGTCCTAGTTATTGGTAAGCCAGCCGTTGGGGCCTTTGACACGGTATTATTGTCACGACATGAATCACGTAAATATTGAAGGAAAACCCAAACAATTTAGAATATCGCGATAATGTGTCGTGTATGCTTAAGGTTATGTGAGGCGATGGATGCAAGTAAGTCTTCTGTTATTTATATATTAGAATTAGTAAATCGAGTTTGTAGGTCATAATGACTTAGTTTTGAACTGTAATACTGTGTAATTATTTTGAATAAATAAAATTTAGGGTGAAAATATTGACATCCCAGTTTTGTGATAATATTAACCGTGTAAAGGGCCCCACTGGCGACTTTGTCGTCAGGACCAATAGGAAAACCCCACTGATAACTAGAGTGGGTTCGATTAGGCAGAGCACAGCGGAAAGCCATCTCGCTCATATTTCACTGGATAAGCACCTCCATCATACAGAAAACTTCAGTTCAGTTATAATAACATCTCTCGATACGAACGCAGTGAATGCTTGGCAATGTGGATGTAATGTAACTCCTCTGAAGTTGCAAGCGTCCATAAGCGGCTGTGTTCGCGTACCATCTGACGGATAATTCGTTGTTTGCGGAAAATCGCAATAAAGTGATGTTTGACAATTATGAATCATCATACAAAATTTGTATTGTATTGATACAGGTGCCAACGACACTGTGAACAGCGCTGCCGAGACTGACCCCAACTCGCCCATCGCCGGGATGCCCGTGCTCAAAGTCTGGGAATCTCAACAGGTTCGCCAATCAAATTTTAATGCTACACAAAAATAATTGTATTCATATGAAGTATACATATTGTTATCCTAGCATGGAGCCAATTTAAAACGTATTACAAAATACAAACGTAAGCCCTTATGCGCTCTATCGATGGTAGCTGTATGTAGAAACATGTTAAATACGGATGCTTCTGTGATTGATATTACCACAAATCCCATATGTTACCTTTTCAAGCGTGTCTCTGCCGCCTTGCCGTCTCAACAAGTCTCATCACCGTTTCAGCAAACCGAAACGCCGAGGTCTCGTTATTTAATTCAACTTGCAAAGTTAATCAAACAAAGAATATCTCGAGACTAAATAATATTTAATTTCCAGGTTGTAGTAATGAAACGATCGATGGGAGTCGGATATGCGGCGGTGGACAACCCGATCTTCTACAACCCCAACACGGCGATGTTGCTGGGCGACGCCAAGAAGACCTGTGACGCCCTTCTGGAAAGGGTCAAACACCTTGCTGCTTAACTTACTACGCAGTTTTCATTACTTCGTTTGTGGACAGCTACAATAACCTATGCTTCATCATCGCCATCATCGTCAGCTGATCGACGTCCACTGCTGGACATAGGCCTCTAACCTATGCTTATCACGTAGTAATTGGGCATGAGATCTTTAAGTACTTAGAAAATGAATAAGCATATGACTGTCATGAGGGACTGATATCGATTAAATATTATGCACTTATTGCTACATATATATAACGGGTTAAATAAAAAGTGTATGAACTGATATCAATATACTTAACATATTCCTAACAATCCTAACACATACGGAAATGTTACTTGACCGCCCTACAAATGCCTTTGAAGCTGATAGATTATCCAACAATGCTCGGGCTTATTCAATGATATATATTTTACTTCACGCCACCATCAGTGCCTTATCTTATCGTGTGAAATTAAATGATATTATAATTTACGTTATTATATTTCTTAAGGTTAAACTCAAGTAATTGACGCAGCTAGCGTAAGGGCGTCATTGTGTATGATTTTCCTAGTACAAACCTATGATACACAACATGGTAACACTTCTTTTTTCTGTTTTCTTTAGTTTAAAGAAAACATTATAATAAAGTAGTCAAATATTATAGGTATTTGCATGTAATCTATTAATTCGGTTCCACTTTCCTAGTCTATTCTATTAGTCATATTGTTTGCCATAATAATTTTACGAATTATGAAATTTATGGACATTGGTCTTCCATTTGATTTTTTTTTTCATTTAAATGTTGTTTATAATGTGTATTAAATTACTAATTAGAATGATGAATATATTCCATTTTATATTTTAGGGCTCGTAAATGAATTTTATGCTTTAATTTGACTGATGCAAATATGTTACATGGCTGTGCGGCCTGTGTTTGATGTTACCAAAGCATCCCCCCTTCCACTTCACATTCCATATTGCTATTATTTGTTAGCTTGCACACAGAGTTCATATTGGAACATGTTTACCTAGCTCATAGCAGACTATAAAGTATCTGACTCCCTCGCATCTTATGCTTCTCAGGGGTCTATTACAATGAACGAAAGACCCGCGGTTCTTTTTAAACAAATATATTTTTGAAAATACATAAAAATATACACCGTTAGTTATATAGATTAAGTAAAGTTTGTTTATTACTCTAAGTGTATCAAGATATCTGAGCATTAATTGTGTTATTAAACTATACCTACTCAATCATACTGTAATTGTAAAAATATTTTCATTAGAGCCAGCCCTACGAACTGCTGGACAGTTTAACTTTCAAGCGAATTATAGTTACTTGCTAGATCTAGTTCATAAGAAATTTGATGATTTTTTTGTGTATCTAATGTTTGAATTATGTCATTTTTAAATGAATAAATAATTGGAATTTATTTTGTTATCTTTTGATGTACATAATTATATTAATTTCGCTCATATTATAAATGACGAAAATGATTCAGGCGGTTCAAGTTATAAATGGCAAAGTGCAGAGCTTTGAGAACCGAAAAAATATTTTCTGGTTCTATTTAATGTACCCGGGCCAGGTGCAAAAATCGTTAGCCAATTCCTCTCGCACGAAAACTTAGTGGTTAAGAAAGTTGCATTCAGTTGCATTATCAAGGCTGTGGACGTCAGCTGGCGATCCGTTGGTAGGTTGAAAAGCAGCAACCTCCCAAATAGCATGCCGGGCCATAGGGTTTCGTAGTTGCGCAATGAACTTACTATAAAATAATTTTTAAGAAAAAAAAACCGACTTCAATGGGGGAGGCCGGTGAAAGATTATTATACTTAAATGGTGCACTCTTAGATTCCATACAATAAAATAAAAATGGCTATAAGTATATTTATAATGGTAGAAGACTAAGTACCCTCAATTCCTCATGGAATCATGGAAAAACCTTGCTTGCTTGACAAACAGAACGAAGAGAACAAATCGCCAAACGTGAATTACGCGTCGTTGAAGAGTTCCGTTCTGATCATCATCAGCAGTTCCACTTCATCAAATGTCACTTTTATGAATGAAAATGCTTGATTAGTTCATGAAAATACTTAAATCACTATTTGTATGCCTTTCACATTTGAGGAGTTCCCTCGATTGCTAATGGATCCCATCATCAGAACTCGAGCATGACAAAAATCAATCGTGAAAATAGAACTTGCTTAACAAACACAACTAGGAGGACAAATCACCAAACGTAAACTTTTCGTCGTTGAAGAGTTCTGTTCTGATCATCATCAGCAGCTCCACTTCACCCAATGTCACATTTTTGGATGCAAATGCTTGACTTGTTGACAAAAACACAAAAATCACTGTATGTTTGCCTTAAAGATTTGAGGAGTTCCCTCAATTCCTCATGGATCCCATCATCGGAACTGCGTTTTGACAAAAACGGGACCAACTTGGATATATATACTTACAATCAAAAAAATAATTTTTCAAATCGGTTAAGAAATGACGAAGTTATGGAGTAACATACATAAAAAAATAATAATAATACATACAACCGAATTGATTACCTCCTCCTTTGAAATTTTGAAGTCTGTTAAAAAAAAACAAGCAAAAGGGAATACTTGCGCAGCGTTTCATACGTTTACTAAGAAGGGATGACTTTTTACGATAAATCAAATACGGCTTAACTGATCATATCCGCTATAGTTTTCGTTGAATGAAAGTCTTTTTTATTTAAGCTTTAAGTTCATGATTTTTTGCACCCATAGTTCAAAAATTAGAGGGGGGTACTAATTTTTTTTTTCTTTTGGAATGAATATTTCCGAAAATATTAACTTTATCAAAAAATATTTGACGAAGACCTCTATTCATTTTGAAAGACCTATCCAACAACACCCCAGACCATAATAGGATTCGAGCCAAAAAAAAAACACCCCGCTTTACGTGTAGGGGAGATACCCATATTTTTTTATATACATAGATTTTATTTAATTTTGTTAGTTTATATATCCATACCAAATTGCAGCTTTTTAGCACTAACAATCACAGAGCAAAGTCTAGGACAGACCAGTCTTAGGAAACTCTCTTAGTAAAGAAATTTGTATGGGGATGTCACAGCTCAGATTGTAGTATATATAATTGTAGTCTTTGACTACAATTATGAAATTTGGTAGAAAGGTGTATTCTATAAACCGCTACAGAACAATCGTGAATTTTCGAAAAAATATTAGTTATTATTCTCCCTATAGTCATCTCATCTCTGCGAACGGTCAAAGGATGATTCACAGTAGACCGTTCCGTGTCCGGGCAGGCCCGTTTTCTATGACAGCAAACCCAACGGCCGGCGTATTTCTCTAGAAGAAAACGGGCCAGCCCGGACACGGAACGGCCTACTGTGAATCATCTTTAATAGCGAGGAGTCTTGATCAAGACCGTAAGAGACTCGCTAGATGGCTGGGTCAAGAGACGGATACAGGAAGGCGCGGATAGTCAGGAGGTTCCTCTTTCTGTCGCCCTAACCACCGGTAGCATAAGCCAGCAGGAGCTGCTACCGGGACACTCAAATGAACTAAGTTCGAATATCTTCCTCTCTGTCGCACTTGGGTATTCGAGCGACAGAGAGATACGATGTTTCGCGGTAGGCCTTCGTACGTTGGCCATCATTGCCCATTGTGTGCATCCCGTACAAAGATCCGGCATTACAAGTGCAAATATTCCCATTGCAGCTCTTGCTTTAATATCGTAAAAGAAAGTGAGCCAAGTAATTTGGCTACGGCCACGTTATCTGGGATTCGGCTCAGATTCGCGCTGTTGTCTGTCCTTTCCAAGGGGTATTAACTACGCTAAGACATGTAGGGTGCTTCGTAATTGCGTATGTGTGAGTTGTAGTGAATTAAATTATTACCAGTAATACTTTAAGGGCATCCAGACAGTGCAACACAGCAGTCCACCTTGCAGTCTGCCGTGGGAAGCAACCTATAAAATAGAGCAAAATAGGAAGATTTATAGACCTCGGTTGTCTCGTTCTATCTTATAGATACCACAACTGCAATGCTGGAACGTCTGGGTGGGGCTTAATTTGATTTATCAATGGTGCCATGCATCTGAAAAATCGTTTAAATTTATGTAAAATTTGCTCTTGCATTTTAGTCGCGCGAGATATATTATTTCATGATTAATTCTGTGTATTCTGTGTTAAATTTTGTATTATTTAAGTATTGTTATAGTAGCGCTACTGTGTAGGCTGTGTTCCGAATCACGCTCACAACGCTTACAGTGCTGGCGGCCGGTCCGAATCAGTTAGCGCGCTCAAGGCCGCGTGAGCGGTGTTTTGTTTCGGACCGGTCATGAGCGTGTTTACTGTCAAACGTCAACTGAATTTGAATTTTGAGTTCGTCAATTAATCATAGTATGAAATTCTGGGCTGGGTTTTTGATCTGTAGAAAATTGAAATTAATCGCAATCTGCAACGAATTAATATAAAACTGACGACATGTTCCAGGACCAAATTGTAGAGCATAGGGAATAGTTCATCTTCACACCTTAGAACCTGAATGGTCGCGTACGGTACGGTTTCAGAGGAATTTTCTCCATTGGACGCTCTGACTGTGGAATGAACTCCCTGCCGAGGTTTTCCCGAAGGACTACAGTATCGGGTTCTTCAAGGAAGGAGTATATAAAATTTTAAAGAGTTGGTTATGCGCATGTGACACCCCTGGAGTTGCAGGCGTCCATAGGCTGCGATGACCACTTACCATCAGGCTGGCCGTACGCTTGTTTGCTACCGACAAAGTACAAAAAAAACTAATAAATAAACTAATATAACTGTAAAGTTTATTTTTCGCGCCTAAAATGAAATGTCAAACGTCAACTTGACGTTTGCGCTCACGGTGCTTACGGCTGGGAGTGTGAGCACCGTGAGCGCCATCCATGACGTCATCAATGACGTCACGACATCTCGTGTAAACGCTGTGAGCGTGAATCGGTCCGACCGTGAGCGCGCTCACAGCGCTGTGAGCGTGATTCGGAACACAGCCGTAGTATAGCAAGTGAACTCTATGGTTCGGTTACCTTGGAAACTTCATATATTGAAATAACACTTGTGTCAAACTACCATATCATAAATATTGTCAAAACGTATAGATGAATATAGTACCCACTTGCGTCACGTTTGTGGATTATGCCACCTTCAGTTTTTTTCCAGTGGTTGTTAGATGGAAGATGTACTTAAATCCACAAATGAATACACGGTGTCTGCTAAATGTGGAGCTGCTGCCCAAGATCAAGAATAAGTTCGATTGCATTATTTCCCATAGCCTAACAATCGGGATCTATTTGCCGGAAGAGGCGAACATAATATCTCTTTTTAAAGAGAAAATCAACAATAGTACAAAATAAATATTTTTTCACACATACACAGCTGCATTTTATTTAAATCTATATAGGTAAACACAATGCTACGTAACCGAAGTAAAATATATATATATATATATTTCAATAATATATGCCATTCAACGTGGCAATGCTGCCAGCCTTCTAGGCACGCTGCCCTCAGAAGGCGATTTGGGGCAAATCTTTTATTTATAATTATTTTTAATTTAGTTTTTAATATTAGATAGTTTAGTTTTTATTTTGTTTATCCTCTATATATTTCTTTACCGGGATTCGAACCCGGGCCCCAATCTCCGGAGGCAACCTACCTACCAACAAGCCACCTTTTAGTTCACTGCTCAAAAGCGATGTCGCTGGTAGTATAAACGACTTTTTGACGTTTCGGGAGTGTGTAATATTTTTTGTATGGAGTTATCGTTCTTCTCATTAGTGAGTATCATATTCTTTGGTCCTTTCGCAGATAAAAAGAAAGAGATGTCAAATGAATATTCATCGTATCCCGATAATGTGGCTGTGACACTTCTGTGACATTATAACTTGTAATTTGTTACTTCAACCATTTGACATTTATGAATTGACGTTTATAGTGATGCGGCTAAGACGTATCGTTTGTCAAATGAAGCGATTATTAACGAATGGTTGATTGCATCGATTTTACAGCGGATTTTTGTATTGTTTTTATTATGCCTTTATATCAAAATCACATGATTGAATCAATCTCCTCAAACAAAAAAATGTTACTTATTATGTATGGCGTTCTATATTCCATACAAAAAGATTTTTGACGTGATAACGTCTTTAAAATCGTTTTAGTCGGGTGACATGTTCAGAAACTTGTGTCACACCAAAACTTCACGAGCGCGATCGCAGGTATAACGAGAGAGAGACGGAGAAGACGTTATCACGTAAACATCTCGATCGTAAACCTACTTTACAAACAACCAATTTTTTTTTTAGAAGAAATAAGAAAGACAGACATATTCTTTAAAACACGTCATCACTATGCTGATGCCGTAGCTGGTCGGTCGGTCTGTCATTTATGTCAATCAATACATTTTTCACATATTTTCCAACTTTACGGAGTTTTACTAATATAGCACAGTTAGCATCAAAAGTAGCTACGCATATGAAGGTATCAAAAGCTCTTATTTCCTTATAATAAAGACTTGAACTTTTCAATTGCGTAGCTACTGTTGATGCTGACTGTACATGGAATAAAAACCCGTAGTGTTACTCGCGCTGAACGCAAGGCAGAAGCAAAAGTGTCGGCGCCTGCGAAGGCACCAGGCTCTTCACCAGTATCACTGTCATGTCATGCCGCAGACACGACGTTCGTGGCATGCAGCAGCCGTATGGCAAATAAGGCGCCGTCATTGAGGCACGACAGTGTACCGTCCGCATCCACATCCATATCAGCACGAAAGAAGAGGCTGGAACTAGAGGCCAAACAACGAAAGGCGCTGATTCAACTTCAGTGCGATAGAGAGTCACATCTGGTACAAACAAGTAACACCCTAACACCTCCATAGAAAAAATCGTACTTCGAGCTGAAAGGCCCCAGTGGCTCTTATGTTGTATATATTTCGGTGTACAGCGTCAACAGATATTTTTCTTGGTTATAAATTTATCGTTATAAATATCGTTAATATATCGTTATTTATAGTACCTAATCGATATCCATCAATTTGCGGAAATATACACTGCTTTAAAAAAAAACGCCATAACACGTAACTGTTTGGGTGGTGAAATATTATAGTAAAATACTCAACAACAATGATCTAAAAAAATTTAACATAACCTAAATTATGTTTAAGAAAACGGAAATATTATTTTTATTTTCTTGAGAAGCCCTAATATAATTACGTGATTTTATTTATAATGTCAATGAGTCATACATGTTTACGTTCTGTGGGTGTTGTGATGTGTCAAATGGTTGAAGTAACAGCTTACAGCCCACAGACATCATATAAAAGCAGACTCGCAGTATTAAGCCAGACGATGTTTCATATAGTTGTCTCGTTAATCCTTATGGCACACCAAAATGAGTTAGAATGGGACAACTAGTACAATATTAACGAATTGTCCCGATTTAAAAACACACCATGGCACACCACAGTGAATTTAGTAAACATCACAACGATACATCAAAAACAAAACGGTACCAAAAGTGGAATAGATATTGTGAAAATTACGAAAAAATATGTATCTAAACTCAACAATCTTTATTTGTAAATAAGCAGAAATGTGGTGCGTAGTGCCATGGTGCCGGAGCAGTTTAAAATCAGTGAAAAAGTCCGGAGAAAATATCAGTTTTCATCGGTAAGAAACTTTTGCTATTATTTCAAAAATTGCATGAACATTATTGAACATAATAGTCTGAGATAGACTACAGATGCTGGATACTACAAAATGTACCTTTTGCGTAGTTCCAAATTCATTTCAGAAAGGTTTTTTTGGTAAAAATTCATCTGTCGTGAACTAGGCTAGTGCTGTTACTTAATGAAAAAAAAAAATATGTCGACAATTTATCGATATGAATTATTTACGTAAGCATTTAGACGAGATATTATTGCGTTAAATTATTAATTACATGGTTATTTGTCAACTTTAGATTTCCGAATAATAATTTACTTCAAAAATGGATTGACGCAGTAGGACGCAATAATTGGACGCCGACCAAACATCACAGAATCTGCTCCAAACATTTTAAAAGTGACTTTTATGTTACTAAGAACAATAAAAGATTATTATTGAAAAAACCTAGATGACCTACTATATTCCAGAGGCCCCTTGAGGTAAGTTGGAAAAGAGCAATATTTATTTACTAAATTTTCAGAGACCGCTTCAGATGAGTTGGTTTGGTTTAGGTTTAGGCATAATATGTTAAGACGTTGCATACATTAATATATTTTTATCTGAAAGAAATATTTTGATTTAAATGAGCTAAGATAATTTGTTTTATGACAAAACTGGATTATGAACGCATATATAAATAAATAAATAAATATTAGGGGACAATTTCTTACAAAAATCAAACTAGTCCCATAGTAAGCTCAATAAGGCTTGTGTTATAGTCTAGACGACGATGGGGCGCTAGTCGGGTAACCTCCACGAGTGTCTGGGCTCTTCCAGTTCCTCTGGACCCTCGCGGGTCTGGGGGAACGGGAAGGGATCGCTTACGGGTGCTACCAATAACCCGGAGACGGGGTCGCTCTGGGTGTTCCTCTGTTTTAGTGGAGGACACTCCAGATGCGACCGATGGGGGGATAGAGGGTTCCGCACCAAGAAGTCGCAAGACACCTCATCGGGAGCGGGGGCTGTCACCGCCAGGCCGGTGCCGGGTGGTGGCTGCGAAAGAGAAAACCTCTATAAAAAGTTACAAGGAGACCTGAGGGGGTGAATCCGGGGTATTTCACCCTCTCCCGGTGTGGAGGTCTCTATATATACGAGGGATTAATTTACAGGCTAGTGGAATTAATTTCAATTATTGTCACTCCATTTCTATTATTGCCTATCTCAAATTTGGTCATACTCGGATATACTTATTTTAAGTAGGCTAAGTATTATCATTGTATTATTTTGGGAGAAAATGACTGACTGTCGAGTTAGTTTAAAGTGCCATTGCGGCCTAATTGCAGAATAAAGTTTTTTTTCTTCTTTTATTTCATTTAAGGTACCGAACCCAAAAAAGTACAATTCTTATTGGCACTTCAGAAACGTCAAACGTCAAGCGTCCCGGGACAATGTCAAACTCAGAGGTGTCAAATAATGACACATGAATATTTTATTTCTTTCAGTAAACGAGAAAGACCCCTTACTGGAAATTTTACTGAAATAAATAAGAAAATAAACAAATAAATAAATACAAACGAAACAATTCGTAGGAAACCGTTAAGAAACCAATAGGAAACCTGAAAGTAAATTTGACAGATGTCCCCGGTAAGTACTTATACACATTTCTGCCATGGTGTGCGCTGCGATCGCCTAGCTTACCCCCACCACGTACTTCGCACATAGCCAATACCATAACCTAAAGTTTCAAATAAACATTTTAGTATAAATGCTTAAAATCATTACTACATAATTTTAATTTGTAGGATATATTAGAATCTTTTGACGTTTGACGACCAGTTTGGCTTAGTTGATAGTGACCCTGCATACGACAGGGTTCGAATCCCGGTCAGGACATTATTTGTGCATTTATCGCTATTTGTGCATTTATCCTGGGTCTTGGATGTTTTCTATGTATTTATCTATATAAGTATGTATATCGTCGTCTAGTACCCATGGTTAGTACAAGTTTTGCTTAGTTTGGGACTAGGTCGATTTGTATAAGATTGTCCCCTAATATTTATTTATATTTAGTATTGATATTGAATGCAGTTTGTGTTTTTAATTTAATAAATATTTCAACAAAGTATAAGACATACTACGACTTAAGAATATCAACAGTAATTGAATATCGATGTTGATATTTCGTAGAAAATTATATTTCACTGCACTAACTCTCGTCACGAAGCGATGAATAGTTGAGACAATGACAGTTGAAGACCTGTCAGACTACATGATATCTATTTCTTTCTTACTTACTGATAAGTACGTTAGTGGGAATAGATCGGAAGTATAGAAAACGTTCAACTTATTAGCGCTTATCTGCTTTTCTCTGATATCTGTGTTACAGCCTCACTTGGGTACGCACCGTGTACTCGCTATAAATAGTTTGACAGTTTGAATTTTCATTTTGACGTTTCTGTCCTCATGTTTTTATATTTATATTACTTATACTACTCGCGCGCGGCGAAGAAGCTGCACAGCACAGTAGTTCTTAAATTTGCGTAATTATTATTTTTTTATGTCTCATAATTCATAGGTTTTAAAATATTTAATTCCTATATGACTTAATAGGTCATATTAGATCTGCGGTTTTGTGAAGATTGATATCGACGTTCGGGACATATTCGGTTAGTTCTCATAGCACTGCTCTGCGTAGTAATGTATTCAGTTTAGTTTTTGTATCAACTAGCACGCCCGCAACGTTTTACTCAGCAGCATGGTATGTGTCGAATGTTTTTACATGTATTTTGGTTGCTACTGTTATGCTAAATGGTTTTTCTATTTTCTTCAATATCATTCTATTTATAATTATGAGTCAAGCTCTCAAGATTGAGTTCCTAACTGAAGTGACTTAGTCTACCGGCAGATAATAGGTATAATATCTCCATCAATGCTTTTTTTATTTTAAAACTTCATAACAATGATATAAATTTTTTGTGTAATATGGTTAAAGGCAAGTGAAAACAAAATGGCATCAGCAAGCAAACCTGCTGTGCCCCTGAGCAGTGATGACAGTGTTAGTGTGCTGTCTATGATCTACCGATTTTTCAAAAAGGTGAGTTTCAAACCATACATTAATATTAAAATCTTTCATTAGGATGGAGCATAATGTTAATTCAAAACTATCAAGATTTTTTAATAACTAAGGGTAGGTCTGGGAATTGCTAAATTCAATAGAAGAACCAATACTTTGTTTAGGTTTAAGTACAAATGATTTCATTTTGTCCAGTTCTCCAATACTCCTTGATCACAATATTACCATAAGCAACACATCCCTCAGAGAAGTCAGACATGAGGATGAAATCAAGAAAGGGATGAATAATAATCTCGGATTGCGTAATTTCGCTTCTCTCCAAAATGGCTGATGGTTGATTATTAAAATGTCTGATAACTAATGGCGAAATATAACAACAACCTTATCTCAAAAAGGCACACATCCTAAACAAATCTGGTGTTTTGAGGAAAATAAAATTAGGCATTGTGGTAGTTTGGTTTTTTGACACTTAACAAGTGTTAAAACTTAGATGTTGGTAGGTTTAGTAATTATTAGATTAAAACTTAAGATCTTGGAGTATCGGAGTCAATCAGAATGAAATGAAATCTAAAATGGTACAAGGGCTATTCCTCAAGTTCTTGCTGTTCTCACTCTATTCATGCAACAAATAAGTTTTACTGATATCATTATGCGGGTAATTTCGATACATATGTGTTGGAGTGAGATTGCTAATGAAAGTTGCTTAGTTTTTCTAAAATTGTTTTTTAAGCATGACATGCCAACAATACCAATTTGGTGCAGTAGTCTAAGATTAATTTATATGTCACCACAAGTAAACAGTATTTTATACACTGCAAACTATGAGTCATCCCTGTCTCTCTCTACCCACGTAATCTGTTTCGATTGCATGAACCTAAGTGACAATGAGAAAATGAGACTAGGAACTGCATATCATCACAAAAAAGTTGAATTCAATAAAATCATTTAGTGTTTTTTACATGAATATCAGGAAAAAAAAGTTAACAATTTACCACACATTTTCCGTGAGCGTCAGGATGACAGGACCATGATAGATTTTTATATCGAGAGTAATTCCAAGTGTTAGTACCTTTTTTGTACTATTTGGTACCTGACATCATAAAATTTGTACCTCGCTAAAAATCCAGAAATATTGAAAATAAAGTGGTCAGCCATTCTGACGTCAGGTTGACAGGACCAAATCTAGTTCCCCTAGTTGCAGGCGTTATACCGAATCCATCTTTTCGTAATTATTTAGTACCTAATTTGTACCTTAATGCGTGATATTCAGTATTTTATAAAGACTTAGAAAGAAAAAAGTTACACCAAGAATAAGCTAAGCCCATACAAGGGCATAGCGCTGCGGTCCGTCGATTTGAACCGGACCTTAAATTAGTTGAAACGTTATGATTTATTGCTATTAAAGTATTATATGCATAATAAGGGATCCTAAAAGCCGAGTCGCCGTCCTAAAAGACTAGAGAATTTTAAGAACTAATTAAGAAACGTTGTATATTTATTTTCTACAACAAATAAAAATGTAATTTTTCTATTCGAGCAATTAGATGACGGCCAGCAGTATTAAAACAATAATCTGCTTATACAAATGCAAGTCTATACCATACACAAATTAGACAAGTGATTATATGAATGGTGGGAGAATCAAAATGGAGTTCCATACATTATTATACAATTGTTGTTTTTTATTTAATTCTTAAAAGAGGCACACGTCAATGCCCGCATTCTACCACCATATCGGTTTTAGTTTAAATCAAATTACTTTTCTGTTGTATAAAAAAAATGTATGCAACATGCAACGTTCATTAATTAGGTCTTAAAATTATTTTTTAGATTGAGATATTTATCCATAAAATTTGGTATTTTACATGTCAATTCTCAAGTCTTTAATAACATAACTAGCTACGCTCGTTTCATTACGGCGACTCGGCTTTTGGGAACCCTTATTATGCATAAAATACTTTAATAGCAATAAATCATAACGTTTCAACTAATTTTAAGGTCCGGTTCAAATCGACGGACTGCAGCGCTATGCCCATACAAAGCTTATTCTTGGTGTAACTTTTTATTTGTAAGTCTTTATAAAATACTGAATATCATGCATTAAGGTACAAATTAGGTACTAAATAATTACGAAAAGATGGATTCGGTATAACCAGGGTACACGGGTAGGGACAGTGCGGCCGTTAGGAGCAGTTGTGACGTCATCGGTAATAAGTAGTTGTTCGGACGCAGGGTTGTACAAAACGTCTTTCTTTGTTTTGACATGTGATTAGCATCATTCCTATGTTATTCGTTTGAATAGATAGATAAAAATGCGTGTCTAAGTAAATTAATGAAAAAAAAACCAGCCAAGTGCGAGGCGGTCTCGCGCACCGAGTGTTCCGTACAACTAAAAAGAAAAATCATATTTATTAATGTATTGGTATTTTCTATTAAAATAAACGTAATGATAAACAAATCACTAAACTTCAAGTTGATTTGTCAATGGGAATTCAAAAAATCTTCGGAGCAAAATGTATGACAGACGGACACGCGAGTGACAACAATAGGGCTCCAATTCCTCCACATCCCAAAAATTCATGATCTAAGTAGATACACATATTCTATTCGAGAAAGAGTTGTTTAATTTTCTAGTTAAGAAGGCATATTATTCCATAAAAGAGTATTTAAATGATTACGACATAAAATAATGAACTACTACATTACGAACTTCATTATTATATATTTTTCATTATGAAAAATATTATTATCATTAATTTCTATTTTAAAATAATTACTGTTTTAGGTATTAAAGGTACAACATGCTCTTACTTGATCTGTTCCTATGTAATTCATACCTAATATTACGCACTATTATAAATAGACTCAAGTGGTCGGCAATATTTATGAATTGAAATATCCATAAACATAACAATGACGGTCGTAACTTGACTTAATTTGTCGCGTGATTTGCGCGAAGTACTTGCCGGCCTAACTTTACGTTAAACGTGTTGCCGCGACAGCGAGGCGGCCCCGACTGAGAACGGGGGAGACCGGCCGACACGTCAATCATTTAGCGCGTAGCACAAGCGGCCGCGCACACATCGCCGCGTGTATGTGTGCGTGAGCCGCGGATGTACCTTTTGTATGGAGTGTCCTTACCCGGTGTACCCTGGTATAACGCCTGCAACTAGGGGAACTAGACTTGGTCCTGTCAACCTGACGTCAGAATGGCTGACCACTTTATTTTCAATATTTCTGGATTTTTAGAGAGGTACAAATTTCATGTCAGGTACCAAATAGTACAAAAAAGGTACTAAAACTTGGAATTACTCTCGATATAAAATCTATCATGGTCCTGTCATCCTGCCGCTCACCATTTTCCACTGCAGTTGTTGGGGATTTGGTTGCCAAAACCGTTTTAGGTATGAAAAATATTACTATTCTCGTATTTAAAAGTCCTTAAAAAAGGCCTTTTGATAAAAAAAGTTAAAATATAATTTATACTCAAAAAACCTACTCAAATTTTGTACTTCACCATGCCACACACATGAGATTTTCAAATATCCTTCCCAATTCATCACATGTACAGTTGACTATAAATAGATCAATCCACTGTTAGTTACAAAAATATGTATCCAAAATCTTAATGTTAAGTAAATAAAGACATGGATACATATTTTTGTAACTTTGGGTAGATCAATCTCATTGTAGTTGACTGTACTACTTTCCGATAGCACATGAGGTAGTTACTACAGAAAATAGCCAAGTTACTATATACGGGTTGATGATATTTGAGGAGTTCCGTTGATTCTTAAGGGAACCCAAACTGACATTCAGTTCCTCATTGTAAGTTCCACTTTAAAATGTGTATTTTCACGAGCACTACTTGCTACGTTAACGAAATTCCATCGGAATCTGTGAAGTGCCTACATCATTGAGGAGTTCCATATAACAACATGTGGTCATTATCACTAGTTCGGCTTCACCAAATTTGTGGGTTCCGAGAGCCAATGTTTGGTTACCTACAGAAAATACCGATATCGGCATATGCGTGCCTATTAAATTCGACGACTTCCCTCAATTCTTCCTAGATCCCATCATCAGACCTTCACCAAATTTATATGGGGCCAAGTTGGGGGTGCCTGCTTTGAAACAAAAAAAAGAATTATCAGAATCGGCCAACATAGTCAAGAGCTATGGGGAACATGCAAACATAAAAAACCCGCCAAGTGCGAATCGGACTCGCGAACGAAGGGTTCCGTACCATTATCTATAAAAACGGCAAAAAAAACCACATTTGTTGTATGGGAGCACCCATTAATATTTATTTTATGCTGTTTTTTAGTATTTCTTGTGATAGCGCGGCAACAGAAATACATAATCTGTGAAAATTTATACTGTCTATCTATGACGGTTCATGAGATACAGCCTGGTGACAGACGGATAGACAGACGGACGGACAGCGGAGTCTTAGTAATAGGGTCCCGTTTTACCCTTTGGGTACGGAACCCTAAAAAAAGCAAACATGCAGACAAACTGAGAACCTCCTTCCTTCTATTGAAGTCGGTTAAAAAACAAAGGGAAAAAAATATAGTAGTAAAATACACCAGCAGGAACGTGAACGTGACCTGATCGAGACATACAAGATACTATCTGGGCATTACGATCTCAAAGATTTCCATAAAATATTTGAACGGAACAACAACACACGACTCAGAGGCCATCACTTAAAGCTAGTCGCTCGCAGGTCACACAGCAACCCCCACAGACACTTTCTGAGTAACAGGGTGGTGAAGGCCTGGAATAGACTACCAGATGATGTGGTTTCGGCTCACAATGTCAACCAGTTCAAAAACAAATTGGATAAGCACTATGCAAATTTAGCTCAACACTGAAGTTGGATAATTGGATACAGGTTTCATCAGTAGTTTCAACTGCCTGCCTGATAAACGAATAATAATAATAATAAAATATTCTTGAATTTTGAATAACTAAATATGTTACGTCGTTTCTATGAGTATACACGGCTATATGCCAGAAGGAATGGAAATCAATAAAAACCCCCTGTATGTACAGTAAATATAAGTTTTCGACATTTTAAATCCGCATAATATCACGGTTCACGGTTAATATAACATTCCTTTCTATGATCTGCGGTTGGACAGCTACAGAACGCTACGTTCCGCGTGGTCCGACACGCACTTGGCCGCTTCTTAGGGTTCCGTACCTCAAAAGGAATAAACGGACCCTTATAGGATCACTCGTGTGGCTGTCCCGTCCCTCCGGCCGCCCGTCACAGTCAATTTGTTTTTAAAGTACTTGACCGATGAGTTTTTGGTACAAATATGTAAGTCGGTGGCCCGAACACGAAAGTGAAATAAATTAATTTTAAATAATGAGGTAAGTTTTTACGTAGAAAACACCGGCCAAGTGCGAGTCGGACTCTCGCACCGAAGGTTCCGATTTTATTTATTTATTATATGATGTAATCTCGATTTTTTCGTGTTTTTCCATTCATTTTAGGAATGTTTGTGATTATATTTATTTATTTATTTAATCTTTATTGCACTAAAGAAACCTTATCGTACAAAAGGCGGACTTAATGCCATATGGCATTCTCTACCAGTTACGTTAGGTTGTGATAGCGATTACTAAGTTGTTTCTAATGGTAGTCATCATATTATGATGATTGTATTTGGTATTATTATTATTATTTCTTTTAGTTTTTTCTTTTTTCTTTTCTGTACTCAATGTTTAGTTTTCACAGTGCATTAGATTTAGGTCTGTAATGCTGTGTAAATATATTTTTAGTTAAATAAATAAATATTCAAGTTTTAAGGCAAAGATTTTGAAGTTGACCAACCGGTTAGAGATAATGACGTATTTTTAAGTATGCGGGAACTGCACGTTATTCATTAACGACCTGCGCGCCTGCATGGTGGCCCTTTGACGAACACTTGTTCCAAACCGTCTGTAATTGCCAGCGGTTTTCGTTACAATCTGAAAGTTTGAGAGGTTTCTGATTGATAACAGTTGCAGGTGCCATATTTGACGTTGAATCGGATTGTAATAGTGAATGTAAGTTGCTGCAATCCGCACCAATATTACACATTCAACATCGTGGCTACATGCATTAGTCAGACACAGCGCTTGACGTCATGTAGGCACTGACACCCGCTGCTATTGCATCACTGTTTAGGCATTTGACCTTGAAAGCTTCTTTAATAACATTCAATGTGTATTATCTAATTCGTGGCTTGTTTATACTTGACTACCTTTATTATAACGTATCTGTTATCTCGGTAGGTAGGTTTCCACATATCATTACTTAACTCGGAAATATGGTCTCAAAACCCTTCATTTTTACAGAGAGCCAAAACAACATAGTGCGGTCTATATGTAAGGCTCCATTATTTACAACCAACTCTGAAATCCACAAGTATCTAGAAATGAACACAGTGAAGGAAGAAATACTCTTTGCGACCAAAGTATACAAAGAGAGACTGAAACGCCATGCGAATGAGCTTGCTGTACCTAAAGTTGACAACCAGAGAAAGAGACAATCTACTTTCTCCAAACCATAAAAAAAAGATAGATTAGATACTTGCTATTGCTGTTTTTTTACACAAACTGGGGGACATCAAGCACCCCTGCATTACACGATTTACGAATATTTATGATTATTATGATATAGTCTGGAGGCAATCGGCCAGTTTTAAAAAAGTCGTCCACATCTCTTCTATATACCTAAAACAGGTATGGATGTGTTCCTTGTTGTCTCTAGAACACGAATCTACCTGTTTTAGTACATGGAGGGGGGAACACACACAGCTGTGACGTCATAAAGATGGCGGCCGACCGTCGTTGATTTTTGTCCCAATCTCGGGTTCTATTGTACCAATCGGTTCGTGTGAGGTGTCGTTTGAAAGTTTATTAAACGTACTATAATTGTATTTTTGACGCCTATAACGTATAATGAACTGTTTTAAAAATATTTATGAAAGTGTGTTTTTTTTTACTTTTTACGTTTGCTTACTTACCAGAATAATTCAAGAAAATGGAACTTTAGCGTAAATGATGTTATTATAAAAATGATAGAATATTTTATTAGCTTCCTAAAAATATACATTTCATCGTCATACAGTAATAAATACTTATGTTAGGGCCAATTCCGTAACGCGAGTACCAACGTCGTTACAGAGCGATGCGGTAAATCGGCTAAATTGGCATGATGTTAATATCTGAAAGTGCATTTGTTACGTTCCCAAATAAAAGGTGTTTTTGACAAATATCCATAAAAATAAGGTTTAATTGCATCGTTGCACTCATAAATTAATATTTACAACCCACAAATTGATACCTTTTACCTAAAAGCGACATATTTCGGAGTGCCCATGTCGGAGAGGTCTAAACCCGACTCAGAATCGGATTCTAACGATTTAACTACCTTAACAAATGACTACAGCCACTACCTTAATACAACTTTATCGATATTACTAGTTAACATACGTGCGTTAAAATAAGTGTGACCAGAAACAAATTCTGAAGAAATAAATAATTTCAATTGCTTCGGCATTGGCATCGGGTATCTAAGTCGGAAGGATCAAAATTCGAGTTGTAATTTGGAATCGGATGCTAAAGATTTAATTACCTGAACAAACGTTAATAAACACTACCTAGTCGACCTAGATACGTAACTGGCGGACGTACAAATAAGTTTGACCAGTAAAAAATCGAGAGAAAAAAATAAGTTACTCAAAAGGAATATCAAAGTCGCAGGGGTCAAAAGTCGAGTTGGAATTGGATCCTAACGTATAAACTAGCTGAACAAATGTCTATCAACACTACCTAATTGACCTAGATAGGTAACTTGCGGGCGTTCAAATAAGTTTGACAAGTAAAAAAATTCTGAAGAAATAAATAGGTAATAATTCAAGTGGAGTATCTAAGTTGAAGGGGGGAAAAGTCGAGTTGCAATCGGATCCTAACGATTTGACTACCTGAACAAACGTCTATCAACACTACCTAGTCGATCTAGATAGATAACTTACAGGCATTTAAATAAGTTTGACAAGTAAAAAAAAATCTGAAGAAAACAACAGTTATTCAAGTGGAGTATCTAAGTCGGAGGGGTCAAAAGTCGAGTTGGAATCGGATCCTAACAATTTAACTACCTGAACTAATGTCTGTTAATACTACCTAATCGATCTAGATAGGCAACTTGCGGGCGTTCAAATAAGTTTGACAAGTAAAAAAATTCTGAAGAAATAAATAGGTAATAATTCAAGTGGAGTATCTAAGTTGAAGGGGGGAAAAGTCGAGTTGCAATCGGATCCTAACGATTTGACTACCTGAACAAACGTCTATCAACACTACCTAGTCGATCTAGATAGATAACTTACAGGCATTTAAATAAGTTTGACAAGTAAAAAAAAATCTGAAGAAAACAACAGTTATTCAAGTGGAGTATCTAAGTCGGAGGGGTCAAAAGTCGAGTTGGAATCGGATCCTAACAATTTAACTACCTGAACTAATGTCTGTTAATACTACCTAATCGATCTAGATAGGCAACTTGCGGGTGTTCAAATAAGTTTGACAAAAAAAAAATTAAAGAAAAAAATAATTTTCAAGTGGAGTATCCAAGTCGGAGGGGCAAAAGTCGAGTTGGAATCGGATTCTAACAATTTAACTACCTGAACAAATGTCTGTTAACACTATCTAATTGATCTAGATGGGCAACTTGCGGGTGTTCAAATAAGTTTGACAAGTAAAAAAATCTAAAGTAAATAAAAATTATTCAAGTGGAGTATCTAAGTCAGAGGCTTCAAAAGTAGAGTTGGAGTTGGATCCTAACGTTTTAATTGCCTTTGCAAACACTATTTAACTCTACCTTATCAATCTAAATAGGTAACTTGCAGGTGTTCAAATAAGTTTGACCAATGAATTTTTTTAAGAGGGTACAAACATTTCGTTACAACTCATCATAGTCGCGATCGCCTGCGAGCGGCCATGATTATCACCCACACTACAATGTTTACTGTGTGCGTGCAGTTCGAGTGACGCCGGTTGAACCGACACTTCTTGATCATTGTTATACTTTTACTTTATAGTGAGCTAGGACAAAATAAAATCTGATGAGTTTTACATGTTTTATTTTATTAAAATTATGTACGCACTTATTAAGTGTCTCGTAGGTACGTATGTTACTAATTGGCATTGATCTACTGTTTCTCCCATCAACCATTCCGGGGAAAATACATTTCTGGAATTGACCACCTGGAAGAAAATTTTATAATTTGTACAGATTACGACCTTGTGATAAAAATAAAAAAAATAATACATCACATCTTTACAAAATGAAACCGGCCAAGTGCGTGTCGGACCACGCACAAAGAAGGGCTCCGTACCGACACCTCCTAATATATCTACATCTAGAACCACTATACAATACATTGAATCAAAAAAGGTCGTGTCTTCATAGGAAATTCACGACACCTACGCCCTTTTGTTTTGGCAAGACAGTTTTTCAGCAATAACTCAAAAACCATTTAACCTATCTTGTTCAAACTAAAAATCGTTGAAAGTATTAACCCATCAAAAACATAAATGTGAAAATGGGAGCCAAGTTCTATATTATGAATATGCGATGCTTGGTGGTCGTCTTCACCGACATAAGAATTGAGATCTAAATGGGTGCCAAGTTCCTTAGATTCTCTGAAATGGTGTCAAGTCCGGCACTACATTGTTTCCAGTAAAACTAATTTACTGCGGCTTAATGCATTTTGAGCTTTAACTTGGCAGTTTTCTTAAATATCCAATAGCTTTTATGGTATTATAACATACTGCATAGAAAAGTGCCATTTTCACATTTATGTTTTTGATGGGATATCATTACTTTTTGTCAGTCTTCGCCAAATGGTAAAAAAAGTAAAAGTAAAAGTAGTTTATTCTTCAAATTAGTCACATTACGAGTACATAGGCGTGTAGTGTATGAATAGACCTTCAAAAATGCCATAGAGGTTTCTAAAAATGTTTTTTTTCATTTAAGTCAACCGTTGGTGAGATATTAGCGGTCAAAGTCGTAAAAAGTGTGTCCCCTACCCTCTAATTTCCATACGATGAAGTTTAAAATTATGACAAAAATCAAGATAATATACATTAGCAAATCCCTTCAACGATTTTTGGTTTGAACAAGATAGGTTTAACAGTTTTTGAATCATTGCCGGTTTCAACATTTCGGGACACGATTTTTTTCTTTAAGCCCGACCGACGATTACGTCCACGGTAAAACACACGGTCACATCGTTTCAATTCCAAAACTTTGATGGACTTTTGTCAAAGTTGGTCTTATTGACCGAGCGAGCGAACGGAGCGAAGCGTCTCCGTTTCAGGTTTCGACGAAAATTCTTTGGTATGTCTGTGTCTGTCTGTCCGGATTTTCTCCTGTACAGGTCGCATTTCTCATCAGAAATGTTATATAGAATTTTTTTAACGAGTCGGTTTTTGGAAATTTTGAAATTTGAAAAAATATACAAAATTTTATCGTATATATGTCCGAATGTTCTTCTGTACAGGTCGCATTTCTCGGTCGAAATTTTGACTTGTAGAAAAAAAATGCGCAGCTAAACAGCACACGAAGCCACTAGTATAAGTTGGTTTGAAGCTTACCGGTGTTAAATGCTACGACAGCAGCGTGATAACAAGCCGAGAATGATTTATTCAAAGAAAAAAATTATACGTTTGTAACTTACATAACACGTAGGCAGTATAAACATAAATAATACGTATGAAAAATATTTGGTAGCATTGTGACTTACCTTTTTGCTTGTCTGGCCGCAGTAGTATTGGATTTTTTCGATTCAAATAATTTGCGTTTATTGCCCATTTCTGAAATAATTTTCTGTGAATAATGTTATTTTTTTTTTAAATATTTTATTGCTGACTAGATTTTTCGACAGTCGTCAACTACTTGTTGAGACGGTCCGAATAAGTTCAAACACGACGTGTTTATCTTGTGTAGTTTAGGAGTTGCCATGGCCACCTTCTGTCTACATCATCAGATCAGCTCGGTGGTACCATGATAATGTATTGTTATCTAACTTACATTAGTTACGATTTACTTTTTTGAAATCGGTTAGATCTTCCCAAAATTTGCTTCTCACTGTCCCGTCCTCCTCTTCAAAATTTTATAATTGTTCTTTCACTTTTCAAGCTACTTTACTTTGGAACTCACTCCCCGTGGAATTGAGGCGTGCTAAATCTATTGCTGCATTTAAATCACAGCTAAAAGAACACTATCTGTCCCTTCCATGATTCTTTCATCCTACTATCTGCTTTTTTCGATATTCATATTTATTTGTATATGTAGGAATGTATTTATTTATGTTAATTAGTATGATTTATGTATGTGTGCTTTAATATTTACGTGATTGTATATAAGTTTGTATTATGTAATTCTTTTGTTTGCCACCCACTTATAATACGTTTGTTGCTATTTTTCCGCTAGGTTGTCTGGAAGAGATTGCTCTTTAGCAATAAGACCGCCTGTTGTTTACCTCTAGTTATAAGTTTTATACGCTGTTATAATAAGCAATGTAATTTATTGAGGTGCGCAATAAAGAGTTTTTGTATTGTATTGTATTGTATAAGTATGCCAAATTTCAGCTTAATCCGATACCGGCAAGTAGCTGAAAAAATGATTGTAAATTTTGATGTAAATTTATTTATTTATATACTTACTTACATAAGAACAGTACAAGTTAAATAAAAGCTTTAGTCCATTAAGAAAATATAAAATATATAAACTTACTTAGCATGTAATATTACTTACCAAGTATCAATATGTAGCGGACGCACTAAAGCTCAGGCGCGTGTCGGGTACGCTCGGTCATCGACCTTTAGGCAGCGACGAGAGCGATACGTCCGTTCTTTAGGAAGGCCCGGCGCGTAATGGATCAAACGAAGTTTTCGCGCGCGGTTATATAGTGGTTTTTAAAAAATGGACTAAATTAAATGGCTAATCTATGAGCGTTGAAAAAAATACTAAAAATAAAACAATTCCTGTAGTTTTATAATAAAATATTTTACTTAAAAAACATCATCAAATACGTGAGAAAAAAAATGTTTAATCAAACCAAATTAGACATTCTGTACTAATTTTTTTTAATAGTAAAAACGCATATTTTAGAACTATTGCGTTTGCTATGTACTAAAAGACTATATATCCTATTGAAAAAAGTAGACATTAGAACATTTTTGTAAGTTTAAAAGGGAAATATCCTAGCTAAAAGATAGCCCTGACGCGTGTTTTTGGAAAACACGTCGACAAAAACCTGGTTGTTTTAAATAACCGTTTATAGAAATAGAATTATAGCATTGCTATGGTCTAGAATAAGAGTGTATCTATACAAAACAGTAGTTTACGTTAACAATGTAAGCATTTGAACAAAAATATGGCCTTTGAAAAAACCTAAAGTTTGCTAAAACACCAACTTTTCGTTCGTACCCTCTTAACAAAAATTTTACTAGTCAACTGGATTATTAAGTCGAAGGGGTCAAAAGCCGAATTGGAATAGGATCCTAACGATTTAACTTCCTACACAAACGCCTATAACACTACCTCATCGACCTTGATAGGTAACTTGCAGGCGTTCAAATAAATTTTACCAGTAAAAAAAAATTTTATTCGAGATATAATCAGATCATAACGATTCAACTACCTGAACAAACGTTTATTAACACTTCCTAATCGATCTATATGGGTACTTGAGCGTCATAGCTTAAGCACAAGGCACAAGCACTTAAGGGGGAAAGCCAAGGCAAGACATAAAATTTTATACGCAGCTCGGTCGGTGATATAAAGAGCCTCAGATCCCATGTTTAAAATCCTCGCCTTAGGGTCCTAGGCTTGGGCTGCAAATGCCTGCGATCTGGGACGGTTTTTATATTACCGCCTTATATGCATAAAGCAGACTAAATAATGACCGTCTGCAATATACTTACTGAGAAAACATACAGACTTCCTACTAATATTTACACCTAGGCGCGACGCCAGCGCTCGCAGCGCAGTCGAGCGTCGTGATTGTCAGTCGACGCGTAATGAACCCATGTTGAGCTAAATTGGTCAAGACTTGTTTACTTATTATTGTACACCAATAAAACTTATATTTTTGGAAAGCTTATAAAATGATCTACTTATTTTGTAATTACATACATTGCTCTAAAGTTATTATTTATTGAGTTATAAGCATCTTTTATCTGTACTTATGCAATCGTGCATGATGGTAAAAAAATCACACTTTATAAAATATTTCAATAATGACTTTAAAATATTTCAAAAATGATTTTAGTTATGGTATAAGTGTCAAAGAAGCAATTATAGTAAGTTTAATAAGCTTTCAAACGACGCCTCACACGAACCGATTGGTAAAATAGAACCCGAGATTTTGACATAAATCGACGACGGTCGGCCGCCATCTTAATGACGTCACAGGTATGTGTGTTCCCCCCTCCACGAACAAAAACAGGTAGATTCGTGTTCTAGAGACAACAAGGAACACATCCATACCAATTTTAGGTATAGAAGAGATGTCGACGAAAATCGTGAAGAAGACAATTTTTTGCAAATTTGCCTATAGACTAATAGTTAGATATTTACCAAAACTGTAGGAAGATTTAGAAGTGATACCCTAATTAAACCTCTTTCTCAATCACAATGCAGTATATTGAACTAAGTACCAAATATTCCAAAATTTGCATTAAATGAAAAGTATTAAAAAATATGTGCATAAAGAAGAAGAATGACCCATCTCAAACTCAAATATATTTATTCAAATAGGCCTTCAGACAGCAAGTCAAAACTGATTCTACTGTTATATAATATTTAGTCTAGTTACAGTTGGTGGTGGTACCTGGTGGTGGCCATGCAAAAGCTTCCAGGCATCTTTGTCTTCAATGTATTGGCTAATTGTATAATAAGCTTTCTGTAATAAAGTAGATTTTACATGGATCTTGAATTTGCTTTCTGTTAGCCCAGTGATTTCGTTAGGAATTTTGTTATAAAACCGTACAGAGTTTCCTAGGAAAGATTTTTTATTGTTTTTAGATAGCCTAAAATTAGGTACAGCTATTTTATATTTGTTCCTAGTATTAAAATTATGAATGTCACTATTTAATTTAAATTTATTTAAGTTTTTACGCACGTACATATTGTTTTCATAGAACAAAGAAGGTAGGGTCAGTATGTTTATCTCTTTAAAGAGTTCTCTTAAGGAGTCGCGAGGACGTATCTCATAAATGGCACGAATCGCACGCTTTTGCAATATAAATATAGTTTCGATGTCTGCAGCTGCCACCAAATTTCTTAAGCAGCTGCCATTAAAATTCAACCAACCAAATTTCTACCAAATCGGTTCAGTGGTTTAAGCGTGAAGAGGTCACAGACAGAGTTACTTTCGTATTTATAATATATAATTTTTAAGAAAAAAAAACCGACTTCAATGGGGGAGTCCGGTGAAAGATTATTAATCTTAGATGGTGCACTCTTAGATTCCATACAATAAAATACAAAAATGGCTATAAGTATGTTTATAATGGTAGAAGACTAAGTACCGTCAATTCCTCATGAAATCATGGAAAAACCTTGCTTGCTTGACAAACAAAACGAAGAGAACAAATCGCCAAACGTGAACTACGCGTCATTGAAGAGTTCCGTTCTGATCATCATCAGCAGTTCCACTTCATCAAATGTCACTTTTATGAATGAAAATGCTTGATTAGTTCATTAAAATACTAAAATCACTATTTGTGTGCCTTTCACATTTGAGGAGTTCCCTCAATTCCTCATGGATCCCATCATCAGAACTCGAGCATGACAAAAATCAATCGTGAAAATAGAACTTGCTTAACAAACACCGCTAGAAGGACAAATCGCCAAACGTGAACTTTTCGTCGTTGAAGAGTTCTGTTCTGATCATCATCAGCAGTTCCACTTCATCAAATGTCACATTTTTGTATGATAATGCTCGATTTGTTGATTAAAACACAAAAATCACTATATGTTTGCCTTTAAGATTTGAGGAGTTCCCTCAACTCCTTATGGATCCCATCATCAGAACTCGAGCATGACAAAAATTAATTCTTAAAATAGAACTTGCTTAACAAACACAGCTAGGAGGACAAATCGCCAAACGTGAACTTTTCGTCGTTGAAGAGTTCTGTTCTGATCATCATCAGCAGTTCCACTTCATCCAATGTCACATTTTTGGATGCAAATGCTTGACTTGTTGATAAAAACACAAAAATCACTATATGTTTGCCTTAAAGATTTGAGGAGTTCCCTCAATTCCTCATGGATCCCATCATCAGAACTGCCTTTTGACAAAAACGGAACCAACTTGGATATATATACATACAATCAAAAAAAAATTTTTCAAATCGGTTAAAAATGACGGAGTTATGGAGTAACAAACATTAAAAAAAAAAAAAAGACATACAACCGAATTGATAACCTCCTCTTTTGAAATTTTGAAGTCGGTTAAAAAGTAGTATGGGTATTGTATACTGTATATTGTATAGTGTATATTACTTATATACCGTATATGTATACTGCATATTGTTAACTGTTCCGTCCTGCAAGTCCTGGTATATGCATTATTAAATCTCTGTTTGATCAGTAGGTTAGTCAGACAGAATTAATTTCTTATCAGTTGTCCATGCTCAAATACTAGCTCTTCGTCGACAATTTATTACTACAGGAAGTTAGGTATACTTGCCATGAGTCGTTTTATTGGTAGGGCATGACATCATTGGTGGGTTATTGGTGCCTAAAATAGTCCATTAAATTACACAGGATGCAGGTACAGTCAGCCCAGGTTTTCAAAATGACCTATACACGCTATGTAATGGCAAGACAATAACTGTGTAGATCAATTTGAGCATGATAATTTGCGTAGCTACTTCGGCCGCTGGCCGTAACCTGACTCTCTGACTTGCAGTTAAGGCCCCTTCCCAACTCTTGGTAAGGAAAACGCGTTAGAAACTGATAAGTCTATGGACAGGGACACAAGTGAAACAGCCGGTAGCTAGCCATGTACTGTTTATTCATGTATAGGTAACGTGGTGGGCGCAGCCACACACACACGCATATGCATACGCTAGTCGCATACACAGCAGAAACGAATTATTGTCGGTGTATTTGTAAGAAACAGAAAACTTGCTCTAACCTCAGCGCGTAGCGGCCTTAAATTTGAGTACCTACTTAGCACTATACGCCATAGATAGGGACCAAATATTTTTATTGCAAGACGTGAATGACATGGTTAGGCGTTTCAATGAGCTTTTATTAGGACTGTTTGACACACACGCACCAGAGCGGACAATTGTTGTGAAGGAGGCACCAAAGCCGTGGCTGACGAGTAATGTTAAGTTTATGATGCAGCTCAGAAACGCAGCCCATGCTAAATTTAAGCAGACATACGCTGCACATAAACAATACTACTTGGACCTGAAACATCTTGTCATCGAGGCCATCCACAACGAGAAGCGTGCCTTCTTCCAACACGAGATTAACAATGTGACCGACTCAAAGACCCTTTGGACCAACTTAAAGCGGACAATTACTCCAGATTCTCGGACACAAACGGATCTTCCGCAACACTTTGACGACCCTGACTTAATAAACAGACATTTTTTGAATATACCAGGCAAACAGGACGTAACAATATCAGACATGACCTTTTTTGAGTTTGACAGGCATTGTAATAATACTTTCACTCTTAGACCTACGACTGTTACTGCTGTCATAAAAATCTTGACATCAATTAAGACTACCGCAAAGGGACTTGACATGATTGCTATTGACATGTTACTTATGACGCTACCGAGGACTGCTGACATACTGACTCACATTATTAACAAGAGTATACAGACTATGACGTTCCCTGCAGACTGGAAAATCGCTCAACTGACGCCATTACCAAAAAAACCAAATCCAGCTAACCTCTCCGAACTCCGTCCTATAAGCATCCTTCCCTGCGCATCAAAGGTAATGGAGAGGGTGATCTGCGACCAGCTCTCGGAATACCTGGAGAAAAATAATGTCCTACCTAAACTACAGTCGGGTTTTCGCAAGGGTCGTTCGACAGTTACTGCGTTACTTGATGTAGTCGACAATATTTTACAGGCTCGGGATGTAGGAGAGAGTACCATACTCGTTCTTTTAGATTTCTCCAGGGCTTTCGACTGCATTAGCGTGCCCTTACTTTTATCGAAGATGTCGTATTACGGATTTGATGTTTCTGCCGTGAATTGGTTTGATAGTTATCTCTCCGGCCGTACGCAGACGTTGGCTTTGCGTAAGATGGATGGCGTCATTATGCGGTCCGCACTTTGTCCAGTGTTGAGAGGTGTTCCACAAGGTTCAATACTAGGCCCCCTGCTTTTCATATTGTATAGTGCTGACATCATACATAATATAAAGGGCAGCAAATACCACCTTTACGCGGACGACCTCCAACTTTACCTCTCTAGTGCACCCACGGACATATCTGCTGCTGTCAACACTATTAACGCAGACCTTGATCGTATTTCTACTTGGTCGGAAAAGAACTGCCTTGTTCTTAATCCGAACAAGTCGAAATATGTGGTCTTTGGGTCGGAACATCAAATTCGTAGTACTGTCAATAACCTCGAGGTTTTGACTACCAGTAATATTGCCATCATGGGCGACCCAATAGAGAGAGTGGTAGAAGCAAATAACCTTGGCCTCCTAATGGACGGCAAGCTGCGCTTCGAGAACCACATACTTAAAGTTGTGAGTAACTGCTTCTACCGCCTTAAAGTTCTTTACAATATTCGCGATTACTTAAGTGTTGATTTGCGTGTTAACCTTTGTGAATCGATGATATTGTCAAGATTAAACTATTGTGATATCGTCTATGCTGGCTGCATTACTGGTCGTACAAAGAAGCTCATACAACGAGTGCAAAACGCATGCATTCGTTTCTGTTTTCGAGTCCCTCCTCGCTCCCATATCACTCCCTACTTGAACGCCGCTGGTCTGCTGAACATGCCTGCACGCAGACGCCTACACCTCGCCACTCTTCTTTTTGGCATAGTGCGGTCTGGGGTCCCAGCATATTTGCTGAATAAACTTTTATTTCCCAAAAGTGCGCGCAGGTGTAAGGCGATGGTTCTGGTGGCTAAGCATCGAACCGCGGCGTTTCGAGGAAGTTTTAGATTTGCGGCGTCCAAGTGTTGGAATGATCTCCCTCCACCTATCCAAGGAGCGTCTAGCAAGTATACCTTTAAGCGCAAGCTTAAGGGCTATTTGTTGACGCTCCAAAGATCCCATTCTTAATCCATCCAGTACTTAAAATATCGCCACTTTGTCTTTTTTCCCTTATGTTCTTCTCTTGTAGCTTCCTATGATTGTTTTTGTTCAGAAGCTGTTATTATTATTATTATTATTATTATTTTAATCGCATTCTGAATCTGTTTTCTCGGTCGGTAAGAATGTTTTTTTTTGAACTGGTTTATTTTATATACCTAACTCTGCCAATTCAAATGCTTTTGAGAATATTATATTTTAAGTATTTTATTATGATTATATTAATATGATTTATTTATTATGTGTACCTTTTATATAGTATGTTGTGTTGCGTTCCGTGGATCACTTACGGTGCTGTCTGAAAACCAGCGCTGCAGGTGTCTGACACCTCAGCATAATGCTGAGACAGCAACCGATTCACTGCCGCGAAGACACACGTTATGTGTTTAATGCGCGTTTCCTCCCTTTTTTTGTATCTGTGTGTCTTTGTTTGGTTATGTGAATAAATGTCTTCTTTCTTTCTTTCTTTCTTTCACTAAATATTGTCGTCGACAATTTGCCGAGAGCAAATAAAATGGTAAACTTTGTATCGGATTTCCTTACAGACTGACCCGTTTTAATTGCTCCTAAGTTTATTTTTTTAAATGTTACCACACATTTAAAGTAGCTTTCTGAAAAGTGCGTGTAAAGGAGCGTTTAAACCTTAAAGATGTTACAAGAAAATCAACTTGTTTAAATGTTTTTTTACAACTGCGATATATACTATTATTTTAGCACTTCGGCCTAAAATTTTAGTTTGAGAATAGTTCTTATTTCAACTAAAATCACGGGGATTTTCTCATTATTATTTAATTATTAATAGTATATTGCATTAAAGTGCTTCTAAATACGAGTATACTCGTACCAATGTGTACTCGTATGTAGAAAATAATTCAGTATAAACTCCAAACTTTTCAATTAATGTTTAAAATGTACAAAAAATTCAATGAAAATCTGGTGCTTTTTGAAGGGCTCTCTTAAACGTGGCTTTATTCAATTGTGTATTTAAAATTGTAGGTGCTACAGAGTGCGGAGACGGTTAAATATTATGTAATTTTATTGTTTCCTATTTTTCAAATTTTTTTTTTTTTTTTAGTTTTTTTTTTAATTTGAAGAAATTATGGCTCTCCAACGATCTGTGATTTGGTTGAGTACTATAATTATTTATATATTGTAATTTTGAATATAATTATTCAGTATTTATGTATTTATTATAGGTATATGTATTTTTTTATTCATTATATATGTATATTTACTTATTACATATGTATTTATGGGTATTTATTTAGTTATGGTTTAGCTACAAATTATATTCACTCATTGTAATGTTGTTGTACACGGTGTAAGTTTGTCTATCTCATTATTTTTAAAAATCTCCTCTCAATCTCTCAAAGGTTAGCTGGAAGAGATCCCTCATAGGGATAAGTTCGCCTTTGTACTCTGATCCTGTGTGACATGTATATGTTTTAAACTTTTATTGTGTACAATAAAGTGCTTACATACATACATACATTTTCTATTTTCATACTAAAACTGTATTTTTTGTTGCTAGTTTAGTTACTTAATTGGTGCAGCTAATCACCATTCTTATTTATTAGCTCCCGTAAAGGTGTCATTACGGCGAAAAATAACTGGAATTTCAAACTACTTTTATTTATTACTGTTACGTACTTGTCGTAGGTGTCTATAACTTAATGTTAAACTACATCAACCCTGATAGTCCATTGAATAATCTGGATAAAACTGCGTGCAGGTGTCAATAGTTGGCGTTGTGTACCTGGTGGGCTACATGCAATGGAGCGTGGCGTGGCTGATCGGGCCCGTGGTGCTGTCGGTGCTGCGCGACCAGTGGCGGAAAGACAGCGAGTACCGCCGCTCGCTCGCCAAAGCGGCCGCCGTCTCCAGCGAGAAGGACATCGTGCTGGCGAGGATCGACGACTTGCCTGCTTGGGTAAACACCACCAACACACCCACATCCACCATCGTAACGACTGCTAAGCTCCTCGTATACCGGCATAGGTCCTCTGAGAAAAGGGACCAGAGAGGCTTTGGCGTCGCTACTCGTCGTATATAAACATGTATTAGGTCTAACTTGATGCATTTTTCATAAGCTCCTACGGAAATTTGTACAATGAAATAATGTTGCTGTTTTACCTTAATGATGATTACGATTAGTTTACTAACTTACTCATTAATTGGTCGCGTCTATTACAAGTTACGAGTACACCCTGCGACTGCCTACCTCGAAATTTAACATCAATTAGTAATTTAATTTTCTTACAGGTGTTCTTTCCTGACGTGGAACGTGCCGAATGGTTAAACAGAGTAAGTATTAGTAGGTCGTCGCACCAAATTACAAAAAAAACTAACTACTTTCAATACCTAAAATATACTATAATTAATGTATTTATTACAGATACTCCTCCAAGTATGGCCGAATGTAAATCATTATACGCGAAATCTTCTAAAAGAGTCCATTGAACCGGCCGTTGCCGAGAGCCTGAGTAACTACAAAATGAACGGGTTCAAATTTGAGCGTATGATCTTAGGCACTATTGTAAGTATATTTAAATACGAGTAGGTTTATATTTCCATTGTAAGTATACGTTTACTCGTACTAGCCAACTCCTTCAATAAATAATACACCCACACCCTATATAAGAGATGCAAAACTGAGTAGGTACGAGTGGGTTGGGATCTCAGAAAATCAGGAGACTATAACGTCGTCGATGTCGATTTAGCTAGGTGCTTGGCGTGTTGCCATATAATGGTTAATGATATCAATGGATATTTCTCCTTAAAATTTAATGAACTTTGTTCTGCAAGTACGTGCAAGTTCGTACGCGTGGAATTCAATTTCTGATGTAATAGCGTTAAAAAGTTTCTAGTACGAGTATGTGTGTAAGTATAACAAAGTCGTGTTAGTTACACCATTCATAACTCTAGAACGGCTGGGCCGATTTGTACGATACTTGATTTTTTGGATTTGTCTTAGCTCCGAATAGCAGAAAAACTTAAAATATCAATAATACTTGTTTATCATAAAATGTCAGCTAATTTACACCAAACCTCAACGTATTATACACACGGCTGTGTGCCTCTTGTAATCCTCTGACCATTGATGAAAATTATATACAAATTTATTCAGTAGGTTTTAAGTTATACGCGTTCAGAAAGACGCGACGGAAGACTTTCTTTTATATTTAAAAGTACACAGTATGTAAATTACGCAATGTTTTCAGGCACCCCGCGTAGGCGGCGTTAAGGTTTACGATAAGAATCTCTCCCGCGACGAAATAATCATGGATATCGATCTCTTGTAAGTGAAACCTGTTCCATTAAGCAAGGCCTTCTCCATAACGTTGTGCAAGTTTTATTCGATAGTTTTGGCACTACATCATTTTATTTTATTTTTTGCTTGTACATATTGGATATACGCAGAACCTGATGAAATTTTGCTTTATTTCAAAAAATAAAAGATAAAAAAATAATGAAAATAAAACATCAAGTCGTAGCTAACAGAAAAATAAGCATATTGACCAAAAATAATGACTGCAGCGCAAACATAAACGAAGAAAAACTTGCACAAAGTTTGTATGGAAAGAGCTTGCCTACCCCTTCGCCTTAAGTTCATATTCACAACAACTACTATTGCGTGCAATACTGAGTGGCTTCTTTCTTTACAGTTACGCCGGAGACTGTGATATTTCGTTCGTTCTTCAAGGTATTCGGGGCGGTATAAAAGACCTTCAGGTAAATAAAGGGTTATTCGTTTTTTTGTTAGTTTTTTTGTTATTACTAAAAAACTAGATAGTATTCTATCTGGTTATACACAATATAGTTTGTGACGATTAATTGTAAGTCACCGGCAAGAAAAGTACGACTTCTGATGGTTATGACAAATTTAATGATTGATTAGATCCTATTTTATGAGTATAACAAACATTGTGTAGATCCACGGCATGGTCCGAGTGGTGATGAAGCCTCTGATCACGAAGATCCCGCTGGTGGGCGGGCTGCAGGTGTTCTTCCTCAACAACCCCTCCATCGACTTCAACCTGGTCGGCGCCGCCGACGTGCTTGACATGCCGGGCCTCAGGTAACGGTTTGTCCAATAGCCCATCAATCCTGACACCCGTCATTTCCATACAGCTTATTACCTCAAAGTGACTTTTAGGTTATAAACTGTATGGAAATGACAGGTATCAGGATTGGATTCTTATCCGCCGACCACTATAACCACTTCATGTTGGATGAGATCATCAAAATAATTAAATAGTATATACACTCGCGGACAAAGAATACAGGTCGGTAAAATGCCGTCATATATTCCTTTATTTAATTTTACGTTTAATATGCAAAAAAACAGTTAAATAATAAAGTTACCTGGTTTTAATCGGGCTCGTAAAACCCATGAAAAAAAACAACGTCAACAGAGCAAGATATCATGACACATCATTTTTGGATATTGATATATTTATGATATGATCCCGGTAATTACTTATATAGTTGGGTATGGCTGGGTTGGGTGGTGGTTGGTAATAGTATATTACATAACTATAAAAAACCTTAATGCGGTTATTAAATTCAGGATGACCCGAAAATTTTGACCGCGAGTGTTTATTCAATTTAAAGATGCCGAAATTGATGGCTTTTAGTTAAGCAAATGTAACATTTAGGTTCAAAGATCTTTCTCATAAGAATAATACATATTCACTTAAATGAGACAATTAAACATGCTTTAACATTATTTAAATCGGTCAGTGTACACTAACAAACTACTCATTAAATATAAAACCAAACTACAAGAACACTGACACTTTTTTGTTGTCGGGTAGTTAGCTAACTGCGTTTACATTGTAATGGATGCGGGCGGAGTTTCTACGCCCGCGCCCGGACTCAGAAACAGAGATAAGAGCCACGTACCTACACGGATATAACGGTGACTGGAGGTGCCAAAGCGCTTGCGTTGCTTTAATGTGATAGTTTGGTATAAAATAATTTTACTTTTAATGGAGGGTTCGGGGGATAAGAATATTAAATGTAATTATTGTATTATTATATTTATATCATAATTCTTGCATAATATACAGTATATGTGGTTTTTGTTGACTTTTTTTTTAATAAGTAATTTATGATTAGGTATGTTGTACTTAGCAGAAATAGTACATTACGATACAAGTGCAGAGAACAGGAAATTCGCAACGAGTGGTGATAAATTAAAGCACGACCGAAGGGAGTGTTTTAAACGACACGAGTTGCGAATTCCCTGTTCGCACGTGTATCGTACAACGTTTTACAGTACATATGGCTCTTTAAAGTTTCGACATATGCACGTAATCTGCTGATTACCGCACTCGTGCGGTAAAGTAGCACCATATGTACTGTAAAGATTATTTACATATTTGTGACGTGATGTTTCAGCAGCCTTTTAAATATATATTGATGGACTTGTCGGCTTTTATGTATTTTGGCAATTTGTTATATAAGTTTGCACCTTCGTAAAGTATGCTTTTTTTGCCATAATTTGTACGTGGGGCCCGAAGAATCAAGTCGTTGGCATTCCTTAATTTTATTCTCTGCACTTCGCGTTTCTTGGTAAAAGCTATTTTTATATGTAGATCTTTTTGCATTATTTTACGTACTATTAGACAGGTATAGTATAGTAAGTATATGATTGACGAATATTCATTATTTTAGTAGATTTATAGATGTTTTCTGTTGGTGTTACGCGATTATAATTTCATATAAAATACTCTCGCGCTGCCTGCGCTTATAACACGCTATCTATTTCGGTCCGTAATATTATATAGAAAATGGTGGTTAAAAGTGATTTGTGACAGTTTAAACTTAATCTAATAGAGGCTGTGATAAGTGAACTATAAAATACTTTTTACATAAAACAAATCGGACCAGCCGAACTGAAGTTATTAGTGAAATTGTTATAAACGAAATATATTTAAATCGTGTAACTGACCTACGACACAAACGCATCGTTCATCGATGCAGCGGTGACCCGGCTACGGTGAGTCACCAACCTGCTACCGTTTCTAATCGTGGTCGTAACTAACTGCGTACGGACTTAAGTGTATACCGCGTAAGATGCAAATTTAATTAACAGAAGCAATACTACTCTGCAACAATGTCGTCGATCTGCGCTGGATGTTTAAAGGATATTACCTCAAATAATTATCTCGTGTGCGCACAGTGCAAAGTAAAATGTCACAAAATATGCGCCAATGTACCTGAGGAAAGCCCGTCGTCCAGTGGTAACCACAAAAATTGGATATGCCCAAAATGTCAAAGCAAAGTGCTAAGAGGCGACAACAGCAATACACCTATTCGCCAAGCAGTAAGTTTGTCCCAGAACGTAACACATAGAAGTAAGCGGACCCCTGACGTCGGCTGTAGTGCTTTCCTACCACAAAATGAGCTCAAAGATCTCATTAGAAATGAAATCCGTGAAGCGCTTAAAGGAGCAGTAGAACAAACAATTAAATCATTGTTCAACACCCAGCTCCAGGGCCTCCGCGATCAACTCTCTGACTTTTTAAACTCAATAACTTTTATGAGCAATCAATACGATGAAATGAAGGCGAGCGTAGATACCCTTACTAACGAAACGCAATTCCTTAAGAAGGAAAACGAAGCCCTCAAGTCCTCAGTCACAGTGTTAAATAACAAATTATCATTTTTGGAGCAAGCTGCGCGAGAGACAAACATTGAGATTAACGGGTTAACTGAGCATAAGGGAGAAAACTTAGTGAACCTGGCTCAACAGCTAGGCAATGTCGTCTCCGTGCCATTAAGCAACGACGATATTCTTTCCTGTCACAGAACGGCCCCCCTCAACAAGAACAACGACGAAATCAGCAACAGCAAACCGAAGACTATAATAGTAAAGTTGAAGAGCGTCCGATGTCGTGATGCTATTATTGCAGCGGTGAGTAGGCATAACAAAGCCAACCCGGATGCAAAACTGAATACCTCCCTACTGGGCATTGGTGGCCACAAATCTCCAGTCTACGTCCAGGAGCACCTCACCCCAGCAATGAAGGCGCTTCACGCACAGGTCAGAATCAGAGCAAAAGACAAACAATACAAGTTTGTATGGGTACGTAATGGCAGAATATTAGTCAAGAAGACCGACGATAGCAAGACCCTTGTTATACGTAACCAGGAAAATCTAAATCTTCTGACCTAACTAGAGAAATACCCGTAGTAATATACGAATGTCAACGTAATATACCAAGCCACATTCAATTTCTATTATCAAAATGTGAGAGGTATGAGGACTAAAACCTCTACCATCCTACAAAAAATTCTTAAGACTGACTATGATGGTATCATTCTCTCTGAAACTTGGTTAAACAATGATATCTTTGACCACGAATTCATTGACCATCGGTACAATATTTACAAAAGAGATCGTTCGTCGAGTGCTCTAAATCCCGAAAAGACGGGCGGAGGAGTTCTGCTAGCAATCAAGAAGGAGTTCAAAGTAGCGCGAGTGCAGGCTTGGGAAAGTGCATGCGAGGATATCTGGTTGTTCATAGACATTAAGGACTCCTCGGGTTTCCAAAGTAAAATTGCTATGTGTGTTGTATACCTCCCTCCCCCTGTCAGAATAGATGTTCTTAAAATGTTTCTTAACAGTTGTAATAAAGTCTGTGAATCAGTGGATCAGGTCATCATTGTAGGCGATTTCAATCTAGGCTTCATCAATTGGACTGACAATTTTGAGCCCTTAAATTACGACAACAGTCTGGGATTTGCACTCATAGATTTCATGAATATCAACCAGCTCGTACAATTCAATCAAATAACCAACGTCAACAACAGAATACTAGATCTCGTACTGACAAACATCCCTCACATATCTATAAGTAAACCACCTGATCTTCTGAGCAAATTGGACTCTCATCATCCCCAGTTACTTATCACTCTAAACCTCTCATTGGAGCGTGGCCCATCCAGAGTTCTACGCCATGATTACAACTTCTACAAAGCAGACTATGATGGCCTCAATCGAGATCTAAGTAAGATTGATTGGCATAAATTGCTGGGGGCGGTAGCTGATGTTGACGATATGACAGAATTATTTTATAATAACATTCATACTGTTCTAGCATTGCATGTTCCCAAACGAAAACCTCAAGTTAGAAAATATCCCCCCTGGTTTACACGCAATCTCATAAATCTCCTTAAAGAGAAAGACAAACTTAGGAAACGTTATCGTACTTACAAGAACCCTAGAGACAAATTAGAATACGACCTTGTACGCAGGCAATGTGATAAAGTTTTTGGTATTTGCTATTCATCTTATATTTCCAAAACTGAAGAGGCAATATCGAGCAACCCCAAACTTTTCTGGAAATACGTAAAGGATAGGAAGAAAAATAATAACGACCTTCCCGCTTCCATGAAACTAAATGATTTAACTAGCTCTAGAGGTGAAGATATAGCCAACTTATTTGCCAGTCACTTCTCAACAACATTCACGAAGCCCAATACATTAACTTTAGATTCCCAGATCGAGACAGAGACATCAATTTCGAATCTCCAGAAGCTGCAGGTAGATGAGCGCACAATCTTGCGTACTCTAAAAAAACTAGATCCAAGCAAGGGCGCTGGCACCGACAATTTGCCGCCACTATTTATAATATATTATAATATATTTATTGGGGTCGCGTGACTCATTAAGAGAATTTTTCAAAGAAATAGATATTCTAACCCTGCCGTCCCTATACGTATTTGAAATAATAATGTATGTTAGGAAGAATTTGTGCAATTTCCCAACGAACGCTGATAAACCAATAGCCACCAGAAACACTGGGAAACTGAAAATAACCTTCTATAGACTAGTAAAGGCGAAAAAGTCGTTCTTGGGAAATTGTATTAAATTCTACAATAAAATTCCAAAACACATTACTGAACTTAGCAATTCTAAATTCAAATCTGTAGTAAAACAAACACTTATTTCAAAAGCATATTATAAGGTAAACGATTACATCATGGACAGGGATGTTTGGCAGTGATAGTGTCCTGCACGGCTAATCTATCGCGAAAATAGGTTTTCTACTGTAGCTTGTTATTTTTGTAGTAACTGAGACTGTAATTTTATATTTAACTACCTATACAATGTATATTGTTTTGAAAAAATGACACCTCGCCGAGTTTCTTACGCCGGTTCTTCTCGTGGCAGAGGTTTATTTTTCCGAACCGGTGGTAGTTTATTGACGTTCATAGGTGCATGTAATATGCCTAATTTGAAGAATAAACTACTTTTACTTTTACTTTTACTTTATAAAGCGTTGTGCCATCAATTTAGCTTTACCTTTAAAAATAATTTTCAATAAGTCACTAAGTACAGGAAAATTCCCAACTAAGTGGAAAAAAGCTCGAATAGTACCTGTCTACAAAAAAGGTGATAGAGATAATGTTCAAAACTATAGGCCAATTTCCATTCTAAGCACTTTCTCCAAAGTATTCGAATCCGTAGTCTGCCCTGTCTTAACACATCAAGTCAGACCAGTAATAACCACCAAGCAACACGGATTCCTAAGCGGAAGGTCGGTAAATACTAACTTAACAAATTTTATAACGAATATAACAGAATGTTTGGACAGGGGTGGACAAGTCGACGCCATTTACACTGACTTCAGTAGCGCATTCGACAAACTGAATCACCACATACTGTTGCAGAAGCTAGACACGTGTGGTGTCACTGGCACAGTGAACAAGTGGTTCAAATCATACTTAAGTGGACGGAAATCATCAGTGGTCACTAATGGTTACGCTTCGAAACCATATGAGGTAATATCTAGAGTCCCACAGGGATCACACTTGGGCCCTGTTCTGTTCCTTATTTTTATCAACGATATTGCCAGAAATATACTCCACAGCCGGTGCTCACTCTTTGCCGATGACGTAAAAATTTATAAAGAAATCAAGACAGTACTTGACGCACATTTACTGCAGGAAGACTTGGACAGGATCAAATCATGGTGCACAAAAAATGACATGTTGCTGAACCCCTCGAAATGTTACCACATCAAATTAACCAGGAAAAGGAAGCCCATTCCAACTACTTACGATATAGGCGGGAAACCTCTTCAAGAAGTTTATTTATTTATTTATTTAATCTTTATTGCACTAAAGAAACCTTATCGTACAAAAGGCGGACTTAATGCCATATGGCATTCTCTACCAGTCAACCTTAAGGCAAAGCAGAAAAATTGTAGGCGGTGCTTCTAACAAAAAGTTAATCAAATTAGAGATCTAGGAGTAATTGTCGACGCAGAATTAAACTACAGAGCTCACTACGACTCCATAATTGCAAAGTCCTTAAAGATGCTGGGTTTTCTTAAGCGTAACACCAAGGAGTTCAGAAACATAACAACTAAAATTGCACTGTACAACGCGTTAGTCAGAAGTTGCCTCGAGTTTGCTAGTGTGGTCTGGAGTCCGAGCTACAGTATCCATAGGGACCGTATCGAGCGTGTACAACGTAGCTTCACACGTCATCTGGCTTATGTTGCACCGAATATTAGTTGCAAGAGCAACTACGATACACGTCTACGACATTTCAACATGTTATCGTTGCTGAATCGCCGTCTACTACATGATCAAGTGTTCCTGCAGAAAATGGTTAATGGTCCTGACCACTCACCCCTGCAGGATATGTTCGAAAGGGTAAATCTGTCAGTACCAAAATCAAACAGTCGCAGGATTGCGCAAACCTTCAGTATACCTCTAGCTAGAACCAACATAAAGAAACACGCCCCTCTATGTAGGCTACTCATTAACTACAATAACATTGCCGCAGAAGCAGATCTGGATATCTATCATGATTGCATTCGATCTTATAAAAATAAGCTGTGTCGCTATCTTAAACAATCCAGTCCAGTTGATGGGGATTGAGTTTGCATCAAATAAAATATTGCTCTTAAATCCATAAATTGTAACCAATTACCTAATAAATCTTAAACTAACTTTAAACTAAGTAATAATAAAAACTAATTAACTTACTAATTAATCCTAAATCTTAAATTCTATTGTTATACTTTATTACCATATGATTCGCTTTAACGATAAGGAAATGCCCCTATACTATATTTTTTACGTGCTAAAACGTGAATGATGTGTTCACCTATAATTGGGGTACGTAAGTGCCCAAATACCACATAACTATATTAAAATGTAACTAACTATTCTTATGTACTCTGTTGGTGTCCCGTATAAATAAATAAATAAATAAAATATAACGTACTTTATTTGGGAGACATTTCACTATGCTACGTAGTGCTCCAGTATGAGAAGTAATCTTTCTTTTTATTTTTTCTATGTGTGGTTTCCAGGTAATATGTTTGTCTAATATTAGGCCTAGGTACTTCTCACTATCAATTTTATTTATTTGTTGATTATTACTACACCTAACTGGTGTTGGTAGTAAGGATTTTTTTTGTTTTTGGGTGCGAATATGATATAATTTGTTTTTGCTACATTTATTGTAAGTAGGTTATTTCGGAACCACTTGTTGAGAATATTTAAGTCTTTATTAAGTTGCCAAAAAAAATATAATTAATTTAATTATTAAGTTGCCAAAATAAAAGAGACTCGTGTCATCTGCGTATAAAGTTGCCTCCCCTTTTAGGCCAATTTCGTGTATGTTATTAATATAAATTCGGAAGAGAAGAGGTCCTCGAATTGACCCTTGGGGGACGCCACATGTGACGGGTAGAGGTCTACTTGCATGTTCTCCTATTTTAACTATTTGTTTTTATTTATATAAGAAACATATATATCAAATATTGTTTTGGAAGCCTTTACTGAGGCAATCTTGAGTGTTTGTACGATTTAATCGGTCCATGAAAATTAAATTTTACTAACAATTCGAAATGGAAAGGTGGTTTGGGGTTTTCAACACTTGTGTAAGTCAGATGACGACGCAATGTGGTATCAAGTAGGCCTTACGATGGAACCCGTCTTGTTTGGACCCATTAGAAAATCCTGTCAATTATTAGTTGATGACAATGAACGTGCTATAAAATAGACAGTCGGCTATAAAAGCTTGTAGATAAAAAAAAAGAAAATGGTGAATGACTGTTATACAGAACTTTTTTTAAATAGTTACAGAAATATACTCGTTTTGCAAGATAAACACATTATGTTTAGACAATTATATAATGAGGTCCGTAATTAAGGACTATCCTCATTTTGTTCGCTTGGACATGTGTACTCGTACGTGCCTGAATATTGTTACATTACGACATTATTACGAAATGGGTTTAAAAGATTCATTTCGTAATAATGTGCAATTCAATTCGTAATAATGTCTAAGATTTGTGCATGCGTAACAACAGATAAGTGAGACAAAGTGAAGTTTGCAAATCCAAGGCCGACTATGTCCACCGCATCCCACCTATACTTAGTTAGTTCCTTGTACATCACTTATAATAGACACAAATTGCGCGACGTGTCTATCAACTAATTGACGACGCTATTCGGGTCAAGAGAATCGATAAACGTGAGTCTGAATGTACTTTTTTAAAGTACTGCGACATATCGGCGGGTAGTTCACTTACATTCAATGGTAAGAATCAGTAGTATGTATTGTATGTAACTTTGGCTTAGTTGGTTGCCTACGAAGCCGGGTTCGAATCCCAGTCAGGGCATTATTTGTGCATTTATCACGAATGTTGTTCCCGACTCTTGGATGTTTCCTATGTATTTATCTATATAAGTATGTATATCTACTTGTAGTACTCATAGTACAAGCTTTGCTTAGTTTGGGACTAGGTCGATATGTGTAAGATTGCCCCCAATATTTAATTTTTAATTTAATTTAGTAATTGGGTTTTACCACATTACTTCTTATCTGAGTAATTCACGACTAAATAAAACAGTAATACACTTGTTGTCCTATACCACGATTAGTTCGATAACTTGCGCGTCCGTAATGAACAACGGACAGTTTGTAAGAGGTTAGTTCCTATTTTTACAAGCTTTTATTTAATTTGCACGGTTCGTATGTTATTTCATAGGCCTATGTCCAGCAGTGGACGTCCTAGGGCTGATATGGTGGATGGTGGTATGTTATTTCATATTTGTCATCAAAAATAACTTTTTATTTTTTAGCCCTTTGCCGGTATCCGATTGACCAGAAATTTGGCACACTCATGTAAGTTCGTTGACTACAATATGGTACCACCGAGCTGATCTGATGATGGAGACATAAGGTCGACATAGCAACTCCGAAACTACCCCGTCGTGTTTGGGCCCCGTCCGAAACACGTCGTGTTTGGGCTCATGGGCACTGTCTGAATAAGTAGTTGATGAGTGATGACTGTGGAACAAAAGGACTGTCAGCAATAAAAGCTTGTAACATTATTATTTGTATAGAAACTTATTGCCCTTTATTATGCTCTAATTGTAGTTGGTGCCAAGCAGACATTTGGTCGTCAGTAAAAACTGCTTCGAATGACCAGCTGCACCATAAAAAGTCAAATACCGTAACAAAAACATGGAAACGTTTCCAGCGACATCTTGCGGCGCTGCATCGTGGAGCAGATCGCCAACATGATGGTGCTGCCCAACAAGCTGCCCATCAAGCTGAGCGACGAGATCCCCACCGTCGACCTGCGCATGCCCGAGCCCGAGGTGAATGCCCCCAAACACTACCGTGTTATACTAAGGCTGGGCTGCACCGTCTTACGATCACAGACCGATCAACGTTAAATATGGCGCCGGCAGCTGTCATCCTATTGAAACTTGACAAACTTTCCATTCATTCATATTTTAACGAACACCTTACGATTATATACGGTTTCGTGCAACCCAGCTTTAGGATTGGTTGCACCAACTTACGATTACAAGCCGATCAACGATAAATATAATATGGGGGATCGCAGTTGCACCACGTCCGTAGGGAGTACCCACCGTTACCCTACACGTGACCCCTGGGTGGTGCTAAAAGTGCAACAAAAACTGGCAACCGTTCTTGTCTTCTCGAAGATCTCACGGTTCGTAAATAAATGCCATACGATTAAATTAAATAAAACGTTAAATATGATGCTATGGGATGACATAGAAACATGCCGAACTTCCCTTATAATCAGATTTTAACGGACACCGCTTACGATTACAGACGGTTTGGTGCAACCCACTCTTGATGATCGGAGACGGCTAGCAATTTATATCACTTTGACGTCAAACATAATAACTAACATGGATAAGCCTGTGTCGTTAACCATAAAACAATACGTATGCTGTAAAAAAGTTACGTAATTCCATTATTTTAGTAAATTACTAAATTATGTATTTCCTATGTATGATATTTTTAATAGATTTCGTTTTAAATTGACGAGTCACTTATTTATCCGACCTCTCTACATCAACATAAGTGGGCGGTGCGAAGTTGTAAAGCGGCAGTTCGTTGTTATCGGTCGATAACATTAATTGTATTTATTTTCAACGTATAAATTATACTAGAAATGTAAACTAAATCACGCCCATGTGATACTTTCGTTCTGAAATTGCTACTTGTCTCCGATCATTAAATGTCCCCACGCTAGCCAATGACATGGTATAGGGAAAATAATCTACTCACGAAAATTTTCTCGTGATAATATGCGACGTTAGTTTCGACGTCACTTGAAACTTCAATTTTCAAAACGTCGGTATTCCTATGCTGTATACGACCTGTTCAAAAGTTTTGAATTCTACAAATAAAGCAATTTATATGTAACTTTGTAGTCGTGCGGGGCGAGTGTGCAAAGTTTTATTTTTAATTTATGACTTACCATGAACTGTACACTACGCTTTCCAATATGTAGAGAGAAACGTCCAATTTACGGCCATTTTTGAGAAAAAAACATATCATATGATTATTATTAAAAAAACAATAAAAACCACGGCATACGGTTTAAAAAATATATGGTTTGAAATTATTCTAGTAATGTAATACAAGGTAACCCGGGTATGTCCTTAAACTACGACCAAGACCACCGGGGGATGGACAGCAGCATCCCTGGAGTGCGGTGGATATACTGCGATCGCCAACCCGCATGCCAAGCGTGGCGATTATGGCATTTACCCCCTATGGACAACACAAAAAGCCACGGCCCCGAGGTTCCGGCGGCCTCCAGTGCCCTGGTTTTGGTAGCGGCCAGGGTACTAGCGGGGCCAGGGGTGCTAACAATCTCCGGCGAAGATCCGGCGACCACCACCGATGACTCCTGGCCCTGGCAACGTAAAACACTCGTACACTGCGGACCGACGAAAAGATAGCGGAACTAGAGGAAGGACTGAGCAAGTTGCGTTGGGATGTTGTGGGGTTATCTGAAGTCCGAAGAGAGGGGGAGGACACGATAACCCTAAAGTCTGGCAACTTGCTCTATTTCCGGGAGGGCGACCAACAGTCCCAGGGAGGTGTCGGGTTCATCGTCCACAAGTCCCTCGTAAACAACGTGGTGAAGATCGAGAGTGTGTCTGCTAGGGTGGCGTACCTTATACAGGGTGTCCCAAAAACCAACGCCAAAACGAAAAAGGGAGATAGTAAAACCCATAAGCATTCAGATTAAGCAAATATGACCTTAATGAAAAGTTCATGGTTTTCGAGATATTGGCCGTTTTAAAAAACTAGTGACTTTTGATACCCTGCGTCACTGTATCCATTGCCATCACTGCAAATTTAAGTATTTTGTAAATCGGTTTTTTGCAGGATGTTACCAAAAACATACCCTATCGAATGTCATTTAAATTTATTACATGCCATGGTGCTATAGTGGTAAAAATAATAATCAAAAAATAAATCAATCAATTTTATTAATTTAATCTGCGGGTTTGATCGAGTTTAATTTCAAAAAAGTATACTAAACTAATTTGGCACAAAATGTTAAAAAATTGCAATTTTATTGCAGTTTTCAAAATGGTACTGCATATTCTAATGTACCCAGTAGTTTACGAGATAATACTATTTTACACCAGAAGGAGCTTAAACTCCAATTATTCCATAGTTTGCAACCAGAGCTCCTACCAGGTTCAGAGGTTGAATTTCGAACATATCCGATTTGAAGATTACTTCATTTGAAAATGGAACACAATTCAAAATTCGAACTCAATTCGGTTTTCTGGTTACATCAAATTTTAGCTATTTCAGTACACTTCGTTAATCCGTTTGATGTGCATCATTTGGCTCGATTTCTTATTTTCTTAAATGGGCTTGCTTTACCAGGACTTAAGTATTGCCTAGTGATTTCGATTTTGTCTAACTAATGAACTTTGCTTTGTTTATCTTGGATTCGTGTTTGCTTTGTGATTTGGATTTTAACTAGAAAAATTAACTTTCTGTGCATCTCGAACTCGTGTTCTGCCTAGTAATTTTATTTCATTTAGTTGAGACTAAGTGTAGTGTGTTTGTTACATAAATTATGCCAGTGAATTATACTCCTCAAGAATATGCAAACATGCATTTCATCTATGGGGAATGTCGGGGTAACTCTAGTGCTGCAGCTAGACTTTATCGCGAAAGATATCCAAATTTAAGGCATCCGGACCATCGAGTATTTCGAAATGTTCATCTCGCATACTCACAAGGCGTTTTGCCTGGTAATCGTGGCGGAGTAGGACGACCTAGAGCAGATTACGATGAAGATGTTTTGCAAGAGATTCAAAATGACCCATCTACTTCGACACGTAACATTGAACGTAGCATAGGGGTATCAAAATCTGCTGCCAATAGAATATTACTTGGTTATGGATATCATCCATACCACATACAACGTGTTCAAGCATTGCTGCCCCGTGATTACCCACTTCGAGTACAGTTTTGCCAGACAATGCTGCAGAAACACAGAGAGGATCCAAATTTCATAAACATGGTTTTATGGTCAGATGAAAGCACTTTTAAAAGAGATGGATTCATGAACATGCACAATTTACACAGTTATGCATTAGAAAACCCTCATTTAATGAGGGAAGATCGGTCGCAGTACCAATTTAAAGTGAACCTTTGGACTGGAATATTAGATGGAAAAATAATAGGCCCATTTGAATTACCAGAAACACTAAATGGCCAAAATTATCTACATTTCTTAGAGAATGAGTTGCCAAATCTTCTTGAGGACGTGCCTTTAGCTACACGAAGGTCAATGTGGCTGCAAAATGACGGCTGTCCAGCACATTATGCTCGGCAAGTACGAGAACATTTAAACCAAACTTATCCACAGAGATGGATCGGGCGTCGTGGTCCTATTTTGTGGCCTCCTCGATCTCCAGACCTAAATCCTCTGGATTTCTATTACTGGGGTTACATCAAAGAAAAAGTGTACAATAATCCGATTAACAGTATAGCGGAGCTGAGACAACGCATTTACGCAGAGGCACAAAACGACGTCACAAGAAGTGCACGTCGCATCAGTCGAGCATTTTTAAGGAGATGCCGAGCTTGTATTCAAGTAAATGGCCGACAATTTGAACATTTGATTTAAATAAATAAAGCAGCGGGCCTATGATGCTAACCATTTTATCACATATCGTTGTTGATAAGACATCCGTCACTCTTGCACTCACATACTTGTTAGAACGTGACAAATGTCTTATCCACAACGATAAGTGATAAAATGGCTAGCATCATAGGCCCCCTGGTAACGTTTTTTTTTCATTATTTTTATTCACTTTAAAGGTAAATGACAACCAGAATTATTTTTGTATGAAAGATTAATTAAACTAAGTAACTAAGGCTCCTTAGGGGGCACGACCAGTAGTAATAACGTTAAGAGGATACAAATGAATTTAACTAAATGTACTGAAGTTACTAAACTAATCCTAAACCGACTTGAACTTAAATATTGAATGATGTTCCAATTTCAAATCGATTTTTTATTCGAATTTCAATTTCTGATCCTCGTAGGTGGTAGGGGCTTCAAAGTATGGAATAATTGCAGTTTAAGCTCCTTCTGGTGTAAAATAGTATTATCTCGTAAACTACTGGGTACATTAGAATATGCAGTACCATTTTGAAAACTGCAATAAAATTGCAATTTTTTAACATTTTGTGCCAAATTAGTTTAGTATACTTTTTTGAAATTAAACTCGATCAAACCCGCAGATTAAATTAATAAAATTGATTGATTTATTTTTTGATTATTAGTTTTACCACTATAGCACCATGGCATGTAATAAATTTAAATGACATTCGATAGGGTATGTTTTTGGTAACATCCTGCAAAAAACCGATTTACAAAATACTTAAATTTGCAGTGATGGCAATGGATACAGTGACGCAGGGTATCAAAAGTCACTAGTTTTTTAAAACGGCCAATATCTCGAAAACCATGAACTTTTCATTAAGGTCATATTTGCTTAATCTGAATGCTTATGGGTTGTACTATCTCCCTTTTTCGTTTTGGCGTTGGTTTTTGGGACACCCTGTATATACTCAGAGTATCAAAGAGATACTCGTTGAAGATCATACAGGTATACGCGCCGACCTCGGCACACTCCGACGACGAGGTGGAGGGTATGTATGAGGATATAACTAAGGCCATACATAGTTCCAAAACCTACTTCACCGTTGTTATGGGGGACTTTAACGCAAAACTGGGCAAGAGAGACGGCAATGAGCTGAGAGTGGGGCAATTTGGAATTGGGAGTCGGAACCAACGGGGCCAACTACTGGCTGGTTTCTTGGAGAAGGAGGGACTCTACATGATGATCTCCTTCTTCAAGAAACGCGAGCACAGGAAGTGGACCTGGATGAGATTTGTCGACGAAAAGGCATATATTCAATGATGTCTTTGTGATCAATACGGTTAAAACCGGAAGTGATCATCGTCTGGAAAGAGGCACATTGAATATATGCGTCAAGATAGAGCGCTCTCGACTGATGAAGAGACCCCGAGAGCTTTCAGCTGGAACTCCAAAACCGTTTTGATTGTCTAGGCGGCGACGTGGACGAATTCAATGAGGGGTTTGTGGAAGCTGTCCATAGCATTGGGTCTAAGTTCTTTAGGGCCCAACGCACTCACAGAGCCAAAAGGCTTTCTATCTCCACTCAGAGGCTCATCGAGGAAAGGAATTAAATGATTCTGCAGCCTTCAGCCGATGCGACATTATACAGGCAGCTCAATAAACGGATCTCCAAGTCCCTTACCCGCGATCTGCGCCAATTCAGTACAAATCGTATTGAAGAGGCCATCTAGCAAAATAAGGGCTCTAAAGTGTTCTCAAGCGATCTGTCTATTGGGCAGAGCCAGCTCGCCAAATTAAAAACTGAAGACGGTAGAATCGTTTCATCCAAACCAGAGCTTCTGAAAGAGATAGAATGCTTTTATGGACAGCTATACACGTCAACTAGCAGACCCGAAGTTGGTCTGGCGGAAGATCCTAGGGCCACATTACCCCGGCACTATACCGAAGATATCCCGGACATCAGCCTGTACGAGATTAGAATGGCGATACAAGGCGATACAAGGCGGGTGCGCACCGGGTGGTGAAGACGGAATTACAGCTGAACTCCAGAAGGCGGGTGGAAAACCGGTCCTTAGGGCCCTTCAGAAGTTGTTCGACTTCGTCTTACTGGAAGGGAAAACTCCAAAGGCATGGAACAGAGGTGTGGTGGTGCTGTTCTTCAAAAAGGGTGATAACGCCTTACTGAAGAACTTAAAAAAACCTTACTAGAAAAAAAAACTGAAGAACTACCGCTCCATCTCACTTCTGAGCCATGTCTATAAGCTGTTTTCGAGAGTCATTACGAACCGTCTCGCACGCAGGCTAGATGACTTCCAGCCTCCCGAACAAGCCGGTTTCCGAAGAGGCTTTAGCACCGTAGACCACATCCATACGCTTCGTCAGGTTCGATTCGATTGAAACCTGGGCTGTACCACAATCTCTCCAACGGTGCCAAGTGGGCTATTGCTATATCGAAGTGCTGAAGTGTTTGTACAAGAACGCCACTATGTCAGTTCGACTCCAGAATCAGAACTCGAAACCTATTCCGTTGCAGCGGGGAGTCAGGCAAGGAGAAGTTATTTCTCCTAAACTGTTTTCCGCTGCACTGGAGGACGTGTTCCAGATTCTGGACTGGAGAAGGCTAGGCATCAACGTAAACGGCGAGTACATCACTCACCTTCGGTTTGCTGACGATATAGTAGTCTTGGCTGAGACCATGGAGGATTTAGGTACAATACTCAAGGACCTCAGTAAAGCCTCCGAGCGAGTTGTTCTAAGGATGAACATGGACAAGACGAAGATCATGTCAAATGCCCATGTCGCACCAACTCCCGTAACAATCGGACACTTTACGCTCGAAGTTGTAGACGATTACATATACCTAGGACAGACTGTCCAGTTAGGTAGGTCCAACTTGGAGAAAGACGTTAATCGTCGAATCCGACTCGGCTGGGCAGCGTTCGGGAAGCTACGGCACATCTTTTCGTCCAATATTCCGCAGTGTCTCAAGACGAAAGTCTTTGACCAGTGTGTATTGCCAGTGATGACATATGGTACTGAAACGTGGTCGCTTACTATGGGCCTCATAAGAAAGCTCAAAGTCACCCAAAGAGCAATGGAGAGGGCTATGCTGGGAGTTTCTCTGCGTGATCGCATCAGAATTGAGGCCATCCGCAGCAGAACCAAAGTGACCGATACAGCCCTTCGAATCGCTAAACTTAAGTGGCAGTGGGCGGGGCACATAGCACGCAGAACCGATGGTCGTTGGGGCGGAAAGGTTCTCGAGTGGTGACCACGTACCGGAAGGCGTAGCGTGGGCAGGCCCCCCACACGGTGGACTGATGACCTGGTAAGGGTCGCGGGTTTCCGCTGGATGCGGGTGGCGCTGGATTGGTCATTGTGGAAGTCTTTGGGGGAGGCCTATGTCCAGCAGTGGACGTCATTCGGCTGAAATGATGATGATGATCATGAATACAAGGTAAACGTCGCAGCGCTCGACATTGAACCTTTACATGACATTAACAATCTTATGTCATTGTAGTAGAAATTAACAATAGATGTAATTGTATTGGGTATTAAGGAGCCAAACATTGTTCAGTTTACCATAATCCTTAAAAAAAAACAAGACGTAAAATACCCGAGGGTATGAATACAATATAAATTTCTTTATAAAAATGGCCAATACTCGTATCTCGATTATTGTGGATGCTTGACACTTAATCTCATTTATCAGACGACTTAAAGTCGCCACCATGGTCGATGCTTCATACAAACGTAGTTTTATTCTAATTTTAAAACTGCATCCTGGAATAACAAAAATCTTTGTATACATACCTAATGGCATATCTTAGCCGGAAATAAGTTTATGTTGCTTGAAATTATAATGGAGAAAAAAACACAGCGATTAATAAGGTTTTCATACAAGACCTACAAAACCCAAAAACTCACTGTATTTTAATGTGAGATCGCCTGTTCACGGATAATACATTCACTAAATGCCTTGTTTAGTACATTACTGCAGAGGCCGTGAAGTAACTGACTCGTTTTATCCCAATATCCCAAACTCGTCCAGCAATCCCTGTTCCGGCCGAGGATTGTATAGTACTTTTCTCAAACATGTTAGAAAAAAAAAACACTAAAAAAACTACAATGTAAAAACAAACTAAAAAAACAAAACGTCCAAAAATAGCAAAGCATCACGACAAATAACGGAAATTAAATAAAGACACGAAATGTGCTACAAAATACAAACACCATTTTAAAAAAAACACGAAAGAACTAAAAAATACCAAGAAACACGTAAAAACTAAAAATAATATCATAAAACATGAAAAAACAAAAAAAAAGTCGAAAAGTACAAAAGAAATACGAAAAATCTTTTAAAAAGTCCAATAATATAAAAAAACACAAAAAGCGCTACAAAATAACACTAAAAAAATACATAAATACTCGAAAAATTCGAAAAAAATACAAGATCGATAAAAAAAAACCGGAGATACTAATTTACATAACAAATTAAAAATATATATACAAAATCGTGGCGGTTGGCTCTATGTAATATTTCCTTTATCAGTTGATTTTAATATGGAAATTTAAAAAGTTAGAGCAGCGGACAATAATGTTAGTGTCATATATTCTCTATACATTACTTCTTGGCCGCCGGCCAAGAAGTAATGTAGGGAGCCATGATTATTATTATTATTATTTATTATTATTTATTGTATTTGTTTAGTATTTTGGACATTCTAAAATTAACATTGTGCGATTGATATTTCCAGGGAGTCCTACGGATACACTTGGTGCAAGCTCAGAATCTCATGAAGAAGGACATATCGATGCTAGGCGAGTTGCCAGTGCAGTTTTACAACAAACTGTTTATTTTTATAGTATAGTATTCTAAGTTATATAGTGTACGGAAAGTGTTAGTAAGTATACCTTAAAGATTTGTCTACGGAGCTAACGCGAAATTTATTAATTTACATTTAATACCGAAACTATGTACGTAAGTTCAGGTTGCAAAAATCCTACGTTTCTTTGCTGTCCCGCTATAATACGAGTATTCTATATGCTTATATATTTCATCGTTACCACACTTTTACAAACGAATAATGGATATGATAAAATGTCATCATCATCCTCCTAGCGTTATTCCCAGTACAGTTGCATCCTGAAGAATGCCTGGGGTCCGCTACCTAATCCCAAGAATTGGCGTAGGCACTAGTTTTTACGGAAGCGACTGCCATCTGACCTTCCAACCCGAGGGGGAAACCGACCTTATTGGGAATAGGCTTGTCAAGTGAGTGGGCAACTTGACTGTTAGAAGTTCTCAAGCCGCCCGGAGGCCTCTAACTTGGCTTAACGACTGCTATCAAAGACAGCAACCGGGATCAACGGCTTAACGTGCCTTCCAAAGCACGGGAGCGCTCAGTTAGTAATCACTCAAAGCGGTCACCCATCCAAGGACTGACCTCGCCCGACATTGCTTAACCTCGCATACCGCACGCAGTACGCGGGTGCCACTGGGCCATGTATAAAATGAAATTAAAAAAAAATATTTCTACGGTGGTAAAGCGATCTAGCCATAGTCTCAATTGTTTTCACCGCTCGTTTTATGAAAGCAGCAGCAATCAGTATAATAATGAATAACATTGTTTGATCATAAAGGCAAGGGTAAGTCTGACCCGTACGCGATCATCACGGTGGGCGCGCAGAAGTGGAAGACCAAGCACATCGACAACAACGTGAACCCGCGCTGGGACTACTGGTGCGAGGTGAGGCTCGATCCCGTCTCTCTTCCACCTTGTTTTTATTCCCAGCACTGCTCCAGGCTACTCCACAGAATTCCGACTAAACCATCTAATGCTCTGAATTACTTAACACCTACATTTATTACGGTTTATTATTACATTTACTTACAGATTATGAAAGGCTAAATATAGATTTTGTAGCTTGGATTGGGTGAGTAAGCAGTTTGACACGCCCGCAGTCCCATTACACGTTGTTTCTAAAAGTCTACTTGACTGAGAGATCTATATTGTTAGACTATGGTACTATGGACGCGTTAAGGACGTTCACAAGCGGTTATCAGCAGGCGCTTCAGATTGTTTCTATATATAACATAGCGGTTTATTTGTATTACACATAGAACGTAGGTACGTGCTGTGTTTGATCCGATTCGACCAATAAGCGCAACTCGAATAGTTAGAATTTATTTTTTGCCTTATGTTATCTCGACAGCGGACTATAAAAAGGTATTGTTTGGCGTCATTCGCCCGCTAATTATTAGTTAGGTAACAAACTAACTATCATCGAATATGTCAATTTAATTTTTTTATCTTGGAAGGTTCAATTTGGGGTATTAAACCGAGATATCAAAATATGCTTTGCTTACTAAAGCCTACCAGAATGTGTCTACTATAGGATAGTAGACCGTATTTAAAATGTGCAACACATACAAAACAAACGCCTATTCGAACACGTCACAACTACATACAACAGGTGACATACTTAAGTTTTTCACCTATAAGATACTAGACTCTGCAAGTACGATTGCCTGTTTCCGTGTTCAAGTGCTATTACATTACATATTTGCTTTGTCAATACTGCTGTCGTATTCGAGGTGTGTTTAAGCCAATATAATAAAACCGAATAAATGGTGGCCACCTCGCATCCGTTCGCCGCCGACCGACACTTTTTGCTGCGGTCTGACAATATTCTCATGCCCGAATCTGATACAGTGCGTTGGCGCTCAAACTCTGCAAACTAATAGGTATCTAAAATCAGTCTGATAAAGAAATTACCTATGAGTTACGTAATTTTTCATTGTAGCTAAATACGCAGTCACGCAATGCTGTATGTATTCAAACTCTCCGTGGTGCGAGACCAGACCTAGCACGATGCCTTGCCATTCAGTTTATTGAAATAACAAGTTCATGTTCCAGGGGGCACAGAGTTCAGGATAAAAACAAATCAGGCACACGGGCATCTGTTACTCGTAGTTGGCCCATACATCTCGAGTAATATGAACATCTTGTTATTTCATTTTTTCACTATGGAACACGAGCATGGAAGTATAAGATGAATGGTGATCTTTTTTGCCTCTCTTTTAATAACCCTGAAGCATATTAGAGAATAGAGTAGAAAAAGTCAAAAGCTTCATAAGGAAATGAACCACTATATCCTCAAATTTATGTTGTAAATATTACAGTTAATAAGAATATATTTACAGTAAATGTATATTTTATCGTTAGTGGAAATAGAAATATTTCCATTCATTTATGTTTGTTGATTCATTAATTTAAACCGTCAATAAAATAAACTCCAATCATTCTGAATCAATTTCGTTGACTCCTATAAAACGAACGTTACCATAGCACACTTACTTGCACGTTTGCTTTTGCCTGATTCTATTCTATTTTAGAGTAGATAGATTATTAGATACATTTGAAGGACAGCATATTTCGTTATAACACGACCCCCACCATAAAAACCAATCGTAATAGGAATGAATTAATTGGGTTATTATGACAGTACACAAATGAGTCTATTCAAAAAGGTTTGTTTCCGCTCAAATGTTATCAGGATATCTTTCAGCGTAGCGCGGTTTGAGTGTAGAAAGCAAACAGTATATTAAATAAAGCAATTACCTATACAGTCGTTATACACAAACATGTTAAATATATTAGAAATTTGATTATCTACACATATGCATATCTCGGTGGTGTAATGTCAGAGTTCCTACAGTCGACATAAACAACAACATTATTCAAACTGCACTTTATCTTGGCGAACATTTACGAGGAATCTCGATGTTGAATCAGTTCTTCTAACTTTCGCCCGCCACTTCGTCAACGTAGAACTCGTAAACGCCTTGGAGATATAATTGCTATTAAATTGTTTAAGGGCATAATTATAGCTGTCCCATACAAATATTATCATCCGGATAAAAATAAGCGTGAAGAGGTAACAGACTTTCTGCATATATAACATTAAGTATGGATGGAAAGTGAAATTTACGTTTGTTACATGGAAAGTTATTTTGAGTTACTATTTATCTTGAGCATTTGATTAAACGTATAGAAATAATCCTTTTTGGAAAGACGGTCATCAGCAGGACTCTAACTTTTCGTGCCGGTGACGTAAAATTGAAGTCGCACTGCATATAGGATCATTCAAATTGGTGTTATAGTAATTACCAATCTTTAATCATCAATCATTTAATCATGCAATTGTAATGTTTTTTTTTTACTAATACGGTCTCAAATCCGAAATCATCCATTCAGAATCAGTCCATTTCAAATCCGAAGATTAAAAAGGATTTATTTTTCTATTTAAAATATGAATTTATAAGCAGGTGATGAACTCGTATTCTTTCAAGTTATAACAGGTTATAGGAATGTTGAATCTAAATTTGAACGTAAACTCTATAATCCTTTATAATCGTCGGATGCAATAGGAAGGCAATAGGCCGTATTTGAAAAAAAAAACATTGTAAATGCATGATATAATAAAATGATTGATGATTGAAGATTGATAGTTACTATAACACCAATAGGAATCACATATACGCAGTGTGACATCAATTTAACTTCACCGGCACGAAAAGTTCGAGCCCTGGTCATCAGTCAATTGTATAGTTATTTTATAATCCTCGTATGGCGAGAATTTGCAGAAATTAAACTTGAAGTACATAAGAACATACATGACATAGGGTGTGCGTCTGCGCTATTGTGAAATAAAATAACTATGCAATACATGTCCTTTAGCATGTTTTAATTAGTTGGAGGGAATTTATAAACATAGACACGTCAAAACCAGGTAAAGTTAAGAGATCATTAACTGATGCAGTATCAATACTTTTGTCTACTCCAGCATTATAATCTGTCAATTAAACAACTGACGGCAGTCTAAAACACATGCCAGTCTATACCATAGATAAGTGATTATATGACTTAATGGATTTTCATACAATATTATACGAGTACAACTATTTCTTTATTTTAATTTAAATTTTAAAAGATGCACACGTTAATACCCGAATTCTGGTACAATATCGTATTTTTATTTAAATGAAATTATTTTGCTGTCGTAGTAAAAATATTGTATGCAATGTTACATAATTAGGTCTTAAAATTCTCGAGTCAATCAATCAATAATTTATTTCTGTCTATTCTTACTCGCTACGCTCGTTTTGTTATAGCGACTCTCGAATTATAAGAACCCATAGTGCCACTGTTGCATAAGATACTATTATATGTATAAATAGTACTTAAATAATATGTGGGTCTGAAAATTATAACCAATTAAATTTGAATATTGATAAAAGGTTATGTAGCATCAGTAGTATTTGTCTTCATACTGCTCATTTATCATGCCGTTCGGATACGATAAGTAAATGATATTTTACACGAGATGTCTCAGAAATGTGACGATAAATACTCTGCATAGCGTAGGTATACATAACAGATCGAAACTGCAATTGATGTACTTTTCTTCGGTAACTCATCCCTCTATTTCCTACTGTCTTGCCTCTGCATACTATATACTACTACAATACTAATTTTATTTTGAGCTAAGTAATAAAGTTTTAAATTTATTTAAAACTGGAAATAATAATCGTACAGTGTGTATTGCAGATCGTGTGCCACACCATTAGGTTAGGTAGTAGAGAACACGGTATTTTTTATTATATGCCTTTGGTTTTTGTGTTTCCTAGCTTTTTTTGTCTATACTTGCTTGAACTACCCATGGGCTTTTAAGACAAAAAATCCTCCGTGTCCTGAATAGTAACTTTTTTATATATAACATTAATTTGTGACCCTTTTCGCATTTATATATAAAATATTTTTCACTCGTAAATGGTTAACAAAGTAAAGTTCTTGACTGTACACGGTTCATTTAGAGAAGAAATGTTGAAATTATTATGATATCAGAAGATACGAGTAGTTTGTACTTCTTAGTAATTGTGCTAAAAAGTTGACTTTATAATTTTTATCTCCCGCCACTTTGGTGGCTCATTATTATTCAAGATTTTATACCTTATAATAATAACGTTTCCAATAGAATACGTATGCATTCCAGACATAATTAAAAACCTACTGTGCCAGCACGTGAATACAAGAGATGAAGTTATGGAAATCACTGTCATGTTTTTTTTTTAATTCAGAAATTAACGTTGTTGGGGAAATAAGTGTTATAAACCCAAAATGTGTTGCAAGGGTAGAGACCAAATTAAAAGAGTGAGTAGGTTGAGACCCACCCACCCTGGTCGTTAAGCGCTGGACGCGCGTTAGTGGCACACTATCTACAACACTCCCTGTATCACATAGTGCTGGTCAGCAGACTACATGATTTAGCTTATTCATGTTTGGTTTGGCAATTTTTTTGCAAGAAATGGAACGTCGACTGCAGTGATTTATTATTGAAGTGTATACGCTATGTAATGATTCAAGAATAAATCACTGTGTTCGATGTAAGTTTCGAAGAAATATCTTACTTTGTGAATTGTATTATTAGGTACATTTATTGTATATGTTCTTTTTAACTTTATGAAGTGGTTGAAATAATAAATAAATAATTTATAGTTAATAAAGGTTTTACTCTGGTTTGTTCTTATGAGTTTATGTCTCTATTTCGGCCACTTTATAACATTGACAATTTAGATCAAGTTGTGCATCTTATTTTGTTTTCCTTGCTATGTTTGCGTGGGACTTTGCGCGTATGGCGTAAAGGCGCGTATAATGCAATCTCTCGGTCAAGCTTTGGAAATAGAGGTGTTCGACAAAGACGAGGGCAACGAGGACGACAAGCTCGGCAGGTAAGTCGGCGGCGGCGGTGGCGGTGCGCACTGGCCGGGTGTTGCGGAGCGCGCATGTCGTGTAGCGGTAGTGACTAGTGTGGTGACGGACCGACTGCCTTCTAGCCGAGGTGCGCGGCCAGTACGTACGTACCGCACTTGCTATCGGCTACGATGCGTACGTACGGTGGCGCTCTTTAATTTGGGATCCCATTTCGAAAACTTTCTTGTTTTTCTATACAGTTCGACAGTCAACGTTAAGGGGCTCCCAAATTAAATTTCTTGACTGTAATTGATGCTTATCCACTATCACGCTTATTAATTTAGGCTAGACTCTCATTTCAAAGTTTACCACAACTTTGAAGTATCGATTCTCGAAATCTATATGATTTGAAAATGATTGTTTAGTCTACGCTTTGAGCTTCTGTATTTTAGTTGCGATACGCTTTAGTATATAAGGAAATACGAAGTATGGTTAAGTAACAAGTTTACCTACTGCCTAAGGTAAGCTTGATGAAATTGATGTTCCTACATATAATTTGGTTATACAATTGATCATTATTATTATATTATAAACTACGATTCCTATACAATCAAATTAATGTATATACTATATACCAATCGTGGCTTGTAGTTATTGTTACGCATATTTCATGTAAATGTTTTTTCGAGAGGCCATAAGTGACCGGCTATGATGAGAAAACTAATGCATTTGTGTTGTGATTTGTCCCAAGGCTATAGTAAGTTCAAGGAAGAGCCAGGTGCTGCAGTGCGAGGTGTGGGACTGGGACCCGGGGATGGGCATTCAGAACGATGATTACCTCGGCAGGTCCGTGCGCGCGCTACCAGCAGTGCTTGCTCGGTCGAACAGCCCCAGCGACGCTTTACTCTCGTTTTAGAGTGACTTTATGTGTGACTCTCAATATTGCTTTGCAAGCATTCCAACACGGTCTCCAGTAGCCGTAGACGCGAACTTGCTAAGAGATCTTATCCATATTTTGTTCGTTCCACTAACATCTGAGTCATTATAAACATCTTTTTATAATCGATCTATCACCACTTGTCGGTAATATTTAGAGTCATTACGTGACAGTTTTAACTACAAAATGTGGTCGTACATGTTGGGTGTTATTGTTTTTGTGTGGACACTGGTGTCTCGTAAAGTTATCAGTTGGGCAGGTGTTACCATAACTTTATTCGTAATTACTCACTCAATTTAATTAATTTAACAAGCAACGTTTTTCCACCCATTTTTTATATACATCCTTACATATATCATTCATTTTTCATTTGATTTTTATAATTAATTGACTTCTACGAATGTACAATATGATCACAGTTTATACTTAATTTTTTTTTATAATAAGCTTAACAATGATTCATGTACTGCGGTTGTATATTTAACGAAAGCTTTATATGTGTGTAATGTGGTGGGTTGCAACAGTCGGTGATGCTTAGCAGTGCGACGTCGGCAGGCGTCAAGGTTTACGACTGGGACCGCACGGGGCGAGATGATAAACTCGGCAGGTCGGCTCACACACAACCACTACTCGCATCGCACTCTGTTCCTTCGGCAACTGTACAAATGTCTCTCACGACCCTAACTCTCGAGCGCACGTCAGCGCCCGCTGGGCTCCTCGGAGCCTCTCATGCCAATGCCACTGCACCGAGCTTCCGAAAGACAACACTCCAGTGCCACCGTTTTGTTCATACTGTACATACATATACTTACACACTCAATACTCGTGCCACACCTAACCATCCATACACGGCTCTATATGAGAATATCAATTCAATAATGTAAACTCTGTATTCATATGTAATTAGCTTGATGGTAAAATTACTACACAATCACACATTGTCCCGGGGCTTTATACGTAGTGCTTTTGTGACGTGAGCCATGTACAAATGTAAATTGTTATACAAATTTCTGCTGATGCTTTTAGGTTTGATTCCGGTACGCGTCCCTACGCGTAGCAATTATATTAGATAACAGCATTGATATGTCGGGCAAAACTTTTTTCACAGAGTAGTCAAAATGTGTTTGGGCCAATAAATATCATGCATTCGGCTGACATTTCAAAAACCCCCAAAGTTTAGATTTTCTTTCTCTTTTGTGTTAGCTCGATGTGTTCTCGTCGCCCCCGTGCGATACATAGTTTTTTTGCCAAAACGAATAATTTCTTCAAGTAGCGATCTAGCGATGTGACAAACTGACGGACAGAGTCTCACCATAAGGGTTCCTTTTTACCTTTTTGCTACGGAACCCTAAAAATTAAAAATATCAAGTTTGTTTTTTTAACCCTTAATTTGGCAAGAAATAGAGAATGTCCCTGATTCAAGCCTCGGTGACGCTGAATAGTCATACCTATTCATACTGCTCAAAAAAAAATACAAACGGTCAAAGAGTGCGGGCCATCCAGGGGACGTCGCCAAATTAAGGTTTTACAATTTCATATTCTTCCGTTAAAAAATGGAGTAGAAAAATGGTTACAAGTGGAAATATAAGGTGACTTGGTGAATTAACTTCTCTAAGGGCTTAGCCGTGTTTATATGGGACGTTGGCCCCAGAAGCCAAATCGATTGCCGTTTGGGTATTTTATACGCCCCGATGTAAGATGTTTTTTCATTAAAAAAAACACCTGAATTACTGCAGGTTTTTGTTTATACATAATATAACTAAAATTGGTGGGGGACACCCACCAATTTTAGTTATATTATAACTAAAATTGGTGGGTGTCCCTACCACGGAAATATAAAAAAAATGAAAACTTAAAATAAAAAAAATGTCTTAAAAGGATATTTGGAAATCCATCTTTTTTCAATAATGCATCTTTATAATTTATATAATGTGTGCAAGTTACAAAAAAATCGGTTTGGTTGTTTAGATAAAAAGATGAAAACCAATTTTCGATTTTTTTTTTATTTCTCAAAAACCTGCAGTAATTTAGGTGTTTTTTTTAATGAAAAAACGGCAATCGATTTGGCTTCTGGGGCCAACGTCCCATATAAACACGGCTAAGCCCTTTATTTGTATTAACATGGGTTTTGAGGAGAACCACGTTACTCTTTATGTTCTGTATCTCTATTCTCTATCTCTATATTTATAAAATTTAGTTAAAATTGTAAGGGTTTATGCATACAATGGTTACGACGATACTCATTTTTACGATGATTAACCGATGATAGGAGCAAGCCTTAAGCAGGCATGACGTCAGCGCGCTTTTCATCTGTATCGAAACGACATCTCATTTTCCTTTATTTTCATTGTAACGTAGTTTAGTAGCTTATGCTTCAGAACCAATAATATCACTAACTAGTAGCTTCAACACCCGGTGATAGCGAGGGTTGCTGTCTTAATATTGTCGTATCGTGTTACGTTTATTTCATAACCTGGATTTGTACCCTAACGCTACTAAAATACGTATTGGCTTATTAACTAAAGTTGAACTAAGTCGCTATATTAACTAAAGTTGAACTAATACATGTATAACCATTTTTAGTTCTTTTTCCATTATAAATACCTAAATTGATACATATTTATATTCTAATATTCTTTAATTAATATATAATTTTAATTGCAGGTGCTCTTTGGATATATCTCAAGTGGTGCGATCTGGCCGCTTGGATACGGTATGGGAGCTTTATATCATTTGAACTTCTTGATTATATCTACCTAATTGGTATCATTTATCTTCTAACCTTTGTGTTCGTGTACAGTGGCAAACCCTACAAGAAGCAAAACACGGCAAAGTCGAGCTGCGCCTGTCATGGCACCGTCTTTCCTCGGACATAACGGAACTATCACGAGTACGTGTTTAAACATATGTCGCTTGAGTAACTTAAATGTCTGCATTTTACTTAAATTATGTATGTATATTTTATTTTACAGGCCATAACCGAAACTCAGCTGATTAAAACCGGGGAACTAAGTTCAGCTGTCCTCTCGGTGTACATCGACTCGTGTAAAAAGCTGCCGGTAAGATACTTATCTAGTTTCATCGGCATGGTAACGGTGACGTGAACCGTTATAGACCCGCAGGATGTTTATGATATACGTAATACGTGGACAAAGCCGTCCAATTAGTAAACACAGCATTTCATATCCATAATTATATTATGTGTTCCGTTCAACATCCAAAATCCGCCATTTGAGAGGGCGCCACTGCGCACGATCGGAAGTAGCCTTTTGCGTCAAACGAGTCGCCCATCGTCGCATCCGCTCACGTGACATCCGCTTCCGCCGACCTGTCAACAGCCGAATACCCGCGCCCCTCCAACTCGCCGCCATGTTCCTCATTGTTGCGTCGTCTGCCGTACTGATCGGACGTACCTTTCTTTTAAATTCTGTATGCAATGAGGAACTTCAATCCTCTATATTTAAACGTATATCTTCCCATAACACGTACTATAGGCGGGAAGTCTAAAACTGAGGAGTGCCGAGTGAAATTATATATTTTCTTTTTTATCGGACTACCCTCTTTTGTAATTTTTTTGTTTGCGAGTGATTCGAAATCTCGGTTCAAACAACGAGAATCGCTCCTCGTCGGAGGAGAGGAAGAGCGCTTCGGGATTATCGTGTTTCGTTTCGCGTGGAGTGGAGGACGCCGCAGGTGGGCCGACCCGGCGCAATGCAGGCGCGCGCGCCGCCCCGCCCGCCGCCGTGTCGGGTCCGACGCAGGTGTACCGCCCGGCGCGTGCCGGCTCCAGCCCCGCCCCGTCCGCCGCCGTGCCGGGGCCGGCGCAGGAGTACCGGCCAGCGGCTCGTCCGCGCCCCGCGCGCCGCCGCCTCGCGCGCGCGCCCTCCGCGTTCATCGAGGGACTAGAACGGTGGTATGAATATCTTTCGAACCAATTGATGAGTCGGAATAATAACATTTTCAAGAGCGCCGCCGGCCGAGCGGCCCGCGAAGGGGAAATCTCCCTCGGCGGGCGCACTCCCGCCAAGTGGGCGCCGCCCGCCGGGCCCGCGCCGGCGTTGCTGCTGTCGACCCTGGGGCCGTCCGCCACGATGGCCAAGGCGTCCGTGATTGATCTCCCGTATGGTGTAGTGGCTAAGATACCTGGTTTTCATCCAGGAGGCTCGGGTTCGATTCCCGGGACGGGAACCCCAATAGCTAAAGTGACTGCGACGTCCTAGCCTGGCCTGTTACAATTACAAGGGTGACGGAACTGCGACGGTGCTGTCCGCCGTGACTGCGACAGCGACCGCTATGGGGGCGTACGCCACGAGGGCGCCACCTCCTAGCCTCGGACCGTCCGCCGCTAGGGCGACGGAAACTGCGATAGTGTTGTCCGCCGCGATGGCGACAGTGACCACTATGGTGCCGTAAGCACAGAGGCGTCCCCGCTTATCCTGGGGTCATTCGCCTCGATGGCGAAGGCAAATGCGATGTTACTGTCCGCCGCGTTGGCGTCAGTGATCACTATGGTGCCGTCCGCTACAAAGGCGCCACCACCTACCCTGGGGCCGTCCGCCTCGACGGCGATGGCGACTGCGAGGGTACTGTCCGTCGCTATAGCGACAGCGACGGCTATGGCGCTGTCCGCCACGATCTACCCTGGGGCCGTCCGCCTCGACGGCGACTGCGAAGGTACTGTCCGCCGCAATGGCGACAGCAACCGCTATGGTGCCGTCCGCCACAATGGCGCCACGACCTACCTTGGGGCCGTCCGCCACTATGGCGACGCCGACTGCGATAGTGCTGTCCACTGCGATGGCGACAGTGACCACTATGTTGCCGTCCGGTCGGCCATGCTGGCGACGGTTTCCGCGATGGCACCGGCGAACGCGAGGGTGCTGTCTACCGCGACGGCACTGTCTACCGCGACGGCGACGGTATCCGCCATGATGGTGACGGTGACCACGATGACCTTGTCTGCCGCGATGGCGACGAAGAATGCGATAGGCTGTCTACTGCGGCTCCGACCGCGATGGTGACTGCAAACGTGATAGCGCTGTCCATCACTGTGGCGACGGTGACCGCGTTGGTGCGGTCCGCCACAGTCGCGCGCCCGCCGTGCCGACTGACTGCCCGGTGGCGACGGCAGTCCGCTACGTTTATTCGAGTGGTACAGTATGCTGAATGCCCAACGTGTTCTCACTGAATTCGAATATATAGTCAATCGAATTACAAGGTAATGTGTCAAGACATCTTGCAGTTCGTCTCCGGAGGCGTGCTGAGGTCATTGCGGACAGGAGGTTCGATCTGCTTACATCCATCGAAAGTAAGTACATACAGAGAAAACCGGGAAAATATCGACCTCTGTCAATTGTCCTCGTACCTACGAAGAATTTTCGATGCCAAGACAAGGTTGAGAAACAGATCGCTCATCTCTCAGCTCACCCACGCCCTACTGCTCAGGTTTTTACCTATGAAGTAACTTAAACCTTTTCGAGGCTTTATTTAATAAACAAAAATTGGACAAAATAATATTCTTAAGCGAGCCCGAGATTTCGCTCCTAAGAATAGGGGGGGGAAAGTTATGATTGAGAAGGACTCCCGGGAAGTCTCAGCGACCTGTCTTATCGAATTAGTTAGATAGCTATCTATCTCTTTAATGGTCATCGATAAGAATTCCTGTTTTTGTCCAGAAAACCCCCACTGAGTCTGCCAGCTATTGGCTTACCATACCTTTTGACCTTTAATCTAAGGCAATCAGCTCTTATACTTTTCTAAATCCGTTCCGATTCAATCTTGACATAGAAGATTTCTTCAAATAAAATGACAAGGCAAGTTAAGTCAGTTAACTTTTCCAAACTAGTCTAAATTATTAGTGCTCAGATGCCTATTATATGCTATTATTTCTACTTCGAATGCCTAACTTTTATTCCAATGTCATTAAAACTGTTAATTATATTATTATTGATGTAATTTGACTGTCAAATTGAGTAATGCATATTAAGGGGGCAGTTATTTTCGTTCTTGAAAATAATCGTGCGGGTCTAACGCAAAAAATATTGACATATTTAGCAGCGCAGCAGTTATCCAGCAGTTATTTTATTCATAAAATTGTGTGGATGGACGACATCCTTATAACAAACCAGTCGAAACGATCACTAATAAGACTGATATCAGTTACCAGAACAGCTCTTATCAACTATCAAGACTTCGGCTGTGGGCCAGACTAAAACATCGAGTCCGTCCTCTACCAACGGAAATGGTAAGCACATTGCAGCGTCATATACAGACCTGCTGTGCGCGAGTCTGTCGCATGCTACGAGAAGTCGTCACAACTTTGCAAACCTAGCGAACACTGAGGTGAGGATGATGAATTGAGTCGTACCATACAATGCGTCGTACATGACAAGATGTATACTACAAACTAACAGCCGGACCGTAGTAGCCTACAAAAGTTCATGCCTCCCTGCTAAAATGAACCCACAAACGGCTTACATTGAGATAGCACTGGTCCCTTACTGCCTGCAAGGTCGGTGGAACTACGTGGCCAATGAGCTATTAAGGGAACTCTCCATGCCCGAGTGGTACCTGCGCCCCGAAGGGACCAGGAACCCGCTGGGGGCGTCTGCCTTTCACTCGCTTGGGCGTCTCGCCCATCGACGTCTTTGCCCCGGAGTGCACTCGTATCGTGGCACGATATATATCTATCGCGCCTGCTATCATGACGTGTTCAGCAGCTGCTAGCCGCACGTCTTACATCACATTAGTACCACGTTGGGCCTGTTCAACGACTATTCATGACGAACCCGAAGTGGATCCGGCCTTTCTGGAGCTTGGGTGAGTCGTGACGGAGCCGAGAGAGCGTCACAGCCTGCATGAGATCCTAGCCATCTGATAGCTACGTAGCGTACCTGCTGATAGCGCATTTCAGGTGGGATCCTTTGACACCAGGCTGCTTGGAGCGAGAGATACTCCTCCCGGTGCCACGCTTGCACACATCTACTATAAAGACGTGCTTTTTACTTCATTGTGTGCCAGGAACGAGATCAACAGCCAGGTATCCCCTCCGAGCCAAGTGAGATAGCTTGCTTATAATGATTATACACTTTTATCGAAAAATTATGAGTTTAATCCGTAAACCTATATTAAGTGTCTTTATGGTAACCACAACTTCCCAAACCATCGGACTGGGTTGTCAGAAACCTCATTAATTACCTAAAACACATCAATTTTAACTTAAGTAGCTTATCCAACGTATTTAGAAGAACTGCCATACTGCTTATGTGGGCTCATGAGTCACGTTTCATGGCCTTACACTATTCTCTACAGCACTACGCTTTATAGAGTTCTTACTTTATTACGTTCTGAATAAGACAGTTGATTTTACTAACATTCCAACTGGACCTTACAGCCTTGAGTTGAAATAGTAACCCAGCATTCTGGATACGCCAACCTGTATTGATGATAACTACGAAAGTCTGCACTAATTTATTGGTGTCTCCTGCCTAACCACCCTGTCAAACTATACAGGGACACGCGGTTAATCTATATATATAAACATTTACTATACGCTTTGTTCTAAATGTCTTCTGGATATTAATGTACGTTCGCTTTAGACCCTTAGATTAACAATTTAGCACAGTTGATAACATGAATAACGCCCTATTGTTAATAATTAACTCATTCACTGCTATCCTACGCTCGTGGCGCTACACTGCACCCGTTCATAGTAGTTTAATCTACATATGTAGGAGAAATTGCCTGTATGTAGCCCCCTGTTAGTTAGGATTCGGGTCTATATTTTTGCCAAAGTGGACGATTTGGGCCGGGCACGAGTACTGTTCCAGGGACTCACGGCCTGGACTTATTAATTAATACCGAATGCTTACTGTGTGTACAATTCATTCCCTTTATTTGGTATCGGGGGTGTTAATCTAACGTTTACGCGCCCGCTGACTCGCCACCAGGAGATAATAAACAGTTCTCAAATGGCGGATTTTGGATGTTGAACGGAACACGTAATATGAAATTTTACCTTCCAATAAAATTAATATTATGTTTCCTGATACATCCAAAATCCGAGGAGTAATGGCTTCCTGGTAGGCTGCCGACGGCATTTCCTCCGCAACAATGAGGAACATGGCGGCGAGTTGGAGGGGCGCGGGTATTCGGCTGTTGACAGGTCGGCGGAAGCGGATGTCACGTGAGCGGATGCGACGATGGGCGACTCGTTTGACGCAAAAGGCTACTTCCGATCGTGCGCAGTGGCGCCCTCTCAAATGGCGGATTTTGGATGTATCAGGAAACATAATACTAATTTTATTGGAAGGTAAAATTTCATATTCTTGTCCCGCTCACCCAATGCCACTGTGCCAGCGCTATTGGGAATCAGTGTTACCACTTAAGAAAGGATACTTACTTCGTCCCAGCAGTTCTGTTATAGAGCGTTTCCAGTAGCACGAGTAACAAATTGGTCGTTACAGGTGAGAATAATAATAAAAAATAATCCATGCATATGATTAGCAGCCGGCAGAAGGAGTAAGTTCATTTAATTCTGAGATGACTTTACTACCGCTGGATGAGGTATAGCGGCAGGTCGGTGGTCAATGCCACTGCGCGCGGGACAGCAATAATTATGCGCTTGCGATAGAGATAGGAACTGGCGCGTCAATGTACGAAATCCTTCGTGCTTAGCGTCTTTACTTAAGTAGTAAAATGGCCTGATTTAGGACTTAATGGAATAAAACCCGCTTTTCTGAAGCAAAGCCAACGAGACGAGAAAACTTCATCTTTGTCTGATAAGTTATTATAAGTATCTTGCTCCTACATATACTCGTAGTTGTTCTATCTTCAGGCAGAGTATGGGTCTCCACACATATCTCGACGCGGAATCGGCAAAAGCCGATAGAAAAAAGCTTTATGTCTACGCAATGAGAGCTACAATGGCATGGTTCTGTCAGATCGGCTCCCCCGACGCCAGTCGACGCGTCGACGTCGTTTACGCTCTTATTGCTCGATAGGTTTGGAGAGACCCTTAGGAAGAGTTTCTGTTCATAGGACGCGCGCGCGGCGGCACGGCCCGACCCGTACCTGACTGTGACGGTCGGCAAGAAGACCGAGAACACGGCCGTGCAGATGCGCACCGGCGACCCCGTCTACGAGATAGGCTACTCCTTCCTTGTGCAGAACCCTGAAATTAACACTCTAGAAATTAAGGTATGCATTACAATGAAAGTGATGTCCTTCTGACCGATTTAGGCCACAGTGACTCTGTGATCTTGTTTTTATTTCGTGCAAAAAAGCTTACGTTTGGCTACATTTTACATCTTCGCCAAACTGTTGTATAGTTCGTTGGCGACTCTCGATCATTTATTTAAGCCGATAATTATGATTACTTTTCAGAACTATATTATATAATCGTATTTATCCCTTGGGCAAAAATAGTTTAACAATTGCACGTGGAAACAGCTGAGAATACAATAATTCGGTGTTCTGGAAGCTTTATTCCTATGTGCGGCTGTTGCTGTTTGTCATTGTAATTCATGAAAAGTGTCTCAATTGGGCTAATTTGGGTGTGTATTAATTTACAACAGCCGCGAGGTCGTTATTTGGCAGCAGTTGTTGATAATAGCCTTTGTTCAGACATTTACAACATGCATGATGATTGATGCTTAACAGGTTTGCATATGATATAATTTCTTAATTATTTTCACTTTTCTTCTTTTGTTTTTATTTTCTATACCTGGACTATTTTATCTGTATGGCTTTCATAGGTAAAGGATATAGGCTCAAGTAATCGACGACATGCTTGTGGTAATTATATGTATTTCGACCGAGGTCGAGATTAGATTATTTCCCATGTCTGCAGGTGTTGGACCAGAAGACGGGCAGTACGCTGGGTCAGCTCTCGTACGCCATCGCGCTGCTGCTCAAGCAGAAGGACCTGAGCCTGTTGACGCAACCTATCATGCTGCAAAAGTCCGGCCCCGAGTCAAGAGTCATTGTGTCCATGCATCTCAAGGCGAGTACTTACCGTGTTCTACCAATAGGCTTGAGCAGCAGAGTTAGATAGGTAGCTATTAAATATGTGTATGGCAACCAACTTCCGTCGATCTCATAATATTTATTTTACCTAAGTATAGTACTTAGGTAAAAAAAATATATATATAAAGACAAAAACCAAACAATACAAACCATCGCCCTCTTAAATATATAAAATAAAGCATTCAAATTTAATTAAATCTGGGTAAAGATCAAATTTTTATACCATCGTTAAGGCTTTTAATTCGTCTACAATTTAATTGATTCTGTTATGTCACGAACATTTTTCGTACATGTAATATATGTTTATCTTAGGTAACCGAATAGTGTAATAGTATTACATACTTTCGTGTGCCAATTCTTGGGATTAGGTAGCGGACCCCGAGCCTCCTTCAGGATGTATCTGTACTGGGAATAATGCTAGGATGATGATGATGATGATTACACACTTTCGTGTCACACAACGGGACCAATTAAATTGTAGACGAATTAAAACCTTTAACAGCAGTCTAAAAATTGGGTCCTGACCCGTGTATGCTTTACCACTAAGGCTGCGGATAGGATGCGGAGGATGCCAGTGGGCAGCGGGGCGGCCCCGCACGCAGCTCGCGGACTATAGATCATGTATGTCGTATGATAGATCCGGTTGATACACTTATAGTGAAATTCTACTGCTTCATATTAGATACTAAGAGATGCGATCAGAGAGGAGGACATAGCGGAGGAGCCTGTAATTCAGCCCGCGGCGCCACCCGCGCCCGCGCCCGCTCCCCCGCCGCCACCACCCTTGGCCGCGGCGGTCGACGCCACTGCTGCTGACGGGCCAGTGCCAGCCTCTACTGCTCCAGGTATATCAACACCAGAAATAAGCAGTTTTCATCTTAGTACGATGGAATAAGGTGCAAACGTGTTAACTTACATATACATATAACTTTGCAATATTATTAAACCATCACCCTCTTTCTTCTTGGGAAAAGTACGCATAGATTTAGGGTCTACACACCGACTTTGATAAATTTTTTCGTGCGGTGCGGTGTAAGTACATATTTGAGCGAATAACATTATTACTACTATTTTTAATCTAACTTATGAAAGTCGATTCTGGTGAGCTACTATTCACTTTATAAATTAATGTTATCCTCCAAACTAAGCGAATTAAAATAAGGAACATCCCATCAATGGGTCAGGGGTTCCACAGGGAAGCAATTTAGGCCCGTTGTGGTTTTTGCTGTATGTTAATGACCTTCCCCAAGCAACATCGCAAAAGTGCATATTTATTGCTGATGATACAACCTTGATTGTAAAGAGTACTGAAAAGAATATGTATGAATTAGAGATTAACAAAGCATTAGCAGAGGTAAATACATGATTAAATTGTAAAAACCTTAATATTAATGTCGATAAAACTTCTTACTTACAGTTTCATTCCTACAAGGCTAATCCAGTTGATCTGACTGTTAACTTAACAATATTCCTATTAATGAGACTCACGAGGCGAAATTTTTAGGTTTATTAATTGACAGACATTTGAACTGGAAATGCCATATTGATTCGATCTGTTCCAAATTAGCGAAGTTTGTTTTTGCCTTAACCACACTTAAGAATTCAGTGTCTCTTCGAGCTGCCTTAACTGCCTACTATGGTTATGTGTCGTCAACTCTTAACTACGGACTCTTGTTATGGGGCAATTCTGTTGATGTTCAGAGAGTATTTCTTTTGCAGAAAAAGTGTTTACGTGCAGTGGGTAGCGTTCGGTTTGGTGATAGCTGTAGACCACTTTTTCAAAAATTCCATATTCTCCCCTTAGCTTCTGTGTACATTTTGAAAGCATGCCTGTTTACCAAAAGTCATCCGGGGTATTTTAAAAATCGTGTTCATATATTCTCAAGAGAACTGCGGGAGCAACATAAAAATCTGCTACATCAACCAGTTTGTAGATCTGATATGTACAAAAGAAATGCATATAGTATGTGCATTATCTTGTTTAATAACCTTTGTAGTGAATTAAGAAAGTTGAATGGTATACTATTTAAAACAAAGCTGGCTAAATGGCTACAGGACAAACGCTTTTATAGTGTTAAAGACTATTTAAATCATGTTTAATAAGAATCAAAATATTATTGTTTTTAGTGTCATTATTTTCTTGACATCTATATTTTCAATCAATTGTTTTTTTTTTTTAATTTAAGGTAATGTTTGACTTTTAAATACCTATTTTAAATAATTTTAAGACCTATTTTAATATGGAGAATTGTTTAAAATTGTTTAAGACCTATATTAATATGGAGAATTGTTAAAGATTGTTTAAGTCAAATGTTTTCATAGTGAAATTAATATTTAATAATCTGTAACATTAGTTTGCATGTTGACCCTTATGTTGACTGAATACTGGAACACCAATAGAATATTTTTAAAACCTAATTGTAACGTATTCTGGCAAATAAATATTTCTATTTCTATTCTATTTCTAACAAAACTCGAAACGCCATCAACATTTAGCTTCCATAATCAACATGAAAATGTTAGTGACCTAAAAATATGACGCTCCTTCCTATATACAACATTTGTTGAATACATTTCAGACGCATCCACACCGGAGCTAGCGAATTTGGAAGATGTCGTGCCAGATAGTGCATCACAAAAATCTATCCCAGTCGAACAGATTGTTAAGGAAGTTGGTGAGTCTTAAGCATATTCTACTTTCATTACACTTAGTCATAACAGGCTCATTTTTTGGCAGAGTTACGAGTTATGACACAGTGTATTATTAAAAAATAGCTACCCCTTTTCTAGTAGTATGAATCCTCTTCCTTCAATATCTAGAATGTTTCAATCACCTTTCCTTCGACCCTTAATTCACAACCTGTTTTGGTCATCCTAAATTATTTACTGCCTTATTGGCTATGTGCGAAGTAGGTGGTGGGGGTAAGCTAGGCGATCGTAGCGCACACCATGGCAGAAATGTGTACTTACCGGGGACCACTGTCATATTTACTTTCACGTTTTCTATTGGTTTCTTAACGGTTTCCTACGATTCGTTTCGTTTGTATGTATTTATTTATTCTCTTATTTATTTCAGTAAAATTTCCAATACGGGGTCTTTCTCGTTTACTAAAGTAAATAAAATATTCATGTGTCATTATTTGACATCTCTGAGTTTTGACATTGTCTCGGGACCTTTGACGTTTGACGTTTCAGACATGCACATAGCCAATACTGATGTTACCTTTACATGACAATGTAAAATATTGACTATTGTGTTCTAATATATTTTTTTTTTATATTCTAGATATACCGCAAGAATCTCAAGCTCCTTCTGGTCGTGACTCACCAAAGCTTATTCACAGAACGTCTTCGCTGACTACGTAAGATATTTTTCATACCACTTGGTCGTAAAGAGTTATAACGCGGAGGCATCATATTTTCCTTAAATAGTATCTGGCACAAGATAGTTATAAAAGTTTTAACTCAAATACAGTGTTTGAAAACCTATATATAAATATGTACATGTAAGTGTAAAATACTACAAAACATTTATACGAATTATTTGATGATTTAACAAGTTAAATGTCGTCAATGTCGTCATTTATTCTCAAGACAATATTTTAACCGTGACTTTATTCTTGACTAATTGGTTATGTGGGAAGTACGTGGTGGGGGTTAATAAAACCATCGCGCTGTCACCATGCCGTGGCAGAAATGTGTAACGTCAGGGGATATTCTGTTAAAATTACTAGGACATATATGTACAATGGTCTACAACCACAAAAACAAGTAAATTTTTAACAAAAAAGCACTGACTCCAAACTTTGCCAGTCCCCATCCTCTTGGTATATAATTTGAGGAGTTCCTTATTTTTTGCCTTACGCCATCCTCTTGGTATATAATTTGAGGACTTCCTTCGATTTTTCCAAGATCGCGTCATCAGATCCAGACTTGGTGACAATGGGACCAAATAGAAAACACACCCTTTCAAACAAAAAAAATTGTTTGAAATACTTACATAAAAAAATAATACCACGAATTGAGAAAAGGAGGAGGCTCCTTTTTTTGAAGTCGGTTAATAAAGTTGCATTTTATATTTTTCCTGCAGTGGTTTACAAATTAGATAAAAGAAGTAATTTAAGTGTCATTTTTCACTTTTATAGTTACGAAAGTGTGTGCGAAGCAAAAGGTTGGTGTGGCTTGGGTTACAAAAATAGTTACCATCGCCCAATGCAATCTTGTTTATAACAATTAAATGGATATTTTACATAAAATATAACGGATTTTTGAAATAGTATTTCACGCTTTTTTTTCATTTGTTATTTTTGTAGTAACTGAGACTGTAATTTTATATTTAACTATACAATGTATATTGTTTTGAAAAAATGACACTACGCCGAGTTTCTTACGCCGGTTCTTCTCGTGGCAGAGGTTTATTTTTCCGAACCGGTGGTAGTTTATTGACGTTCATAGGTGCATGTAATATGCCTAATTTGAACAATAAACTACTTTTACTTTTTTACTTTTTACTTTTTTTATTGAAAATTCATTTAATGTAATAGAATGAAATACACACACAAATGTACACATACATATATTTGTATGTGATTATTTCACATTACCCAATTTATCAACGCTAGGTGGCCCTGCTGTCGCGCACATAGCCAATATGCAGTAGGGCCTTTTACTCTGCGCTTCATTTTAAATTCTACAAAATGTACGACGGACATGTTGTATTATTTGCGATTGGTATTAATTTTGCAACAATGTATCTGTTTTCTCGCAAATGTGATGGAAGAACATTGTCCGTGATACGGGTGGTAAGAATTTTCTTTTACTTCGGGGTCGGGAATAGTCTAATATACTCTTGTTAGTAAAAAATCTGTTAGCGACCCGCGCCACATGTGCTATTTGTATGATCATTTGATCATGATCATTGTATTTGCGTTTAACTGTCTAAAACTAAAGATTTAAGGTTTGAAAAGTAAAAATACGGTCGTGTCGTGTCGTGTATTAGGGTCGGCAACGAGCTGGTAATTGTTTTGGAGTCGCAGGCGTAAATAGGCTACGGTGTTTTAAGCTCTTTTACTACCGTTCCTTCATTTCTGGGTACAAATGAGGTATGAGGTAGCTATTTATACCGCCTTTCGGGTGAATTAACATCTTGGGGTTATGTGAGGCGTGAGAGCCATGTTTAGCCAATGTGACAAGAGGAGCAAGCCTGCTCAAGTACTGCAATACCCATAAACAAACAAGAACTATAACCCAAATTAATAAGAGATCTCATTCAGTTGTCATTAATTTGGGGTCTTCCCAATAATTACCACCAATTTGTTACAACTGGTGAAAACAGGGCATTTTGGTCGCAAACTACTAAACTAGGGATAACTACCGGAAACCAGGAGTTAGCAGGTTGTTGCCACTAATGGAAAAGTAGTATACATACTACATCCCTGCAGTTTTGGTGTTCACGCAAAATTTTCTCAAGTTTTTACCTAAACAAAAATCCAACTGTTTCCTTTGCTAACAAATCGGTCGCAACAGGCGAGAATAACCCATTAATTTGAGTAGCAGTCGGCAATGGGAGTCGATATTCATTTAGTAGTGGAATGAATGCAGTAAACACCGCTGAGGTCTTGCGGCAGGTCGGCGGGCGAGGCCGGGCTGGGGCGCATCCTGTTGTCGCTGCGCTACAGCATGCCCTCGCAGACGCTCATCATCGTCGTGCACAAGATCATGTACGTACTCTATCTACACTACGCGATTTCACTCTGCGATACCTTCAAAATATCAGGTTCGCTATAGCGTTTCTTAGTAAACAAATCGCCAATATTTTTGCAGATTACGGCATCCTACTCTTAATGCTTTTGTTAACATGGTGAAACATCCCAAATAAATGTTAATGGGTATAATCGTTGAGCATTTATCAATGGAATTTATTTACTCGACAGGAACATACCCCTGAAGGATCCAACAAATGTGCCCGACCCGTATGTCAAATTATATTTGCTGCCGGGACGCTCGAAAGATTCCAAACGGAAAACACCTGTAAGTTTAATCATTAGGAGAAATATACTTATCTATAATATCGTATTACGAGACAAGCTAAGGTTGGGTTGCACCAAACCGTCTGTAATCGTAAGCTGTGTTCGTTAAAATCTGAATGTATGGAAAGTTTGACAAGTTTCTATGGGATGACAACTGCCGGCGCCATATTTAACGTTAATCGGCCTGTGATCGTAAGTTGGTGCAACTCAGCCTAAGGCTGGGTTGCACCAAACCGTCTGTAATCGTAATCTGTGTTCGTTAAAATTTTAATGTATGGAAAGTTTGACAAGTTTCTATGGGATGACAGCTGCCGGCGCCATATTTAACATTGATCAGTCTGTGATCGTAAGTCGGTGCAACCCAGCCTAAGTCTTGCCTAATTGTAACCAATAGCAAGTGATCTTTAGGACTGTACAAAAATAGAATCAAGTCGTATTTAGATTCCTCAATATGTTAGTCACCTAGTTGCAATACGACTACAAACACCAACACAGCTAACTGACCATTCATGACCCTTATTACAATGAGAATAAAGTGCACGAATGGTCACATAACTGTTGGCGATTGTACAAGAGAGCGACGCAGTACCATACTTGGAAACGCGTTGGTTGCTTTAACACACACAGTTCAACAGCGTTACAATTCGTATGTGCGTGTTCGTATTGCTTCGAAGAGTTAATTAAGTTAAACCACTTGTGAAGGTGGTTAAAGACAGCTGCATGCCGGAGTACGACGAGAAGTTCGAGTGGGTGATCCCTCACGCGGAGCTGCACTCGCGGCAGGTGGAGGTGACCGTCGCCACGCACAAGGGCCTCCTCGGCGGCAGCCCCGTCATTGGACAGGTGAGACGGTAACGCTGACCGCTGACCTAATGGATGCGATTATCGCGTGAGCGTCACAATGACAAGACAACGTCGACTCGTTTTACATTGTTTGACGTAAAGTAATGCATTCTTTATCTTTAATATCATCACTTAGTGTTCCAAAATGAGATAACAGGACTATATCCTAAAAAAATGACATTACCTTTTAAAACACAAGATTTTTTAAATTCCGTGAATTGCAGGGGCACAATCCTGAGGTAATATAAATTAATCTTCCCTGAGGGTGGTATTCCACTCATCCAATATCTTTGTCCAATCATTGATTAAATTTCTTTGACAGAGGCCCAATCCAATATCTTTTTCAAGTTTTTTTTTTCATGCGTCATTTTCATCAATATGGCTATATTGATTTATATATCATCAGAATCTTTGATCAAATATCGGGGTCCCATCCAAGTTTGATGAAATCATACTTAAATATCCAACAGCTTTTATGGTATGTACTTTTCTTAAATATCCAACAGCTTTTATGGTATAGTAACATACTGCATAGAAAACTGCCAAGTTAAGGCTCAAAATGCATTAAGCCGCAGTAAATTAGTTTTACTGTAAACAATGTAGTGCCGGACTTGGCACCATTTCAGAGAATCTACGAAACTTAGCACCCATTTAGATCTCAATTCTTTTGTCGGTGAAGACGATAACCAAGAATCGCATGGTCTTAATATTGAACTTGGCTCCCATTTTCACATTTATGTTTTTGATGGGATTAATTTTATCCATACACTGCTAATAAGTAAACTTTATTCCAGGTAATAGTGCACCTCAACCAGTACGATTTCCTGGAGGCAAAAACCCTGTGGTTTGACTTGCTGCCAGAAACGCCAAGAGATTAATTTTGTTGTACTCATAGTCATATGACTATTGTTTTACGTTTTAACTATTTATGTCGCTTAATCTCAATATTGTTTGCATTTATATAATACTTATGAAATGGCCATAACTTTATGGATCTGTTATGTTATAATTAAGTCTATTATATTTTTATACTATTATATTTTATGGATTTTATGTCGAATACAGATCATTTTTTTTGTTTTTATATTTTAACTGCATTTATGGTCTTAAGTAAACGAGAGAGTTTCTAACAGTATTCTTACTTATTTGTAATATTCAAAATGCTAATAATTAAGGGTGAATCGACAAAATCACTGTTTATCCTATGTACCTCGTGTGTTCATAAGTTTTGAGACGAATATTGTTCTAAATAAATCAATTACAGAAAATATTTCTGTCAAGGTTAACATTTTCATTGAATCACTGTACTGTAGCTGATAAAAGTAAATAGAGTTTATTTAAATTACCTTTCAATATTTTTGATTTAAGCCTTTAAATGCGGTGGTCTCTCTTAGGTGCCGGCACGAAACGAAAAACGCCTTTTTCACTGACAAGTTAATGTCTATGGTAGAAAGAAAGTTAAGGCAGCGGAACGACAAATTGTACATCAAAATATCGATAGATGTTCCAACTACTGCACAGAACGTACTGCAACCTTATCACCCTGCGAGGTTCACGATACGGTCGATTATTACGTACGAGGTAGCCTTTTCCTTCAATTTTGAATACTAGATGCTCAAATTATGCCTTAAAATCTAGATACGCGGCAGTGGAAGCCGCAGTAAATTAGTTTTACTCTAAACAATGTAGTGCCGGACTTGGCACCATTTCAGAGAATCTACGAAACCTTGGCACCCATTTAGATCTCAATTCTTTTGTCGGTGAAGACGACAACCAAGGATCGCATATTCTTAATATTAAACTTGGCTCTCATTTTCACATGTTTTTGATGGGATTATGTATTTACCAGATGGACTATTGGAATCACTTGTTAAGGTTTATTTGTCAAAATAATTGTTTTTTTGACAAAGTTTTAGAGAACACCGTAACAAAATTAAATATCATACGAAAACTGCTAAAAGAGGAATGTATGTCTTTTATCAGTCAATAGTAGTAACTTTCTTCGAGCCTGGCTCTAAATACTCCCGATTAGTCTTTTTGGACAAAATTACCTTTTATGAACACACAATTTAGAGCTAAAAGGTACCGTAAATACTACTCAAAAATAGTCACTCACAAATGAGCCACTGGAAGAGAAGCAAGAGAAACCCTGATGAAAATTGTCGCGTCTCCCGCGGTCATTATCTAGGTGTAGCCGACGCAATAAATGGCATCTAACATAAAATATTGGAACGCAGTATAAATAATACCTATGTAACATACATGACACTATTGTCAAGTAAAATTAACAAAATATTTATAGGTATATATAATTTAAATTAAATAAAGAAAAAATCGAGTATTTAGCCGTCTCAAAACTTATGAACACACGAGGTATAATTGTATTAGCTGTGATTGTAACGTTATTAGAAACTTGAACAAAAAAAGTTGAAATACCCCTAACATTACCTTCTCAAAGCTTATTTGAGAGAGAGAAAAAAGATTTATCAATTCTATTAATATAAAATTGATAAATCATATCTAAGAGCCATCCCTAGATTCCCTAGAAAAGCTTTCAAATAAATAAAACTTGCCCCCAAATCTGTTTATCCATTGAAGCACTACGGTGCCACAGACAGACACAAACATCTTTTGCGTTGAGTCGGGGGTTAAAAAGTCAAAGATAAAGTAATGCATAATGATGCATATACATACGAGGGGTGATCTATAAGTTTTGATAATCAATATTAAATATGGGAGATATGTAAATCGTCACATTTTAATTACAATACGAGGGGCGGCTGATAAGTCCTAAGCCTATGGCAGAAAAAAACAATATATAAAAAAAATTGTTTATTTTCAATATAATCTCCCTCTAGTTAAAAAAAAATTCTTTAGATTGGCCTTCAAAATGCTCCTGTACAGCCGGCTTCTTCTCTTCATCACTGCCAAATCGCTTTCCCCGTAACTCTCTCTTTAAATTACTGAACAGAAAATAATCGCTAGGGGCAAAGAAGATTATACTAACGTAAAAAGAAGCGACACCGAAGCATGTGTGCTGTAAACCCGTCTCGCGGCTACGTGTGCGTGTGTGGACAGCTAGCCGCGGTAAGACGAATTGCAGGGACGCCACTCGCTTCAACATTCGTTCGCGTGACGTGCACTCATGAACACAACAGAGATCGAGCGGCCGGTAGCGGGAGTGACACTAGTTTTACTTGAAATTCGTTAGAATTTATCATTGTAATTCAATGTAATCAACTTACTATGGCTGGAGCTTTTTATATTGCTGTGTCTACGGTTGTGGCAGTAATACCAAAAGTCACAAAGGAAAAAGCTACTTTAGGCTACCTACCGATCCAGAAAAATGAATTATAAAATTTTATGTGTTATGTCCTTCCCTACATTTAGAATTTAGACTTCACCTAAAATCCGTATTTTAATTCGAAAGACTGGTAGAATTCTAGAATGATATAGGTTCTAGAATGATATGGGTATGGATGCATTTTGACTTGAAATACATTAACAAATACGGAATATATTAAATAAATAGACTTTTAATAAATGAAATGGCGAAATATATGAAATGTCAATTCAGTCTGTTAAATTATACTTAACGCGGGTGTCGCGGTCACAGTGAATGACGTCATATCATGGCACATATATTTTCTATGGACTGAGATTATAAAAAAATAATATATATTATTGTTATTATTTTAGCATACATATATATTCACGTGAAGCTTAGATTTACACAAGAAAAGTTTGTTCCCATTATAAGAAGTTTGTAGGTATCTATTTTACGAGCTTTTAGTAAGTTTTCTCCTGACCCAATGCATCTGTGTCTGTAATCAAAACTTACAGATTAAATTTAACTAGCTTCCCGGTGTTTGATTGACGAATATCATGATCATTGAATAAACATTATTTCCTCTTGCCAAGGCAGCTACATTGCCAACCCTATGCAACAGATGTGACGTTACAAGGTCACCGCACAGAATAAGGAATAGTACAAGTCACCGGCGCTCGACTCACACCGATAGGCCGTGTCGCCCCCCTGCCAGGGGCTAGGTCTGGACTGTAGGGTGGGTGGTCGATTTCATCGAAGCCGATTTCCTTCAGAGCCTGCCTCGCAACCCGGGCGGTGTGAACGGGTGCATTGTCTTGCAAAAACAAAATGCCTTTCCCTAATTTGCCCCTCCTTTTCTCAACTATCGCTTTTCGCACCTGTCTCAATAGATTGGCATAATAAAGGGCATTTATTGTAGAACCTTTGGCCAAATAATCTATTAAGAGAATGCCATCACAGTCCCAAAACACAGTGGCCATTAACTTAGAATCCGATTTTTGCACTTTAAACTTCTTCGGTGGTCTTTCACCCTTATCAATCCACTGCATGGATTCTGACTTACACTCCGGATCATACTGCCTGATCCATGTTTCATCAACAGTTACTATTCGTCTATACCATCTCCGCACAGATCTAAAAACGCCTGGGAAGTTTCAACACGACGTTCTTTATCGAACGCCGTCAGCATTTTCGGTACCCAGCGAGCACTGACCTTAATCATGTTCAAATGTTCATGTAAAATCTCCCCAACCCGTTCTTTCCTAATGCCTACAGTATCAGCTATTTGCCAAACCTTAACTCTCCGGTCTTCTAATATCAATTTTCTGACTTTTCTTACATTTTCTTCGGTCACCACCTATATTGGCCTCCCTGAACGGGGATCGTCTTCAATCGACTCCCTACCCAGTTTAAATAAGCGACTCCACTTTTTGACCGTAGCATAAGAAGGTCCATTAGCACCATAAATACTAGCCATTTCTTCAAAAATACATTGCGGTGATTTAGCACTTTTTGTAAGGAACTTAATTACAGCACGGTGCTCAATTTTCGTAATATTTGTTGATATTTCAGACATGGTGAACTTTGCCGTTGAATATCTCAAGAAAAATTCAAACAAATATGACATGATTTTATTTTTAATAATTTGTTTTTAAATGGCCTTTCTAGTGGCCAGTACCATAAACGCATATACGACCTCGAAATACCATAGGCTTAGGACTTATCAGCCGCCCCTCGTATGCACACTTTCTATATTTACAAATACTTATTAACGTCATTCAATTGTTTTATTCTACCCCAATAAAAACAATTTTACTTTTTGAGGTCAAATTTTATACGTTCACTAAGGCTGGGTTGCACCAAACCGTCTGTACCTAATCGTAAGCTGTGTTCGTTATAATTTCAATGTATAGAAAGTTTGACAAGTTTCTATGGAATGACAGGTGCGAGCGCCATATTTAACGTTGATCAGTCTGTGATCGTAAGTCGGTGCAACCCAGCCTTAGTCATCACCAGCTCATGATTTTCATGTAGTTGGTTTTGAACATATGTGAATGAGAAGTAGTAGTCGGAAGTTAGGGCTAAATAACAATGGGATCGGTTATCCGTTCTGATCTTTACTCGAAGAGCAGCACCCTTGTTAATTAGAAGGCTCAGAAGTACAATTTCTGCCGAAATTTGTGACTTTTTTTCTTCAGCTTGTTTATAATATATTTTCAACTCTGATAGAATAATGTTGTATAGAGTTGTATGTATAAACTCTCCAAATAATATTTGAGCTCAATTGGTGAAAACTAATTTCGCAGTTTTTATTGGTAGGCCTCAATAGTCCAGGAAGATGTCGAAAAATACACCCTAATTTTGGTGACAGCTGGAGATAAAAAAAACCACTGCACAGATAACTTGCTTATTCTTTAAATCATAATGACCAAGGTTTTATTTTCAATACAATATTCTTTATTAGTGCATCAAGACTTTTTCCACACCACACCAAATAATTACAAAACCAACTCTTATTTTTGTCATCTTGTTATTTTTTCCATTCAGATGTTTTTTGTTCAGCAATTAGAGAAAAACAAATGAATAATATTTATATATTTTTACTCTAATTTAAAAGGTGAATTATTGGGATTTAGGTAAGGTATATTACGTCACTTTGCCCAGCTATTTCGCCAGCATTTCGCGCTTTTTGATGTTTATCGATAAATAAGTATACATAGGTATCATATTCGCTGCACACCTCTAACAGAAAAAAGACATTGATTTAATAATACTAATAAAGTTTTCGCTGTGCCACATAAACAATTTAAAAAAATCAGCATAAAGCAAAATACAAGCAACCCGATTATTTACGCAATAAATTATGTTGCATATGTCGTCATCGCAATTATATATACACTACCATCAGAAAGTTTAAGACCTAACACAAAATACGCAAATAGTCAACATTGATTGATTATTTTATTTAACTTTGATTCATCTGTCCGTAGTACTCTCGACCAGTTTGCAAAAGTCCAATCCTTGTGAGAAATAGCCCATTGCAATATTTTTGCCTTGTTGGGTTTGCGTAAAAAAATATGAAAATGAAACTAAAAATTGTGTTTGGTCCTAAACTTTTTGACGGTACTGTATATGCTCATTGGCTATGTTATGTCTGCAAGGCAACTTTTTTCCATATTAATTCTACATAAATTTATAGTGTAAAGCACAGAAAACGGGTGCATGGGGGTGGAGTATTTCTATCGAATCGCCATTGCTTATCTTCGAAGTTCGTTTATTATTTTGTACGCTCAGTCAAGCTCAAAATAAAGCTTCAGTAACATGTGAAAATATATGGAAGGACGTGATAGTGCTAATTTGTCACTATGGAAGGATTATACAGTCAAAATCATACTCATGTGTGCAGTGACAGACAACATAGACAAATATATTGTTACACTGTTACACTACACTACCTTGTTACTATAGAAAAATAATTAAGTAAAAGTGCTCTATTTCTAACTATAAAGTGCCCCTATTCCCTCCCCATTGAACCAAATCCTGGACCTTAGATGTTACGCTATATTTGGCTACTTAGACAGTAGCCAAATATTAGTACAGTCAACCAATTTGATTTCTGAGCCACTTCGTACAATAAAATACATATATTCTTTATTGTTCACCAAAACAAAATAAAATAACAGTAATGAAATGAAATAACGGTAGACAGTTGGCGGTCTTATTGCTAAAGAGCGATCGCTTCCAGACTACCTTCGTACCATGTCAAAGTGATAATATAAACAGTATTATCGTCAGGGGTCGTACATTTCGTGCCGGGTGACGTCACGCCTCCATATAGGTGATTTAAATTAGTGTTATTGTAATCACTTAATCATCATTCATTATTCAATAAATATGTATACATACACTTTTTACAATTATGCCCCTGTAACAACCGCAATTTGCCTGTCACATCACAAGTTTTAAAGTACAACACTGAGTATTACTGCAAGTTTTTGTGACTGGTTCATGTGTAATACCAGTTATTACCAACAATTTAAGAAACCTCGTCGTCATAGAGAGTTAGCGTTCATATTTAGATTCAACATTCCTATAACTTGTTGTAAAACTTGAAAACTACGAGTTCCTTACCTTGCTTATAAATTAAAATCCTAAATAGAAAAAGATATCCTTTTTAATCTTCGGATACACTAGGCCGTATTAAAAGAAAGACATTATAAAATGTATAAATGCATGATTAAATGATTAATGATTGCTAATTACCATAACAGCAATTGGAAGCATCCTGTATGCAATGTGACGTCAGTTTTACGTCACCGGCACGAAAAGTACGACCCCTGATTATCGTTTTACCGTGACAAAGTACTTCCAAAGAGGCCCAGAAAATCAACCCGCAGTATTTATGGAGATAAAAACTTTATGAAAAATCGCAAAGCAACTTCATTTGAAACTGATTAAATTAGTTAAATGCTTCAATTTTTCAGCCCAGGCAAATGTTATGGATGGTGGTTATTGTTAGTTAATTAATAGACAAGTTAATTAAACTTCAGTGGTTTATTAAATGTCTTTAATGTTTTGAATTAAAATTATATGTACGAGTATACCTACATGTTCTATTTTTACATTTTTATTGTTATCGTATAGGTATTTCATTGCATCTTTATGTCTAATTGTAATTTAATTATGTTTAATTGTAATTTATAAATTAATTCACATGGAACCACGATACAGAAATGCATAAGTACTTACATCATAAGATCATAGATGTGTGATTTGAAATTCATTCTTGTGACTTTTCTGAAGTAATTCATACATAACAGTATGTATCTTCAAGTGTCTTATTTTGTCTTATGAAATATTTAAGCATGTGGTTGTTATGCTTATAATGAGAGATTTTAATAAATATTTATTAATGAAACATGTTGATTTACTTATAAAAAATGTTATTCACTATTTAAATTACATTCCAGTCCAGTCTTTCTGAAGGTATGTTCACACTTAAATAACATGCTCACACAACACTGCACTTCAAGGCCATCATTGGCGCTCCATGGTGTTGGGGGTTATCTTTTGTGCAATGATTTTGCCGTAACCGCCACGGCCGCCGTCGTAGTCTGTCCTGTATTCATCTCGCACCTGTAAATCAAAAGGCCGTGTTGTAAAATATAAACAACCATTAATCCTTTAACCGCCGATAATTTTTCATCGAACATGCCCGGATCGCTGCCGGTACGAAGTTCCACAATTATTTACGAATAAATTAAATAAATAAAGAATCCGTGAGTGAGACGAATATCCTCTAGAAACATACCAGATATTGACTTATTTATTAGACTGCGGCGAAATCAGCTGGATATTTTATGTATTATATATCAGACTACAGCGGTTAAAGTTAGCAGTGCCTGGTGGTCTTTCGTGTTTTTCCGAAGATGAGACCAAGTTAGACCGAGCCCTCGTAAACCCCTATTGCAAATTTCATTAAAATCGTTAGGGCTCTTTTCAAGATTTCAATTCATCCTCATCATATCAGCCGAAAGACGTCCACTACTGGCCATAGGCCTCCCCCAAAGAGTGCCACAATGACCGACCCGATTTCAATAACGAACAAATAAATATATATACAAATGTTGTTAATTTAATATAAATAAGTCTGCTGTTTTGATTTTAACCTCACTGAGAAAAATCAAGGATAATTAATGAGCTAAGGAAAAATGAAATTTACTGCCACTATAGCCGCCAAGCGATAAGGCACGCCACTTTCAGTCTGGAGGACGTGGGTTCGAACCTTTGGTAGACCGACACAACAGTCTAACCTAAACAAGTGTTTATTCGGAAATTATATTCTGAGATGGATAAGGGCTTCTTTATGTAAGGTCATTAACCGACTACAATAGGAAGGAAGAAGGTTCTCAGTTCCTCTGCATGTTTGGTCTATTTTTTTTCTGTCTGTATGTTCTACTATAATAACTGTTGACAACGTTGGCCAATTTTTATAAAAACATTTTTTCAAAGCATGTACCCCGAATTTGGCCCTATATAAATTTGGTGAAGGTCTAATGATGGGATCTAGAAGGAATGGAGGAATTTGATAGGCACGCATATGCTGATTTCGGTATTTTCTGTAGGTAACCAAGCATTACTCCTCAATGATACGCACTTCACAGATTCCGATAAAATTTCGTTGACGTAGCAACCAATGCTCGTAAAATACACATTTTTGTCATTTTGAAGTGGAAAAGTATATTGAAGCCAACAAGGTGCTCACAAATATCTGGACAGGACTGTATATATATCATTTCTGTTAAGGCAAGAGTGGGTGTTCAAATATAGAGCACTCTGAAGAGTACAGATATATTTGATGGTGACTGTACCAGTGGACGTAAACATGGACACTGATCTTTTGTTCCAAAGCATTTTTTACTTCCTAATCTTCCTATTGATCTTAACCTCATGATGTAAATACGGATGGACATCCAGATTTCATGAGATTTATAAATATTTTTTTGTCACATTGGTGGGAAATAAGCCTGCCTACGGCCTTTCTAATATAAGCAGTGTTTGCACCTCATACCCCTGGGAAAGTCTCCACAGGGAACTCATCCAGAACCAGAGCACCCGAGGGACGCAATTCCTCTGAAACCATACCATATGCGGCCATTTAGTTACTAAGGTGTGTGTATGAATGCCCTGCCAACACCAAGCAGTGCAATGGTAGAAAGCGGCTGTGGGCATCATGTTGAACAATTCTTCTGAGCGCAACATTAGACAAGTAATAGAACCCACACAAGGAGACAGCATTTCTCCTTACAGTTAACAGTTAAATATCACTTGTGAGTTTGGAAGCATGTCTCTGAAGAGAGTCAATAATAAAAGGTTCTGTGATAAAAAAACATTTTTTAGCCTTTATGCTGTTGTACTTTACCATTATCTAATAATAATATGTATATCGACGACCTGTTTAGCCTAGTTGGTAGTGACCCTGCCTCCGAAGCTAGAGGTCCCGGGTTCGAATCCCGGCCAGGGCATTTATTTGTGCATTTTTCACGGATATTTGTTCTTGGGTCTTGGATGTTTTCTATGTATTTAAGTATGTATTTATCTACATAAGTATGTATATCGTCGTCTAGTACCCATAGTACAAGCTTTGCTTAGTTTGGGACTAGGTCGATTTGTGTAAGATTGTCCCCCAATATATTATATTATATATTATTATATTATTATTATCTATCTGGGATACCACAGAAAACAATTGGTGTCCTATTTCCGGAAGCATTAGCATTGCTGCATGACACCTATTTGGTTCTCAACTATGAATGGAATGAATTAATGTGAGCCGTCTCTAAAGGGCACTATACACATGATGTGACCATATTATGACTTTAAATTAAAAACCTCAAAATACAGAGTAACTCACTTGTCCACCTGTTTTCCCACGTCCATACTGTCGCCCCTCAATGAAGCCAGCATCCCAATCACATCTGATTATTCTGTCATCCAACCTTGTACCATTGATATACCTGTAAATTTTATTTTATTACAATTATTACTGTGAAATGGACTGAATTAACACAATAACAATGCAAGTATTGCATTTGCACAATGTAGTATATTTTTTAATTTAATTTGACACTGTATAAACTCCACATTTTATAACTCTTAGTATGGTTTCTATGTGTGGTACATTCTCCATCAAATATAACTGCACTCTTCCAGATGCTTAAAAATATCTTAACATGCTCTCGAATGCTTTTAAAATAAAGTAGTGTTCAGATTTTAAGAGCACCGTTCACTATGATATGATGTGTGACTGTACAGTTGAGGGCATAAAGATGTTTACTTTTTAGTACCTTATTTAAAGGAACTGAACTAGAAAAGTCATTTAAGTCATACATGCAGTTTGTATTAAAAAAAACATAATTTGCTTTGAGTCCCCGAGTAAGTTGTATAGGTCCATGAGATTCCAAATCAGTATGTGAGCTTGTCAGGACACCATCACTATTATTGTAGAGATAGTAAATATGGAAATATAGTAACAATGTATCCACACCAGTCCCAATTACCTCATACAATTTTCCGCATCTTCTCTCGCATAGTATTCTACGAAACAAAAACCACAGGGAGTCTTTTTGTACTTGTCCAGGCCCATGATAATTCGTCTAATATCACCACATCGAGAAAACAACTCATATATTTGCTCTTCTGTCGTATAAAAGGACAGATTCCCTATATAAAGTGTTGCAGATGTTCGTAGTAACTTCTCTTGTTCACTTCTGGATCCCTGAATATAAAGACATAACATAGCCAATGTAATTAAAATTGCAACCGTCTATGATTAACAAATTATAACATAAACGAATAGGTGAATCGATAGAGCTACAGCTAAGCGAAAACTGCTTGCCAACAGGTTTGCTTACTTTAAAATGTTGGTCGCGGTAGGAACTAATGTCGACTGAAGAATTCATGGAGTCATAACCTCGTTTCATCTTGTATGATACCAATTTTTGTACCTAGGCTAAAATAGTTTAAAAATAATAATTAATATCACAAGACTTCACACGTGAAGATTAAACAGAACAATACATTAATCCTTAGTTTATAATCAATCTATTTCTAAATCTGACACGACGCAAGCTTAGATGAAAGCTATTCACGAATTGTCACGAATTTCGATTCGGTTCGGTTCGGTTACGTAGCATTGGTTTTGGTTATGTGACAGTTGAGTGGCATTTACGAAGCTGGCTGGCTCTACAATTAGGGCGGCAATACACGTTCGGATCCGACTATGACCGGGCTCAGCGGAATAGATATATCGTCTGTGATTACAAATGCGAAAATAATTTTAAAACAAATTAGTACCACTAAAAATCCGCACCATGGCCAGGTCCAAATGAAGGGTCCACGGAAAAAATATGTCTAGTCCATTTGCAATTTTAAAGAAATAGACTGTTTCTTTCCGTGGACCCTTCAAATAGGCACTGGTCAGGCATGTTTTTTTGACAAAAAACTCTTGCCGGTATATGTTTATAAGTTCGGTGATATTGCAAAATTATGGTACAGTCAGTATCATAAATATGTATGCAATTTTGAATCTTGTTCCCCAGACTAGTTCCGAAATGTATACATATTTATGATGCTGACTGTACCACCGAGCTGATCTGATGATGGAGACAGAAAGAGGCCATAGCGACTACTAAACTACACAAGATAAACCCGTCGTTCTTGGTCTCATTCGAAGCGTCTCAGCAAGTAGTTGATGACTGTAAAACAAAAGTACAGTTGACAATAAATTCTTGCACCAAAAAGAAATTTATGACAGACAATATTTTCTTTATATGATAAAATTGGTATTTTGGTTGGTTGTACTTTAATTATGCTTTTAGAATGTGTTTCCTTTTTTATTAGTAATTATTCTTGCATTAATTACATCAAATTCAAATTAATATAAAAATAATCAAAGCACAGTCATGTAACAAATTCAATTCAGATAACAAATATTCCCATTGAACATGTCAATATATTTAAATACTAGCGGCCGCCCGCGACTTCGTCCGCGTAGATTATAGACAGGGTAAATAGGGTAGGGACAGTGCGGCCGTTAGGAGCAGTTGTGACGTCATCGGTAATAAGTAGTCGTTCGGACGCAGGGTTGTACAAAACGTCTTTCTTTGTTTTGACATGTGATTAGCATCATTCCTATATTATTCGTTTGAATAGAAAGATAAAAATGCGTGTCTAAGTAAAATAAAGAAAAAAAAACGGCCAAGTGCGAGTCGGTCTCGCGCACCGAGTGTTCCGTACAAGTAAAAAAAAATCTGATTTATTAATGTACTGGTATTTTCTGGTAAAATATACGTAATGATAAACAAAATCACTAAATTTCAAGTTGATATGTCAACGGGAATTCAAAAAAATCTTCGGAACAAAATGTTTGACAGACGGACACGCAAGTGACAGTAATAGGGCTCCAATTCCTCCACATCCCAAACATTCATGATCTAAGTAAGTACACATATACTATTCAAGAAAGAGTTGTTTAATTTTCTAGTTAAGAAATCATATTATTCCTTAAAATAGTATTTAAATGATTACGACATAAAATAATGAACTACTTTATTACGAACTTCATCTAAATATATATAAGAAGAAACTGACTGACTGACTGACTGACATATCAACGCACAGCCCAAACCCCTGGTCCTAGAGATTCCAAATTTGGCACGTAGGTTCCTTATAAGATCTAGGGGTGCATTAAGAAAGGATTTTTCAAAATTCAACCCCTAAGGGGGTGAAATGGGGGGTCCGAAGTTTGTATGGGGAAACAAGATTAGTTGCACTATTTTATTCGAAACTTCACAGGAGTATTTCTAACGATAAATGAGTAAATACGTGTTTCAGGTTTTTTGAGAAATCAACCCTTAAAAGGGGGAAAGGTGGTGACAAATTCTGAAAATGGACATGGGTATTGTTTTTATGATATACCGGGTCGCTGATAACGAAAACAACAATGATTTTAAAATCTCACGTGGAAGACGTGAAATACCATCCCCCCTGTTGGGTAACGGTGGGTACTCCCTACGGACGCGGTGCAACTTCGAACCCCCTTTGTCAAGTGAGTGGGCAACTTGACTGTTAGAAGTTCGCAAGCCGCTCGAAGGCCTCTAACTTGGCTTAACGATTGCAGCCGGGATCAACGGCTTAGCGTGCCTTTCAAAATACGAGAGTCAGTTAGTAACCACTCAAAGCGGTCACCCATCCAAGAACTGACCTGCGCCCACATTGCTTAACCTCGCACACCGCACGCGGTAGGCGGGTGCCGTTGGGCCACCAGCGCTCTATATTCTTGATAGTTTGTGCCAAATTGCAATTCAATAGGTCCATTAAAAGCAACTTGGTTGTAACAGACGGACTGACAGTAAAGAGTGCGAATGGAAGTGAGGCCAAATTTTCTTTTTGGATGCTCCAATTGTAACTGGCAAAACCCTAATAAATTTAATTGTAGGAAAAATAAATGTTACACATGATATTGAATTAGTCGTATATCTGTACTTCAAAGGACCAGAGTTTATGACCGCTGCGCGCTGCTTGCGGAGCGTTCAAGTATTACGTAACGAATTTGGGGGGAGGGGGGAGTCTTGTAAAACGTTACGATGCGTTACAGAGGCGGGAGGGGGTATTTTGAACTAGGCGTTACGTAACATTGTTTTTTTTAACCCTTCAGAAAGGTTGCCTAGAGAGATTCTCTCACGCATTTTATTAAACATTATCTTTTTCAAAATTTCAAATGGAATGACTACTCTAGGTAAAAATGGTCACTTGGTGGTTACGTAACGTTTTACTAGGGGGAGGGGGGGTACCGAAAAACGTTACGGCACGTTACAAGGGAGGGGTGGGGGGTCAAAAATCTCCAAAAATTGCGTTGAACGCTCCCTTGGTCGTTTACAGACCTATTGGTGTTACTGTAGTTCACAGATACTTTTACTAAGGGCCATTTAAGACATGCTTTTATTTCATCGGCCATTTCCCCTTCGGCCTCTCGGAAATGTATGATAATAGTTTTCGATCCTTATTTTTGCCAAAATCAAATTAAATTCAACAGTTTGCCGGTTTCCAGAATGTATACTGACTTTTTATCTGTTCATCTGTTAATGAATCACAATCACCAAACTTCGTATAGCGAAACCCCAGAATGTAACAACTACTTTTGTGGAGACCGCATCTAAATCGGTTCAGCCAAACGCGAGATAATCGTGGACAAACGTAAGAACCTGTTTTTTGTAAACGGTTAAAAATTTCGCTTAGTACGCGGGCGAAGCCGCGGGCAAATGCTAGTTATTAAGTATATATTTTTCATTATGAAAAATATTATTATCATTAATTTCTCTTTTTAAAATAAGTACTAAGTGTTTTAGGTATTCAAGGTACAACGTGCTCTTACTTGATCCATTCCTATTTAATTCATACCTAATATTATACACTATTATAAATAGACTCAAGTGGTGGGCAATATTTATGAATTGAAACATGCAAAAACATAACAATGACGGTCGTATCTTGACTTACGAGGCTTGCACTGAAAGTGGCGGGAATCGAATACTTATTAATTTATTTTTAACATGTATTATACCTTTTTATAATCTCTGAAGTTTCCTTATCTCAACACACTGGCCACTTAGAAAAAAAAAAGTATGGTTCGGTTTCAATTGTTTATTGAAGTCGTCGAGTCACTGCTTAAAATGGAATTGTGCCGTGAAAATTTCAGAGCTATGATAGATGAGCTAAAAATGGTTCTTAGTCAAGTTAAAGATTCTACCCCAGGGCATGACGGTATTCCATATTCTTTCATTTCCAACGCTTGCGATAACTTTCTTTCATACTACCTAGAACTTATTAACTTCATTTTCATGTCCGGTATTATTCCACGTCAGTGGAAAACCCAATTAATTATTCCCATTTTGAAACCAGATAAAGACCCGACTAATCCCTGCTCCTACCGTCCGATAGCTCTGTCTTCGGTTCTACTGAAAATTATGGAACACCTTATTAAAATTAGAATGGAGTGGTTTGTGGAAAGCAATGATTGGCTCTCTAACTCGCAATTTGGCTTCAGGAAAGGCAGAAGCACCATGGACAACTTGTGTGTTTTAACGACAGACATTCGCATTGCCTTTTCCAATAAGAAATCGGTTGTCGCTGCGTTCCTTGATGTTAAGGCTGCATACGACAATGTTCAATTGCCCATCCTTTTGAAGAAACTCCGCCTGATCAATGCCCCAGTGAGACTGAGTAGTCTTATTATTGAAATGCTTTCGGGTCGACACATCACCCTTCGGGGTAATGATAGGAATGTGGCTCCAACGCGATCTGTTTGGAAGGGCTTGCCGCAAGGGTCTGTCCTTAGCCCTTTATTATTTAATATCTATACTGCTGATTTGCACTCTTCCCGTGGTCAGTGTAATATTCTACAATACGCAGACGATATTTTATTATATTCTTCCAATTCCTCTATTCCCAGTGCGGCCGAGTCCATTAAACTATCTTTAGAAACTGTCAATAATTGGCTTTCCCAACATGGTTTTGAATTGTCTCCCTCCAAAAGCAGCATTGTTATTTTTTCCAGGAAAAAAGCTCTCCCCTTTATAAGTGTAGCGCTTAATGGCCATGATATTCCTATTAAACCCCATTTCAAGTTTTTAGGTCTGGTCCTCGACTCAAAACTGACGGGACTGGCTCACTGTGAGTATGTTGAGGTCAAATGCGAACGAAATCTAAATATTCTTAGATGTTTAGCGGGAGTGTGGTGGGGTGCCCATCCCTTCGCCCTCAAGTTAATATATAACGCGACAGTCAGAAGTGTCCTGGATTATGGATCGTTCTTGTTAGAACCTGCTAACCAAGCTGGTCTTCGTAGCCTCGATCGAATACAGTCCAAGGCTCTTCGCATTATTTCTGGTGCCATGAAGTCAAGCCCATTAAATGCTCTTCGGGTTGAATGTTTAGAACCTCCCCTCGATTTACGTCGTCAGTTCCTTTCAGACCGCTATCTATTTCGCACTTTTCAATTCTCAGTTCATCCAATTTCTCCTAAAATTACTGACCTCGACTGTCTCTTTTGCAGCTCCCCTTACTGGGCTAACAAATCCCCTCCCTCCCTAGTAACAAGCCTTCGGAGGTTTCATTCTATCAAGGACCCAACTTTTCACTTCCCTAATCTCCCAATGTTTAATCTTCCTTATCACGTGACTATTCTACAACCACGCGTCATCTTGGATTTTAATATTTTAAAAGGGGATATCTGCGCTAAGCAACGTTCACAGGCAATTCTTGGAAAGGAATGGTTTAATTGGCACACTCTTTACTCAGACGCCTCTAAATTATCCCCAGTTGGATGTGTTGGAGTCGGCACCTTCCACTCTCAATATGGCATTGTTCTAAAAGTAAAATGTCCTCCTGATTCTTCTGTTTTTACTGGAGAGTGCTTGGGCATTCTTAAATGCTTAGAATACATCCTGGTGGCTTACCTTAAACGTTCCATAATTTTTTCAGACTCTCGCAGCGCCTTAGAATCCTTAATATCTAACCCATTTGCTTCTAAGATCCATAACCCTTTAGTTTTTATGATTAAGGACAAAATTAACCAGTGTTATCTTCGAGGATATGAAATTGTCCTCGCTTGGATTCCCAGCCATTCTGGTATAACTGGCAATGAAGCAGCTGATCGCATAGCCAAGGAAGCAGTTTCCTGTGGTGACAAGTCTCCTTTTAAGAACTGCTGCTATGACCTCCTATCCCTCCCGATTAAATACTTGTCCAAATCCTGGAATTCTCGGTGGCATGTGTCGAGTAAAAGCAAAGGTTCAAAATTTGCTTTGATTCAGCCGGATGTTGGTCGAAAAGTCTGGTTTTCCAAAATTAATTTAAGTAAAAAAGCAACCTCTTCCATTATTCGTATGAGGCTGGGTCACTGCCACTCTCTTGTCCATCTTGCTCGGCTGAGGATTCGAGACTCCTCCCTTTGCGAATGCGGTCTCGACGAGGGTAGCCTGAACCATCTGTTCCTGAGCTGCCCTCTCCTGAATCATGCTCATTTATACTCCGGTCTGATTTACCAAAAAGTCCCATTCCCCACCCATATGCCATCCCTTTTGATTCCTAATCCTGCTGTTTTCAGATTACTTGCAAATTTTTTATCTATTAACAAACTTAAATTATGACTTCTAAATTTGTTTTTGTATTCCCTCTTTCCTTTTTTATTATTTTAATGTGTTCCTGAAATCTGGTGCTCTTAATTTTCTTCCTTTTTTCAAATCTCGTGATATAAATAAGTAAATTGACGTGATGCTGGCAAAATGTCTTCGTGACGATAGCCATTGAAAAAAAAAAAAAAAAAAAAAAAAAAAAATTCAGAGCTATGATTTATTATGACTTTAAAAGTGGACTAACACAAAAACAATGTGAAGAGCGGATGGTTGCTGCTTTTAATATTGAAGCTCCTTCAAAGACTACAATATACAGGTGGTATTCAGAATTTCAACGTGGCCGTGTATCCCTCACCGACGAAGTGCGTGAAGGTCGACCAAAATCGGCAGTCACGCAAGAAAACGTCGATGTTGTGCGTCGTCTGATAAATGAAGACCGACATGTGACATATCGGGAAATTCAAGAGCACCTGGGTATTGGAATGAGTCAAATACAAATTATTTTAAAAGAAGAATTAGGCGTGAAAAAGTTATTTTCCCGTTGGATACCTCACCTATTGTCTGACGAGCAGAAAATAGTCCGTGTCAATTGGTGCCGCAAAACTTTGAAAAGATTTAACAAGGGACGCTCAAATGCTGTTTTTAGCATAGTATCAGGTGACGAGTCGTGGATATACGCTTATGAGCCTGAAACTAAAAACCAATCCCGAGTATGGGTCTTCGAAGACGAGCTCAAACCCACAAAAGTTGTTCGTTCTCGCAGTACGGCTAAGAAGATGGTGGCTACGTTTATCTCTAAATCTGGTCACGTAGCTACTGTGGCTCTTGAGGATCGTAGAACAGTCAATGCTGATTGGTACACCACTATTTGTTTGCCGAACGTCTTTGCTGAACTCCGAAAAACAAACCCTAGTCGTCGCATCATCCTTCACCACGACAACGCCAGCCCACACACCGCTCGGACAACAACTGAGTACCTGGACGGTGAAAAAGTCGAAATATTGGACCACCCTCCATATAGCCCTGACTTAAGTCCCAACGACTTTTTTACATTCCCCAGAATCAAGGACAAACTGCGTGGTCAGCGGTTTCAGACGCCAGAAGAAGCAGTGGAGGCCTATAAAATAGCCATTTTGTCGACCCCTACTTCAGAGTTCAAAAAGTGCTTTATGGACTGGTTTGAACGCATGCATAAGTGCATGAAATACAAAGGAGAATATTTTGAAAAACAATAAAAATAAATAAACTCACTTATACTGCATATTTTCTTCTATTCCCGAAACTTTCAGTTTTACCCTCGTAATTTGTCGCGCGAAGTAATTGCGGGCTGACTTTACGTTAAACGTGTTGCCGCGACGGCGAGGCGGCCCCGACTTAGTTGTCATATCTAATTCCGTCACTGTCTTGACTATGGCCCGCTTGAGGGAGTCAAGATTTGTGTGGGGTTTAGCACAGGCTTTCTCCTCAATAACCTGCCATATAGCATAATCCAGGGGGTTGAGGTCCGGGCTGGAGGAGGGCCAGTCTTCGTGGGCAATGAAGTCAATTTTGTTGCTTCGAAACCAGGTGTAGTATATTATAGTATATCATGTAGGTAGGCATAAGTATTGATGTCACAAAGTGTGGGTATACCGCTCGAGCTTGATCGTAGTTTTTAGTCGTTATTAAACCGCCATTGAAGTAACTCCGTGTTTGGTCTCATCTCCCCATACATATCATTTGGCGCAGTCGCGAACCTAAATATCGCAAATTGTGTATAGGTAGTGCAAGTGTACGAACATGTATGTGGGAAAGTTAAAAGAGTTCGATTTAAATGAAGGAAAATGGTCTACCTATTGTGAAATTGTGGAACAATATTTCCTGGCTAACGGCATCGACGAAGCAAAAAAGGTACCAATATTGATAGCTAGCGTAGGCACGGCCACATACGAGTTAATGGCCGATCTTAGCAGTCCAAAGAAACCAAAAGACATCAAATACGACGACCTGATCGAGTTAGTGGCCGCGCATATTCAACCAAAGCCATCTTATCTCGCCGAGAGGTACAATTTCGTTTAACAAAGCAAACCGTAGGTGAATCAGTCGCGCAGTTTGCTGCCACATTAAAACGCCTAGCAACGACATGCGATTTCAAAACTGCTTTAGATGATAACCTGCGGGACCAGTTCATATGTGGCCTGAGTAGCGAAATTACCCGCCAACGGTTGTATTGTGAAGAAAACAACTTGGATTTCAAACGGGCATACAGGGTGGCTATTGCATTGGAAGCTGCGGCCAAAAACGCTGCTGTCGTGGAACAGACGACGTCGGGAAAAATTTAACATGACCTTCACGCGGTACACGCTATGCCGGCGCCGAGATACGGGCGCGGCACCAGCGATGGGCGTTTCACGCGGCGAGGCGGTACGGCGGGACTGACGGCTGGCCGGGGGCGCGGTGCGAGCGTTCCGGCACGATTCTCCAGGGACCCAGGTTCACGTATGCCGCGTCAACTATGCGCCTGCTGTGGAGGCCAGGGACACGATCAAACGTCATGCAAGTTCAGAGACTTCGTATGTAAAATATGCCTAAACAAGGGCCACTTAAAGAGAGCTTGTCCTAATATTCGTGACATGAACTATACTTCCAAAGCGGACGCCAATGGTTGTGAACGTGGTAACGACTCGGACGATGACAGTTGGTATGAGGATAGGGAGCCGGGCGAGACAGGCGGCTCCGCGGGCCTGTACCACGTGGAATTAACGGGGCGCGAGCCGGTCGTGGCGGAGGTAATCGTCGATGGAAAAGAACTCCATATGCATGTGGACACCGGTTCGCCGTACGCCTGTATTAATGAAGAGATGTACAATATGTTGTTTCGCCATCACAAATTACAAGAAAACGCTGTGAAGTTACGTGGATACGATGGTGGCCACATACGGTCCCTAGGATTTATACGTGTGAGCGTACAGTATTCAAAAGTGTTTAGGGGATGATGATTGGGCAGAGTTTCCCCTAGTAAAAGATGTCTTGACTTGAAGATCGTATAATGGAATGTTTTGTATTTACAGAATGGCTTCTTATATACTAAAACTTAACTATTGCTATTTCACTATTTACATTTATACAAGACAAGGATAGCCATACAAGTTTTGGCGGGAAACTAACGCGCGCTGTAGATTCGTAGTGCGCATGCGTAGAACTCGCGAAGGCAGGCGGGAGCGACTGCGGCGCGTTGGCGCATGCGCAGACCAAAGGAATAAATACACCCTGTCGCGCGCGCAGTGCAGTCAGTATCGAGGAATCTTCGGCGGGAACGCACGTCTGTCGGCTGTTGTCACAGCCAAACAAAACTTCTGTTTCCTGGAGCACTGCGTCAATCGATTATATTTGATGTCAATCGAAAAACGTTCTTTTCAGAACGGTCAATCATTTTGTCGCTACGTCAATCGAAAGCGTTCTTTTCAGAACGGTCAATCAATTTGTAGTTGACGGGACTCGGCAGCTACATAGCTCCCTCCTTAGCGATAGCGTACGGGGAAATGTACGGTGCGTCCGCTGCGGGTCACTCGTGGTTGCTGTGCATGTGCAGGCGTCGGAGTGGTGTGTGCAGGCGGTGCAGGCGTCGGAGTGATGTGCGCAGGCGATGATGTCGGAGTCTGCGGCGGCGGCGACGATCTCGGAGTCTGCGGCGGCGATGGCGACAGCGGGGGCAGCGGCGGGGGCGGCGGCGACTGCGAGCGCGAGGGGCGCGGGGGCGGCGGGTGTATCGGCGGCGGCGGCGGCAAATTTGTGTAGTTGTAGTTAGTTATTGTTATTGGAGTATGCGCTGGTTCGGATGATTCGTTTTCGGCGATGGTATATGCAGGCTTCAGTCGGTCGATGGATATGTTCGCTTGACGTGTAGGTAATTGGATGGTGAATATCTTGTCGTTGCGTTTCAGTACTTTGTAGGGTCCATCGTACGGTGCTTGCAGAGGTTTCCTAACTGCGTCGACACGTAGAAATACGTATTCGCACGTAGTTAGGTGAGGATGAACGAATATTGGCTTCTTGTTGCTATGCGGCTGGTTTGGTACTGGTTTCAGGTTTCGGATGGTTTCTCTCAGCTGTTCGACGTAGGTACTGTCCATTATGACGTCATTGTGTGATTCGGTAGCGAGGAAGTCTCCGGGCAGGCGAATGTTGCAACCGTAGGTAAGTTGTGCGGCGCTTACGCTCGTGTCGGTGCGTAATGCTGCGCGCACGCCGAGTAGCACTGTAGGCAGTTCGTTAATCCAGCTGTTGGCGGATAGGAGTCTAGCTTTCAGCGCACTCTTCATTACTCGGTGAGCGCGTTCAATGACCCCATTCGAGATTGGATGATATGGCGTCGTGCGTGTTTTTTTGATACCGAGTAATTGCGTTAGGTGAGCAAAGACTCGGCTTTCGAACTGTCGGCCTTGGTCGGTTGTTATTGTTGCTGGGCAACCGAATCTTGACATCCATCCTTCGTAGACGGCCTTGGCGATGTCTTCGGCGGTTATTTGCCTTAGCGGGATCGCTTCGGGCCAACGGGTCGCGCGGTCGATGATAGTCAGGCAGTAACGGTAACCGTCGGACGTAGTGGGCATCGGGCCGATGACGTCACAGTGTACGTGTTCAAAACGCGCTGTAGGTTTGAACGTTGATAAAGAACTTGTAGTATGTTGCTGTATCTTCGCTCGTTGACATGAAATGCACGCTTTCGCCCATTTTCCGATGTCCGTATTCATTGCAGGCCAGAAGTATTTGCTTGTAATCATCTTGCGCGTAGTCCGTATACCGGGGTGACTGACCTTGTGAATAAGGTCGAAAATAGTGCGTCGGTAGTCGGCAGGTAGGTATGGACGATTGGTATTGGTTGATGTTTCGCAGTATATCTTGTGATCGGTTCCGGGAATCGTAATTTGCTTTAGTGTGATATTATTCTGTTGCTGTAGTTGTGCGACGTTGCTATCTGTTTCTTGAGCGGCGGCCAATTCCTGGAAGTCGATCGGCGAAGGACAACTGATTGCTTCGACGCGTGAGAGTGCGTCCGCTACAGCGTTCTCTTTCCCACTTATGTAGCGTATATCGGTAGTGAATTCGCTTATATAAAGTAGGTGTCGGGTTCGTCGTGGAGATTCGCTGTCGTTTGATGGCTTCGTAAATGCAAATGTTAATGGCTTGTGGTCCGTAAATATTATTAGCGGTCTTCCTTCGAACATTTTTCTGAAGTGTTTCACGGCAAGGTAGGCAGCTAGAAGTTCGCGGTCGTACACGCTGTATTTCTTCTGGGCTTCTGTGAACTTGCGTGAGAAATATCCGAGCGGTTGCCATTGGTTACCGATGGATTGTTGTAACACGGCGCCGGCGGAGGAATTTGAGGCGTCGCAAAAGATAGCGAGCGAAGCGTTATGCAGTGGGTGTGCGAGTAGAGCGGCGTTTTGTATGCTCACTTTACACGCTTCGAAGGCTTGCGTAGCTTCGTCGGTCCATTCGATTTGCGACTTGTCTCTCTTCCGAGCGTTGTGTAGGTACTTGCAGAGCGGCGATTGAATGGTTGCGGCGTCCTTGATATTTTCCCGGTAAAAGTTAAGCATACCGAGAAAACGACGTAGTTCTTCTATTGTGTTAGGTTTAGGGTAATCGACTATTGCTTGAACTTTTTCTTTAGGTGGTTGGATTCCGTCTTTGTTTACTTCGTATCCGAGGAACTTCACCGATGGCTGGCCGAAAACACATTTGGCGGGATTTATAGTGATGCCATACTCGTCGAGTCGTTGTAAAATGGTGCGGAGATGTGTTCGGTGCTCCTCTTCGGTGGTTGAAGTGACTAGTAAATCATCGACGAATGGGAAAACGTAGTCCAGGCCTCTCAGTACTTCGTGTATAAAACGTTGAAATGTTTGACCGGCGTTCTTCAATCCCGGGCACATGCGCGGGAATTCGAATAATCCGAACGGTGTTATTATGGCTGATTTTTCGACGTCTTGCTCGCTGATAGGTAGTTGCTGATAAGCGCGGTTCAAGTCGAGTGTTGAAAATATTTTCTTGCCGGCGAGTTGGTAGGTGAAATCGCGTATCCGTGGTATGGGATAGCGGTCGGGTTTGGTGATAGCGTTGAGTCTTCGGTAGTCACCACATACGCGTAGATCTCCATTTTTCTTAGGTACCACGTGTAACGGTGAGGACCATGGGCTCTTGCTGGGACGACATAGGCCTTGCTCGATCATGTTCTGGAACTCTTTCTTGACTTGTTCATAGCGATGCGGTGCGATTGGGCGGGCTCGGCAGTGAACGGGTTGACCGGTGGTTTCGATAACGTGTTCGACGGAGTGTTTCGGGCTGAGCTTCATCGATGTGAGTCTTGTAATTCCAGGAAAGTCGGCTAGTATGTCGTGGTAAGTTTGGTGCTCGTCGATACTTCGAACTGTAGGTATATTTGAGCTGCATAGTTGTGCGTTGGTAGTTAGAAGCGTCTTGCCATCGATCAATCTTCGGTTCTTCACGTCGACTATCAGTTGGTGATGGTTGAGGAAATCTGCTCCGAGGATAGGTTTCGACACGGCGGCGACGATAAACTTCCATTTGAAGGGACGGCGTAAGTTGAAGTCGAGCTCGTAAGTCTTCTCGCCGTAGGTAGGTATAGTTGTATTGTTGGCAGCGTACAGTTGAAAAGGTAGCGGCGTTGCAGGTGTGCCTTTAGCTCTTGGTATGACGCTTATGTTGGCACCAGTATCTACCAAGAACGATAATTTCGTCTTCTTGTCGGTTACGAAAAGGCGGTATGAGTGTTGCGGTACGCTGGGTTCCGCCGCAGCCAGCGTTTTCTCTAGTTTTCCGGCGGCGACGGGAGAGATCGGAAACTGCACGGCGGGTTGCATTTCATTGCGTCCATTCCGAAGCGACGGTGGTAGTAGCAATATGGTGATGGTGATTTGCCTCTGTTATCGTCGGTCTTCGAATAGCTGCGGGAACGAGATTTCGAGCGATGGCGGCTAAAAGGGCGACTTTGGCGTGGCTCGGGATGCGGGCGAGCGCGTAGTTCGGCGACCTCTAGCGCGAGCTTTCGCATCTCGCTGATTAAATATTGGATGTCGGCGTTGCTTGCTTGTGATGTTGATGGTTGTGGTGCTTGCGGGTGATGTTGTGGCTGGCTATGCGAAGATGTGGACACGGCGGATATTTGATGTGAATTCGGCGATTCTTCCATCATTTTGTCGGCTAACTGCGCTATTTCGTCGAGTGTGGCTTTCTGGCTGAAGGTTTCGCTGACGACGAGGACTGAGCGGATGTACGGCGGCAGGAGATTCGTCCACATTATTCGGATAGTGCTGTCGGTGAATTTGTTGCGGGCGAGATCGAGCATTCTTCTTAGCAGCTGGCTAGGCTTTTGTTCGCCGAGTTCCATTTGCGAGAGTAGCTTCTGTATCTGCTGGTTGTCGGATTCTTCATAGACGGCGATCAGGCGTTCTTTGATGGCGTTGTAGTAGTTGTGCGCAGGTGGGTTGTACAAGATGTCGGTCAGTTGCTCGATGTCTTGCTTGTCTAACTGCGCGATTACCATCTGTGCGAGTTGGTTCTGGGTCTTCTTTAGTTCGTCGGTTGCGGACTCGAAGCTATAAAACCAGAGACGCGGCTTGTCGCGCCAAAAGGCTGGTATGCGTAGACTGAGGGAGATTCCGGCGACTTCGCGAGGTGCAGGCTCCGGCGTTGATGCAGCGGCAGGCGTGCACGGGACTCGCGACGGATCTTCGGCTTGTTGGTTGACTCCATTATTTTCTGGATTTGGGCTCATGTTGTTGCTTGATGTTCTTCTTTCTTGGGTCACCACTTTAGGGGATGATGATTGGGCAGAGTTTCCCCTAGTAAAAGATGTCTTGACTTGAAGATCGTATAATGGAATGTTTTGTATTTACAGAATGGCTTCTTATATACTAAAACTTAACTATTGCTATTTCACTATTTACATTTATACAAGACAAGGATAGCCATACAAGTTTTGGCGGGAAACTAACGCGCGCTGTAGATTCGTAGTGCGCATGCGTAGAACTCGCGAAGGCAGGCGGGAGCGACTGCGGCGCGTTGGCGCATGCGCAGACCAAAGGAATAAATACACCCTGTCGCGCGCGCAGTGCAGTCAGTATCGAGGAATCTTCGGCGGGAACGCACGTCTGTCGGCTGTTGTCACAGCCAAACAAAACTTCTGTTTCCTGGAGCACTGCGTCAATCGATTATATTTGATGTCAATCGAAAAACGTTCTTTTCAGAACGGTCAATCATTTTGTCGCTACGTCAATCGAAAGCGTTCTTTTCAGAACGGTCAATCAATTTGTAGTTGACGGGACTCGGCAGCTACAAGTGCAATGAGACGTGAACTTAATTTACATGTTATTGTGAACGGCGGTGTACCATTATTGGGTCGAGAGTAGTTAAAAGCGCTTAAAATGAATGTTATCGTTTCTAATTCGGTGTTACAAATAGACAACATCGACAAGAAGTGTAGGGTGCCAATGGACAAGTCAGCAATAATGCGCGAGCATGCGCAGGTATTTAGTGAAACTTTGGGGAAGCACACAAGTGTGTGCGCAACGCTACGGGTGCGCGCGGACGCCAGCCCCGTGTTCGGCCGACCGCGCCCGCTCCCGCTAACGCTGCGCGCGCCCTTCGACGCCGAACTCGAGCGCATGGAGCGCGCAGGTATTATCACGCCAATTCCTTCCTCTGACTGGGCTTCTTGTTTAGTGGTTGTTGTCAAGAGTAACGGCAGTCTCAGAATTTGTGGGGATTACAAATCTACTCTCAATCCAGCTTTAGAAGTAGATAGGTATCCTCTTCCGCGCGCTGAGCAGTTGTTTAGCAATTTGAGCCTCCACTCAAATCATTCTATATCAACTCAGACTATTTTCAAAGTTAGATCTTAAAGAAGCCTACATGCAAATCGAGCTTAGCGAGGACTCGAAAAAGTACACGGTAGTAAACACGCACCGCGGACTGTACATGTATAACCGCCTCGTCTATGGGGTAGCGTCAGCAGCATCCATCTTTCAGCGGGTAATAGAGCAAGTAGTGGCGGGAGTCCCCAACGTTGCTGTTTATCAGGATGACGTCCTAATAACAGGTATAAATGAAGCCGATCACATACAAAATTTAAAGGCAGTTTTAAAACGATTCGAAATTGCGGGGCTGACACTTCGTAAAGAAAAATGCACTTTTTTTGCAAAAGAAGTTAAGTACTTGGGTTTTATCATTTCGGAAAAGGGGGTAAGAGCGGATAATGATAAGGTCAAACCCATACTAGAGGCACCGGTACCCGAAAAAACGACCACGTTAAAGTCCTTTCTTGGCAAGATAAACTTTTACTCTAAATTTATAAGTGGATTCACAGATATTTTAACACCTTTGTATCAATTGTTAAAAAAAGGGCGAAAGTGGGAATGGGGCCAATCTCAAAAAGAAGCATTTGATAAAATAAAGCTCGCGTTAACTAAAAGCCCCGTTTTGACACATTATAGCGAAAGCCTGCCGTTAATACTTTGCTGTGACGGCAGCCAGACGGGGGTGGGCGCCGTCATCCTGCACCGCACGGCGGAGGGGGAGCGTCCCGTGGCTTACGCGTCGCGCGCGCTAAACGCGGATGAGCGAAATTACAGCCAAATTCACCGTGAAGCATTGGCCATCATCTTTGGGGTCAGAAAGTTTCATACTTACTTATATGGACGGCAGTTCACTTTGCGCACGGACCATCTTTGGGTCAAAAACTGACATTGACAAACGGCGGGGCGGCTCATTAGATGGGCGCTTTTGTTATCGGGCTACCAGTACGATATAGAGGACGTCAAATCCGCAGACAACATTGCAGACGGATTGTCACGCCTACCTTTACCGTTAGTTGACCAAAGTGATGCAAGTGACGATTGTAGTTTTGTACAGTTCATCGAGAATAACTTTCCGATTCGTGCGCTTGACCTCAAGAGGGAAACTGCTTCTGACAAAACACTAAATCTAGTGTCGCAGTATGTCAAAACAGGCTGGCCAAAGGGAGGACCCACCACACCCTTTTACAGAAGGAGGGATGAACTCAACATAGAAGGGGGTTGCCTTCTCTGGGGCACCCGCGCCGTGGTCCCGGCAGCGCTGCAGGCGGCGGTGCTGGCCGAGGTGCATGGCGGCCACATGGGCATCGTCAAATGCAAGGGTATAGCGCGAAGCTATGTTTGGTGGCCCAATATAGATTTGGACATTGGACAACTGTGTAATTCATGCCGTGTTTGCGCAGAGACAGCTGACGCGCCCCCGCGCGTACCTATCGTGCCTTGGACGATGTCTAAAAAGGCATTCGACAGAATTCACATAGATTTTTTGACGTACGAAGCAAAAACCTATTTAGTAGTAGTTGACAGTTTCTCGAAGTGGATCGAAGTTTTCCCAATGACTACCACCACAGCCGGAGCTACCACAGACAAGTTAAGGGAGTTATTCGCTCGGTTTGGCATACCGTCCAAATTGGTCTCTGATAACGGGCCGCCGTTCTCCAGTGATCAATTCGCACGTTTCATGTTGACAAATGGTATAACACACGTGACCTCAGCGCCTTATCACCCCCCCTCCAATGACGAGGCAGAAATAGCAGTTCGCACCATAAAAAAATGCCTAAAAAAGGCAACTAAATAAAATGTTAATCCTACCATTTTTCTACAACGTTTCCTTTTAGATTATAGAAACGCTAAGCACTGCACCACAGATGAATCACCGGCCGTGTTATTGTTAGGACGTCAATTAAAAACAAGGCTCGATTTATTAAGAACTGGCTTGTTCGACACACTAGAGAGGAATAAACAAATTAAAATAGCCCGCGGGCCCCAGAATAATAGGCTCATGGAAGTAGGAGATCTAGTATGGGCTAGGGACTTTCGAAAAGGCAGAAAGTGGATTGAGGCTACAATTGTACAAAAAACTGGCAACAACAATTACAAGGTTCAGACAGAGGAAGGTACAATCACTCGGCATACTAACCAACTGCGCAATCGTCGCATCATCGAGTCGGCGTCGGCTGAGGCACCGCCGGTCGGCACGGTTGGGTATCGGCGCGAGGCACGCTCGAGAAAAGCAACATACGGCGCTGGCGTTGACATATCCCCCATGGCGGCCACCAGCAGCAGAGTCCCGCCAGAAGCGCGGCCCGCGCCGGCCACCCGACCGGTACGCGCACGCGTGCCAGTCAATCGTTACGGATTTGAAGAAACATATCCGTAAATTTGAACCAAAATACACTATAGAGAGAACGCCCACCGTTGTATTGTAATTTCAATCTAAACGTGACAAACATAAACAAAAAAATAAAATTATAGTGATTTTTTTTTACTGGGTTTCACTCAATTTAAGATAGTATGTAAGTTTCCATGTATAAATAGAGGAGTAAATAGTAGCATCATTGTGATTTACAAACGTATTAGTTACAGCGCATTATGATGCGCAGGTAACATAAGAAGTCACAAGCATTTCATTTATGTTCTATCATTTATATTTGTTTAGTTATTAAGCACAATATCTCTCAATGTTATAGACATTACATTACATCCCTTCTCACTGCTTATAATCGTAACCAGCTTCATTGTCCCGCAAAATATTCATAGTAAAAATAATGCACGAGATCATCCCTATCAGTAAGGGGGGAAGTAGTGTAGTTAGTATATTATAGTATATCATGTAGGTAGGCATAAGTATTGATGTCACAAAGTGTGGGTATACCGCTCGAGCTTGATCGTAGTTTTTAGTCGTTATTAAACCGCCATTGAAGTAACTCCGTGTTTGGTCTCATCTCCCCATACATATCACCAGGCTTGAGTTGCTTTTGCCTTATGTGCAGGGACTGAGTCTTGTTGAAAGACCCAGGGCTGGTTTTGAAATAGAGAGTGGCTTAAAGGCTTCACTATTGGTTCCAGAACGGTTTCCTGGTAAACTTTAGCCCAAGTTTTGACACCTTTTTCACAGGAATGGACCTGTGTTAACCCTGAGTATGACACACCTAACCAAATCATGACATAAGAGGGATGATGGCCTCGTTGCACTCTCGGAACAGCTACACTCGCTTCTTGACTGTTTTTTGCATACACTCTGTCATTCTGGCGGTTACAACATTCTTCAATGGTAAAAATTTTTTCGTCTGTAAATAATATATTTCGGTGGCCATTTTGTGCGTACCGCTTCAGTAGCACGCGACTTCTATTCAGCCTCATAGTCTTCAATCGTCCATTAAGCAAATGACCTTTCCGTCTACGATAAGCGTGTAGTCTAAGGTCTTGATTGATAACTTTTTTAAGGCAGCTTCTCTTCACAGACATCTGAATTGCCAACAACTTTTGCTTCCGAACGGGGTTTCATGCGATTCTCGCCTTCACTGCCTTTATTAGAGCTGGGGTCGGAACGGTGCGTGGTCTTCCAGACCTCTTGCGGTCATCAAAGCTCAGGGTACTATTGTACCTATTAATGGTACGATAAACGAATTGTTTGTTGATTTTCAGATTTTGAAGCAACTTCAAAATCACGTTTGGCGGATGCCCGCATTTGTGCAACGCAATTACAGCGACACGATTTTCTTTTAGACCCCAATCCATTATAAATATGACGAGATAAGTGTTGTGTGTGCTATAAAATTATAACTGACAATTTTTTATTTTTTCGGTAGCATTTGTTTTAACGCAAGAAAAGAGTTTGCAAATCGAGTAACAGAACTTAGTAACCAACTAGGTATAGTGCTTTTCTCAAACATATGCAAAGTCAGGACTTCTTCTTTTATATGTATAGAAGATTTAGTCAGCATTGTCACTAGTGACTCCAGATGCACTTCAGGTATCACCGCATAGCCATGACTAAAAGATAGTACATTACTATAATAGAGGCCGGGAAACGAAGGGTTGCAGGCCTAGTAGATATAACCCAACGTTTCTCGTCGAGATATGTATAGTGCTTTTCTCAAACATATGCAATGAAATAAAAAAATAATAAAATAACAGACACCATGTTTGACATTAAAATGAAAAAAAAAACTTCCCGGCCTAGACCTTCAATATTATATGAAATTCCTTTACAGTTCTCCCAAGATGTTCCGCCTGCAACGTGATACTTTGAAGCCTAGCCTTTGTTATAATGCACGTAATGACGAAATTTCATTGCATGTTTCAGAAAACAAATTTTCAACTCGAAGATTTCCCGAAACATCAGAAAACATTTTATTACGACCTAGTCCGGAGTACCTATAGATTGTATGGATGCGAGAGATAGACGGTGTACCCTGGATAGATAGTGCGTTCGAAATGTGGTGTTGGAGGAGGACGGAAGGTTTAGTTGGACTGAAAGGAAAACAAACGAAGAAGTATTCATTTGATTGGAGAGAAAAGATTCTTGCGGAAGACGATAGAAAATAGAAGAGGGAATATGTTGGGGCACCTGACACGACATGACAAGAAGGCAAAATGTTATGTCGTATCAGGAACTCAAAGATGTAGCATAAAGAAGAACGAAATGGCGGTCGAGTGAAACCGACAAGAGCAAGACTTTTAAATTAATGATGATGATAAATTATCCTTGCTCATGGAAACCTAAGAAAATGTTTTAACTAGACAAGAACTTATGCATAGGCGCGCGTGAATAATTTCATTTCAGGTAGGGTTTGCAGTTTCGGGGTTTTTAGGAGTTTACATACAAGCCGATCCAGGGACTGCAAACATTATTTTCTGGATGTCCAGGGTAAATAAAATATAGTAGGTAATTTGCGTAAAATCTATTTATAAGGCAGTACTTTCGCAGTAAACATGGTGATTCCTATGTAATTAATTAATTAATAACACGAAGTTCATAAGTAAATAATACAAATGTTCAAATACCTACGCAAATAATATGACAATTATTTGCATATATTGAATACTTTAGTGAGAGCACTTCGACCCCTTTAACAAACAAGTGATATGTATAATGAAATATCTATTAAGATACCTCTATAATTATATAAGTAAAACAGTATATAAACTTTAATAATCGTATTTTACCATCTAGATTTGAAGTTTTTCTTATTAAATGATCAATATGATGCTTCACAGACATTGAAATGATTGACGGAGAAGCAGTCTCTATTATACAAATTTAATCCCCAATACCTAATAATAAAAATACCAAGATACTATATTAAATTACATATTGAATTGTTATTCCATACAATCTTGATGAACGGTAGCTTATTAGGAGCCTTCCTATCCGCTATCTGTAGCAGGTAGAAGGCTACTACGGATAGCTGATAGGCCAAGACGGGACCTTGCACCATGTATGATCGTGTGTATACATATACGCCCCATGGGGCATATTAAAAAAAACCGGCCGCAACCTCGCGTCACGACCAAATCTTTACATTATTGAAATGGAGCTTCTTTCCGGTCTACTTAACGTGCCCTGTGAATATTTGTGCCTATCCCCACTAGTTCGTATCCGTAATACGGTATCTCCTTTATCAGAGTGTGGGGCGTATACACTATCAATATCTAACGAGCTCGAGCGACTCTTTTTTACCTGTAGTCTGGTGAAATTAGTTCATACACATTAGCATCATATAACCTTATTTATCTACCATCTAATATTTAAAATCAATTGGGACCTTACACACTCGAGTAAATCCACATTGGGCATCGCGGGTTCAACTACTACTGCTTTTAAGCATCGCTTATTATAGGGACGTTACCTCTGTATAATTTATAACTATAAGAGGCTAATTTTGAAATGTATTATTATAGTTATCTTGTATAATTTGAACTTGTCGGTTCGCCTCAATGTGAGCAGTAAGCTGCACATACGAGCATAATGAGGGTTGTAGTACGTAATATTTTCCGAAATAGATGACAGCTACTCCACCAATGATAGAAGCTAAGCTCAAGGCACATTAAAATGCGTCCGAGTTTCTTGATCGACCTTTACTTTAGTTGTGGTTAATGTGTACACCTCTATTAAGGTTTGGTATGTACGGAGTTATTCCCACCTGTTACCTTTAATTTGTTACCACTGGTAACCGCTGTGACAGAAATTGGGAAAGAATTCCAACTGTTACCACTAAAATTTTGCTGGTAACCCTTACACTAGATTTACACTATTGTGTTCACTATTCGCCTCGTTATTCGACGAAACATTCGTGTAAGAGTGCCGTCGCGAACTACTGTTCACACATTCGTGGGTTTATTCGCACACGAATATGGAGGACGTGAAAATAATAGCGGCATGCGCGCTACGTCATCCAAATGAGCTCTTTCTGTAGATAAAAAGAACATTTATGTCTAAATTTCGCACTTCAATCCACTACATTTTATCTAAACGTCGTTTTGGGTCGGGCGATGGCGAACAGTAAATTCGTGTTGGCTATTCGTGCCCTTTGATTCGCGTCACAAAAACCGCTCCCAACGCGAATGCACGAATCGCGAGGCGAATAGCGAATGTACTGCTTACACATGCGTATTCGTCTCGCTATTCGTTCGAATGTGTAAATGCAGCTTTAGTGGCAGCAGTTGGGATTGTTTCCCACTGGTCACCGGTGAGGGGAAAACCCCGCTCTCCAGCGATAACAAATTGACGGTAAAAGGTGGGAATAACTCCCGGAATGGGGCGGTCAGAGGTAGTTGCAGGCGCGCGCGCGCACGGGCTTCTTGCGCAGCGCCGCTCGCACCGCCTCCTCGAACACCACGTCCATGTTCACGCGCTCCAGCGCCGAACACTCCACTAGTTGAGCAGCCCTGCAATAAACAACCAATTCGTACTATGTTCCTCGTATAGTAGGATAAGACTACAACTAGACCGAACGAAAAAAAAACTTTTTTTTAATGTCTAAAAACTGACACGACTAAAAAGTTCTAAATATTAATCAAACCTTATCACAACATTTCACGAGAACCGATTGAGAAATGCGACCTGTAGATGAGGACAGTGAGAAATCCGACATTCGCCGGCCGGACATACATAAGAATTTTTGCCGAAGCTGAAACGGAGACCTTCGTTTCACTCGGTCAACTAGCAGACTAGTCAGAAACGTCACGTTTATACGGCCGCCAGAATATCGGGGTCGATTTCCGTCGCGTATTCCACTAGGGCGGTCACATACAGACAAGGAATAGATGTCTTTGGTAGGGCCATAGATCCCCAGCGGAATTACGCGACGGTAATTCCGCTGAAGCATTGTATGTGACGAAAAATTAAAAGGACGCTTCCTTACAGCATCTGACTACCTCTGCCTCTCCCTCTGCTCTACCTCTTATATATTATTATTTTTTAATTCGGGGAAATTTTCATCTTAATTTTTGACCAAGTAATGGATCTTGGCACCACTAGATTATAGCGCGGCAGTCGATTTTGAGGTAACTAGCAACAAGTTAAACTAATAATAATAATAGTCATAATATATTTGCATTTTTTGGTTTTTAAATGAAATTTATCGATTTTTCAACATTATGATTATCAATTTTTACTGTTTTCAAAATAAATAGTAATTAATATCCCTCCAGTAGAGTAAAAAAGTACACGTAAGCTATATTTACATAAAACAGTTTTTTTTTTTAATTTTTAACTCTTGAGATTAAGAAAGAAGACATCAATAGTGCACCGTATGATTTTTTGCTCCAATTACAGCTCACATCCTGTATCTGTCTAGTGAGGTACGTTAGCCACAGGCAGCATAATATCAAGTTAAGTAACTAAAAAAATCCCGGGTAAATACGTAACCCACTTTAACGACTTAGCAAAGTTATTAGTTTTCCGGTTGATGATGTTGATGATATTAATATTATAGGAATGAAGATACTACTAGTTTTGTAGGAATTAGCGAAATAATTAAAACTACGTCAAGAAAAGCATGGATTTCCGATGGAGGAGGAAATACACTCGTTTCACACCTGAAACATTGAATCATCATCTGGCTCATGACGTGTTATTAACCGCCGGTGACACAGACCAGAGCCGTAGTCATGAGCGCGGACCACCGCCCAGAGTTCCCCACGGCTCGTACAGCAGTCAACCGTGTCATCTACACGGCGCACTAGCCGATGTCGTGGTCGTGCATGACGGACATTGTAGTGTGGTCAATAACCAACATAGCAGAGATTTCTTCATACCAATTGCCAACAAAAGATTCAAATTAAGATTTGCAAATCAAGATTTATTTTTTTACCGTAACAATTAGTTCCTTGTTCAAATTACATTCATGATTTTTTTTGTCGTCTACTTTATTCTGCAATCAGTCTCAACAACTATGAGCAAATGAGTTGAAAAAGATTGGCGTTTTGGCAAGATAGGGCCACTGCCCTAGCTTCCCTTAGTTAGGCAGCACATTGGCTCTCTTGAGTCTCTTCATTGGATTTGGTATTAGGAGAATCTGTGACAGAGGGTTTGGATGAGTAGCTAGTCGGTCCTTGTAGTTAGTTGCGTAGCGCTTCGCTTCTTCTTGTATGGTTGGGATTTCCAGATACTCGTGGATTTCTGAGTTGCGAGCATACCAGGGTGCCGATGACAAAACCCTCAGGATGTTGTTTTGAGCTCTCTGGAGGTATATTATGTTGGATTTGCTGGCAGATGACCACAGCTGAATACCATATGTCCATATTGGTTTTACTATTGAGCAGTAAACTTTCAGTTTATTGGTAAGAGATAGGGCTGATTGTCTGCCAAGAAGTCAGAGGAGATTTTTGAAGCGATGATTCATTTCATTCCTTTTGTTCTTAATATGGTTCTTCCATGTCATTCTTCGGTCCAGATGGAAACCCAGATATCTGACACAAGTTGATTGTGGAAGTGTGTCAGTGCCCAGCTTGACTGGTGGACAAAAGTCACGTCTGAGTGAAAATGTGATATGATGCGACTTAGGAGCACTTGCTTTTATTCCTTTTACATACATAATTGCCTATAATCTTTTACATCCAAGTTTAGCTGTTAAAAATATACATGATATGAAATAAAATGTGTGTAGCTGACATATCAGTGGCAGGCGAGTTATCGGCGCCGATAACAACGATAGCTCGCTGCCGGCGCGAGCGCACGATACTACTTATCATTTTTCACTGACTATTGTTAAAATAATAACATGATTACTCATTAAACTATATGAGATCCATTATTATACGTATAATATAAATAAATACATTACCTAATTCTTTTCTTTAATTTTTTTCCTTCTTGAGTTGTAATAACAGCCTTATCTGTTGCCCGTAGATCGGTTTTGGTAGCTGAAAAAAATTAAATTAGAATTAGTAGGTAAATAAATTAGTTTTATGCAGTGGGAGGGCTATCTGACCCTAGAATAGCTAGATATTTTATTTACAACAGCGAAATTTGATTTAGCATGAGCGAGCTAAGGGAATATAAATCTGCAAATGTTTTCCTTAACACTCATAACAAACAGTCATAAGTAAGAACTGAGCTTCAACCGCAAAACCAAAATGAACGAAGTTCGTGTATCCCTGTCTGTCGCACTTGCTTAATCGAGCGACAGAGAGGGAGACATCCGAACTTCGTCCGTTTTTGTTTCGCGGTAGCGCCTCCGAAAGACTTAATAATAATGATATATATTTATGTATATACTCCTATCCATATATCGATTCATGCTTTTAAATTAAAATGTCGTGCGTACCTACTTAGGGGGCAGATTAATTAACTGAATATTAGACTATAGAATAATCAATGTGAACCGTATGTTTACATAATTAAAATATTTGAAGAAAGGTTGACCCTTACCGTTACTGCATGTTTAGCATTGAACGTGTTTGTAAAATGGCTTACTGGCTTGTTCCTTTTATTTTATTTTTTATTTTATTTTAATTGTAATTTTGTTCTTAGAACTGTCACTTACATATGATTACGTTGTATACATTCGAGTAGTTATTATAATTGAAGAAACATTTGAATTGTGTTAAATGTTATTTATATTATAAAAACGGGTCGTGTCAGCACCAATTAGAATAATTAGATTAAGTTTAATATTATATTTCCGGTTGTCCTGAAAATCAGCGTCACGACACACCAGTTGTGGCATATGCTGAGTGACAACCTTTTTGGTGTATATGTTTCCAATTCTGTTTTCTCTTTTTTGTGTACCATTTTATGCACCTAATAAACTTTTTTCTTTCTTACTCCAGTAAATAATTCTAAAATAGTTGTTGACAAAAGGTTCTGCATATAGGTACTACAAATAAATAATAATAATAAGAAGAAATTTTGGGGACAACCTTACACGTATCGACCTGGTCCCAAACTAAGCAAAGCTTGTACTATGGGTACTAGATGGCGATATACATACTTATATAGATAAATACATACTTATATAAATATATAGGAAACATCCAAATCTCAAGAACAATATTCGCGATAAATGCACAAATAATGCCTTGACCGGGATTCAAACCCGGAACCTCCGGCTTCATATGCAGGGTTACTACCAACTGAGCCTTAGTGATCGTCGAACAACAAATTCAATAATTTTCAGACGTTCAAATTTAAAAAGTATTTCAAACATTAATATTTTTGGCTCTTGCTATATAGGTAACTTATTAAATGGCAAGTTAAAAAATCTCTTAACTAAATTCTAATAATTATCTAAGCCTTCTGTGCACCTATAAACATTTACAGAGTGTAGGTATGATTATTTAAAGGTTCGGCAAAGCGCATGTGACCGTTTACCATCAGGCGGGCAGCGTACGCTTATTTGCCACCGACGTGTTATAACGTGGTTAAAATAAGACGTAAGTAAGTTTTGTTCAAATCATGATAGTCAAAATCCGCCTACTTCACGAGGTTCAATAATATTGATATTTTGTACACCTGTGTAGTGTAAGTCAGGGGAGAGCAGACAAATAACTATTATGGTAAGTGGGCCAATCAACTTTTCGCCCGACGCGTTTATTTTACCGGATTTCCAAAAACACATTTTTTTATATACAGGATGATTTTATTGATTTCCGTTCCTTCATATAGCCGTGTATAGCCACAGAAACAACGTAGCATATTTAGTTTATCAAAATTTAAACCATTTTTTTTTCATTTTCATACAAGATAATTAATTATACTCGTATCGCCAAGGGTGAATGAAAAACGGCCTTAAGAGCTAACGTGGAGTTAAGCAAAAGTTAATGTCAAGTATGACAATTCGGAATCTAAATGACACGCACGTCAACATTGTTTAATTGATAAGGATGTTTTATACTATACTAGGGGTGTTAAATAACAATAAAATAAAATTAAAAATTTTGAAAAACCCACAACGGTTTTACCTAATTGTAAAATAATAAAATAAAACAATTAAAAGCCCCCGACCATATACGAAGTAAGTACATAAAGATAAAAGATTTAATCGGAAAAATAAACAAATAAATAAAATAACCTAGTTAAAATTACAAATAAAAATTTTGGCCCAGATCGCTGTCAATGGGAAGGGTGCCCAGAAGGCTGGCTGTATTACCTCGCTGCACGGCAATACTAATTCGCTGAGCGAAATAGAGGCCAGCCCTCTGGTCACCTGAAGCCTCTATTAGGCGCTTCGAGAGATCTATGAATAGTCGACGCGCGCTCTGTCCCCACGGCCCCAAAGTTTCAACGCCAAACGCCGCAAACATGTAGCCACTTCCTAGGGCGGCATATTTGCGGCGCTTTAGGTTTTCGGCGGAGGATGCCGCAGCACCAGCAGCAATTTGGGTGTTTGGAATATGGGACGGTGCCAGAGTATCAACGCAAGTAGCATCCCAAACTAGCGGCCGACCCATACTCCAAGGCACCAGTGTCATTCCGTCGGGCCTTTTGCCGTCGTCCCTAGCCAAACCGCTAGGTTCTAAGACTGCCGGCAGTTTGGCACTGACAAGGGCCCGTCGGATGACATCATTGATGCTGGCATGGCGGGGGATCCTCCCAGCGCTTCGAACGCACGAAAGGCCGTGGTGACCCAGGCGGTCGACCATGACACCACATTGACAGCGATGTGGCTGGTTTGTTGGAGCCCCCAAACGTAGGCTAGTTGCCAGGCGGAAAGTAGTATTATCTAGGAAAGTACCAATATTTTGTGAGGGTATTGCTTGGAGCCATAGACCTGACTCCCACTCTGCAGAAGCGAGGAGACGAGCTCGGTCTAACGAACTAGTTGACGTATCCAACAGATTTTTCCGTACTAGTTGACAGAGCGGCTCGTCCCATCGCCTCTGCGAGCAGGGATTGTCAGGCTGGTCTGTATTAGGACATGTTAAGGACCAAACGTTCTTCGCCTCCGAGCAGTGTGCAGCCTCCAGGGACCCGATGGAACGGGCTAAAATTTTGCCTATTAGGCTTTGAGTAACATGCACCGAGGATAAGAACGCAGGTAGAGCCACACAGGAAATTTTGCGGATACCCAGGCCACCGAACCTAATAGGTAGGCTAGCCTGGGTCCAGGTTCTTTCGTCAAAAGAAATGTTGAAAATGGATGTGAGGGTTTCTACTACTAAGGTATCCAATTTTGAGATCAAATTGGGATATTTCCAAAGATGAGATCCACGAAGAATGTATGTAAATTTTGGGACGAAAAGACAATATTTGATAATATAATAAGCTGAGTGGAGGTTAATTTTGGCCAAACGATGTGATGTGGTTTTAAATTTTTGAATTTTGTTGTCGACGAAATTTTCAAAGGCCTGGTCCAAGACGGGACAACCGAGGAGGTGAAGCGATTCTTTCGATATAATTCTGATGCCAGGAGCAAGATTTTTAAAAAGGTCTATTGTATTTTCTTTATTTAAACAGGAATCGTTAATAAAAAGTTCGCATTTAGAAAAATTTAGGGAGAGACCAATAGTTTTCATATCAGTGATTATCTTTTTAAAATCTTCGTAAACAGAAATCACTTCACCGCCGAGGGTCCCGTCATCCAGATACCACACGTTTAATTTTGAATTTAGATCTTTAATGATCGGATGTATAGCGAGACTGAAAATTGCGGGGCCCAGGGGGTCGCCTTGTTGACAACCTACTGATGAAGCCAGAACGTTGGTATTATACAATAATTTAGACGGAGAACTATAGCACTGCCAAAGGAATTTGTATGTTGAAGGAATTTTTTCTTTTATTTGTGTCAACAAGGCGCCTCTGTCTACAGAATTGAAGGCATTGCAAACGTCAACCTTCAGCAGAACTTCTCCTGCGTCATGATCGAGGAAAGTTCGCACGGCGTGTACAGCAGCTTCGCAGCCACTCTTGGAACCGAACCCCAGTTGGACGGGCTGAAGTTCAGGAGTAAGCCGGGTAAGGATGGAGCGGCAGGCAATCTTGGCGGCAAGGCGTCGGAGAGTAGTACCAACAGCGATGGGGCGAATGCCACCATCCTTTTTCATTAAGGCACAGAGATTGGCTCCATACAGGACGTCCTTAATATCATCAGGGACTTGACCAGCCAGCATAACGTTCACCAGGGCAGTCAGGTCTTTTAAGAGTATTTCCCCAGTTTCTCCACAGCCGTAGCACAGAAGATCTTTCAGGTGCTGAGGTGACAAGCCATCCAGGCCTCCTGCAGAACCATTGGGGAAAGACTTGACTGCACCAAGGACATCCTGTGTGGTAGCGGTAATATTTAGATCGCTAGGTTCTGGTGGATCTGGAAGATTTAGGCTTGCAGCTGGAGGTGGATGCTTGCTGTGTAGAGCTAAAAGGGTGTCAGAATTAGCAGGGGCTACTGCATCGTCAGAAAAGAGCAAGCGAGCGGCACCTTTAATATCACCATCCGAAACCTTACTTTCTACTTTTTTAAATAAATTGTTGTTTGAATTCGTAAAATTGTCGGAAGAGGCCTGAAATGAAAAGTCAATGCAGCAGTTATCCTTAACGATTTTTGTGAGTGATTTTGATTTTTGATTTGAATTTATATGTAATACTTTAAACGTGAAAGTTAGTAAGTGTTCCCAATTACAAACTGAATTGTCTGAAAGAACTGCTCTGATGGTGTCACTCAAAGATTTGGAAACTGATAAGCGGGCACCACGAGGTATGCGTTTTAATACAGGGCGCGATTTTTTAAGGTCACTTAGAATTCGATGGAATGGAACGTCCGGTCTGGTGTTATTTGGTAACTGCTGGAAAGGCGAAGGTGCCAAAACATTCGGTTGGGACAATATGAGAGATGAGGGTTGAGTATGGCATGCTCGGTGTTTTTTGGCGATATGGATGTTGAGACCTCTAGGGCCTTTGAAAAAACGTGGTTCTGAGCATTCCGGGCAGCGAAGATGGTTATCTGGCGATGCAGCAGATCGTGTAGGGCAAGAAAGGCTCGCAAGGGGCATCAACAAAACCGACGTTAAAATACAATACTTAACTAAACTTAAAAAAAGAAAAACAGAAATAAAACTAAGTTAATTAAATATATAAAAAAGAAAAGTAGTATTTTTCTTCAGACGACTCGTCCCTATGGTCCAAGCTCCTGCGCGTGAAGAGGGAGCAGATCCTCAGCGGCGTCAGGTTTATTGGTGTACGTACTCCTTGCAGTAAAATCTCTTCAGCAGTGACTTTTGCCGACCATCGAATGGCGTAATTCCCCAATAATTCCAGGAGAACATTAGAACACGTTACGTACTGGAACCGCACATACTGTTTAAAACGGTTTTCTGCTGCTGTATGATTTGCTGTTTCTTCGATAAGAAAATGCGTGCACAAAACGGAGAAGCTGTCACTCTCAGTTCTAACACAATACTTCCTCCATTATTTCATAAAAACTTTAGGATACCAACGTTACTGGGGCGAAAATTTACAATTTTTATCAATTTTATGTGATTATTTTATAGTTTAATCCAAAATAATAATTCTTTTATGTTAGAATGAGAAATAAGATTTGAAGTTTTAATTCAACAGCTGTGAAATGACAGACAGACAGATGTGATGAAAAGATAAAAGTAGATTTCAAAAACGGTTGTATGATTGCGAGGTATAGTTACAAACCCCGTACCAGGATCTCAGGATTATCTCTCAATCTCAGGATTGTACCCTCGAAGTTAACGGAATTCAATAAAAACAGCCTGTATAGTGCCAGTACTTATTTTCATGTTTGATGATGTAGTCAATTTACTAGATTAACAATTGATCTATGCCCAGTTGTGACTAATATTTTAATTTCCAGAAGGTGTGAAAATTGGGTGAAAGCTCGATGAAAGTGTCTACTGATTTACTGTCCACAGATTTGTATGATAAATAGTGAGTTATCTACGAAGTTACTTACCATATTTTAGTTAGATCCAATTTTGAATAATAGATGTTTATGTGCAAAATAAAATAAGGTAGTAATATTATTACAATGTAAAAATAATATCACTAGCAACACGGTTCCCAGATCTTATTTTTATTTTTTTAATTATGGACAGTGGGAAACGGACAAAAATGTGTCGGTAAAAAAGGAGGGCCTTATCCGAACTACGAAAATGGAACTTCGTATCGTGCCATCCCTTTCCGTCGTATAGTGTATAACACGAGAGAGCGAAAATAAATAAATAAATATTGGGGGACAATCTTACAGAAATCGACCTAGTCCCAAACTAAGCAAAGCTTGTACTAAGGGTACTAGACGACGATATACATACTTAAATACATAGAGAACGAGAACATCCAAGACCCAAGAACAAAATTCGTGCTGAATGCACAAATAATGCCCTAGCCGTGATTCGAACCCGGGACCTCTAGCTTCGGAGGCAGTGTCACTACCAACTAGCATAAACAGGCCGCCAAAATATCTATACATATAGTAAAGCTGAAAAGGGTCGAAAGTCTGTACATGGAAGATATACTTAGAATCGATAACAGAACACGTTACAACAATTTTTAGAATTTTAGTCTGTTTGTCTGTTTATCTGTTTGTCTGTTTACTTGACCGCGCATCGCGTGAAAACGGCTGAACGGATTTTGATGCAAACTTTACTAATCTGTCGAGAAAATCTCCGGTCAGGTTTTAGGCTATAAAAATTGTGCAGATTTGGGTTAAAAGGGGGTAAAAAGAGGGATTGAATTTTGTATAGGAACTCCTATAATCCATGAGTTACAGATTTGAAAATTGGCAAGCACATACTAGACGACAAAGAAAAAACATTCACATTCGAAATTTGTTGAATCTTAAGATAAAAACTGAAAAAGAAGTAAACACTAGCGCTGCGCCGGGACGCTGTGTAGTGTGAGCGCCAGCCGCCACGGTATCTTCAAAATTTGAAAGCTATTAGCGTTTAGCCCTTTAAGTACCTAACTGTGACCTCAGGGTTTTCCCAACCCACCAACGACCCAAATTTCGGTCCCGTTTCCTAGATATAAAATCTACATGTGTAACTTTGTAACCCTATTCCTTTGGCCGATTACTTAATATTTAGTCACTTATACCACATAAATAGATAAATAAGAAAAGACAGATAGACACATGATGTCTTCCTAAATAACTTATACATAGTGTGTATAACTACGCTCAGGCGTCAGCCTCGCGTGCCTTGACGCCCTCCACCACGCCTTCATTATCGCGTATAACAGTCTTGGCTTGACTTGGCACACCCATCGGGCCCTCGGCCCTCAGCCTTATACGAAACGCCCGCTCTGTAGGGATGCTCGACCTTCGGCTTCGCGTGCCTTACCTCTCATCTTCGGGCCTTAGGCCCTCAGCCTTATAGAGCCCGCTGTTGGGATGCTCAATCTTCCACCACGCTCGCCTTAACACTCAGCGTCGGGCCTTCGGCCCGCTCTGTTGGGATGTTCAAAGTACGGCCTTGTGTGCCTTACTACTCGGTTTAGAGTTTCTTTACTTCGGCCCTCAGGCCTTATATGAAAAGTCCGCTCTGTTGGGCCTTTCATATACGACCCAACAGAGCCTCGGGCCTTCGGCCCTCAGCCATATATAAGTAGGCCGCTGCAAGTGAATGATCTGCTTTCGGTCTCGCATTTGTTGCCGTTCTGCTTCGCATTTTCGGCCATCGTCATTACGTAAAGCACCCGCTCTATTGGGACGCCCGGCCTTCGGTCTACGAGGGTAAAACTGAAAGTTTCGGGAATAGAAGAAAATATGCAGTATAAGTGAGTTTATTTATTTTTATTGTTTTTCAAAATATTCTCCTTTGTATTTCATGCACTTATGCATGCGTTCAAACCAGTCCATAAAGCACTTTTTGAACTCTGAAGTAGGGGTCGACAAAATGGCTATTTTATAGGCCTCCACTGCTTCTTCTGGCGTCTGAAACCGCTGACCACGCAGTTTGTCCTTGATTCTGGGGAATGTAAAAAAGTCGTTGGGACTTAAGTCAGGGCTATATGGAGGGTGGTCCAATATTTCGACTTTTTCACCGTCCAGGTACTCAGTTGTTGTCCGAGCGGTGTGTGGGCTGGCGTTGTCGTGGTGAAGGATGATGCGACGACTAGGGTTTGTTTTTCGGAGTTCAGCAAAGACGTTCGGCAAACAAATAGTGGTGTACCAATCAGCATTGACTGTTCTACGATCCTCAAGAGCCACAGTAGCTACGTGACCAGATTTAGAGATAAACGTAGCCACCATCTTCTTAGCCGTACTGCGAGAACGAACAACTTTTGTGGGTTTGAGCTCGTCTTCGAAGACCCATACTCGGGATTGGTTTTTAGTTTCAGGCTCATAAGCGTATATCCACGACTCGTCACCTGATACTATGCTAAAAACAGCATTTGAGCGTCCCTTGTTAAATCTTTTCAAAGTTTTGCGGCACCAATTGACACGGACTATTTTCTGCTCGTCAGACAATAGGTGAGGTATCCAACGGGAAAATAACTTTTTCACGCCTAATTCTTCTTTTAAAATAATTTGTATTTGACTCATTCCAATACCCAGGTGCTCTTGAATTTCCCGATATGTCACATGTCGGTCTTCATTTATCAGACGACGCACAACATCGACGTTTTCTTGCGTGACTGCCGATTTTGGTCGACCTTCACGCACTTCGTCGGTGAGGGATACACGGCCACGTTGAAATTCTGAATACCACCTGTATATTGTAGTCTTTGAAGGAGCTTCAATATTAAAAGCAGCAACCATCCGCTCTTCACATTGTTTTTGTGTTAGTCCACTTTTAAAGTCATAATAAATCATAGCTCTGAAATTTTCACGGCACAATTCCATTTTAAGCAGTGACTCGACGACTTCAATAAACAATTGAAACCGAACCATACTTTTTTTTTTCTAAGTGGCCAGTGTGTTGAGATAAGGAAACTTCAGAGATTATAAAAAGGTATAATACATGTTAAAAATAAATTAATAAGTATTCGATTCCCGCCACTTTCAGTGCAAGCCTCGTAGCGTGCCTTACCACTCTGCTTTGGGCCTTCGGCCCTCAGCCTTGCATAAGGAGCCTGCTCTGTTGGAATGATAGGCCCGTATGTCTTGCTGGTCTGTTTAGAGCCTTTGTCCATAATACTTACATGAAGAACTCCCTCTGTTAGGACTTCCTTTTACGGCAGAACTGCGTAGCGAGACTTCTATCATTATAATTGTTAATTTTTGACGGGATTCATTCGTCTATAATCGATACATTTGATGTTCCGAAATAAGCACTTAATAATTCGTTTTGACTATAGATTACTAGAGAATACACCCCTAAGGTCCTGGTGTCCTTTTCTACGCAGTCACACCATCTCAGCTTGAGATTTTTTTTTATGGGAAAACAAAAAATCTAATGCGAGAACAAGTTCTACGCGGATGAAGTCGCGGGTAGAAGCTAGTGTATATATATGTGTCAGTGCATCTGGAAAGGTACCTAGTCACGACATTTAGTTACCGAGTTACATGAGTTTTTGTGGAAGCCGGTGAAAAAGTGCCAAAATGGGTTTGTGTTATAATTGTGTTATTTACATCCTAAGGAACACGTGTGTACAAGAATATCAGTAAAATTATGTTTTTTTAGTATATTTCTCCGACTATAAAGTTTAGTAGTCAGGGTACCTTGTCACGCCATGTCTTTAAAAGCCTTTAAATTGTGAATAATTTTGACAATATTTCCATCGCGGGTAGTCAAATACCTCTTTCTAAGATAGGGTATAGGATCGGTCTATAGCAAAATGTATTTTTTGAACCAAAAAAAATACTTAATGTTTTTTTATAAGAAAACATTCAACTTGCATGATATATAAAATTCAATAATTATATCATTACAGACCTCGACATTACATTTACTTATTTTATTTTGTTTTGTACTAAACCAAAGTATTTTAATTAAAATAACCATTCCCGGAATATTTCACCAAGCCTATTTCTTCGATATCGATACAGAATTGCACCTTCACTATCGTGTGACGTGACGCGACCATGCTGAGGATAGATTGAGGGAAAATACCGATTAGGTATATTTCTCCTACTAAAACCACACCAAGGTCGCGTCACGAGGTGTTTCTGTATTAATCCTAAAGCAAAATTGGTTTTATTCGCTGATGACACGAATGCGATAATTCCCGGAGATAATTTGAGTGAATTAAACAACAAGGTGAACCTAGCTTTAAAGTCATTTCATGATTGGTTTTCTATAAACAAGTTAAAACTTAATCCTACTAAAACGAATGCCGTACTCTTTAAAGCCACCACGAAGGCTACTGACACACTAAATATTTGCTTGAATGGAGACGCAGTGCCACAAACCGAATGTGTGAAATTCTTAGGCATCTACATATATAGACTCGTTGTTAACCTGGAAACCCGAGGTGCAATCCATAAACAAGTCGATTAGCTCTGCCTGCTACGCTCTACGCAGTTTGAGGGATGTGGTACAAATTAGACAACTAAAAATGGTGTATCATGCTTTCATCGAATCGAAACTAAGATACAGTATAGCTTTATGGGGAAATAGTTATAAGTATAACACTCAAGCGGCATTCATAATGCAAAAGAGAGCGATTAGAACAATGCTTAGACTCCCGCAAACGGTTTCTTGTAGAGACCATTTTGTTAAACTCGGAATCCTCACAGTACCTTGTTTATACATTCTTGTGGTTCTCACTGGTTTCGCTAAACATCTACCTCAGTATGAAACTCATGAAGAAAGGGAGCTTAGACTGGAATCGAGGAGAAAGGATGTACCAAAAAAAATCGTACCCCATCTGAAAATTGTACGACACGCGGCTGGCTGTCGGGCAGTCCATTTGTTCAACAAGTTGCCGGTTGAATTTAAAACGATTGCTAGTGTCAATGCATTTAAGTCGGAACTGAAACAGTTTCTTTTGAAAAAATGCTACTATTCTGTATCAGAGCTGGAAGAGAGCAATGCAGGATTATTGTATTTTTTTTATTTCCTTTTTAATTGTATTTAATGTGAATTTTTTATAAGTTTAGGACACACTATTTTCTTTATTTTGTTTTTTTTTACCTGTATGCTATGTAAATTATATTCATTGACATTTTTGTATTATTAATTCATATATTAATTGTAGTTTTACTTTATGATGTTAGATTAAGTTTTTTTGTATTTCAAACACAATTAACATTGTTATTGAATAAATAAATGAAATGAAATGAAATGAAATGAATAATAATAATTTGTTGAACTCGAATTTAGTCAATGAAAAATTGAGCTGTGATTTTAGTTGTTTGACGTATATAATTAGTATTATAATATTGATTGAAAGACTGATAAATCATAAATTAGGTGCAGTTATGTACACAATTGAGTTATTATTTTTTCTAGTTTTACTCCATTTATGTAAGATAATGACTTAGCGTGACAAGGTACCCAGTTTAGTAAAATGCTAAACTTTATGTCTTACACGACTAAAACAGAAGTCTTTATAAATAAGAATACATTGATTTCCGCTATAATTATCCTAAATAACATTTTGTTACAGATATTTCTTGCATGTAGGTACTAAAATAGTAATCTTCGAGTTTAAGTTACTAAAGTTTAGTAAATGTCGTGACAAGGTACCCTAGTTACGTTTCCATACAAAAGTTACGATCGAGTCACTAAACTTTATTGTTAAAAAAAAACTGCTTTAACACCATTTCTATTATACCATTGTGGTACACCACGCTAAATACCATTTGATCTTGTGATATAGCATGAATATACAAATTATTTTGTTGATTTTTAATATTATAAGTGATCATTTTTTTAATTATTAAAAATGCGGTAATTATTAAATTTGTTTACGATTATGGAGTTTTCTTTCATTCAATTGTCCCAAAATGCCATAGAATATGTAACTATGATGAGAAACTAACAGTTTTGATCTCATTATTTAATAAATTGGGTATAATTAACACTTTAGTGTTTCTTCCACCCTGGAATGTTTAACCTAAGAAATCAGAATAATTAACATGTATTTTTAGACAATTCACCTTTATTATAATTCTTTAACATCCAAAAATTATGATTATACCCTTCACTATGTAATTTCGAAGTAGAAGTGTGTTTTTGCCACTATAAACTTTAAATGCAATTTTCTCAACTTGTGCATTTGGGAAGTCGAAAATTCAAAAATTTATATAAATATAGTGGTTCCACCTACAGTCATTATTCATTTTGTATTGATAGCAAATTTAATCTACTTTTTGGAACTATGTGTAACTCAATACCTGCAACAAGGTACTTTTCCATGTGCACTGACACATATATACATATTTATGATTTACAAAACATATTAATTTCCAACCAAACCCTTCGCAATAGCACACCACCAATCACAGTACACTAATATAATTATTAAAACAAAAACTTTGTATCAACCGACCAGAAAACAGCTTCACTAAAATAGACCAACCAGGAAAGAGAATTCATTTGACAAAATAAGTTTTTAGGGTTCCCGTACATAAAAAAAAGGAATAACGGAGCCCTTATAGGATCACTCGTGCGTCTGTCTGTCTCTCTATCCGTCCGTCTGTCACAGCCAATTTGTGTCGAAAACACTGGACCGATTGAGTTGAAATTTGGTACACATAATGTAAGTCGGATCCAAAGGCGGATCGACAACGTATATAAATAAATTTTAAATATGGGGACCACTATTGAGGATGTGGATGTTGGTGAATCCGAAAATAAAAGGTTTCAAATTATATTGCGTGATATATGAAACTAAAGGTCTTGTTGTGAGCACCCCAAATATTTTTTGTAATAGTTTTAAAGTTATTTAAGAAAATAGAGGAAAATTGACCACCCGCCCCTTCCTCCAAAACTAATGAACTTAAAATTTTGAAAAAAGTTCTAAAAATATATAACAGTCCTATGCCTTTAGATTACAGGAAAACCTATAAGAAGTCTATAAGTCGGTTATTGAATTATCGCTGAAAAACTGGCTTGCCTCAACAAAAGCACACAAGTGCCGTATGTTTCTTATAACGGTCCGAACTTTTTTAATTCATAGTACAGGATAGTGGTTTAAAATGTAAAGAAATAGGAACCTACACGGAACCCTTCATTGCGCGTGGCATGACACGCACTTGGCCGGTTTTCTCAGTCCCTTTTACACAATAGGAATTTAAAAAACTGATAGGTCAGTGGCGTTTCATTTATCGATCGACAAATATACATGACTTTATCATGAATAAGTGAAAATAGTCCAAAATTTCGCAGTTTTTCGCGTACTCGTAGTGCGCAAAAAGATTTTCAATGTTGCAAAATTGGATGACACCTCCCTAATTGATCCATACAACATACTAAATAAAAGCGGCAAAATGCGGGTTGGACGACGCACAATGAAGGATCCCGTACGTACTACTACTACTCCACATTTATGTACAAATATGTTCTTCACAAGTCCTGAGAGATCTACGTACATATAGGTATGGAATTTAGTTCGCTGTGGAATTTATTGCTCTTTTTGAGAGTATAATCTTTGTTTAAGTATTTATTTTCTCGCAATCGAAGTGAAAAGTCGAGTGTGTGAATACTTAAATGCCATATCACCCCTTGAACTCTTCTCACTTCGTTCGGGAAAATAACCGTATCTTGTTAATCTGGCTCACTTTAGATCCTATTCATACAATCTATTATATAAATGAGTGTACAAGTATAGGTAACGGAATTCCTACTTCCTTTAGTATTCCTTTGAATGTTAGAATGTATTATGAATGTAACTACCCTCACTCTATCCCAGCAACAACGCATCCCCAAGTCAATACAGGGTCGGCAACGCACTTGTGATTCCTCTGGAGTCGCAAGTGTCCATAGGCTTAGGTGTCTGCTTACCATCAGGCAGGCCGTAAGCTTGTTTGCCACCATTGTAGTATGAAAAAAAAAACTAGTTTTATACATTTCCTTTTTGATCTCTTAAATCTGCAGGCGATTTCTATTTTATCCTGCGATTATGTATTCGATGACCTCCTTCTAAGGGCGACTTTTTACATTTATAAATTATAATAGTCTTACATGTGCTAGGATGTACACTAAATTATTGAAAAGTTACAGAAGATCTTTACAGTAACTACTCAGTTTAAACGCAAAAGAGTAACCAACGTCCAAACAGTAAATTGTACAACTAGGGTCTAAAACACAAACCATTGTAAGCCATATAACCGCGAAATAGATTATCCCGAACGAAGTGAGGTGTGTGAGTGATTCAGTTTAGCCAATGGAAAACAGTACTTATTCACTACATCTGTAGCTGGAAGTATTCTGGTTGGTTGATATCAACACATAGTTTTTTTGTAATTGAATTGTGGTTGGTGGATTTTATTTTATACCACGTCGGTGGCAAACAAGCGCACGGACCACCTGATGTTAAGTGGTCACCGCAGCCTATGGACGCCTGCAACTCCAGGGGTATTACATGCGCGTTGCCGACCCTTTAAATATTTATACACTCCTTTCTTGAAGAATCCCATATTAGTCAAATTTAAATGTTTTGTAAATTAAAAATATGTGTACATATTGTCACTAGGCGCTAAATGCTTAGCCCCGCTTGATGAGTGTACATACTTTCAGCAGAGCATGAGAAGTTTGAGAAGTGAGAAATACTTTAAAATACCAAACTGTGTATTTTATTATTATGATATACATATTCAGTATATTCTCGTGGATACGTATGAGGTCATATTTATGTAATAAATATGTAATTAAATGGAATATCCTTTGGGTATTTATTGGAAATCGTTAACCAGGACACGAATCTCATCTTATTTGGCTAGCTTACCTACACAATCCGTTTACTTGCCATAACGGCACAAAACAATAGTATGTTCCTCGCTTTCATTTCAGGAAATTAAATATTATTCAGGAACTACTTTCTTCCTCATTAGTTATGATGAGGCTAATTTCCATATTGCTTTTAATCGCGTTGTTTCCAACTTTAGTCAAATAAGTTGGTCCAGATGTAATCTTGGTACAAATGTGTCGAACTCGGAATACGACTAGACCCGAAAAAGTGCAATCAATTACCGGATTATTTAAACTTATATTAAAAAAAAATCCCATACAACCATTTTTAGTAACAATTGATAACAGTGTGCACATTTTTTGTTGACACATATCTGTGTATGTTTCCACATTACTGGTTATAATATACGGCCGCGGTTTCGTCGCGACGACTACTTAATACGTAGTGGGGAAAAATGTAACATGAAAATCGCTACGCTTAAGTAACCCAGTTACCATACAAACTCCGCACATGTTTCGTCGCCTACTTTTAAGGAGAGTTTCATACACTCATTGATTTTATTAACCAACTTAAAAAAGGAGGAGGTTCTATGTTCAACTGCGTGTATTATTTTCTATGTATCTTCACCGATTCCTCCGTCAATTGCGGACCGATTTTTAAAATTCTTTTTTTATTTGAAAGAATATACTCCTAAGGTGGTTCCATTGTCACCAAATCAGAATCTGATGATGGGATACCAGGAAAATTGAAGCCAACTCTCAATTTTTATAAGCACGTATTACGTGTTTCATATATTTTTTAAAGCTATTCAAGTATTTGCGTCTGGTAGTCATCATCTCATGTTGATGAGCTGAAGATGAAAGGTACAACTCCTTAACGGTTAGGAGTTGGGGGATAATTCTTTAAATATTATAGCTGCGCATAGACCGATAGTTATAACCGACTTCATTCAATTCATTTCATTCAATCAGGACCTAATGATGGGATCCCAGGGAAATCGAGGGCAACCCTCAAATTTTATAGGCACGTGTTACGAGTTTCACATTTTTTTAAGCTGTTCAGGTATTTGCGTCTGGTAATTATCATTTCATGTTAATGAGCTGGGCGCAACTCCTTAACGGTTAGGAGTTGGAGGATAATTCTTTAAATATTATTGGCACGTATATACCGATCCTTGTATTCTTTTAGGTTTTCTGGTACGCTGATGATGGAAGGTAAAAATCTTATTTAATGTTAGGGGACGCTTTAAATATCATATATATTAAAAGAATACAACTAAAGATCTATACCTACGTGCATAGATCTTTAGTTGTATTCTTGTTCCCGCCCTCACCCAGAGTGAACGAAATTACAGTCAACGGTAGCGGTCTGATCCTGTTGTAGTTAAAATAAAATAAAATAAATAAATCATTTTTTATTTTATTTATTTATTTTATTTTATTTTAACTACAACAGGATCAGACCGCTATTGTTTTTGGTGTTAAGCGCTTCCAATTCCATCAGTATTTATTTGTATGGCAAACGGGATCCTTTCATTCTAAAGACGGATCACAAGCCCTTGCTCGCGTATTGGCTTGGCACCGGCTTCAAACAGATCAGTAGGTACCTATCACAGTGCAGTAAAGTTATCGATTTAATTTTGCTCCTTTGAATTATATTTTTTTTTTTCACTATTTGAAGTCGGTTTTTTGCAATGAAGTCGGTTTTTTTCAAGTTTTTTCGTTCATAATTTGTTTGGCACCATGGCATGTGGCATCTATCTTCTATTGTCTTCTTTTAAAAACAGAACAACAAAATGTACAGGTAAAAAACTTAAGAAAGTGACCGGTTGTTGTAGTTGTAGCGTGTTCGATGTCAATAGACTGTAATTACATACTTATTTACAATTTGCAACACAAACAAAACAAACGCCTATTCAGGTAATTTTCTTAAGATTTTTAGCCTTATAAGTGTTTTGAGTACGCACGAATATATTATTGAATTAACAAGGATGTGCGGAGAAATAGAAATTAAATGTCTTCTTGTACTTTTAGAATAGAGTTCGTTTTTAACATTGCTACGAGTATTAGGTGTTTTCACTTTTAGCTGTTCAGTTGGCTGGCCAAGTGCTGGTATATAACAGGTGGGAAAAACTCCCGATAGTGCAAGTGTAAGTGAGTTGCTGCTTACCTACTAAAACTATAGGCACCGATTCACTAAAATGTTTAAGCTCAGGATACCACTTGTGCACTACGTTCTCGTAGGACGAGCGGCTGCTGACGGAGTAGCACACCAGGAAACAGTGCGTCTGGAAAAATACAACCCTCTGTCAAACACGTTTCAATCAAGTAGACTACTAGTGCCTACTTCTTACAAAATACATACCTTTTTATATATTCACAAATTTTATACGACTCGTGGACAATCATTGATGTAAAATGCATTCGCCTTGCCATAATGTCGGTACTTGATGAAGATGATGGTATCCTTTTATATTACCCTCGTCGGGGGCTCCTAGAAGGGTAGGACGGTAAACGCTACCTATTGTTAAACTTGAGGGATACTCTTTCTGTTAACTCCGTTCGTCTTACCCCATCTCACCCTCTGATTTCATTAATATTACATTATAATATAATACTAACACCGGAGAGGCAGAATGGATATAAAGTAGAGGTTGGCACTATTTTCAGTAAAGAAATCGATATTGTCAGAGAAGACTCGCTTTGTTCTGATTCCTGCAATATGTTTGTCTACTCGCGTGTGCTTCAAATGCTTATCTTATTATTATAATACAAGTAAATTCGCAAGGCGGCACCAGTACTATGCTTCTAGTACTTCCTATAAGGAATATACGCCTAATAGTGGGTTTTAGTTAGACCGACCCGACGAACCTTCTTGGAAAGCTTAGGTTAACACAAAGATTCAATCATTCATACCCAAAAAACGACACCATTTCATACATCGCAGTGCCCACACACGTGTAAGTACAATATCCTTTTCACCTCACTAACTCGGAAAGTCATTTAATATTCTTTAAAAACAGAGGACAAAACTGCATTTTATAATAAATAAATAAATAATAATAATAGCAGATTCGCCCTGGTTGTTCGAAAATAAAATCCTGACTGAAGCGAATGGTTTAGAAAATATAATCCTGAGCGAAAAGAGTGGTTCAAAAATAGAATCCCAAGCGAGGAGGGTGGTTTAAAAATAGCATCCTGAGCGAAGCGAGTGTTTCAAAAATAGAATCCTGAGCGTAGCGAGCGTTGCAACGCACGTTTTTTTCTTATGTAGTATTTTTCTCGCTTTAGTGAGGTGAAAAGATTTGTGTTACACATAGCTGCAAAGTTATTTTGTGTTACGTCTCGTGTGTTGCAACACTCCCTACGCTCATCTATTTTTGAACCACTTGCTTCGCTCAGGATTCTATTTTTGAACCACTTGCTTCGCTCAGGATTCTAATTTCGAATAAAGAATCTTTTCGCTAGCTCGTAGTTCAACTCTAGAGTTGCTACGTACACGAACCCGCATCGGAATCTGTGAAGTAACTAACTACACCGAAGAACGGCGTAGACGGCGAAGGGCGCGCGGAGCTCGCTGCTACTTACGTTGCTGTACGACAAAGGCCTCAGCCGCTCGTAGTCCTCCTGGCCGGCCGTGTCCCACAGCGCCATCTCCACCTCCTCGCCGTCCACAGTGATGCGGTCCACATAGTTGTCAAACCTGTAACATCATTTAACTTCAATTCTATTCCAAATGTAAAATATGTTCCATACACGTCAGAGAAGGGTGAACAGGAGCAGTACGTGTGCGTATTATGCGAGGAGTGTGGCGAATTCGAAGTTGAAAACGTATGGCGTTCAACCTCAAACGGACACAGTACAATACCAGGCCAGCCACTGAGTTATGATAGTTATACTCATACCGGTGTTTCATTACTAATAAACGTGAAGGAAAAGTTTTTTTGAAACATAATAGTACCCATACCATATACATGTGTACAGAAGGTTTCCTATTGAATGAACCTAATGTATGTGTGCGGTGGAGATACTGCGATCGCCAACCCGCATGCCAAGCGTGGCGATTATGGCATTTACCTCCCCCCCCCATGATATTGGGGGAGGCCTATGTCCAGCAGTGGACGTCCTTGGGCTGATGTGGTGTGGTGGAAACTAATGTTTGACAGCTACAAAATACCGGATGTTATCCCGCTCTACCGTATAGCACGTGCTCTGTTGTCTAATCTCGTTTTCGCCTCGAAGTCACCTAGTACCGTGTTTTGTTGTCACAACCAAGTTGAACGTTGCGGTCACTGTCCGGTGTGTCAGCCGCGTTCGCAACACCCCCATGGAACAGGCCTTTTTGATTTTGATTTTTTTATTTTGCCGGTACTATCAATTATTAGGCTGGGTTGCACCAAACCGTCTGTAATCGTAAGCTGTGTTCGTTAAAATTTTAATGTGTGGAAAGTTTGACAAGTTTCTATGGGATGACAGCTGCCGGTGCTATATTTAACGTTGATCGCTGATCAGTTTGTGATCGTAAGTCGGTGCAACCCTGCCTTAAAGTAAGTACCTTTCTTTCTCTACACTCTGTATAAACTCAATAACTAGATTAAGTATATGACCATAACTAGCAAACTGTTTTTATATTCCTTATTAAAACTCGCTATTGGTAGATTATTTTGGTATATATTTACGCTTTCGGTTCAGTTACGAGTAGATAGATTTCAATTAAACCCAGTAGTTATATACATAAGTACCTAGCCAAGGAACACATTGGCGTTATTTATTAGATTGAAATTTTAGGCGGGTAAAATTGGCAGAAATCACGTTTGCCTATTAAATTAGTCCTATACTTATTAATTAAAGTTTAAGTACTTAATCCTCAGACGCAAAGTGAAAACGCGTGGGACACTGAAATTGAATTGCAAGGAAGTTGGTGTATGTAGGTGTAGTGCACAAGTGTCTGTCTGTGAGTCTGTTTGTAAAGGAGGAAGCGACCACTGTGCACAATACAACAATACGACGCCGACGACGTGATCGCGCATTTGACTTTATAAATAGTGCATCAGCCTAAATCGTCTACGCGATATATTCGTGTAGGTATTCTAAAAGCTAATGAAGCGCACTACTTAAGCGGCTGGCATTTTTCGACAGGGCCTTAATTAAGAACTAGTACTGGACCTATCGATACGTATTCGACATGGTATCGGCTACCTTTTCACACTAGACCCGACTTCACCGAACCGGCTACAAAAATGAAGACACCACTGTGGCCAACCTCACCGTAAAGTGCTAAATGTACTCAAGGGCATTGAGATCGACTACATTTCTGACCTGAATAGGAAATATTATTCCGATCGAATTGACTATACTATTCAAATTATAAATTGGAAATAAGTAAAACTAACATATTCTGCATATTCATTTCGGTTTGGCAACAGACGCCATCTGAGTCATGTTGTTCTGCAATTCAACAACTTGTGCAATACAATAAGTAGTGTCTAGTTTAGTCTGTTCTAGCTAGTGAATGGGACAAACCAATTATTCCAGCAGCCCAGCAAAATATTGAAGACATGGATATTGGTTATTCAATGCATCCATCTGTTCTGTTATATGAAGTTAAGTAACACGGTATACCGGGTGTACAATCCAAATGGGTCAGTATGGTGAAGTCGGAAACTATGAGAGATAGCGAGATCTGTTCTTAGGAACCATGACGTCGATTATAGATTTAATAATAATTACATTCAAACTTTTTTATTAACTCTCATACATAACCGGGAATCGAACCTGGTCAATATTTTTATTTAATCTTTGTATTCAACAGAATGGCTACCATTTTGAACATTTACTGAAATAAAATAATTATCTTATTGGTGAGTTTTTCTTTCAATTATTTAAACAAGATTCCATTAGTGTTGTGCTTCTTGCGACTTGCAGAATTTATACACATTGATTTTGACCAGGTTCGATTCCCGGTTATGTATGAGAGTTAATAAAAAAGTTTAAATGTAATTATTATTAAATCTAAAATCGACGTCATGGTTCCTAAGAACAGATCTCGCTATCTCTCATAGTTTCCGACTTCTCCATACTGACCCATTTGGATTGTACACACGGTATATTTATAAAACATATATCCTTATTAGAATATGAACCTTTGTTGATTACCATCAAACTAACTTAATTCAAGAAGTTTCGAGTAGTGAAAAAATATAAATAATGGTATTATGTCTGTTTGATTAACAAATGAGGGTGAAAATGCAAATAAAACGTTAATTATGTATCAACTAAACATTTATAACGACGTCTATAGTTTCGAGACGAGATAATAGTTACCGACTGTTTAAATAAAGTAAACACAATTGAACTAAAAGTAATATTGCACTATTGACAACACCGATTTAGAGTTTATATGGAAATGTCGTCACGAGTTACGAATAGATGGGTATTGATTGTATGAGTACCTGTTCAAAGTTGACGTCACTGATATCATCTTGACGAGTGATTCATTTTATCGATATTTGATGAATCTTTTAGCAAAGTGTATTTTACAAGATTGACTCAAAACTGTAATCGAAACCTACATGGCTAAGTAATTAGGTACTTGACCAAATAACCGAACAGATTATTAGTGTCAGTATCTACTTAAAAACTTTTTTTATTAGTATTGGCATAATTTCATTAATTTACACATGATTGATTGAAGTAACAATAATTGAGGGCGTGTCAAGCACTGGGACCTTACATAGGGTAGAAATGGCCTAAGATGTAATGCGATGATTATTTTGATTAATTTTCTTTTGTCCTAGTAGGTAACATGTATACATACCCGTAAGCAACAATTGGACATTGTATCTTATACCTAAGTAATATACTTAATAAAATAACTTACACTATGTATATCTTTCCCTAAATAGTATAAATATATATAGCTACGAAAGGAGGTCACAGACACATAGTTTGCAATTACACAGGTAGGCATTTGACTAACTATAATTCTTACTACCAATAAATAATCAATGACTAGGTAAGTACATGAATATTGATCGGTGATTGAGATTACAAGTACATGTGTAAAATAACGAAAGGCCGATGTATTGGTCCATTAGAAGACCCGTGATAAAAATAAAAGTACCTTGTTATGACTATCTTCTTTATAATACACGACGCACTGAAGCTATTGCCCAAGTATGACGACATGTTCTATCGTCACGTTTTACGACAGAAACGTATACTTAGGTACTAACAAGTCCCATACAATTTATCGTGCTAGCTAGCCATTTACGGTCCAACAAACCGGATCTTTTTAAATGAAATGATATACGACATACTTATCACTTTATACTTATGCACGAAAGTGTAGCTTCTTTTATACTTATGCACACGATCTCTTCGTATCCCAGTGTATCCGTATAATTGCCAACATTCAACAAACTACAACCCGCACAAACCTTTCTTCATATATCACTAAATAATAACTGTAGGTACGAGTACCTATCCTCTTTATATATCCCATCAAAAACATAAATGTGTAAATGGCAGCCAAGTTCAATATGGGAGGCGTTGTTGTCGTCTTCACCGACAAAATAATTGAGATCTAAATGGGTGCCAAGTTCCATAGATTATCTGAAAAGATGCCAAGTATGGCACTAGATTAATTACAGTAAAACTAATTTATTGCGGCTTAATGCATTTTGAGCTTTAACTTGGCAGTTTTCTTAAATATCCAACAACTTTCAGGGTATTATAATATACTGCATATAAAACTGCCAAGTTAAGGCTCAAAATGCATTAAGCCGCAATAAATCTGGGGGCACGGCAGTGCGCCCGCCAAGTCGAGCGCGAAGCAAACACTGCCGTACCATCCTTTACTGGAACCATTTCGCCGCATTTTCAGGACCATATTTGAGAACCTCTGGATAATACCAGAACGCAGAAATTTTCGTCATCCCGTAAGCTATAATCACATACTTAAAATCCAAAATTTCAAGTCTGTAGGTCATTTAGTTCCGAAGTTAAGCGAAAGCAAAGTTTCGCATTTATGACAATCACTCACTCATGATCATAAAAATAGAACTAGTACTTCCCATAAACTCAGAGAGCTGAAATTTGGTACAGAGTTAGCCACATAAAGGGAAAACTATAAAAACTAGGATAATCGAAGATCTGGAGTACCTGGTGACCCTGATTAGAAAACACAAGAGCCCAACCAAACTATTAGAGATAATCTACTATACCGCCTTTACAAAAAATATTCAATTTGGTTGGCCGCTTCATTTGATGTCAAGAAAAACTGTTGCTACTGTACAAGGAAAAAAATAATAGAAAGATTTGTAATAATAAAAAAAACTCCTGAAAAGAAAATAACTGTGTCAAAAAGAAAATCTAATAAAATAAATCAATAAGCCCACGTTTCTACAAAAAAGAAGTGAATTCCCTTCAAAAACATTCTGTAAAAAACTAGCCAAGTCGCGATGGAGCTGCTTGTTTATCTCTAAAAAGTAATGAAATCTAGACAAAGTCGTGCCAAGTCTAAGGTTCCTTACTGCGATTTCTTTATTATTTATAGTTAATGTTGTGTGACTTGGCCGTTGACTTGTACCTACTAACGTATAAAGAATGTTCAAATTATATTCTCAACGAACATTCATACTACGTAATCCTCTGTGTACAAATGTGTTGAACATTTACCTTTATATTTGTGAGATATTTTGTAGTACCAAGTCTCAGGCATTCTTATTATTCTTTATTTGCTAACTAAATAAAATTCTGCAACTTGGCAATCACACAACTTTATTGCATTTAATAATAATAATAATTATTATTATTATTACTGCATTTATGGATACCTAAAACTATGTAGTATTGTGTAATTGCCAAGTCAAAAAATTTTATTTAGTTAGCAAATAAAGAATAATAAGAATGCCAGAGACTTGGTACTACAAAATATCTCACAAATATAAAGGTGAATGTTCAACACATTTGTAAACAGAGGATTACGTAGTATGAATGTTCAATTGAACATTCATTATACGTTAGTGGGTACAAGTCAACGGCCAAGTCACACAACATTAACTATAAATAATAAAGAAATCGCAGTAAGGAAGCTTGGACTTGGCACAACTTTGTCTAGATTTCATTACTTTTTAGAGATAAACAAGCAGCTCCATCGCGACTTGGCTAGTTTTTTACAGAATGTTTTTGATGGGATTAGTTTTACTGTAAACAATCTAGTGCCAGACTTGGCATCTTTTCAGATAATCTATGGAACTTGGTTGGAGAATTCGTTGAGAAATGCGACCTGTAG